>OZ035992.1:6557500-9057500 GCA_964035005.1 Erebia palarica
TATTCCTAATATTTAGACTTCCGATTGATGAGTCGGAGTTATTTAAAACAACTTTGCCTACGTGGATTTTGGTTCTTTAGAGATCCCAAGGAATTAATTTTTGCGGAACCAAAAGCAGCCCACGTTCATCTTCGCTCTCCGAGATTCTAGCATGATAAAGATAACAGACAAACAGACTTAGTTACTTTCACATTTATAATATAAGAATGACTATGGATAATAATTAAAATAAGCATTGATTCTGGGTAAGTAAAATATGAACCAATTATTCGAAAGACTAATAAAATAAGTAACTACTTAAATACTATTAGTTATATCCCGAGTCTTTCCATTGGTCTTAGAACTTTCAGAAAGAATCGATCCTTTCCTTGAAACTTGGTCAGCCTTATGGAATTAGGATTAGGTAAACTATAAAGCTGAGAAAGTAGCTTGAAGTTTGCTTTCATTGATCACGAACCGCTACTTAAGCTCTCGCTGGCTCGCCTGGTTAGGCAAAGTGAGATTGGCGGTCGGTATTTAATCCATACTAATATTAAATATGCGAAAGTGTTTCTGTCTGTCTGCCCATATGTCTGTCTGCTATGCTTTCACGGCCCACCTGTTCAACCGATTCTGATGAAATTGAGTACAGGGATAGTTTGTATCCCGGGGCTACTTTTTGTCCCGGAAAATTAAGGAGTTCCTGCGGGAATTGAAAAAACTTAATCCACGCGGACATCATATAGTTGAATTTAAATACGTTGTGGTAGTTACAGTAGGTGTCAGGTAAACAGAGCTGTGGGGCCTTATCACGGCAAAATGTTTGCTATAACGATCGTATAATTAACTCTGATTGGCTATAATGGTCTCTAGCTATTGTCCAATATCTATTGTTGCAGGAAGAATAACGAGGTACCATAAATTTAGACAATAAAAATTATTCAGTGTACTTAACACTGATAACATGCAGCATATTCAAATACATTTTTTTTGGAATAGGGCGTTTGCTTAAAGTTTGAGAGTTTCAGTAAATACGACGCGACGGTCGCGTCTATCCTTCGATTTAAGCTTAAAACCTACCAAGGTTTTTGAAAATCAATCCGTCTATCGGTCACCTGTGATTATCTAACATTTAGCTATTGGCCAAAATACAATGTAATCTCATTTAATCGTAACAATGTGATAATTACAATCACGAGTCTTTTCGCAGAAGGAAAATCATTTTGGCCAGAGTCCTCTACGCTGACCAAAAGTGGGTTAGCAAACTTCTAACCCAATTATGGAGAATTCAAAGGTGTCAAAAGATTCTAGTTCGCCTCGGTTGGTCAAGTCAGCCACTGACCCCGATTTAAGCGTCCTAATGATTATTAGTCGCCCGGAAAATTGTCTCAATGAGTTTTGTCACCGACCCTTTGCGGAAGCCGTCTGGCATGGCATCTGTAGTTACTTTCTCAAATACGCGTTAGCTTTGAGCCTTACACTAACTTAACTATTATCATTACACGTAATCATCACGTCAAATCCGATCCGATTTTGACTATGGGATATTTTGACAACTAGTCAAATTTTTCGAACCTCAAAACATGCGCTTAGTTTATGATTGTGTATGACATAGTTAATTTTGACGTCATCAAAAGTCAACGCAGTTTTTTATTTTAATCGATAGTTTAAAATAGCAGTTAAAATTAACAGGGGATGTGGTCCATATTACGTCTTTTGGCAGATCCTCTATTTAAGAATCGCTAAATACTTAAAAATAATTTATTTTTGACACAGGCAACATCCCTAAGCAGTATATTTTAACAAGCTACAGTTATTTTTTTACAAGCTATACATACTTCAGTCGCAGCTAAAGCGTAAAAGCAACGATCGATACCCCGACTTCCCAAATAGCAAGCCGACCTCTTAACCAATAGTCAACAGTTAAAAAAAAATTTCTTTCTAATTATTCTATCAAATATGCAAGGTTTCATTTGGTACTTTTCAGACACTTTGGCCTTCAAATGTCGAGGAATGGTTATTAACTTAGGTAAACGTAACTTTTTCTTTATAATTTCTTTTGTTCTTTTTTAATGTTAAGAGCAAGTATAAAAGGTCAAAAACATACTTTTCAGTTTTTTTGTACTTGCGGGAAAAGTTATACGTGGAAAAGAATTAAGTATTTACTTACTTCAAATTCTTGGCTTTCTTTTGTTTTTAAACATTCCTCCTAAAGGTAGGCGCATACTCAGTGCTTAGGTGACCCGAAAAGGGTCGCGTTCAGAGCGCTAGCAGCGCATTGATGGATAGCAGCTCTGCAGGGCGACCGCATATCTCTGACAGCTACAGTGTAACGATCGCAATCACCTCTGATTGGATAAAACTCTTCCACTATTGGACAAAATCCATTGACGCAGCAAGAATACTATGAATTCAGCCAATCACAACAATTGATACTGTAACAATGATTGATGCAGAAGATACGCGGTCGCCCTGCGCGGAGCTAAAACTGCCAGTATTGAATTGTCATAGGTTAGTACTTACTGTATTCATACTTTGCAAAGATTCAAATCGATATCGAATTTAGAAGTTGGTTGAATTCAACAACATTCATAGTTAGCTAGCTATAGGTGAAGCTAATACAAAGCCTGTTAAAAAACTCAAATAAACGTCAAATAGAAGCTAGGCGCATTTTTTGCTAATCAGTCCGCCATAATGTGCGCTTACCTTTATAAGGCGCCTTTTACACACATGGCAATAAAGTAATTATTGTCTACTATAATTTATATCTCGTATTTCTTTTTAAAAAAGGAGTATATTGTTTTCAGGGTTCATGGATATATGTGAGTTTGTATATTCCACGATAACTTCTATACGCCTGAAGCGATTTTGATAAATGAGGTATCGTTAGAATCTCTAGCTTATTCCGGGTGACATAGGCTAGTAAAATGAAAAAAAAAAATTATGGGGTGACCATGGCCCGCATTAAAGATTAAAGTTAAAAAAAAAACGAATATGAGATTAACTATATAATCATCATCTAGAAAATGATGAGTAGATATCAAAAATATATAACACTATAGTTCAATATCCAGTGATTCACAAAAAAATATAATTTAATAAAAATGTGAATAAGATTCTAATTTAACTAGATTTTTGGCAGGGCAGTCGTGTTTTTTAATTTTTTCAATTATGACTTGTCGCCTAATCTTTTATTAGCAAGGTAGCGTAAACTTTTCCAATTATGTCATCTTATGGCCCGAGAAACTAAGTATTTTCTTTTGGCTCAAAAAAAAGAAGGTGAAATGAATTCCCTGGAAAACTTCTTTGTTCAATCAAGCGGATATTTAATCGAATAAATACACCTGCCTACTAAATCCATCTTTTGTTCCATTATTGTAAACCCTTATATAAAATAACTACCTATAATACACCTACCTATCTTTTAAATGAATCCAAAGTTATGTGAACATATTATTACTTATTTAGATGGAGGGAACAATATTTTTTTCGTACATAACAGATTTCAATACTCACAGCAATCAAGAGTGAATACCTAGGCATTTCTAAGTTAGGCATCTTCTTATGAATCGCACTACACTTTCCAGGTCCTCAAATACCTATTTCCATCTAAAAAAAATCGCGTCCATCGCGTACTCAGTTGCGGCGTGATTGAAGGACAAACAAATACACTTTCGCATTCATAATATTAAGTAAAATAGTATGATTCCTGACTTTTGAATTAGATAGGTACTCAAGTGAAAGAAAACACCAAAACTTGGCTCAACTAACACGGAAGTCGTCAGCTTATTTATTGTTAAAGATGCACTAATAAGGTGCCTTTTAAAACCGTCAATATAGTTAGTTATCCGACTAGTTTTATACCCTACAATGAAATTTTATTGCACACAGTTCGATAAGAAAGGAATTTCAAGAACTCCACACATGTTCCACAGATAATCTAGATAGCTAATCAGATAGACCTTGATAAGCTAACACAGTTAAATCTAATGTCAATGACAATACAACCTAAGTAACATCACACAATTAAATGTGCCTATGATGCAATAGCCTACATACAGTTGCAATGTTATTGTCAGTAAGACCAACTTGAATTGAGCTCTCTAAAACGTATCTACTTTAATTAAGTGTTTGAAACGCATGGGTCTAGCTTAATTGGCTGTATTGTACACCTGGACCACTTAGTTTTGAGCTTTGACGCCACACACGTTTGCAAACAAAGTGGAAATTGTAAGCGTAGGGGCACACTTACGACAAGTACGTAACACTATGAAAAATTGGTCAATAAATTTAAAAAATTCGTTAGTTATTTGTTCTGATCAGATTATCCATTTTTAACCGGCTTCAACATCACAGCTGTTATGTGGATTATTTTCGTTAATTTTCGTCGCGAATTCATCTTCGTGGATTTCGGTTTTGAAAATCATATGAAAAGTCTGATATTCTGTAATACCCCCTGCCTTCGCCGGAATGTAACCTAAAAATATCCTAATTTTCGCCCAAAAAAATTACCGATGGGCCGTGAAAACTTAGCAGAGAGACAGATACACTTTCAAATTTATAATTTTTGGTTTGGTCGCCCTCAATCAAATCAGGACTGTCCCATAATAACTGTGCGTAAATGCTGTACATTTAGACAGTTTGACCAGTACCGCCTTAGTTAGTTACTTTCTTGTTTTTTAGCCGCCGTGCCATTTCTTGATATGTACTCTAGCTAAAATAAGACTTACTCAAGATAACACTTGTTATTTAGATGTATCGATATATATCGTTATAAAATATCAAGTATCGAAAATGTATCAAATTCGATATATTTTCAATAGCAACACCATTGTCGCCATTAACTAAAATCGGTGGAATTCAGAGCCGTGAAAAACAGTTTTTTTAATTCATTCTCTATGACTTTACCAGGCTGTATGATGTATGATCTTTGCCGAAGCGGATGAATTAATATTACTATTGTCTATGACTAAGTATCCTATTAATCGGATCAAGGTCCGTGATTTTGCTAATTCCTTGATCAGAAAAATATATAACTTCGACAGATTTATTGAACCAGACTAGTAAAAACAAACAATAACATTTCATTAACCCAACTTTTTTTTTAAATTTCACCAATATATCGTTTTGTTAAAATATTGATATAATATAATATATATCGATACTTTTTGGCACTTTCTGCAAGCCTAACCTAAGATCCTTACTTGGTATTTAATAGTACCCTCATTTTTGGAGCGACATATCGCCAATATGAACATGCATCCAAAGTCGACCAAAGAGCAAATAACATTGGTCGCCGCAACGCTCGTTGCAAGACTTGGCCTCTTCGGCGTAAACTTCGTGAACAAATTCTACACTATCAAGATCGTGCCTATTCTATTCAATTGTTATGAACTTACCCACGTTTAATTGTTACGTTAATGGTTAAAAACAGTTAGATAACAAACTGTATGTGCTTGCACGTTTCAAGTTCGCTGAAGCGACCGTTCAAGTTAGTTTTTATAGTTTTGTATTAACTTCTAAAATCGAGAATATCTTGCTGGTTAGGAATTACATCTTACCTAAACATGAACGCGCCTTAAATAATATTACGCTCACATGCAAAGTGTAGGTATAGGACTTATAAAAGTATATAATATGGAGTACAAAAGTATGTTAGTATCCTGTATAGCAAATAGCAATACACACAAATTGGACATCGTCATTTGCACGAATTCAAAACTAGTGCATAAATGACACGAACGTTTAGTGTAGCATGTTTATATTTAGATCAGACGCCTTCTCGTAGGTTTTTGTATTATGTAAGTATAATAATAAAAATAAATTGTTAGACTGACATTGACAGATTACATCTATGGTCATGCTGTCTCTATGGCTTTTGACAGTGACAGCGCGATTTTAGGCGAGAGATTCGTGCGTAATGTCAAAATGGCCGCTGTGTCTTTGTTATAAATTATGCAATAATTAATAATTGAGTGCTTATCCAGTATTGCATTCAATAAAATAGAGGTTTATTTCGAGTAAAAGACTCATTGAGGTACTTAACTAAGTAATCCCATATTCTTCGCCAGTTTATTATTATATACCTACTTGAGGAAAAAATTCGACTCATTAGGCATTTATTGTAAGAGAGGAAATGACAGTTGACACAATTGGGTATTTGACAACTATCCAAATAAATAATTTTTTAAGTGATTATTAAATAGAGGATCTCCCAAAAGTCGTAATATCCACGTCCCCTGTTAGTTTCATGTTGAATAACTCAACACTCAATATCATTTATTCAATATAATATGTACACTGTAGGTACATTTATTGACGTTAAATATTACTTACTTATAAAACATGATGGTGATAATTGGTTACGGTATCTTAAAACTAAAGCTACGAGGGTTCCAAACGCGCCCTGGTCTGAGAAGAGTCCACAACAAACTCAGCCGGTTTTTATTAACTATAACTATTGTAACTATTGTAAACTATTGATTAAAGTAAAAAAATGCGTCGAACTTTTATGACGACACTATTCAATATTTCATACAAAATCCCATACTAAGCAGGCGTTTTGACGTTTGAAAAAAGTTGCTGATTTGACTAGTTTTCAAATACCCAATGTTTAGATTCACAAAAGACACATTATCTTAACCTACCCTCACTTACAGCTATAAAGTTCAAAGCCTTACATTACACTTACTAAAACTAAAATTATATTAAGTATATACTTAACTAGCCTACTGGCTATCACGCAGTTAATGTGTTGAGCATTGTTTTTTTTTAATCTCAAAGCATTTGTGTTAAGGTTAACGTCGACTAAAATACAATACAGAATTAACTACTTACTCAATTAAGAAGTTACGTGATAGTCAAAATAATTAAATTACAAACACAATAGTAACTATAGTTAAGTAATTAAGATATTTAGTTTCCAATTGTAACGCCTCGAGGTTTTGGAGCGGTAAGTTCGTTATTTTAGATTGCAGATAAAGTTTTAATGATATGTTTGTAGCACTAGGCTAATAATATCAGCAGTTCTATTGCTTTGTATTGTTTTACCTTAAATTAATTACCTATTCGGCACAGTCATAACCAGTTAAACCAAACCTTTTGAGTTAATACCTAGGAAGTAATAATTTATTAGCTAATGCGGTTCAAGGTGATAAATTTACGCCATATGCCTAGTGGTTTTAAACCTACAACCTCCTATTACGGTGGCCTATTGATCCTTGGCCAAGAACTTACTTTCATCATCAATTGCAAGATTATATGTATATGTCACCGTAAGATTGTAAAAACCGTTAGATTATAATCTAACTCGCGAAATTGCAAACTGTCAAAAGATTACAATTTAACGCATTATTTTTCGGTAAATTGTAATCTGATAGGTATATTAAACCGATAAAACGTATGATTGTTTCTGTCGAACCCTAACCTAACCTAAAAGAAACAGACAAGAAAACGTAAATACAATGAATATTTCAAAAATTGACACTCAGAACATTGAACGGTTCACAATCTTTCGACAGTTTACAATTTCGTGAGTTAGATTATAATCTAACGATTTTTACAATCTTACGGTGACATATATAACTAAACACTAGCTTTCAATGCAATAAAGACCCAAATTCACTGATCGTATTTAACCAATAGCTTTTAAAAACACCCTTTTATGTAAGTAAGTAATTTTTAAAAAAAATGAAACTTCAGCTGTATAGAATTTGCTACAGTCCCACAAAAATTTCTGACGCGGCGATAGCGTCGCTAGTCAAATAAAACAAAAAGTAAAACTAAATAGGAACAAAAATTAGTTCCAACTTCGGCCACCGGGCTAGAAAAGTTGATGGGACTGTAGCAAATTCTAAGTTATACCTAGGTACGTGGCAGGAAACGCAGTTTCATGTGTGTTTTGTCTCTAAAGTGTACATTGTGTCTCTTATTTACACATTGTTCCCTTTTAACGCAGCTCGGGCCACATTTTAATTAACATCTGTTCCTTTTAAGGCAGCATTTTAATGCTTAGAACATTAACCGCATTGTAAAAGGATATAGTTAGTAAACAAAAACCGGGCCTTTTACGAACTTTCCAAATTCAGCGTTCGCACCATAACAGCTATAAAAATAAGGAATGGACGTTGAACTATATTTTACTCACTAGCTCTTTCCTCTTTCTACGTGGCATCGTATTGGAACGCTCAATCGCTTGGCGCCAAGTCTTATTATCTCCCAAATTGCCCCTGACGGGGATCGAACCCAGGTCTTCTCACCCTGTAAAAGTTTTCGCTGATGCGCCTATATCAAATGTTGTGCTTTTTAAGTACTTATCCAGTCTGTTCTGGAACTGATTTACAGAGGTTGACATCGCCACATCCTCGGGAAGTTTATTCCACATAAGATGCACTACTCTGTTGCTTAAATCCCTTTAAACGCAAAGGGATTGGATGATGCCCATTGATGACGCAGCTTTCGATCGTGTCCTCTTAGACCGGGGTTTGTCTTTGTTACAAATACGTTACTAAAATAAGGATTATAATTATTCTAAAACACGAAACTCAACAATAATGAAACAATATGACTTTAAGAGCTGGCAGTATGCCCCAGGGCGCTGATTTACAGCTGTGACTAGTTATCACTGTGACCCAAAATTTCTAGGTAACTGCCGCACTCAGAGTCGCTAAGTCATCACCTAAGGAACTCCTTAATATTTCAATACAAAATCTATACTAAGGAGTTCCTTCAGTAATAATTAAGCTACTTCAGAGTCGCTTAACCATTACTGAAGGAAGCAAGAGTGCAGCAGCAAAAGTGAACCAGATAATGCCCGCGTTGCTTAAGTTTCTTTATTCCCGCGGGAACTCTTTTATATTCCGGGATAGTATGTTCTTCCCCGGGATACAAACTATCCCTGTACCAAATTTCATCAAAATCAGTTGAACAGATAATTTTTTTGATTCCCGCGTAAACTCTTCAATTTTCCGGGATAAAAAGTAGCCTATGTCCTTCCCCAGGATGTACAATGTACAAAATTTCATCAAAATCGGTTGAGTAGTTGGGCCGTGAAAGCGTAGCAAACAGACAGACGCTGTCGCATTTTATAATACTAGACTAGATGAAGCCCGCGACTTCGTCCGGGTGGATTATGGGTTTTTGATTCCCGCGGGAACTCTTCAATTTTCCTGGATAAAAATAGCCTATGTCCTTCCCCGGTTTACAAACTATTCCTATACCAAATTTCATCAAAATCGGTTGAACAGATGTGCCGTGAAAGCGTAGCAGACAGACAGACAGAAACACTTTCGCATTTATAATATTAGTATGGATTACCATAGATCCCGGACTAGTTACGCTCCGAAATAAGTGCCAATAAGGTTGATATTTAAATAAATGTGAATTTGGTTCAAGTTGGAACCGCATGTGTAAGTTATAGTTGTTACTTACAATATGTCCTTACAATATGTCCTTAAAAAAGTCACTTAGGGCGTTGCTCTGCATGCTAAAGGAATGCTAATTTTAGATTATCTCTTATGCGGCATCTACAGACTGTTTTCTCTTATTTACCGGTTCAACGTAAGTAATTATAATTAGCTACCTAACTAGTCTTAGGTCTTGTATGTTGATGTATGGTGATGATTAGCTACAAAAGGTTTTTCATCTCCTATCATGCCATCAGTCAGCGGACCAGGGGGCTTACTACCAAGCAGTATTATTTTAACCTTAATGACGCTCTGTTTCAGAATTATAATCCTTATTTTAGAGACGTCAAGGTATGTCATATAAAACGTACTTGTCCCCAGTTTTTATACGACTGCCTGAAAAAAGGAGTATATTGTTTTCAGGTTTCATGTATGTATGTATGTATGTATGTATGTATGTATGTATGTATGTATGTATGTGAGAGTTGAGTTGAGAGTTGAAAAAAAAAGTTCGAAAATAAGATTAACTATATAATCATCATCTAGAACCATCATCTAGAACCTACTCATCAAATGATGAGTAGGTTCCAAAAATATATAACACTATAGTTTAATATCCAGTGGTTCACAAAAAAATATCATTTAATAAAAATGCAAATAAGATTCTAATTTAACTAGATTGATTTAGATTTTTACCTTTTTAGAGCGTTTTATGACAGGGCAGTCGTATTTTTTAATTGTTTTAATTATGACTTGTAATAAGATTAAATAAAAGATTGAAGTTCCTTGGACGTTCCTAGTAACTTCCGACTCCTGAGGCAAATTATTTAGCGGAAATAGTACGTATTTTTTTGCATGGATAGAAGGTTACTTTATACCAGAAAATTAACACTTACTAGGACTTAAAAAACCATAATCCACGCAGACAAAGTCGCGAACCTCATCTAGTATTGTAAGTTATAAAGAAGGCCCGTTTCCGAGTACACTTTCCTCGAGAATATATTTAAGGTTGTAACCAAATCAATTTATTGTGCCCCAGTGGACAGAGTCGTGTGATACAACGAGAAAGAGCGTCTTTTATCTGCTCCACATCTAAATCGTAAATCAGAGCCTTTTACTAAATGCGTTTGGGTTTCTTTTTCTTAGTTTCCGCAAGGCGTTCGCGGTACTATATAGACTACAAAGTAGTTACATGGCTGTTGTTGATGTCAATTAAGTTAATAGCTAGAAATAATAAAAACTTATATATATAAGCAATATATAGACTACAAAGTAGTTACTTAATGGCTGTTGTTGATGTCAAAAAAGCTAGAAATAATAAAAACTTATATTTTACAAAAATTCACCCCAAAGAGGATGAAATGGGGGTTCTCAGTTTGTATGAAAGTCTTAAACGTGTTTTAAGTTAGAGACTTGAAAATCGGGAGTTAGGTTATTATTTTTAAATTATAATAACCTGTATAATCAATTTTACAAAAATTCACCCCAAAGGTGGGGTTTGTAAGTTTGTATGAAAATCCAATGTGATTGAAATTAGAGACTTTAAAATCGGGATTAAGGTTATTAGTTTTAAATAATAAAAATCTGCCAATGCCATACCCGCTATAAGTAGGCCGTTTGCAGCGGGAAAATCTCATAGGAAATTAGAAATTGTACGCGGACGAAGTCGCGGGCGTTCCTAGTATCATTATAAAGACAAAATGCCGTTACATTTTATCTCTTTAAAGACTCAGTTGTCGTTGTTAATCAATAGTATTAGGGACTTCCACACGCCACGATCTTGCTCAACGAAGCTGAAGTGGCAATGAGCGTGGCACATAGTTTGCAGAACCGACAGACGTTAAGGTCCTAAAGTGCTGGACTCGCTGGACGGACGACATTAGACGAGTCGCAGGGAGCCGCTGGATCCAGGCGGCGCAAGGCCACGGCATGTGGAAATCCTTGCAAGAGACCTATGTCCAGCAGTGGACGTTTGGTGGTTGATAATGATGATGATGAAGATGATGTAAGTTACTAAGTTCTAAGTTAGTAGCTAATGAATAATGAGAACATTTCGAAATAACGTGAATTTTATTAAAAACCCAGCTGCTGAAACAAAACTGAAAAACTCAAATGGAATTAAGTAAGTATTTTTAATAACTTAAGTTCTTACCTACTATGTAAATACTTCTATCATTATTTAGTTATTCAAATAAAACTAAGACTAGGTAACTAATCAGTCATTTTAATAAGTATCAAAAATGCATATCTACATAACTACATAGTTGATAGACTGCGCTATCATAAAAACTAGCGCAACTCTTACTAAACAGCATAACAAGGTCAACTGGAGTACTCAATCTACAGGTTTTTACCTACAATTTCAGAACTGAAGTAGTTAGTTAATGATATTTTTTACTTAGTCCTCATTAAGTTGTTTTCTTTATTCAGGCTCTTGACTGCAATTTTACATCAGTGAAAATAATGTGGGGTTAAATAGCTTATAGTTAAGACAGTATACTTCTAAACTGCAAGCTAACTGCAAAATTGCAGTTTGAAATTTAAACTGAAATCTATACTAATTAAGTAAGTATAATAAGTCCTTTTCCCATTTAAGTAAGTATAATACTTACTCAAATGGGAAAGTTTGGATGGAAGGATGTATGGATGGATGTTTGTTACTCAATCATGCCAGATTGGCTGAACGGATCTTAATTAAAATTTGCCACTGAGATTATATTCTGGAATAACACATGGCAAATTTTTATCCCAGAAAATTAAGTAAGTAAATTATAGATAAGTAAATGCCTCCGTAGTCCTAGACCTAGATTATGGAACATTGCCTTGGTCTAATAATAAAAAGCCCACCCTAAGTGTATTAAAATAAACCCAACACAGAGTGTGAAAAGACAATCTAATTTGGTAAGGCAATGAATGACGTTAACTAAGCAAGGTACACAGTTAATCCAATTAATTGAATTTTTAATATAAACTCAAACAAAACTATACTTACTTAATATTATAAATGCGAAAGTTTGCATAGATGGATGGATGGATGTTTGTTACTCAATCACTCCAGAATGGCTGAATGGATTTGGATGAAATTTGGCACAGAGAGAGATTATAGCCTGGAATAAGATATAGGCTACATCTCAATCGACACGGATGAAGTCACCGGCATCTGCTAGTAAGAAAATCATTATTTAAACTAACTACTCAACACACAATAGTTGATAATTCTTTTGTTTACTATTTTTTTTATGAATAGCAAGCAAATGAGTAGGCACCATCAATAAACATTTTGCAGTAACAGAGGAACCTTTAATGTGTTGAGCACTTTTAAGGAATTTCTTTTAACCACCCTTTAAATAGCCCCATATTGTAGGTTTGAGAGAACACAGCAGCTGATTCCATAATTTGCAGTTAAGTGGCAGAAATTGAGCTAGTGAGGAACCAAACTTGAGACCTCCCACTGTATAACACTGCTTATCGCTGCGACAGGGAGGTCGTTACTTATGTAGGTTACCTACTAAGTAACTACATCTAATTGGAAAAAAAGTTTACAAGCTGAAGTACTCCATACATCTAATATTGCGATCTATCTTTTCTTGTTTCTTGCCGACCAACTAGATATCTAATTGGCCAGAACTAATAATAATGCAAGAGAAAGAAATAACTTGACTGTTTTAAGTCATAAATCGTGTAAAAACAGTAAAAGCAATCATGTGCTTCAATACCACACAAATTATGTTTGCTCACGTTAGATTAATTATTGTACCTTTCGTAAAACGTGTAGAGTAAAAGCCTGGTAAATTAAAAGCTGAATAGACAGCCGATCGGGAATAAAAGGGGGCAAATATTGATTGTACTCACAACAAAAATTCTGCCGGCAAACTTCGTGTAATCCCAAGAATTACGTCCACAGAACCATGTTTCTAACACAAAAGTCCTAACTCACGAACACCAAAAACCACTGCACTTTTAATTACTATCAACAAACACTCTAGTTAATAATCTCAGTCACAAATTTGAAAAAAATTAGCATACAAATATACGACAAATTCTTTCGTTCAAAAAACACAAACAACTTCCAGTGGAAGCGATTACTAACTGACAGAAAGGAACAAAAATTGCCAATCGGCTTCATCGGTCGGCGCCCATAGACAGCGAGCGCGCTTTCGGCTTTGTTTGTATTGACTATGCTGCTTGAAAATTACTATCTGTATAACCCAACCAAATAGAAAAGCTGTATGAGCGTATGGTAAGTCCATAATATTACTAGTCATTCATTGTAGCCCTATTATATCTGCGACACCTATTGGCGATTTCAATAACTTTTTGATAAACCTAGCGGGGGTTCCAAGATAATTCAAAAAGTTCCCTGCATTTTGTGTCACAGTTCTTATATGTACGCATAGATGACACTAGTAGTCATTCATGGTAGTTATATTATATCTGCGACATCTATTGGCGATTTAAGTTACTTTTTAATAAACCTTGTTACATGAAAAATTAAATTCCCTGCATTTTGTGTCATAGTTCCTACATGTACGCATAGATGACGCAATCAGTACTCAGATTATTGTAGTTCATAAGAAGATTAACAGATGGCGTTATAAATATTTATTAATTAACGACTTCTATTTTATTACAATTTTTTTCTTCTATAAAGTATAAGTATTTTTCAGAAATAATGTATGACTACTCTGATAGCAAGGATAATTATTAAAACTTAATAACTTTGAAATTTTTTATTTCGTCAAACAGTTCAAAAGATGGGCCGTGGAAGCGTAGGTAGCAGACCGACGGACACACTTTCGCATTAATTTAGTATGGGTATAGGCTGTAGCCATCGATTTAAATACGTAGGCAGGTACTGAGATCGTTGGCTGTAGCTGATAGCCCTGCTAACTCTTATGTGTTCTTTATTTACTTAATTTGTTTTAACACAAACCAGTGATATAATGTGAACTAGTAAATCGGACGAGAATTAGGTTCTTTCCCAGAGAATCAACCATTCTTATTCGTTTTTAGTGTCACTTTTAAAATCGTAAAGTTTCTGGGAGGAGGTCAATAAGAAAAAAGCCTTGCAAGGAAAAATTAACGGTTTCGTTGACTTCCGCCAGAATTGACCGCTTACGACGAGGGCATTAGGGCGCGAATTCGACAGGGAATCCATGGATACGAAATTATATAATAAAAACTTGTAATAAGTAAACGTCTTAACATAATTATGTGGAAGAAACATTTAGGATATGGCCATAATATTATTATTTATAGACTAATTGCTATTAGTCTATAAATAATAATATTCAATCAAAATCCAAAGAATCCTATGCAACGAATGCTGAAAAAATCACGATATGATCACACAATTTATATAGGCCCCTCCTGAAAATCAGCGTTGCGGTATGTCAAGTAGGTATGTACCTACCTGTCATGCTGTGGAACAAGCTGAGGAGGTGGTCCGTTGACCACGTTTTTAAGTATGTACACAGTACATAGGTACTGCATGTATTTTTTGTACTACTGATTAATTTGATGTAAACCGTTGGTCAATAAAAATGTATTTATTTATTTACAAGTTCTGTTCTGTTCGTTAGGAAAAGTATAAAGTAAGCAGAAACATATTCCAAGGATGTATGGATGAATGGATGTTTGTTACTCAATCACGCCAGAACGGCTGAACGGATCTGGATGAAATTTGGCACAAAGATAGATTATAGTCTGGAATAACACATAGGATTAATCTCGGAAAATTAAAGAGTTCCCGCGGAAACCCACAAACCTCAATCATCAGCTAGTTTATCTACACTAATATTATAAAGAGGAAAGATTTGTATTTTTGTATTTTTGTATGTAACGAATAAACTCAAAAAGTACTGGACCGATTTTAATAATTCTTTTTTCATCAGAAAGCTACATTATCACTGAGTAACATAGGCTATATTTAGTACTAGATTACTATAGAAATCTTTAGAAATTCCTATTAAAACCAACCGAAGGTGTAAAAAAATTAGCCATAAAATGTCTTTCATCGCATACGCTGCGAAGAGTATTAATGATAGGACAAAAAAATGATCGACAATATTATAGAATATATCAATATCTAAAAAAAACTTCGCGAGTCCATGTGTCTAACTATTGTAGTTACATCACTATAACTACTTTTTTACATTTAACAAATTGATAGAAATGCCGATCAAAATCAGACCGTGTTATCCATACCATTTATAAATTTTTATCCAAATAAATAATTTAATATTCAAGACTGTCTCAATACCTGATGATTACTTTTTGAATTATTGAAATCGGACATTCCATTCAAAAGATTTCATGAAATTAAAATAAAAATACATGCCGGCGGCGGCCACCACGCAGCGCATCGAGTAACTAACTCTTCGTGAGAGGGGCAGTGCGGGAGAAGGATTGATCAAAGAATTATGAGATAATGTGATTGTAGCAACTATCATTACGGGTCCCGCGGCCGGTCAGCTCGCACAAGTTCCGCGGATCCCGATGATACCAACTGATTTGCCCATATCTTTTAAAAGGTTACAGTTCCCTTTAAAAATATCCTTTGCCCTAACAATAAATAAATCCCAGGGACAAACTTTTTCCATAGTTGGTATCGACTTAAGGAAGTGCTTTTCCCACGGGCAATTGTATGTGGCACTTTCTCGAGTAGGATCTCCTGAAAATCAATACGTTTTGTTGCCACCTACAAATACCACAGCCAACGTTGTGTACAGGGAGGCTTTAAAATAAACATACAATTTTTTTCTAATTTAGTGATTCATGGTCGTTTTAATTAGCATGCTTATAACTTAAATATCTGTACCTATTTATGTCTACCCGTGCGAAGCCGGGACGGGCCGCTAGTTTTTATATAAACTACGTCTCCACAATATCTCTGTTCCGACCGTGAAGAATGTTATTAAGTGGGTGAGCAGAAGAGTAAAAGAAACAAAAATATCTCTATCTATCGGCTTAGACGTGATAATTAGTGGATACGGACCCCGCCAGGGGGCAACGCATTCCCCGATATTAAAAATCACACCCACGTGAAAACAACCTTTTAAAAATGAACTTTGAAAGTTTATGAACTTACCGAATTTCTCTACTTCGCTCAGTAATATTACTCACTAGCTGATGCCCACAACTTCATTCGGGAACTCTTTCATTTTTATCTCTGTGCCAAATTCCATCTAGACCCGTTCAGCAATTCTGGCGTGATTGAATAACAAACATCCATCCAACCATACCCTTTTTTTTATATTTCTTTGATCAATAAACATTTATTTATTATTCATTATATCCATCCATACATTCACCCATCCATTCGACCTTTCGCATTTATAATATTAGTATAGATGGATTCAAACGGGAATTGCCTTCCTATCGGCCTAAGAGAGTGACTATTCACCTAGGTGGTGAGGTGGAGGTAGGTAGGTAAAAGGAATTTTAGTCTGGAAATCCATGCAAGAGACATTCGTCCGCAGTGAGCGACTATCGGTTGAGACCGCCGTACTCCTAAGGAAAGAATATGACTACGCCTTGCAGGCTTAAAACGTATGCTATGCTATTCCATGCTATGCTATGGTGCCATGCTATGCTATGGCTATGCTATATGGTACGCCATGCTATGCTACGCTATGCTATTTATGCTGCTATGCTATGATATGCTACGCTACGCAACGCTATGCTATTTTATGCTATGCTATGCTACGCTACGCAACGGTATGCTATTTTATGCTAATCTATAATATGCTACGCTTCGCTGCGCTATGCTACGCTACGCTGCGCTATGCTATGCTATTAGCAATATCTCTATCTCTCTGGAGATTGGCCGATTGAATAAATTTGATACAGACACGGGAGATATTGTAGTGCACAAACGTGTGCGCATACACAGGTGCACTCTCTGTTCCTTGACTCTCAGAGCCCGATGGGATAGAAAATCCGACACGACCGGAAAGAGATGAGGCGTACGACCGACGGCTTTACGTCATCACACGTCTTGCTATAATCACCATCCAATCTCCTCTTAACTCTTAAAGCGTCCGTATACAATAATCGTCCATCGTGAGTCCAATACAAATAACTCCTAAACCTGATACCGCAGTGAGTAATCGAGGGAGGGAGGGTGGAATTAATAAAACACACTATATTGATACGACCGGTGTCGGATGCCGTAGGGTTTCCAATAAAGCCTATTTGAATTTATTAGCTTGCTCTTTATCGTACTAGCGAGACGACAATTGTTAAGTCACAGATATATTAGAATAATTTCTCCGACCTATAATCTTGTCGTATCCTTTTGAGGTCGTGAACCGACGTGAGACTTCCATAGTAGTAATCCTGGAGTTAAAGTTGTAAGGCCGTCCACAGGAGCTTACTTATTATGAACCATAATATTATTATCAAGTCAGATTAAATCATTACTGGAAACATGTATCTACACTGTTCCAAAACTTAACTCGTCTATTACCTATTGTGTGATATTACGTTCGAGACACCAGTTATGTTAGCAGGCTGAAAAATGTCTTGCTTTTGGCTCCGTGCAAGGCTGAATTGAAATGAAATAATATAAATTCAATTAGATAGCAATCTGACTAGCTAAATGCATTTTTGTGTGGCTTACATGAAATCTTAAGCCGTTACCACAAATTAATTAATAATAAGTAGTAAGGTATTACCTACTTCGTAACCGTTACCTCAAACTAAATAATTGATGGCTCGGTTAGCGTCATATTTTTTTTTATTCAAATAAACTTATTAAAAGTGCTTTTGTGAATCGTCGAGTGAATCTACCACTGGTTTGGATTGAAATTCCTACCGAGAAGAACCAGCAAGAAACTCGGTGATAGCTCTTTTGAAAAAAAATATTAATGACTAGATTATGCCTGCCACTTCGTCCGCGTGGATTAAGTTTTTCGATTTCCGCGGGAATTCTTTGATTTTCCGGGATAAAAAGTAGCCTAGGTATGTCCTTCCCCGGGATACAACCTATCACAGAACAAACATAAGACAGACACACTTTCGCATTTATAATATTAGTATGAATTATACTACGTTAGGTACCTTTATCGTGTAAAATAAATCTGTATTTTGAAGCTGTACAAATAATGTAAGTATATTCAGATGCTATTAGGATGACGATTAGCATTCTATCTTTTCTCTAAATTGAATTTAATCATAAGAGGAAAAGAGATTTTTAATATCCTAATGTTGTTATCTAGATTAGACTAAACATATAGGCTTGCTGGATTCATTGGGATTTTTTTATTGCGTATAGGCTTGCGCTTGACGACAATCATGCTTAGTGCAAAGTAATGATGAGGTCTAGGTTGGAATGCGCTTGCCTAGAAGATGCCTATTCACTCTCAGGTACCCAAGTTATACTTTAGATAGGTTATTATTGTGTTATCTAGTAATATAAATATCGCTAAGGCTGATTTAAGGAACTCTAGTTCCCACCCTACCGGCAAAGACGTGCCGACAAGCTTTTTAGCGTTCCGGTACGATGCCGTGTGGAAAACGAATAGAGGTATGGGTTTAATATAACTGCCATGCCCCTAACAGGTGAGCCCGCTACCATCCTAGACTGCATCATCACTTACCATCAGGTGAGATTGCTGTCAAGGGCTAACTTGTAGGGGATAAAAAAAAAACTCGACATGGAAATTCGAAAATCTTGTAGCACTAGCACTTGTGTACGCAACTGTCTTTACTCGTAAACGACCGAGGTGATCTTCGTTTTTGGAGAAAAAAGTATCGGGTAAGAAACACCCAGCTGTGCGATATTTATGACTTTATATCCTTACATCTCTTTTACACGCCCTTTATCTATCATCTCTCTCCCTCTGGCAGGAGGATTGCTTGTGAGAAACGTGAGATTTTTCGAAAATTTGAATATGATTTAGTTATATGGTAAGGGCATAGGATTTGAATTTGTCAGGCTTGTAGGAAATGAAAAATTGGGCAGGTTGGTAGCTTATAAATTGAAAAAAAAAGGCCATGTAAGTTCCTAAATTATCTGAAATGAATGAATGAATGAATGACTTTTATTTCAAGCAACAATGACTCATATATTGTTAGTTATACAAACTTATTTCCTACGTTAGTACTTAACCTAAAAAACTAAACCTAATAACTAAACCTAAATATGGTTCTCTATTTATCGTTTTTGTCGAATATTCTATATTGGACAAAATATAATCCGTTAACCAGCAGGTGTAAGTACAGCCATAGACACGCCAGAGTTATATACCACTAGCTGAGCGACTTCGTCTCCGTGAATTAAAGTTTTTCGATTTCCGCGGATAAATGTATACGTCCTTCCCCGGGATATAACCTACCGTAACCTGCGGCCGGGCACTGCCTGATTATTTATGTCGAACCCTAACCTAACCTACAAGAAACAGACAAGAAAACTTAAATACAATGAATATTTCAAAAATTGACACTCAGAACATTGAACGGTTCACAATCTTTCAACAGTTTACAATTTCGCGAGTTAGATTATAATCTTACGGTTTTTACAATCTTACGGTGACATGTACATATCTTCAGCTATAGGCAGGGACTGAAAACAGATTCATAAAGGTTACAGAATATATAAGTGTTACAGAATGAAAGTGTAACAGAATCGAAGCTGTAACCCTTTTGAATGTGTTTTTAATTCTGTTAATCCGAAACACCTATTTCTGTAACGGAAACGAATCTGTACCAGACATAAAGGGGTTTAAAGTGTTTTAAAGAATAATCGAAATAGCAACGTTGCCAAATTTACTGTTGACGCATATTCAAATTTGAGCCTAAGGTGAAAGCACCGATGGTTGTAATTGTTTTAAGAAAAACATAGCCATATTGTGTCAGTGTGTGTAAAGTCCAATGAAGTGAGAAGAACGCTTATTAACAGAATTAAACGTTTACAGATTGATTCGGTTACAGTATCGTTTGTGTCTCGTCATAAGTGTTTCTGTTTTATAACAGTTTCAAAAACAGTGTTTAAACCCCTTATTTTGGTTACTGTTTCAGTCCTTAGCTGAAGGACATAAGTACATACAGTTCATACCTATGGTACTTTAAAGTACAGTGTATGGAGTTGAAAGGTAGGTTTCCATTTCATATTAATTAATTCTCATAAAACGTATGTCTGACTTCGCAACTGCAGAGTTTAATGCATTTTTAATAACAGAAACGCAATTATTCTTAGTATTTTGTGATCATAATATTTTTAAACACCTACGTCGCACCTGTGTAGGATCGGTTTACCGATACTTAGTAACCAGATGCAAAGAAAATATGCAACTTATAGTAGAGCCAATTTACATTAATGTATCAGTCAGTGCTTACGAAAAATTTAAGGCTTTTGTCAAAATTAAGAATGAATAAATTAAATTGGATATGATAATAGTATAAAGAAATAATAAAATCAGTTTGTATATGTCACCGTAAGATTATAAAAACCGTTAGATTATAATCTAACTCGGGAAATTCTAAACTGTCGAAAGATTGTAAACTGTTCAATGTTGTGAGTGTAAATTTTTGAAATATTCATTTTATTCACGTTTTCTTGTCTCTTTCTTGTAGGTTAGGTTAGGGTTCGACATAAATAAACAAGTAGTGCCCGGCCCCAGGCCGGGCACTTAGGTTTTATCGGGTTTAAATACCTATCAGATTACAATCTACCGGAAAATAATGCGTTAAATTCTAATCTTTCGACAGTTTAGAATTTCGTGAGTTAGAATAATAATCTAACAGTTTTTACAATCTTACGGTAATAACTATAGAGCGCGCACTCTCCGAATTATATGTATAATACCTACACTATCCTCGTTAATTACCTTTTAGGTACAAATTTATAGCTTATTCCCCAAATATATAATTATTCTTTGATAATCGTCGTTTAATTTTACCCAAAATGTGTTTATCCCAACTAAGTTACCAACCTACCTACTCAAGTCTAAACCCCGGAGAGAAACCGGTCCAAAAATAAGTGATCAGTTTTATTAACCCAGCGTAAAAGTTAAAAATAAACATTTCGATAACGCATGTCACTTGCTAAGGAATTTATGTTAATCGGGATTGAAAAGAAAGGTGAGCGAGTCGGACCCACTCTCTGAAAGGGTTCCGTACAATCCATTTTAATATTATAAACTCGAAAGTGTGTCTGTCCGATGTGCTACGCTTATAAGGCTCATCTGTTCAACTTATTTTGATGTAATTCAAAATAGGATGCATGATGCATCCCGGGGAAGGAAATATTATACTAATTTTTACCAGCAAAACATGGACTACCCGCGGAAATCAATATATCTTGATCAATGGGGAGGAAGTCGTGGGTATCATCAGGTTTCAGGTATTTTTCCAGCCGTAGCTTGGAAAATCAAGATCTGGAAAGTATGTTAATAAAACGTATGTTAAATCCAATTCAGTCAGATGTAGGCTCGTATCTGTAGTTATTCCAAAC
The DNA here is from genome assembly GCA_964035005.1 of Erebia palarica. Lineage (NCBI taxonomy): Eukaryota > Metazoa > Arthropoda > Insecta > Lepidoptera > Nymphalidae > Erebia > Erebia palarica. The sequence continues at coordinate 6,579,341 of OZ035992.1, forward strand.
TTGACAAAGAACTTAACAAAGACTGTAGGTACATATAAAGCGGCAAAGCTACAACGACCTCGTGAAGACAGACGCAAAAGTTGGAACATACGAGAAAACAGCCAAATCCAATCAAGTCAAACTATCCGAGCAATCGTTTTTTTTGAACAAACCAATTTTATTTAAAATCCAAAATTTATTGACACAATCCAGAAAGAATCTATATATAAGTTAATATCAAGCTGTATCTTAGAAACATGGCCCTGACAGATGGAAAGACAGACAATATAATGGTCATGTAAGGCCCCGGGATAGGCTATTTAAAGGCTGTATCCAACGTAATTCTTTTTGTAACTTGTGTATACTACCTACTACTAATTAGAGAAGATTTTTCAAAGAGAGCGTTTAAAGAGCGGCTTGCTTTCAGTTACAGACTATTATTCTCTGCCTCAGTGGCCTTCAAAGACTGAAAGCCATTGACATATAATTTTAATCCATGGAAGGTTTCCAATCCATTGAAACATTGAATGCATTGAAACCTTCAATGGATAAAAAATATATGTCAGTGGCTTTCATTTTTTAATAGCCACTTAGAGTTAGAAAATAGCATTAACAAGCGCTAGATTATAAATTAAAAAAAGTTATTCAGTATCTTTCAATCCTGATCCTGAGGTAAGGAACCCTAAAAAGGAAAAAACTGTAACGTCCCAATGATCGGTAATCTGAAATTGAGGTTAAGGCACCTGCTTGTTGACGAGAGGGGGGAATAAAACGAATAAGGGAGTGATTAAGGAATGAATATTCCATTAATCGTTGCCGCTCTTATATTAAAAATGAAGGGAATTGTAATGATTCAGTGAAGATTTTATGATTATTGATATCTAGCTGATGCCCGTGACTTTGTCCGCGTGGATTGAGGTTTTTCGGTTCCCGCGTGAACTTGACGACCTCTCTGAGCTGTGGTCTTATTTAAGCGGGAGTACCGGATTTAATTCCCGGCTTGGTCAGCTTGGAAACCTTCGGCCGCAGCTAGTTTAGCTACCGGAAATGACGTACCGCTAAGCAAAGCATTCTTCTCTATCTTCTTAGATTGCATGATCAGGCGCCATATTGTGACATCGCAGTCAAGGGTTAGCTTGTAGTTGAGTAGAATATGATTAATCCTAGGTAATCTAAATCATACTTCATACTAATATTATAAATGCGAAAGTGTGTTTGTTTGTTAGTTTGTCCACCCATTCACGACTCGGCAGAGCAACGGATCGACATCATATTTTTCTTAAGTATAGTAGAGGACTGACATAGGCTACTTTTGATATCGGAAAATTCAGGTGATCCCGTGGGAATTAAAAAACCAATTCTACGCGGACGATGTCGCGAGAATCAACTAGTTAATGATAAAACAAACTCTAAGTAACAGTTTATTTGAATTAAAACTAACAAATAAATAAAACTAAATTAAAAACTAAATATTAAAAATATCATCTAAGCCACTGCAATGAGATAATGTGCCCAGAACACTGGCTGCGTTACCCCGCTGAATAGCCAAACTTATATGCTGGCTGAGGTAACTGCCAGCCCTCCGGTCACCTGTGGACTCTGTGAGACGAGAAATAAATTAAAATCTTACTTAAAAACTAATTAACTATATTTACAAAAAATACACGACGTCCAAGTGATCGTTAATGGGCATGGTGCCCAAAACACTGGCGCTATTATCTCGTTGAATGGCAAGGCTAAGCCGTTGGGCTAAATAAGTGCCAGCTCTTTGGTCACCAGAGACGTGGATCAGTTTTTAGGACACATTTCAAAACAAACTGTCATTTTCGCACGGTTCTCGAAGTTCATCCGTTGATATAGTCAGCGAAATTGCACGTGCACTGATAATCGTTAGATATTGTTTCACTTACAGGTATTCACAATTCCCATCATACTGGCAATTGCGATCATTCATAATAGGAATATTGTCATTCATGATGACAACTCGATCAAATCAGCAACTCTTTATCAAACTTAAAAACGCGGCTTCTAGTATTCATGAAATACATAGTTGTGATGTCATCAAATAACGCATTTTTTCTTTTTAACCTATAGATTAAAATTGTTATAAGGCATTAAAATCTTTGTAACTAATAAAAATATCAAGTTCAGAAATTCTTTTCCCATCAGAAACACTGATCGTGCACTACCACTTCTGCCAGGTGTGACAAACCTTTAATGATGAAGGAACCAGAAATTTAATTCGCTTTAATCCGCGACTAAAAAACTACTAGAGGGTAGTTATTGGGGGATTTCTGTGGTGTGGTGAGAACCACTGTGCCACATAGATTTTCCTGTTGTCGCGGATTATAGCGAATTAAATTTCTGGTTCCTTAATTATGATGGACTTCCGCAAAGTAGCTTCTGCTTCTATCCAATAAACCTTTAATGTGCCGTTAATGGGGATGATGCATAGGTCAAAAATTAATTATTTCTTAGTGATTATTAAATAGAGGGTGTTCCACAAGACCTAATATTCACTTCCTCGGTTTGTTTTAAGTTTGTTAACCATTTAAAAGTTTAGATTATAGGTGATGCGTTGAAATTCAAATTCAAATGTTTTTTTATTCAAATAAACTTTTACAAGTACTTTTGAATCGGCGAGTGAATCTACCACTGGTTCGGAATTCCATTTCTACCGATGAAGAATGAACGAAATGACGGCACAACTATGTATTTCATGCTAGAAACGCGATTTTAAGTTTTGTATAGAATTTCTGATTTGATTATTATCCCTATTACATAAATGATTCACGGTATATATTTGTAAGTTGATTAAATATAATCTCATCAAAACAACGTGGTGGACTATGGACTGAAACCATTCTCATTCTGAGAGGAGGGTCATGCATGTGATCAGCGCTGGGTTGATTTTGATACATAGATAATATGTATTATTATGTGTCTGTCTGTCTGCTACGCTTTTACGGCCTATCTGCTTGACACAGGCTACTTTTTACTCCAGAAAATTAAAGAGTTCCTGCGGGAATCAAAAAATCTTAATTAACGCGGACGAAGTCACGGGAATCATCTTGTATTCTTATCTATACTAAGTGTATTATGGTACCTACCTAATACTTTTTATTACAAGCCAAGAGCTATGCGATTAAAAAATAAAATGTTCACAACATCTTGCGCTGTCTACCTTTCTCAGACTATATAGGTACGTAATGCGATACTTTAATGTTAACATTTAAGACCTAGCGTTTTCTTAGAATTAGCCAAGATCTGTTGTTCTCACAGATTTGACAGGCTACCAGTTTTAAAGGCTGCAACCTGATAAGGTACAAACTCGAAGGCATCTACTTAGTGATTACATGTCTTCTTTATTTTTGTAAAGCGTTATAGGGTTGCGAATTGTGATTTTAGATCTCCTTTTTTAAATTATAGGCTACCATTTGGCTGTAATTAGACCGATTATTTCGAAATGTTAGTTTTATATCACGTACCTACTGTGACGCCCCTAAAATCATCATACTAGTTTACTAGTCAAAGTGTGTTTGTTTGTTGGTTTGTCCTTCAATTACGCCACAACGGAGGAATGGATCAACGTGATTTTTGGCATAGGTATAGTTGAGGACCTGGAGAGTAAAATAGGCTGCTTTTTATCCCGGAAAATTAATTTGTTTCCACAGGAATTAAAAAAACTTAAACCACGCGGACGAAGTCGCGGGCATTAGCTCGTAAAGATTATAATTCCAAGACAAAAACGTAAACAACATCAGAATTATACTGCTTTAAGCGATTCTAGTAATGGTTCTATTTGCAAGTGATGATCCAGCTTGAGGTGGAGCGTGCTTGCATAGAAAATGCCGATTCACTCAGGATTTGATGGAACCTATATTAAAACTAGGAATGGAAGGGAAAACGGAAGCCGGAAAGGCATTCCGTGTTCTAGCGAAGCGAAGCGAGTTATCAAATCGCTTTAAATACTTAATTACAAATAAATAATTAATTAATTTGATCATATTATAATTCGCACAAATAAATTAATTTCATTTCGATCATCTTTATTGTTATTCCTAAAACATTGGTAGGTAATTAAATCATCGTCCTTTAATGCCATATTATAGGAGACATTAAAGATAGTGCGTTCAGTGGTATTTGGCTTAAAAACAAAAGTATAGAAAAATTTTACTAACTCATTACAAAGATACTTTGTGGTTAGTGACCACAGAAATAAATTAAGCCTATTAAAAGGTCCTTATAAATAACACTCATTTGTCCCTATAAAAAAGTGGTTCAAGTTAAATATTTCACGAGTTTAGGTGTTCGTTAAGTTGACGCATATTGTTATTTCATTATAAATGCACAAATGTCTTAATTAAGATCGAAACCGGCATAATAATTCAGAAAAAATACACAGCCTTAACTGCGGTCAGAGGCTGGTTTTTGTCCCTTTCTTACGTAATACATTATCAACATCCGTCCTTCTTTGCTCCAGACGAACTTGTAAATTGTTCTTTTTACGATATGCCCGGTTAATAACGACCTATATAACTTTTTGTCCAAATAATTAAGTGTCTTATTTCTCTACAAATAAAGTTGAAATTACTTCGGAATGGTGGTCGTTTATATGGTTTTCAAAATACAAAGGATGATCAAGTTATCTCGCTCAGACAAAACAAAATACAGCACAAGTCCTTTGAGCTTTCGAGTTTAGTTGCTTTACCGCGATTGCTTTTTGTAGTCCCGTCCCTTTTCTTGGAGCATTTCATTCGTAACGAAAACCTGTTCAATTCTGTAAACTTCTTAAAGCCACCACATCGCATACAAAATTTAACTTTATTTTTAATTAATTTAAGGTTTATAATTGTGAGTTTGTTGTTGATAAGATAGGTTGTTGGGAATGTTTTCGTTAAGATGTTATTGTCACGTTCGATGCGAGATGTGGATTTTCTCTTTTTGTTGGATGTGCATTAAGACATACTAACATTGCAGTGTACCTTCGTTTTCCAAGTCGGATCATGCATGATTCATACGAAATCCTTTGCGAGTGATGTGATTTCACGCAAGATGTTTGCGTTGACGTTTTCAGTGTTCGAGCTTAATTGTTATTGCTTTAGGCACGTCTAGGCTCTCAGGCTACTTGAGAAAATTAAGCAATTAAGCTTCTTTGTTTATTTTCATTAGGAGAGCAATAAAGCTAGTTATCTTGTTTTTTTTCGTGTGAAAATCTTCTTGAGGCGCTCTTATCCTTTGGAGAAAGTGTGCTATTCTTAATCACTAAATTCCTCGCGTTTACGAACCTTCGCATTGAGAAGTTTCAGGGAAACTAATGTTAATACTTGTAAACCAAAAATGAAAAGTAAGATAATATAAGTATAAAACCTCAGGGCTAACTAGTTATGTTTATCATAATAAATAATATTATGGGATACACAAATGATAAGCTTCATTATTATCTAGGTCAAAAACCTTACAAAGCTAATAGGCATCTTTGTATACAAAGTTCTTAAATTAATGTCCAAAAAACGGGTGCTCTACTGGCATATTCCTTGAACTTCGTTAAACCCTATTAAGGGAACTAGTTCAACGTGCTCAATATGAGCTAAGGAATTTTTGTAGAGTTTCCCAGAAAATTGGTTTTGCTTGAGTCGTCAGCAGTGTCATCGGTGAGCAAACATTTGGATAGCAGTCAACGCGGTAAACACACGCCGCGGTGAGTGTTTGCACTCCACTTAACAAATAGATAATTATTCTGTTCAATTTCTGATTTGCATATTGCATTTGTCTATGCTCTTCATTTTATTTACTGAAACATATACATCCTGAATCTACCTCCTGAATATACTTGATATGGAATTAAACCCGGACTATAAAATCTTAATCTAGTCTTCCTAAGAGTGTAATTTAACTTTTATCATTAAAATTATCTCCATATTAATATTGGTTTTTAGAATCATTGCATCTTGTTTCCTTGCCCAAAACTACCATGGCAAATGCAGAGTAATTTATAATAAATTTATTTCACTTGGATCTCTCATCTCCTTGAAAGAACTAATCCTTTGCCAGTAAGCCATTGAACGCAAGCTTTTAGCAAAAATACCTCCACCTCAAGAACCACTTTGCATTTATGCCACTTCTAAATGACGAGAGTCACTTACTCTTGCTTGGCAGGTAATAGATCAATAATATACTTTGCATAATGTATAGGTACCTACTGTTCCATCCTGTCGGTCCAATCGTTTTAAATCCTATGATTATAATACTATATAGTAAAAAAGAGTTGACTATGAATACTAATTTATAGCTCCGCCCACCCATCTAGTCTATACTTATCCATCGGAGCTGCTTCATTAAAAACATTTTATCGCTCATGCAAATCCGTGAATTATCATTGTTTATGTTAGTGCATCAGTCAGCATAGCGCTAAGAAAATGCGATTAAGACATTATCTGGTCACCACTATCCGCGTTGGAGTGGGACGCAGCACAAATACACCCGCATATAAATTGTACGGAAATAACTTTATGTGTGAGTGGGATGGGGCTATTGAAATGTCAGGACCGGAGTGCGCATAATGAGAAATTTGTTGTCTCTTTTCCTCCTGACGTTTTACAGTCGTTTATTGTCATGTTACTGTCTCGTTTCGACGGCCGAGATTGAGATGAAATCGCCGGCCGCGCTCCATCCGTGTCCTCCTATTCTCTATACCGGTGTGCGCCGCGCCGGCGTCGGACGTGGTCATATTATAATTTTCCTTCTTACAGATTATTAATAAATAAACGCTCTATTATTTTATTTATGAATCAAAAAGTGACATTTGAGGACTCGTGTGATAGTGTATGTGACTGGATGTACGATAAGAATATTTTTGTGTATTAAAGTTTTTAGGAATTATTTGAGAAGTGCGCTGGTGTTTTGTGTTGTATTTATTATGCGAATGGATTGCTGCCGCTACAATATAGTTTGACACGAGATGACCTGACAGATCAGCATATCAGTAAGTTTAACAACTACTTATACGTACTTTGTTACAAACAATAATTAATATTTCTTAAATCTTAAAAGTCTACCATCGAACTGATATCTAGTGTTATGTAGACATTAAGTATACCTGTTGTTCTTGTTATGAAAATTTCTTAAACAATTTGAGTGTTCAATAATAAATAAAGTGAATTAAAAAATATTTAAAAAACGGACATTATGCAAAAGTTCGCATTTCGCATTTGCGCGGTAACGTTTTCGGAATTCCGCTGCACGGACCTTAAAACTCGTCCTTTAGAGTCAAGTGACAAGTTTTCGTTTTAGCAAAGGTCCCAACAAGTGGTCCTGAGAGCATATTTTTGTACCTGCCTCGGTCAGAATGAGAAGGGGCTGACTTTTTGTAAGTTTCAAAAACAAAGCAATCCCAACGGCGACGGGGTGCCCGCCGTCCGGTGTTGCAGTTCAGTCACGTTTTTGGTCTTTCCCGGGAATTGCTGGTTTTTTTGTTTATCACCTAACCGCATGTGGACGTTGCATTTTTATTAGTGGACGTGTTGGCTGGGTAGCTTAGCGGGTGTTACACATGGAAACTTTTTCGTGTTGACACTGAGAGGTTGAAGTTTAATTTATTGACTTCTCCCGGCTAAGAAAATAAAGCTTAGACAAGCTTTTTGACAAAAAACTGTCTATATGTAAAATTTAACAATTTATAAAAGTTATGCTTTGCCAATTAATTCGGTACTTATTAAAATTCGGGAAAATGTGTAGTTTTGTGGAGTTAGGGTTTGAAAGTCGTCATCATCGACGTCTTCTGCCTACTGGATATGGGTCCCTTGAATGGATTTCCACAGTTCGCGGTCTTCGTCGTCCAGCCGCTTCCTGATAATCACTTGTGGTCGTCTATCCATCGATCCACCTAGTGCAGAGATCTACTAAACTGCCAACTTCCAACACAGGGAACATGTCTATCTCTATGAGTAGTGCCATCATTGCCTCTTTTACTTGGCAAACCATTGAACAATGTCGGCCACTTTATTTCTTTTATGGATCTTCTCATTTCTCCTTAGATCACGTAAATGAACTCCGAGCTCTCTAGACTTAGAGTCTCTATATCGCCCGAGTGACTAGTGTGAGTTTACCTTTTGTTTGGTTTATACAGTAGAGGAAATTTTCATGGACTACCTAGGTTGTGCCGGACTCCTACGTAATTGAAATAATTAGGTACACCTTTTGAAAATATTGGATACCCGAAATGGAATTATTGGGTACACTGAATGACTTGCCAGCTTCTCTTTAGAATCAACATTTCAATGCAGTGGTAGTTTTAACTATTTTTGATAGGGCATACTACCTGCCTGATTAATTATTAAAAACAGAATAAATATTTAGGTCAAATTTTGTATGATATTAATTAATCTGGTAGATACAGGTTTGTAACATCTGAATTCTTGCTTGAACAAAAATTGATCCCGTATTGCAGCCATTTTGTTTAACTCCAGTGAATAGAATAAAATATAATGAATTTATTTGTCTGAATATGTGTCACAATGATGATTACAGTATGAAAAGCCACAGCATATTCAGTCAGGCAACCCTGTCGTACAAATTTTGATGATGTTAAATATTTAATTAAGATATCTACTTACCTCATAGAAATTATATCTTGAAGAAATAAATAATGTCTTGAATAAATCCATAGTAATATTACAAATGCGAAAGTGTGTCTGTCTGTCCGCCTGTCTGTCTGTCTGCTACGCTTTCACGGTCCATCTGCTTTTGATTAAATTTGGTACAGGGGTAGATTGTATCCCGGGGGAGGCTACTTTTTATCCCGGAAAATTAGAGTTCCCGCGGGAATCAAAAACTCTTAATCCACGCGGACGAAGTCGCGGGAATCATCTAGTTACAAATAACGTCAGGCTGTGTAGACCAAAGAACAGTCAAATTACCTATTCTTACAATAAATCTATGCATGCAATGCAATGGATGGCTATAGTGTCACGATATTGTATATTATAATGCTTCATCAATTGCTTTTTTTATTGAAAAAATTGAAGTACTAAAGGAGGCAGGCTATCAAGTATTTTTGCCTCAATAGAAGCGCTAAATGTTATCCATATTTTATCTACATTGTGAGTAAGTAGGTAAAGTTAGCATAAAAACGATCTGGAACTCGAACGACATAATACAGTACCGTATCACGAGCCAAGCCGAGATGTGACCCCTGATCACGAATCTTCAATGATTCGTTTGTATTGCTCTATCGATGGAATACCGCGGAAGATTTCAGATTAAACAAGCGAATTTAATAAGACTTGGCAAAAACGTGACAAGTGTGTGCAAATAAAAGTCCAAACCTATTAAATCTAGAAGTATAAAAGCCGGAAATCTCTGAGTCAGTGTTCACCATTCTTTTATTGTTCTCATAGGAAGTAACTTGAGACCTCTTTCTGAAGAGTTATTCAATATATGCTGAAGAAAATTAAAACAACCTTCAAAGATCAGAATTCAGAATCCTGAAGTTATATCTTCTCCAAAAAGCTCTCCTAATTAAATTTCTTCTCACAGTAAACAAACTATTGATAAAAGCAATCGAATTAATTAACAACTGTTTTGTGTGGGAAAAATGGACAAAATAGGGCCTATAGAAAAATTTGTCACTAGCTTGTTAATTTGATCTTTTGAATGTACGAATGCATCTGGCACAAATTGTAATAAAATGTTTTATTACATGGAAATTGTAGACTATTAAAAAATTTACTGAGATCAAAATGATCGTTAGAAAAAAATTCTTGAAAATCTTACAGATGCCACTCTTGTTCCATGTTCCTTTGACTGCAAAATTTTCATTGGTACCTACCTCCTGAATGCCTTCCTGGCATTCTTTTACTTCCATGCCAAATCTAATACCTTTAAACGAGCAATTCTTGTGTATATATATATAATCAGAATTTCGGAAACGGCTAAAACGATTTTCACGAAATTTAGGTATGTCGGTAAGATCGAAAAATATTATTCATAATTCATCAGTATGTAATTTGTATTTAAATATAACACGATTTACCAAAATAAAAACCGAGCAAAGCTCGGTCACCCAGGTACTTATTTATTTATGCCTTATATCTGCATACAAATTGAAGAAAATTTCCTTCTAGTTCAAAGTCATGCTTTTGACTGACGCATTCTCATAAGTGAACGATGGTAATATTTTATAAGTCCATGTGAACGATCAAGCTGTACCATTTTCATCTTTATTACCAGGTTAATGGTATTATTTCCCTGTTTAAGCAATACTTATGCAATTATACTCAAAATGACAGCTTGATGTCACGTACCTTGACGTTCCTAAAATAAGTATTATAATTCTAAAACACGAAAGTCAACAATAATGAAACAATATGGCTTTAAGCGTTGGCAGTATGGCCCCTGTTCATTTCTAACACGTCTATACGTGTGCAAAATAATGATCCAGCTTCAATCAACGAGTAGTTATATAATTACTTAAAATCAGGTGAATGATATTTACATTAAAATAAAATCAATTTATTTCATTTGAGGCCCACAGGTTAGGAGAGAAATCTCAATCAGTTCCGAATATTGTCGCATCTTTTCTTAGCATAAGTTTTGCGTTCACTTTAGGAAAAAGGGTAATTTTAGTGGGGTTAAAAATTGGTTAAGTACCTCTAAATCTTGATTCAAAGATATAATTTGTATTTTATAAATCAAGATATATGGTTTTGAGATATGGCCTCTCATGGCTTAATCTGTAATATTTTTATAAATATTATCTATATCTGGTTCCTTTTTTTCTTTAGAAGCTTACATGTCCATTATATTTTCTACACAGAACAGTTCACCGGTAAGTAACGATGTAAAGACAGTCAGTCCATCAATTATTGTTTCATCGGACGCAGCACCATCAATAAGACACGTTGGTATTATCTGGCTTGTTCTTACTTACTTCTTTTACGATTGCTTTATTTAATGTCTTTTTTTTGTGCTCTATAGAAGTTAGATTTAACCGTAACAGTATTAGATAGATACGTAGAAATACTATTAAACAGTTTCGTCAGTGGCTTCAGCTTCACTTATTTAAAGCTCCTGAAACTAGCGGCGCTACTTTTTGTTAAATAGTATCTTGCCAAATGTTCTCAGTAGAATCAGGTTCCTGGACAGGTGGTCTTCTTGGACTGGTGTTCTTGATCTTATAACAATTATATTAACTAAATGATATGAGATTCTTGTTTGATGATGACTTTTTCTGAATAAAATTCATAAATGCGCATACGAATAAAAGGAATGTGTATCTCGCCAAACTACAGTACAAGTAGTTTGATAGTAATGTTGTCGAGCGATCCTTGATATTATTATATTGAGGTTGAGGGTATATCTGCTGATTTTCTTTCTAATTTCCGTTCGGAATCTATCCGTAGAATGCTATTTGTATTACCCTTGGAAAGGAAGCGAACAGACTACAACCATAATCGTTTTATTTCCTTTTATATGGAAAGTTACTAAAAAATTACCTTTTAGTATTTCCATTAAGATTTTCTTGGGTTTATAATTTGATGGGCTGCCAGATCCTTCACTACCGGCTTGACTATAACGGATATGAAATCCTATCTGATGTTAGTGATAATAATCGGAATCCAGAGCTTATTGTTTTCTCCTGTGCACAGTAAAATAATTCATGTAGACTAAGGACTTAAACAGTAACCGAAGTAAGGGGCTTAAACTCTATTTTTTGAAACTGTTATAAAACAGAAACGATACTGTAACCCAATCAATCTGTAACCGTTTTTTTCTGTTAATAAGTGTTCTTATTCTCTTATTTATTATTCTCTTTCTTTATTCTTACCCTTCTCACTTCATTGGACTTTATACACACTGGCACAACATGGCCATGTTTTTCATAAAACAATTGCAAACATCGGTGCTTTCACCTTAGGCTCAAATTTGAATACGATTCAACAGTAAATTTGGCAACGTCGCTATTTCAGTTACACTTTAAAACCTTTTATTTATGGTACAGATTAGTTTCTGTTGCAGAAATATAAGTGTTTCGGGTTAACAGAATTAAAAACACATCCAAAAGGGTTACAGCTTCGATTCTGTTACACTTTCATTCCGTAACACTTATATTTCTGCAACCTTTATGAATCTGTTTTTCAGTCCCTGATGTAGACTTAATTAATTAGTTATATAAACGCACCTAATTTTCCATATTTCTATCAACCATATTATCAAAATCATCGGGAAGAGAAACTCAAATGAGATAGAAACGTATGGTTTCGGTAATTGCTTAATCAAGTCGATTGATCATCAATAGAGCGGTCGAGTGCGCGGGCGCAAGTCGACGACCGACCGCGCCGCCGGCGATAGTGATGTACGTTATAGATATCTATAGTATTATGAAACTGTGGGGCGTGTGTTTCTTTTATTTATTTATTAGTCGACACAGCTTATTAAACTTATCGATAAAATTTTATTGCTTAAGTAAGTACGTAAAAGGTACTTACGTGTAAGTACACGTACCTCTGCCTGCCTGGTTAATCAAAATGGTTATTTTTTACGGATGTACAATTGTAAAGGAAAACATCGTGAAGAAATCTGCATGCCTTAGAGTTCTCCATTTTGATGTGTGTCAAATGTCAATGCGCACTTAGCCAGTGTGGTCTAACCATTCTTATTTTGAGACCCGTGCTCAACTGCAATGGGATGCCTACGGGTGATAATGGGTTGGTTGATGATGATAAGGTATGTAAATCAATTAGCATGCAAGTAGATATATATTTTTTTTTTGTATATAGGCTAGCGCTTGGCTGCAATCAGACCTGCTTGCAAGTTGTGATGCAGCCTAAGGTGGACATAAATATAATCTTGCTTGGACTAAAACACTGGAAGATAATAACTGTGACAAAAAAAGACAAACAGAGACATCAAAAAGCAGCCTTAAGCGTACTTAACTAATCTTAAGCGTAGGAAACTAAGAGAGGCTGACAATGGTTGAAATAAGGAGAAAAATTCGTTGAGATTTAACTAAAACATGGAGTAATACCACTAAAAATTAAAGAAACAAACTTCGAAATGAGAATCCTTTTCTTCTTTTGAAATCGGTTATAAAAATCCATCAACACCAAAACTACCGGATCTGCATTGAAAAGATACGAGTAGAAACACTATTCAATCTTTTAAAATAATCATTACACTCAGAAAAATCAAAACCAACAGTACATTTGGAATCCGTCGAAATTGCGCCAGACACCGTGACATTACCAGAAAATGCGGCCACAAAATATTTGTACAGTCAGCAAAGTAATAAACACACAGGAGCGAGTCAAATCTCGACCTCACCAAATAGAAAAAAAGAACACTCAAGAGCGAGCCGGCGGCACGTTATTTGGGTTCCGTATGTCTCTTGTCCACTTGCTTTTAATTTCCAGAGCTGAAGAAAAAATACTATATTATGTTAGTCTTGAAGATAGAACAAGGAGATACAAGTACGTATTTCGAGCTATGGTTAAGGAGTACTTTTTTCGAAAATGGAGATGTAGATTTTAATTTGCTGGCTGGCTCATTTTTGGCGCAAAGGATAAGCCTGGCTGTCCATGCAGCCAGCATTCTTGCTACCATTCGACGCGGGTATGATTTATATTATAGTAATTAGGTTAAGATCAATATTAATTTTAGCTATAATCTCCAAATCACACGTTTAGAAGATTCGGCGAAAAACAACTATTAAAACAGACACAGAAGCAAATTAATAATATAGTAATGAATAATATAGTATTATAGTAGTAGGTTTTCTTGAGGACTACGGAACCCTAAAAAAGCAAAAAGAGCGATCTCGAAGCGTCGACAGAGTCATCTTTCTGGGGTAGAACTAATTGGTGTTCGTTGGTTATAGTTAAAAAAGTTATTTGTTGTGCTCCTACGCCATTTGATAGAGTAGAGACCCACCAAACCTGAGGCAAAAAACTTGACCGCTCAAGCATTTGGTACTTCTAATAAACAACCAAGCTGTGATATCTATCTATATCTACACGAAAAGATAAAATTCAGTTGTCTTTCTATGATTTTGTAATAACTGGCTTTTATAAAGCTGGTGTGGTATAAGATTCCCCACATAAATAAAGTTCCCCAATTACAAATACCACATAACTATTATCTTAACACATTCTTGGCTAATTAACTTCTTTCAACATTGGAATCAAATCATAATATTTTTGTGTTGTTTAGCTTGACTGGTCTATATTTCGAAAGTTGATGATGAGTGGTAAGTTGGTGACAGTAGCCCAAAAATTATACTAGTTAGATGATAGCCGCGACTTCGTCCGCGTGGATTAAGGTTTTTTGATTCCCACGGAACTCTTTTATTATCGGGATAAAAAGTAGCCTATGTCTTTACCCGGGATGCCACCGATCTCTGTAGCAAATTTCATCAAAATGGGTTGAACAGATGGCCCGTGAAAGCGTAGTAGACAGACAGACATACTTTCGCATTTATAATAGTATTAGTATGGATGAAGTTAACACATACTGAAGAAGATATACTCATTCCTTAGGTTATAGAGGAAGATATAACCGTAGGAACACCTGTACCTACCTACCCACTTATAAATATGTAAAGACTATTGTCCGCACAAAAGAGATCTATCCGAAGACTTGCTAACAAGGGTTTTGAAAAAAGTCCAAGAGTGCCCGAATTTGTTGGCCGAACAATAGCCCCGAGAACAGACATTCAGGTAGAATAAATTCTCTATTGTTGCCTGCCATTAGGACGTAATGCTTTCGGATTTCAACGTAATAAATTCAATGAATGCACAGGTTTCAGTGAGCGCAAGCCTTCACAAAAAATCGTTTGGATGTTGGCGCGTTTCGGCCAATCCAAAATCCAGTTTGGATTAATCCAAGACCATAATTAAAAGCTGTTCTTTATGACCAGATATTTAGAATTTTTCATATTCTTTATTCACTTAAAGAATATGAAAAATTCTAAATATCTATCTTATAAACTAGCTGATGCCTGAGTGGTCCAAGTTTTTTGATTTCTGCGGGAACTCCTTAATTTTCCTTGATAAAAAGGAATAGACATAGACATGTCACTCTCCAGATCCTCAACTATACCCATGCCAATGATCACGTCAATCTGTTGCTCCGTTGCGGCGTGATTGAAGGACAGACCAACAAACAAAGACACTCGCTTTTATAAGTAGTTTTATACGATATTGACAAGAAATTAAATTTTTGTAATGAATCAACATCAACAAGCGTTACAGGTGAACAGCAGTGGACAATCATTCGTTAAGACGACGATAAAACGTTAGATCTTAAAAAACCAAAGATTCTTTTCCACAAAGATGAAGATAAAATCATTGTATTCTAAACATTATACATATATAATTTCTTGGAATCATCTCAAGAAAATGATAGCCTTTCCTCAATAATCGATTCCAATAAAAAAGGCCTATTCATATTTTACATCTCGATCACCTTCTAAAAAACTTCTGATTCCGATTTGATATGAAAATGTTTAAGATCTCCATACTAATATTATAAATTCGAAAGTGTGTCTGTCTGTCTGTAATTCTCAGTATGAAAATTGAGAATTGATTTCAGCCGAGGCTAGTTACCGACCTACCGGCAAAGTCGTGTCGCCGAGCGATTTAGCGTTCCAGGTACGGGTTTAATATAACTGCCATGCCCCTAACAGGTTAACCCGCTACCATCTTAGTCTGCTGAAGAAACTTGAAATTTTATTTGCAGTAGATAAACCTATGAGGTACAATGTGTATCTTGCAATATTCACCACACCACATGAATCTTCGAAATTATTCTCAACGTACGTTTCACTCCGACACCGGAGCATCTTCAGGAGATGTTGACTCGACAATGCACGATTGTAAAGTTTTACAATAGTGCATTGTCAAGTCCATTGTAAAGTTGAAACTGTGGCGGATAATAGCGAATTAAATTTCAAGTTTCTTCAGTATCATGAAAAGTAACCCTATCTAATATCTTAGACTGCATCATCACTTATCATCAGGTGAGATCGCAGTCAAGGACTAAGTTAGTAGTGGATGAAAAAAAAGAAGTGGGCTATTTAACTAAAGTGGGAAAGAACAATCTAGACTCTAGAGTGTAATAGAGTCGGTTTTCAAACTAGAATGTACTCTCTTGTTTTCTAAAAGCCCAAGAGAAGCCGGGTCGGGTCAACTAGTATACAATAAAACGTTCAATACAAATCGCGAGATCCCTTCGGCTGGTTAAAATTAATGACTCCTCTTTTCACCATGCAAGTGTCGGTTACGGTCCCTTCTACCTGCGCTGACGACTCTATTTAGACATCAAAATACACTTTTTTGTCGGTCTATATCTGTGAAACTAGTTTCGGGAACACAAAACAATTTTCTTTGTTGGAGCGCCTTAATGATTTTTTCGTCACAATTTGGCGATTTCGTCGGCTATTCTGCGAATAACATGGCATTTAGGGCAAACCAGGGAGCTGTCTACGAATAGTTATTAGAGCAGAAAATTATTGTTCAACAAATGGACTAAACCTGACTCCGAAATCTGAACTTTACCAACTCTTGTCATACAGTAAATTTAGTTTTAGCTGGAATTGCTATTCTCTCCGCCAAAAATGTCCTAGATTATTTCTATGTAATTTTGTGTTGTCTAACTTGTCAATTAAAAGTTAAAAGCTAAGTTTAAGCTCAGTTACCTAACTATACTGTTTTTTCAAAGTCAAATTTCAAATTAGGTACTGTACACTTATTGATGTCCAATTACTTAAAAAACATGATGGTGATAATAATTTACGGTATCTTAAAATTAAAGCTACGAGAGTTCCAAACGCGCCCTGGCCTAGCATGCGCACTACGAGATAATTATGTCTACCCATTTTCTCGCGTTATATCTATTTGTCTACCGTAGCTAACATGGCTACACTTATGTCTCGTCTCGTGTCGTCAAAAGTAGAGATAACAGTAATATTTCTTATCTGTGGTATTTTTCTCTACAAACCCTAACATGGCAGACTATTTTTTCTCGGATATTGTTCTATTTTGACATTTCGACATGGTTATTTACCGACCGTCAATTTGAGGGCGAGATACAACGAGATAGGATATCAACCATTTTACAACAATAAACTTGAAATTTTTCGGGTGGTTCCTCCACGATTATGATGGCGGATCCATATTACAGAAGCGCGAAAATTACAAACTGTTCCAGCTTTTCCACCAATGTCCACTATCTCGTCTGACCAGCGTTCTTTGGGACATCCTCGTTTCTTGATGCCTTTTGGGCCACGTGTGTGTTCTATATGGCCTGCCCATTTCCATTTTTGGCTTTTCCTATGGCTTAGAGCGTCTATAATGTTGGTTTTATTTCTAATGGAGTCACTTTTCACTTTAATGCTTATGATGCCACGCTCCATGACCCGTTGACACGTTTGTATCTTGTAACATGTAGTGTAATATCATAAAAGTACCTACAACCTACTTATTACATAAATACTCAAGAACTTGAGGTGTTCCTCCGTCAACAATTATTTTTTAATTGTTTGATCGTATTCTGAAACATGCCGTGTAATTATTTTATGTTTGACTCGATATAAAAGTACATTGTATTTATCCATATCACCAAATTCATTCCTTTTTTTGTAAGATTCTCTTATTAATACTTTAAATTAATAAAAATAGAGTTGTTTTTAAAAATAATTTCTCAGACTTGTCACTGTCAGTGTCAGAGACAAGTTAAGTCAGTGTCATAAAGACGTCATTTTTAAAGTTTACAGATAAAAAATTCTAATAAAAGGCTTAGAGCACATTAAGAATAATGAACAATGAATGAACTAAATCGGTGTTGCAACATTAGAATATCGCATGTTATTGGGAAAGGGCAACATTGGTTTCTCCACACGACAAGGCCAACTCTTCCACGAGAATCTTGTCACACGTAGCGCGCATGTTAGGGTAAACGAGAAATAAAGCGACACGACAACATCTCTCTCTCTCGTTGCGAGAATATCTCGTTGTGCGCATGCTAGGCCAACTGGTGTGAGAAGAGCCGGGGTTTTTTTACTTATAACCATCTCATAAATCATCTTAAACAAAGGAACTATCAGAGCCCCTTGTTTCTTTGTAGCCTTCTTTTGTCTCTATATTTTATAAAATTATAATTCATAAGTAACATAATTTGACGACACAGTTTAGTCCACGTAATTGGTGGTGGCTGGAGTCATGTCATTTAGCTCCTAAAATTATAATATGTATTTGACATTTCCCTAAAATCACCAATTAATACAAAACGAAGAGGGCGCTTTTTTGGCACCTTATTTAAGAGGACCTCTCGTATCTGCCGCTCTATTAACGAAACTCTAACTCAAAGGGCTTACCTGTTTCTCGAAACAATATGAAAGGTGCATTTAGCTGTCAAGTAGGGTGTAATTTATAGTGACGGGTGATAGATCAGATGTTTACTTTTAAGGTGTCCGTAATGTCTTTAGTCCAACATCGCTTCGATGCAATTATCCTTTTCCCTTCTCTGCTGGTTATAATATGGGTGTAAATGACAAAGTCATAAGGAAGTTGGTAACACGTATCATCACGATTCACGACATAATATGGTTTTCATGGTATAAAAATATAATGTAAGTCGTGTACACAGTAGGTAGGTGTATTTGTAGTTTTTCTTTTTAATAATATAACTTGAGAAAAATCAAAATAACGGATGCAAAGATAACGGGGCGGATGACATTAAGCCTGACTCCATCTGAATCGCCACTAAAAAGCCCATCCTAATATTTTGTTTGATTTATTTATTTATTAAATAATATTAATTTACCTTGAAGTTTTTTTTGTTTTTACCTATAGCGTTACACAAAATCCTTTAAACTCGCTGTTAACATTACTTAATTGCATAGATATCTGCCAAGATCTGTGACCCAGAAATAGACCAAGATAATATACATCTTGGTCTAATTCTTGGTCTCTCTAAATGCCCCATTTAATTCTATTGGCGATAAAATCATTTATAAAATCCTTGACTTCTTAAAATCATAAAGGTACATTTATGTACCAACGCAATGACTCAAGAATCAGTTCTTAATACAAGAAGTAAAGCCATCTCAAATAACCGGAAACGTTGAAGCGTCTGCATTAAACAATCAAGGTCTAGCCCCACTACAAATGCACGGCGAGACGCAGCACGTAGCGATAAATATTCGTAGCTTTAGATTTAAGATACCGTAACTAATTATCACCATCATGTTTTATAAGTAAGTAATTTTTAACGTCAATAAGTGTACCTACAGTGTATATTGAATAAATGATATTGAGTATTGAGTATTCAAAGTATGAGGCATGATCACAGAAAGAAACAAAAAATATTAATTCACGGTATTGTGCCACACAGAACAGTACCTAAGGTAAATGTTACCATGGCACCTCCATTACCTGAGCATTGGACTCATGATCGAGTCATAGAAGCATAAGGCTTGTCATGTCTGGCACAAGCTGGAAAAGGCGTCAGTTCTGCATAATGCAGAATGCCTTGCAATAAATTACAAGAGCATTCAGCGCTGATTTTCAGCTGGAGCCCTCCTCCAGGACACCAAGGCTTCTTAACTATATTTATTACTCATTACACAGAACACATAATAGTACAGGTATCATATGGAGCTGGGCCCACTTAAGCGATGCGACCGGGAGATGAACTGCGACATAATTGTAATGACAATACTTGCCGCTACGAGCCGGCCGCGCCTCTGTAGTGCGGCTAGACCTTCAAGTGTGTATAACCTTATCTGAGACGGACAGACAGACAGGATGCGTGCGTTAGCTGCCATGACAGCTTGAGTTAACCCGCTCGTTACATGGGTGATTGCTTAATGCTATGATGAAATTGATACAGGTCATGTTTGGTATGAGCTTGAGGTTCAACAAGTTAAACTGTTGGATTACCATAAGCAAAGATGATAGATGCTAAAGCAAACCATTTAGCCTCTTTTCTATCATCATTCATCTGATTTTTACTTCTTATAATTATTGCACGTTTAGAATTTTGGTCTATGGAATGATAAATATAAAACTGTCGATCAGTCTAAATATTTTTTAAATACATTTTTCGTCTATTCAAATTCAACAGTATTTTCAGAAATACTAGATTTTGACATTTCCACCTTTGGAGTTAAAGTGATAAAATTTAGTAGGTATGAATTACCTATGAACGTCCGTCATTATTCAAGATATAACTAAAAAAAATTATTTGAGCTTTCGGTTAAAAATGAATTCAATAATACGCCAGAGCGGATCAGCTATTTGTTACAAAGACTCAAAGATACGAAGATAATAAACCCAAGAAAGATAAAACCACGTCACACAATCATGAGAACTCCTATCTATAATCCAAAAGCGCG
This sequence comes from Erebia palarica, assembly GCA_964035005.1. Classification (NCBI taxonomy): domain Eukaryota; kingdom Metazoa; phylum Arthropoda; class Insecta; order Lepidoptera; family Nymphalidae; genus Erebia; species Erebia palarica. The sequence goes on from OZ035992.1 coordinate 6,599,712, forward strand.
TCCCCGCTTCCACATACAAACTCCATAGTCCCTACCAAAGCCCTGAGCACATAGGGCCAAATCAAACACATTACCCTAAGCCGTAGGTGATAATAACAGTTTGCCGTGTCACTTAGCGTGCCAGTGCGAGCTACCGAAGAGCCCGAATATTTGGACATTATTATCTCTCTGCGTTGATTTAGGCGCTTTTAAGAGAGATTCCTAAAGCAGCATCCCGTCCGTTGCTTCATTCAGGTTCTCGTTTTTTGGGATGGGAAACTTTTTATGTACTTAAAAGATGCAGGGTACAAGATAAGGTTAGAATATTTTTTTGTAAAAATTAGTGGTTCGGTGGTTGGTGGAGTGGTGGTGGGAATTGGTGGTGAAATTGGTGGTTGGATCTGTTGATGGTGAACGTCGTATCTAGAAGTTCTGGGTTTACGTGATAATAGAAGCACAGCTCTAACTTCCTTATTTCCAAACTTATTGTTAACTAGATAATGCCCGCGACTTCATCCAAGTGGAATAAGGTTTTTTTAATTCCGGTGGGAACTCCTTAATTTTCCGGGATAGCCTATGTCCATCCAAATCAGTTGAACAGATCAGCCGTGAAAGCGTAGCAGACAGACAGACACACTTTTGGTATTTTAAATATTAAGTATGGATATGACGACGATTTTGACGACCTCCCTGGTGCAGTGGTGAGTGATGTTGTCTCATAAGCGGGAAGTCATAGGTTCGATCACCGGCAGAGTAACTTTTGGAAATTATAATTTCTGAATTTTCTTTGGTCTGGTCTGGTCTAGTAAGAGGCTTCCGTCTTTGGGACGGACAGATGGATATAATGCTATTTCATGCCTATAATGTAATTAATGCCCATGCAGACGTGTTACATGGTCGAGTGAGGTGTATTCATGGGAATAATGGTGGGATTACCTATGCAGATTTCGTCGATGGTAGTCAAAACGTAAAATGAGCAGTAGCGTTTGGCCTGGTTGCAAATAGAGTAATAAATATCGCAGCTAACAATAATGAATACAAGTCCTTAAATTATAACTATTTAGAAAGTTTTACACGGAACAATAATCATAAACTTATCAAGAATCAATTTGGGTTCGTCAACTTCAGTGTTCCAAAGGCTACTTACATACTTCTTACTAATAAACTAGTTTACATAAGTGCTACATTCATTACAGCTCTTAGAGCAACGCTGTCGACCCTAGGTCGCGCTATAAAACTCAGTGCACTAATAGCTAATTCCACAAGGAAACCAGTTTTTGGAATGCGAGTGGGCGACTTCGATTCCCGGGTGTTTGAACAAGAAATGTTTCGGCCCAATATGAGGTAACAAGAAAATAGAAATGCACCATTAAGTGATAACTTTACGCTTGAATTAAGTTGTTATGTATGTAAATGGTAGCATTTACTTCGAAGGTTTTTTAAAAATTATTACTACTGAAAGACGTACTCGGAAACGTTTTTCATAATAAATAAATGATCATCGCAATAAATAAGCTTGTTTTTAAATTATTTTTAAGATAAAGTAATTATTAAAATATCAGTAGCGCGCTAGCGCATGGAATTATTAGAAGGCATTAGAAAATAGCATCTGCTGTTTTCTAATGCCTTCTAATAATTCCTATTATAGGTCATGTGACCATGGGCACCACATGATAAATTACTTATAAGGGATTACATTTTTAAAGATAAAAGCGTCAATGATAAGTTTTTACATTCCTCGCTTCTCTACGTTGGATTGTAGTGAAAAGCCAAATAGATAATCTTGTAAGAACAACATCCTAGAAAAATAGAAAAGTCACCATAAAAGTTAAGTTAAGAGTTTATTAATATTTTTAAAGTAACCCTGTATATATAAATATAGTAAGCATACCCCTGAATATATGAAATACTCTTTGATAAGCCTTGTTTGTGATAAGAAAAGCACTTTTAAAATATCTGTAAATCCAAACATAACAATCTCAGTTCTGAGAAAACCTAACCATAACTAACTCAGAAGTTCAGAAACAAAAGATTACGTACGTTTTTGTTATGTATTTGAAACGCAAGATAATAACATGAGGTTGAGCCGGCTGAGCGCCTAAAGCATTAATTACAAACCATTGTTTTATGGCATACCCTTTACCCATGGTATACCCTTAGGTATAAAAGAAGGGCTATAACACCCACATAAATCATAAGTAGGAGTTGCAACTCCGAGTTTTTAAAAGTTAAGTCTTATCCTTTTATGATTCTGATGCGAATAGATTTAGATTCAAATAAAATAATGTTTGTTACTGTAACAGATTAAGGGTTCCTAATTATTAATTTATAGAATATTTTATTCAAACCAACTTTTACAAGTGATTTAAATCGTCAAGTGATCTTTGCTCAGGAAAGTCCGGCATTACAGAGTCCGTCACCTATTATAGGACTGTATCAATAATATTGATATCCAAAACTTGCCAAAATATATAATAACTAGCTTTTGCCTGCGACTTCGTCCGCGTGGTATTAGGTTCCTAAAAATCCTATACAAACGTTCATCCCCTACTTAACCTCTTTGAGGGTGGAATTTTTAAAAATTGTGAAACCCCTTCTTCTTTATATTTACCCGAAAGCCAAAATACCAAGTTTACGTCCAAAAATTTCAAGTTTCTAACCCCAGCGGTTTAGGCTGTGCGTTGATAGACCAGTCAGTCAGTCAGCACTCAGGACTCAGGACAAACGATTTTATATGTATAGAAGATGTGGTCAGTTCCACATGCAGGTAAAGGAAAAAAAAAACATCAAATACATCCGCATATTTCCTATTACTTCATCTCAACTTACTTTAAAATGTATCCTCAATAACATCCACTAATCCCCACATCCTTTTGTTAAACATTCAACTTGTCATATCCCATAATAAGGCATTTTTGAAAAAAAAAACGGTCGAATGTGGACAGCACTTGTTCAAACAATACTTACAATGATGTATAAGGATATACTTTGCTTAAATCCCTCTTCAGAACTGCAAATGAGGTGAAAAAAATACTTTTGTTAGAGATAATAATAACATATTTAATCTCCGAACGTAAGTTTACTTATCTTAGAACTTCAATGATGTTAGTTTCGTAATTTTTTTAATTTCACATGATAATTTGAATATTTATAGTAATTATAATATTTACAGAAAATAACCTGACCGACCAAAATCCAAATAATCATTCACGGCTCATGGGCATAGTGCCCAAGTCACTGTCGCTGGGCGCTATTACCTCTATGTATTGAAGTTGTTGTTTTGTATTGCAATGCCTGCATGTTTGATAAAGTCCAAGTGCCAAAACTTTTGGCGACCTCCGTGGTGCAGAGTGTAGCGCTGTTGTCATAACGTGCGGAGGTCCCGGGTACGATCCCCGGCGCGGTCAATTTGGGAATTTATAATTTCTGAATTTTCACCCTGCCGGCAAAGACGTACCGCCAAGCGATTTAGCGTTCCGGTACGATGCCGTGTAGAAACCGAATAGTGGTATGGGTTTAATAAAACTGCCATGCCCTTAAGAGGTTAACCCGCTACCATCTTAGACTGCATCATCACTTACCATCAGGTGAGATCGCAGTCAAGGGCTAACTTGTAGTGGTTAAAGAAAAAAAAACTTCGTCACTTTACCAGTATATTACGTTTTAGTGATTTATTTAATGATTTACTTGCTTATCGCACACGAAAATAGGAAATAGGTTAGAAAAAAAGTATAGTTCTAAGTATGTGATGCAAAAGCGGTCATACCCATCAATTACGGCTATAATACTCATGCTTATGACTGCGGTTACATAAGTACGAGTAGGTATAATCTAAAGTCGAGTAGTACCTAATTGAAAATTTATTTTTTCAAAAGAGCACCGAGTTTTTTGCTGGGTCTACTCGGTAGGTATTCCGAACCAGAGATAGATTCATGAGGTTTTTGAATTGAATGTATAACTAAATACCTAGAGGTTGTTAAATGGGTTACTTTATAACTAAATACCTAGAGGTCGTTAAATGGGTTACTTTGGCTTAAGATTGTATCAATACCTCAAAATAAGTAAAGCTAAGTATATACACGCTTTATGCCCGTGACTTTAAGGGCTTTTTTCCCGTGTTACTGTAAAAAGTTTACCCAATAGCAGGGTTACTAAATGTGATACCAGGAAAGGCTTTAAGCATAATCAATATTGACCGAGCGAGGCCGGGAGGCAAACGGTAGCTTATTGATATTATGGATTCTGGATCACGTGGGTCAATATTGATTTTTGACATCATGTCAAGAAGTTGCCTCATTAGTTTAACCTTAACCCTATTTTTGGGGGTAACATTATTGTTTTAACAAATGGTTCCCGGAAAGAAAATATTCTTAGATAGGTTAATTTATATGTGATAGGTAAGTAAAGTTGCATAAATATCAATAATAACTAGCTGAAGTCCGCGACTTTTATTTATTCCCGAGAGAACTCCTCAACTTTCCGGGATAAAAAGAAGCCTATGTCGATCCGGTGCTCCGTTGTGGCGTGATTGAAGGGCAAACCGACAAACCAACAAACAAAAACACTTTCGCATTTATAAGATGTATAGATATAAGATGTATATAGAGTATGATATGGCAAATCTACATAGCGGTCAAAAATTCTCTCTAATTTTGGTCACTTTATGTTATTTTTGAAGTCTTCTTTGTGATAAATAAAACAATCACGTAAACATAATTTTAAAAAATGGCAATCATAGACGACTGCCGATAGAAGTGAAAAGGATTTTTTTTAAATGGTTTTGTACAAAAAATATGAACCTTAACTCTAAAGCATTAAAGTTTAATTTTGAATGTAGTATATTTATATTTAAGACCTTTTGTCTTCGTAACAACGCGAGAATGTTGGTCACACGAATCCACAATTTTACCCCCTACCAAAAAGTGCTCAACGCGGCTAAAGGAGTTTTCACTTCAAAACTAGTGTACAGATAACCCCAACACACCTATTCAAATAAACGAAAAACAGTGTCGTCAAATTATTTCGTCGCTGTTTTAACAACTGACATATTTATTCGTCTTATCATATCAACGTCCAATGATTGGCAAACATGGGTTATAAAGTAAACTTGATGTTTTAACAGAGCAATGGAAAGGGTGTCTTGTAACGTTTGCTCTATAAAAGCTTCATGTTCTTTAGTTTGGGTTGGCCAGGGTTGTCACTGCAGTAAGCTTTCTAACAATGTATTTAGAGCATTTAATGTTAATTTTTTATTGCTATAATTTTATAATTTAGGTTATAAATCAATACAATACTGCGGTTCAATATAAAGATGATGTGATAGTTTTTTTTAAGCAGAGTAGACCGACATCTTCTAAACAAGCGCTGCCAAACGTAATCTGCAGTATCGTCTGGCGATAGTCAAGGGCTAGTCAATAAAAAATGCATTAGTTTTATGTCTTGGATATTTACAAGGAAAACATCCGTGAGGAAACTTGCATGTTTCGCTTAAAGTTAAGATTTTTGTAGCTGTCAAAAAAACAATATGGGAACTAAAATAAAACTTAGTAAGTAATAAAAATAAAACAAGTCATAGTCAACCCTGCGTGCGCGGGCGCAGGTAAATATTAACTTGCGCAGTAAGCTGCAGCGAGGCGTCACGGCAAACTGCCTCCGCAAACATTTGCCTGTTTGTCATCTCCCATCGACCATGCTGCCCTGGTATCCGAGATATGGAGGTTTTTTTTTTAATCTATTTATTTATTCAATAGTTTCTTTTTCACCAGTTAGTCGTTACTCTAGGTATCGTAAGTTGTATTGAGGTAGATTTTCCGGGTTTGACCCCTTAAATTTTCAAACATTCTAAAACATCCCTTAAAGGGGAAATAATTAGTTACAGCATGTAATTTATAATCCATACTTAATATTATAAATGCGAAAGTGTTTCTGTCTGTCTGCTACTATTTCACGGCCCACCTGTTCAACCGAGTTTGATGAAATTTGGTACGGGGATGGTTTGTATCCCGGGGAAGGACATAGGCTACTTTTTATCCCGGAAAATAAAGGAGTTCCTGCGGGAATTGAAAAAACTTAATCCACGCGGACGAAGTCGCGGGCATCATCTAGTGCATAATAAAACACATACACATAAGTCTATATTAATATTTTCAGCGCAACATTGTATTTATAGTTCTAACTGCCTTGTTGGTCCAGTGGTTAGCATATTCAACTGCGGCCGACGAGGTTCCGGGTTCAAGTCCCGGGTCGGCTCATAATTAAGTAAGTATTGGGTTTTTCTAGAAATTCTTAGTACTAGCCCGGAGTTAGGAACTTAGCGGTGTTGCACCTCCGTGCCTCCGAGAGCACGTAAAACCGTCGGTCCTACGCCTGATCTCTCTCCGGTCGTGTCGGATTTTCTGTCCCATCGGGCTATGAGAGTAAAGCAACGGAGAGTGCACCTGTGTATGCGCATACACTTGTGCGATATAATATCTCCCGCACAGATGGCTGTCTCTCAGGAGATTGGCCGCCGTGGCCGAAATTCAGTCGGGAGGATATATTATTATGTTTATAGTAATACACAGTATTGTACCTATGTACATAGTTACTAAGAAAGTAACTTACTAGAGCATACCATTTTCACCTCCCAATAGTACCTAAGCATCTATTCAAAGCTTTAGGGCATTCAAATAAATAAATACAAGCTAATAAGTACGCGCCGAGTGCACGTATAGTCCTCGGGTGATAAAGTCGCAGAATGCGCTGCGCTAGGGATTGCAAATTATACTTATTAATATCTATAAAATTAGTATTTCAATTTAGATTTTTATTTGTGCTTTTATTTTGATCCAAAATTATGCTGCCTAGAATAATAACCCGCACTTTTTAATTTTTAAAGTTTTTATTTGGATTAAAAATATCTTTTGATTCTGTAATTATTTTATGTATATGTTAAAGAAACAGATTCTGGTCATAGCTATAAATATCTATAGCGATGATATTATTTATTGAATATGATGCTAACTTAATGCATCATATTCGTTCTTAATTTATGGCAAGTTATGTTCGGTTTTCTAGTATTTGACAGGTGTTTATGAGACTTTAAAATTTATTATCGAATATTGAATGTAGACAAATTTATATTCATGACTATTGGTTTCATATTATGCGGCGATCTAGTTATCAAAGTTAAACGAATACTAATAAACAAGAAAGAGGCGGATCAAGCGATAAATGTGTGGTAAATAGTACATGAGTTTATAAAATGTGGTGGTGTGAGTTATGAGTGTAACCTCTTATGCAATAAAATAATATAAATCTATACTAATATTATAAATGCGAAAGTGTGTCTGTCTGTCCGTCTATCTGTCTGTTTGCTACGCTTTCACGGCTTATCTGTTTAACCGATTTTGGTGAAATTTGGCACAGGGATAGGGTATATTCCGGGAAAGGATATAGGCTATTTTTTATCCTGGAAAATTAAAGAGTTCCCGCGGAAACCAAAAACCTCAATCCACGCGGACGTTCGCGGGCATCAGCTCGTAGTTGATAAATAATATAGTACGAAACAATACATTGCTTCATATACATTATTGGGAAGGCAAGAAAACAAATTATACAATCGCACTCAACACAAAATAATGGGCCGAACAAACAAGAACACTTCATTACAAGCAACGAAACAAAAGCACAATAATATCACGCGAGGATATCAATACATTCGATAACATCCCTATGCTTTCTTCGACAATAATGGTCGGGGCGTGGTACCACAAAACGAAGATCAAGACCAGAGAGTTGGTATTACTAGAGGCAATGACAAAACTGCTATACAAAGGATTCGTAAGCCAGTAAATTGGCAATGAACCTGTTTTTACTCTACTTGTCATTTATAATCATATTCTATGCTCTATGATCAATGATTATGTTTCGAGTAGACAATCAATATCTGGTAAAAGAAAACTAAAAGGTGGCGATAATGATATACTATATGCTGGGAAAATTTATTCTAGTCATCTATGTACCGTGACATAAATGCTGTGCAAATAAGCAAAAGTGTTTGTTTCAGGAGGCAACGTATGAATAAAAGAGTCGAAGAAACACAATTGCTTAATTGCAAAATCTTAAGGAGTAGTTTCATCCTAACGTATGTTGTTTGGCATATAGTATATCAACGTCTGTTTTAACCACACTTAGCTTAGTTTTGGTAATTGGACCATAATACATGCCTTATTGCCAGTGCGCTTTTTCAACGCCTGAATGCATGAGATTTGCTGCTCCAGTAGTACTACATCTCTCAGACAAAGCCACAAACAGGTATATTGATATTACAACGTGACGAATATGTGTATAACGTACGCGAGGTTCGTGTGCGCGAAATTATAGGTGTTACTGCAAACGAAAGCTGATACGTTTTTAAGTGATTGAGCTTCTTGTGTTGAATTATACATTACGCGTTGGTACTGCCCTTGAATACTAGTCGAAGAAATTTACTCGATTTCTAGTAGAGGTTCCTTCAAGTAAAACAAAAGGAACTTCGAACAAAACTAGATTTCGCTTGCGCTTGTATTAATTAGTTTTTTATTTAGTTTATTTAATTTAAAAAAACGGAAGAACTGGCACAGAGAAATCTCAGGTATCAACGTACAGTTTTTCAGCCGGATCCTGATTTTTTTAATAAAAAGTATCAGACAATCTTCAAACATGTGATAAAAGTAGAGGTTATAATCATTTTAATAATCAGCATCGCCAGCAGCGTAAATGTTATGGTCGTATAATACACGTATTATAATAAAAATATGGTTAGAATATAATTTGGTTTCTGACTAAGAAAAAAGTAGATTATAAATAATTATACTGCTACACTCTGATGTCGATAACTTAGTGATTAATTTTATCGATATTTGTTTTCAACACAATCAGGTAATCGGTACCCAATCCATTAATAAATGTTTAGATATCGATGTATAAGTATTCCTAATTATACAAAATCTGCTTTGTATATAATTGCTAGATATTAACGTTAATTTAATGATTAACTCTTTCTTACTATTACTGTAGTATTTCGTATAATTCCGACCCGCTCGCTCCTGTTCTGCTTAGGCAATTTTTGAGTTCATCCTTTCGTCTTAGTTACTAAATATGTAGAAAACTTTGGGCAAGAGACCCCTTTTTCAAAATGAACTGATATACTGAAGCTAAAGATGCCGTCCAGCCGCACGAAATTCTATAATAACTCTTTCACGAGGAATTGTGTCAGGTTGTGGAATTGTCTCCCCGCTGACATACGTCAGGCAAAATCCCTACATATCTTCAAACGTTGTCTGAAAAACTACTATCTATCTATGTAATGGAGTAGAATGTAGTATATTATATGTTATGTATAAATAGTTATTTATGGTAGATATTTATATGTGTATTATTAGTATGTAGTGCTTATGTAGTCTATCTTATTCTAGAAAAACTAAATTGCTTGCCACGCAACCCATGATTTCGCCAATCCAATCACCAAAGGTTGTCTGAGAGAGATCGCTTTAGCGATAAGACCGCCTTTGCACGCTTCACTACGATTAAGCTTCTCTTTTTGTAATTATATGTTTCTATTTATTTCTTGTGTGCAATAAAGAATACAATAATAATAATAATAATGTAATTATTTTATTTTGTATGCGGGTGTGAGAGCTAAATTTATGTCGATAATAATAATAATAATGAACTGATATCTCAGGCCCCATACCGAAATTACTTTAAAAATCCCATCTTTATTTTTTTCCAATTTAAAAAATTTGCGGTTGGATAAGTAAGTAAACTTGACATTATTTTCTCATCAAAATTAAACAAAATAAATAGTCATAAAATTCAGTAAATATCAAGTGTAATTATTAATTACAAATACAAATCACGTAATAATAATTAAAAGTTAAAGTGTCGATATCGACCACTTTGGGAATCCCTGCTCTAGACAAAACGGTTTGAGGAAGGTTTTTATGTTAGTCAGCCAGTTCCTTCATCCTCTTTTATTTAATAATTAAAAATTGGGTGTTAAATAAAAATTAAGAAAAAATAGACAAGATTTATAAAGACTTGTACAGACTGATTGACTTATTCACTAATGCAACACACAAGAGCCGCTGAGGCTATAAACTTGAAATGTTGACAAATAGCCTTCCTCTATTCACTAACAAAGGGTTTTTGGAAATTCATAACACCGATTTTCAATCAATCAATCAATGGATAGGTATTTATTTATTCAAATTAGGTACACTATACACTTATTGTCGTCCAATTACTTGTAAAACATGATGCTTATAATTAGTTACGATATCTTAAAACTGAAGCTACGGGGGTTCTCAACGCACCCTGGTCTGAGAAGAGCCCACAACAAACTCAGTCGGGTTTCAAAATGTTCAGTTTTCAAGTGTCCCCACAAACAACGACTCTACTTTCAAAGCGTCTATCAAAGAGTTCAAGCCAACACTTCCCAGGCTCGTTACCCGATTCTCCACACATTATTAACTTGTGACGTCGCCGAGGTAATTTAAAAAGACGCACCACATTACATTGAATGTGATGATAATGAATTGATTGTAATGATAGTGATGCGCCGCTCTCGGTTCTATATAATTTAGTAAGGATTGAGTTATTAGAAGTACCACAGAGATACGAATGGAAACGCGTACTGGTTTTGTATAATGTGGTGGGTTTTTGAACGTCTTAATGTGATTTTGATACGGGCAGTGTTGAGTGGCGGTGTTTTTTAAAAGATGAGTTTTCACATCTTGGTTTATTATGTTTAAAATGTGTTGGAGATTAGCTGAAGTGTTGTTGGTATGGACTAATGTGTGACAATATTTTCTTATCAAAATATACTTAGAAGTGTTATTGATTCTGGCCGTTTAGATTACCGAAGATCTATTACTTTATACTAGCTGATGCCGGCGACTTCGTCTGCGTGGTTTAAGCTTTTTATGCCTTTGTCACTGTTCAGGTCCTCAACTATGCCCATACCAAAAATCACGTCGATCCCGTTGCTCCGAAGGAGAAACCAACAAACATACACACTTTCGTATGTATTGTGTGATTATTTATAATGTCTACACACAACTCTAGGGTCCAAATAATTAGAAATATTAGATAATTATACTCTAATTGGCGTGCAAAAACTACTCAAAATGTTTCTAAAGTTCTATGCAGAAATATGAATAAGAACGCATTAAAATATCACAACAGTGAAACATCTATCTAGTATTTTATAGCGTTTTATTGTGCCACTATCTAATCAGATCTGAGATACTTTCACAGGGTCTTTAAATTAAAAATAATTATTGCTGTGTTATTACTATTATTACGGCCCGCGACTTCGTCCGCGTGGATTAAGTTTGTTCAATTCCCGTGGGCACTTCTTAATTTTCCGGGATACAAACTACCCTGTACCAAATTTCATCAAAATCGGTTGAACAGGTGGGCCGTGAAAGAGTAGCAGACAGACAGAAACACTTCCGCATTTATAATATTAAGTATGGATATTATAACTGGAACAAGCAGTGCAGTATAGCTGCAAAAAGAAAACTCCTATTTAAATTGCGAACTTTCAGTGAATTTATTTTATTCCTAACTTTTTCAATAATAACTACGAGGTAAGTTAAAACTCCCAAAATACTGTAAAGATCTTTACTTAAAACTCTTTGAAACGACTGGAACAAAATTATATATATAAAATACATTTCAGTACAGTAAATCACTATTAAAAATATGAATGTGACATAGATGAATTATTAAATAGAGACAAACGACTTTATTAATAATATCTTTAGGGTTTTTCTCATTACAAATTACCTCATTATTCTGGCTCTTGAATTCGGAGCGTAGGCGTAATTTTGTCGCTCTCTTACGGCCCTCTCGAATTGATTACTTTTTTTTTATCTCGCATTGTAGGGTAATCACCGCATGTCTTTATCGTCATAATGATCTTGGATTAACATGTTCTGTGGGCTAGCGTCGGTCCATGATGACGCCGAAATCTTGATTGTGTTTAGATTTTAGAATACAATCCTTAATGTTCCCAGATGGTTGTATATGGTTAAATGGAAATTTGTTTTGAGTTATTGTAATTTAAAACCATTGCATGTTCATTTTAAACTTCAATAATTAGTTATTTATTTAGTTTTTCTATAGACACTTAATAAAAATATGCTTTACTAGCGAAAGCCAGCGACTTCGTCGGCGTGGATCGCGGTTTTTTGGTTCCCGCGGGAACTCCTTAATTTTCCGGGATAAAACGTAGCCTACGTGCTATTCCAGTCTACAATCTATCTCTGTGCCAAATTTCAGCCAGATCCGTTCAGCCGTTGGGGCGTGATTGAGTAACAAACATCCATACATCCATCCAAAATTTCGCATTTATAATATTAGTAAGATTGGAAGTTAAAATTCCACTAATATACAAGATTATAACATAAAAATAAAATTTTATGTTGAACAAATACTTACTTAACTGTAGGTACATAGCAATAATATATTATATCAACCCAATCCACCAACCCGCATTGGAGCAGCGTGGTGGGTCTAAGCTGTATTTTCCTCTCTCCTATCAGAGTGGAGTGCCCATCAGTGGGAATAATATATTATAGCATGTCCAGAAATAGTGTTGTTACACTAGGTAAACACTAACAGTCGATATCGATACAAGGATATTATAAGCATTATGTACATACTGAAACGTAACAATACAATATTTTGTTATAATAATAAACCTCGAGCACTGTCTTAAACCTCAAAAGCCAAAGTCTAAACCTGATTAATACTCCATTATCTGAATTAATACAAATATGAGTAGGTAGGTGTTTTTTCGATCAGAACAGAACGCCGACATACATTTCTTATAGCCAATGTAACGGTACACTCATCTATTACAAAATAATTTATCGAAGCCTCCACCGAATGCGCTTTGTCATCACAAACTCTTTATCTAGCTGGGTTTGGAGCACTAATGACGTGAATTGCTTATTCCTTTGAAAGGCGGTAATTAATTAATATTTTGAGGGAACCCGAGTATTCGAAATTGATGGAATGCTTGTTTGGATTGTTACTTGTAAAAACTGGCAGGTGAGTGTTTACTAACGTTTTATTATAACGTGACTTCATACGCGTTGATATAGGTTTTAAAAAACCAGGGAAATCCCGGTTTTTTAACACTCTCCCTGTCACTCTCCAGTAGGGCTAGCATACGCACAAAGAGTTAAATTATGTCTACTCTTTATCTCTATTTGTCTTCCGAAGCTAACGTGGGTACTTGTCTCGTTACGTCAAAACTAGAGATAAAAGTGATATTTCATATCTGTGGTATTTTTCTCTACGAACCCTTACATGCTATTCTTTTCTTGTAATATATTGCATTTTGTGCATGTAAACGAAAAATAAGCCAACGACAACATATCTCTCTCGTCGCGAGATATCTCGCCCTATATTCAATTTATTCTATGTATCTCGTTGTGCGAATGCTAAACCTGTTGTGGGCTGCGGCGTCGTGATTTAAGGACAAAAAAACAAGCACTCATTTGAACTATTTTTGTAGTTTATAAAGAACAATGATCATGAAATAATCATTTCCAAACCATTCATCGAAAGAGCCATAATTATTGAGTATGATATTATTCTTACTTATTTTAGTTATTATAGAATTGTATACCTACCATACTTTTTGTATAATGATATAATGGCACGGCGAACCAAACCATTAAACAATACCCAACATAGAAGTCAGGAATCCGAAACAAAAGAATCTAAACGCTCGAAAGCGGTACCGAAACAAGTCCTAACGAACTCGGAATACCTTTTTTATTTTACGTTAGCAAGACAGCATGTCGGCGCACGAGGTCGCTTCGGGCGATTTGGGTATTTTCTGGGTTCCATACCTAATGAAACAAAGTCTTGTATCCTTATTTTTATTTTTTTATTTATTGTAGTCTTACGCTTGACCACAATCATACCTGATGGGAAGTGATGATGCGGCCTAAGATGGAACACGCTTGCCTAGAAGATGCCTATTCACTCACACTATTCAAATATAGATATTCCACATTACAGAACATCATATTATTGCTTTTATGATAAGGTTCTAACAACGGGTCGGAATTATACTAATATTGATAGCTGAAGCTTGCGACTTCGTCCGCGTGATTTAAGTTTTTTTTTATTTCCACGGGAACTCCTTAATTTTCCAAGATAAAAAGCCTGTGAGTAGCCTATCTCACTCTCCAGGTCCTCAACTATACCCATGCCAAAAATCACGTCGATCTGTTGCTCCGTTTCGGCGTGATTGAAGGATAAACCAACAGACAAACACACTTTCGTATTTATAATATTAAGTATGATAATATAATAGCTTTATTACTAATAAGTAATAACTTATTTAGGTTTATAATTTAATAAAATAAAATATTATATTTCACACAATAACTTAAACTATTTGCATACTAAAAGCTCCACTAATTACAGAGAGACCATTAAATTTTATTGTCCTGTAAGATAAGGTGAAGGTAGATTATATTGTAGCACAAGCGACGAAATCAATCTGAAAAACCCGTGTCTAAATTATTATTGACATTATGTAAAAAACCTGTAATAATACGGAACTCTATGGCGTGAGTCGTACTCTAACTTGACCATCTTGTTTCCTCCCATACCGATGTGCTTGCCCTCTCGGCTTGTTCTTGGGGTAATGGCTTCATTATACCACTCGGAATCTCGGAAAAGAAGCTTCGGGCCGCCCGCGAATCTGGCCACCTTTATAACGCTTGAGCTAAATTCAGACTTTGTTTTTCTTCTTTTATTTATTTATTTCAGCCAACGAGGGCCATAAAATCCCACATTGAACACCATAATACTTAAGAAAATATTAAACAATTGCTATTAATAAATTTTCAATAAATATTATTAAAATACTGAACTGTGTTTTATATAATTTTTTTGCAAATTCCACTCACTTTTTTTAAAGTCTATTTCTTCAATTTATGCATATATTTTCGTTGCCTCCTTCACCCTAAGGGCCTCAGAAACAGTAAATGCAAACGCGCCGTCGAAATGGGGATTCTATAATATTGTAGATTAGGATACTAAGCTGCTGTGGTGTGGCGAGGAGGATATGATATTTAGCACAGAGATAGATTATAGTCTGGAATAGCACATAGGCTACTCCTTATTTCGGAAAATTAAATAGTTTACTCGGGAACCCAAAATGCTCAATCCACGCGGACAAATTCGCGGGTATCAGCTTAAATTAAGTTATTAAAATTTGGTGTCAAAACTTAACAAACACATTACATGATAATTTATTTAACTCAAGCTTATTAATTTAGTTCCACATTTTGACATGTAAATTAAATTTTTGACAGCGTACAATCAAAATCGTTAAAGTGATCCTGCCCAAGTGATTATGTAATTATGCACTCAGTTTCGTGATTTTTCAGGCGGCTCGTATAGTTGCCTTCGCAATTTTGAATACTTATATTTTCTTTGCCTTTTTACGAAAAAAAGTTTAATTTTATGTAATCTTCCTCAAATTGTTCGGTAGTTGCACCTGTCTGTTTAAGATATCGATACTTTTAAACTTCACAACAACACTCTTTTACTGGTAAAATAAAGTTTACTTTCTTGCAAATTTTCTCGAGTGTCGATACCAATCGATAAATAAGTGTCACGTCCCTAATTTGCCGATTTGCATTCACGGGGGTCTCCCAACGGTCCCGAATAATGACAGGTTTTCTTGAAAATTCGTTGAAGAATTACCTCTCAAGTTGATTTTGAAGAAACCTATTTTACAGGCAGCGATAAGTCGTTACAATAATATTAATATCGGACGACACTAATTTAAATATGTTTGATGTTATGTTAGTAATCTTTAAAGTTGTAGTTGAATTTTATAGTTTAGTAAAGCTTACTCAAATAGGTCTGTCGAAATTAGCTACTAATATCCTTTTTATATAATTAATATAATAAATTTGGGGAATTACCTCACGGTATAAGTTATTTTTTTGACGCTAAATAAAAATTTCGTAGACAAGACCTTGCTGTTGGATAGCAGTGATCCAAAATTTGTAAAGCTGTCTTAGCCTTTGAAAGAAAAAATACATCAACCACATATAGTAGCTCAAGACCGTGTTCTGTGGATACCCATGCAGGAAACCGTCGCCAAGCAGTGGATCTATATCAGTAGAGATGTCAGCGACGATAAATCGTACCGTCTCTGTTAATATCGTATCCTTTAAAAGTATATTTCAGTAGAAGCGCGATCGTTTTACTTCGTACCTTGTAATTAGGTACGCCGTGGCATCACGGCAATCATTCTTTCCAATAACTCGCTGTGTCGGAAATAAGAGATATGTGAATTAATGATGTAAATGAATCTTTTGAATATTTTTTAATTACTTACTATAAAGATAACAAATCCTTTAGTTATATTTTTTTTATTATCAATTATATCTTTTTTCAAATTAATCTACAAGTCCTTCGGGCATACTACGATCGCTTAAATTCGTTTAGCTTTAATAATTTTGACGTTTGTGTTTTTGAATTATAATCCTTAAAAAAGGGACGTCAAGGTACGTGACATACAACTATCATTTTGAAATATTACTGCATAAAGCGACGGTAGTCACCCTAACAGCTTTTAGAAGAAGTTCTTAGGTATTATATTTTTAATAAATAACTGTAAATGCACGATTCAGAAACATCTATACAGAGAATCAGAGCAATTCTAACGTACAGCACTCAATAAAGGCGGGGTGCTATTATAATTATTGCACGTGGGCGCTTCGTATGACTTCATAGCCGGGTGCTGCAAACTGGTAGAGTAGAAAATTGTATTTATATATTTTGTTGCATCGTGTTTTAAAACACAGCTATTAGTAGAGTTCAAGATGCATCTATACTTATTTTGAGTATATTTTTGTTACAACGTCCAGTTATAAACATCGATACTAGTATTATAAATGCTATAGCGTGCCTCTCTGTCTATCTGTTACATTTATAAATAAATAACTGTAAATGCACGGTTCAGAATATCCATACAGAGAATCGTGAGCAATTGCAACGGACAGCACTCAATAAAGGCGGGGTGCTATTATGATTATAGCACGTGGGCGCTTCGTATGACTTCATAGCCGGGTGCTGCAAACTGGTAGAGTGGAAAATTGTATTTATTTAGATGCATCGTGTTGCAAAACAGCTATTTGTAGAGTCAAATATGGATATACTTATTTTGAGTAGATTTTTTTTTACAACATCCAGTTATTAACATACTATGTAATATTTATAGTATTAATATTATAAATTCGTCGAATTCGAATTCGTCCGCGTGGATTTTAGGTCTTATCGAGTCCCGTGGGAACTGATTTTTTATTTAAGAAACTAAATTAATGACCTGTCAACCTGTCAATATATTTAAAGATCTCTCTACTATCTTATGTCTCATTTACTTTTGTGTATGGAGATTTTTTAACCCAATTTTTATTATTCCATAAAATTTTTCAAACATTTTCTTTCATACATACTTTGTCCTGACAATTATAAACACAATAAAAAAGAATTAGCCCTTCTGAAGTGATGCGCTTACAAACATTCAGCAATTGATTTTTATTTATACTAGATACTACTACATGCGATATTCTGTCTAACTGGTAAATTGTTTCGTCGATGGATTTAATATTTAATCCTATCTACAAGAACTTTACTTGACTTTGTCTATATTGTGCTTGAATTAACAACGTACTGATAGGTCCGAACTCAATTTTAATTTAAATTAAACTTATATTTTTTTTAAGTTAATTTAAATTAAACATTTTTTTTGCTGTGGTGACCCCGGGCCGAGGAGTCTTAGTGGCAAACAATTTTGCGAGATATTTCACCGCGGTTAATTGCATCATCTGGTCACAGAAGAACATTTTTTGCGCAAAGGATCAGCCTGGCTGTCCAGCGCGGAAATGCAGCCAGCATTCTTGCCACCATTCCACGCGGGGTATTTAGGTTAGGCTAGCTAGCATTAAGTTCTATTGTATTATTTTCAATAAATATTATTTTAAATTAAGTAGGTATTAGGTATTTCGTTATCATTGAAAGCTCATGCGAATCAAAACTAAAGCACAGCGTTACATGAATATAAAACTATTTAATTGTTTTCCTGCAAATACTTTACATATTACTCAGAAAGTGCATGTAGGTGCATACCAGAGATGCGTTTGTAGGGATAACGTTATTTATATTCCGAACAGGGTTTCCATGTTAAAATACTTTAAATCTAGAACTGGGTAGGTTAGATCGTTCCCATGCAACCTTGTGGCCTAGTATAGTTTTACAATAGTTTTTTTTTGAATAAATAATATATTATATATTTTATATTTTATATATATTTTTTATTACAGGCAATTTTACAAACCCATAGTAAACAAAACAGTAACAGTATGAAATTAAATAAAAAAAGGACATTATTGAGCGAAATTTTAAGTATTGACAATGTCAAAAAAAAGAACACAAATAAAAATAGGGAATTTACAAATAAAAGTAACTAGTAGATTATACACCAAGGGGATAAAGCACTGTTTTATGTCACTGGCGCTACATTGAATCCTGAACGTAACGAAGGACTCCAAATTTAACTCCCGAGCGCAGAGAGGGTGTTATAAGTTAATTCCCGACCAAAGGGAGGGAATTAAGATTGAGTCCTGAGTGCAGTGAGGGATTCAAGCGCCCAAGAAAAAAACTGCTTTATCCCGGTGGTGTATGTACTCTACTTTATACTTCTACCATAACAGTAAAACAAACTGTAACGGTTAGATATTTATTGCAAATCATAGTAAGTAGGATACATAGGTCTAGTAAATAATAAGAAGAAAAGACAAATTAAACTTTTTATTTCAAACTTTTTGCTTTTCATGCTGCCAGTGTTCATGCAGGTACACATACTCCTTGGTTTAAAAACTTTTATGTCAAATGGTACGATCGTTTGGTCGACCAGTCTGGAGCCTAGACTCTGTTGTGCACATTTACAGTATGGGGTTGGTCAACTAGTTGGGAGATCGATCGACTAGATTACGGCCCTAGGGCATGAAGACTGACTTTAGACCCGCAAAAGTATGATTAAAACAGTAGTAAAGGTATGGTAGAAGTATAAAAATAATAAAAGTTCGTCAGGGAACTAGAATAATAAAATCTACACATCTATGTTAAAATCTAAATGAAAGGTTTATCCACTACAAGTTAGCCCTTGACTGCGATCTCACCTGGTGGTAGGTGATGATGCAGTTGTGAACACAATCATGCATTATAGAGTCAACATCCCCTGAAGATGCTCCGGTATCGGAGTGAAACGTACGTTGAGAGTATTTTTGAGGGTTTATGTGGTGTGATGAATATCGAGTCTAAGATGGTAGCGGGCTCACTTGTTAGGGGCATGGCAGTTATATTAAACCCATACCCCTATTCGGTTGCTACACGGCATCGTACTGGAACGCTTAATCGCTTGGCGGCACGTCTTTGCCGGTAGGGTGGTAACTAGCCTCGGCCGAAGCCTCAAACTAGGCCAATTTATTGTTTTCTCTCTTATTTATTTAGCAGATATATTTTCGCAGTTATGTATCTGCTTATCTGTCTGGTACAGACATAGCTTGCATCCTTGAGACAAATTAGCACCTTTTTGTCCCGGAAAATCAAAGATATCCCTCCTCCGATGGGATTATAAAGAAAAATCCAGGTGGAAAAAGTCACCGGTATGGTCTAGTTACATGAAAGTTAAAGCTCGACTAATTATTTGCAATTCATAGTAACCCATTATTAGTATGAGTTATAGATTCGATGACCCTATTCGACTGTTCGAAATTATTGGCGTCAAAGTATCATGAATCTTACACGTATTGTTTTAGAGCACAATTTCGTGTCTGCATTCACAGCCAGCACTCTATACAGAAACGTTTCGAAATTTTTATTTGATGTGTTAGAACTCTCGAATTCTAAATATGATACATATTTACTTAATATATATGTTTAAATAGTATATTGTATGGCTGTTTACATTGTTGCACTATCCCGTTCCTTTCTTCGGATCTTAATTCGTGGGTTGTCTGGAGGAAATCACTTTTAGTCTTTGTTTTGTTTTCTTTTCTATGTATTTTTATGTCTTGTGTGGCAATAAATAGTTTATCTATCTATCTATAATCAATCGAAATTGCAATGTTAAAACTGAGACTAAGGGCACTAGTAACCGTGTGGTCTGTCTGATGGACGAATCGATATCAGCTTTTATCTCGCCACTCTTCGCGCCCTGTTTACTTTGTACACGGACGATTTATAAGTCAATCCACCGGATTGTACCGATATAAAAACAATCGAGATGACGCCAATCGATTCGCGTCCGATAGTCGTCACGTGTGGTCGATTATAAGATCGGATAAGCGATATCGCGCGTATATGCCATTATCGTGTGAATGAAGGAATGAATGAATGAAAAATTCTTTGTTGTACACCAAGAAACAATAACAATAAAACTAAGCTATGGTACAAGTGATGGCCTTATCGCTTTAAAGCGATCTCTACCAGGCAACCATGTACAACGGATTAACCCAGTGAGAAAGCTTCAAGGGTGCACGTTATTTAAAAGGAAATGTAATAATTAATTAAAACGTGTGTTAAGACTTGTACATGTTGCTAATGATTTTAAGATTGGAATGTGTGATTGTATTCCATTTCCCATATTTGATATTGATCAGCTACTAATTGGGCTTTGTTTTGATAGCCAATAGGTATTATTTTGGAATCCAGGATAAAAGGAGAGTAGCTAATAATTCTTTATTGAAGTGAGAACTTCTTTAGGTCCGTTGAGCACTTTTTGGTAGTTGGTAAAAATGTGGAATACGCGAGACCGACACCATTCTTCTTAAGACAAAAGGACTTAAGTAAAATATAGTACATTCGTAATTAAACTTTAATGCCTTAGTTTTAAGGTTTATATTAATAAGTGCAATCGTGAACACCTCGCGTGGTTACGAAGACAAAAGGTCTTAAATATAAATATAGTACATTCGTAATTAAACTTTAATGCTTTAGTTTAGTTTATATGTAAAAAAAAAATTGGAAACCAAAATTCATTTTCACTTCTATTCTTCTCAGTAGAACCAATGTTCCAAACCGTTGGTAGAGTCTTGCGACTAACCCTACGGGAAATAAATAATTTAATTTTCATTTTCATTTATGATAATAACATAGAAATTCATATCCATACTAATATTATAAATGTGAAAGTGTGTCTGCCCGTCTGCTACGCTTTCCCATCTTTTCAACAGATTTTGATGAAATTTGGTACAGGTATAAGTTGAAACCCGACGAAGGACATAGGGTTCTTTTTATTCCGGATAATTCAAGAGTTCCCGCGGGATCAAAAACCTTTTAAACCACGCGGATGAAGTCGCGGGCATCAGCTAGTTAACCCAATTTTGTAAATTACATACCTATCTATCATTCAAGTAGATATCGTGCCGAACATGCAAGGTCCTTTAGCTCTATCATACATAAATATTATTATTCTGTCGAAACTGTACGATTTATAAGTTAATTTCTCCCACTGGATATACCGCGACGAAGCGAGACTATTACTCGGCATTTTATTGGCCTCCTACTCTGATTTATTACCAGGTAATTGAAGTTTCTATGATCGCTTTTATTTATGAGTACGCCACCTATACAGCATGTAGGTATTTTTATTGGTGCTTCGTTTTAATGTCAACAAGCTGTCACCCGTGACTTTGTTCACGTGAAGTTTCCATTTTCCCTAAGTATCTTCTAAATAATATCTTGTAAATTTATCATCATCATCAACAACATTATCCACGGGCCCACTTCTGAATGTGGGTAACCTGGAATGGGTAACCAGAATGAGAAAGGTTGAGTAAACCATAGTCCTCCATACTAGCCAAATGCGGATTGGTAGACTTCACAGACATCTTCAGTCTTCACTTTGAGTACTCGCAGACTTCTTTTCTTCACTTTGATTTTCTTCACCGTAGTAAACCGTAGTCACTCAGCTTAATTATCATATTATTATCCTGCAAAAATAATAAAATTAGGCTCATGTGTCACGAGATAACACAACCTCCGGGTCAAGTCTTATTTAGCTTACTTCAGCTATTCAGACAGACAGACACAACGTCTTATTTAGAATATAATGTTTGTCTGGATCGAATGAAGTTTCTATGATCGGTTTTATTTATGAGTTACCACCTACATCATGTATTTTTTATTGGTGGCTCGTTTTAGTACCAATGTTACCACGCTTCTAGTTCTCTCCTAGTTTACTTGATAATTTGATACACCAGTTATTTGTTTTATTGATGCCTGATCAAACCTTCCATGCTTATTTTTGTTGACCACGGTTTTTACATTTAGCGCTTCTTTATTCGTTGTATTTAGTCAGTGATGTTTATTTCAACAAGCTCGACTACCAAATGTAAGAACGTAAAGTAGGTATTTCTTCCTTTTCCCCGAAAAAAATCCAACATCTGTTCAAGCCTTCTTCTTAAGCATTTTGCAAGCAAAGTGTATCAATTTGTCGCATTTTCCTTCTATAAAATATGCACCTAGTACCTACATCAATAGTACGAGTATATCACTATCTTAAAAAGTATGTAATATTTATCTTTAATCTCTATATCTAACGCGTCCATGTTGTCCAGATAGGGTATCAGTAATTAGTGCTTACACGGCTGATCATTAACTAAGCCCTTTTGTGGGGTGTGCATCAACACGTCAACCCTTGCTAATTGACTAGATGCCTCTCTGTGCGTCGCTGCCACTGTTTTTATTTTGCATTTTGTTTTTTACCTTGGGCTACTTGGGCAGGGCTGTTATTTTGTTCTGTTCAAGTTTGTACTGTTCTTAAAATTCCTTTAAGAAACTTAGATACAGATTTTAAGACTTAGATAGAGATTTGAATTAAATTAAACTCTTACCAAGACTTTTAAATCGTCAAGTCGAACAATAAAATCTATTTCTGGTTCAGCTAATGCCCTTCCTATCGAAATAGTACTAATTTCACAGATTTATTTCATACACAACGGATTAAGTTGCAAGAAATCTGCATAAGTTAAAGAAGGATATATGTAATTTGTAAATTTTAAAATTATTTGTCTAAATATAAAATTTAATTTGCAGTAGGACTAGATGGAGATAAGTGATTGAATCTATTTTAAAAAGGATGACACAGAATTACCAAAAATTGAGTAATTCTCTGCCCTTGCATCCACGGCCAGGAGGCAAGATGTTGAGGAAATTAATGAATCAGGTCAGATAAGATCAGCACAAATACGGTGGTAGGCGGGGCGTGCAGATGTGCGCTTTAATTAACGAGTGACAAACATTTGTTAAGGTGACCTTACTTTATTAAGGAGAGACAATATTGTAACAACTTTGGAAAAAATAATTTTCTTCGAAGGTATTATAAGCTAGTAAAACGGTCAAAACATGATCATAACTAGAAAAAGACCATGCTATAAAATACAAAGTAAGTATAACAAAACTGTTATCTGTGTTGATGACGGTAAAAAATCGTGTATTCCATAATAGGGACACGTTAAGAATCCCAACATCTGCGGTAAGTGAGTAATGTAGAGAGCCGTCTGATACAGGAGTGTAAAATAGACACCAGATGAAAAAGGCTTGAAGAATTAACCAGATACACTGACTGATCAAATGGACTGATTACGTGAAGGAATATCTACAAAAGAAGGATAGAACATAGAAAAATTGTAGAGGAGGCCCTAATCCCACCAAAAGGTTGTCGCGTTGAAGAAATTTTCAAAGATGATTTGCTTTAAAAGCCCTATGAAATTAGCGGATAATATTGGCAAAATAAACCTAATTGAACTATTTATCAAGCTATGCGTACAGGTCTCGAGAGCCGCCTTGTCCCACCAGTTCCCAGCAGATCGTGTTTAGTAACATGCGCCAATACCCAACAGCTATGTGTCCACTTTGTTTTACTCAGCCCCTGTCGCCTAGGCCCGTGTTACCAGATAGGCGGTAATCTGCCAGGATCAGGTTTAAGATGTTAATCGTGGGTTGTCTTGGCGCGTTTCTTTGTTGTGGTACAAAGCACAAGAGGTATACTTCTTCCATTCAGCGACAGCAATGATCTATTAAGTGCTTTATGGTGATACTTATTTTAGTCAGCTCCTTGTCTCTAAGGCCCGTATTATTATTAGATTGGTAGTATCTGCTAGGATCTGCAAATTCTTAATCTGCAAAATGAGCATTAAATTATTATTAATCTGTAAAGTTCTTTTAATGTTACGGATTGAGCTTTAGGGCCTAGGCTTCATATAAAACTTGGGTTACCCGAAAAAAACAGCGCTTTGGAAATGAATCAATTGATAAAAGTAAATTATTATTAGGTGTTCAAAGATTTTACTAGCATGGTCACATTTTATTTTTTCAGATTAATTTTTCCATACTTTTAGGATATCGACAGTGGAATATCTTGGAAAGAAAATAAGAAAATAACGTTATTTTAAAATGAGACATGAGCAATTTGAATTATCTAATAATTCTCCTTACTTAACCAAGAGTCCCTGGACATTAATAAGCCAGGATCAGGTTTTAAACTATAATTACAAGTGATATTAGCGCTTTTCTATATTATGGTCCAAGTTATAAGATCTTGTCTTTAAAGAGATACTAGTTCTTAAAAGTATTTTAAGAACAGCAATATTTAATCACAAACAGATAATAACAAAATAACGACGACGAATCGTTGATAACCGATAGACGTTAACTGCCTGCTGAACATAAGTCTCTTGTAGGGACCTCAAGCCAGAGGAGATCCACGGAACCTGTAAATAGCTCGATGTCGTCCAGCCACCTGGTTGGGAATCTGCCAAATATGCGCTTTACGGATTG
Source organism: Erebia palarica (assembly GCA_964035005.1). Classification (NCBI taxonomy): domain Eukaryota; kingdom Metazoa; phylum Arthropoda; class Insecta; order Lepidoptera; family Nymphalidae; genus Erebia; species Erebia palarica. The sequence goes on from OZ035992.1 coordinate 6,624,606, forward strand.
AGATCAATCCAGCACCTTGAATTGAGTACCCAACGATCGACGGCTGTTAGTTTTTCGAGCCATTACCAACCTCTAATTCAGCTTCATAGCCCGTTGAGCTAAATCGGCCACTTTAGCTCTCACGCTACGGATCTCTTAATTTACGATTTCATTGCTTATCGACTCCAAGCATAGTTCTCTCCATCGCTCGCTGAGTGTATCTGAGCTTTCTCATCTTGATTCCACTAGTTAACGTCTTCTATACCTTACAAATCATCGCTGGCATCACGCCTTGTTCGAATCATTTGGCTTTCAGATATTGAGGATTTTTGAAGATATTTTTTTTAACACAGATTTATTTCAGTCAACACTTAATTCAGTATAGTTTAATCCCATCAAAAACATAAATGTAAAATGAGAGCCAAGTTCAAAATTGTGATATATATGCCTTGGTTGTTGACTTCAGCGACAAAAGAAGTGAGATCTAAATGGGTGCCAAGTTCAATGGTCAGTCCTGCAATTTATATATCCCATCAAAAACATAAATGTGAAATGAGAGCCAAATTCAAAATTGTGATATATATGCCTTGGTTGTTGACTTCAGCGACAAAAGAAGTGAGATCTAAATGGGTGCCAAGTTCAATGGTCAGTCCTGAAATTTATTTATAACAACATATAATATTTTATAACAACTTAAAATATCATTTCTTCTTATAACGTAGTATAAAATGTTGAAGACTAAGGCTTTGGCTTGGCTAGTTTTCATATACGAATTATAGCGTTCACAAGTTGTAAAGCTGTAGGTTCTTATTTTATTCTTCCGAAAATTTGGCTTGCTGGTAGAAACTGTACTTTTAGGTACCTACTTAATAATAATTCGTATATGGAAACTAGCCAAGCCAAAGCCTTAGTTTTCAACATTTTATACTAAGTTATAAGAAGAAATGATATTTTAAGTTGTTATAAAATATTATATGTTGTTATAAATAAATTTCAGGACTGACCATTGAACTTGGCACCCATTTAGATCTCACTTCTTTTGTCGCTGAAGTCAACAACCAAGGCATATATATCACAATTTTGAATTTGGCTCTCATTTCACATTTATGTTTTTGATGGGATATATAAATTGCAGGACTGACCATTGAACTTGGCACCCATTTAGATCTCACTTCTTTTGTCGCTGAAGTCAACAACCAAGGCATATATATCACAATTTTGAACTTGGCTCTCATTTTACATTTATGTTTTTGATGGGATATCATTACTTTTTGTACAGAAATTATTGAACTCAATCTCAAACTCAAAACATATTTATTCAAAATATGTACCTACAAAGTACACCTTCTGAACGTCATGCTTACAGAGCATAAGACGTGATGGTGATAATTAACTACGATATCTTAAAACTAAAGCTACGAGGGTTCCAAACGTGCCCTGGTCTGAGAAGAGCCCGCAATAAACTCCGCTTTTTTTTTTATTATCACCATCTCACAAATATTTGAAATTATATATATGTACTTATAATATAACATTACATAATCAGCCGCTGTAACAATTCATACCCATGCCTTGCTATCATTCAAATAATCCTTTACACTGTAATAGGACTTTTCTATTAGTTTAGTTTACGTTTTACATTAGTAGGTACTTATTATTCGGTGTAAGGTCAGTGTGTCACCCACCAGTAATTCTATTGTACGACTCATTGTACAAGATAATTAAAGAGGAGAATTCTCAAGAAAAATATATAGTGTACCTAGAGTTACACTGACATTGACAGATTACATCTATGGTCAGACTACCTCTACAGCACATTTCTACATCTCATCAATTTTGATTGCAAAAGTTCAAAATCAAAAGTTTTTTGTGAAACATTGAAAACAAGCACGGTAAACAGTCGATATCACTAAAACCACTATAAACAATGAATACAAATCACAATGACTGACAGCTTGAACTGACGACTTCAAATACGTTTCTTCTTCTTTTCTGTCAATGGTGTTTCGTTGCACAAAATGTATGAATACGAAGGTAAGGTTTTAATGCAACTATATTATTATTCATTATTATTTACATTAAAATAATAATTATGTGTCATTTTCAATAGTTAAGGAGTTACTACCACCGCTTAAAGCAGTATTGTTTCAAACTAACGGTTGAATGTCACGTACTTTGACGTCCTTAAAATAATGATTATAACACTACAACATAAACGTCAACAATATTAAAATAATACGGCTTTAAGCAATGGTAGCATGCCTCGTGTCAGAGTTTTGATCTATACCTTTGATCATAAAAATGACGATTTTTGTACGTTTATATCTAAATAACCATTTGAGGTGTGCTTATGAAATTTGGAGCACATATGTATCTCACGGGTCTCAATATATGCGCCAAATTTGACATGTTTATGTGAAATAGTTTTTGAGTTATGAGGGGGTCAAAAGTGGCTCCAAATGGTTCGTGTAATATTACACACGGTGCTGCTCGCCAGTTTTTTTGAACTTTGGCTGGACACGCTTCCGCGTGTCTTGATACTACAAAGGATCTCTTTCAACATCCTTTACACCGCGCATATTTTCCAGACACCATCTTAAACACCAATAAAGCATTGTGCTGGCAGGTAATTAACCCTCCCAGATTTATTGCCCCTACCGCTTGTCTCGATTTATCTCGATTATATACATATACCTATGATATGAGTCGAAAATCGATTTCGTATCGAGGTTAATTGATATATAGTTGATTAACTTTTAATTCCGCGATGTTATTGAAGTGCAAATGATTTGCGTTTCGTATTTGCGTAGTTTTTTATAAGGTTTTAATCGTATATATAAGTTTGTCGTATTTGATCAAATATAATTTCATTTATTTGATCAAGGATTAAAAAGTTTTTAACAGTTGAAAGTTTGCTTCAAATTCTACATAATTTAATAAAAAGGTGGAAAGTGAGTTTGGCTTTTAAGGTTATGTATTTTGTCTAGCTTTTGGCTGTAGTTTTGCCTTCTTGAAATAGTCAGAGTGAGAGGGTAAATATCATATCGTATCAGATATCGATACATACTTAATCGTGATATCAGTTATACTAGGCATATTATTTTATCTATTTTACATTAATTTTTATTTGTCGGAGGATGTATAAAGATTTCTAAAATGGTGGTGATTCTGTGGTGATTTGCGCTATCCCGCACACAGGCAATCCCCTCATGCTGTGTATTGCCTAATAAAAATGCAAATTAATAGCTTTTTGACATCAATAAATACTGTGCCGACAGGCTTATAGCAATATTTATTGAACGTCTGCACCTTTTAAGATTCCCAATCAGATTTTAACGCCGAATGCGGTTAAATTAAACGCGAAACAAATATGGCAGCTGCACATATAAAGGGCATTTTTTGCTAACAAGAACTTGGCAATCCATTCGTGTTAATTACTTTACCATTACTTCTCCGTTTGTAGGAGCGATTAAAGTAATTAAATACCAATTAAGCGAACAAGTTAATTAATAAATAATTATATGTGCTGTGTTAAAATGCACTTTAACAGCTAATCCTTAATGACCGAAAGGGGTAAAACTGCTAAAAAAAAATTTTGCAATTGCCTTGCCGTCATCTTACTAATTTAGGTTACTTAAAAAGTTGGAGTGATTTGAGCTGAGTTGACTGACTGATTTGAGTTGAGCTTCAAAGAGGCTAGTACACATTGGCCTAATGCACTCGACTACATGGTGTAGGTAAGTTTGCCGCCCCGCCTGCTCCGTCACCGTTTAAAGCAATTCCATAACCTTTATTACTTGTGAATGTAATGCAAAACCCATAACAGCGCTTATATATTGGCTGGCTTGATATGCTTTGGGCCAGTTCGTACTTGAGTCTGGTAAAAAAGATAACAGGGATTTTCTTCAAGAAATATTAGTAGCAACCCGGGATTTGAAAAACGACACAGTAAAACTACACTCATGTATCTGATCTCGCTCTGGTCGTACAGCATTGTTGTCCCATTAGACTGCAGCAAAAAAAAGAGAGAACACCTGAATTTGTGCTTTTTTAGAACTCTAATCGAATATCCTGCGTAGGCTACGTTGGTCTACGTTAACATTGGCCGCCGTAGCCGGCGGTACATCGCTACCCATATTATGCTACTACTACTAGCAAATACTGCTAGAGGTAATAGCATAATACGTATTCATGTTCTAGATTTTAGAGGAATGTGCAGCCCCCAGACAAGTCGACAGTCGGCTGAAAGGGTGCTTAGAAACTATATAAAAAAAAACTGTTTTAATAAATAAATACCACACTATTCTATGCCACGTCCAATGTTTCACCCCGGAGATTCGGAAGGATTATTCTAGTACTAATCTCTGTGTGGACGCACCCTTATATAAAGCTCATGTCCTTCATATCTAGGGAAGTCAGTACCACACTGTCGTTAAGGCACACATACACGATAATTAAAGAGCCCGGGATGATAAATAACGAACCGTCCAAGTTTTTACCGAAGATGTCATTATCTCCACTGACTCTATCAGACGTCACTTGATTATATGGGATGGATTAATATGGAGCTGTTGCAACCATTAACAGTTATGGCAAAAAGCTGTTAAAGCTTTTGCAAGCAAATGACGTCCGTTGTAATTTATGCGGCAAGGAATTATGAAGCTGATCCAATAAATATTTAGGTAATAAGTGTGTGTTTTTAATGACACAATAATTATTATGGTGTGCATTGGGTTTCGAAATACTTACCAACAAAAAATAAGTTTATGTTGGAATTAGTATATCTATATGTTTCCATCTTTTTATGATGATTGTGTGTAGATACCTTTTTAATCTGGAGACAGATATGATAATTGGAACTAGGTTTTCTTTTGTCTCAAACCTTAACTTAAAATCAGGAGATGCGTATATTACTATAGAACACAAAACTTTCTTTCTAATTTTGGCGTTCAGTTATATGTCCTGTCAGCGAATCAACAATTCTCACCGTCTAGCGTTGCAAAGTAGTTGTATAAAAATAGGTAGCAGACCAAATACTGGTCGTCAAAATCGGCACTCTCTCTCCGCATCGTATTCCTTATTGCTGGGAGTCGTCATCTCTTATATTATGGCACGGGATATCCCGATCCTTCTGCATACTACGCGATTAAGAGAACGAGATTTCAACTCGGTTAAATCAGTTATTATTTATTATCACAAACATCTGATAATAATCGTTAGAAACTTAAAAGTTGAAATAGTACTCTTAGTCGAGTTGTATCCGGAAGGGCCTGGGAATCCACCGCCTTATTATCCCAAAAAACCCCTACCATTACTAATGGTATTGTTAATGGCAATTTGTTATGGCATTATTAATGGTAAGAGGTCACGACCCTCAGAAATAAGGAATACGACGCAGAGAGAGAATCGGTTATTATAAGATAGCCGGGTAATTAGAACCGAGCTCCTAATATGTTTTTGAGGAGCCTTAGAGAATACTGAATACTAAGGGACCTAGGCCAACGTTGCTTAACCAGTTATATATGGCCACAACTTGGCCACACGCCCCTAGTAATTTCTAAAAACGTAAGCTCTGTGAAAAGGTAATATCAGCTCTATAAAATACGCCATCATCGCGACACCGTAGCGCATGAATAATCGAGAAGCCCGACTCGATGAGAAGGCGAGCGCGTGAGAGCTTTTTTGTCGTGACCGCGGTCAGTACTGCAGGGCTGTCACCTTCCTTCCATTAATTGGTTATAGTAATTGTATTAGCTCATCACTAAATTGTAATTTCTATCTTTGTACTAAGTAATGTATTATTTTTTGTTTTTTATAAATTGTGCATATACATACAATGAAAATCAAAACAGCTAGTAAATTTATATTTCCTGACACTCCTTCTGATTTCTTCCTTGGAAAAGGGTTTATTTCAAAAGGGAGAGGTTTTTCTTGTCCAATTTCGGTACGAACCGACTCTGTATATAATTGGTAAAGGAAATGTATTCCTATTTGAAAGGAAACGCATAAAGAAGGAGAAAATTGGAAAGAAATTTCTCTCAGAGTAGTTCGTCATAGCTTGGGGCTAGGCTGGATCAAATAATTACGCATAATTTAGCAGTACCCACTCCGCATAGTTTCTTACAAAATGCACGTGCGGCTGGCTCATTATTTTTCTTATTTGAATAATAATTAATATACATTGTGAGATGACAACCCTATGACCGGAGTAGGTACAGTTGACTTATCATGTGTTGTTGTATTATAAACTTTGCTGAGATGGTAATAACGTTCTATTTGCTTATTGTTGTTAGTTTATAAGTAAAATGTGAAAAAAGTTATGTTCCTTAAAAATGTCACTGGTTTGTGTTAATGATTTGGTTTTAATTGGGCCCTCATTAGGTTACCGAATGATTACTTTGTCTTCATTCTAGTTTGACCTGCGGTTGACAAGGTTAAGTTATTGTTGTTTTATTTCAGGTTTCTTCCCTAAACATTATTTCCAAACACCTGAAAGATTGAAAGAAAGATTTAATTTTTTTTCTAATAAAGATAATTTTTTACATCTACATTTATATTATATGAAACTGACGGACATCATTAAAACCACAAGTTTTTATACTCATCTAACTTAACCAACGGAGTAGACATTTCAATAATTAATAATACATTATTTTGTTTACAGATGCCGGGTGTGGAAAATGAATTCAGTAAGATTGCATTTTTTTTAGTTTCTCGACACTTGACATTTTAATTCCGAGTCATATGCAATCATCAACATACAATCATTGTAAATGACATGTTAATACATGGGAAATTGTATGATTGATTTCCTGTCGTAATCTAGGTTACAATTATGATTAAAATACAATTTAATCAACGCAGACGAAAAGTAGGTATTTATTTCTGAGATTTTCAGTAAGTAATTACTACACACGAGAAACTTTTTTTGCCGCAACAATTTCAGCTTGATATCCTTACAGCACTTAAAGTATTTTTTATTTTAACTCCATTACAAGTTAGCCCTTGACTGTGATCTCACCTGATGGTAAGTGATGATGTAGCCTAAGATGGTAGCGGGCTAATTTGGTAGGGGTACAGCATTTGACATTTATATTAAACCCATACCCCTAGTCGGTTTCTACACGGCATCGTACCGGAACGCTAAATCGCTTGACGGTACGGCTTTGCCTGTAGGGTGGTAACTAGCCACCATGGCGCTATCTTGTTCGGAATACTCTAGTATTCTCGTTGTCTCGATGACTGACGTAGTGGAAGAGAGTTTGCCAAGATGCAAGTTGTCCTACGTGAAATACATAAATCATTTAACATTTACAACACAATAACGGTTGTTGATGTAAGCTGGGCATTACAATTCAAAAACGCTCTTTGAAGAAAGAACGACTAATCACATAATTGCTATAATTATATAAATACAAACAAATACCACCCTTCGCTGTAAATCACCAATTAACCTACGACAGTCCTAACACGCATGCGCCAATTACGTCATTAATTTTCAAAATGGCGCCTCTCGTAGTAATGAAGTGTTCTAAATAAAAAACTTATAATGGTAGCACCTGCCAATCAAGATAACTTATAGTACCTACCGATAAAAGGTCAAACGTGAATCGGAAATGATGAAAAGGTTTTTTTTGTTAAATTGTTTTATTTAATGACTTGATAAAGTACCTAATCTAAATCGGACAGAACTGTTTCGTCTCTTTGAGGTACGAATTTATTTCTTATTTTTATTAATTAATTAATTTATTTATTCGTTGATCATAGACGTCCACTTTTGGACACAGAAGACAAGGTTTTCTACAGAGCTCGATATATAAACGTGATAAAATTGATATGCTAAAGCTAGAAAATTCGCTGGTTTAAAAGCCTTTATGAATCCGACCTATGTAGACCATAAAAGGCATCATATACTAATATAAAAAATGCGAAAGTGTGTTTGTTTTTTGGTTTGTCCTTCAATCACGCTTCAACGTAGCAACGGATCAACGTGAAATTGGGAGTTATCCCGGAAATATGAGGAGTAAAAAAACTTAAACCACGCGGAAGAAGTCGCGGGCATCAGCTAGTTCTTTTTTAATAAATATATACTTAGGTAGTAAAAAAACAATCAGGTACATTTATAAAATTAAACTTAAATTTCTAATGTTGATTAATAAATAAAAAAATAACTCTAAAACAAAGGACAACTTTCCAGTTCTACCCATTTTACGCTTCTTTTTTACATATTAAAAGAACACGCATAATACAGTATTATTTCACTTTATTAAAATACCCGATCGTAAATGAAATGCTAAGTGCATTTTCCGATTTACGACTTCAAAAATCATTAAAAGGAAGATAAAAATTCAATAAAATAAATGTAATAAGCAGGTGCGATCACAAGAGGTTATTATTAACAGTTTTTATAATTCACTTACAGTACTCAAAAGTGATGCAATGCGTATGTATAACTTTTTTTAATAGTCATTTAATTTAAATGCCTGAGGGTTTTATGCATACCTACTAAAAACTGTTGAAGAGTCTTGTCTCTATATTGACATCAAAATATAGAAGTAAGTAGATAAAAGTTTTTTTGATGTGGTTGTCTTTTATTTATTTAAATAATTAAAATATCATTTATTTTATTTATTTACTAGAAGATACCCGCAACTTCGTCGCTTTGATTCCCACGGGAACTCTTTAAGTTTCCGGGATGAAAAGTAGCCTATGTCCTTCCCCGGGTAACAAATTATCCCTTTACCAAATTTGATCAGAATCGGTTGAACTGATGAGCCGTGAAAGCGTGGCAGACAGACAGACACACTTTCGCATTTATAATATTAGTATGGATTTACCAGGAATATCGGTGAAGGAAAACATTGTCATGAAATTTGCAAGCCTTGGAGGTGCTTAGAGTTCTCTATAATGTATGTACCTATCCTCACTTGACCAACTTGGTGGAATAAGGCTTAAAACCTTCTTATTCTGAATTCATTATATTATAACAATGCACTCTGTTATTCTGAGAGGAGACTCGTGCACAGAAATTAAAGAATTTTAAATATATTTCAGTATATCTCTTAAACTCTTGGCATTTTACCACCTTCTTAAGTACATCTTAGCAATAAAATTTTCATGACTTTTACTTTAAATATTTAACAGGTGTAATTTAATAATAAAAAAACCGGCTGAGTTTGTTGTGGGCTCTCCTCAGACCAGGGCGCGTTTGGAACCCTCGTAGCTTTAGTTTTAAGATACCGTAACCTATTATCACCATCGTGTTTTATAAGTAAGAAATTTTTAACGTCAATAAGTTTACCTACAGTGTACCTATATTGAATAAATGATATTGAGTATTAACGACCAAACCGTAAGTGAGCTCTCACTCACGGTTTGGTCGTCTTAAAACATACACTATACTTAATTAATCGTCGCCATTTCTCACGCTGCAACTTGCAAAAGTAATGTGAATGTCAATCGCCCTTTCCGATAAGATGTTCGGATGATGCGTGGATAATATAGGATAGGAATTAATTTAATAAGATCGTCGGCACCACCGCTAAGCTGCCATAAATTATAAATGTCTTCATTTTTTTGTTATTTGTTTGCGTACTTAATTTAATTAGTATTTCTGACTACTTACCTCTCTGACGCATTAGTAAACGTTATCTAGTCAGTAGGAGATCTCGGCTTTGATTCCCGCAAATGCCATTTCGAAATATCCAGTCTTGGATTATAGCGTACACCCTTCTCATTCTGGAAGTAGACTCGTCCTTAATAAGGGGCTTTAAGGGTTGAGAGAATAACGTAGTATGGTAGTCAAATTTCGTAAATAGCTGATTTTGAATTAGTTAACCATGAGGTAAATAATACACAAATAGAAAATTCTATAAACTCAGAATATGTAACTTAATCAATTCTCAACCTATTTTTACTAAATTAACACACAAAATTTTTGATACTATACGCTCTATCAACTGGCTTAATGAGGCGGCTACATGTTAACTAAGTTACGGAAGTTATTATGCATCAACTTAACCCGTAACTTATATGCATATCGAACCACCTGCCCGTCACTCCCGTCTGCCTACCGAATCTTACAAAATGACGGATGTTAAGTTAAAGTTATCGCTTGTCTTAATTAGTGCGTGTAATTAGTGCATAGTAACTGAACCTAAGTTTGAGTAAAAGTTAAGATTAAAGCAAATCACTCAGATAACCGTTAGTGTCCAAGTTCCAACACAGTCTTATAAGACTTTGGTCTTTAGGCTTTGCAGTATCGACGAATCAAAGACCTGTTAACTGGCCTAGCCCAGCAAACTTCTTCTATCAGCCTCCTTTTCAATTCTCAACGTTGTTTCTACCGGGTTCTGGAGCGAAGTACGGTAACATATACATGTGACCAAAATTGCATGGACATAATATATAGTCACGAAAATTGTTTTAGGCTTTTGGCATACAATTAAAAAGTAGTTTTGTACACCGCCAAGTAATTTCCCGAAATTATCCCACCCGAGCGAAGCAGGAGCGGATTAGCTTGTTACGTGATAATTTAAATGGATCACGATTCACGATTATCTCATCCTAAGTAATGAGGATACAATACAGATTTAACAAATCAAAAAATTACAAATCCATACTAATATTAAAAATGCGAAAGTTTGGATGGATGGTTTGGAAAGATATTTGTTAATTCTTCACTCCAGAACGGATGAACGGATCTGGATGAAGGTGTAAATATAGATTATAGTCTAAAATAACATATAGGCTACTTTTTATCCCGGAAAATTATAGTTCCCGCGGTAACTAAAAACCCTAAATCCACGCGGACTTAGTCGCGGGCATCTTCTGTTAATTAATAAACTGCGTTGAAAAGTCATCGCCACTCGGTTACTCCGGCATAATAAACGAAACTAAAGTCATTTTATTATAGCATTGTACAATAACAATGTATGCAGTTTGTTTATCCAATCCGCCATGTTGCTGGCGTATTTTTGAATTATTGTAACTTTGTACAGCGTTCAGAAACGTTTCGGAGTCCGGTTAGTCACGCGCAGTAGCTTTTATTGTCGTTTTCGTAAATAAAACCGGGTACTTATTTCTTATTGTTTCACTCTTTGGAGAAATTAAAGCTACTTACCTACGAAATTCTTACTTGAGTGCGGTCAAAGGTTCAAAAAGGAATTTCTCGAAGAGGCTTATTACAAGGTGGCTCTATAGTTTCTAATAGTAGAAATTAAATTCGAGGGCATAGTGTACCATCGCTTTAAGGAAGCGAGTGAAAAATCCCTACCGAAGTAGTCTTATTATTTTGTATTTACCTTCGTAAAGTATTTTAAGTTTGTATTTTATTTTATATTGTTTTACTTTTTAAGTATTTCGTATTTTATAATATGGCCCTTGTTGCCTGAAATAAATGAATAATAATAATTTACGTAAGTTTATTATAACTCTTTTGGCCAAATATTATGTATTTATTTAGTATGCGGGCGTGAGAGCTAAATTTATACGGATAATAATAATAATAAAAGTCCAAGAATGTTTTTACAACAAGTTTTAATATAACTACCGTACCCCCAACAGGTTAGCCCGCTACCATTTCAGACTGCATCATCACTTACCATCAGGTGAGATCGCAGTCAAGGACTAACTTATAGCGGAATAAAAAATCTTACATAGCTATTATATGCCAAAGAAGTCGGCTGTTGAGAATTTTTCGTTGAACTTTTTTATTGTTATTTTTATGTTGATACCTCAGATGCATATAATATACCTATCACTGGGACAGATATAAGTTCTCACGACAGATGTTATCCGAGTCACGTCGTGCTACTGACCACTACTGTTCACTACTTAATACCTTAGTTATTTTACCGGGAAAAGTTGTAAAGCATTACATTAAAACAAAAAAATTCTAATGATTGTATACAAATAAACTTTTACAAGTGCTTTTGAATCATCAAGTGAATCTACCAATGGTTTGGTGCCCTTAACCACTGGTAGAAGTTTTATTGGGATGGATTTTCCGCATTATTTATGTCAATGAAGGCTGCATAAACACATTCTGACGGACACGTGACCTTAAAATATTATATTTCCCATATTCTCACAAACAAATAAACAAGTACAATTTCAAAATATGGCGCTAACGAACGTTAGTCAAAGAAGGCGTTGATTCGCTATTTTTTATACGACTGCCTGAAAAAAGGAGTATATTGTTTTCAGGGTTCATGTATGTATGTATGTATGTATGTGAGTTTGTATATTCCACCATAACTTATATACGCCTGAACCGATTTTGATAAATGAGGTATCGTTAGAATGCCTAGCTTATTCCGGGTGAAATAGGCTAGTAAAATTTAAAAAAAATTGATGGGGTGACCATGGTCCCGCATTAAAGACTAAAGTTGAAAACAAATAATTCGAAATTAAGATTAACTATATAATCACATCTAGAAAATGATGAGTAGATTCCAAATATATAACACTATAGTTCAATATTCAGTGATTCACAAAAAAATATCATTTAATAAAAATGTGAATAAGATTCTATTTTTTGTTTGGCAGGGCATTCGTATTTTTTTATTTTGTTAATTATGACTTGTATATAATGAAGTACTTTTGGAACGGAGTTCCTTATCGCGTGTTGCGAAAGGGGGCTAGACGGAAAAAATTAAGACCGAAAGTTGTAACGACACTTTTTGCTATAGTTGTAAGCAGTGCGGCGTGCGCGTGTTTCTCCGTCTGTCTCTCTCTCTCTCATATAAAGCAAGCCAGTTATTTTCGTTTCGTCTTTCTATTTCGCATTGAACAGTGTGGTGTCGCGTCGATTATTTTTGTCAGACAGACAGACAGACAGACATGCAGACAGGCAGACAGGCAGACAGGCAGAAAGGTAGGCAGGCTGACAGGCAGACAGGCAGGCAGGCAATTGTTGAGTGTATATAGGTTGACTTGACTTGACACCTTTCAAGTTTTTTAATACTAGTAGGATAACCAATGGTTTAAATCAACGGCCCAAAGTACTATATTTATCAACTCTTAGATTAAAATTCATTTTTTTTATCTAAATTCAGTTTGTATTGCCTATATTTAGTATCAATTTATCTATGAAGTTATCGTTTATTTTAATAAGAACTATAGGAATACGTAAGGGTATCTAAAAAAGGTGGAAATTATTCGTAGGACACAATAAACGCGGTGTCGCCGGCGGTTTTTATCTCATTTCTCAGAAAGTGCGCTTGCGACCCGCATACCGATTTGTATGCTGCCTTATTAAGGCGACGCTTTCGATTCATAGGCAGATATTGTGGCCAATTCTGTATAAAACAATCTCTAAACTATACTAAAATGCTTTAAATCTAGTTCTGTCCCTTTCCTCAGGGAGTATTATGTAAGGGTCAGCCATATTTATAATGCTTTCATTTTAGTTCAGTTTGGATATTGTGTACAACAGAATCAGCCCCATTGACAATCCTACTAATACTAATGTTATAAAAGCGAAAGTTAGGATGGATGGATGTTTGTTACTCAATCACGACAGAACGGCTGAATGGATCTGGATGACATATGGCAAATATAATACATGATACAATTGTCTGGAATAACGCATAGGCTACTTTTTATTTCGGAAAAATAAAGAGGTCGCGGGAATAAAAAACCTCAACCCACGCGGACGATCATCAGCTTGTCATCAGCTAGTATAAGTAAGTATAAGCTTTAGTTTTATTTAGATTTTAATTTGTTAAGAGTAAGAAGGTAAATATATAAAAAATATGGTAAGTAATATTTTTTTAAAATCAAAAACTCAAAAATAGAAATTTCGTGTTTAAACACTAGCTAAGATTATGTTACATTACATTGCGTTGTTACGTAAATAATTTTCACTGGTTTTAATGCAATAAATATGATTGTGTGCACAAAATGTATTTTGTATGTTATTTTATAGTAATTAATTAATTCATTATATTTAAATGAACATAAATATTTATTCTCCATATTATATAGATACTATAGGTACACTTATTACAGGTAACTATATAATAAGTGTAAAAGTTATCCTTGCAGAGTTGTATTTAGTGATTCATTTTTATCATTTGCATTCATATATGATGTTGCTAGAGTACAATTGTAAATGGCATCATCATGGAATTATTGATAAACAATCATAAATCAATATAAAAGGGCATCTACAAGTGCAATATAATTTATAATTATGATGTAAAATTATCACATTCATACTTAACTACTATATTGATAACAAACGTTTCTGAGCAATAAATTTAGAATTACAGTGATTACAGTCTATAGTTTTACGCAAGTACAAACATACAGAACAACATATTATAACAATAAGCCGTCGGTCCGGCATCATATCCATTCCATATATGTGAGTTAGTGAAAGTGCACATGTATTTCCGCACACATTTGTGCACTATCCTCCTACGCAGATAGCTTGTCCCTGTGGAGATTGGCCGCCGATTGAAGTTTGGTCAGGAGGAAATTTTTAGATTAAACTAGTCTCTGTGGAGATTGACCGCCATGGTCCAAATTCGGTCTGGAGGACATTAACTTTTAGATTAAACTTTAACTTTGAAGCGACGTGTGGAGGCGTCGCCTTAACGCCTCACGTGGAGTTAACAATGCGAACAATACATTATGCGGTGTCGGCCGCTGGCGTGAACCGTATGTTATTGGATTATTTTAAAGTAGACAAGTCACTAGCAGGGCCGGGGATTGTGTTGCAGCCCTTTATGGTATAAGGAGATGCTTGTTATATTTATATGAATTTATAAAAAAAAACTGTATCTTTCTTTCTTTTAATATACTATAACTGAATACTTTGACTTTGTCTTCGAGGGACGAGTGGCAACACGCATCAATCGATTGCGATTGTTAAGCAACGTTGAACCGAGTCCGTAACTGAATGGGTGACCTAATTTGGTGGTTCAAATTTGGCGTTTTCGTACCCTCCGTGCCTCGGAGAGCACGTTAAGCCGTTGGTGATTATCACTAACATCTGATAATAATCGTTACAAAACCTAAAAGTTTAAATACTCTTAGTCGAGTCGTATGCAGAAGGACGTGAGAATCCACCGCATTATTATCCGAAGAAAACCCCTACCATTGTTTGATTAATGGAAAAGGGGTCACGAACCTCAGTAATGAGGAATAAGACGCAGAGAGGGAGAGAAAGAGACTGAATACTTTATACAACAGAGAGGTCTAAAAACTTACCTAAGCCTGGAAGAAATTTTAGGAAGCAACTAGTTACCTGTGTAGTTAGTATTTTGTGCTTGTGTTCTAGACCTGCCTACAAGCTATGTTAAAGAAGGTAGCGTGTTAGGTTAGGTTCAGCCGTTCCAGCTGGTGCAGATCTAGGTACCTACATGGTCTGTTATGGTTCGGTAATAACAGCGATGCTAATGTGATTTTGATGGTTATTATAGAATTTGTAGCATCCTTAAAATAAAAATATTGGCAGTAATAATTACGGCCAATATGATGTATGGATGTATGGATTTTTGTTACTCAATCACGCCCCAACGGCTGAACGGATCTGGCTGAAATTTGGCACAGAGATAGATTATAGTCTCGAATAGCAAATATGCTACTTTTATCCCGAAAAATTAAGGAGTTCCCGCGGGAACCAAAAAACCTCGATCCACGCAGACGAAGCTGCGAGCATTAGCTAGTACCTATATATAATTAGGTACTAGGAAGTACTAGTACCTAGGTTTTTATCCACAGCCGAACTGCGTAAGGCATCCGCTCGATTGTAGATTACCAACGGCATGTCTAGGATGTCCGGTGTCCTTATAATTTACGATGCGACTTAACAAGCAGTTCCATATTAGGATTATTTCCAACTAGCTGATGCTCGCGACTTCGTTCGCGTGGATTGAGGTTTTTTAGTTCCCGCGGAAAACTCTTTTCTGGGATAAAAGAAACCTAATGTGCTATTTCAGACTATAATCTGTCTCTGTGGAATCTTTCTCGCTAAAAACTCTTTAATTGTCCGGGATAAAAAGAAACCTATGTGTTATTCCAAACTATAACCTTTCTCTGTGCCAAATTTCATCCACATCCGTGAAATTTCGGCGTGATTGAGTAGCAAACATCTATCCATCCATACGGATGTATGGATATATCCATCCAAACTTTCGCAGCATAAGAGATTAATTTAAAAAAGTGAGGTTTAAGACAGTTTTCAAAAGCTTAATAGTAATTGCGTAGTAACCTGAACAATTTCCCTTACAAACCACGTAACACCATTCAAGACGCGCATGCCCAGGTCTGCGGTCGACGGGTATACAATAAGTTAAGTTTACAAGTTTTTTTTTAAAACTTTAACTCAAACTAACCGTGAAACTGTTAACCGCAGTTACGGCGTATGTGCGGCGAATCAGCGTTCAATTTAATAACCAGCACCAACATTACTAATATATTGGATAGAAGCAGGCGTTACTTTGCGGAAGTTCATGATTTAAATTAATAATCAAGGAACAAAAAGCTTAAATCGCTATAATCCACCAAAACTTCAAGTTTTTTGTTTCTTGATTTATTGATATTTAAAAAAAAAGCGATTTTGAGCTTTATGTCATAACTATAATCGCAAAGATCGCGAAGATAGAAAAGCTGAAAATAAAGTCTGAAAGCTCCTTCTTTCTTAAAAAGATATCTTATCTTACCCTACCCTATCTTATCCTATTCTATCAACTTTTCGGAAAAGTAAAGTCTCCGAAATGGTCTTGTTTTTTAGAATTAACGTCTCAATTCTAATTAGGTGCATCCGAAAACATAAATACAATATAAAATTAGTATATTTTTTTATAAATAACAATAATCTATTCGCACTTTTGTAAATATTTATAGCTTTTGAGTGAAGACATATTTATAGGGTTTGAAATAAAAATGTTTTATTTATATAACAAATAAATGCACGGGATATAAACTGCTCGTCGAGTAAGAGTGGGAACCGATAAATAACGTTAACGTTGTCTGAAAATCCATTTGTTAGGATCCGATAATCATTTTTATTGCCGACACGCTTTTATTCGCTTGCATTATTTATTGGGGAAAATTTGGCAGAGGCTTATCCATACCAATATTACTACAAACTAGCGGCTGCCCGCGACTTAGTCCGCGTGGAATCAGGTTTTTAATTCCCTTGGCAACCCCAATAAAACGTAGCCTTTGTCACTCTCCAGGTCATGCAAAAAATCACGTCGACCGGTTGTTCTGTTACTTCGTGATGGAACAAACCAACAAAGAAACACACTTTCGCATTTATATTATTAGTATGATTCGTTAGTGTGTCTGTCTATCTAGTACCTTTTCACGGCCTATCCTACTGATTTTGACTTAAGAAGACACAAGATAATATACCCTCAGTCTATAGGGACTTGTTTGTAGTGTCCTGATTTGAGACACCTAGCAATGTAATCTTGTTGTTAGGACAGTGCTGCGTAAGTGTATTTTCTTATAGTGGACCGACGCCCATACAAATTGCAGAGCAGTCTGCAGTCTACTCCCAACAGACGTTTCACTCCGACACTGGAGCATCCTCAGGAGATGTTCACTCGACAATGCACAATTATTGTAAAGTAAGCTTTACATTTTGGTGTGGTGTGATAGCGGTGTGTAATTGATTGCTTACTAGCTGATGCCCGCGACTTCGTCCGCGTGGATTGAGGTTTTTCGGTTCCCGCGGGAACTATTTAATTTTCCGAATATAATCTATCTCTGTGCCGTCACCCTGTCTGCCTAGAGTTTGCACGTCTACGTCACATGGGAAAGAACTTATCTCCTTAGACTGTATTAGCTATTTGTAAAGCTTGACTAAGGATGGGAAGGAAACATAGGTAACCGTATTACGTATACGTACTTACTTAATTAAAAATTGATGTCCATTGCCAAGGTATTTTAACAATACGAATGCACTGCAATAACTTGCCAAGTCACTTCTACTTACCGAGTACCTCAGAATTGATTATAGTAGACCTATTAAAGTGATATGTGTCAACTTTATTACATAAAGGCTTGAGTGCAGAGCCACGCCTTGCTTAATTTTAGAGTCTAGATTCTAGAATACTAAATACTACAAGGCACAACTAGATAAAAAAATTTTTTCCCCCTTCTTCATTCTATCAATTAATTAGTAGTAACCTACAAAGTACGACCAAGTGGTTTTTTTAATTTAAATTCTTGGTATTTATATTTTACTAGCCGATGCCCGAGACTCTGTCCGCGTGGATTGAGGTGTTTTAGGGGTATGAAAAATAGATAGTAGCCGATTCTCAGAACTACTGAATATGCATATAAAATTTCATAAAAATCGGTCGGAGTATGGTAACTAACATTGTGACACGAGAATTTTATATTTATGAGATATTATTGTATCAGGGCCGATTACATTTTTAGTCCTTTCAGTATCTATTAGGATTGGGTAGGTTTGGAGGCTTCCGGCGTGCTTAGGTTCCATCCTAGCGGTCGAAATGTCGCGTAGAATTTAATTAGAAAAGCAAACAGAAGGACAAACATTTAGATTAATTTTAACTCAAGAAAAGGCAGGATAAGGTATATTTCCATGTTTCATTGGAATAAATTATAGCCGAACATTTTTAGTTTTTTTTTTGCGTAGTCGTAGGCGCCAAATAGGCACTTCATGGGCACTTCTATTGCATCCTTAATTTAATACAATTTATTCCATGCTTGTTCTATCTTTTTATTGCTTTTTAGTGTTGACTACTTAATACCTTGACGCCTTTATCACAAACTTAACTTTGCGTCTAAATCTTAAACAATTGAGCTTTATTTCAGCGACGTTAAAGGGTATTATCGTTTGTGTTCCTGTCCTGAAAGCTTAAAAAGTTAAATATTTGTCTATGCTGGATGTGATTCTTACCACGGTCGAAGGAAGTAAGGTATATAAACTGTCAGACTCAAATTAAAAGTAATACACATTGATATGAGAAACTAAAGATGCGGAGCGAGGAATGAGTTCAACTGATGTAGTCAGTTCAATATTTAGCACGCGGAGGAAACTATTGCTAAACAAACACCTGACTTGATTGGACTTAGGATATCAATTAATTAATATTTATTTATAAAAATTAGGTACAGCGTACACTTATGGACGACCAATTACTTATAAAACTTGATGACTTTAGTTTTAAGATACAGTAACTGATTACAGTTACGGCATCTTAAAACTGCAACCAAGGTGCGTTTGGAAAGCTACGAGGGTTCCAAACGCACCTTGGTCTGAGTCTTCTCAGACAGCCCACAAAAAACTCGGCCGGGTTTTATCGACTTGCACTTTATTGAGCAGTGAAATAATTATTTTTGTACAATTTTTCCTTTTCAAAAGTTCCTCAGAAATTAGTTTTCTTAAACAAGACCTGAGATAAAGAAAGTAGTTTACCCAGCTCTGATCAAGACTAAAGCTCTGCGTCAGAAGAAGAAGGTATTCAATAGCTTACTTAGTCTTCGTTCTTACGCGATATTTATCTATAGTTGTTTCGTATATCAACGGTGGGACAATAAAGTTTGGAAGGTGAAATTTATCACGCTTACTGCTTTTATGCTCTATTGGAAGTGATCCGGTTGATTTATTAGGGGTCCATGGATGGACAGCCATTTTGAATTTTATTATCAAAATAATATCTTTTTTTATTTGTTTTAATAGAATTGGGTGATAAAGTTTAATATTATAGGGAAGGTTGTTAATGGTTTTATAGTGAGGATCTGAATAAATACTTATATAATTATGACTATGTTTTATTAATTTATCAGCAAGCTTCTGAATCCTAATTGTCTACTAAAATCTCTATAGTATAGTGGGAAATATTATTTAAAATTCTTAGGAAAAGCATACTTATAAATTATATCACAAATTATTTGTAACTTTTCCTGAGCGAGGAAAACGACGCGATGCGATGCGACGCGATACGACTCCTTACATAATGATAGGTAAACTTAATCTGCGCGACAACGTAGGCTACGTGAACGGTCAGCTACTGTTTGAAACTTCATACTGTTGAATCGCGTAGTCGCGTTTGTCGACTGACGTAGGATGCCCTTAGTCCTAATTACCAAAGGTCGCATGTCTAGAATTTTACTATTTAGACTTTAGAGTATACTTAAGTGGTTTCTTTTGTAAATATGGTGTTTATGTGTGAAAATACTGAATTATGTGCAGTAGTCCGGAACGACCAACGGTGAATGAACGCTCTAGCTTGACAAATCGTTCAAATATCTCATTAGGTATGTGCACCAGTGCATTTTTACTATAGGAGATAGCTGCACTTTTTCCAGTCTGCCGCATGCGCTAAACATGTGTTATGGTTACCAAAAATGAAACATATTTAGAAAGGCTGATTCTTGTACATCTGATGTAAGTATTCAAAATAAAATATATTATCACCTTTTAGATCGCCTGAGATAATACTGAAATCGTAAATACGTAGGTACCTAAATTAAGTATTCGGTAATATACCTTCAAAAATAACATTAAACGTTAAACTATTGCAATAGATTTGATGAAAAGCGACTTTCAGATATAAAACCAAAGTAGAATATTTGAGCATACTTTACGTTTTCTTACTTCAAGAGTTTCATTGTTATATTGAGCAAAATAAGTATGTAAGTAATGAGGCAGCCAAAAATATTTGGGCATCAAATTCAAATAATGACTGTAGGTAAAAATACAAGGACAGTGTCCTAAAATAACCGACAAGTCTGCAAATATACTTATAATAACATATTACCTATTAATCAATAAACGAATAAGTCAATTAACATTAAATTAACTTAATAAACTGACGTGTTAAATTTTAAGTGCATACTGTAAATATTATCACCCAAGTACCGTAAAACACTCGTTATACGAGTTTTATCCCATAAGACTTTATGTATTATTCATATTCTTAATAAGAATGTCATTTATTAAATTACAGCGCCATAAAACACAGCTAAATATTATAATATTATCGCTTGGGCACATGGGTTACTGCATATTGCCGGTCATGTAATAAATGATGGCGCTATAAAACAGCACACGCGGTCGATTGCCCGTGAAATAGACTAAGGTGCTATGGGCATCCAATTACATGAGTACACTATAACTTTGGTAACCTTATGGTAAAGCGTACTCTTGTAACCCACCCAATCTACTAGCACCAAACGTTTCTGTTGTAACTTTTTGATACGAACCGGTAAGATGCGGAATGTCGACGTCCGTCTTTCCTGCTATATATGTCATAACATTGTAAAAACCGTTAGATTATAATCTAACTCGCGAAATTCTAAACTGTCGAAAGATTACAATTTAACGCATTATTTTCCGGTAGATTGTAATCTGATAGGTATTTAAACCCGATAAAACCAAGTACTACTTGATTGTTTATGTCGAACCCTAACCTAACCTACAAGAAACAGACAAGAAAACGTAAATAAAATGAATATTTCAAAAATTGACACTAAGAACATTGAATTGTTTACAATCTTTCGACAGTTTAGAATTTCGCGAGCTAGATTATAATCTAATGGTTTTCACAATCTTACGGTGACATATATACTAAACGAACTGATGCCTGCGACTTCCTTTGCATGTATTACGGTTTTTTGATTCCCGCGATGCAATCTACCTCTGTACCAAATTACACCAAAATTGGTTGAAAATATGGACCGTGAAAGCGCAGCAGACAAACAGACACACTCAGAACTCATTTTGGCTAGCATGATTGTCGTCAAGCGCATTCCTATTTCGCAATAAAAAATAAAAGGAAAGCAGCTATGAAAGGAGAATGGCGATGGATAACAAAGCGACCACAACCGCTTTAGGAAGAGCTTAAACACTTCACAGGGAAGAGGAAGCGCTATAAAAATATATCCATATTATCGCTTAGCCACGGGACAACACAGCCTATTTAGCCGGACGCACGTATCAGTCCTTTCGACCAAGAACCCCAGTACAATCCAACTAGAGTTGAGGCTCATTGTAATTTATGGATGTCCACACGCACTGCCCGCGAATGCTAAGTCCCCGATGAAAGGCTAAGCCGCGGTCTCTAGTACCCACCCGTGATTTATTCAAACAAACCAGGTTATTGCCTGATTGTGTGTCAGGTGGCGGGTTAGTTATGGGGTATCTGCCAGTTAGCAGTGCAACCGTGTCGCGTTCTGAAGGCGAATGCTAATTTTTTTCGGACAGTAGCTGAAAGGACAGATTTACGAGTATGATTATCCAAACTGTCACTTTGTATTCATCTTTGTCCGCGATATTATCTTTTGTGCAAAATACTAACGCAATAGAATACTGTCGTGTTTTAAATAATTTATATAAACGAGACATCATTTTCTAGATGAGCTTGTTAATAATATTTTTTCATTGTTCCAGTACAAGGTTTAAATACTAGAGATTCAAAAATATAAAATGGTTTCTGAATGATGAGAAGCTGCTTTTCGGACCGGTGGTAGAGGGAAGTAAGAATATTTATGTCTGTATCAAACTCAGTCAAAATTCGTCCCGGATGAGCCGTGAAGGTAACCTAAGTTCTCAGTACTAGAATTGCTTGTAATCGTACAACAAAGATTGTAATTTAGTAAGTATAATCATAATCATAAATCATTTCTTTTGCAAAATTGTGGTTTTGGATAACGACGCAGGGAGAAAAACGACGCAGGGAGAGAGAGATCCTCTCTCCCTGCGTCGTTTTCCTCATTGCTGAGGGTCGTGACCCCATTCCATTAATGACAGGGAATGGAAATGGAATAACGCGGTCGGTTCGCAGGTCCGTGGGTCCGCTTCCGCATACAACTCGACTAAGAGTAAGTAGTATCATACTATTACTAATCAGTGCTACTATTTCAACTCTTAGGCTACTGACACAGTAACACAGATCTGTGACTAAGAGTAAGTAGTATCATACTATTACTATTCAGTGCTACTATTTCAACTCTTAGGCTACTGACACAGTAACACAGATCTGTGATCTGTGGTTACTAACGATTATTATCAGATGTTAGTGATAATAACCGGGACCAACGGCTTAACGTGATCTCCATGGCACGGAGGAAACGAATAGGCCAAATTCTTACTTCCAAATTCGGTCACCCATCCAGTTACCGACATGGTAACAATCAAAACGTTGCTTAACAACCGCAAGCGACTGATATGCGTTGTCGCAACTAGGCCACTCGTCCCTCTATCGTCGTATATAATTCGATATATAATTGAATGCAATTTATTTATAACATTGCACCAAGAATACTTATAAATTTCGCATGAGGCGGTACACATGTCGCGGCATATAATGCAGGTATAACCGCAAGCATTTAATAAGACAATTCGCGTTCAATCCGTGGCGCGTCGGGTAGAGGCCATATCTAATGATGAGGGTATAAGTGTCGCTATTGTCCACTGACTTATATGTACGACTTGTACGACGCTTAAATGAAGTAAATAGGGATCGGTTTACATTGCGACTTGCAGACTATTGCCTTGTCTAACGTCAGCGACAAATGAGCGAAACACAACTCGATACGACGCGTCGCGACAGTATCAAACAGTAGCTTTCCCTTCACGTGGCCTGCTTTACCGCATAGATACTAGATAAGCTTATCATATTCTATGGAATCGCTTTCGCATCGCTTTTGTTGCTTACCTAGGACAACGGGTCAGTGTCGTAGGAAGCTAAAATATTCCGATGTAAATATCATGGATGATGCTAGCAAAATCTTTCTCTTGGTTAAGATTATTTTTGAAACTATGGCTTGCTAGGTAAAGCACGCCAGTCTTTACATACACAAAAACTACGTACATGGAAAAAAAGAAAACATAACTTTACTGACTTTTTCATAGATTTTACACGCAAAATGACAATGCTTACTTTTCTTCTAGCTCTGTTAGTGAATAAATTATAAGATCTTGAAAAGAAACTCAATTAGGATTAGACAAAGCATATTATCTTAAGCTATAACGTGCTATAACATCGTTTTAAGAAGAAATCACACGGATATTTCAAGTCGTGTCGTCGTAAATTTGCTGTCGTTGTTGCAATATAAACGTGTCTCAGACGTCTATTGTCCACTAGACTTATATGCAGTGTTAGGGAATGAGTCCGTGACCGAGGACCCTAATGGCTGATTATACAAATCTTTGGCTACAACCCGACGCATAATTGGCGGTGATTTGTTATTGAATATCAATTCAAGACCACTTTGATCCTGCACACTTCGGTGTACTAGTTGCGAAACTGGTGTAGTGTAGTTTGATGATTAGTTTTAGTTAATTGGAGAGAGTAGTATTAATATGATTCACAGTTAGTAGTACACAACTAACTGTGAATCATGATTAGGTATATCCAAAATCAAGCCAAAATGTCACTGTATTTGTATATAGTCCCACAAACTTATTTGAACCGGTGACAGCGTCGCTAGCAGATATGAAACATAAAATTTAAAAAAAACTTAACAGGCATAAAAATTAGTTTCAATTTTGGCCACCGGGTCAGATAAGTTTGACGAACTGTAATGTGCACTGTGATTCAAATTCAAATGTTTTTTATTCAAATAAACTTTTACAGGTACTTTTGAATCGTCAAGTGAATCTACCACTGGTTCGGAATGATATTCTTACCGAGAAGAACCAGCAAGAAACTCGGTTTAATGATTACGTCGGATTAATGATTATGTCATGTAATTATACTTTGCATTTGAGTGAGTGTTGTCAGTAGGAAAGTGTTTTGACCACCTCCCTGGCGCTGTGGTATTTAACGTATGGGTCACGAATTCGATCTCCAGTAGGGTCAATTTTGGGAATTTATAATTTCTGCCTTTCCTCTGTTCTGGTCTTTTGGGAGGGTTCGGCTGTGACGAGGTACCACCCTACCGGCAAAGACTTACCGCCAAGCGATTTGGAGTTCCGGTACAATAACATGTAGAAACCAATAGTACTACGGGTTCAGTATAAGGAGTACCTATGGCCTTACTTAGGTTTATAGCTCGCCACCAATTTTAACTGCATCATCACTTACCATCAGGTGAGATCTCAGTCAAGGGCGAACTTATACTTAGTTCTAGGGATCTGGGGTTAGTAAGAAAGAAAGAAAGAAATACAGTTTATTCAACAGTGATTTCACAGACAAAACTAGATACAGATTTAACACTTTCGTCTGTGACACCACCCAGAAAGGGTGTACAGCTCATACGTCTTACGAGTAGTCTACTTTGTAAGACGTATCGTTAAGTCGTAACTCTCCGCTGGCGTTTTACGGTTCTTATAGCATTTTGGGACATGATATTGGCTACCACCAGTAGTTTAAGCGCAATCGTTAGCGTATACGACACCGTTTTCTAGCAGGTAATCTAAGTCTGATTCAAGCAGTTCCATTTACACCAATTGGACTCTCCCAGCGATAGCAAGGTATATCACGAATATTATTCCATCATAAATATTAATATCATTTCATCGTAAACATTTTTACAATATAATAACGCATCAATTAATCGTTAACTTACAACCGAGTTTATCGACCCAATATCGATAAATTAACAAAAAAAATCGATGGAGAAATCTAGAATAACGAAGCGAGCCTCGTAACACCATAACTCCTAAAGGGTTCCGAGAAGACATCGGAACATTTCGACGGCTAAAAAACAATTAAATCGTAATTAAAGTCCGTATTCAGAGAGCCGGCATGCGTCTGCGCATTACAGCGCATTTGGACGTAGAGATGTGACGTGTTGATAATATCGATGGTTTTATGAATATGAATTGAACTGATTAAGCTGTATTAATGTCACTTCGGTTCGGTTTTTGTTTCTGCTGCAAAAACTACTTTCTTTCGAACAATACAAAATACTAACTTAATTATACTTTGAATTTTTTTTACAAGTTTGTTTTACAATATAATTTTTAATGTAGGTAAATAAAATATATCAAAATAAATTTATATCATGTCATATGCTTATTTTTTGGAATGGTTAAATCACGCCTTCATTATTTATTTACATGAAGAAAATAAATAAGTCTCAAGTTACTCAACAATGTAATTTATGAAGGATGCTACTAAGTGCAGGACACGTTATGCAAACGCTGCAGGATTTCATGCAAATTTGTAGTGCAAGTTTGTTAATGTGCATAACTTAGACACTTATTTCTCAACCACTGATCTTTAAAAGGTAAGTTAGGTACGCAGATATGCTTTAATTTGCACAATATTAACACCAAATCACTTGACACCGTTTGGCTGATTAAAAAATATATCAAACTCCATTCAATACGGTTTTTGAATGGCCGATAAAAGTCGATATTCGAGGCGTAGCAATTCCGCTTTTAAAAACATCGTAAATCTTTTCCGCTGAAAATGAGTGTGTAACTAGTTGACTTCCGTGACTTCGCCTGCTCCACATAAGCATTTTCTTTTGTTTTTATTAACTATTTGGGAGTAAGGCTTTGGAACTTTGAATTTGGTATTATGACAGCAATTTATAATTCCAAACAGCAGTGTCTTATACCATTGAGTACATAGAACTTTATGCATATAAGTTGCACATTGATTCATTCAGATTTGTTACGGTTAGATTACTGCAGCATTAATTGGGTATTTGACAACTAGTCAAATCAGCAACATTTTATGAAACGTCATAACGCGTGGATTAAGTTTGTTTTAATCCCCGCCGGAACTCCTTAATTTTCTGGGATAACAAATAGTCCAATGTCCTTACCCGGGATACAACCTATCCCTGTACCAAATTTCAACAAAATCAGTTGAGCAAATGGGCTCAAAACGTAGTAGACAGACACACTTTCGCATTTATAATATTAGTATGGATTAACTGCTTCACTACTTTTTTAGATAATTTATTTATCGATATCTATTTGGCACGTTACTGTTGGATATGCCTTCTTTAGGGGACAATGTTGAGCAGTCTGAAACAATCACATCTTCATTAATTACTGGTGGAATTTCTCTGTGATAACTCTTCTCGAAAAGGTAGTAAGTACAAGTAAAGAGAGAAAAGCGGACTGGTCCACACAAAAACCTGTCGAATTTAAATGTTCACCATACAGAGTCGCTGCGTACTTGGTAATCTTGATATGATTTCATAATTCTTGCCTTTTTTGGAATTCGAGGAAAGTTTAATAATATAAATTATATTCTCTTTATTTGTTTTGTTAAATGGTATGCGACTGGCGTTTATATTATTTCGTAATCGAGAAGATACGATACGAGAACATAGAGTTGTTCAAAACTGCTATAGAACCATAGCACGCTACATGTCATAAGCTATAAATTTTCAGCATGCTTTTAAATATGCTATGCTATAGCACGCATGAAAGCATATTACGTACGCTCACAGCAGCGCGTTACGCGAGACTAACGGTCGGCTAGCGCGCTACCGGCAGGCGGGCGCCGCTACGGGCCACAGCTACGGGCGCTCCTAGTACTACGAAACAAACTACGAAGCACCGCGCGCGCTTGCGAATCATAGCAACATAGCAACAGAGAGGCTCCTCGTATAGCATGCTGTCCGTGCTATGTAAAAAAGCGTGCTATGCTTTTGCGCTAGGTGCTTTATTAATCACCTCTAGTCATGAAAGGCTTGTTTACTTCAAAATGTTTCCATTGACCATGGTAACATCGGATTCGATATTAATGTCGGACGACGAATATGACGAAGGGTAAAATTCCATACGCAATACGATACTATCGATCCTATATGGAAAAATCGCCAAAAAAAATTATATATTAAGAAATTTCGTAATGAATGAAATCTTCGTTATATTCAATTGCAACTTCATAAACATCCAGAGGGCTAGCATGCCTGATGTTATGATCAGATTGCAACCATCGCAATTGTATGAGTGGCTGAATAATTATGGTATTTTAGGTACAACTGCATTTCAGATTGAGTGTGTATGTGATTGCAAAAACTTGGGTGCTTTAAGGCCTATGTGCCTCAGGTATCATGGACTTTAAAAGACCATACCTTTCTTTTATTTGTAGAGCAGTCTCAAACATCGATATTCTTCTTAAAAGTAAAACAAAAGTTTCAACCAAATTGAATATTAAAAAGTAAGTCATCGGACCTACTTTTTTATCAATAAATTCGAAAGTCAATTTACTATTTAATTACTTTTATTATAATGTAGGTAAGTAATTAATTGATGAATTCACTCATTCTTATAAAATCCAATTAAGTTAAACGAAACTCACGTTGTCCTATCTACGTGATAACTTTTATGAGTTTAAAAAATATAAACAATTTAATCACACGTAGCCGAAGATCGACATCATCGTTCTGTAGAAAGGAACCAGCCGGGAACTGAAAATAGCCGGGCAAATTGATTAAGTGATCAATAAATTTTAAATGAAAACATTATGCGCGTGTATTGCATTATTTAAATGAGTACCTTTGATAACTTTATAACTATTAGTGTTTTTTAGTTATTCACTAAGAAAAGTGTCCAGCAAATCGGACTGTAACTGACTTTGCTTTTTTAATTGGGTTAAAATTCGAGAAACCAAGATTCAGTGCGTAAAATTAAATTTCGGTTGGTCACCATAGTTTGACTGTTTCATTTGGACACTTTCCGAAGAGTGTGAATTAATGTCTACAGAATAGAAGAGCGAGCGATGGTGCCTCAAGACGGGTTGAGCCGCCATATCTAAAAAAGCTCGGAGCCGTAAGCCGCGTAAATGACTTTGTATGTGATAATGACGATTCGGTCAACTGGCCGCTCAATTAAGTGCTCGATTTTTTGCCGTGCCTGCATCTTGTTATGATTTAACATTAATTAACACTCATTCCAATGTAGGTAATTCAGATTCGGATAAACATATTATTATGGGGAGCAGGGACTTTTTATTCATATGCATTAGCAATTTTTGTTATTGAAACAATGATTTCTTCTTGAGTGTTTCTGACTGACCTCTGACAAAATTAATCTACCCCCTATTTTTAATGACATAAGGTCTAAAATTAAACAAATAATAAATAAAAGATGTTAACCAATACGGATAGATATTATAAATTAATAATAAATCATTTAAGTACAAATTATCATGAACTTTAATGACTATAAACCAGTGCAATACTGAGATGAAATGATACCAATTAAGTCATAAAATTAAGACATAATAAAGATAATTGTTGTAACCAAAAAGAATCACGCATAACTTTTTTCACAAAAAAACAGGCTGAAGTTTAATAAACTTACGAAAATTTCAGGAGTTATATAACCTTTCTTTATCAGGCGCATGTGTGTGAAGCAATTATTGTAAGCAAAGCTGCCTAATTGTATGATTAACACTATATTTTCTGTTTGTTACAGGTTTGAAAAGCGGTAGAATGAAACCACAAAATTTAAATCAAGACAGATTCACTAGACATGATGAAAAAAGTGAACTTTAACATTATGAAGACGATGAAAAAGAAAATAGAGATTCAAAGACTTGAGTTAACCTGACAAATGTTGATTTAGATGGTGCTTCGTTATGATTGAACTATTTAGTGATGTTCATAGTAAAACTGACCAAGTAGAAAAACTGTTCATAGTAGCTAAGTTATGATACAGAGATTTTTATTAATAATGTTGAAAAAATTTCACTGTAACATAATCATGATGACAACAAAATTATTAGAATTACTCAGATTAGAATTGACTTGATTTTTTTTTTTTTCGATGGTGCTGAAACGGTTTTGATAGAACTGTTTAGTGATATTGGTGATGTTGATGGTAAAACTGGTAAAGTTAATAGTGTAGTGGGACTAGATGGTGCTATAGTGACAGGAGATTGAAGAATGCCTGATCGGGAGTCGGTAGGGGGTCCTGGGACAGTGGGCAGTGGTGGTTTCCTCCCACTACAGTTTCCGTCAGCGTTCGCCGCTTTTCATGCGACCACTCCTCCTGGAGCGCCAACTGCAATGCATCACGCTACCCACTACCACCATCATGCGCAGTAAGTGACTTTTATTAATTTTCACCGCTACTTCAAAAATCACCCGATTTCAAAAATCTGGCCGTATTTCCATATCACTACTACTATTATAAATGGGAAAGCGTATCTGTCTGTCTATTTTTTCAACTGAATAAGCTGCATGCCGGGGAAGAACATAGGCTACTTTATGAGTCGGTCGGTCCTATTATTGTATGGGAAGACGAGATAGCGCTTTGGGTGCTCACTAAGCTTAGTTTACCTTCTTGATGAAACAATCACGGCGGCATAAACCTTCCCACCAGAGCATCTCACACCCTACCATCATATAAATTGATAAATCATTCATTATGTAGAATAGAGCTCTATTCCCGTGACGTGTCTACCTGGAGAAATTTTATTATTATTGTTTCCTACTGCCTCATTCAATTCATTTATTCAATTTAGGTACACTGTAGGTACACTTATTGACGTCAATTTCTTACTTATAAAACATGATGGTTATATTGAGGGGTTTTAGTAATAAGATAAGTTAAGAAAAAGGTGTGAGTTGGAATAGAAAGACTTTTTGACAAGGTCTAACACCACATGAAATGCCGCATGCCGCGCCTCCGTAGACAAAGCTAGACATGCGATGAGATGGATGACTTACGTTGACAAAAGTGCGGCTCTTATGATAAAAAGAACGAGAATGCTTAAAGGTGTTTTGCCAAGTTCGTGATCGAGCCAAAATTTTTAAGCATGGTTCAGTGTTATTTGTATATTTTGGTTTTGAACTGAATAATTTTTGTGATTACAAAAACAATACTGACAAGATTATTATCAATCCAATACGATCATAAACAGCTTTATTTAAAACCCTTCTTTGACAGTTTTATGATCATTATTTAAGTAGAAAAAATAGTTTTTAGCATCTTACTCGGTTTTTAATTCAAAAAGGCAACCATATTGAGTACTATCTGCAGTACATTAAGAGTTTGTTGGTAGTTAAATAGCTTGTTCTTTGCCATTATTTGCTTAATTTATTACCGAATTTGCGGAGTATTTTCGTATCAGATGAATCCATCTGTATGCGTAATTTGATTATATACGCCTGCAAGTCAAGTGTCCTTTAGCATTACGACCGTTTCATGCGCTTGGCTCGTTCCAAAACGCCAGGTCTATTTATTGGTCTAGTCCATAAAATAGAGTGGTTCATTAAGCATTTGACTCTATACGTGCTGTGAGGCTTTTTATTGCATAACTGTATCAGCTACCTTATCATGTTCTATTAATATACTGCACTGAACTTTGTTGTGTATACTCAGATTTGGGTACGTATAGTAAATTTCAAATTTATTTTCTTCGCAATCTCATCTTTATGATACTTGATTATCCGGTGCTTCACATAGCATGGTTGGATGAAATGTTTATATGGAGCAGGTAAAAACCCTTAGGGGTTGCTATAAAACATCAGGCTTAGATCGTAAAACGTTCACGTGAGACAAGGTGTTACTTAATGGTAATTTATTGCAACAACGGACGTGCCAGTCTGAATTAAGAACATTAATCTCCTCTAACCGGACATTATGGCCGCACAAAAAAAGGATCGATTCTGAATCAATGAGCCCACAACAAATGACAAACAGGAAGTCATCAAAGGGATTGAGACGTTTACGGTATAAGGGCGTACATTAATAAAAGCTGGTCGGTGCGTTTCAACAAATGAGTTACTTGCCCCAGTCAAAGGATATGTGACGTATGAAGAGGCAGAGTTGCCTCGGAAGACTGAAATGATTAATGTACCACTGTCTCGCAAGCTTTTACCTCGTGGTACGCTTCAGGGAGTAAAATTTTCAACTCGAATTTGCTAAACCATGCTGACTAATGGGACGTTAAAACACCTATGTGCCACGACTACAATACTTTTTACTTTATTACTACGCTTCCCATAATCAATAGAGGATTTGTTAGGGTATATTGCAGTTAAATGAAGAAGTCTCTTAAATCATCCACGAGAAGATGGATGTGGTCCAGCGCTGCTTAATTTATATCCAATCTTTAGGAGAGCTTGCTTAATAAACCCGTTTCTATAGCAATTATGAGGTAACATATTTATAAAATCAGAGTGTATTATCCAGGGATGATTGATGGTAATGGTTTTGGAATTCCTTTCTCTCTGATGTCCAGTGTCCCTTCGGTTTGGGGAGTTGTACGCCGGAAACGGGGCCGAGTGTGCCCATTAACGACTGCACGGTGCCTCATTTAACCCGCTGCTGCGATAATTGCCACCACGTGTTTATTTCCAAGCGTTCTAATTATATCACGCACAATGGGTTGGACACGATCGGTTATTTTGGCTCCGTTTGCCTCGTCAAAGTCAATTTTGTCCCGGCACAAAAGAGGTGTTGCGGGTCGGCTGTCGTTTGATTCATTAACTGGAAACCTTTGAGCTGATGGATTTACATCGCGTGCCACTTCGCCTATTAATTCATAAAGCCTTTTTAGTTTCGCATCACTGGTCGTTTTGTGCTTTGGTATTTTAATGTCTTTCTCAGTTGTTGTGTCGACTTCTGTGACGAATGCTTTATCAAAGTAGTTATTTTTGCTGATAATTTATTACCTAGCGAGATTTTTGACGAGATCTTCAAATTGGCATATCCATATTTACTTATAGTCATATCTATAATATTTAAAAAGTTATTTAAGTAAAATGACCTCAACCTAACTAGTCAAATAAATCAGTTTCCTAATGTTGTTTTCACAGCTTTTTTTGTTTGAAAATGTTTTACTTCGTCTGTAATATAAACCGGTCTTAAATTTATCGATGAGAGGGCACGATAAAACAAAAACAGTTACAAAAATAAAATGTTTTAATATAATAAGAATTAAGAATGCGTTTCCATTAAGACGATAAAGAATTAAAACACTTTTGTAAACATAAATACAAACTTTATTATAAAGAGCTAGGTAATTTTATTTCAATTTATTTATAATTTACATAAATCATGATTATACTGCAACATTGTAGTTTTATATTTAAAATTCTTAAATGCAACATTCATAAATATATTAATTTGATAATAATTGTCGCAGTAAAACGTTCAATTAATAGGTAGCGTGCGTTAATAGGTCGTATTAATTAACGCACACTACCTTTTCATTACATTCTGAGGGATTTCAACTCTATAGGTATTAAATACCTATAAAAAAATCTCATACTCATCAGTAAGACTTACCTATTAATTAGACATGATTGGCCAAATTTCCCCTGTATTTCCTCCTGGTCGGTCAGTATATGAAAGGTCGGTGTCGGAGGGATTTTATACCTCGCATAGCTGCCATTTTAACTACATCGTCACTATCTGAACGACCAGGTGAGATCGCAAATGACGGCTAAGTTATCGTCGAAAGAAGTTAAAAAGATATAAAAGGTACGATCCACGAAAATCTAAAAGTGTTTGTCTATCTCTGGGATGCAAGCTGTACCAAAAATGTCTATTAAAATCAGTTAGGTGGATGCGCCTTGGAATGGTAAAAGAGAGCCAATACAGTATCGTATTTATATTAATAGTATAAAATTATAGATTACTAGATGATGGTCGTCCGCATGGATTATAATTTTTTTTATCCCGTGGGAACTCTTTAATTTTCCGGAATGAAAAGTAGCTGTCCTTCCCCGGGATACAAAGTATTCCCATCCCAAATTTCATCATAATCGATTGTACAGATGTAACGAGAAAGCGTAGCAGGCAGAGAGACTTTCGCATTTAAAATATTAGTATGGGTACTTCTACTGGAGTAGATCCCTTGATAAATAAGAAAATAGTACCTTAATTTACAAGAACTCAATCCCAATAAAGAAGCAAGTGTCTAATTCCCGACACATGTTACACAACAGTTTGCCACACACGACGAATAATGTGATGATAACGCTTTTGTTTTAACCATCCTATTTTGAATTTTGCTCTCGATGATTTGTGAAGACAGCGCGTACAATGAGATCGGGATGCGGGCAAGAGAATGGGATATTGTGCTATGGAAACCATTGTGGGGACATGTGTTAGATGAAAGTTCCTGTAAGCATCTTTATAGCGCTTTAAATGCGTGTTTATGCACGTGGAATATAACATTATATTGTGTGGAATACGGGTTAACATGTTTACGTGGATATATGTACCTACTATACTTTAACAAGTGAACTTAATTTAACGAATTAAAAAATACGACTGCCCTGCCATATTATTTTTGGAGTTTACCTCCAAGAAGCGATTTGCATATATATCCTTTGGAATCTTATACACATTTTTTATTTAATGATATTTTTTGTGAATCAATAAATATTGAACTACAGTGTTATATATTTTTGGAATCTACTCATCATTTTCTAGATGATGATTATATAGTTAATCTTATTCTCGATTTTTTTTTTCAATTTTGGTCTTTAATGCGGGGCCATGGTCACCCCATCTTTTAAAAATTTACTAGCCTATGTCACCCGGAATAAGCTAGGGATTCTAACGATACCTCATTTATCAAAATCGGCTCTGGCGTATAGAAGTTATTGTGGAATATACAAACTCACATACATACATTTGTGGTGTACAAAATAAAGAGTAATAATAATAATAATAATAATAATACATGAACCCTGAAAACAATGTACTCCTTTTTTCAGGCAGTCGTATAAAAAAATGCTTAGTCTATAACCTGCAGTGTTATAGACTAAGCATTTTTCAAAGTATTCCTATTCTATGATAACACAATAACTGCACTTAAAAGAATCGCATCTGCCTTCTTCACGCAAGAGTCAAAAGAAGGATCTGGATTCATAATCATATACTACAAAAAAATCTGCTCATTGCATTATATTATTGACGTTTATGTTTATACCTTCAGTTGCACAGACGTGCCTTCAAGACAAACATATAAATCACTCGAAATGAAACGTGTTAAATTCTGTTCGGTCAGTTTTTGCATTTCCAAGAATAATAATTGGACAAGACGACCTGTGGGAAATGCAGTAAATGTGGTCTATTTGCGAACTCAACAGTAAAGTTATGAGCACCAATACACAGCTGGACTTAAATATATTACGTAAGTTATTAAATACTAACTGATGCCCGCGATTTCGTCCGCGTGGATTGAGGTTTGTTGCTTCCTGCGGGAACTCTTTAATTTTCCGGTATAAAAAGCAGCAAAGTAGCCTCTGTGTTATTCCAGACTATTATCTATCTCCGTGCCAAATTTCAGCATCAAGGTAATCCTCACAAAATTTTAAGTCTCCTGACATAATCCTGACCATTGGTGGCCATCCTGCCATTAACGGGGTTCAGTCAGACACAATTTATAATTCACATCTCATATTATGTTTAAGCATATCGTTATCATTTGACAGCTTAAAACATATTACTCAAACTCTTTTAGGAATTCATACATGCTTTTTGACGTGCAGACATCTATGAACTCCTTAAACACGTCGAATTATACGTTCGACAAACGATTACGATTACGATTTCCTTACACAATCGGGGGGCAGGTTTCCTCACGTAGCCAAATAATTTATAACCTTTATACTATAATAGTTTACCCAGAAATGGGCTCTACTTGTATTTGGTCTTTGTCGGTAAGGTCCACTAATTCAAAAGCCAATATTACCCACAGTAACATTAAGGGCTTCCTGTGTTCAGTCAAAAGTTCTGACCATCTTGCCCAATCTATAACCCTCATCCCTTAATAAAAAAAGGAGCCAATCGGTCAATCGACCCATAAACCAGTTCCGGTCATAAATTGGTCATTCCCTGCATCCTGTTATAGTGCAGCTATTGTCATAACCGTTTATAAATAGATGGGTGCTGTTAGGGTAACCGCTTTCTTACAAAATTTCAAGTTCTAGGTAGGCGTGAACGGTTTGCATTAAATATTGAACGAGGGATTACAAACTTTCAATTAAAATTATCAAAGAATAAACACACGATCGTTAAAAATGCTTGAATGGTATAATGTTTATATTTATCATCAAAGACTAGCCAATAGCGAGTACTTCATTCGTGTGGCTTTTAGTTTTTCAAAACTCATGTAACTATAGTCGTATTTTCCTGAAAAAAATTGGTTAAAATTCCATTGTCCCAAATCTTCTTCAATTTCTTAAGCGATTGAGCCGTGATATGGTTTGACAGGCAAACTTTTGCTTTTGTAATACGGTATGGAATTGAATAGTTGTAAAGTTTCCCGTAGCTCTCTCCTTATGTGATTTTTAAAGACAATTTATGTATTCAGACATCTAGCAGCCCTAGTTTTGAGGATTGGGAGTCGTAGTTAAGTATTAATAGCTTTCAATAAAGTATCTCTATTGAATCGGCTGTAAAGATTTATAAGAACATATATTATAGCCAAAATTACCGGCCAGGATTTTGAATCGCTTCACGAAAAGCCAAAGTTTCAACTGTTAGTTTTCGCGGCTCAAATTTCTATGCAATGTAAAGTGATCATATCGCATACTATCGGTAGATAGTTGTTTTATCTCAATGTACTCGTAAAACCGGCCCGGATACTTAATTATGGCCCGGGTCGGGCCATAATTAAGTATCGGGTTTTTCGGATTAGAAATTCCCAGTACTAGCCCGGAGTTAGGAAGTTGGCGGTGTTTCACCCCCGTGCCTCGGAGAGCACGTTAAGCCGTCGGTCCCGGTTATTATCACTAACATGATAATAGTCGTTAAAGCCGGCCAACCCGCATTGGAGCAGCGTGGTGGGTCTAAGCTCTAATTCCCTCTCTCCTATGAGAGTGGAGGCCTGTGCCCAGCAGTGGGACGTTAATGGGCTGTAGTGATGATGATGATGATGACTCGTAAAACTAAAGGGTCGTAAAGTGGTAAGTAGTGTACGAAAACAATAAATTTTAACGGTACTAAGGTGCTGGAATGCCCGACCCTCCCCCAAACCAGAACCAATGCAGACCCAAAACCCAAACAGCGAACGCAGAGTTGATACAGGAAGTCGTTGAATACCAATTACCGGCGTTACATCAACATGACCATTTTCTGTACAAATCGACAACCTTGCAGTAAATACAAATACGAGTTTAATAAAATTGTAACTGAAAAACAAATACTTTCAGGCTATTTTTAGTTCAAGTGGGAGGTCAATGATGCAGAGCGATGATGTCAAAACGATTAGCCCAAATATTATTTTCGCCGTCGTAAGATCAGCTTTTTATACATACTAGCTGATGCCCGCGACTTCGTCCGCGTGGATTGAATTCTTTTAATCATACGGGATAGAAAGTAGCCTATGTGTTATTGGCTATTGCAGACTATAATCTATCTCTGTGCAAAGTTCATCTAGGTCCATTTAGCCGTAATGGCGTGATTGAGTAACAAACATCCATTTGAGATTTTTTGGTTCCCGTGGGAACTCTTTAATTTTCATAGCCTACGTGTTATTCCAGACTATAATCTATCACTGTATCAAAGTTCATCCAGATCCGTTCAGCCGTTCTAGCGTGATTGAGTAAAAACATTCATTTGATGTTTTTTTGGTTCCCGCGGGACTTCTTAAATTTTTCGGGATAAAAGAAGCCTACGTGTTATTTCAGACTACGATCTATCTCTGTGCCAAATTTCATCAAATCAATCCGTTCAGCCGTTCAGTTGTGATTGAGCGTCACTCGTTCGTGTGGCATAAGTTTTTTTTCAATTCCCACAGCTTCATTATTTTCCGGGATGAAAAGTAGCCTATGCCACTATCCAGATCCTCAACTATACCCATGTAAAAAATTAACCTAGCTTAACGGCTCTAACTTAAAAATTAATGACAGACTTTCTTACAAACTTTCAACCCCTATTTTACCCTTTTGGGAGTTGAATTTTGAAGAACTGTGATACATATATTTATTTCTTCTTTCTTTCTATTTTTAATTCGCAGTTTATATGCCAAGTTTCATGGCTATAACTTGAGAAATGAAGGACTTTCATACAAACTTTCAACCCCTATTTTACCCTTTTGGGGGTTGAATTTTGAAAAACTATGACACACGTACTTCTTTATTTTTTACCGTAAGCCAAAATACCAAGTTTCGTTGATATAACTTGTAAAATATCTTGAGAAATGAAGGCATTTCATACCAACTTTCATCCCCTATTTCACCCCTTTGGGGGTCGAATTTTCAAAAACTGTGAAATATATATTTCTTGATTTTTAACTCGCAGCTCTTGTACCAAGTTTCATGGTTATAGCTGTCATAAAAAAATTCAACCCCTATTTTACCACTTTAGGGGTTGAATTTTGAAAAACTGCGACACACGTAATTCTTTAATTTTTATCGAAAGCCGAAATACCAAGTTTCGTTTATATAACTTGAGAATATCTTGAGAAATGAAGGACTTTCATGCAAATTCTCATCCCCTATTTCAACCCTTCGGGGTTAGAATTTTTAAAAACTGTGTAACACGTATTTCTTCATTTTCAACCAGTAGCTCGTATACCAAGTTTCATGGATATAACTTGAGAAATAACGGACTTTCATATAAACTTTCCCCCCTATTTCACCCCCTTAGGGGTGGAATTTTGAAAAATCCTTCCTTAGTGAGCGCCTACGTCACAAAAGGAACCTACTGTCAAAATTTCAAGTTAATAACCCCAGCGATTTAGGCTGTGCGTTGATCTCTTAACGATTTATATATATATTAGATTAGATTAGATTAGATTAATAACTTTTTATATTGTCAAGAAGAAATAGAAAAAAAATATGAATATTTATTATTTTTTATTCTTATAAAATATTTCATGGCACGGATTGACCCTCAGCAATGAGGTAGACTATTCAGTGAGGAATTTATGTATGAGTTTCTGGATATCATTGAATTTATGATCAAGATTTAATTTTAATCTACTATACTAATATTATAAACGTTGTTTGTTACTCAATCACAGCCGAACGGCTGAATGAAATTTGGCACAGCGATAGATTATAGTCAGGAATAACACATAGGATACTTTTTATCTCGGGAAATAAAAGAGTTTCCGCGGGAACCAAAAAATCTGAATTTATGCGGACGAAGTCGCGGGCATCACCTAGTTAATATCACTTTTACTACGTTGGGAAGTTGGGAGCTCAAATTAATAATTAATTTAACGCCTTTTATCACCAGAGCTAACATTTACATGCTATGTTATTGCTTGCTATTTACATGCTATATATCTGGTGACAAATATTTACTTAATCTTCGTATTTCAGTTGAGATTGTAACAATATTAGCATATTTACATCGAGATACCTATCATTTACAAATAGATTACAAAATTTCTTAATCCCCCGCCCTTACAAACTTTGAAAGTGCATTCTAAAATATTAAAATGGCTGTCATAACTTTTGCACGGCTGTTCCATTACGGTCCATTGAAAATTCTTGCAAAGAAATAAAAAAAACAGAAATCCTTTAAACCTCACCAAGGTACTTATTTAGCAGCTTACTTTTAATTACTTAAACCGAAGCACCCATTATAACATTAATCGACTCAAACAATAAATCGAGTTCTCGTTTTACGCGCGATTGTTTCTTGCCAGGACTGTGTCGCATTAAAAGTTCTCATAGCAAAAAAGAAAGAAACAATTCATGGCCTTAATGCCTTTTTCTTAATGAAAATGGCTACTTAATTCTTTAATCTGGGCGCTAGATTAAGTGTGTTGTACACACTGGCGTTTTGAAATATTCGAAATTTAAAAAAAAATCTTTAATTGGAAGAAAATCAAAATCATATACCACTAGACTGCCACTACCACCATAACTCGCGGGTCAAGAATTAAATCTTCTTTTTTTTTAAGACGCGTAATGGTTACTGAACAACGAGCCCATTTTAATAAGATTTTATTAAAATGGCTTTACTTTTCGAGGAAGTATTTGTGAGGAGTAAAATATTTTAGTACATAGCTTATTTCCAGTTAGCCAAAGTTAAAAGCTTAAAAAATATCATCAAAATTTTACAATAATATTTTTCCGTTAATGCCTAACTTACCAAATACTGCAAAATATGAGATCCTTTTTTTTCTTATAATATAAGTAAATCTAAAACGACATGAACTTAAAAGCTTAAAAAATAGCTTCAATATTATACAATAATAATGTGTTTGCATGAATACCTAATTTACCAAATATTGCAAAATATGAGATCCCTCTTAAAATAAGTTCATCTTAAAAGAGAACATAAAAATGTGAAAAAGACGACAACTTACAATGAACTATGTCGTGAGTATCACATAGTTACAATGAACTACTAGGAAATAAGCTCAAAGATAAATCGCAAGTATTAGAAATTGATAAGTCTCCTAATAAATACCTTGTTGAAGCTATTAAAAGCGATCTGAAACTTAACACGCACGATTTAATGAGAAGTGGACCTGCATCGCAATTGTTTAGCTACTGTGCGCACGCAATGTTGCATGATACGCTTTTTGTTACTCGATTTTTTCCTCTCTCGACGTTTTTGTTTCTCGATGTTTTGTTTATCGATTTTTATTTATGCCACGGTCGAGATTATTAGGTTTAAATATGAGCTTGCCGATTCAATTTCCCATTAATAGAGTCTTAAATTTTTCCTTGAGATTTGTCACAGGTTGCTACTTTTTGATGACAGTAGTTAAGTTTTACAGATAAAATTATTTATTTCGATGCGTTGCTGGATCTTCGTATTATGTCTTCCTCTCGATTACGTTGAAGTTAGATTTAAATATGAGCTTGATTTTAAATTTCGAGTATAAGACAAGTATTATTTAAAAAGTCTCTCTCAATAAGTTTTCAGAAGAAAGTTAATTATTTATTCAATTTACTTTAGGTACACTAAATTAATCCATAATAATATTATAAATGCCAAAATGTGTCTGTCAGTCTATCTGCTATCCTTTCACGGCACTTTACAGGAATAGATTGTATCCCGGGAAAGGACATAGGCTACTTTTTATCCCGAAAAATACAAGAGTTCCCGTGTGATTCAAAAAACCTTACTCCACGCGGACGAAGTCGCGGGCATCATCTAGTAGTATTATTAATTGACATTAAAATTCTTACAGGAAGTACACAAACAGTCAACTCCAATTAACCAATAGTCTGACAAATCCCCAACCCATTTTGGTATACCTATGTAAAATGGTAAAGTAAATATGGAGCTGTACAAATGTAAAACAAAACGCAGCTTGTAACACAATACGCTATCAAAGATTTGTTCGGAAACACAGCACCTGTTCACGTGTTTACAGAGACAACATCTTTAACACCAAAAACATATTCTGCAAGTAATGGGATGACAGCGTTTAGATGCAGACCTTAACTTTCACAATTTTCTCTAACATTATCATCATCATCATCACCATTAGTAGCGTTACAGGCTATAGATAGTCTATAGAGCCTATTTCTATATCTATATCTCTATAGCCTATACGCTGTGGGCTTGGCTCGCATTTTTCCATTTATCATTCACAAATTCTTTAATTAAGTATGTAAAGTTTTGTGTCTTGGTTGTTTATCCATTATATTTTAAAAAAACCGTAAAGAAAATAGCTATAGTATCATAGTAATAGTAATTTAACATAGTAGTAGTAATTTATATTATTAATAATCCTATTTGAAATTCAAAATTAAGGTTTTTTATTGCACGACTTCATCATACAGATGAACAAAAGAGAATCTTACACAAACATTAAAAAACCAACGACTGTAACTTGTACCAAACAAATAAACACTGACGCGTCAAAGGTTAAATTTGTACTGGTTATTGTTGACAAAGCACCTACCAGTGACGATAAGGTGACGCCCAGGGATCAGAATAAGTGCTTCGTACTCCTCATTACTGAGGATTGTGACCCCTTTCTATTAATCACATAATGGTAGGAGGTTTCTTGGGATATTAATGCGGTGGGTTCCCACGTCCGCATACGAGTCGACTAAGAGTATTAAACTCTTAGGTTTTTGTAACGATTATTATCACATTTTAGTGACAATAACCGGGTCCGACGGCTTAACGTGCTCTCCATGGCACGGAGGAAACGAAAAGGCCAAATTTGAACCTCCAAATTCGGTCACCCATCCAGTTACCGACTTGGGTCAACGTAGCTCAACAATCACAATCGACCGATATGCTTTGTCACAACTCAGCCACTCGTCCCTCACTTAATAATTATACTTATAGATATAGAATATTTCACTCTTTGGAAATAGCAGTATCTCCTCTTTGACCAGCAGCAGCAGATTTGCTATTTTTCACTTTCTTGACTTTTACTTGACTTGCACTTGAAGTGGACTTAAATGGAGTTGAAGTAAACTAAAGTATCCTTGATTTGGTGTCTTCGTTATTTCTAATTTATGAGTGAACCAAAATATTCTCAAAAATAAGCAAATATTTTGTTGTTATGAAGAACTTTTACTTAGCATGTTGCTAAAATGCAGTTTTATTAACAACTTCATTATAAAACTGGCGTTTTACCTTCGGGCATAAAAAATTATATAGCAATAAGAACGGGAATTTAATATAATGAGGGGGACAGCTGACAAAACGATTTGATCCTTTTAAAATGTCACCGTTATTACCATTATTTCCTAAATTAAAGTTAACGATAATCCACGCCCCGTTTTACGTACACTAATCAAGAATACCCTGCAGGCAGCAGGGTTCTGAGTGGTAATTTTTACAGTCATAATATATGCATATATTATACAAACTACAAACCGACTTCAAGAAGTATGAGCTAGTTCCACTAATCTTTCTTATCAACCCATTGCCCGCTCACTTTTTGACGACCTCTGTGGCGCGATCCACGGCAGGGTCGATTCCGGAATTTATAATTTCTGAATTTTCCCTGGTCTGGCCTGGTTTCGGCCGTGGCCAGTTACCACCCTACCGGCAAAGTCGTGCCGCCAAACGATTTAGCGTTCCGGTACGATGTCGTGTAGAAACCGAATAGGGGTATGGGTTTAATATATCTGCCATGCCCACAACAGGTTAGCCCGCTCCCATCTTCGACTGCATCATCACTTACCATCAGATGAGATCGCAGCCAAGGGCTAACTTGTAGTGGATTAAAAAACCCCACTGAGCACGAGTCTTCTCTCGGAATGAGAAGAGTCCGCATGTGGCCAGCATGGTGGACTATGCCCGATAGTCCACCACGCTGGCCACATGCGGATTGGCAGACTTCACATACCTTCGAGAATATTATGAAGAACTCTCGAGTATGCAGGTTTTCTCGCGATGTTTTTCTTCACCGTTTCAAGCAATTGATATTTAAATCCTTAAAACGCACATAAAGTTGGAGGTGCGTGCCCGGGGATCGAGCCTGCGATCCCGTACAAAGGAGGTCAGGTGTGTTAACTACCAGTCTTTCACCGCTTTGTTCCACTAATGACTCAAGGAAAAGTTGCAAGTGGCCTGTCAGGTAGAAGACTTGACTGGCAACTGCCAAATGATACGGTGACTTACAAAACTAAGCCAATTATCTTGTTGAAGTTAGTTGTCCTGCAGCCCCATTATGTAAAACCTAGATCAATAATTGTTACTG
The DNA here is from genome assembly GCA_964035005.1 of Erebia palarica. Taxonomy (NCBI): domain Eukaryota; kingdom Metazoa; phylum Arthropoda; class Insecta; order Lepidoptera; family Nymphalidae; genus Erebia; species Erebia palarica. The sequence goes on from OZ035992.1 coordinate 6,668,042, forward strand.
CTAATTGGTGCTTTTAAAAAGTAATTGGTGCTTTTTTTTAATCTCTGGAAAAATGCTTTTACGCATCCCGCACTAAGCGGGTATGTCGGACTTACTAACGTTAAATTATGACCCCTGATTTTGTACTTTGACAGCCTGCTATGGTTTACAAGTACACGGCTATACTTTGCCCATTATTATTTGTTGCTATTAAAGGTCAAAAGCCTTGCAAGGGCTGACTGGCGGTCGTTAATCCCAGCGTCTCAATAAAAAATACGTCCTAGCACAGCAACCGGCCAGCTTTTACGACTCATTTGGAGTTTTATATCGGCCCCTATACATATAAATATATTTTTAGTAAACACTGTGTCTGGACACCTAAATAAAAGAGGGGGATTTAGGGCTAGGGATCTTGGCTCGTTTGTTTACGTGCACCTAATTAGTTAACGCTTTTTTATTGTCCCTTAAACACTGGCTGGCGCTGTCTCTGGTCATTTCCTTGTTTATGGTTCGGTTGTTTATATTATGTCCTCCAATAAACAATTTTAGAGTTTTATCGTTATTTAAAGTCATCGGTTCGATATGGTCAATCAATATAGATCGAAACTCAAAAAATACACACAAAATAATAATTTATTTATGCTCGAAAAATGCAGCAAGCCAAACTTTTAAATACCAGGACCACTAGTTAGGTTTAAGGTATTACCTAATTACTGAATTTCACGATAAAGATGATTATTGCGCTATTTCACCTTAGGTAAGCAGTGTTTTAGGCCTGTATGATCTATACGCTATTGAAATGAGCACGTTCTTTACTGCATCATCACTTTTGGAATTTATTTTATTTTGGCCACAGAGACAAAATTGTGAGAAATAATTTTAGAGATAAAAAATATGAAGAATTTGTGGTATAGGTAATCTATAGAAATAAGAGATAATTCCTTGTAGTTTTCTTGTGTTCAGACTTCAAATATAAATTATTAGGTACCAAATGAATAGGTCCATTGTTACACAGTAAACAAAAGGAGCAAAATGTTACTCAATAATTCATCGTTGGCATGACGTCACCATCGTAGAAAGTGGAGAGCTGTTTCAATCTAAAATTACATTTGCATACAGAGTCCGTTGAGGACAAGAGAGGTTAATATGTGCGTTGACAGGACAAGGGCGAAACTATCAATATGCGATAGGGATGTCATGGCTGCGCTTCTCTTCTGCGCTTGCGCGCATGATGTTGTAACGTAGTCGGTAATGCATTAAAGCTCCGATTTAATGCATTTCCGACTACGTTACAACATCATTTCAATGAATACACTTTAAGAGTTCAGTCACAAAGAGCATAGAGTATCCTTTTTTGTGTGAATCTATACTAATATTATAAAATGCGTAAGTTTGGATGGATAGATGGATTGATTGATGGAGATTTGTTACTCAATCGATTGGCAAAACTAATCCGGATAAAATTTGGCACAGAGATAGATTATAGTCTGGAATAACATATAGGCTACTTTTTATTCCGGAAAATGAAAGAGTTCCCGCGGGAACCAAAAAACTTCAATCCACGCGGACAAAGTCGCGGGCATCAGCTTATACCCAATAATTAATTGATACCACAATTTAATTGAAAGATTGGTGTTTCAAATAGTTTTTTTTTGTATAAGTAGACTTTTAACAAGTGCTTTTGAATAGTGAAGTGAATCTACCACTGGTTCGGAATACCATTTATTCATTGCACACAAATGTGACTGTTTATTGACGTCTTCTAAAGTACAGCATAGACACCAAAGTATAAGCATGTACCTATAAGTATACATTTTAAGTGTATTTTCTAATTTCAGTTATTTGGCTGAATAGTTTTAAGTCAAGTCTTATTACACACAATACAATTTATGGTTAGTTTAACTATTAAGTATCATCGCAAAGTTCGACTTCGATACCAACAGAGCTATTTCGTTACATCCCTATCGTGGACACTACTAACATCTTGCGGTGAATGCACTTTTCATCGAATCTAAGTGAAGATAGATTTGACAGGAAATATTGTACAGCGTGTATTTGACTGACTTTGATTTCTCTCAATCTAAATTTTTACTCATGCACCAATCTTTACATCAAGTCCATAATTATTGTAAAGACTATATTACATATTTAGAAATAATTTCACGTATTTCACTTACTTTCGTTCTAAATCATATTTACCTTCAGCTTCTCTCAGAACTTTTTTTATGAAGTTAACTTAATTAGAAATTTGAAATTTATTTATTTGTATGGATAATATGGGAGTTTACTTAGCCTTTGATACTACACATTCTTGATACTTGTTGCCACATTAAATATCTTTGTTGCAGTTTTAAAAGCTTATTATGGTCCTTTATCTGTAGAGAAATTAAACCTTAAATTTCTTCATAATTATTAGTTACAAAATTTTCACTCTTAGCAATGTTCTTTAGTCAAATTGTTTGCAACGAACTGTACCATAGGTCATACGTTGATAGCCTCCAGTATTAATATTGATTACTGAATAATTAACTGTACTAAAGACTCCAGTGTATTCGTTAACTTTATAATCTTACTTGTTAGTGTTTAGTCATAACTCAAGTTTTTTTAATAGTATACTACAATTATTGTTTTATGCGAGCAAGGAGTATTTATATTGATTGGCTTTAACTGTAGCTACGGTATTCTGAATGTTACAAATTGTTATTCTTCCACTATGACTATTCTTTAGACTAGACTTGATAATAAAAGTGGTATTAGGACGTTACAGGGAAGAACTAGTTTATTATAAATCAAGATATTCTAGTTCATCAGATTTTTCTATTTTTATACATAGTCAAAGTTTCAATATGAGTTTTGACGAGACAGCCAGATATGGTTAAATGTTAGATTTATAGTCATAAACATTTTCAAAAGTATCCAGAATTTTGTTGCACCCATAATAGTTATGGCGTAGTATTACTACGTTTCGAAGTGTCAGTTTCACAATTCCCTTCCTTATAATCAAAGTTTTATGACACCAACAAACCTACAAAATTAAAATTGTCCATAAAAACACTGCGGTTGTATGGAGAAGTACTAAAAATAATAGATTTATGGCCCCATATGGACACGTGTCGAAATTTGTTGTAATATAGTTGATATAAAATTTACGATTTCACGTCGTGCTGTTTTATGTATTTCATTAATAAGGTTGGTCATATTTTCTGGATGATCATCTTTTTTATGGGGAACAGAAGTAATGGGATACACTGGCTCTGGGACATTTCTGCCTACTAATAGTTTTATTTCAGTATGTAGAAAGAAGCTGTGTTTTTATTATTTTTAATTGGTTTTTGGCTAAATGAGAGATGGGTAGTTAATTAGGTACAATAACATTGAGTTTAGTTGTATACAGAAAAATACATATTGATTCTGAATTCAAGATATTTTGACAAATGAAGCAATAAGTAAAAAATATGCACATTTTTGTACAGATTATATCCCGGGTTTCGATATATGATTTTACTGAAGCATTTGAAGCATATGAAAAAATAGTATTATGTGGAGCTCTGTTTAAAATAAAACACCTAATAAACGCCTAAAATGGTGTTAGAAAGCTTTTTAATCCATATGAAGCGAAAACAAACAAACGGCTATTGTAAACAATCTACCGGTGCATGCGCAGGAGGATGCGCGTGATGTGTGAACGGATATTTTAATTTGACTTTATTATAGATACCATGGACTGTAATAATAAAGATCTGGCAGATCAATATCAGAATAAATTTAGATTTTTGGGACCCTTGTCACCAAGCTCCAAGGTCCGAATTATTTCAGGTATTTTTTGGATAATTTTCGCAGATATGACACTTCAATATGTCTTGGAAATAGAAGGATAGTTATGACAGGCTCAATAGAGACTTCCAAAATTTCCAAAAATCCAAAAAAAAAAACCAAAAATCTTTTTTTAGGATGGAGAAAAATGTGCAACATTTCAATTTTCTCGACCGAGCGATTTTTATGCTATTTGTTGAGTTTATCCCGTCAGTTTATTCTTTTATTATCTTCATTGATAAAACAATGACTTACTTTTACTATGTATGTATGACTATGTAAGTATGACTCCCGACTTTCGTATTTATTTCTCTTCCTTGCGTACTCTCACAGAACAATACCTGGAACATCTTAGTGATATTATCCTGTAATTTGGTTTTTTGGAGACTAAGGAACCCAACATTGGGTTATACAACATTAGTGCATAGCCCAATACGGTCTTGAGATGTCATAAGTGGCACAAGTTGTCCTTCGTGAAATAAATAAGTCATTTAATAGGATAATAGAAATAGGTTTATATCTTTTACTCTTATAATGCCTTAATACAGTGCCTTTGTTACTTTCTTAATTTAATTGTGTAATCATCAATGGACTTAAACATAGATTCACACACACAATATCTTGCGGCTGTGCCTGTGCAGTACAATATTGGTCTCGCACGTTGACGTGCGTCTGTTTACAAATAAATCATCTGGCATTATATGATTGCGCCTGCGCTCGCTCCGGTGTACGGCTTGGGCCTGGGCGCTTCCGGTGGGGTCATCGGACTCCGCACGTGAATTATGATGTTAGACGCTAAGATGCAGGCCTTTATCGCTTAGGGCCTGTTTAGGAAAATGACTAGGTCTGGCTTCGCGGCTATTTGTTTATGTAAGCTAGGGGAATTCAATTTTAAGATCTTATTGCTGATAATAACAAAATTATTTTACCCGCTACACCATGGAACTATTATGTGAGTACACTTGGCTACTATGAAGGCTTTTATAATCATTATTATTATCTTTGACAAACTAAAAATTCTTAGTAAGCTCATTATGAGAGTTCATGAGTAAGAAACCTGAAGCTCGTGCAGAGCTCCGCGTATATTTTTACCAAGCTCAATTGTATCGAGAATGCATATTCTTCAAATAATTAATGTATTACTACCAAGTATCCTGCTGGTTCATAAAAAAAACTGCGGCTATCTACATGGGTTCTTAAATGTTTTTTTTAATAGCTTTGGCTTTTTACATTGCATCTAGTACACTAAGTACTAACTATCGATGTGATTAACTTTTGTATGTCAACATTGACTTATAGTTGGTAAATCGATGTATGTCAATATACCAGGAAATATACCACTTTACATTATCGGGTAACTAAAGATAAAGGGGAGAGCATTATTAATATGTTATATCGTATTTATTGCGAAAGCTGTGACCATATAAATAGAGTTCGATCTAATTTATAGGCCAATTAAACCCATTCTACAGGCCATTTGTGATGTCGAACAAGACGCCGCCAAATAAATAGATCTCTGATATATAATTGGTAAAGTTGCGGACCTAAAATAGTGCCTTAAAGGGGGCACTATAAACTCATGATTTATTAATGCAACAGCGATGATTTAATTGGTTTCTAAGTAGTCTATTAATACGTTTTAATAGCTGTATACAGTATAACTATTAATGATTGTCATTATAACTTATATTTACGGTTAGGAAAATATCAGTCTATAAAATATAATGTACGTCCGTACATAACATATCCTGTAGGTTTAATATTAGATTCTAGTTTTCGCCAACGTTGATATGATTTGAGTGTCGAAGTACACCATATAACCAAAGCAAAATAGATATGAATCTAGTTTTTTTAATTTTTAATTATTTCGTAATTATATTGAGAACACCAAACAGAAAGGAATAGAAAAACTATATGATGATAAATGATTTATTGTAGATTATTTCACGTAGGACAACTTGTGTCACTTATGATACGTTAAGATTCAAGACTACCGCCGGTTCGAAACAATAATGTACTGAGAAGAGTCGGCAAGACATCCAGCAGTTGCTTTTTCATTTCAAATGTTACGTAAAATAAGTAAACAATATGCAACACATACGTTAGTAACAAGTATTACAATGACTTATGGGCTGCTGGATACAAAGCCGGTTGCTTTCATACGATTCGATTAAGAAAATCATCCATAGCATAATAACCTAAATGCCGTTTATGCAATGGAAAACATACTCTAATCAAGTATACTTTTGTCAGATTATAATTTTGAGGTGTTTCTTGGATTGACGTTTATTGAATGTCGTATTGTGTCGTCACAAGATGTGTTTGTCGTTCGTCCCATCGCTCCATCTTCGGATCAGAGATCCATCCATCAACTTTAGTGGCTTAGCGCTAAAACCATCAGTATTTCTCGATAGCCGTGTACATTTTGAGCGATAAGTGTGAGGTCAGGTGAGCGTAATTTTTTTGGAATTGTGTTTGTGACTCGTGTTATTTCTGCTGCATTATGTTTCATGTAAAGTCCAACGTCCGAAAGACTAACTGTCACACGAGTTTATAGCAACGTTACGCGTAGCAGTTGCACTGCTCAAAACTAAAATAATTACGCTTGTCTGGTCACACACAAAAAGAGTCAGCTGCCCAGCAGTGAAACCGTGAAACGTTACTCTAGTTTAGCAAACTTTTAAACCTTTGAACGCATCAATGGAAAATCCTTAAGATAGTTTAACTCATTAATCTATTGTGGTCAATTAAACTTATCGAGCTTGCTTGCGGTTTGTATCGAGTTACAGCGAAAGTGAACATTAAACCACTTAAAATTGTGGGAGAAATTGTTCACCTAGAATCAGATCTGTGTTGAGAAACATTTGGTTCAGAGCTCGTTATTAATCTCTACATCTTTAGTATGGAGATTTAGAATATTTAGATAAATAGCTGATGCCCGCAACTTCGTCCGCGTTGATTAAGATTTTTTGGTTCCCGCGGGAACTCTTTAATTTTTCTAGCCTAGCTCTTTTAGGCTATGTGTTATTCCAGACTATAATCTATCTCTGTGCCAAATTTTCTCCAGATCCGTGCAGCCGTTCTGGCGTGATTGAGTAACAAACATCCATCCACACTTCCGCATTTATAATATTAGTATAGAAGAATCGAATTACAATAATTAGAGTTAACTACTTAAAACGGCGAGGGAAATGGTTCATTAGAATTTTACAAGTATAACTTTGTTATGGACCATTTTCCTTAGAGCTACTGGTTATATGATTATAGTAGCGAATGTCCGCGACTTCATCTGCGTGGTTTAAGGTTTTTTGGTTCCAGCGGGAACTCTTTAATTTTCCGGGATAAAAAGTAGCCTATATGCTATTCCAGACTATAATCTATCTCTGTGCCAAATTTCAGCCAGATCCGTTTTGCCGTTGGGGCGTGCATCCATACATCCATCCAAACTTTCTCATTTATAATATTAATAAGATAAGATGAATACTGGCGAATTTTATTTCAAGTCATATCTCAAGCCCATCATCTGCGTTACCCATCTACGGTAGAGCGGTAGAAACTAGCAGCTAATGTTCATTATTTTAATACCTACTCAATTCGAAGATCAGAAGTTATCGAATCTTATACAAAATTATTAACGTTTTCGAGATATACAATCTTGTACGAGTGATAGGTACTTATTATCATAGTCCTCATTAAGGACTGCAACAGTAACCAAAATAAGTGTTTTGAACACTGCTTTTTGAAACTGTTATAGAACAAAAACATTTATAACAGAAACAGAAAACGATACTGTAACCCATTCAATCTGTAACCGTTTATTTCTGTTAATAAGTGTTTTGATCTATTACCCAAATAGGTAGGTACTTGCGCTAACAAATTGCACGGTGTGACAATACGGTCTTTTCACTTCATTAGACTTTACACACACTGACACAACATTGGCCATGTTTTTCTTAAAACATTTGCAACCATCGGTGTTTTCACCTTAGGTTCATATTTTAATACGCGTCAACAGTAAATTTGGCAACGTCGCTATTCCGGTTACACTTTAAAACAGTGTTATACATTTTCATTTCTGTTACAGATTCATTTCTGTTACAGAAATATAAGTGTTTTGGGTTAACAGATTTAAAAAAACATTCAAAACGGTTACAGATTTGATTCTGTTATCAATTCAACCTGTAACACTTATAATTCTGTCACCTTTATGAATCTGTCTTTCAGACCCTGGTCTTCATAAAGCTAAAACAATTGTATTATTTTATTTAGTAACAAACTTAAAAGTTAAACAAAACACAAAAAAATATTATGTGCTTAATTTTTGCCTCAATTTGAATTAAATGAAATCATTGAGACAAATGATTAATAACAGTTGGGATATAGGTCAAATACGTTCCGACCTAACCTTTTCTATCTTAATTGCATGTCATCATTGAGGTCAGATGATAACTAAAAAAAAACTCCATCATATTCAAACCCAGAGAGATAAATGGTTTCGTTTGGCTAGTAAAAGTTTTCAAAGTAAAAATAAAGCAAAATAAGTCAGCACAGTGACAAAAAGTAGATCTTGGCTTCAGATACTAGAAGCTGCCAATTCAGCCAACGGCTCAAAATCTCTTTCACTGGCTTGTAGTGATATACCTAGACTAAGACTTATCTGGAATGCACAAAGGCTGTTACGCTATTCTGTTGGTTTTTTAATTCCTCATTATTTATTTCCGATGATTTTCTCTCATCCTTCCGTTTCCTCGTATTATATAGTGTACTATATACTTTTTTTTTATTTTTTATCCATAACAAATTAGACCTTGACTGCGATCTCACCTGATGGTAAGTGATGATGCAGTCTAAGATAAGCGGGCTAACATGTTAAGGGCATGGCAGTTATATTGAACCAATACTCTTATTCCGGAACCGGTACCGGAACGCTTGGCGGCACGTCTTTGCTGGTAGGGTGGTAACTAGCCATTCCGAAGCCTCCCACCAGCCCCCCGATTCTGTAACTCAGTGGCTATCGAAAAATGAAAGCCACTGACATATATATTTTGTCCATTGAAGGTTTACTATGAAAAAATGAACGAACATTTCATAGCAAATCTTCAATGGATAAAAAATATAAGTCAGTGGCTTTCATTTTTTGATAACCACTGAGTTACAAAATAGGGCTGCTGGCCAGACTAGGGAAAATTCAGAAATTATGAATTTTGGGAATTCATGACCATGCCGGGGATCGAACCCGGGACCTCCGCACGTTAAGACAGCAGCGCTAAACACTGCGCCAGTGAGGTCGCTAAAGTCGTTAAATAGTGCGTATTGCCAGTGATGACACACGGACCCTAATTAAATACGCTTGATACGGGCCTCACGAGAAAGTGCTGATTCACTTAGTGGGCGATAGAGAGCTATACTCAGAGTTTCTCTAGTCTTTGTGATCGTTCTCTATAGTTATTAAGTGTCAACAATATTAAAACAATACTGCTTTAAGCGATTGCAGTATTCCCGCTACGGTCAGAATAAAAATTTGGATCTACCGATATTTGAGCCAGTTTGGATAATAAATGAAAACTGAACTAATTTAGTTAATGCATAACTGAATGAACTGGGATTAAAACCTGTAATATCTATCCTCTTGTTGGAAAGCGAGTTATCACACAATACTTACCTACTGACGATCCACCACCACCACCACTACAGCCCATTAACGTCCCACTGCTGGGCACAGGCCTCCACTCTCATGAGAGAAAGGGAGTTAGAGCTTATACCCACCACGCTGCTCCAATGCGTGTTGGCGGCTTTAACGACTATTATCATGTTAGTGATAATAACCGGGACCGGCTGACGATCGATGATGGTATTAAACAAACACAATTCATTTAGGGATGCGATCTAAAAATAAACCCCAATTAAACAGTTACACATATCAATTAATTCTCTACGCCTTCGTTTAGTCGGAGATCTACATCATATTTGCTACTTAATTAATTAATCGTTACGAAACAACTCTTGACAACAAACAATTCTCTCCTAAAGTGTACAGTAGTTTGAAGCTAATAACCTATTCCTTAATGGAAACAAGACAAAGTGTATCAAATTTATATTACCTACAGCTTGATCATGAGGTATACCGAGAAGAACCAGCAAGAAACTCGGAAATTCCATTGATTGATGATTGATTGATTGATGATCATCTGCCTAAACATTTTCGATATTGGCCAAAATTTTCTGTCGCAGCTAGAATATCACAGCACGAATTCAGCCAATCATAACAAATGAGACTAAAACAATGATTAAAACAGTTTTTGGAATAGGACTACAGAATTACTAAAATTGATATGCTAACGTATGTATATTAATTATATTATACCAATTCACGACGTTTTCCCATTCTTCATGACGCGGATATCACGTTTGTTAACTTTTAGGGGATACCTAAAGTCTAAATCATTCATTATTCATTATTCATAATTTTTATTTTGCCATTAAGGAACGTCAAAAGGTAAAATCATTCACTAGTAAAAAAAATAGGAAACTATATTATTTAAAAACAAATTTTAGTTTCGGGAAATCCATGTCGCTCTATTCGATTTTATACGAACTGAAATTTTATTATATTTTTTACATATTTGTAAACTTTAAAAGTAAATCTATCCGGAGAGAGTTCAAAAGCATTGACACTTGCCTAAGCGAATCTTATTGAAAGATACCGTCGTAGTCACGTTGTACCGAGGTTAGGGAGTTGTAAGGAAACTTGTTCCGGCTAGTTTACCTGCTGCCTGATTACTACTGTTGCTATTCAATGTTTAATCTCTTTATAATAAACTAGCTGATGCCCGCGACTTTGTCCGCGTGAATTGAGGTTTTTTTGGTTCCCGCGGGAACTGCTTAATTTCCGAGATAAAAAGTAGCCTATGGTCCTCCACTATACCCGTGCCACATATCACGTCAATCCTTTGCTCCGTTGCGGCGTGATTGAAGCACAAACCAACAAACAGACACACTTTCGTCTTTATAATATTAGTATGATGCTACCGGTAGGTAAATACACAAACAATGAAATGTTAATGTCATGTACTATTCTATAAATTCAAATGATCAGAACTTTATTTCTTGTTACTGAAATTACGTTTTTGATATGAAAGTCACATAATTTTACACATTTTTTAAAAATTATAATTAATTTAAAGCACTAATTGCCATTTTTTGGTAGATATACGTGAAATTATTTTAAATTTAATAAAAACTTAGAAAATTATAAAAACTAAAGAAATTTCAAATTTTAGTCAACCCCAAAAGGGCCTAAGTCATTAGGTACCTAGTTATTAATAAAAAGTGCGCGCTGAATTGAAAACCTACTCCTTTTTTGGAAGTCGGTTAATAGACTAATTTCTCGCACCAATCGTATGGTTTCGTACGAGATAAATAAATCACTGCAATGTTGTTTTAAAAAGAAAACAACCTTTCTCCACCAACAATTCGCGTTTATTTTTAAAAACACAACAGGAGGCTTTACTTACTCGGAGATATTTTCCAATAATGCTCAAGTAAAACTATAGAAAAGGCATGAATTATGAACGACAAGGCCCGGTCACCCGCTGGTCGAGTTCTCCGAAGAACACTTCACACCACAGGGTGATTCATATTTGGTTTCATTTATTTTAATTGAGCTGTCGTTTTACTGTAATGGAAATATAAAAAAAATCAGAATCCCGTGTCCACTCAACGGGGCACCTCGACGGCCATTAGTTAAACGTTTTCGGTGAGGTCACGCTTATTTTGAGCACTCAGCGACGGTGGATTTAAATAATTGAATCATTTATTTTCGATAAATGTAAGCCGAGCGCACGGGTGCACTTTAGGTGTTGGTAAATTTAAAATCATTTACTTAGGTAAGGCTTTTTAAAGCATTTACAGACGTACCTACCGACTACCTAACTCAGATCGGCAGCTGACTTTATTGAACTACTACATAGTGTTACGTAGGTTGGTTGGTGCTTCAGACTATTTGTTAATTTGACCGTGGCCGAGACGGTTGGAAGTTGGAACCGATCTTGCAGAGTTCAAATTTTTTAACACAGGTAGGGAAGTAGGGTTGACCCATCTATAGAAGCTTATGAGTCTCACCAAACCTACCGACGTGAAAATGGCCTGAGCCGGTCAGACAAGCTACTTTAAGAGTGAAAACGCGACAAAACGTCGTTGCCGCGTCGGTAGCTGTAGCGTCGGTCGGTGCGTTTTTTCACTGCCATGTACAGGTACAGGTTGTTCTGACCGGCTCAAGCCGGTTCTGTGTCGATAGATGTGGTGAGACCCTAAGGTTATGATACGACTTTGTACAATATAATTACGTATGGTTTCCCAGATTAGAGTGCTACTCATAATTAATTCGTATATAAAATTACCATAATTTAATAAAATAAAATCATTATACTAAGTGGAGGCCGTGGTGTGGTAAATATGAAAAAACAAAAAAAAACTGTCATTTTTTCGACTATACTACCTACAATATGAGGTTGATTCTTGATACAATAAGAGGTATGGTATTTAAAAGGAAATTATATATCACGACCGAGCAGGATCTAGCTATTTTGTTAAGTCTAGAACTATGGAGTGTAGAGTACTATAAATCTTTTCATATAAGACTCCTAGAAAATAGTTAAATAAATTAAAATAAAATAAAATAGCTTTTATTTTTCATTACAGATTTTTTGTGCTTAACACCTACACCACATTTTTACAATACAGTAACAGAAAATGGTTTCGCCCCTGTAAGTGTAAATAATCATGATAATTATTTACTTAATATATTTTATATGCAGTTAAATTTTAAAGCAATCACTAAATAAAAATCATTTTTAATATTTAGGTTCAAATATATAACATGCTGTATGAGGGTATGAAACTGTCGTGTTAAGCTCAGCACATAGTATATTTTAAAATAAACAATGTGAAGCTCTGACAAGTACCTACTAACTAAACTTAACCGCACTATTAACTTGCTACTTACAGAACGTTTATTATTTTAGAGTTGAGGTATAGATTATTTTGATATTTTTCCTTTAAATAGACAACAGTAAGCAAAAAGTTATCATAGTAATATTATAAATGCGAAAGTGAGTTTCTTGCTTTATTGGTTTTTCCTTCAACCACGCCGCAACGGAGCAACAGATCGACGTGACATGACATTTTTGACATGGGTATAGTTGAGGACCTGAAGAGTGACATAAGCTATTATTAATCCCGGAAAATTAAGGAGTTCCCGCAGGAACCAAAAAAACCTCAATCCACGCGGTCGTTGCGTAAGTAGGTTACATAATTAATGTTAGTTACGTAAGCTTCTTACGCAATAATTAAATAGTGTTATTGCAGCGTAAAAGATGCAGCACGTCTATGCACTTATTTATATTTACTTAATAGCCATCGATATTATGTAGGTACTAGATGTGCCCTTTCATAGAAAAAAGTTTGGCGTCCGACTTGTAGGGCATGCCCCTCACCTGTATAGGCCTGTCCTTGTCCCCGCCATAGCGCTGTCCCGCTTTTCAGACTAGATGGCGTTAGTAAAATAAGTCCACATTCTTTGTTTGACGGGCCCCCTATGTAAATAGAGGTCGTTGTTAATAGCCATGTCTGCAGTAGGCACTTGCAAAGATAAATAACAGCATTTTTCACCATTGATACTTAAGTTTCTGCCCGTAATTATACTCAATAACATTTATTAGTAGTAATTTATTGTTATTTATATTAATAACGCACCATTATGGTGTATTGCAGTAATAATTACATAGTATTATTAAAAACTGAATTACACCAAGCCTGATTCCTGAGGATACCAGCTTTTTTTATTACATGTAATTTTCGTTGTAAAAATCAATTCCGACATTTAATCCAGTTTTAATTTTAGATTTTAGTGTATGTTATAGTTTGGTTTTAAATTTACGTAAACGTTACGTTTTTTTATACGACTGCCTGAAAAAGGAATATATTGTTTTCAGGGTTCATACATGTATGTATGTATGTATGTATGTATGTATGTATGTGTGTGTGTGTGTGTATGTATGTATGTATGTATGTATGTATGTATGTATGTATGTATGTATGTATGTATGTATGTATGTATGTATGTGAGTTTGTATATTCCACCATAACTTCTACCTATACGCCTGAATCGATTTTGATAAATGAGGTATCGTTAGAATCCCTAGCTTATTTCGGGTGGCATAGGCTAGTAAAATTTAAAAAAAATTGATGGGGTGACCATGTTCACGCATTAAAGACTAAAGTTGAGAAAAAATTATTCATAAATAAGATTAACTATATAATCATCATCTAGAAAATGATGAGTAGATTCCAAAAATATATAACACTATAGTTCAATATCCAGTGATTCACAAAAAAATATCATTTATTGTTTTTAAATTTTTAGTTCGTTTCTTGGCAGGGCAGTCGTGTTTTTAATTTTTTTGAATTATCGCTTGTTTAAAAGCCCTATCTAATATTTAAAACTTCAATAAAATCCATTTAGCTAACATAATAGTCGGTATGCCAATAGTGAAGATTATTGATACGAAGGCTCTCTACTTCAAAGTTCTTTAGGGTTGAGCCACTGAACGCCTTAATTAACCATTGCTAAATAAATCACAGTGAAATATTATGAACACGTTAAGTTTAACCACGTTAAGGTACCATAACATAATAAATTTAAATTTTCCAATGTCCTGTCAGCGTTCAATTATGTTGAATAACTTATACTTTTTGAATGACCCTAAATAAAACGTCAAACTCAAAAGCAGGTCGTCTGCGCGAAATCTGTAGAACTTGTTTCACATCCAGCACTGTTTTTAAACTTTCTTCCTAATAAGACAAACTGTTAAGTTTATATTCGTCCCTGTCACGCCTGCGGAGTCAAAAGGATCTAATCTGGTGGGTGAAAAAGACAGCCTACATAAAGACGTCACACAGGGCGCAGGCGCGCGTGTTCTTGCACTTGCTTTATTTATTTTGTTAGCCGCCACATTTTATTCTTTTTTCTTTAGTTTCTCAATGCTACGTCTTTGTTCGAGGGGCGCAACAGTCTGGCCGGTAAGTTGGATAATTTCTTTATTCCGAGCCCACCCGACAATTTTCTTGCATTATGAGCTTGATTTGTTTAATAATTTTATTACTGGTTGCATTGCGCATGCGCGTGGTCTATTGTGCTTTTATTCGCGGTTCGCTTAAGCCGCTTTATTCAATTTGTTTTTTTTTATATAAACGTGGGAATGGATTACTGTTTTCGTATTGTTGGTATATCTGCAGATCTTTAACCGATTAATATACAAGACAAATTGTATTATTTGTTCGAACAGTCAGGGTTGGTTCATGTTCGAGTGCTTTTATCGATACTGTACCTACTTATTCGATTATGTTTTGCATAACTAGATTCATCTCTTACTTTTTGCGCAACCTCTTACCATACTGAAGCCCAAACTTGTCTGCCTCGCCGCGATCAAGAAAAATATTTACTTATGTGCAAATAAATGTGCAAAATTCCTTCCCTTTTTCTTTGCTGTCCGCTAATTTGCACCAAAAATGTCGCCCAGACGTCGCTTATTGCCCTAATCAAATGTCCAGACGTATAAGATCACGGATATCTTTGAGCGAAGCTTTCTTAGGGTTCCTTTCAATACTAATTTTAAAGCCTTCAAAATATGTTTTTCACCTCTCATCATCGATATAGAAATAGGTACTAAAATTCTACATCAGTGCCTCTCATGCTCTCAAAAGAAGTAGAATAGCTTAGTGTAGGCAGACTAAAGTTAGCATTTAGCATGAGATGAGCATTTAGGAAGCATGGGACGTATTTTAATTATTTACTACCATAAATAATGTCATTGGCTGCACGCAATCCTTGGTTGAATGTATGTATGCGTCAATGTGTTCATTTTACCCATCGTATCCAACAGATCTATTGTCTATGGTACTTACAGTTTTTTTTAATTCCTTCTTGTTAGTGGGAGAAAAAAAGGGTTAATTTATTTGTTAATATTATCAAGTGAATTTTCCTTGGAGATTGTCTCTGAGACAATATAAAGGATTTTCGTTGTCATCCAAGTTAAGCCAGGGTGGGGGGTCATTGGTGATGATTTCTTAAGTCCTTGATGCTAGATAAAATAGAGCTAAATTAGAGAGATAAAATAGAGAATGTATGAAATACAAGAGAAGTAGAAGTCAAGATTGGTTTTCTTAGAAGTGCATCGAAACCTGCCAATATTAATAAATAAAAGGGTATCAACGTAATAAATGATCCAGATTCCAAGACTGAACAAGGAAATTTACAACCAATTCGTGCTTCACCGACTTTTTCATCCGGACCCCAACTGTTAGACCTTGAGATCCGCACCAATCTGAATGCTATGAATAGGCCATCCATTTTTTTTTGGTATCTTTTGTGTCGCAGAAGTTTTATGACTTGTCAGATCCTTTGTGACCAAACTTGTATAATTATTGTGAAGAAGAAATTGGAATGTCAGATTCCACGGTCATCGATTGATTCAAAATCTCATGCTTATGTATATGTCAATGGAATTTAGGAGTTGATTTAAGAATTGCCGATTGGGGGTTCAATTGCGAATCAACGAATCGCTGGATCTGGTGTAAATTGTTCGGGAATGCGTAGGATTCTTTCGATTCCTAAATTTTACGTCTTCTTTTACTCTAATGGTATGTATAGAAGACGGTTTTCAACGCCATTTTCGTGCATTTCGACGAATTTTAGGATAGAATTTCGTCATCAACGCCTAAGTGTCTGCTGGTATTCTGCTAGTTTCTTCATTTGTTATTTTCTTGGCCATAGTTTTTCATGCTGGCTAAGTGTGGATTGGCAGATTTCAGACACCTTTGAGAACATTATGAAGAAATTCGGGCATATAGGTTTCCTCACGATTATTTTCTTAAATTGCATGTGCGTGCTCGGGGATCGAAACTATTAGCCACAGTCACCGCTACTTTATTGTTTACTTTATACATAACTAGATGATGCCCACGACTTCGTTCGCATGGATTAAGATTTCTTGATTCCCGTGGGAACTCTTTAATTTTCCGGCATAAAAAGTCCTATGTCCTTCCACGTGATACAATCTACCCCTATACCAAATCTCATCAAAATCGGTTGAGCAGATGGGTCGTGAAAGCGTAGCAGACATAAAGACAAAACAAGACAGACATACAGATAGAGAGACATTTTCGCATCCATACTTAACATTATAGATGCGAAAGTGTGTTTGTCTGTCGGTCTGCTACGCTTTCACGGCCCACCTGTTCAACCGATTTTGGTGAAATTTGGTACAGGGATAGTTTGTATTCCGGGGAAGGACATAGGCTACTTTTTATCCCGGAAAGCTGAGGAGTTCCCCTGAAAATCAAAATACTTAATCCACGCGGACGAAGTCGCGGGAATCATCTAGTAATATTGTATAACACTATCTTACTAATATTATAAATGCGAAAGTTTGGATGGATGTATGGATGTATGGATGTTTCTCTTCTTTACTCAATCACGCCCCAATGGCGGGCGGATCCAGAACGAATCTGGCTGAAATTAGGCACAGAGATATATTAGTCTGGAATAGCACATAGGCTACTTTTTATCCCGGAAAATTGAAGAGAATCCTCAATCCACGCAGACGAAGTCGCGGGCCTTTCACTAGTATCCTGCAATAATTTGGATGTTTGTTACTCAATCACGCCCCAGTGGCCGAACGGATCTGGCTGAAATTAGGCACAGAGATAGATTATAGTCTGGAATAGGACATAGGCTACTTTTTATCTGGAGGTGCTGGAATGGTGCACACAGTCGCGTGAGGAGGCCCCAAAGGGCCTTGTAGTTGTGTTAGGTTTTAATTAGTATGTATAGATATAGAGTAGGCTAAGTATTTTGTATTTACTAACATAGGTTAAGTAATTGTAACTAATGCAGCCAGCATTCTTGCCACCATTCCACGTGGACATGATTTATATAGTAATTAGGTTAGGCTAGCTAGCATTAAGTTCTATTGTATTATTTTCAATAAAAAAAAACTAACAAAATATGGGACAGTTTCCTGAAATAAAGTTATTATTATTATTATTTTATCCCGGAAAATTAAAGAGTTCCCGCGGGAACCAAAAAGCCTCAAACGCTAGTATCTAGTAATAATGTTGTCTCGTCAACAGACTGGCGGCGGCGGCGGCGGCGGCGGCTGGAGCCACCAGCGAGCTGAGCTACCTGGCGGCGCTGCACCCCGCCTACCGACCCGTGCCGTACGACCATCCGCTGTACGGCGCTAACGCTTTAAGAGGTAAGCTAACTTGCATCCACCACCACAGCCCACTAACGTCCCACTGCTAGGCGCAGGGCGCAGGCCCACTCTCATAGGAGAGAGGGAATTAGAGCTTAGACTCACCACGCTGCTCCAATTTTTTTTTTCCTATTATTGAGTACCAGCGAGGTACTCATTTCACTACGATCTAGCCTAACTAATAGGGATGATGACAACTCAATCAAATCAGCAACTCTTTATCAAACTTAAAAACGCGCTTCTTGTATGGAAGTTGTATGAAATTCACAGTTATGACGTCATCAAATTTCAGCGCTGTTTTTTTCTTTAATCTTTATTTTAAAATGGTTATCAAACTTAAAACTTATCGAAGATGTGAATAATAGGACATTTGGAACACCCTCTCTTTAATAATCAGTTAGAAATAATCTATTTTTGATATAGGTATCATCCCAATTCGCACAGGCACAGCACCACTCCACATAAATCCTCCAAATCACTCTCAACGTACGTTTCACTCCGACACCGGAACATCTCCACACACCACCACCACACAGATTTGTCTACTGTAGCGGATTATAGCGAATTAAACTTCTAGTTCATTCATTGCATATTATTGTCCTAAGAAAATCCCTACCATTTGCGTCCAGGAAAACTTCAACTATTTTGTGTTTAATGAAACGCAAGTCAGAGAGAGAGAGAGATCCTTATTCAAACAAAAACTCAAATTTGTTTATTTTGCATAGGAGTTGGGACATAGGACACCTATACTTTTAATGTTGAAAATGCGAAAGTTTAGATGGATAGATGTTTGTTACTCAATCATGTCAGAACGGCTGAACGGATCTAGATGAGATTTGGCACAGAGATAGATTATAGTCTGTAATAGCACATAGGCTACTTTTTATCCCGGAAGAGTTCTTGCGGGAACCAAAACAGCTCAATCCACGCGGGCCTCAGCTAGTATTATTCATTATTATATATCTATTATGATACGTTTTGTTTTAACTCGGGCAGTTGCCAACGAAATCTACATACCTACTTACTCAAACTGTTCGTGAACAGCCGCTCTAAATTCACTCAATAATTGACAAAATGATCTCCAACGAATACAACATGACCAAAAAATTACTACGGCCCTATAACTCTCCGATACGCTATCGCACTTTCGCCTTTTACTCCCACACTCCTATAACAGCAAAGGCTTGGAAATACAAGACGCGGGACGGGAGTGCAGAGGCGCAGCTTCGTAATGTAAAAGGTATTATAAAAAGTATTCACAAAACGAGCTCGCGTAGAAGGCGTAGCGTAGACTTCATGCTACGCAGAGTGACGTCACCCCCGACATTTCAACAAGCGGACTGATTTCTGTCTGAAAAAAATTGGCAGTCATAGGGACGAAAAGAATGCCGAAGATGTTCTAATTTAAAAAATAAATAAAGATTAATTACGAATGTACTATATTTATACTTAAGACCTTTTGTCTGAAGAGTGGTTCCACATTTTTACCCACTACCAAAAAGTGCTCAACGCGCCTAAAGAACGTTGCACTTCAATAAACATGATAGTTCTATAAGATATAAATGTAGCCCTACGTTGAGAAGAAACCGAACTAGAACTGTACAAAAGAAATTCTGCCATTCTGCCTCGTCGCGCTTTTTATGTGCCCAGACCCTTATTTCCACCTTGGAAACAATGAAAGGTGACTCTAATCGGGTCTCAAATGCAGTTCCTACAATCCGGTAACATTATACTGCATTGATAACGATGTAACGTTACACTTTATGCAGATAATGCAAGTAAAATAACGCAATTCTCGTCTCGTACTTCAGCGTACATACTCGTACGTCGTGAACCTAGTTGTCTTCTTTATTTACAACTAGGGTTGTCACTTTATCAAATTTCTCTATAATTTCAAGGTTAAATGGCATTTTGAAGATCAAATCTTAACTAATCTAGAATAATCCAGAAGACTAATTCCCAAAACAAATAAAATAATAATACGTAATAAGTGAAAGAGGATATCAAGGTGAACTTGAAATTCAAGTCAATCTGTATGAGAGGTAAAACGTGAGTTCTTCGTCTTACCTCTTCTTTCTGCACTGGTTTCCGCACTTTAACGTCCAATTATACGTTGAACATGAGTTCAACTTGACCGATTTTAAGTCTGACTTCATCTTTTCGAAATAGAAAAATAAACTCATCTCAATCGATTTGCATTTGTGAAAAATGAAATAAACTAATTGGGTATTTGACAAGTCAAATCTGCAACTTTTTTTAAACATCAAAATTTTGTATGGCATACTGAACAGTGACGTCGTCAAAGTTCGACGCACTTTTTTAGTTCAATCGATAGTTTAAAATGGTTTTCAAACATATTAAACTAACATGGGATTTGGATATTACGAATTATGGGAGATCCTCTATATAATAATCACAAAAAAATATCTGACTAATAATAATAATAACAAAGTCAAATACCCGATTATAATATAGTTTTTTGGGCAAAATTTGGTTAAATTGACGATTGAAGGTCTCGGCAAACTTCTAATGGGTTTCAATATAATGAGTTGGCATAAAATATCTTTTAAAATCGATAGTAACGATAAATAATCTAATGCCCTTTAAAATGTCGTCATTCCAAGGTCGTAGATCCAACCCTTCGTTCCAGAAACTCATGCCAATTTCAACCCGTGACTTAAGCACCTTCTGTCCTTTAATAGCCTTTAACGTATCTGACATCACAGTTCCCTGCAACTTATTTTGATCTTTAATCATAAAAACATAGAGTTCTGTTTTCATTGATGGACGTAAGGGAACGAATGGTAGCAGTCGTGAGTTCAAATCCTAATTAACACCTCCGTGTATAGATAAATTGCGATGATACTGTACGGATGTGCCGTTTGTTAGGTTTTTGTTATTTTCGTTCCGTAATCCGTAGGCCACATGAGGGTTTTAGGTTTACGGTTTTTTTGCTGCATTTGACAATCACATTAAAAACACGACGACCACATTGTGGCCAATTTTGTTTAAGTTTCACAAACTAAACTAAAATGACAGCTTTAAATCTAGTTCTGTCCCTTTCCGCAAGGAGTATTATGAAAGGGTTAGCAATACTTTTAATGCTGTCATTTTAGTTTAGCCCCAATACTTACCTACTAAAAATCGATGTTTTACTTCATCTTTTTAGCTCTATATTTAATTACTTATGTAAAACGTACATAACTCAGAAAAGGCAGAAGTGCGTACCAGAGGATCTAGCTGACCCTATGGTCCTTCATCCTTTGAGATCACATCTCATCCCAGTAGGAACAATATTTTTATTGATGCCAAACTATATGCCTAATAATTCCAATCTCAACCAATTCTTTTTCTTTTATTTTACTACTAGGTGATGCCCGCGTCTGTTTTGTTTTTTTATTCCCGCGGGTACTCCTTAAGTTCTGGTAAAAAATGTAGCCTATGTCCTTCCCCGGGATGCTACCACTCTTTATGCCAAATTTCATCAAAATTAAAGATGAGTCGTTAAAGCGTAGCAGGCTGCAAGCAGCCAGACAGGCACACTTTCGCATTTTTTATATTAGTATGGATATGGTCGACGTTGGGGTCCCAAAGTGCTGAAGTGGCGACCTCGCATTGGAAAGCGAAGCGTTGGCAGACCCCCTACGCGCTGGACGGAAGACACCAGGCAAGTCGCAGGGAGCAGCTGGATCCACGCGGCGCAAGACAGCGGCCTGTGGAAATGCTTGCAAGAGACCTATGTCCAGCAGTGGACGTCTAACGCTTGAGGATAATGATGATGATGATTTATATGGACCATATCCTTTATTTGTTTTCCGAACTCAACCAAAATGTATCTCCTTACTAATCGTAAAACCAAATTATCGTAGGTCAATGCTATAAGCTAGTATAGACATCATCATAAAATCTGCTTTCCACACTCTACCTGCTCCTAAGTGCATATTAGCGATTCGTCGTGCATATTTGTGCTGGCTGAATATACGATTAAACTTGTGCACGGTATATCTAAATGCAAGCACCTCTCGCGGTCGTTCTGTGAAATGCTTACATGACTGTTTTTCCTTATTTTAAAAATAAATAAGTTTGCTAAAGTAACATTAGGGCAGTAGGGTCTGTGATTAAGTACTCAATACACGAGTTCGTTGAATAAAGTCACAGTCCTATTCATTTCAAATTTAGTAAAGTCGTATCATGTTGTACCTACCTAACTATTTATTAGAAATTCAATTTATACAGTTCAGTCCCTGTTATTTTTTTATATTATCATCAATCTATAATATTATTTTTCAACATGACGTGTTGATTTGTCTGTTGTTTCATCAAGTCAAATTATAAGGTAAGGCCTAAAAAATTTAACATTCCAATGGACTATTATAGCTGTTGTTTTTCTGTGCTAAAATTCCGAAATTTCATACAAGCTCAAATTCAAGTTTGTGTTGCAAAGTTAATCATGGGAACAGCAAGCCCAGCATGACTAATATTTTTATTTTATGAACCTGATAGACAGGTAACAGATGCGTAGTTCAGTAGGTTTGTAGTTTGTAGGACACACCGTCCATCCGGTGCAGGCAACCCGAGAAGCGGATTGAAAATTATCAAGCACTTGATCACTCAGTAAACAATGCATTACACTACGAAGACGTTATGTAGTATGGAGACAAGAACAAATTCGTAAAAGTTTGTTTCTTACATTAAAATAGCCGTTTGTGGCTTTAGATTTTACTCAAGCTTCTAGCAAACTCAGGTTAGTCTATATATCGATTGGCATTTTTAAAAAAATCGGGAAAAATTTGTATGATCACCGGCAAAACAGACAGAATTTTTTTTAAATGATTTCTGTAAATTTTGATTTTAGATGCAAAAATTTGTGCGTATTAATTGAAAAGAAAATATTCATTTTCTTTTATAATTACAAATAATTGAAGTAAATGTAAACCTTTTTTTGTAGTTACAAATTGAAACTAATAAACAAAAAGGATGCGAGCAGAGAACCAATAGAAGAAAAGTTAAAAAGGAAATGCTTTTATCGATATCAATCGCATTTTGTAACAATCTAACTTAAATACCTAAGCGTACAGACAAAGCGATCGAGGTAAAAGCAGTGCCAGTTAATTTTTGCAATAACTCGAATACCTCAAAAAACATGACAATGATTTACAATGAAGCCATTAGGCGAAGGTATTTGAGTGAAAAATGAAGGACAATTGAAATTCCCAACGTATCTGTGAAAAAGCTACAATTTTATTACTTTGTTTATACCATTTTATAGAGTAAAACTTTCTTTGATTCACATTCATTTTAACCAATCTGTAAAGCAAAGCGGATTTTTAAAATAGTTTTACTGTGATTTGCTGATTATTAATTTTTCCCTAAACCATAGTTGCATTATGGACTATAGCTTTTTATCACAGTTCTGCCTGGTTAAGCTTATAGCATTTTATAAAGATCATTTATATATAAAAGACATCGATATATATGTAGGTACTAGATGGGCGCTTTCATAGAAAAAAATTGGGCGTCCAACCTTTAGAGCACGCTCCTAACCTGTATAGCCCTGTCCTTGTTCCCACCATAGCGCTGTCCCGCTTTGCAGACTAGATGGAATTAGCAAAATAGGTCCACATTCTTTATTTGACAGGGCCCGTCTATGTAAATTGAGGTCGTTGATAAAAGATCATTACATCATAGACTTAAAAAACAGTTTTGTTTACTTTTTTTTTGGTAAAGATTTTTATGGAAAGCTTATAAAAGTGTATAAAATAAGTATATAAAGTAATTTTTAATGTACGATTTAATTCGTATTTACTCATTTTCATTCATGTTTTGTGTTTTAAAGGTGGAGGTTGTGTTCATGATAGGGTTTTTTTCTTGAGATGTTATACTCTCGTAATATTTATTCTGAACGAAAAAGTTCTTATGCGTTGTTTTTTAGTTTCTTGACCTATCAGGGAACACAATATAATAATTACCAGATATACAACAAATTTAGCCATAATATATGGGGCCGAGCGTAAAGTTTGCAATTTTATTCGCCAACCCCATTAGTGTGGCTGATAAATATATATTTTTTAATATTTTTAACGCTGTATGATTTAATTTTGTAAGTAATTCATGTAGACCTTAAAACAACTAACTAACTAACTATAAAACTTTGCATGTAATGTAAAATTTAAGAAGTGTAAATATGTTTTATTTACAAGGGATTTAAAATGGGAGAACGAAAAACATACGAGAATCCCGTGACGTCATCCAGGATTGTTTTTATTTACTATTATTTTCGGTAATGGGAAATTTCGTCTAGGTTTTAATATATTTAATACAGTACAAGTTCTAATAATAGAATTTGAAGATATAGTTGAAAATCTTGCGCAAGGTATGATGCAGTTGGCGCAATTCAGTGCGCCAACTGAGCCGGGAATACAACGGTTGTTTGCTTGTTCGCGCCGGACACTTATTCGGGCGCACTTATCAAGCAGATAACCTCTGTAGGTTATCTGCTTGATACTTGAAACTTGAGTAAAGGATTTTCAGAAAATCAAACTTGCTAAGTCTCTTGATAACCTTTGCATAAACCCGTCCAAAATGAATAAAATGGCACCTAATTGAGCGTTATCTTAAGACGTGTAAGGAGACATCGGCAGCCCGCAGTAATCCGATCGTTATTGCGATTTTTTTCCTTTAACCGTAAACAGTTTCGATTCGACGTAGAAATAACTTCAACCGTGAAGGGTTGGGTTTCTCGCGTGTGAAAGGGTTTTTGTTTTATTAATTCTTCTTTGTTCGGACTTTTGTAACCAAAATTTTGTTATTTGAAACCATTTTGGGGGTTCCTGTTATACATCCAAACTAGAATTATATCCATATTAATATTATAAATGCGAAAGTGTGTCTGTCTGTCCGTCTGTCTGTCTGTCCGTCTGTCTGTCTGTCTGTTTGTTAAGATTTCATGGCCCATTTGTTCAACCGATTCTGACGAAGTTTGGTACAGGGGTAGGTTTTTATACCGGGGACGGACACAGGCTACTTTTATCCTTGAAATCTATAGAGTTCCCGCGGGAATCAAAAAATCTAAATCCACGCAGACGAAGTCGCGGGCATCATCTAGTTTTATTATAAGTATTGCTCACGGTCTCTCTAGCATTTCTATTTAGCGTTTTTATCTATAGTGAACTCCTGTTATTTGATGTAAAATATATGTTTTAAAATCTTTTGATGTAATTCTATTGGTTTTCGTATCTTCATGTAACAGAGAATACTAATTCCTGTTTCTTACTTCACTGTCGTAAACCTAGTGCTTTCTTCTTAATTATTTTCATTTTATTATAATTTACGAGTCTAATTCTTAAATAATATATAGACAAATTAAAAAAGTCAATTTTTTTCAAGTTGGTTAAAAAGGAACTCTAATAATGGGATATTTATCATATATGATTGCTCCAATGAGACCATCGATATCTGCAATGTCGGTTTCTATTTACATATAACCTTTAGTGGTCTGAGTTTCCGGTTTTTTTCTTTTTAAAATAATAATTAGTACGTTACGAATACTCAATACCAATTAGCTACCGATCAGTTAATTTGATATTCATTCCATTAACTTTGCCTTGTTAAGTTCTATTCCTAATTAAACTGATTAGAAATTATATCTCAGTTAGATCACCTTTCTGCAATTTAATTCAAGTCCATGATAAGTATCGAATATTTAAATTACTATTTATTGAGCTTTAAGTAATTACTAGCATAGCCTCACCCTTGCTCTAGATTTTTATGTAAATTGTTCGCTCTTTTTTCTTGTCGAGTTTGGTAATTATGTAATTACCAAACTCGACAAGAAAAAAGCTCAAAAATTTCCTATTTTCAGAAGGTGAACACAAATAATACCTTTGACCACCCTGGTGCAATGTTGAGTGCCGTTGTCTTAACGTGTGGAGGACCGGGATTCGATCCCCGGCAGGGTCAATTTGAGAATTTATAATTTCTGAATTTAAGTTTTCTTTACCAGCAGGTCTTTGCCGGTAGGGTGGTAACTAGCCACGGCCAAAGCCTCCCACCAGGCCAGATCAGGGAAAATTCAGAAATTATAAATTCCCAATTTGACCCTGCTGGGGATCGAACCCAGTATTATTCTGTGGTATTATTTTAATTATAAGGGTTTTTATGCTATGAAAACCTCATTGAAAGTCTCAAAACATCTTTATTACATTTATTATTTGTTACTAACGCAGAATCATAGCAACTAAAAATAAAATGGTTTAGAGCCACAGCTAAAAAGCGCGATATACCTACCATACCTGAGTGGTAACATAAAAAAAACAGCTAAAACCCCTAGTGCACCATCAAACCGGATCCGTTATGCAAAATATAAACCATCATCAGTGGACTGCGAAATTTTGCAACCGAAGTGACAAGCCGAAACTTAATAACTTACTCAGAAATTCACCAACAAATTGGGAGCCGACTCGTCGGACCGGCTCCGTAACCCTACACTGGCGTACCGAGCTCCACGACACATATAAATTGTGTTTTTATTCAAATCGAGCCTACGTGCTGCGATAAAGTCCTTTTAAAACAAATAATTACAGGACACACAAAAGTCAGACCCAAAGGGAATCATGCCTTAACGTTTATCTAGAAAGCTTAAAGTTCTACAGACGATGCATAGATTCACCGTACAAATGATGACAAAAAGCGAAAAACAGAAGAACACGAGCCTAAAAGCTACCGCTATAAAGATGTTGATTCGTTGACTATAATAACAGCGCAGAGAAACTAAGCGTAAACTTGGCATATTATAAGATACAGCTAAGTGATCAAATTGCAAAATTACCTATTTAATTGTTTTTTATCCACACGTACCTAGATCAATATAACCTATGTTAGATCTTTTGACACATTATAATCGGCTTGTCAAACATATTTCTTTTTACCTTTCGGTAACATTGACGAAAATTACAAGGTGTTTGGTTTATGATTTTTATTTTTAAGGCCTTCAAGGATACCCGGTCATACGGTTGATTAAGTTCTCGTATTTGCCTTAATGGACTCGTTTACACAGATCCCCTTCATTACGTGTTAAAGAGTTTTCTTGGTGGTAGGTACCTTAATTACTTTATCTACCTGACTGGTTCTGCGAAAGCAATTTTTAGAATGATTTAATAAACCTTCGCATGCAAAACACGACTACGCGGCCTGTATTAAAAATATGGAGAAAACGATACGAGTAAATATTATTATTACACTAATAAAAAAAGTAACTGAGATTCGCAATCAAGTGATATCGATATGCAATATTTTTTAAAGTCATAAACTGTTTATGTGGCAAGTGTGAGATCATGAAATCGCTGAGAGCTGATCTCGTAAAAGTCGATACACCGAGAAATTATTATAAGCGTATTCGTATGCGCAAAGCCGATATGAGCGTCTTCAACCTTCGATAATCGTAAATTAAGGGCCAACTCCGGGTTAACCGAGCGTAAAAACTGTGGACGAAGGATTGAGAGTTCATGTTACTTCCCAAATTAAAATAAGACGAAAACATTCTCGTCGATACAAAGAGAAAGAATGATAGCAGATGTCAAACGACTGGACAATGATATTGATAGATTGAAAAATGTCTTCCAGTTAATGGACCATAGAGTGGGTTAATTGAAATGAAATTATTGAGGTAGAGGACAATTTACAATAAATTGTACTGGAGTAGATTCTTATAATGATTTGTTTGCTGAAGCTTGAACGCCAATGGAAGATCTGGCACTTGCCTGTTTTCGTAATTGGTTTTGTCAAAGTACTCCGTTTCTGGAAACTAATCTTTTTCATGAAGGAGCGAGCAGTGAACTGGAACGGGTTTAGAGTGAGATGCAGAGATTGCATCATGACAAGTGACCGGATTAATGCATTTTAAACGTGGAAGGCTTAATTCTGATCTCGTGTCCTTTAATTGAATGAGTTTTTATATATTTTCACCGAAATGGAGGTTGGAAAATCTTCACGGGTACAAGAAATGGTTTGTATTAAATTTTTTGGTTTTCGTAACAGCTTCGACAGGATAGGGTAATTTGGACAGTTGCAACGCTTTTATGCTAATTTATAGATATCTTAATAATACTGTTTACCGATTTCAAGATCAAGACAAATTCTTTCAATATATTTATAAAATTTAGTAAGTATTATTTACCAGTATGCTACGTCATTTTCTTAAAAATCACGACGCAGCACTTACCAATGCTTATTGCGTTATTTTATTTGTTTTTTTTTAACTCTGAATTTGTTGAAAGCCGACGCTTACTCTATCAACCTGTTCTGTTTTATTTTTGATATGGTCTGGAGATCCCCCGATGTGATCATTCCTCACCATGATATGATTGACGACGTCCATAAATGATCGGTCTACATGCTGAGTCTGCGAGTGAAACCATTTAACAAATAGGTTCTCTCTGTGGTTTAATGGCGATAATTTCTTTAAACTTATCGAGTTAGCAGTACTAATATTTACTGCATCGTTTCTTTGTTTTTTCTTCTAGTCTTAGTGTCTTTTTTTTAGTTTTCGAATGCAATTTCGTTAGGTTTATCACGCTCACATAACACATAGAGTCTGCAACATTTTCAAATAAAGTTTGAATCTTATTACTAATATTATAAATGCGAAAGTTTGGATGGATGTATGGATGTTTGTTACTCAATCACGCCCCAATGGCTGAACGGATCTGGCTGAAAACCAAAAAACCTTAAACCACGCAGATGAAGTCGCAGCCATTCGCTAGTGGTAGTATATTGTATGGTTATCATTATACCATTTTGTACTATCAAGAAGGTTTAATTAAAATAATTTTAATTTTAAATTTTAAATTCCATTCCAATTTTTAAAAAAAACTCATAACCGGTGAATTAAATAGACAATCAAGCAAGTAATAGTTACGAAATGTTTTGGAATAATAGTCTTCAATAATTTCCTTCGTAAAACCTGTTTGATCATGTCCGATAAAAAAACCGTGAGTCGGCAACGATTGATCCGGTCTGTATCGAGATTGAGACATCTTTGAAACGAGTTCCCTTGCATTGGTGTAAGCCGTAAGCTTAAAGAGGGACTAAGTGATAAGAGGTAGCGATTTGATTAATTCTACTTTTCAAGTATGACGTGTAAGTATTACGTCGATAAATTATCTGTTTCATCTCAAATAATAATATTATTTACGTTTTAAGCTACATATTACACTAGCTTTTATAAGATTTTATTTTCAGCGATTGCACAAATATAAGGCTTTTTCAAGGTATGGATATTAGGTATATTCAAACGGAGGGAGGTTCTGCGTTTAATATGCTGTGTTGTGCGATGTAAAAGTGTGGATCTCTATAAACATAGAATAGACATTTAAAAGACGCTTTTTTATATATTAAGTGAACTAAAACATACATGCTTGTTTATAAAAATCTGGGGCATGTGTTCACTAAGTCAAGCTTGTTTAATCCAGTCCAAAATAATTCACAAGTTAACTAGGTATAGCAATTTGTTAATGTTTATTTACCAGTTTACTTAATTAATAATTTTTTCAAGTATATTTCATAACTTATACATGCAATAGATGACGCCCGCGACTACGTCCGCATGAATTAATCCATGCAGTAGCATGTACTTTCCCGGGAAGTAACCTGCCTTTTCACCAGATTTTATCAAAATCTTTTGAAAAGACCCATTAATGTGTAGCAGATAGAAAGACGAACCAGTAGTAGATTCACTTGACTATTCAAAAGCACTTGTCATAGTCTACTTGAATAAAAAAGATTTGATTTTATTTAAAAACACTTTCGCATTTATAATATTAATTTGAATTATATTTAGAGTGCCCCCCATTATGCTACCATTTCAAAAACGTATGAGGTATATCAACCATACCGAAAATAAGAATTAGCTACCTTTATTATCAGAAAAATAGACAATCGTTGTCGGTCGTGACTTGTACCAAACGGTTCCGCCCACGACACACGCACATAATTGTTCTCAGAAACATTGATTCCAGTTTTTTAAACCCCGCTTCGATAGAAAACGTAATTACTTCATGTGTTAGTCGTACGAGGGTCTAATCCTAATGCGCCTGGCGTTTCGCCAACGCATGATTCGATACATCGATACAATCGTATCGCGTGAGGAAATCGATTTTAACGGACTCCATTATGTCGTTGTTCAGACCGATCTTATAGTAATAAACCCGTAATCAAAAGGGTCGGTGACCGTTAACGATTTCTAATAGTTAGATTTTTTTTATAATTGTTGATTGGATAATAATGTGTTGTGAAAATTGTTGTAGCAATGAATCATGTAATTATTTTTTTATTGGTATTTAAAAAATATATTAAACAATTAGCGATTGACTCGATTCATTAAAATTTTGTTGATTATCGATAATTTGTTTAAAAATTGTGGTATTCTTCATTGTTGAGTGAAACACTGAACACGCTACATATTGAAGAATCTATTAAGTGGCTGATTTTTGATTTTCTCGTATTTCTATAATTATTCGACTTGGATCCACACTCAATGTTGACTTTTTCTTGGCAGCAACATTGCTATTTTTCTGTTTTTTAACTCGTACTTACTTAAAAAGCTATTGTTACTTTACTTTTGCCATATTATCGATTCAAACCACTAATAGATTTTTTATTCATGTTTCTATTACCACTGTATATTTTCCATCTTGTAATTTCCTATATAGCGTACTCAACTTTTTGTTTACTTTTGGTAGACTTTATATTTTAAGTGTTTTCTTCTTCATTCGTTACTCTAAGAACATGTTTATTTTTAAATTCAATTATGTTGTTTGTAAAACAAAATTAACGTCAATGTAGACGTCTAATTTTTTGTCACATTTCAGTTCGTCTTTGGGGAAACATAAATCAAACGACACCCGACTTTATATTTCCGAGAAAGCTAATTATCAAGTTAACACGTGTTTTTATGCACAAATGCGAATTCTTCCGCCATGTGGTGTTTTGGTAACCGTTGGGTTTGAAAATAATATGGTTTCGAATGTCATCAGTTCCTATTACTGTGAACTTTGTTTTGATTAGTTTTCAGACTTGTGGGAAAGCTATATTACTACCACAGCAATTAGTTATAAAACAAAGTTTCTTGCTGACCAAGTGATTCTTAATTATATGACTCACTGTTACTTCTTACCTATCGCTTAAAACTGCGATTGAGTCATTATGTATAGTCACATTACAGACGAACAATACCTTCGATATCCAAATAAATTTTTATTTCTATCTTTTGCAAAGGTAAATTGCTGACCGTCCTTTCTCGGACTGTTAATTAAGTTTAGTTAAGATATTTTGAATTTCATAGGTAAAAGTTCAGATTTATTTTATTTATTATTATCTTATATATAAAATTCTCGTGTCACAATGCTAGTTACCTTACTCCTCCGAAACGGCCTAACCGATTTTTATGAAATTTTATATGCATATTCAGTAGGTCTGAGAATCGGCTACTATCTATTTTTCATACCCCTACAACACGTCAATCAGCTAGTTAATCTTATAAAATTAACTTAAAATATGTTAGAAACAGTGCCACAAAAACCACAGTCGGTTTTGCTGTGCACCGTGTTATACATAATAGGTAAGACATAATACAATAATTAATTATATAGAGGAAATAAGCATACTATAACATACAAACTTAAAAATATAGTGGATAGGCTACAAAAATTTTAACTCAGCGTTTAGCTCATCGCGTTAATATCATCAGATAGTACTGATATTTTTTTTGTTTTTGTTCAATAATCAAAATTTCGTGTTTTTGTAATTTTTTCATATTATAGCAAAACTCTTATCTCTTAATATTTATGAAGCACCGAACTGCTTCGGATTTCGACGGTAAATTGCTTAATTAATTTTTATTCCAAACATAGAAGATAAAAATAATAGATAAGTCGTAAACACGTAACGGGAGGGGTAGTGTTGTTCCGTAGCAGCAATTATCGGAAGGTATCGAATACCAAGTCGAGCAAGCTGCAGCCATATGTCCTTCCGGCAACTAATTACAAAGGTACTGTGGTTTAATTATCTTTCGGAATAGTTCGGTTTGTTTTTAAACCCTTGTGGTGTTAAGCCTTAGGCGCGAAGATTTACAACTCTTGATGGATTGGGAGGTACATTTTTTAAACACTTTATCTAACTTTTTTTTATTCTTTCACTTAATTTCTTGTTTGTCAGAACCTCTTTTGTCTTAACATCTTCAGTCTTGTTATGAAGAGATCCAGGCTGAAGTTGCTGGCATCGTCTAGTTATTTAAATCCGAACCAGTGGTAGATTCACTCGACGATTCAACAGCACTTGTAAAAGTTTATTTGAATAAAAAACATTGAATTTTGAATTTTTGAAACAAATCGTTCGCTAGTGGCCGTGGCTAGTTACCACCCTACCCACCCTACCGGCAAAGACGTATCGCCAAGCGATTTAGTGTAGTAACCGAGTAGGGGTATGGATTTAATATAACTGCCATACCGTTATCAGGTTAGCCCGCTACCATCTTAGAATGCATCATCACATATATCATCAGCAGCCCGATTCTGCTACTCAGTGGTTATCAAAAAATTAAAGCCACTGACTTATATTTTTTATCCATTGAAAATTTACTATGAAATGTTCTTTCATTTTTTCATAGTAAACCTTCAATGGACAAAATATATATGTCAGTGGCTTTCATTTTTCGATAGCCACTGAGTTATAGAGTAGGGGAGCAGGTGAGATCACAGTCAAGGGCTAACTGTGGAATTAAAAAAAAGATTTTTTAAAAACCCAAGGTAACTTTTAAGTCACACACAGTGACTTATTTTGATACCCTGCCAACTCAAAAGTACTTGTAACTCAAATTAGTTCTCAAATTAACATCAAATATAATATACATGATATTATATTAGTCTGCCATTTCACTAGTCGTCTGATCATAAAATAAATCACCGGAGCCTATAAATCCTAGCATGTGTCAGCGACAGTTCGTTTCTGTACAATTAATGGGTAAATATATCTAAATTTTGAATTTAATGTTCTTGTACTTACGTATGGTTACTAGGCTTTAGTCTCTTTGGGATGCTTGGTTTATGAGTAAAGATTTGAAGGGAGCTCCGTTTAAGTACATTTCACTTTAAATGCCATTTTAAATTTAAAATATCCTCGTTGTTTTTGTAAATTTTTAATAACAAGCTTTTGTCTGCGATTTCATCCGCATGGATTACACAAATTTGAACCGCTATTCTACCCTTTTAGGGTTTGAATTCTTTCTTAGCGGTTGTCTACGTCATAATAGCTATTTGCATGCCAAATTTCACCCTGATCCATCTAGTACTTTGAGCTGTGCTTTGATAAAATCAGTCAGTCCCCTTTTCCTTTTTTAAATTTAGATTTAAAATTATCTAATTTTGGTACTAATTTAGTTTGAATTTACAGGTTTTGTTTTTCTGCTTTTAAATTTTCAGAAATAGAGCCCTCAATTGTATCTTTGCGTCACTCGCACCTGTACTGAAATTGATAAAATAAATGTCCTACAATATACTTACGGAAATATTTAATTACTTACCTACTTAAGTGCTTTTTGGAAAATTCAAAAGTGGATAAGATCATTAGATTGACTCCTTCGACTTCTTATTGGATCGGGTTTTGATAATTATTATCTGGAAAATTTTGAATCAGCCTAGTAAAAAAGAAAAAACTCCGGATCATTTCTAACTTTTTAGCTCGATTGAACTGTGTATTTTTTGTAAATATAATTTATTATTGTTAGGTAATAGGTTATTTGTGTATTATAGTTTATTATGTTCTATGTATTAACTGGTGTATGATTAATTTTTGTAACATACCTCCATATTAATAACTTAGGAAATGTTTTCAAAGGCATTTACAACCAGGTCTCACCTTGTGCACGTCAGCCTAGATTTGGTCTCTGCGATAAGAACTTGTGTGTCGTTAAATACCTAACTTATATTTATGTCGAAATTCATTAATAAACCATTCATCCGTTAAACTGTTAAACAATCTTGATATTTATCTTAGATATTGTTGTTAGGTGTAGTTACTGCGATGAAGTTATTGAACGGTATTAACAGAGTATCGAACCAGGGACTTTTCTACATAGACATTAGATACCTATTCTGATCAGTTGCCCTAGGCGAGCGACAGAAGCGATGTGACGCCATAGAAAATGGCGTTACGTGTACGTTGTCGGGTAGATACTAGATACGTCTACTACATCATTTTCAACGGCAACTAGATGATCCCCGCGACTTCGGATTGGGTTTTTTTTTCCAGCGGGAATTCTTCAATTTTACGGGATAAAAAGCAGCCTACCTCCTTTCCCGGGATGTAAACTGTCTCTCGACCAAATTTCATCATAATCGGTTGAGTCGTTGGGCCGTGAAAGCGTAGCAGACAGACAGACACACTTTCGCATTTATAATATTAAGTAGGGTAGGGATTAGTGTGGATTTAATTTAAATAACACTTAAAAGCCAGGCCATTTATTAGTAAAGTTAACTTGGCACATCCGACAGCTCGACGCATAACCACCAAAAAAACTTAATTTAAATGCAAGGCAGTAGGTATCAACCCCGTCGAAACTTTTATACCTCTTTTTTCCCCTCACAAATTCTTAGAACCACCTGCGTTATAGCCTCACACTACCTGTTACCTTTGATTATGGTATAAAAACCTCGTTAAAGAGTTTTTTGCGGACCCTACCGCTTACTAATCGTTTTATGACAACTGATGTTTTAATGAGAATATTGCTTTTAGTTTTTCCAATGCAATTTTTGATACCTATATGTAGGTAATTAGGTATGAGGAAATACTGTTTTTTTATCCACTACAAGTTAGCCTTTGACTGCGATTTCACCTCATGGTAAGTGATGATGGAGTCTAAAATGGTAGCGGGCTAACCTGTTAGGGTTATGGCAGTTATATTTAACCCATTCCTCTATTACGAAATCGTACCGGAACGCTTAATCGCATGGCGTCACGTCTACTCCCAGGCCAGACCAGAGAAAAATCAGAAATTTTTAATTTCCAAATTGTTAATTTTAACAAATGGTAAGGCTAAGTCAGTCGAAAAGACGTGTTTCCGAATTGCGATCATTAGTTTAACTACTAATTGTGGTAGAAACGCTATTCAAAGAGTTGCTATTCAAAGGACTTTTATGAAGAGGGGACGTAGAATCTTAATCAAAATATATAAGGATATTGGTAGGACTATGTTAAATTATAATTTATGAACAACTGATAAAGGTTTCTTCGAAAAAGAAGTCTCACAGATAGGTATACATTGAGTCATAAAATTGATGATGTGTGGTCGTGTCTCCACGCTTGTAAGCTCGAACCTCATTAATTTGCTTTAAGTATCAATAAGTATGCGATCTTTTATCGATCGGTCGATATTCAAAAAAGGTGGCCCATTAAAGTTATCCCACGCCATTACAAATTCACATCGCAACGCCTTCATCTTGCCGCATTTCTAAAAACACATAATTTACAGCCGGTCTCATTAGTATACGATACAGTCACTGCCAAAGGCGCCGACCAACAAAGTATAACAAAGCTATTGACATTCATATTTTAACGCCGACCCCGACCGCGACGCTCGCGCTAGATGTCGCCCATCCAGACCAATTTTACGCTCAATCGAAACCGATAAGAATTGATACATCAGCCCTAAACCGATACCGATACTTGAACAATCGAACGAGCAAAAAGCGACTCAGATGATCCGGCCGATCGCTCAATATTCCACTGCTAGAAAAAAGAACATAAAGTCAGTATTCGGATAAAGTTTTTGCGCGCGGTTACACCAATGTCGACAGGGTGACCAGTCGTATGGAATTCGAAACGGACGAGCTTGTCGACTCGATTGATGGACTCGATTCGACTTTTTTCCAAACGATACATCGATGTTGGTGCCGGTTCTCACAGAGGATGAAGACATAAAAATTTTGGTAGTCGGTCGGCGCGTCAAAGACCACATGCAATATTTTGGGGGGTTTTCGGAATCGCCGTTCGTTTTCTTGTTGGCTTGGGTGTCCGCCAAATTGGTGGTCCATCGCGCCTTTCGCTTCAGCCTATTATTTCGGGCCAAATCGCCCGCCTCGGCTCGAACGAGCGTGATCAACAAATCAAAGGGGTCTCGTTTCTTTTTTTTCGCCTTAAAAACGTGTTTGTTTTTGAAGGTATAAGGCATGTAATTATAATGGACGCTTGCAATAATCGCCGTACACGACGGAGCTTTAAGTTGATTAGGTTTGATTAATAACTAAATAATCACGGTGGAGTAATAGACTGTTTTTGCCCAACGCTGTAATTAAGCTGCGTAAAATATGCGAGTTTGTTCTTCGACGAGTTTGCGACGCGGCGACCAGGCGTTTACCTTGTAACAAAAAGTACGTCAAATAGTTCATTATAAAGTGTACCCTCGATAAACGCTGGCATCCGTTAATTATACTATTCCGAGTAATATATAATTGTATTAAAATTAAACTTGACGAAGGGAACTTATTAATTTATTGTTATTTATTGCGACACCAGACCAAATTGTCCAGTATGTCGAGTGCGATAAAATTTTACCGCGGAATAAAAATTCTTTAAAATTTTCGAAACGATCCAATTCTTTTACGATTCAATTTAAGGTATTCCAAAGTCATAAAAATTCTTATTCGTTCGAATATCGAATGGAATATCAGAGTTAGAGGCTCCCAATTAGTCGGTGCATATTTGGACGGCGCCAAATTTAGCGAGCGCAAAATGAGATTCAGCGAAACAGCTCGTAAACGTCCGCCGCCTTATTAATCACTTGTACATTTAAGCGGCCACTTTATATTCAAAGTGGTCTACTGTTGACATCTCAATCTTAAGATATTAAGGCTTAGAGTGACTATTAAACTTGATATGTGTCTGAATTGAAATGGTCTCGGATTTGTCATGCGTGAAGAGTATGTTGGTGGTTAAATACCA
The DNA here is from genome assembly GCA_964035005.1 of Erebia palarica. NCBI lineage: Eukaryota > Metazoa > Arthropoda > Insecta > Lepidoptera > Nymphalidae > Erebia > Erebia palarica. Next base: position 6,705,139 of record OZ035992.1, read on the forward strand.
AGTATTGAATTACAGGTTTTTATTTTATAAACTGAGATGGTTTTTTAATTTAAAAGAGTTAGCTAATACTTAGAAAAACTAATAGTCCTCTTAATCTGGGCGGTTACTCTTACTACCATCGCTAGCAATATTATTTCAAAATGACAGTTTTATGTCACATACCTTGACGTGACTAAAATAGGGATTGTAATTCTAAGACACGAACGTCAACAATATTAAAACAATACGGCTTTAAGCGATGATAGTATGCCCCCAGTCCATTCCTATTAGATTAAACGATTTCACATTACTTAGTGACTAGATTCTAGAAAACGGTCCAAGGTTTTTATGTATTCCTAGTCCAAGGCTATTATGGATTGTTGTTGGATATGGCTAGACATATAGTTCAATAGTTCTTGAAATATTTTGCAGCTCACTTCTTTATACTTTCAACTACTTTGCTTTTATATTTAAATATTAGCTAATGCCCGCGATTTCGTCTGCGTGGATCGAGATTTTTTGGTTCCCGCGGGAACTCCTTAATTTTCCGGGATAAAAAGTAGCCTATGTGCTATTCCAGACTATAATCTATGTATGTGCCAAATTTCAGCCAGATCCGTTCAGCCGTTGGGGCGTGATTGAGTAACAAACATTCAAACTTTCGCATTTATAATATTCGTAAGATTTGATTTTAAATTTGATTTAAATTTGATTTCTTTCGTTTCAGGCTTAGAATATTTAAGTGCAGCGAGAAGTTTGCATCCAGAACTTCACGCGGGCAGCACGTTGGCCAGCCAGGAGTTCCAATTAAGTTTAGAAAGTAAGTAAACTCAAACTCAATAAACTCAAATTATTTTAAATAACATGTACGACATACGGATGTCTCTTATGCTACGTCATGTTTTGACTCTACCACCGGTTCGGAAAGCAGTTCTGCTGAGGAGAGCTGGCAAAAAAGTCAGCAGTTTATCTTTTTAAAAAAACAAGATCTTACAATACATAGTGTAAGCGACAATCCAGAAGTAGGTATTAATAATTATGATAAATTATTATTTAATACACTTTGTAATATATAGTACTATAGCATTGTGCTATGGTTATATATATGTATACATATTTTAGTTGGACAACTTCCCGATAGATGTCGCTGTACATGGAAAGTCGAGTAGCAACTCTATACCAGACAATATCCGGCCACGATTGCTATCGTTAAGCTCTAAACCAAATTACGATCTAAACACAAAAGTATTCAATAATCGCTGAGGCTGCCTGCAGGAGTCTGATTTATGATCGTCAAAACACTCGTATACTAACCATTTTCTATATGGCGTCCGTATCCGCAGATTAAATCGAATGACATGAAACGAGTCAAATTGACAGATAATATACTTCCTTGTTTCATTAGATATAATGACAAACAGTAATAATTTTAACAATAGGTGTATAAATTAAATACAGTAGTGTAAGTTACTATACTATCCTGTGGGGCGCTGGACACAGTATATATGTCATATTAATTATACAGAAGTACAGATGCATTATATTGAATGCAGATTTCGTCCATTTCTGATGAATACTTTGCTCACATTAATGGATTAACGACCTAGAGTCTCTTATTCCTTTGCACTTTTGCATAGCTTCACTGCTAGCAAAATGTAGGACTAGAATCCACGGGTCGCGGGCATCAGCTAGTATATTATAATCTGTCTCAACACATAGGCTATATGCATTTTATCCCGGAAAAATAAAAGAGTTGCGCGGGAACCAAAAAACCTCAATCCACCCGGAAGAAGCCGCGGACATCATCTAGTATTATATATACAAAAGTGTGTTAGTTTGTTGGTTTGTCCTTCAATCACGCTGCAATAGATTTTTTTTACCCGGAAAATTAAGAAGTTCCCATGAGAATTTAAAAAACTTATTCCACGTGGACGATGTCACGGACTAGTCGCTAGTTAATACTAACCAACAAATGGTATTCGGTTACAGGTTCCCGGATAGCATCCCAAAATAGGCTCAGGTTATCTGGTGGAGCGATAAGTGCGTCCGCCAACCGCAAGAGGGCGGTATCCTGGAGTCCGTACTCCGCGGAGTCCTTGGACCTGGCTGCTGTGATACGAGCGTCACCTGCTAGTTTGGCTGTTAGAGCCCCATCGGCAGCGTCCACTGGCAGCTATGGACATCTTAGCGCAGGTAGGTATATGCGATTTAGCTAACAGTGGGGCAAATAGGGATGGTGCCTTTATCAAAAATAATCATCATCTGCATCATCACTTACCATCTGGTGAGATCGCAGTCAAGGGCTAAATTGTAGTGTAAAAAAAAACTTACTGATTATTAAATAGAGGGCCTTCCAAAAGACGTCAAATTCACATCCTCGGTTAGTTTTAAGTTTGATAACCATTTTGTAATATAGATTAAAGAAAAAAAGGATGACAATTTTGAATTTCATACAACTTAAATACTAGAAGTGCGTTTTTATGTTTGATAAAGAGTTCCTGATTTGATTGAGTTGTCATCATCCCCATTCCGTTTGGCACAATCTCTAAACTAGACTGACAGCTCTATTTTTATTGCTATCCCTTTCTTAATACTCGCTACGGAAAGTCAAATTTTCTTTCGCCTATATCAAAATTAAATTATTTCTTACTGATTATGAAATTTTATTAAAGCGTTTACATACAAAGGCGCTCCGGGCGCGATTCCCACAGAGACGCAGATTAAGAAAAAAATATTAAAATCATTATACCCATCTTACGGCGATTGGAGTTACGAGTTGGACAGTACAAAAATCATTTTATAATATACATCTAGAACAACATGGGTACTAAATACTAATCGTTATAATTTGAATTTGATTGTGATTTATTACGTTATGCGTAGAATTCAAGATACCATCTTACCATCTACCATCTGGTGCCATACAACCATCGCTTAAAAGCAGTATTATTTTTGAATGTCGCGAGCTTTTACAATGCAATAAAAGCCAAATCCTGCCGATTCCGCAATTTTTGATGCCGTCATTGTTTCTAGGAGCAATATCCCCCGCGCTGTCTCTCTTACACGCGTCTTTGGTTCAGCTATTTTTGCATGATTGTTTCCAGGAGCGATATCCCCCGCGCTGTCCCTCTCGCACGCGTCCCTGGCGCAGCAGCTGCTGGCTCGTGGCGGCAGCGGGGTCATCCCGGGCGGGGTTCTGCTGGACCCGGCGCACCAGCAGGCGGCGGCGGCGGCCGCGCACCACGCTGCGCACGCGCACCTCGTGGCTGGCATTCATAGGTATACTATCTTATTATTTTATTTATTGAGGCCTAAACAGTTTACAAAATACTTAGTAAAATTAAAATACATTACAAAACACATTACACCAGCTAAGAAGACACAGCAAATAACAGTACAGATAGCAAAATGAAACGTCTAAAAAAACTGCTAGGTACATAAAATTAACAGATGATTTTACATATTTTTTATTCGGGGGAAAAGTTATTTTTTAAATTCTGAAGGGTTATGTAATTCGGATCATTAACAGAGAAATTACAGTTATAACTTTTTATATTTGGCACACAGGATAAATAAAACTATTTGTAGCAAATTTTGTTCTAACAAAGGGAAGATAGCAAGTAGGGGTTTTACGATGAGATATTAGAGATCTATTAGAGATCAAATCTAATCCTGCTTATCATCATCATCATCATCATCATCATCATCATCATCATCATCATCATCATCATCATCATCATCATCATCATCATCAACCCTCTCAGAATGTATCAACCCTCAAAATAATGAAGGAACTAGAAGTTCAATTCGCTTGTTTTACAATCGTGCTTTGTCGAGCAACATCTCTAAAATGTGGTGTTGTGCCGGTAGAAATAGCCCGTGTTACAGAGGCAAGATACACGCTGTACCACCATACTATTACCTATTCAGTGGTACCACATAGATTTGTCTGCTGTGGCGGATTATAGCGAATTAATCTTCTAGTTCCGTCATTATCGTGGACTTCCGAAAAGTCACGTCTGCTACTATCCACTATCAACCGTCATCATATTCATACACATGTCGCCAGCTTATTTGATAATGAGCACGAGTCTCCCGCTCAGAATGGGAAGGACGAAGGAAAATGTTCTCAAAGATGCGTGAAGAAGGTTCTGATTAATTTTCGTCATTTTTATCATGGAATTTTTTTTTAAGAATTTTGAGTAATCGCTAATGTAATAGTAATAGAGTAATAAAATCCATTATTGATTTATTTTTCAGATCTCATATATCCTCGCCGACACAGTTGTTAATAGGTGGTCCGGTGGACGTAAGGAATGGTCTGGGGCTGGACGGAACACCTCCTCAGCATATGCAGCAACCACCACAGCAACCTGAAATCACCAGTGTTATGGAAGCTGACAGGTACCTAATAAAAAAATTAAAATATAAACCTTAAAACCTTAAAACTAAGGTTATATTTAAGACCTTTTGTCTTCGTAACAACGCGGTGACGATGTCGGTGTCGGTGACGCGAATCCACAAGTTTACCCCCTACCAAAAAATGCTCAATGCGGTTAAAGAAGTCTTCACTTCAAAAGTTCGTTTACAGAAAGCCTATTTATATAAGCATGTTTGAAGTTTCAGGGTCCAGCGATTTGAGCTGTACATCAGTGTATTTATTAAATAGGTACCTACTTTTTATTCATGGACCAAGAATTAGAAAGTGTTAGAGATTTTTATTGTGAAATGTTCAACTGTCCGGTGTTTTCAAAAAGATCCACTTAAATACTCACGCGTAAAACCATAAGAAATATTCGTAGAAAGTACTAGTGGATTTCTACGCGACATTGCACCGGAACGCTAAATCGCTTGGCGGTACGTCTTAGCCGATAGGGTGGTAACTAGCTACTGCGGAAGCCTCCCACTAGACTAGATCAGCGAAAAATCTGAAATTATAAATTCTTAAATTATATATACCCTGCCGGGAATCAATCCCGGAACCTCCTATATTAAGACAATAGCGTTCAACACTGCGCCAGGGAGGTCGTAAAAATTAAAAACGAGAGATCCTAAACATAGTCGACAAAATACACATTCTATGAAGTTGTTATATTTTCAGCGCGTCTACAGCAATGAACCAGCGCAAGTCTCCTCAAGTCCATCATCAGCATCGAGAGAACATGAACAGCAATAAGCCCTTATCAGCGGCAGCAGAAAGCACAGTTCACGACGGCCTAGATTCCAAAGATGAACCTGGAGATTTTATTGAGACTAACTGCCATTGGGTAAGCATTGTTTACCGTTTGCGTCGGTGTCATGAGGGCATTGGCAAAGGAAAATAAATGATTTTTATTCTTTAATTTATTCCAAATAAGTATTTTAATAAGAAAAAAAAACATTGTTTACCTTACTTTTTAATATAGCTTACTAAGTATCTTAGTATTTGCTCAAAAATTGTTACACATTTTACTATTATATCTAATATGTATCCATTCTGTCATTATGAACCTTGAATTTTTTAGTACAAAATCTAATAATTATTTTGTGTATTTTCTCGATTACACATCCACAAAATAGATAAGCAGAAGTGTCTATGGTCCATATGAAGTATATTAACTTGCGATAAAAAATTACCGAAAGTAAATAAAAGTCACTGATTTCGGCAATTTTTCTGGGTCAGGAGTTAATACGAGATAGAGTTTTTGCTTTTTACAGCGAACACCTAGTCAAGTATGTATTTAATTAGTAATATTCTCTTCTCCAGGTTGACTGCAAACTAGAGTTCCCGACACAAGACGACCTGGTGAAGCATATTAACACAGATCACATCCACGCCAGTAAGAAAGCGTTTGTTTGTCGCTGGGTCGGATGCTCCAGGGATGAGAAGCCTTTCAAAGCCCAGTACATGCTCGTGGTGCATATGCGGCGGCATACTGGTGAAAAGCCTCATAAATGTACCGTAAGTGTATTAACATAAAAATCATTATTCATTGGGTCTGATTCTGTACACAATCTCTAAAGTAAAGTCAAAGCTAAACTAAAATTACAGCATTAAAAATATTGCTAACTCTTTCACAATAGGTAGTCCCTGCGGGAAGGGACAGAACTAGATTTAAAGCTGTCATTTTAGAGAGATAGATAAATTCTTTTTTGCCACACCAACAAAAGAGAACAAAGGGCGGTCTTATTAGTTTAGATATTGTGTTATACAGAATTGCCCACAGCTACTTTTGCTAGACTAAATAATCCATGAGTTACTATAATAAATAGTTTAGTTCAGTTTGCTGCCTAGAAATTAGTCAACATTAGCTAAGCCCTGAATAATGAAATCATAAGGAGTTTTCTGTAGGAGTTTTCAGTGGCGCTCTAATATTAATTTGGTTCCTTACGTTTCAGTTTGAAGGTTGCTGCAAAGCTTACTCCCGGCTCGAAAACCTAAAGACCCATTTACGGAGTCACACTGGTGAGAAGCCGTACACCTGTGAATATCCTGGCTGCGCGAAAGCATTCTCCAACGCCAGTGATCGAGCGAAGCATCAGAACAGAACACATAGTAATGAGGTACAAACTACAAAACATTACCAATTACACTTTGGCGTTAATCTTTGCTCCTAAACCCGTCTCTAGTTTTTTATCAGTAAAAGAAAAACACCTAAGGATTAACTGAGGTTTGGGTGAATTTTCATACATTACACTTTGGCGTTAATCTTTGCTCGCTAACATGTGTATAGTTTTTTATCAGTAAAAGAAAAACACTTACAACCCGTAACTGAGATTTGGGTGAATTTGTGGACACTACACTTTGGCGTTAGTCTTTGCTCGTTAACCCGTCTATAGTTTTTTATCAGTAAAACAAAAACACTTACGGGTTAACTGAGACTTGGGTGAATTTGCGTACATTACACTTTGGCGTTAATCTTTGCTCATTAACCCGTCTCTGGTTTTTATCAGTAAAAGAAAAACACTTTAGGTTTAACTGAGGTTTGGGGTGAATTTGCGCACATTTTTTAAAATATAATATGGCAAGCAAACGAGCAGGCGGGTCACTTGATGTTAAGGAATTACCGCCGCCCATGAACATTTGCAGCAACAGAGGAACCGCCAATGCGTTGCTAGCTTTTGAGAAAGTTTATCCACCCTTTGCCGAGCCCCATATTGTAACCATGAGGGAACACCTTTTATAAATATCGTATCGTATCGTAGTAATATCTTTTTTATACGACTGCCTGAAAAAAGGTGTATATTGTTTTCAGGGTTCATGTATGTATGTAACCATTAATTGAGATTTTTAACTTTTTAGTTCGTTTTTGGCAGGGCAGTCGTGTTTTTTTTTTGTTAAATCTGACATGTTGTACATATATTGAAATAATTTGAAGTGAATTTTATTTATTTCCAGAAACCGTACGTGTGCAAAGCTCCAGGCTGTACCAAAAGATACACCGATCCGTCTTCCCTGCGCAAACATGTGAAGACTGTCCACGGTGCTGAGTTCTACGCGAGTAAAAAACATAAAGGTATGTTTCCAGAATTTCAGTTCTTGTTCTATCTTGATTCTAAAAACATAGGGCTCAATTTAGGGATATACCTATCCGACAAAGGGCTCAGTTGGGACAGATATATCAGTGGATTGCCTGGTTCGTTGGTTGCCGTATTGGTTAAGCAAAATTAGTACTACCTAGTACCTATTACTGTTAATATGGGTGATCGTTTTTGGTTTTTATCCAACCCTTCGTTGGTACAGGTTATTATCGCTAACTTTTAATAATAACGGATAAACGTAAGAGTGGATATCTTCTATTATTCCTCCAGTCGATTGCAGAAGTCTTATTTTTACGCTAAGAAATGGGATCCAAAAATCCTACCATTATGTGATTAATGGGAAGTACTAACCGGCAGCAATGTAGAATACGAATAGAAATAGAGAGAGAATAATTATTCTAATTTTATAATTTTCAGGATGCAGCCGTGGAGACGATTCAGCGGAATCAGGCGGTGGTGGGGCGGGATCCTCGCCTCGTTCAGAAGAAGGCGGTGTTCCTATGGGGGTCAGGGGTCACACCTCCTCTGCTTCCGTCAAGAGCGAGAGCCCTGCGTCGCCTTTACCCCACGGTCTGCATACGCCAGCTCATCAGGTATGTTCCGTTTAATGAATAGTAGCTTCAATTTTACTTTATTTTACTATTACAATACTAATAGAAAAAAAAGTTGACAAAAGTAAAGCTTATCCCTAAAATAGAAATCCTTCCAGCTTTCCTTGAAAGTGAGCAAGGTGAAATTCTTAAGTGGTATAGGTTCAATCACTTTTTTTTTAACCGCAATCGCCTGCGGCTTAGTTCTCGAGGGAGTTTAAAAAATTCAGCCTTATTCTTTGTTTACACTATAGAGTGAATCTCTGTTCAGCTTCTTATGTCCAAAGGCTGAACGTTGATGGTCATAGCGTCAGTGAGTCAGGACTTTTCTTTTCATACCTTGGTGTTTACGAAACCATTTTCATGCATGTTGAAATTAATTTCATGCACCTTATCTCATGCCATTAAATCGCAGTGTGATTCGCAGATTCGCCTTTAAAGCCTTGTTGGCCTTGCGGTTCCAAAGCAGCAAGGTGACGGAGACACCAGATTAAAAAGAACTATACTATACTACTACTACTCAAGCATAATGTGCAAGTCTTGTATAAAAGATGTAGGTATACAGTCACAAGATCGAAGCATTTGTTTTGTAATGAAGGAACCAGAAATTTAATTTGATATAAATAAATTAAATTTAAATTTAATTCGATGCACAATCGTGCACTGTGGAGGCAACATCTCCTCAAGATGCTCCAGTATCGGAGTGAAAAGTACGAGTACGTAGAGGGTAGTTCTTGGGGGATTTCTGTGGTGTGGTGAGAACCACTGTACTACATAGATTTTCCTGCTGTCACAGATTATATCGAATTAAATTTCTGGTTCCTTCATTATGATGGACTTCCGCAAAGTAACGCCTGCTTCTATCCAATGTTTTTTTTGTATTTTATTAGTTTTCTAAATGGATTAAGTTTTGTTACAGTTGTCAGCACAATGCGGCGGGGACTTGGACTTCGGTGTGTCTGGCCTCGGTGGTTTCAGTGACGAGAATGGTGCTCCTTACTTCCGATTAGACGGCGAGGTAAAGATGATGACTTGATGTTTACAACCATCAGCGCTCATAGTGTATTCTTATTAGTAGGTTTTTTTTATCCACTACAAGTAAGCCCTTGACTGTGATTTCGCCTGATGGTAAATGATGATGCAGTTTAAGATGGTAGCGGGCAAACCTGGTAGGGGCACGGCATTAAATTAAACCTATACCCCTTATCGGTTTCTACACGGCATCGTACCAGAACGCTAAATTGCTTGACGAGTGCCTTCAAACGATTTAGCGTTCTGTTTCGACTCAAATAGAGAGTGATTTGTCTCCAACTCAAATAATAGAAATGGAGAAGTTTTTTATGTATATGTCACCGTAAGATTGTAAAAACTGTTAGATTGTAATCTAACTAGCGAAATTGTAAACTGTCGACAGATTACAATTTAACGCATTATTTTTCGGTAGATTGTAATCTGTTAGGTATATTAACCCGATAGAACCTAAGTGCCCGGCCGTTTCTGTCGAACCCTAACCTAACCTACTCAAGAAAGAGACAAGAAAACGTAAATACAACGTATATTTAAAAAATTGACACTCAGAATATTGAACGATTCACAGTCTGTCGACAGTTTACAATTTCGCTAGTTAGATTACAATCTGACGGTTTTTGCAATTTTACGTTGACAATATAAACTTTGAAAAGCACTTAGAGGTTGTCAAAAGACAGATTAATTTAAAACACCATGCGTCTTTAAATTTCTTCTATACACAGTTACATTTACAGGGAGGAAAATAAGGTTAGTGTAGGAATACTTAAGAAGAAGTTAAAAGGTCACTTAACTGACTAATTAATTAATTATTTTTCCCTTCTCTTTTATTTATATTGTTTATTTGTATGTTCTTTTGTTTGGTAGAGTCTTAACGGTTCATAAGTGACACAAGTTGTCCTACATGAAATAAATAAATCATTTCATTTCATTTGTTGATTGTTGGTGTTGGGTTAGTAGGTTTATAGGTACTAGTGCTAATTTTAGATTTAACTTAAATTAAAATGTTTAGAGTGCCAAATCGCCAACAAACTGGCCCACCAGTTTGGCGAGATTTTGATTTTGTAAAATAATTTTGTATCTATTTGAAAAAAAAAAAATTAAAAAAAAAAAAGTTTTTTGATTCATCAAATACTTATTTTCGCATGTTTTATTTATCAGGTGGAACAAGAAGTGGTAGGAGAAGTGGGGCAGTTACCCCTCATGCTGCGAGCGATGGTAGCGATAGGGGAGCCGCGAGCTCACCACCACGCGCCGAGATTCGGCAATAAGATGGGGCTGGGGAGGCTGATGCCACCGGTGCACGGAGCTGATATTGGCGGAGGTAAGCATATTGCACAAAGTTTTTTTTTTATCCACTACAAGTTATCCCTTGACAGTGATCTCACCTGATGGTAAGTGATGATGATGGACTTGGATTTCGGTGCGTCTGGCCTTGGTGGTTTCAGTGACGCGAATGGTGCTCCTTACTTCCGATTAGACGGCGATGTAAAGATGATGACGTGATGTTTACAACCGTCAGTGCTCATAGTGTATTCTTATTAGTAGGTTTTACTATCCACTACAAGTTAGCCCTTGACTGCGATCTCACGAGATGGTAAGTGATGATGATGGACTTGGACTTCGGTGTGTCTGGCCTCGGTGGTTTCAGTGACGAGAATGGTGCTCCTTACTTCCGATTGGACGGCGAGGTAAAGATGATGACTTGATGTTTACAACCGTCATTGCTCATAGTGTATTGTTATTAGTAGGTTTTACTATCCACTACAAGTTAGCCCTTGACTGCGATCTCACCTGATGGTAAGTGATGATGCTGTCTAAGATGGCAGCGGGCTAACCTGTTAGGGACATGGCAGTTATATTAAACCCATACCCCTATTCGGTTTCTACACGGCATAAAAGTGGTAGAAATACGAGCGATGGTAGCGATAGTCCTGGTTTTGACCTCTGAAACTCCCAAAAAACCGCTAGGCTACTGGCTACCAATGATTTTTAAATAAAAGTCCGTTCAACGCGGCGAAGTTAGAGCCAATAACCATAAAACTTTTTTATTTTGTAATTTGAACGGTCATAAGTCCCCACACGGGCGAAACATAATTAATTATTTATACTTAAAGTTGTTAGGGGTTTATTCAGTTCCAAACAATTAAGAAAGATCGCAGTCAAGGGCTAGGGCCTAAAATTTAGTTCCTAATTCCTATCTCAACTGCAATTTATAATGACCCCATAATATGACATTGAACGTTACCTGTAAGACATACATCTGCTTATTACATGTTTTTGTACAGACTTTTGATCCTTTAGAGCGAATTATCTAATATCCATACATATATATAATATTATAAATGCGAAAGTGTTTCTGTCTGACTGTCTATCTGTCTGTCTACTACGCTTTCGGCCCATCTGTTCAACTGATTTTGATGAAATTTGGTATAGGGATAGTTTGTATTCCGGGGAAGGACATAGGCTTCTTTTTATCCCGGAAAATTGAAAAGTTCCTGCGGGAATCAAAAACCCGTAATCCACGCGGACGAAGTCGCGGGCGTCATCTAGTAACTAATAAGTTCAGTTTTGTGGCTCTTGCTTCGCTGCGTTGACTATACCTACTTATAATCTGTTAAAGAAAATTAAAGTAAATTGGATTTAACAACAAAACTTTTTTCAGGTGCTATTCAAGGCAGAACGGAAATTGGTGGCACAAACGTAGCTGTAGAACTAAAGTCTGGACTTCCCAATACGAGGCGGGATTCTGGAATATCGTCCGGCAGCAGTTTGTATAGCGCTAGGTAAGTTTTCCGTCCATCAGATCCAGCTTAAGACTTGAGTAGTGAACATTCTGTAGCTTGAATGAGCCAGATTTTGACGACCTCCATGGCGCAATGTTGAGCGCTGTTGACATAACGTGCGGAGGTGCCGGTTTCGATCCCCGGCAAGGTCAATTTGGGAATTTATAATTTCTGAATTCTCTCTGGTTTGGCCTGGTGGGAGGCTTCGGCCGTGGCTAGTTACCACCCTACCAGCAAAACCGTGCCGCCAAGCGATTTACCGTCCCCGTACGATGCCGTGTAGAAACCGAATGCGAATGAATGGGTATGGGTTTAATATAACTGCCATGCCCCTAACAGATTAGCCCGCTACCATCTTAGACTGCATCATTGCTTACCATCAGGTGAGATCGCAGTCAAATGCTAACTTGTAGTGGATAAAAAAAAAGTAATACAATTGCAAATTTCATACAACTTCCATACTAGAAGAGCGTTTTTAAGTTTGATAAAGAGTTGTTGATTTGAAGGAGTTGTCATCATCCCTATTCCCGTTGTACAGATCTTCAGACATCTCCCGCAAGAGCAGCCAAGCGTCCGTGGTGTCGGGCGCGGTGGCCACCACTACCGGCATGGCCGGACAGCGGCTGGTCTCGCAGCACACACAGATATACGACCAGCTATCCCCTGACAGCAGTCGAAGGTGCGTACATGATAAAATGATAAAGGATTTATTTATTTCATATAGGACAACTTGTGTCACTTATGAAATGTTAAGACTCTACCAGATATACGACCAGCTCTCCCCTGACAGCAGTCGAAGGTGCGTACATGATAAAATGATAAAGGATTTATTTATTTCATATAGGACAACTTGTGTCACTTATGAAATGTTAAGACTCTACCAGATATACGACCAGCTCTCCCCTGACAGCAGTCGAAGGTGCGTACATGATAAAATGATAAAGGATTTATTTATTTCATGTAGGACAACTTGTATCACTTATGAAACGTTAAGACCCTACCAGATATATGACCAGCTCTCCCCTGACAGCCGTCGAAGGTGCGTACATGATAAAATGATAAAGGATTTATTTATTTCATGTAGGACAACTTGTGTCACGTATGAAACGTTAAGACTCTACCAGATATACGACCAGCTCTCCCCTGACAGCAGTCGAAGGTGCGTACATGATAAAATGATAAATGATTTATTTATTTCATATAGGACAACTTGTGTCACTTATGAAACGTTAAGACCCTACCAGATATATGACCAGCTCTCCCCTGACAGCCGTCGAAGGTGCGTACATGATAAAATGATAAAGGATTTATTTATTTCATGTAGGACAACTTGTGTCACTTATGAAACGTTAAGACTCTACCAGATATATGACCAGCTCTCCCCTGACAGCAGTCGAAGGTGCGTAAATGATAAAATGATAATTGATTTATTTATTTCATGTGGGACAACTTGTTTTTTTTTATCCACTACAAATTAGCACTTGACTGCGATCTCACCTGATGGTAAGTGATGATGCAGTCTAAGATGGTAGCGGGCTAACCTGTTAGGGGCATGGCAGTTATATTAAACCCATACCCCTGTTCGGTTTCTCATTCTCATTGTTTTTATTTTATTTTTAATTACTAGCGATGCTGACACCGGATCAGATCAGTTTAACGTACAAATTGACGTCTATAGTGAGAGTGAAATGAAGGTTATGAATTATTATCTAGTGTTATGTTATATTGCAGGTCTAGTCAGGTGTCCTGCGTAGGATACGCGCCTCCCCCCTCATCAGCTTTGGCCGCTGTCCAGGCTGTCAGGACCTCACAGGGCAATCAGGTAATTGTCATGAATTTATAAACCTGGACAGTAGGGACAGTACTACAGTACAGTACAGTATAAGGCAGATGATGCAAGCGACTCCGTCCTATGTCGTTTCCCGTTTTGCAAATAATAATATGTCTGTACCTAAAAATTCATAAATTTCGAAATTTGGTTCAAGAACAGATGGCTGCTACGCTTTCTCGGCCATCTGTATACACTAGTGTATCTGTATACACTATCGCATTTATAATATTAGTATGAAGTAGTAGACAAAAGTTAGACAAAAAAATTGTTAAATTTGGATTGTGGAAGTAGTCCGAAAATGTTGTGTGAAGTGACGTCATACAAAATTCTCGAATCAGTCCTACTAACGTAAAAATGTGAAAATCTTTTCGCAGTGTCTTAACATAGTGCTGCAACAGTTTCAATTCAAAAATATGTTAAACAGCGATGGAAATTGAAAAGTTTCAATTATTCAAAAAATGTTAAACGAAGATGATTTAAATTCCTCCTTATACTTTCAGGCTGTACTTCTCCGAGGTGTGACGTGTTCGGAAGTCAGAGCCGAAGAGTTAGCCTTGGAGCTCGACCCCAATGTGCAAGTCAAGGAAGAAGCGAGGAGGCTGTCAGAGCAGTCCAACCTTAGCGACCAAGCTCAAGGCTACCAGCCTTACCCTTGCAATAATGATGATGTGGTAAGAGATCCATAAGTAGTTAAAATGTTTCGATCAACGATGTTTTAGAATGTTTGATGGCTTATTAGATCGCAAGCATTATAGTCCGTCAAACTTATCTGACCCGGTGGCCAAAATTGGAAAAAAAATTTATGCCTGTTTTCTATTTTGTTTTAAATTTATATATAGCGACGCTGTCGCCGGGACAGATAAGTTTGACGGACTATACAGTATATTTTGTTACGCAAAAGTGACTCTAACAAAAACTTCTGGCAAAAGAGCGCATTATCTTTTGCATTACCTTAGTAATTTTAATTATAGAAATATTATGTTATCTAGATAATTTTTTTAAGTCTTGCTTAAAATGGACGGTAGATCCATCGTAGTTTTCCCAAAACATGTTGGTCACTAAAATGGATGGTCAGACCTATTCCAGTAAATTAGTAAATCTTAACCGAGAATTGGTATTTTTTGCAGGGTGATGCTCCTTTCCCGTTCAAGACAGAGGATGATCATGAAATTACATATAAGGAATCTCGATCCAATTCTACCAACACCGTAGTCATCACCACAGCGCAAGTTCATCACCCCAATCAAGAAGTCAATCTTGAACAGGTAAAATCTATTAGAATGAATAATTATGAATGTCTTATGTCTTATATTAATTTATGTGGGACTAACTGTTGCCTGCGACGTTTAAGTTTTTTAATTTCTGCGGGAACTCATTAATTGTCCGGGATAAAAAGCCTGTCATTCTCCAGGTCCTCAACTATACCCATGCCAATATGCTTCGTTTTCTTCCCTTTCTCCCTTCCACAAAAAATTTTGTGTTTCAAGTAGGTATTATTATTTCCAATCACTTATTATTAGATAAGTAAAATTATGTAATATCATTGTTTGTCGCCCAGGTCGCTGAAGGAGAGATGGTGGAGAATAAGCTGGTGATACCAGACGAAATGATGCAATATCTTAACCAATCAATATTGGGAACCGACTCGGTAACACCGGCCAAAACGGACACCACCAATCCCGACCCAGAAGACAAGGAAAAAGACACAACCAAAGACATTTTACCCAGTGAAATACACAACACGAACAATTCTAGTGACAAAATCAGTGATGTTGCGACGAGTGACGATTCTCTTCTCAAAAATCTAGGTGCCATAGGTAGTGATCTCAACATAAGTGATATTCAAGTTGATTTAAGGTCATTAGATGTTAGTATGTCCGGTAACAGTGGCTCTCTATTAGCCTCCAAGTCTTTAGATGATAAGAATCCTCCCCTACACGAACAAGTTATTCCTGAAGTCACTCCAGAAAAATGTGAACAGGAATTCTCAAAGCTCCCAACAAGCAATGTAGCTACGAACAATCCTTTGCAGTCTTTACAAACCATGACGGCAAACCAAACAGATCAATCTACAAGAATGAGAGTCAGTAACCCCCCACCTCAAAAGCCTGCTCTGAGTCCAAAAACCGTTGTCATGACTCAAACGATCATGAGTCCTAATTTGGCACATAGCATGCTAAGTCCTCAGAGTCTACCGCATAGCTCGATGAGCCCACAAAGCATGAGAAGTCCGCAACATATGCCTCAAGGTATCATGAGTCCTCCAAGCGTATACAATGTCATGAGTCCACAAAGCGTCATGAGTGTCATGTCACCACAGCACAATGCAATGAGCCCTCAAAGTATGCAAAGTCTAATGAGTCCGCAGATGCCAAACCAAATGATGATGAGCCCCCGACATAACAATATCGGAAGCCCTCATTCCCAAAATATCGCTAGTCCCATGATGAATATGGCCAGTCCAATGGCTCAAAATATGGCAAGTCCGATGAGTCATGGCATGCCAAGTCCGATGCATCCAGGTCTTCAAAGTCCTATAACAAGTCCCATGGTACAAAACATGTCAAATATGACTATGAACGTGCAACCGATTCAAAATCAAAACCCCAACATGATGGTCAATATGAATCAACAACAGCAAATGACAGCGACTCCTCAATACAATAATCGTCAGAACTGTAACGCAAAGCAGCCCAACAAGAATTTCAATAATGTTCCTAATCAATACCAAAACCAGAACTACGGTCAAGCACCGCCTTATCCTATGCAAAATCAACAAGTTAATGTTAGTATGAGAAACCAAAATATTCAGCAATATCAGATGATGCAACATTACAATCAGAATCAATCTCAGGTGCCAATGATGCAGAACATGGTTTATAATAACCAAATGACGAATTATGTTCAGCCGACGAATTATCCAAACCAAAATACTCAGATGCATTCAATGCAGTTGTCGAGATCTTCTGTTATGAGCGTCGATAATAGTGGAAACATGAGCCGCGGTGCCATGAACAGTTATTGCGAACAGCAGAATGTATGCCCCCCAATACAAAACGTTCAATACAACCAAACCATGCAATACCCTCAACCTCCTCCTTACAATTCCGTCGCAAACGCAGCTAACGTCATGGGCCCACCGCCACCAAAGAATAACCATCAATACAACCAAGCGATGATGAACAACAACCAATATTACAGCCATCAAAGATCTTATAACCAGTGGGACTATCCGGGCAACCAATTCAATAAACACAACATACAAAAATCTGGTCAGAATTCTGTCAACATGTCGACTGGAAGCCAAAAACCGACTAACGGTACAAGAATGTCCATGAACTGCAATCAGATAGCCAAAAACCCTGAGCAACAAGCTGATTGTAGTATGAACAGTTTGCGAAGTCAGAACAACCAAGCTGACGTTCAAGTTTGGGATATTTCCCAGTCCCAAATAGAGGCTACAAATGGAAGGAAGAAGAACCAGAACAATATGCGTCAGGAGACATACCAGAGGACTCTGGAATATGTGGAGAATTGCGAAAACTGGAAGAGCTCAGAAATGGTTTCAAGCAGTACACATCCCCTTCAGGGCGGTGACAATATGGTTGTGAACGATCTCCAAACTTCATTATCTTCGTTTTATGAAGAAAATCAATATTTACAGATGATTCAATAGCGTTTTAGTTGACAGTTCTTCGTTAAACATATTCCCTTCCTAGATGAGCGATGTTGTTTAAATGATTATCTTATTACTTGGTTACTTACGAGGCCGACGAGGCCGACGAGGCCTCGGGTTCGAGTCCCGGGTCGGGCCATAATTAAGTATCGGGTTTTTCGCATTAAAAATTCCCAGTACTAGCCCGGAGTTAGGAAGTTGGCGGTGTTTCACCCCCGTGCCTCGGAGAGCACGTTAAGCCGTCGGTCCCGGTTATTATCACTAACATGATAATAGTCGTTAAAGCCCGCCAACCCGCATTGGAGCAGCATGGTGGGTCTAAGCTCTAATTCCCTCTCTCCTATGAGAGTGGAGGCCTGTGCCCAGCAGTGGGACGTTAATGGGCTGTAGTGATGATCGATGGTTACTTACGATCAAATCAAACGAATACTAGTTTCCTGATATTTTCTTTGTTAATTTGGCTATTGTTATTTTATGATATTGCATTGTAACGCATCCACGTTGAGTCCGTGAATGTTGCAGTTCGTAATTTCGCACAAGCTGATGCCCGTGAATTGGTCCGCGTTATTTTATCACGTAGGAATTCTTTATTTCCTAAAAATAACCTATAGTGTGAGCTAAATTTGTACCAAATTCCTTTAAGTCGATTAATCAGATGGTCCACTTTTGCATTTTAAAATACTAGTTTGGATATGATAGTAAAATTAGGTCAAATATTTAGTTTACCATTTTTAGTCGAATCTAAATGGTGCAGAAACAGGTTGTGTTATATTTAACTCTGCTCCAAGAGACTGATTAATTTTAAATTCTAAATTTATTTTGTTAAATTAATTATGAAATCAATGTAAAGACACGCAAGGACAATCTTTTAGAACACATGTAACATAATGTATAATATTACTGAATGTCTTCCAACATTTTTAAGTACACTACTGAATATTTGCATATTTTGCATTTCTGTGTGATATAAGTGCCTCAGTACTATGTAAAGTTGTACATAATTTATTCATGAGTTTAAAATGTGCCTTTATGTAGATTAAATGAGAGGAAGCTTTCTCTGGTGCCTTTTTAAAGGTTTATAAGGTAATTATAATTGTTAAGATTGAATATTATGTATTTGACATTTTTATGAATAATATGCTAAGTAAGTTCCCACTGAGATTATTAAATAAGTAATTGTACAAATTAGACATGTTTTTTTTAGAATTTTTACAAAAATGTTAATATTAGTTTCGGGAAAAACTATTTTATAACGTAATTTTAGTTTAATATTGTAATACAAAGCAGTGTTTCGGTAACATCGAATCTCCTATTATAGTGTTTATTCTGAGATTACTAGATATAGGTAACTGTTAATGTTTTTTTTTAATTTAAAGACAATAAATGAACAACGCACAAAACTAAAGTGTAATAGAAAGGTAGAGACATGTATTTCGTAATAAATTATTGATTGTAAAAATAATTTTTTAAAACTTTTTGAATGAAATTATCGAATAAAATTTTATTGTAAACTTAATAATTTTTTTGTTAATACGACCATAGCTGCCTAGGGAAGAAAAAATGGGGAAACTACGTCATCGTGTTATATGAGACAATAATATGACCGTACGGTTGGTGTTAAGAAAATTGATATATTATACTTAGCAAGCGCCCCAGGCAAGCGGATGGGACGCTCCTGCCCGACAATAGTAATAATATTATGTATGAGTGAAATGAAACGAACGAAAAAAAATACAACTAAATAAATAAATGCAAACTTCAATAAAAAAAATACAACAAATAAACTTAGCGCTCGAGTCGTTTCATAGAACGCTATACATTTTACCACGGAAATGTTTATTGCTATTCTTATTTTTATATTTTCTATGCATTTTACCACCCGCAACGCTTAAAATATTCTAGTCCTCAAAATGTAGAGACGGTAAATATGACGCTATCTACTTGTCAATAATCATCACTTAAATTCATATTGTTTAAATATTGTTGATGTTCGTGTTTGAGAATTAAATATAATCCCTATTATAGGGACGTCAAAGGGAGTGATTTGAAGTAATACTGCTTGCGATAGTAGTACCCCACAATACTCTATAACAGCCGGCGGATAGAGCTCAGTTAGATGACGATCTCCAAGGCACAGTGACTAGCTTCAGTTAGCCCTTGACTGCAAACTCATCTGGGTAAGTGATGATGCAGACTAAGATCGTAGCGGGCTAACGGGATTTAAGGGTATGGCAGTTATACTAAATCTAAACCCGTAATCGGTTTCTTTACGGTATCAACCAGAACGCTAAATCGCTTGGCGGTACGTCTTTGCTGGTAGAGTGGTAACTAACCATGGTCGGAGACTCTCACTAGGCTAGACCAGAGAAAATTCACAAATTTTAAAGGACTTGACCGGTGGAACTATGGCAGCTTGCCTAGGTGTCAAAAATCAATGTTCAGCAATGATTTCTTTATTAATAATAATAATATAATAATAATTATTCTTTAGTAATTGTAATATTTCACTGTTTTCAGATAAAAAAGTTTCAGGAGTCTGAAGGCTCGGAAAACTGCGAAAATAAATAAAAAAAAGTTTCACCAAAAACTGCTTTCCCACACTAGATGGCGCTATGTATTGTGGTGAGTCTAGAAAATATTTTTAAGTATTGCTCACTCCTTTTGATTAACAAGTTCAACTATTCGATCACAGATGGCAGCATATGCAATGTGAAAGGGCGTTCCAGTTCAACTATTCGACCACAGATGGCGGCATATGCAATGTGAAAGGGCGTTCCTTTAAACGCAGTATTTCAAAATGCTTTGTTCGATCTATTAGTTTGAGACTTGTCAAAAAATAAAAATAATTATAAACAAAACATACATTTCCTTTTCATTACTATTTAATTGATCAAAAATAAATCATT
Source organism: Erebia palarica (assembly GCA_964035005.1). Taxonomy (NCBI): domain Eukaryota; kingdom Metazoa; phylum Arthropoda; class Insecta; order Lepidoptera; family Nymphalidae; genus Erebia; species Erebia palarica. The sequence continues at coordinate 6,725,454 of OZ035992.1, forward strand.
CTTAATATAATGACTAAGGTACTTAAATGGTATTCATGTAGGGTTACAAGATTATTATTAGGCATGGATATAATGGAACGTCAAAATGGAGTAGTGCTTAAAGAGGAAAGCAGACGCTCAAGATTTAAACAATAAACGTACTGGTTTTTTTGTCATTTGAACCCTGACCTTATTTGGAATAATAAATCCATAATAATTTCGTTTTGAATTTTTAAACCTTACTGTAAAAACGGAAATCCTGTGAATTGTCCCGAATCGGAGGGCAATTACTGGTCATGTCCTTTCCAAACTGACCCTTTAGGGAATCAAAACCCGGGATCTCCCACTCAAGACAACTGTGACGACTACTGCGCCAGGGAGGTCATCAAAATCTTAATCAAAGAAAGAAAAAAAAATGAAACTGATAAGAAGAAGTTAATCTTGAACCTCGAAATAATTTCTCAGCTCTTGTACAATTTCAGGCACCACGGTCCACCGAGAACAGTGGTGTATCACTTCTAGAGTGCTATTCGCTTCACTGGTGAATTATAATGGTGACTCCATTAGGACCTCTGGGCCGGAGCACCCCAGTACCAGCTCCTTCCATCTGATGCAAAAGCGGGCAGTGCGTCTTGTAGACAGCCCCAAAATTATTGCACGCTAGAGTCCCTAGATCACCGAAGAGACGCTAGTTACCTTTGTGTGTTCTATCGTCTCTACAATGGGGAGTGCTCTGAAGAGTTATTTAATCTAAGACCACCTTCTCTGTTCTCCAGTTGCACCCTTCGTCGTAGAAACAAATTTCATCCTCACCACCTGGATACCTGGTCTTCTTCCACCTCCCGTTATTCCAGGTCATTTCTGCCACGCAACTGCAAATTATTAAACCATCCATCTTTCCAACTTCTGTGTTCCCTCATGTTTATAACATGGGGCTCTTCAAAGGGCTGATAAATAAATATCCCAAAAACCGGCAACGCATTGGCTCTGGTGCTGCAAATGTTCATGGGTTGCAATAGTCACTTAACATCAGGTGACCCGCCTAAAATATACCCGCCGCCAGCAGGTACAACATACAAAAACACCAATGGTGGATCACAGTAAACTCCAGAGTGCTATTCGGTCTACTGGTGGATCCAATAAGTAGATCCTAGTGGATTGAGGGTCAAAATCATATTTTATACAGCCCGCTTCACACTCACTCGTGAATCTCGGTCTTGAGTTTTGTGGTATTCTACCCAAAGACGTTACACTTGTTAATATGTGTAACGTCTTTGATTCTACCTGTCCCCTACGTTGATAGAATTCGAGCATCAAAAAACAAAAACGTTAGAGTAAAATGCACCAAAAAAGCTTGATTTATGACCTAAATTCAGTGTCACTGATTTTAATATAGAAATGCTTTCGCTTTGCGAGTACTGACATTTGATTGGACGCACGATGGTTGATGATACCTAGTATCATACTTAGATTTTTAAGGACCATTTTACTTCCCTGTTTACTTCAATGGTGTGCTACCTATGTTATTTTAATATTCAACTACCTACATCGAAATGTGTACGTCAGAGTTGATATACTTACTGACTGATATACTTAAATAAGCTACGGCTTTTCATGATCTAATCATCGTGGTAACACATATTCAGACAAATAAATCCATTCTATTCTATTCTAAAGCTAATAAATAGTGTGCAGACTGGAAACGCTCGAATTCTTTAGATGATGATTTAAAAAATTATACTAATTCAATTAATTATTTGCGGTTTAGGTATTAAATTAATTAATTAGTTGCGTGATTTCCTCGAAAAAGTACCTGAATGTATGTTCGTTTAAACTCGCTAAGTTTCATTACTTTTCTTTATGCTGCCGGCAAAAAACGAAACTTAAAAGCGAAACTATTTACACTATTGTTCCGAAACAAGAGACGAGACAAGTGAGAGAGAGTGTAGAGCGGGCATAACAAAAATATCGCCCGTTGTCGTGGACATTCCATACAGTTGCGTCGGCGCTACAGAAATAGACGATTATTTTGGAATACGTTGCCAGTGGACGACTATCAATAAAACCATGTAACAAAAATCGGTCTCATAAATACAGAAAATATTGCGAAATCGCGTAAGCACGTAGGTAGGATACCTATACCCCGATTCTGTTTTTTTGTATGCGTACCGTGGGACCTACATATCATCCGAATAACTTTAGTACGAATTTTAAGAGTCGAGAAATCTGAATTTAGTCGATCAATTTCGGGCACTGGTAATTTTGAGTATTTTTTGGTCTTGAATTTTCTTTACTGGTGAGATGCTATGGCTGTGATTAGTTACCACCCTGTACTGTACCAATTAGCAATTTGGCGCCCTGGTACGATTCCAGGTAAAAACCCATTTAACGAGTATATCATCAAACCATTCACTTGTCCATAACTGAACACAGGTCTCGAAAGGACCATAGTCCACCACCCTTACCAAGCGCAGATTGGTGATCTTCACACACCTTTGAGTACATTATAGAGAACTCTTGGGAATGCTGATAATTTCTTTACCGTCTAAGCAACTTATTTAAATTGTACATATTCGAAAAGTTAGAGGTTGAAAAGAGGCCGGAATTTATACCCCGGACTCGTTTTTTCTGGGGTTAAAGCTATAAACACCAGGATACCACCGCTTTTAGGCGTTTAAATAACGTAACGCGTTTTTAGTAGTAAGCTAGTTTAAGAATTTAAATATCACTTGCTTCAAATGTTCCCGAAGGTGTGTGAGGTCTACCAATCCACACTTGGCCAGAGTGGTGGTGTACTACGTCCAAACCCTTCTTATTCCGAGAATAATGACTGCCTTGTTGGTCTAGTAGCTAACACGTTCGACTGCTGCCGACGAGGTCCCGGGTTCGAGTCTCGGGTTGGGCCATAATGAAGTATTGGGATTTTCTAAACAGACATTCTCAGTAGTAGCCCTGAGCTAAGAAGTTAGCGTTGTTTCACCCCCGTGCCTCGGAGAGCACGTAAAGCCGTCGGTCCTGCGCCTGATCTCACCCCGGTCGTGTCGGGTTTTCCGTCCTATCGGGCTATGAGAGTAAAGAAACAGAAAGTGCATCTGTGTTTGCGCACACACTTGTGCTCTATAATGTCTCACGCGCAAATGGCTAATCTCTCTGGAGATTGGGCGCCGTGGCCGAAATTCGGTAAGGAGGACATTATTCCGAGATGAGACTCATGCTCAGAAGTGAGCCGGTAATGGGTGAAGAACTGATGGAATAAGCTAGAATAAAATAAAATGTTCGAATCGCAAATGTCATTTATAATGGGCAGCACTTAATAATGGGATCTCGATGAAAATGTAAAAAAGATTCGGACAGATAAATAAATATCTGTGCTCATTAGGTTTGCCTGCGAGCTGCGGGCGTGAACGAAAATATAATTTATTGTGAAATTTTGTAACTACAGACGACCTCCCAGGCGCAGTGGTGAACGCTTTGTTCTTTTAAATAGCAGGTCCCGGGTTCGGTCACTGGGCTAGGAAATGAGATCACCCAGTCTCCATAAATTTTAAGGCACACATTTTTTCCATACATTTTAAACGTCAGCTAAAATAAACTTAATATTATAATAGAGTATAATATGGTGTGGGTACTAACAGTTAACCATTGACTGCATCATCACTCATCATCAAGGCGTAACAATCAATTATCTAAAGTGTACTAGAATTAAACAGTACGGTTCGTCGTCGCGGTCGTCGTCGTCTCAACCTATAGACGTCCACTGCTGGCCGAAGGTCTCCTGCATGGATCGCCACAGAGTACGGTCTTGTGCCGCTTGTTTCCAGCGTCTCCCAGCTGCACGCTTGAGATCGTTCGTCCACCTAGTGGGGGGTCAGCCAACGCTGCGCTTCCCGGTGCGAGGCCGCCAATCAAGCACTTTGAGACCCCAACGCCTATCGGTTCTACGAACTATGTGCCGCGCCCATTGCCACTGGAACTAAAGTATAGTTCTTACGAGATTTTCCTAAGCGCCGGTATCGCTCCACGAGTGCAGTTTAACCTTTAAAGTTATCTCCTCCAATGAGAGTGTCTGTCTGTCTGTCAGTCCGTCCGTTCGTCCGTTCGTCCGTTTGTTGTCTATTTGTCATTCTCAAGTTCTACTGTCGTGAAATGCTGAGCAGCAGCAGCTTAATTCCTGTAGTAAGTAGTACCTACCTATACTGTTCTGCTCACTACTTTACCACGCTTCTCTTCTCTTCTCTCTTCTCTCGTATGGCCAGTTTTAGATGAATTCAATACAGTAGAAGAAGAAGAAATGATGACATATTATACCAATCAGTATGTTTACAATCATACTTAATATTATAAATGCGAAAGTGTGTTTGTTTGTTGGTTTGTTCTTCAATCACGCCGCAACGAAGGAACGGATTGTGATTGTGTGACGACGTGATTATCGGCATGGGTATACTTAATTATGGACCTGGAAAGTGACTAGGCTTCTTTTTATCCCGGAAAATTAAGGAGTTCCCGGGGGAATCAAAAATATTTTACCACGCGGATGAAGTCGCGGGCATCTGCTAGTATAGACATATGTAAGAGTATTTCATCATAATAACTGAGCCGTACAGCCGTAGCACCTGTGAGCAGTAACCTCTGATATAAATATAGCCCGACCAAAAATACCGGACCAATTAATAGTCCGGCAAGAACAACAAAGGTGTGCATTCCCAACTGTGACATTGAACCGGCAAACGACACGGTATTTTGAGAATTGTCACTCAAACAATAAAGCATGTATTGGCGTAAACAACCTTGAGCTTTCCGCCCTTTTCTCCCATTCGGCTTGGCACTCAGTTGAACGTGTAAAATTCGCGAAAAAACAGAGGATTTCTTTTTGAAATCCTACAAACAAGCTAATGTATTCATAAACATACGAAATATTTCACGCAGGCAAATAAGATGTCAACCGTAGTCAGTTGTCACCATGCAGATATATTAAAGACTGTTGAAGATCAATGATAAAACAGCATGGATTTGACTTGCTCCAACAATGCATAGGACTGCGGTTACTTAGGTATCTACACATTGATGTACTCAATTGTATTTTTTTTTTCAAAAGAGCAAGTTCGTCTCGGTAGCAATAGCATTTCAACCAGTGGTAGATTTACTCGACGATTCAAAAGCACTTGTAAAAGTTTATTTGATTAAAAAAAAACATTTATGTTTGAGTATAATAACGTAATATTTATCTGATTCCCGCGGAATACTTTATCCGCGTGGATTTAAGTTTTAGGTAGGGTCCATCTTTTAAACCGATTTGGTACAGGGAAAGGTTTTACTACTACTTTTAAAGGTTTTAGGGAAAGACATAGGCTCCTTTTTATCCCGAAAAATCAAAGAGTTTCCCCGGGAGTTAAAAAACTTTATCCACGCATACGAAGTCGCGGGCATTATCTAATTTAATATAACTACACTGTGGTTTAGGCCTGCATGGGAATTAATTTACCTACTTAGCCTATGGGTCTCGCCTGTCTCTCTCTCCAAACCTAGTATTTCGCTACCTACAACCTAGGTTTTAAATATAAAAGAAACAATTTATGTAGTCCTTTGTATATACATTATATTTTATGATTCTTAGTTACATTATCATGTAAGAAATTAATAGGGTTTCATTTTGTCATCGTTCTGTATATTACGTGGAGGTGACCGATATTTATATTGAAATGTTTGTAGTGGGTGTTATGATTTCACGCCCGATTTCAGATCTTCGGTGAACCAAATCGCTTTTTTAATGCTGCAACCACACACTCGATCTTCGGCGAATGTAGAGCATCTCCAAATGTAAATCACTTGTTAAAAATATAAGAACCTAAAACAACGGTATTCAATTTTAATCTAAATTATTGTTTACTATGGTTAAACTCTATCTTATATTATACTTTATGTGTATGTGTGTTTAGCTTTCATTAGAGAGCATAATATTACTGATAAAGATAAAATGCTAACGAAAAATAAGAAGCCAGCTCAAAAAGTTGGTCCCCTGCAATGTACACAATATTGTTTTGTAGCTTGAGTTCTTTGAATTGTTATTTCTTGCGAAACATGAGACTGGTTTTTATTTTTTCAAAATAATATGTAATGTGGATGCATAAAAGATAAAAGGTTGCTATTTCAAAAAATAATATTTTTATTTTATATTATGATAAAATATTAATTAATAAGTTACCAAAAGACTCACTAAGATAAGAGAGCGCAAACTCAATGGGTTTATTTTCTGTTAGTCATTGAGAAGTCCCTATATTATGATCTCCTCCCAACTCAACATTTTTCCAACATCACTATGGTTGCCACCAGGTTTGCATAGCTCGCAAAGTTTCAAAAGAACACTACAATTACTCTCAAAAGTGATTAAAATATTAGATGCTAAATTATCTTACAAAGTTACGAAACCGAAACTAATATTTATGGCTGAGGCATTTAAAAGGACCTAATATTAAACTGTGGTTTAAAATAATTAAGAGTCTATGCGAATGTGTCTGCCTGTCTGCTACGGTTCAACGGATTTTATGAAATTTGGTACAGAATTAGGTTACATACCGGGGTTGCTTAAGGAGACATTAATCCACGCGAACGAAGTTATGGAAATTATCTTGTTCATTAAATTTTAAAGGCGATTTTCAACAATAATACTAACTATAATGTTGCAAACGGCTAACCCAGAACAGCGAGTGGTACCAGCAATCCCACCACGATAGCTGCGAAAGACGCGATCTTGTACCTATGCTTCCTTGCCTTCACATTCATGAAAGCTTCGAACCTATGTAAACCGTTCACGTCATAGTTCAACCTCTCATACTCCTTCAATTGAGCGATGAATCCAGAATTTGGGTTAATGAACTTTCTCCTCTGTCGTACGAATTGATACGCTCGTTCGAACGTCATTCTGTACTTCTCCATGATGTAAGCAATGACCAGGGTGGCGGATCGGGATACTCCGAAGTGGCAATGGACGAGCACATTGCCCTTTTGCAAGCCCTCCTCGATGAAGGAGTTGGCCATTGGAAAGTAGGAGAGCAAGTTGGTGTTAGGCGTGTCATAGGCCCTAATGAAGAGGTAGCTGATGTTGGTATTGACGAAAGTGGATTTGGGTAGGCGATGCGCTTCAACGGTGAGGACGTGCGTGATTTTGAGGTTCCTGAGAACATTCCGATCGGCAGCCGCTTTTGCATTGCTTAAATAGAGGCCTGGGATTATTTCGCTGTAGCAGGATTGGGTGCATAGGTCGACTTTATGGTACAACGCCTTTCTGGTCCAGCTTTTGAATCCTGTAAGAGTGGCGACAGGACGAGGGATGCTGAGGAAGGCAACGATGAGTGCACTCCTCAACATCACCGTGATCAGGGCCTTAATACTTATCATAACACGGTTCCATTTGTTTCACATTGTTATTTATAAAATGTTTGTTTTCTTTTTTTTCGGTTTTTGCTTTGCAACGCGAATTTTGATGTGACGTTAATGAGGTTGTGACGTTTGATTTATTCTTTCCTGTCATCTGCGTTGGGGACGAAACTCTTTGAACTTCTTTCAAGTTAATGGAAAAAGACACGACAAATGGATCTTTTATATGATACGACATAGATTGCTGTATTCTTTATACACTAGATTTTAAAATTTTAAACATTATTGTCATTACGAACCATTGACAGTCTTCTGTCTGACCTAAAAGGGTTTGGTCATAGTCCACCACGCTGGCCAAGTGCGGATTGACAGGCTAAATTACTAGGCTATCAAAATAATACACTGTTTGTGTACACAAGCTGCCGTACCTAGTCGGTAAAGGGATTATATCCCCACGGACAAGGGATTATATCCCAATAGGCGTCGCGCAAGAGCAGCTCCTTAAGAGTTCCCGGAGCTTTTCCAGCTGGAGGGGGTTTTACTGGGCAAGCATCTCACATAACCTGATCTCTCCTCCCGGAGATTGGGCATCTCAAGGAGACTTCACCCCCATCAACAGCAAAAAGGGCTATCAAAACTGTTATATTTATTCTCAAGCTTTCTTGTAGGCAACAAGATGCATAATATAACAAAGTCAACTGCGAGTAAACAGACGTTTCCGTTACCAGTTAGTAATAATTTCAATCTCCAAGCTCCAAGAAAACATTGAACCACTTCCCGCGTATTAGCAACATAGAAAGTGTGAATTTTGGCAGGCGGTAAGCGTAATTTCACTATAAAGTTAGCCAGAAATAGTAGCGGGGCAATAAAAGTAACGAAAATAGACGCGAATATTATACAGAAACGCAGCGATTCCGATTGCGAACGTATTAAATAGAGGGCTGACTCGTTCGTCTAGTCCTTGTGGTTAGGCTTGAGATGAGACGACTGAAGATGATGAGGTCCCGGGTCGGTAGATAAGGATGTGTATGAAAGCAACCAATACAATCTCTTATCTTTAAAAGCTTAACTTATTGTATTAGAATTAGGTCATTAGGTCATCACAACCCATCGCTAGCTCATCACTGAGCATCACTAAGATTGCTGCCACAGTCCACTACAATAGTCAAGTTTGGATTGGCAGACTTTTGTAAACATTATGGAAAACTTTCAGGTAGAGCTAATATGAGCTAATGAATTTGTAGAGATCTACAAATTACTTTAACTAAATGTCACTTGTAAATATTATAAAAAGGAAACTTGGAAACGCGAGAGTGCTTCATCCGCACTTGACCAGTGTGGTCAACCCTACTCTCATTCTGAGAGAAAACTAGTGCTCAATCTCTTTTTCATATTCCTCATTGCTGACGGTAGTGACTCCTTTCTATTAATCACATAAAGATAGGGGTTGTCTTGGGATAATAATTCGGTGGGTTCCCAGGTCTTTCCGTGTGCGACTCGACTAAGATAATAGTTTATAAGTTCTGTGATGATAATAAACCGGGACCGACGTATTATAGAAACGAAACGAAAATGCCAAATTCGGACTTCCGAATTCGGTCACCAATCCAGCTACACACTTTGGGCCTTGACTGATGTTTAGCAATCGCTATCGACTGATATACATACGTTGTGACAACTAGGCCAGTCTTCCCTCAATAGTCCCTCATGCTCAATAGTCGGCAGTTAATCGATAAATGGGATCTTTAAAGATATTATTCCATCGATCCATCATCACGCATAGATAGATCTCTCACCACGCATTGATGCCATCTTACAAATACTGGAATAGTTAAACGGCAGTCCATGATTTTTCAAAGCATTCAAGAACTTCACTCCTCAGGTAAGGTGTACGTGTCTACGCACGATAACTCTCATCCGGATCCAGGTTAGATGATGTAGGTTAATAGCATCAGCTGCAACCAACTTTTCTACCTTACCGGTATCTAACCCACACTATTTATAAAGGCGGAGATTTATAAAGCCTAGGTATTATAAGTGTTGTGAATGTACACACAATAAGGGGTATTTCGGGAGTGTTCCCGCGGGTTCAGACTTCAGTTCAGTTTGGCAGCGACAGTCGCCGAGTGCGTATCGTCTCGGCCCGCGAACGTTAACCAGTGTCCAGTGTCAGTGCGGGAGGAGTGTAAGTTAGTGCGCTTATTAATCGATTAATGCTTCGGAGTGCTTCGAGTCGGCGGCGGCGAGGGAGTATCTGTGCTAACATACTAATGCATGACCGCCATCGGCGGGGGTAGGGAGAGGAATGGGAATTTTGAGTGGTGCGTACTGCGTGGGCGACTGGGTGTGGGCTGGGAAATTTGATAAGGCGATATGTTGGTCGGCAGACCACTTTTGTATGCAGCCCGGCTTCGGTCTGCGCGGACTATTTTTGAACCGCCACGGGATATTTCGGCTGTGCCACGAGAACGGCCGGCGTAGCCGCCCGTCCGGTAAACTCGGAATCGTTAAAATGGATGCCGATTCCGTTGTACACGGTTTTTTTTACTTACTAAATTCGATCTAAAAGATCGATCTTCTTGCTCTAGTTTTATGCTTTTGAAATATTGAAATAGCAACTACCGAGTTTCTTACTGGTTCTTCTCGGTAGGAATGTCATTCTTTGCCAGTAGTAGAATCATTCGAAGATAGTCACGACACTGGTCATACTTGGATAAAAAGATTTGAGTTTGAGTTTGAAAGAAGAAGAACGAAATAGCGTTAATTTGGAATCAAAAAAATTGGTTCATATAAGTTAGTATAAGTTTCTACACTTTATGTGAGGTCCTAAATTAGACTACAATTGATAATTGTATTTATTATTATTCTTGTTATGTTTATGGGGAGCATAGCTACAGCGTATGTAGCCACATGTTTTGAACTAACGAAGTAAGGAGAAGAGTATTGCAAAAAGTGACTAGTAAAAAAGCACTAGAAGAAAAATGCTTAAATGCCGCGTCTCAGAGTCGCTAATCATTACTTAGGGGTCCTCCTTAGAACAGATTTTGTATTGAAATCTATACTAAGGGTTCTTCAGGTAATGATTAAGCGATTTCGAGTGTGGTAGGTCTTTTAATTTAGTTTGTAAACGATCTTCGCACTGAGCAGGTAGGTAAGGACGTCACGCGCCATTGAATTATTAAGTAGCTAATGCCTGTGTGAATTGTGGTCCCGCGGGAACTCTTTAATTTTTCGGGATTAAAAGAAGCCTATGTTTTATTCCAGACTTATTATTTATCTATCTCTGAGCCAAATATCATCCAGATCCGTTCAGTCGTTCTGGTGTGATCGAGTAGCAAATCCATCCGTACAATATCCATCCAAACTTTTGAATTTATAATATTAAGTACAGATAATTAATTACCATGAATTTCGTACATACAAAATTTATAGGTTATCCGTATCCACTAGAAAGTAGAAATTTTGAGATGAAAGTTAATATTAATCTCACGAGATTTATTGCTGTTAGGATGTCGGTTTATGTCACGTACCCTTTTGGTTTATGGCTATTTTAAAATAATGTTGTAATCATCCACAGAATCTTGATTTTCACTGGCACCGATAAAAAATCTGTGATAAAAGTAGGAAAGAAATAAATCTTTATTCGGGAATACAAAAAAGTAACAAACTTTGAAAAGGACAATTGCGAAATGAGATTTGACCCCCTTAATGGTCAGCTCAGCATTTGCTATATCTGATAAAATAGCGCTGAGTTTATGTAGGTTATAATTGCGAAATAATGAAGCAAACTAAAAAGGCTATTTCTCATTTAGACTAGGCAATACTTATAGGATAGGAAATAAATGAATTCCTATAAACACGAACGTAATTTGTCTAATTAAATTTGTATACTTCGAAATCATTAGGTATATTTTCATATAACTGATATGGGATGGGATGAGGCGAAAGTAAATAAATGTGAATGTTGGTTCGCTTTTGAAGCAACATTCACATTATTTTATTGACTAGCGGAAAAAGCTCGACGATTCAAAAGCACTTGTAAAAGTTTATTTAAATAAAAAACATTTGAGTTTGAGTTTTCAAAACTTTCTATAATGCCAATTTGAGATGAGATGGTGGGAACTTTGCGTGGATTAAGTTTTTTTCTATTCCCGCGGCAATTTCCTTATTTTCCGGGCTAAAAAGTAGCCTGCGTCCTTTCCCAGGATACAAGTTGTACTGCCTGTGCCCGTACCAAATTTCATCAAACTAGGTTGAAAAGATGGACGTAAAAGTAAAAACATAGCAGACAAATAAACAGACATAAAGATAGACATATCTACACACTTTCGCATTATAATATTAGTTTAGTTTCTAAATAGTACACTAACTGACACAGTTCACCTGACCTTCCAATCGTGCCATAGCTATAAAGTTCTGAACTCGTGTCCAACCTATAATTGTGACATCTTGTAGTCAACAACATCTTCTGACCCACTTTCGGTTTCGTAGAAATCTGTGGTTAGGTTATTTGTATCAGACGTTAATTTTTTTCTTCTACATCCATCCATCAGAATGAAAGTTTTGCCTTTACCTTTGTTTTTTATTATCAGGGCATTATCTTGAACAAAATAAAGCCCGCGATAAAGGTATTTTAATAATTCCATGAGAACTTTTTGATTTTCCGTCATAAAACTTTTATACCCATCCTTCCCCGGGATGCAATCTGACTGTAGCAAACGTCAAAAGTTGAACAGATGGACTATGAAAAAAAACATGGCAGACAGACAGGCAAATAGACGGACAGATAAACACACTTTCACATTTATAATGTTAGTAAGTATATTATGGATACTTGTACAGGCACGTCCGAAAAGGCTGTTGCAGGTGCCGAATCTGTTCAAGCGTCGTAAATTCAGTCATTAGTAAGGACTAACATTTTGCGACGCTTGCTTTTGAGTCTCTGGGCCCATGGTTATCGAGCACGAAACATTTTATCAATGTTGTTTCCCAGAAGTTGGTCCACGCTAATGGTGACTCAAGAGGTGGCGCTTATTTAGCTCAATGGCTCAGCCTGGCAATTCAGAGGCAATATTAGCGCCAGTGTCCATGAACGATCATTTGGACGGTGTATACTTTTTGTAAATATTATGCTATAGATTTTTGTAGTAGGTTATTTGTTGTAAATATTTTTGTTATTAATATATTTTTTTCATAGCGATAATTTTATTAATCATCATCATTTATATTTATTACTCATCGATCTCTATATTGGAAAAAGTAGAGACTCCGATTCCTAGTATAAATGTGAAACTGTGTTTGTTGGTCTGTCCTTCAATCACGCCACAACAGAATAATGGATCCACGTAGAAGATCTAGATATGTATAAAGGTTAACCACAAGCTAAGACACAGGTTAATTTTTATGCCAATCTCCGGGATTTTAACCCTTAAAGTACGCGGATGAAGTCGCGGCCATCATGTTGTGACTCGCCTAACATCTTGGAAGCCAATATATTGAAATATCAGACCGTGTCCTATTTTCCAACACTTCCCGATGTTCCTGTCAATACGCTAACCGGTCTAGAATATATTACATCCATTTATTAGGATATTATGGGCCGCCAGCTAAAATAATACCTAGTATAACATGCAGACTGCGGTTGAATAATAAAATCTGTATTTCATTCTCGGATTGCTGAGGGTGATTATTGAGGGTCGTGACTCTTTTTCGTTAATCACGTTAATGTAATATGTTTTTATATTTATTTTGTACCAAAAACTTATAACATACGTAGAAAAACAGAAACATAGTGCACAAGGAAGCACTTAACTCTAACAGTGACCCTTGACAGTGGGAAAGGTTGTAAAGAAAGAATAGGTATGTCACCGTAAGATTATGAAAACCGTTGGAATGTAATCTATCTAGCGAAATAAATAAACTGTCGAAAGATTACAAATAACGCGTTATTTTTCGGTAGATTGTAATCTGTTAGTTATATTAACATGACAGAACCTAAGTAAGCCTGCGGCCGGGTACTACCTGCTTATTTATGTCGAACCCTAATTAACCTAACCTAAGACAAGAAAACGTAAATACAATGAATATTTCGAAAATTACACTCAGAACATTGAAAGGTTCACAATCTGTCAACAGTTTACAATCTATCGAGACAGAAAGCGTTAGATTGCAATCTGACAGTTTTGAAATTTTACAGTGACATGTAAAACAAAATTTGAGGTGGACTTCAGTCACGCCACATGAAAATAGATAGTAGCCGATTCTCAGAACTACTGAATATGCATATAAAATTTCATAAAAATCGGTCAAGCCGTTTCGGAGGAGTATGGTAACTAACATTGTGACAAGAATTTTATATATAAGATTATTATCCGTCTATTTTGAATCAGGCATAAAGCAATCAAAATAATTAGTGCAATAACTCTGGTACTGCAACAGAGCTCCGCTCTAGATTTGTCTAATAAACTTATTTCTGGAATTAAATTTAATTATCATGCAAGGACTATCGTTGATGCCAATGGCGAATACGTTAACGCAAATTTAGCAAAATAGCAATATATTTAAAGCTAGAGGTGTCATTTTAGTTTCGTTTAGAAACTGTGTACCTCAGAATTAATTACACTAGGTAGTTAACTTTTGGAGGATCTTACACGTGCCGCGGTCAAGCACCGAATGTTACATCCACCGGGTCCTTGCAAGTCGTTCGGTGTCATTTGTCCACTTGGATATAGTAATGTTAGTTCCTAGAATTACTTACATATAAATAAACTGTACATATTTTATATAACACACTAGCTGATGCCTATGTCAGTCTCCAGGTCCTCAACTATATACATGCCAACAAGTCATAATTAAAAAAATTAAAAAACACGACTGCCCTGCCAAAAAAGTAACTAAAAAGTTAAAAATCTAAATTAATCTAGTTAAATTAGAATCTCATTCACATGTTTATTAAATGATATTTTTTTGTGAATCACTGGATATTGAACTTAGTGTTATATATTTTTGGAATCTACTCATCATTTTCTCTATGATGATAATATAGTTGATTATATTTTCGAATATTTTTTTTCAAGCGGGGCCATGCTGACCGTTTAGTCTTTCATGGTCACCCCTTAATTTATTTTTTTTAATTTTACTAGCCTATGTCACCCGGAATAAGCTAGGGATTCTAACGACATCATCATCATTTATCAAAATCGGTTCAGGCGTATAGAAGTTATGGTGGAATATACAAACTCACATACATGAACCCTGAAAACAATATAGTCCTTTTAGGCAGTATATAAATCACGTCGATACGTTGCTCCGTTGCGGCGTGATTGAAGGACAAACCAACAAACAAACACACTTGTATATAGATTTAGGTATGAAATGAGCTGCATTTATCGCATAAATAAAATTATAATTACGTGGCAAAACTAAAATACGCCTACACTGCCACTATTCCGCCATTTTAATGTGTCGCACAGGCGATAAAGTTTACGACCCCTTGGAACCAAAACATGTTTATGTTGGTGATTTTACTATGTTTTTGACATTGGCTAATGTACTAATTTTGTAATAACTGTACCAAAGTTTCTAACCATAGATACAGAATGCCACCTTTGTGAAAATATATGTACCCTATTGCATCGTGTCAATCAGTAATTTTATTTTGACATGATTTTAATTACTACCCACATTTGTGTATTTTATAATAACGTGACTTTGTAATTTTACATTAGTTTCAGTTAATAATATGATAATTATTGTTTGGTTTTATTCATTGATTTTATTTTTTGGATGTAAAGGCACCAATAACAGTGTATCATGGGTCGTATTTTCATAAGTAGGTAGGTCCTTTCTAATGTATGTTTTGTTGATGTGTTTAAAGACTTTTGATTTGTTTTCGTTCTTGCATCCTAATTTACTTAACTTATTGTGTTTTGAAAAAATATCATAGATTTGTACACCACACTGCGAGAGAATTGGTACATGATTCCTATTACTGTATCCACAAGTAAATAAAATTGGAATTGTGAACGTTTCAAACCATTACCCTCTAGTGAGCTGAATGAGAAGAGTTGGCCACGTAGTCATAGGCAGACTCTTAGACATGCAGATTTTGCCGCGATGTTTTTTCGTCATCGTTATAATAATTTATATTTAGCTGATGCCCGCGACTTGGTCCGCATGGATTTAGTTTTTGAAGTAAAACTTCTTTACGCACGCTTAATTTGGGGAGTAAGCTGGTGAATGCGCGACGAGAGCGTTACGAAAAGTGTGATCAGGCGGGACGAACGGAAGATGAGAGGGAGATATAAGTTAGTGGAGATAGAAAGAGAGAGTTACGTTTCGTATATTACTGTAGGGGCAAAAGAGAGAGGTGCGAGCACACATTTTCTTTCCCTCTTTCTCTCATAGCCAGTTACTAAGTTTTACTTCAGTCGTGTGGTCTAAAGCACACCCGTTTTTTTTTTATTTGGACGAAGTCGCGTGCATTATCTAGTACGA
Source organism: Erebia palarica (assembly GCA_964035005.1). Taxonomy (NCBI): domain Eukaryota; kingdom Metazoa; phylum Arthropoda; class Insecta; order Lepidoptera; family Nymphalidae; genus Erebia; species Erebia palarica. The sequence continues at coordinate 6,741,303 of OZ035992.1, forward strand.
AAATAATTCATTGGCCATACAGCGAAAGTAGTGATTAGCAAATAACATTGTTAACGATTGCTAATCAATATGGTTCAATAAAATATATAGGTAGCTTATTTGTACATACGGTTGGCATGTTCCCAAATCGTTTCTTAAATATGAAACAATGAAATAACTATGCAGATAGCCAATGTTATGAGTCATTGTCTTGCTAAACTATGACTGTATTAGTTTCTCACTTAGTTTATCCCTCGGTTTCTTTCGAGTATACTATGTGGCCACTTAACTATTACACAGAATACTTTGTGTTAACTACGTAGCCAGTATGTTCTAGGCACTTTGATAGAAGCATTCATAGCATTCATAAATCGCGGTGAAAAAAAAATGGCCACTTTTGTTGGCGTGATTAAAATAAATCCATGCCAAATTACAGCTTTCTAATACAAAGAGCCTGTAAGCTAAGCCTCGGACAGACAGACAGACACAGACGGACGGATATGGCGAAACTATAAGGGATTATGACTGTGGAACCCAAAAAAATTACAAGACAACAAACAGGGAAGTAATCAGCCTCATATGCATTCACACTAGCAAGGTAACATGCATATTTTAAAACTAAAATTAGGTACAGGCAGGCCCGTAAATGAATCATAAGTATTCGGTTACTGTGATAGCCTAGTGGGTAGGTATTCCTATACGGAAGGTCCGGGGGTTCGATCTTAGGCTGTATATTTTCGGAGTTATGTGCGTTTCAAGAAATTAACTAGCACTTGATTTGACGGTGAATAAAAACTCGCGAGGAAACCTGTATGCGTGAGAGTTCTTAAAGTTGTGTGAAGTCTGCCAATCCGCACTTGACCCGCGCGGTAGACTAATGGCTTTACCCTTTTTACTCCACGAAAAAACCGGAAATAGGCAAAGAATCAAGATATGAAAGTCTTTAAGCTTTGAGTTTTTTGCCGTTTTAACTGAAAATCACAAATAATGTGTAAAATCAAGCTTGCACGCTTCGCTCGGGTAGGTTACATAAAAGTGGGGGTTTTCATTATCGAGAAAACCACCACCACCACCACTACAGCCCATTAACGTCCCACTGCTGGGCACAGGCCTCCACTCTCATAGGAGAGCGGGAATTAGAGCTTAGACCCACCACGCTGCTCCAATGCGGGTTGGTGGGCTTTAACGACTATTACCACGTTAGTGATAATAACCGGGACCGACGGCTTAACGTGCTCTCCGAGGCACGGGGGTGAAACACCGCCAACTTCCTAACTCCGGGCTAGTATAGAGAATTTCTAGTCAGAAAAACCCAACACTTATTATGGCCCGACCCGGGACTCGAACCCGGGACCTCGTCAGCCGCAGTCAAACATGCTAACCACTAGACCAACGAGGCAGTTATTGCAATTGATACACTTTAGTCATACTTTTTACAAAATAAGGCCCCTGTGTTTTTCGTGTCAGGCAGTTTTTTTTCTATCGAAGTGTAGGTACCCAGTTTCCATATTATAAGGAAAAAGTGTCATTGGTGTTATTAACCTGAGTACATCTCACTCTTGGACTGATTCCAAATATTCTTTTATAATTTAACATCGTTACTATTAACATTTCTGCTATCTACTTTATGTTGATTTTGAGCAAAAGTAGTTTTTTTTGAGCAAAAGTGCACGGACAAGGTCGCGGGCGAACACTAGTTTGATATACAAAGGCCCAAGAGTCTAAATCATGACGACAGTATTCTAAAAAAAACATTCATATTATATCGTAGACCAGCTAGCTCTTTATATGACATGTCGAGACTCTTTTAACAGGTTTGAAAAGAAGATGAACAAAATCTGGGTAGAAACATAGTCAGTGGTAGTTATTTCATCACAATTTTTTTTTTTAATTTTATTCACTTATTAACAGAAACACTTTTATATTAACGTGGTTTTTTAGCACCCTAGCTTTGTCGATCTGTCATTGACGGCTCACTGCTGACTACTAAGCATAAAAAAACTACTAAGAAAATTCCTAGTTCCATGCTACTAAGCACGAGTCTTTTCTTTGTCGCTCACGTATGATAATGTCTCACCTGGGACAACGTAAAGTTAAGAAATTCATCAATTGCATAATAAACTCAATATAATAACAAATGTGTTTTAACAAGTCTGATTATCATTTTGTGTAATAGCAAAATCTAAAATCTTTCAGCAGTTCCAAAAACTGGCAGACTGTCTAACTTTTGTGCATAGGAAAAGTTAAAACAAACGTTTTCTCGGGCAACGGTGCCAGATCAGATAAACAATTTGCCATCTGCCGAGCTATCACGGTTCTGGCTGGGTTGACAGAAAGACAATAAACACTAATTTCTCAATTAGTCGGTCAGTTTTTCCCGGAAAATTAATGTGAAGATATTGCCCGTATGCTATTTTAAAGCAGTTCCAAATTATAACGTGCTTTAAACTTACGTAAAGCCAGGTCTCTAGCGGCCAGATAGATAGAGTCTACTGTATTAATTATTTTTTCCACTACAAGTTAATCCATTTCGATTTCACCTGGTGGTAAGTGATGATACAGTCTAAGATGTTAGCGGGCTAAGCTGTAAGGGGTATAGTAGTATACTCCTTATCGGTTTCAACGCTAAGGGGTTATCCCTTATAACAAGCCACGGCCAAAGCCTCCAAGGTTTTTTTAATATTTTTTTTTAATGAACAATATTTCTTTTTTTTGGAAAATTGTGGTTAAAAACAGCTGTATTAAGTAGAAACTTCCCGTACACAATCTACTGTCTTGGATTTGTCAATTGTAGAACTAAGGCCGTAAACACACCACGAATAAAAACAATTGTCTGGGTAAAAGGGGACTTTTATATCGCTCTGTAGACAACACGCGTTTTCCTATGAAGCAGGTATTTTGCGCGGACGTTTTGTTATGTCATATCCGCAGTGTGGTTTCCTCCTTAAACATTTTAACCACGGTTCAAACGAGAACGAGAAAATTCCCGCAAAGTGAAACTCCGCTAACCTTCAAATCGTATTACAAAAATAAACAACCGTCGTCTATTCATAGTCGAATTCATAGCAACAGAAGGCCTTAACATAAATATTTTTCACACAAGATTATCACCTGTCCCTTTTCCACTCATGCGTGGCACCATCGCTGTCTTCCTCCAGATGGCCACCTGCCAAACCGTCAGTTGTGAAATATAAAATCTAATTATGAAAACTCATATTATTATTAATATTGACAAACATGAAAGTCGCATATTTCGTAACGCTGTATCAATGAAACTATAACCCAATTTAGATGCTATTAGGATAATAAAAATAGGTTTATCTCTTTTCCTCTTACGAATACATTTGCTCGATAGAAGAGAATAGAAAGCTAGCTGTCATCCTAATCGAAAAGGGTCTTAGATATGTTTTCTGTTTTAATATTAAAATCTACCAAGGAGCGCTGTAGTTGGTCGTCGGCTTAATTATTTTAAGTTGGTGGGAGGCTGCGACCGTGGCTAGTTACCACCCTACCGGCAAAGACGTGCCGCCAAGCGATTTAGCGGTCCGGTACGATGCCGTGTATGGGTTTAATAAAACTGCCATACCCCTAATAATTTAGCCCGCTACCATCTTAGACTGCATCGTCGCTTACCATCAGGTGAGATCGCAGCCAAGGGCTAACTGGTGGTGGATAAAAAAAAAAATATTTCTTGTTTTTTCTTCGTTAACTAATGAAATTATAACTATAAGATATATATATGTTACCGTAAGATTGTAAAAACCGTTAGATTATAATCTAACTCGCGAAATTGTAAACTGTCGACAGATTGTGAACCGTTCAATGTTATGAGTGTCAATTTTTGAAATATTCATTGTATTTACGTTTTCTTGTGTCTTTCTTGTAGGTTAGGTTAGGATTCGACATATATAATCAGGTAGTGCTTAGGTTCTATCGGGTTAATATATCTAACATATTACAATCTACCGAAAAATAATGCGTTAAATTGTAATCTTTCGACAGTTTGCAATTTCAAGAGTAAGAGTATATAAGACTTTGTAGAAATCTCAGTTTAGGATTCAAACAAACTACCCTTGGACAGAGCACGATCGCCACACCTTGTGGCGATCCATGCAGGAGACCATCGTCCAGCAGTGGACGTCTATAGGTTGAGACGACGACGACGACGACGACCCTTGGACGGGCTATGGATTTTAACGACTGACCTACAACGATTTTTTACAGGCCGACAGATTATTGTTATGAGTTATAACGTTTGGCAGTGCTTTACCCATAAATATGAAGTGCAATATTGTCCAGACGTATCTATTAGACAATAAATGTGCATTACTTAAGAATCTTGGCAAGAACAACTAGGTTGGTCGCGTTGTCTCAGAGGTCAATCGACAATATGCCAATTAATGAACTTCTTAATGAAAAGTCGCTTGAATACTAGGCTAACCCACGCGAAAGTATTAAAGCGTCTCTAGTACACAACAAGTATAATAATTTTTAGATAACAATGTCATACGATATTATTTAGTTTTTGAGTTACTTGCTGGCTATTATATTCAGATCTGTTCACTATATCACTATTTATAGTTTTGTTATTATTGTTTAATTAGTTTAGGTTTAGGTTTAGGCATTCATTCCGTTGCCTGTCCGTTGTCCGGTGATGGTGATAATTAATGACGGTATCTTAAAACTAATGTTATGATCTCATTCTGTAAATCTATTGCGGGGTGTATTATGAAAGGGATAGCGATATAAATAGGGATATCATTTTAGCTTAGTTTAGAGATGGTATTTTAATAATAATATTAAGTTTCGATATAGCGGAAAAAAGAACTAAATTGTAGTCCTATAGGCTATGCGCTTCTATAATTCTCACGTAACAACGTTATCGTTTTCATATAAATTTTCATACACTTTAACTTCCCTGTGTTAACGTAATATTGTCACGTTAGAAATTATAAAAGTGCCCAATCTATGAATTAATTCGCTCTACGTAATGTGCTACGTTTGCTACAGGCTCTACAAGTGCTACGCATAGGCTCTACAGCCGCTACGGATTGCTACGACCCAAGTGGATCGCGGATTTTTTATTAACGTCAACACCATTGCAATACAACTATTGCAATGGTCTCCAGTTTATATAACTTGTAGTGGTTTTTTTACCAACTAAAAAAATAATAATAAAAATTATCATTGCATAATGCATACTAACATCCACAGTAATAATAATATGATTTGTTCGATAAACGTACACTTACGTGAGTCACCGCTGTTAGAAACATCTGCTCTTTGAAACTGAGGCGAAGGAAACCACAACTCTAGTCTTTAACTCTTACGTGTTAAAGTAAGTGTTCTTGATAATATACGGGTGTTTATAATATCTGGCCTTCACCAGGGACTTTGTATGACCTATTTAAATAATAATAAGGTCCGCTCGCATGAATGTCGGCCACGGTCTCCAAAGAGATTAGCCAGGAGGTTTAGTACAAAGTTTTTAGTTTTTTTTAATCTATTCTAATATTATTAATAAGAATTAATTGTTTACTAAATTTAGTAAATATCTCATTTGACTAAAGTAAATATTATTTTAAAATATATAATTGACTACATACATATCTTTAATATCTATAATAATTAAAAATACAATCTATAGTAATTAGATAAGTATATTTTAACGTTTAAATATTTTTTTAGATAGATATAACTTTTTAAGACACAGTAGAATGACTTAAATTGTTAATTTTGTTACATAAAAGTATAATTAAAATTGTTAACTTCAACACTAATGTTACCAATTTGCAATGCCCTAACGGGGCCTCATGTATATATTATATTTATTTTTTATTATACATGAAGCCAATGAATAAATAAATGAAATAAATAAATAAATGCGAAAGTTTGGATGGATAGATGGATGGATGGATGCTTGTTACTCAATCACGGGAGAAAGGCTGAACGGATCTGCATGAAATTTGGTACATATACATTATAGTTTAGAATAGCACATAGGCTTCTTTTTATGTCGCAAAATTAAAGAGTTCCCGCGGTAACCAAAAAACTCCACGCGGACGAAGTCGCTTTCATCAGCTAGTAATCTATTTCTAAATCAGTGTTTAAGTGGTTTTCAAAAATTTTACTCTAGAGAAGCCAGGGCGGGATGCAGTACATAGACGCAAACAAATAGCCGAACGTCATAACTGAATCAGATGTATATATTTAGAGACCCATTATGATACTCCAACCAAAAATACTTGGGCATACAATGCATCCTCCCACGCGTCTGCTATTCGCTGAAACCAACATTCATATATTATAAGTACGTACTTATAAGAATAAGTACGACCTCAGACTCCGACTTCAATAATTTTCTCACCGTATCGGAATGTTTACGCACACCAATATGATGCTAGCGGTGCGACAGATAAAATTATCTTTGTGTATGACAAAAAGTATAGCGATAGTTTTTTTTCTAGCGATAGGAGTCTAAATGATTGCAGTAAAATCATTTTTTGTAATACTTGTGTAAGTATAGAAATGTAACATAGTCTAAAAATAGAATAATAAGAAAGTTTGACTAAAAAGTATGAAATTTAATTACAGGCTCTAATTATTATTTTTGTCTGCAGACGACTGCGACTGAACATACAATAACGTTAAAATTCAAAATTCAAATATTTTTTATTTAAGTTGACTTTGACTAGTGCTTTTGAATAGTTGAATGAATCTACCACTGGTTCAGAATGACATTCCTACCGAAAAGAACCAGCAAGAATCTCGGTAGTTGCTCTTTTGAAAAAAAAAATTTACAATTACATCAATGTGTGGATACATAAGTAACCGCTGTCTTTAGCATTGCTTATCCATGCTCTTTTATCCTTAACATAATATTCAACAGCATAATAAGCCTTTTTTCAGGAGCATACTTTTACTGGATTTCTTACTTGTGTAAAAAAGTTTAAAATATGTTGTGTTTTGTTATAGAATATTATTATGATAAAATGTTGATTAAAGATGCACATGATAAGCTTACAGAAATTGCAAATTAAGAAGTAATTAAAATACTTAAGAAGTAATTATAACTGCCAAAACATTAATCATTGTGTTTATTTTAAGGATACACGTAAAAGAAACAACGTGAACGCGACCTACGCAAAGCAATTCAAATTACCCACTCCATTTGCTAATTTTAAAATAATTAATAATATTATGCTTCAACAAAGGCAATTAACGATCCATACTAATATTACAAATGCGAAAGTCTGTCTGTCTGTCTCTCTGCTACGCTTTCACGGCCCTTACGGCCGGCTTTAACGGCCTTTTCAACTGATTTTGATAAAATCTGATACAGAGATTAGTTGCATCCCGGGGCTACTTAGGCATACATACGCTATTTTTAAATCCCGGAAAATTAAGAGGGATTTTACCATTGAAAATGTTTATCAGATGCAAATCGCCTGAGACATATTGTTGGCCAAGGATTTTGAGAGGGTCGAGATGGGAATAGTACCAAGGGATGAGGAATTTATCGGGACACGAGAATACATATTCATAATCGAGAGCACATGACATTTTGAAAATCAGCTGGTGATTTTTTGGAATGAAACATGTGAAAAAGTCGGGTTTTTGGGGGGGTTTTTTTCCTAAAAACCGACTTAAGAAAATATGAAAAATAGGGTCCTAGGGTTTATAGTTTAGCTACAAAATGGCGAAAATTTTTAAAAATCGGTTAATAATTGTGACTTAGATTAGATTAGATTTGGAGTTGTAGAAAAATGGGTATTTCCGTATATAAAAATGATGTAGCTTCTATGATTATTATTGACCGATCTTCATGGTAATGGTGTATAAAGATGCGGATGCAGGCGAGAAGTTCATTCAAGTTGGAATTTTGAAAATTGGTAGTTAATTTTTGAAGTTTTTCTCAGAATCAACAATGAGAATGAATCCGCCAAACTTATAATGTGCAAAATAGAATAAATAATTTTTCGTAAATTTTTGTATTCATTTTCAATGCTCCGAGTCCGATTCTTGCGGGGACTGCAAAATCTGTGATTGTTTTTATTCTCGTTTTGATTTTTTTAACTGCAAAAAGCTTTTTGCAGACGGATTATGCTGCTATGGATTATGAAAATGTATTCGCTAATTTATTCACAGAAATATTGATTTGTCATTTTATAAAATGTTATACTTAGTCCGTCTTTACTTAACTTCATAGATTGCCTACATATAACGTGATCTATAAAATACTATGCTCTCATTCTGTGGGGAAATTCCGTTGATATTCTAAGGGTATTTAGGATTCAAAAAAATTCGAGCTATATGTGGAGCTGAACCCCTACAAACTTGTAAGCCGCTCTTTAAAATGACGAAGATTTTACCTCTCCCTTGTCTCTACATATTTGAAGTCTCTGTTTTTGTGCATAAACATAGAGATCATTTTCCAAAAATAGCTGATATGATCTCAAGGTCCAATAGGCATGAAAATAAGCTTGTGATGCCCAGACAAAGAATAAACTTATTCAAAAAAAACGTTTATTACATGGCCATATCCATACATAATAAAATACCAGAGAGCATTAAAAAACAAAATACATATAGCTTTAAATCAAACATGTTTAAATTATTATTAAATAAATGTTACTACACAGTTGATGAGTTCTTGCAGGATAATATTAATTAAAATAACTAACATAATTATGAGTAAAGGTCACATTAGAACATCTTTACAATTTATATTAAGCTATGCTTTTGGGTGTTTATCGATTAATGATTTTCTATATGTATAATAATTATTATTGACATATCTTGTTTACTTTTAGATATAGTTTGACATTTTAATAATTTTGTGTAAAATAATAATAAATCACAGGTATCATATTATGATGTAATCCTTATAATTTAATTATGAGGGGGTCAAAAGTGGCTCCAAATGGTTCGTGTAATATTACACACGGTGCTGCTCGCCAGTTTTTTTGAACTTTGGCTGGACACGCTTCCGCGTGTCTTGATATTGACATTTTGAAACCATTTCGTAATTCAGCTTTTGTTTACATATCAGATTACTACATATCATGATTTTTTCCTATTTACAATAATTAATGATGATTTGGAGTACTATGCTGTGTTTAAGTATTGTTTAATTTAAATAAGAATAATAAGTAGGAAATATTATGATGTAAGATGCTATAATAATTGCACGCCATACTTGGTAGTAAACTGTTTCCAAAAATATTGTAAGAGCTCTATACGTGTATTTTGCAATAAATAATTATCATAGCTTATCTTATCTTACCTTGAAACTCTTATTAAAATTAACAAGTTTTTGTTTAATATAATAAAAATTTTAATAACCAAACCAAACCAACCAAAAATTTTAATATCTAATTTAATATCATATTTTATGGATGATATTATAATTTGACGCTAGGTAATAAGTATTTTGAATTCTTAAGATTCTTATAGCGTACGTGCTTCTGATCACGTATAGTTTTGTTCTTTGCCTCTAACTAACACATTTTATTAGAATCACGATCCGCGTGGTCAGTATCTCAGCCAAATCACGAGACGTGAGTAATTGGTCGTTTGTTTGCGAAGTGGCTTCAGCGTTCTGATACCATTAGTAAGCCATTCAACTTCTCGGAAAATATATCGTCTCCCATTTTTTGAGCGTCTTGTTGTCTTATTTCATAACAATTCACGTAAGATTCAATTTGAAATTAAATATTTCCGAGTTATTATTTTACGGAAAATTTTTATTCAACTTGTATTGCTTTACCAAGCTTTATACACGTCAGTTATCTCATAGTAAAGTATTTATATCCAATCCAATCCATCAACCTGTATGCGTTCACTGATGGACATACTTAGGACTTTTCGAAAACACAGCCCCAAACACGGTCCTTCGGCTTCCAAATTCATCCACTTCCCACCAATGTAATTCGGACTGCTTACAACAGGTAGAGAAATAAATTTAAAAAAAACCTTATTTTCTTTTCACAAATTTTGTTAAGAAATAAGTACAATTGTTACCAGGGTACGCCCTAATTTCTATTTTAAGTAAGTCTTCACTTTAAACTATTATATCTTACAGTTTTTTTAAGAAGAAGGTAAATTGTTGTACCCTGACTGAGAATTACCTAAACTTGTGCTGAGATTTGAGTAGACAGACTATAACCGCGTGGATTTTGAACCGACGCCTTTCAGATTTCCATGTCCTAAACTATTGAGATATATCTACTAGATTTAAATAACAAATCAAGGATTCCTATACAGATAAGATATTTTTTACATAACGGATATAAAATACAATATTTCTGTACTTATCGCAAAATCTTTCATGAATGAATATCGTTTGGATGTCATACTATTATGTGGTGTGTATTGAAATGGGTGACATAATATAATTAGAATGAATCCCGCGGCCAATAAATTCTATTGATCATCAATTTGTTCTGATCAAGCACGTGGTACAAACATTCTTTGAATTCTGCATCAGGTTTACTCGCAACCTTCAGTTCAATTACATTGTCTTTATTATTTATTTCTTTGTATTAGAAAAACTACGTTCTGTGGAGCTTTTTTGTGTCATTAATTTAATAATGTCCTCTCGACCGAATTTTCGGCCACGGCGGCCATCTCCAGAGAGATTGGCCATCTTCGCGGGAGATATTATAGTGCACAAGTGTGTGCGTAGTTGCAATCTCTGTTCCTTTACTCTCATAGCCCGATGGGACGGAAATCCGACATAACCGGAGAGAGATCAGGCGCATGACTGTCGGCTTAACGTGCTCTCCGTGGCACGGTAGTGGAACACCACCAACTACGAAGTTGGTTGGTTGGTGGGTGGACTCCGGGCTAGTAACTACTAAGAATTTCTGGTCAGAAAAACCCAATATTTGTTATGGCCCGACCCGGGACCTTGTCGGCCGCAATCGAACATACTAACCACTAAACCAACTGGGCAGTAAGATTCGGTTCGGATTCGGTTAGTCGTTAATTAACTCAATATTTTGACTAATCGTTTTTCTTGCGATTTCATCATATCATGTCTGTGCATATTGTTTAACTTTATGAGGCTACCTACTTGTGAATTTAACGGGCGTACCAGTTTACAAATATAAATCTTCAACAACAGATACAAAAACACACCTAATAAAATTTAACAGACTCGATGGATTGCTTTAGTCTGGGCTCGTAGTCTTGATTTACGAACTATTCTTAGTCGTAACATTCGGATTAGAGTTATTTGTTGCTAACATAGCGTCCCTAACTTCGAAAATACCCATAGCGTGGGATTTTGGTTGGTTTGTTCTATCTACTCTGTTGATTGAATATCCTGTGACCGGATGCAAATGCACGGTTTCTACACCAGATCTTCCCACTAATGAGGTATTTTCTTGATGTTATTTTCGTCGTCGTCGTCGTCCCAACTTATAGACATCGACGACGCCGAAAGTGTCCTGCATGGATCGCCACAGAGCACGGTCTTGTGCCGCTTGTTTCCAGCGGAGAGCTTGAGATCGCCTGTTGATCTTGTCCCCTTGCTATTTAAGAACATGACTTTTGACGCTTGAGTCCAGTGGTTCCTAGATAGTGGTTAAAAGAAGGACTGCCCTCTTCCTTGTGGAGGTCTTCCAAAAGCTTCATTTTTGGTCTATACAAGTCAGTCAATGTCAAGTCAGTGTAATACTTGTAACGTAACCTATGTGTTGCGTACTGTTTACATATAGTAACATTATTTTTAGGAAAAGAGCAACTGCTGAGTTTCTTGTCGGCTCTTCAGTAGAATCTTATTCTGAATCGGTAGTAGAGTCTTGAAGCATCATAAGTGACACAAGGTTTCCTACGTGAAATAATTAATTCATTTATTGTTTGAGCACCTTACCAAGTCTCTAATTATGTGCACTGATTGTTCAATGCTACTTCAGCTTTACAAAGTTGTTGAGTTGATTTAACTACGGTTTCCGGTGTCTCTAACAGATCTCAATCAGCAGTACTCTACCCATTACGCACTGAGTTCTGAGTGTCTCCTATTCCCGATTATAAAATCTATTTATTCAATGGTCTAGTTATAATTTTTCGCTAGTTTTGGTCTAGTTCACAGGTAGATTTTAAATATATATTGCGTACTATCATTTAGCTTAGTGGTTAAGATATCCGACCTCCTGTACGATCGAATTTCGAAGAAATTAAATTTCACGTGCTTTTTTTTTTATTGAAAATAATACAATAGAACTTAATGCTAGCTAGCCTAACCTATTTACTATATACTATATAACGTGCTTCAAACGGTGAAGGAATATATCGTGAGGAAACCTGTACTCCCTTGACACATTCGCACATTCTTCATAATGTTCTCGTAGGAGTGTGAGGTCTGCCAATCCATACTTGGCCAGCGTGGTGGACTATGGCCAAACTCTTTTCGTTACGAGAGGACTCTCGTGCTCAGTAGTAATATTATAAATGCGAAAGTGTTTGTTATTTGGTTTTTTTGTTTTTCCTTCTATCACGCCGCAATGGAGCAGCGGATCGACGTGATTTTTTGCATGGGTATAGTCGAGAGAGTGTCATAGGCTACTATCCTATATTTATCCTGAAAAATTAAGGAGTTCCCGTGGGTATTAATCCACAATGCCACCAGTCGTGGGCATCATCTAGTGGTTTGAAATTTCAATTTTCAATTTGTTGAACTTACCTACGCCCTCCAATTCATACACAAATACATTTTGACTCAACAATGACGAGTAGAATTACGACTTACGTGGATTTATTAGTCACCTGACTCCTGAACGTGATCCAGTTGCCAAAAGGCAATTTAACGAAAAATACACGAGAGAAAACCTACTGCCAATAATACTGAACGGTCAACTGAGCTTATTTGCAAAAGTGACGAAAGAACAGATTTATTGCAGGTATTTCTGGGACGGAACACAGAAATGTTTGCACAATTGTGTGAGAATAAAGTAAATTTATGATTATCGCCGATTATTTAATATAGTACTAAAGTGTTTCTTGATATTTATGAAACTATTTCGTTGAAATGAAAAGTGGTTTGTTAAATGGGTTAAAAATAATTAAACTTATGCTCCAATTTCTAAATTTAATTTTCTGTAAGTCACCACAGCCCATTAACTTCCCACAGCTGGGCACAGGCCTCCACTCTCATAGGAGAGAGGGAATTAGACCTTAGACCTGTACGTGAGCAGGTGATATGGCTCGACCGTAACAAAGGATGATCATCCTCCGAGCGGGTGTTGTGCTCGGGGACCACTGGTCCGACCGTTCATCTTTGGAGGTCGTATATATAGCGTAATTCAGAGAACGCTTCGTAATCGTGAGTTGGGCTCTTCGTGGTCGCGTGAATCGTACTGGTAATGCCATCTATTGGATTATGTGCGGACTACGAAGACCGCCACAGACCCACCACGCTGTTCCAATGCGGGTTGACTTTGACGACTGTTATCATGTTAATGATATAACCGTGCCCGACGGCTTAACATTCTCTCCGAGACACGGGGATGGAAATCCGCCAACTTCCAACTCCAGGCTAGAATTTCTAGTTAGAAAAACCCAATACTTAATTATAGCCCGACCCGGGAATCGAACCCGGGACCTCGTAGGCTGCAGTCGAACATGCTAACCACTAGACCTACGAGGCACGTAAAGTTTCTTAAAGAAAATCATTTAAAATAAAAGCAAGGTTTAATTACTCTGGGACTCAGTCTACGCCCAGCCCAAACACCTGGAATTACAAAACTGAAATTTTGCTCAGAGGTTACGATTAAGTGTAATATTGTAGACAATAAATAAGGTCGAATTTCTCAAAATTCCCACGGGAGTAAAGCCAGGGGCGATCGCTAGTTGTTGTGTTGTCTGACTGCCTCGTTGCTCTAGTGGTTAGCATGCTCGACTGCGGCAGACGAGGTTAGGGTCCCGAGTTGGCCCATTACAAATATTGGGTTTTACTGACAAGAAATGCTCAATACTAGCCCCAAGTTGGGAAGTTGACGGTGTTTCACTCCCGTGCCTCGGAGAGTTGGTCCTCCGCCTGACCTCTCTCCGGTCGTGTCGGATGTTCCGTCCCACCGGGCTATGAGAGTACAGGAACAGAGAGTGCACCCGTGTATGCGCACACATTTGTGCACTATAATTATATCTCCCAAGACGATGGCTAATCTCTTTGGAGATTGGCCACCGTAGCCGGAATTCAGTCGAGAGGATATTGTTAGCTGTATTGTAACTGAGTTAGAGACAAGAAGAAAACAGTATTTCAAAAACAAACGCACCAAAAGATCTAACAATCGTATTAAGAATAATTAGGTCCATAATTATTATAAAAGAAGATAAACTCGGTCGATGAACTATTCAATCATTTCGTAAACAACAGTTTTAAGTATAACAGTACTCTCCATTTAAAAGTAATGGAAACAAATGAGCTGATCAGGTTCACTGATCGCTGCAGGTACAAACGCTCGACCAGTCGAAAGCACTAATAAATGTTTATGTGAATTAAAAAATCAGTTCAAGATAAATTTATTGTCATTGCAATTTTCTTTTTTGCAATTCTCACTTACTCTTTATGACCTACTAGATGATGCCCGTGACTTCGTCAGAGCGGATTAAGATTTACGATTCCCACAGGAACTTTATATTTTCCGGAATAAAATATAGCCTGTGCTTCAGGGAAAGCTCCAAATTTTAGCTAAATCGGTTCAGTGATCAGTCGTTGTGGCGTGAAAGAGTAACAAATATACAAACTTAAAATAATCCATACTTTCACATTTATTATATTAGTACGATAAGATTTATTACGAGTAGAAACCATTCCAATGAGCCCTAATAAGAAGCTTCCTGTAAGTCGGTTATGAGTAAATATTATTTTTTTTATTTTAGACATTTATTGAAAATAATACAATAGAACTCAATGCTAGCTACCCCTAATTACTATATAAATCATGCCCGCGTGGAATGGTGGCAAGAATGCTGGCTGCATTTCCGCGCTGGACAGCCCGGCTGCTTGCGCAAAAAATGAGCCAGCCCTTCTTTCACCAGATGAGGCATTTAACCGCAGTGAAATATCTCGCAAATAAATTTTTGCCACTAAGACTCCGTGGAGTCTTAGTGCCAAGGGTCTCCACGGCAAACAGAACAAATATGTAACTCTCTGACTCCGTGGAGTCTTAGTGCCAAGGGTCTCCACGGCAAACAGAACAAATATGTAACTCTCTACATACTTATAGGCATACTTCCGCCGCTTGTCGGTTTAAGCCTTTTCTGCTGCGGCTCCCGGCCTTGATGCTGTCTCCCTGATATGGGGCCAATGTGTCTACGCATGGTGCGTCCGTTAGGAGTTGAGTAGATATCCTGCAGATTCCAGGTGGTGTTGCAGCATCAGATCAAGGTTACTATGTTCTTGGAAGAATTAGAGCATGAAGTGTCACAAACCATCAGTGGCAGTTTTTAGTGACGTTTGCCTACATCATTTTTGGGTCCCTTTGTTAATTCGATAACAAGTGAGTCGTCAGCTGCTGACCCACCTCCTTGTCCATGAGTCTTAGATAGAAGCACAGGCCACTGGTCTATAGCACAACGCGTCATCCAATCGGATTGCTAAATCGTCATTTGGCAGACCGTCTGGAACATCTCAGCTGGTAACCAGGTCTACTATCTCGCAACTGAAGGTTTCCACCCTAGAAGACCCTGATCCAATTCACAAGTCCATATCCATATTAATATTATTAATAAATAAATAAATCGTTTATTTGGAAACATTGTACAACTATTTATAAACTCGCCGGCATATTTAGCGGGACATAAAAAAAAGGTTTGATATCAGTATCATATAAGGTTGCTGGCTGGTTTATACGTCATTTAATTTAAAAAGAAATATTTTCAAATTAAGAAAACAACTGAACATCACATTTTATGCAATTGTTTTAATTTTATTCAAATACACCTTATCTGGAGCGAACTTCGGGTATTTCTTCCTTCTGAGTTTGATTTAAAATTTCATTGAAATACTGTTTTTTGTTAGTTTTTTTAATCGCGTATCTTTCTGGAGTTGATGACTGAATTATGCCTGACTTAGCCCCAACGGAGATTGCCAGGGCACTCGAAATGCGAAGAAATGGTCAAACCTACAGAGTGATATCCAGAGATCTTCGTCGACCAGTTTCAACGATCCATCGCAGTATCCAACGGTTCAGGGAGACCGGTACTTATGTGAGAAGAGCAGGACAAGGCAGAAAAAGACGCACTTCGAGTAGGGATGATCGTTTCATTCGGCTTCGTGTACGTAGGAACCCCCGTTTGACAGCTGTCCAGGCCGACATGAGTTAGAAGCAGTGCGGGATGTAACCGTAAGTGAGCGTACGAAGAAGGCTCGAAGAAGCTGGTTGGTTCATTTGTGCCCGCCAAGGCTCCAAGGCTCGAGGTAAATCATCGTAGAAACAGGTTAACTTTTGCTCAGGAACATCGACTTTGGAACGCGGACCAATGGAGTAAGGTATTGTTTAGTGATGAGTGCAGAATTCTCTTAAATCAAATTGACGGCAGGCAAAGAATATAAAGACGCAAAGGAGAACGATACATTCAGACAAATTTTGAAACCACAGTTGCATACGGTGGTGGATCAATAATGGTTTGGGCGGGCATTTGTTTGGGAGTTCGACAGACTTGGTAGTGATTGACAGAGGGAGTCTGACTGCAGACCGCTATATCAGAGAAGTTTAAGAAGAAAATGTCGTACCGTTTGCCCCATATATCGGTGAAGATTTTGTTTTTATGCAGGATAATGCTCGGCCGCATACCGCTCGGGTAACTCAAGCTTATCTTAATGATATGAATATCACTGTTATGGAGTGGCCGGCGAGATCACCGGATATGAACCCAATAGAGCACGTTTGGGACTTGCTGAAAAGAAAAGTTAAGTCCAGAATTCCAGCTCCTGCTAACGTGGGAGAACTGCGAATCGCCGTAGTTGAGGAATGGCGGAGACTATCCCAGGAGACCATCGATAACATCATTCTCAGTATGCCTAGACTGGTAGAAACTTTAATAAGAGCACGTGGAAGAAAAACACGATATTAATCACCATTTTTCTAATTTAATTAATTGTTATTTTAATATTAAATTTCACTTTTCCCGGTTACATGAAAAGTTCAAAAGTGTACCATTTTTCACAAATAGCCTTTACTCGCAAAATCTGTTCTTAATGTGATCTCATTTTAAGTAAAACAAATGAAACTTTAAATAACAAAAGAAGTGTAGTAAGTAGATTTTAAAATAAAACCATATTTTTTTAATTATGGACCTTTTTTGTTCCGCTAAATATGCCGGCGAGTTTATATTTCGCATTTAGCGAAAGTGTGTCTGTCTACTACGTTTTTACGGCCCATCTATTCAACCAATTTTGTTAAAATTTGGTATAAGCACAGTTTGTATCCAGGGGAAGGACATAGGCTACCTTTTATCCCGGAAATTAAAGAATTCCCGCGGGAATCAAAAATTCTTAATCCACGCGGACGATTTCGCGGACATCATCTAGTAATTAAATAATCCCCTTACAAAGTGGACAATGAGACGGGAATCGAACCCGCCACTGTCTCAATGAAAACTGTCTCCACTGAGTCAACGAAATTCAGTATGGCTTCCCACATCCCTTACAGGTTTAGGTTCATTAAATCATTTTATATGTTCGACGGAAAACACCTCTGCATTGGCTACGTCATGATCGGTTATCCAACCGGCTGCATCAGCCCACGCGAATTCCCACACCGCCTGGGCCAAGCGCCAACTTTTCATAGTTTAGTTACGATTTCGAAAACGACCCGACGCGTCCCACCGCCGGCGATTCCCCTTTTTCTCTCGAATCCATTTTCGCTTTATCTTCATCGAGTTCTCGATATTCGTCACTTTGACTAATTAGTGTGATTGTGTTTTGATTGTGCATTGACGATTTTGTGTACTTATTGGATTTTGTTTTACCTGTTGTCTATAAGGTATGTACTGAAGTTTCATTTCAATAGATAGAACTTCCATCATCTTGTCAACAGTTTAATATTGTGCAATATATAAATAGTTATTAATGCAATTAGAAGTGTTAAACAAATATGATTTTATTAAATTATTAATCAAAAGTGAATGAATTTTTTTTGGGAATTAGTATAGTGAGCATTTTTAAATCTCGCACTGTAAACCGAACGAAATTAGCTAAAACAGAAAAGCTACATGTATAAAGACAACAATTTAGCTGTACATAAAATTACATTCGTTACAGTAAATGATAAAGATTCATTGAAAAAACTTTGATTTTAAAGAGATCCAGCCAAACGGATCAACATTAGGTAATCGTCGAAAATTATAAGAAAACGAAAAGTCTGCGAGGCCTTCAGCGTTTACAGAAATAGATCGCGACGTTTCATTTATACTTGTGAAAATTTTAACACTGGTATAGCCACCTACTCACTTACACTTCACCTTGCAACTAGATGGCGCTGACCGCTACAAAAATGACTCATTTGAGAGCTTTTCCGAGCCAAATCTACGGCTAGGTGCCACTAATGATGATTGGTTATACGAGATCGGTTACCATTTCATTGTTAAATAAGTACTTTTCTATGTAGAGTCGCTGGCTCACTAGTAATTTGGATTATCTATACGATTATTTAATGTTACTGCTTTTTTTAATGAAGGCATAAAAATTAGTTCCAATTTTGGCCACCGGCTCAGATGAGTTTGACGGACTATACACGATGATCATATTTTTGATACAAATAGTATGTGAAACAGTTTGATCGATTAATGATGATTATGAATTAAGATTATTGAAGGAATGATGATGGATTATGAAAAAGCAACTGATATTAAAAACGTGCTATTGCATCGTTATGATTAAACTTAAAATTTACAGTCCGTAAAATGAGTTTCTCGAGTCATGGTTCGATAACTAATAAAATTTTACATCCTAAATAATTGATGTATGAATACTTACCTAGGCATCGTAAAGTTAGTTTTACTGTATGTCTTTAAACTGCAACTAGGCAAATGAGGATAACTCAACTAATTTAGATATTTTGGATGAATCAAATTGGATAACTTTTACTGCAACAGTAATACATTTATGTAGGTAAAATAGAATAACCAAAATCATACTGATAAAATATGAAAATAAATAAAGGCTAAGATAGATAAACAGACTTAAAGATAATAACTCGATTGGTAAAAGAAACAGAGAATCTTATATGAAACTCAAATATTCAGAAAAGACAAGAAAAGTAATAGCAATAGTATATTGTGTGCTTAAGGGTGAAACAAGACGATTTCAGACGAGGGTGAAGTTGCCTGCCTGAGCGAATCGAGGGCTGGCATCACCTAAAATCTGAAATCATGCTTCATCCCGTGGCACGCACGCTATTTTTTATATAATTTTTTTATTTAAATTAAAATTGCATATCTTATTTATTTTATTTGCTAGGTTGTTTTTTTACAAAATATATCATATCTGTCAGTTTAGTTGATGGGTAAAATGACAAAAAGGACTAGTTTCAGGTGGCTCAATAGGCATTGAAACTCTCATTTTTAATGCAGGTTAAATGAATAAAAAATTGAATGCGAAGCCGGAAATTATTTCATGCTTGGCTACATTCTATAATCTGAAAACTTTTACTTGCCGTAATTATTGCCGTTTACTGAAAATAAATTCTTATTTAGCAGTAATTAAAAATCTATTCTTTTACTATATAAAAATAAGTCGGGTTTTCCTTCCTGACGCTATAACTCCAGAACGCACGAACCGATTTCCACGGTTTTGCATTGGTTGGAAAGGTCTCGGGCTCCGTGAGGTTTATAGCAAAGAAAATTCAGAAAAAATTGAAAAGGAAGCCATCTGGTGGCGAAACGGAGTTCGCCGGGTTTGCTAGTTTATTATAAAATAAACTAAAATCTAAATTCAAAACTAAATTCTAAAATCGCTATATTTTGCTTTAGAATCATTGATTGGAATTCACTTTTTTATACTTAACTTTTCTGTTAAGTAACCGGCTTTAAGAGTAATTCAACACAGCACAGGCTTAAGACAATATTGTTGGACGATAACATTATAATTATATATTATGTCATAATAATATGTATGTATGTCATAATAATATATTTGGCCTTGAAGTCTAAGTAAATAAGTAAGTCTAAGTAGTTAACTACCTTGACTTTCTTCAACGTGAAGTCGAAGTCCAATTCGCATTTGCTCAGCGTCATGGACTATGACCGAAAGGCTTTATTAATTATTTTCAGAATTGAAACCCGCACTCAGTAGTGGGTCGGCGATCAACTGATTAAGATAATGATGATGATAATGATAATGGCCTTGACCTTCAAATCACAGATGATTTTACAATTATTTTTATAGTGAGCGTAGGAAATTATAAAATAATAATGCACTCTCCAAAATCACCGACAAAGTTATCTAAAATAAAAATAAATTATTTTGTGTTATTTTTATTTTATAGTAGTAGGTAGTAGAAGAAGTATTTTAAATTCTAGATAATCCCATTATTGAAGTGAAGTGAATACTCAGTTAGGCTTAAGAAATGAAACCTTGACCTGACCTACTATTGATTCAGACAGGCTAACAGCTATTTAAATGAAGGTCAAAGATTTAAAAGCTTTCTTTAACAAAATCAGCAAGAAATAGAATAATGTCTATGGTGCCAACTCAAAGTAAACTTATAACTTACAAGCTGATGCCTGCGACTTCGTCCGCGTGATATTGGCGTGAGGTTTTTGGTTCCCGTGGGAACTCTTTAATTTTCCGCGATAAAAAGTAGCCTATGTGCTATTTCAGACTATAATCTATCCATAAATTTCATTCAGATCTGTTTAGCCGTTTTGGCGTGATTGAGTAACAAACAAACATCCATCCATCCACCTTTCGCATTTATAGTATTAATATAGATGGAAGTATAGATGGAAGTATGGATGCGATGTAAACTTTATGTATCTTTGTGATACCTCTCTAATGTGTCTTTTATGATATTATTTCGTACTGTTTGGACTCTACCAACGCGTCGATTTGCATTTCGGAATTTAGATGGATTAATGCTAAGGTTGATGATAAATATAAAATTACGGAGAAAATAACGGAAAATATAAAAAATTACGGAGAAAGCAACGTCGAGCAACATTCCGGTGTTAATATTTCAGCAAAAATATTAAATTTCAATTTTTCTTTTCAAGGTAATTTTATTAGTTTGATGTTTTTTTTCTCATTTGTTGACTTTATAGCATCAGCCATCCAAAATATGTTGACGTTTTCGAAGCGAAGCCTGCGGCCGGGTACTACCTGATTATTTATGTCGCACCCTAACCTTACATACAAGAAAGAGTCTAATTTGTCTTGTGAGAAAACGTAAATACAATGAATATTTCAAAAATTATACTCAGAACATTGAACGGTTCACAATCTGTCGACAGTTTACAACTTCGCGAGTTAGAATAAAATCTAACGGTTCTTACAATCTTACGGTGACATATATACAGGATATGCCTGCTATATTTTTTCGATCATTGCCCTCGTCTCGGTTCTCGTATGAATATTGTGATCAATTTCTAACGACCATTGCTATTCTATTCGGACGGATAGTGGAAAATATTTTTTTTAGACTCGCTAACCACGTCTAGTGCCATCTAGTGTGGGAAAGCAGCAGTTAGGTATTTAGTTAAACATGTCTTTATATTTTTTCAGTTTTCTGACCCTTCAGAATCCTGGAACGGTTTTAACTGTAAACCTTAAAATATAACAATTGCAATCATAAAAAAATATTTACTGTACATTGATTTTTGACACCTAGGCAAACTCCCATGACTTCTACTGGTCAAGTCCTAAAAACGAGCGGGACATCCAACGGAAGCGAAGTCTCGGAGACTTCGCTTCTGGTGAGTGTCCCGTTAAACATTACGGCTTTTATACCAACTTATGATTTTGAAATTTTATTGCTATTATTATTTACCTATTAATTTGAGACGATAATATCATATACGAGTAATTTAATTTGTCTTGTGAGATATTCTTCATAACAATGTTATATTTTGACATTTACATATAGTTAAATATAAATCCCTCCAAACTTTCGCATTTATAATATTAGTAAAAGTATATATACTAATTTCCCAATGTATATAATTAATTACAGTGTGTAGCAGTTTTTGTTTATGTACACCAGAAATATCTGGATGCATGCTAATAAATGATAAGATCTGAATCTTTCATATTATGTTATTCTTCACGACATTCATAGGGATGTTTCTTCCACAGGATAATAGCTCGTCCTTTTTAAGAAGCGACCAGCCCCCTCTCTCAAGCAGTAATGACAAACACTTAGCGCGATGGGGGTGACCGACGACTTTGCCCCGAGCTTCACGCAGAAGCCCCAGCTTCGCCAGGAGGACGATGGCAACAAGCTGGTCTTCGAGTGCCAGCTCCTGGCCTCTCCGAAGCCGGAGATCAGCTGGTATCGCAGCGATGAACTGCTCAAGGAGGATACTAGGACACAGTTTAAGTAAGTGCTCCTTTACTTTACAAGTTACCACCACCACCACCACGACTACAGCCTATTAACATCCCACTGCTGGGCACAGGCCTCCACGAGTCCACTCTAGGGAGAGAGGGAATTAGAGCTTAGACCCACCACGCTGCTCCAATGTGGGTTTGCGGGATTTATCATGTTTGTGATAATAATCAGGGCCGACAGCTTAACGTGCTCTCCGAGGCACGGGGGTGACACACCGCCAACTTCCTAACTCCGGGCTAGTACTGAAGACTTCTAGTCAGAAAATCCCAATACTTAATTATGACCCGACCCGGGGCTAGAACCCGGGACCCTGTCGGCCGCAGTCGAACATGCTAACCATTAGATCAACGAGGCAGTACAGGTTACGTTAGTCACCACTTACCTGTAATCTAGGCTCGGAAGTATACGATGTAGATAAATATTGGATAGAAGCAGGCGTTACTTTTCGGAAGTCTTGATGATAAAGGCAAGAAGCTTAATTCGCTAAAACACAGATACACAACATGTTGCTAGCTTATTAGGCGGTGCATATCGCAAGCTACGCGTTGTAGCATATAGATTTGTCTGCTTTGGCGTATTATAGTGAATTAACAAACATGTACAAACTCCTTCAATAGTTAGCCATTAGAAGCTCTCCAACGCTTACGATTTTTTTACAAAATCAGGCTGATACCGATTGATTGGTTAATGTGCTTACAAATTGTGCTGATGTCTATGTCAAAAATAAATTATTTATTACTAATTATTAAATAGAGAGTCTTTCAAAAGACTTAAAATTCACATCCTCGGTTAGTTTTAAGTTTGATAACCATTTTAAGCCATAGATTAAAGAAAAGTTGAAATTTGATGTCGTCACAACCATGTAGGTATTTCATACAAGCTTCCAAACTAGAAGCGCGTTTTTTTAAGTTTGGGAGTTGCTGATTCGATTGAGTTGTCATCATCCCTATTAACATTAGGTCATCGACACAGACCCGACAGCGACATTATCACTATGTTGGTCTTAATGCATCTTTTGTTGCTGATAGGAGCCAAAACAATCGAAAGTTGACACATTTGGCACCGGCCACCGTGTTGTCTCGAACTAATAAAAAAGGATAATAATATTATTACATTGCGTTGTTAAAACGGAATATTGCTAATGTATTGCTTTAAAGCGTTGGCAGTATGGTCCCTGTCTGGGGAACTCTTTATTTTTCCAAAATCAAATGTTAATTTAGTGTAAAAGCCTATCTCTATTTCAAAAGACATGATCAGTTTATGATTTCAGTTTTTACAGTAAGGTTTAAAAATTAAAACCGAAATTATTATAGATTTATTATTCCAAATAAGGTCAAGGTAATATTTAAAAAAAATGTTTATTGTATAAGTAACCTTGAGCGTCCGGTTATCCTTTTTACGCTTTATGCGCTACCCATTTTTTATTCATGCCTAATAATAATCCGGTAACCCTTAAATACCATATAATTATAAACCTATATATCTATATACCTATAATATTATACCTTAGTCACTATTGTGAGTGAGTTATTTTTGATCAATGAAATAGTAATGAAAAAGAAATGTATGTTTTGTTTATTATTATTTTTTTATTTGTTGAAAAGCCTCTAAATGAAACACGTAATTAATCAAACAAAGCATTTTTAAATAACCACTGCGTTTAAAGGAACGTTACATCCTTTGACAGTGCATCTGTCTGCCCATAGACAATTTTTTCAATTAAATTGCTCTCGTCTCGGTCTCGTGTGTTTCTCTTTGTGTTTACGTGCTTGTTGAGAAGGTGAAGGTTTTTTTAGACTCGCTTACCACGTCTAGCGCCATCTAGTGTGGGAAAGCAGCAGTTAGGTATTTAGTGAATCTTTTTTTCAGTTTTCTGAGCCTTCAGACTCCTGAAACAGTTTTATCTGAAAACTATAAAATATAAAAATTGCAATATAAAAAATCTTTGTTGCACATTGATTTGTGACACCTAGGTAAGCTCTCATAGTTCCACTCACGTCTAGCGCCATCTAGTGTGGGAAACCAGCAGATAGGTATTTGGTGAAACGTTTCTTTTTTTTCAGCCTTCAGACTCCTGAAACGGTTTTGGTTTTAGATTTTAGCCAAATCTGTTTAGTTGTTTTGGCGTGAAGGAGTAACAAACACCCAAACTTACATATATATTTATAATAGTAAGATTGATAGTTTATTTAATGAGTGCGTACCAGCGTATTCCTGGGGGCATACTTCTATCGCTTAGAGCAATATTAAAAATGTAAGTTTTATATGACGTATCTTGACGTCCCTATAATAAGGATTATATAAATCTGTAACAAGAGCGTCAGCAATATTAAAATAATACTTTAAACTTATGGTTGATAAGCCCCTGTTTAAAAAAAACTTTAAAATGTATTTTTCTCTTCTTCACAGGATCCAAAGTATAGCCAACAACAAATTCCTGGTAGTACTGGAGCTGGATGACGTGATCGAGACCGATGCGGGGCTCTACAAAGTTAAGGCTAAGAACAAAATGGGCGAGGTGGCCGCCTCTATTAACCTTAACTTTAGCCGTAAGTGTATATCTTGTGCTTACTTATCGCTTAATTGTATTGTATCAAACAGTAAATAAAACACTTCATTTTTAATCATGGAGGTGCATAAAAATAACTAGTCCGCCATATTGTATTTACAATAACGTCACTTAGCTAACTATGCATTGTCATCCAAACTAAACGTTTTTGAAAAACTAGATGATGCCTGCGACTTCGTCCGCGTGGATTGATGTTTTTTAATTTCCGCGGGAGCTCTTAAATTTTCCGGAAAAAAAGTAGCCATGTCCTTCCCCGGGATGTAACCTATCTCTGTACCAAAATTGGTAGCAGACAGACAGACAGACACACTTTTGCATTTATAATATTAGTATGGATTAACTATTTAAACATTTAGTTGCAACATTTGACTTAAGCAAATCCACAAATATTGCAAATTAAAATAAAAGCGTGCAAAAATAAAGGTGATACGAGGTAAAGTACCTTTAACGCTTGATGGTGTGCTTTCACACAGTACAGAACTTATGCATCCTGAATGATATAGAAAAGAAATGGAGGATATAAGCATTTGTAACCCAATCCAAGTCACAATTAAAATAAACATAAAAACATGCACGTTAGTCATCAGCAAAAATAAATTACGACAAATAAAAAACAGCTCTCTGCTCTCTGCTCAGCTCTCAAAATCTATTCGACGTCACGACAAGCATGTTGGCAACTCGAGTAGATATGACGACGATCGTCTGACGAAAGTCTGTGAACCAAGTTATAATATTTTCGTCTTTATGACTTTCTTCTAAATATGTTAAAGAAAGTTGATATTATTTCGATAATTCACATTAATATTACTAGCTGATGTCTTGACTTCGTCCGCGTGGATTGAGGCTTTTTCATTCCCACGGGAACTCTTTAAATTTTCCGCGATAAATGTTCCGCGTGTGTTATTTTAGACCATATTCTATCTTAGTGTCAAATGTCATCCAGATCCGTTCAGCCGTTCTGGCGTGATTGACTAAGAAACATTCATCCATTCGCATTTAAATATTAGTATAGATAGAAAAATAAAACATATTATTGCTGGCATCAAAAACTTATGTCTCATAATCTTGTCAGAATTATATAGCAACAGTGAAAACCTTCTTATTAAATTCAAACCCAGTAGAAAAAAACATACAATTTCACCGTAGAAACTAGGAATATGGAACACTTGTATTTATTCTAAGATCGTGTAATGTTGCGATTCTAAATATTTACGTCTGGATGAGGTCATTCAATGTAAGCATTCAACTACAGAAATCAGAAGCTGCTGCATAACTGTTAGGCTAAAATGTTAGAACTTTAACGTCTGTTAATTTACTAGCTTCATGGTAAAAAGGGTGAATCAACGGATTATTTGACTAACGTTCGTTAGTGCCATATTTAAAGATTACGTGTCCGGCAAAATGTGTTGATGCAACTCAGCCTATGACTCTATCATTATCATTATCATTATTTCAAGTCATCGCTGGCCCACAGCTGACTATAGGTTTTCTCTCAGATTGAGAAAGCATGATGCAGTAGTAGTAATAGTGGCGAATTAAATATTTTTATAGGATATTGTCATATGTATTTTGTTATTATGTTGTTGACTATGCTCAAATACTGTATATTTGATGGACGGTGAACATTTATTTATCCATAGCTGAACCTTAATTGAAGGTTGTATTGAATTGAAGGTAGGGGTGTAATTAAAGGGTATGGGTAGGGTAGGGATTATAACGTACTTTTGGTTTCTTTATTTGTTTAGGGGCTTTTATAATTAACGTACTTCCGTGTCATTTATAAAGTTATCTTCAAGGTGTATTTCATTTTTTGTGCAATATTAACCTTTGGGTCAAAAAATAGCAAGTGTATAATAGCTATTCATACACTTTTGTTATACTTACTTACTTCTAACTTTGGCTGTACAACGTGAACCTTTTAATTTTTTATTTTTTCTTAAGTCTCCAAATATCACATACAGCGGACGCCTGCGTCCAAGTGCAGAAAATAATCCGAGGATACAAACAAGAAGTCTCCCAATCAATTAATCCATACTTAATATTACTAATGCGAACGTAATTCTGTCTGTATGTGTGTTACTCAATCACGCCTAAACTACTAAACCGATTTAAATGAATTTGGTACAGAGATAGTCGAGAGCCTGAGAAAGGACTTAGGCTACTTTTTATCCCGGAAAATTCAAGAGTTCCCGCGGGAATCAAAAAAATTGTCTCCTCAACCGATTTTGATGAAATTTGGTAAATGGATAGTTTGTATCCAGGGGAAGGTCATAGGCTTCTTTTTATCCCGGAAAATTCAAGCGTTCCCGCGGAAATCAAAAAACCTTAATCCACGCGGACGAAGTCGCGGGCATCATCCAGTACCCTATATCTTTAATAAATCTAAAAGTCACTAAATTTTCAATCTTTTAATTGAATTCTTGTTCTTTTGCAGCTGCGGATGAAGAAAAACAGAAGTAAGTTTCGGTTAATTACTTAATAATTCTTGCACACAATTTTAGATAAATCAGTAGCTGAATCAGACTCGACTTAATAAATGCCTAACTTTTAAAATGTCAAAGTCCTAGTACCATACATACTTGGCGATGGATGGTTTCTATGACCTGACGGATTCATATCCATTTACTGTATTGTTTATGTACTTAAATGATTTATTTTAATACATACATTAATATACTTAAACTAGCGGCACGCTATGATGGCCGGTTTGACGTTTGTCCGCTCATGAAGTTCCGTATTAATTGATAACGACTTTGAAGGAAATAATTGTATTACTTTATTGACGATAGTGATGTGCAGAGATTCATAAATTTTATCGAATGTAGTTTCTCATGAAGTTCCGTATTAATTGATAACGACTTTGAAGGAAATAATTGTATTACTTTATTGACGATAGTGATGTGCAGAGATTCATAAATTTTATCGAATGTAGTTTTAGGTTTAGGACTCAAAATTTATTTATTAAATTGATTTCTTAAATGTATACAAGTGTAGAAAAATCAGTTTGCACCATTTAAGGGGTGAATGTACTTGTGAATATGAACAATTTTCACTATGTGGACAAACCTCTGAAATCGCAAAAAAATATCAATAAATTTTTAAAAATGGAATCTAATACGATCGTCACATAGGATCGCTGGCTATGCGATTGTGATATAGTTTTGACCTGGCTTTGGATTTCAAATATTGATACTGCATTACTGCTCGTTAATACTGTTAATACTGCCCTTGCTCGTTAATTTGGACTCTGTTCAAGCCCTTTGTTGTGGATTTCGTCGATATGACCGAACGTACGCAGAGAACTGTTCTAACGCGTAGCTGATGCGCTTAATATTGGACAACGAACTGTTAGACGGATAACTAAAAAAAAATATGGCGAGACTGGCACAGAAGAAAATAAACTTCACACACCAAAAAAGAGAAAACGAGCAAAACCAGTCGTAGGCATCGATAAAATAGTAGTATGGACGAATCTGATTAATTATGGCCTTTTGTGGCACCTTTTTTGGTATCTTTTGTATTCATATGTTTCTTGTGTGCATATAAAGTATGTATATTCATTTTCGTTCAAATATTCAGTTCGTTCAAATAAATTAAATAAACATATACATTTTTGTTTTATTAAACCTATTTAATCAGGTACAAAAACAAAACTTAATTGTTTTTTGTTCGAGAATAAATTGACATTCCACATCACTATTGTAATGTGTCAAACCGGCCATCATAGCGTGCCGCTAGTGTAGTCATTTATGTTTATAAAACAAATGCTAAGCAAAGGTACATAGATCAATGTGTCATATCGATTAAAACTTCTTCATAAAGTCGACTGTTATCAAAAATCGAATTAGTAACGCATTAGAACATCATTGAATCGAGCTGCCAAAAGTAAAATAAATGATTGGACAGAGAATAGTAAATGCAGCTGCCGTTATCACCACCACTACTACAGCCTGTTAACGTCCCACTGCTGGGCACAGGTCGCCACTCTCATAGGAGAGAGGGAATTAGAGCTTAGACCCACCACGCTGCTCCAATGCGGGTTGGCGGTCTTTAACGACTATTATCATGTTGGTGATAATAACCGGAACCGACGGCTTAACGTGCTCTCCGAGGCACGGGGGTGAAACACCGCCATCTTCCAACTCCGGGCTAGTACTGAGAATTTCTTAATTGAAAAACCCAATACCTAACAATTTTTATGCCCGACCGGGAATTGAACCCAGGACCTCGTGATCCGCAGTCGACTACGCTAACCGTTAGACCAACGAGGCAGTTAACTGCTGCCGTTAACTGTAATAATATACTTTTCAGACAAGTAGACGGTAAAGCACCAACGTTCGCGCGCAAACCGGCCATCAGACAAGAGGACGATGGCAAGCGGCTGATCTTCGAGTGCAAGATCGAGGCCGAACCAGTTCCCGCCGTCACATGGTTCCACAACACAGAGGAAGTCAAACCAAGCTCAAGACATAAGGTATGCAGCTTGCCTGACAAGTAGCCAGTGATGCTAAAATCCATATACACACTTCATAAAATTATAAATACGAAAGTGTGTCTGTCTGCTTCGCTTTCACGGCCCATATGTTCAATCGATGAAATGTTGGATGAAATTTGGAATAGAGGTAGGTTACATCCTGGGGAAGGACAAATGCTTACTTTCCGAGACTTTTTATTCCGGAAAATTAAGGCAAAAAACTTAATTCACGCGAACGATGTCGCGGGAATCATCTAGTATATAATATAATAATGCGAAATTAAATATATTTTCGAAGAGTTCCCACGAGAATCAAAAACTTTAATCCACGCGGACGAAGTCGCTGGGGTCACCTAGTTAAAAATAAAAACAGAATTTAAAGCCGTTCGTGGAAACAACGACTGTTAACCCTGTAAAAAAGTACTTCAAAAAGTTTGTAACTTTATTTTTATTTTTTTAAACTGAAAAGTTCTAGTGTCTTAATATAGTGCCGTCGAGTAACGACACACAAAACCCAATTTATATTTTATTTACTGTAAAAAAAAAACTTGTAATAAGATGGCTTTTCTAAAGAGCGTCGTTTAACACCGTACTGTTGGTGCCCAAATGAGTTGAACACCGTTGAATAGAGAGCATTAATAATGTTTAAAAGTTTCGTGAGTGTTATGCGTTTTGGGCGAGATCTTAAGAACATTCGATCTACAAGCTGAGCCCAGTGGCGTGCAAATCATAAAGGCATATAAGCACTGCTTACCCAAATGAAAATACGTCAATGCTCGTTTCTTTGTAACAGTCAGTAAATAGGTTTTCTGACTAACTAATGCCTACCCTAGCGTCAAGCCCTGTGCACGTCATTGGCTTGGGCTCTATGATTGAGTAAGATTTTAGATAAAATTAGAGAGAAGGAATTCCAAGATTTGTGTTATAGGGTTTATTTTTATAGATTTAGTATGGCCTTGACCTCAATTTAATTGGCTTTCAACTCGGACACATGTCTTGTGTTTACCCATTGACCTAAATTTAGATATGCCTACGCATGATGTAGAGTAGACATTTCGAAGTGTATCATGACTGGTGACCGAACTAGTATTTAATTTAAATCAGGACAGCAATGATGATTCAGGATGGGAAAAAATAAAATTTTACTTTATTCTACAATTTTAATATTGATAATCACCTTTAACAAAAATATACAAAACAAATATTTACATGAATAGTTTTAAAGTAGTATTCAGGGATTGAGGTGTACGATAAAATAAATTAAAAAAGCAATTAATTTCCAAAGGTAAATTATACTAAATCAACAAAGTCGAGTCGAGTTCAGATTTCAGAGGTTGCCGTTTATATTTTACATGCACAGAAAAGACGGACTTAAAGAAAATAAGACGTTTTATTTTAAACATGTCACTCAGTCTAACATATTCATATATATGTGTGACCTTCCCTTTTTTAACCGACTTCTAAAAAAGGAGGATGTTCATAATTCAGCGCGTATTTTGTTTTAATGTATGTCGGTGCATATCTCGGTGGTTTCTGAACCGATTTGAAAAAAAACAGTCGTTAGAGGAAGCTCTCGAGGTGGTCCCATAAAAAATTCTGACTCCAAATCCTCAACCCAGACACTAAAAAGTTAAAAATAAAAATTCTTTCCAAAAAGCGACTTCCAAAGCCCCTGTAAAGTTAAAAATAAATTTAAAATATACTACTTTTTTTTGTTTTTTTTTTTACAGTTAACAGTGAGCAAGGATGGCAAATCATACTATGCCTCTTTAGAAATAAATAATGTGACTGTGGAAGATGCTGGCAAATACCGAGTAACGGCTAAGAACGAACTTGGCGAGAGCAACGCTACGATCAGCTTGAATTTCGATAGTAAGTACAATAGTGATGCATTAGCTCATGAAATTAAAATTAAATTAAATAATCAAATAAAATAATTAATGTTAAGCATAAATATTTTAAAGAGATAACAATAAAAAGATAAAAGGAACGAATTGAGTGGATATTTAAATAGAGAACCTGGACAGAAAATAGCATATTGATTCATATGTACCTCCATATTATAATCCACATACTATTGTAGGTACAAAATAAAATGTCACATTTAAAATTAATATTTGTTGATTTACTGAAATACAAACCACTTACTTAAACAATTTTCTGAAATGAAATATTTCTTCTTATTTAAGTGATCTTACGTGCAATTATTAATTAAAAGGCCATTATTATTAAAAGTTTCTGATTTATTGCATATATATAAAGAAACATGTTATTTTAATTCCATGAGAAAAAACACTTGAAAACAAACATTTGTCAAAAATATTTTATTTCAGAAATGAGCAGTCCAAATTTTTAAGTAATTAAATAAAATATTGCTTGAAACTGTTGCTTATTGTATTTGTGTGTTTCTAATCCAGTTAATATAATATACTTCAATATGTAAACGTAGAATTTGCAGCACAGCTTACTGTTTTCATCAACTAATTTTATAAAATTAAATAGATACACAACAAATACACAACGATAGTGGTTAATTCATTGTATGTGTACATTTTTCACATTTTTAAGATGTTTTCTGCAAAGGTCTGTTGTACTCGGCCTATGTCATAAAAATTATGCATCCTCGAATATTATTTTACATACACGATAACACACGATCATACAACATATTATATATGAACTCAAATTATTGTTTACAAAACTGTTACACATTGACTAACATTTACTAAGTTAATTATTATTTTGACTCATCATCTTATAATTCATTCACTTGTTACGATGCTTTACTAACTTAACATGCCCCTAGCATTTTACATTGTGTTAAATGTGTAAAAGGTTCTAGTTATTGGCTTTTGCATATGCTCTGTTAATACAAATAATGATAACATTAGCAACTGTAATGCGTACTGATAGTTGTCGAAAATTTATTTTAGAGAAAAGATAGTCAACAAGTAATATAAATCAACATTATTATTATTTATGTATCTTTCCAATATTTTAACTTTTTCTATCCCACGATTAACTCTTATATACCAACTTGGCCGCGTTGTAATTAATGCACACGAATCATAAGAAAACATCTTAAAATGTTTATACCAAATCGTGACAGTGAAAAGCTGCAAATCCTCGTGCAAATTAGTGCATACTAATGTAATAATGTAATGTAGGCGATGAAGCCCCCGTGCCTGAAGACTTTATCAAACCTACATTTACGGAGAGGCCAGTCATCAGGCAAACGGAGGATGGTACCAAAATCACATTCGAATGTAGATGTGTTGGCAAACCGAAACCAACCGTAACATGGTAAGGACATGACAAGTTTTATAGAATTATTGCTGTCCTTAAAAGATATATTGATGTACTAATATTGACACATGCACACAGGTACCATGGAAAGAAGTCAATAAAAGAAAGTAGTCGATACAAAATTTCATTAGAAGAGGACCAAACGCTATATCATATGGCAAGATTAGAAATAATAGGCGTAGAAAATTCGGATAAGGGAGAATACAGGGCTGTAGCAAAAAACAAACACGGCGAAGGCGTAGCTAAAATAAATTTAAATTTCCAGGGTGGGGATAAACCAAAGTAAGAATTTTACAAACTATAGCAATTTCTTTTAGGTTAGGTATTATTAAAGACTTGTACTTAAATTATTTTGTCTTACTGAAACAGAATTCCCGATGGTAAAGCACCTAGATTTCCAAAAAAACCTACAATACGGCAAGAAGGGGATGTCTTAATTATGGAATGCATACTTGAAGCACATCCCGTGCCAGATATCACGTGGTTCCACGGGGATAAGGAAATTAAGGATGGTAATAAAATGAAGATGTCCAGAAAAGCTACTGGAAAGGATACTTTTAATCTCACCCTAGAAATTTTGGGTCCTACTAAGGAAGATGGGGGAAATTATAGGTGTAATGCTTTCAATTTATTTGGTGAAAGCAATGCAAATATTGCTCTTAACTTCCAAGGTAATGAAGGGTTATTATAAAATAGTATTTAATTGTATAAAGTACGCATACAGTAGCAATGCATGTAGAGCTTAAAGCTTTTAATGCTGCATGTAATTCATTATGAAAAAGGTTGAGGATTTAAATGACTTACATAATTATTTTTCTTAGGGGGAGACGATGAAAATGGTTTTGCACCATCATTTATCGAAAAACCTCGAATAATTCCTAATGAAGATGGCACACTCATTACAATGCGTTGTGTCTGCAAAGCTAAGCCGGCGGCAGAAGTCACGTGGTACCGAGGCACAACAGTAATTAAGGCTAGCAGTAAAACAGAAATTAAATCATCTGTTCTAAAAGAAGATGTTTATGAATTAATTTTGCTCTTATCTAACCCAACGGCAGCGGATGGTGGCGCTTATCGCTGTTATGTTCGGAACGAATTTGGAGAGAGCAATGCAAATCTAAACTTAAATATTGAGGCTGAACCAGAGCCTGAAGGAGAGGGACCAACGTTTGTTGAAAAACCTACTATTCAGTCAAAAGAAAACGGTAAACTCGTAATAATGGGTTGCAAAGTCAAAGCTAGTCCAAGACCAACAATTGTGTGGTACCACGAGGGTAAAGAAGTCAGGGAATCGTCAAAAATAAAGACCAGGGTCGAAGTAAAAGAAGATATTTACACTATCATTTTGGAATTAATCGATCCTGGTATCGAAGACTCCGGATTGTATAAATGCAATATCAAGAATGAACTTGGAGAGCTCAACGCAAATCTAACGCTCAATATTGAAAGTAGGTTTCTAGCTCACCAATATACTATAGAACACTTAATTTTTGTTTCCAACAGAAAATTCATGTAACGTATATTTTTCTTACAGTCATTCCAGTAATAAAAGAGAAACCTAAGATCATTAAAATAATTAAAAAGAAAACAGTGATTGTTGAATGTAAAGTATTAAGTAAATTTGCACCTTCTTGCACATGGTACAAAGAAGCAAGTGCTGTTAATGAAGATTCTAGGCACACTGTTCTAATAGAACCTATTAGAGAAGTAAGTAATCAAAATATAATACAGTATTTTCTAAAATCTTAAATAGCAATATACTGCTATATTCTTGGTATCAAAAAATTAATATGATAACCTGCAGGCTTAAATCATCAAAAAGTTTTATAAAAGCCAAAGTACTATCAAGCCTAAGTATGAATATTAATAATTTTACTAACGAAAATTTTGATGAATTTCAGGGTGAGTTCGCAGTGAAATTAGAGATCTCAAATATATCACAACAAGACAGAGGGTCATATAAACTTGTCGCAAAGAACGAAAAAGGTGAGGCAACTTCGCAACAAGTTGAAATTACTGATATCCCTGAAGAAAAGGGAGAGAAGCCACAAATTATAAAACATCTTAGAAGTTTGGTAAGTAATAGCAATTAGCAATGCAACTAATATATTACACGTAGTAGAGGTAAATTCTACTATAGCGTTATATAACAATGTTTGCACTATATACATACATATTTTATATACTTCAATAAAATTTAGATAAAATAATTGTTTATTTATTAAGCTATTAAAAGCACTTTCTTATTACTGCATTTATGTATTTTAGGCTAGAAAAGAAAACGAAGAGGCTGAATTCATAGCGGTACTGAAGACTTCAGATCAATCATGTAGATGTACCTGGTACAAAAATTCCACTGTGATTAGAGACTCCTCGGAAATTAACACGTCATTTGATGGTACAAATGCAAGATTGATCATAAGGAAAGTCACATCGAAATACGTAGCTAACTATAGGGTCGTAATCAAAAATGAATTTGGCGAGGATGAATCTAGTGCTGACTTGACAATTGTAGAAGAAAAGGTAAATTCGTTTACTTATTCATTTATGCATAGTGTTTAGTATTGAAATTATATATTTATAATGGAGGTTTGTATGTTTTTCTAATGTGAATGTAAATATCTTATGCTTATAGAAAAAGAAAAAAGATGAAGAAGAAGAAGATGAAACTGTAATGGAAGAGTCTGAAGAAGAAATGTCAGTCGTTGAAGAAAAATCTGTTATCGAAGAAAATCATATTGAGGAGAAAAGGGTAAAATTATATTTTTTTGCAATGACATAATAAGTGAATGATATGCAGCCATCATTGGCCCATGCCTTTTATTTGATTAAAACTTGTATATTAGCTTAAAGAAAGCCTGAGAAATAAATAATATTTTTTATGGTGTTTTGTATTTTAATCAATAGATAATAATTACGAACTTATATTCTCATATTTATGTAAAACAGGAAAAACAGGAACTCAAACGTAAAGAGGAAGAAGAGGAGGAAGAAGAGGAAGATGAAAGAACTATGACTAAAAAGAAAAAAATGTCCTCCAAGAAGTTTTCAAATAAAGAGGAGGTTAAAGTAGAATCTCAACAAGAAGAAGTTCAAATTGAAGGGAAGAAAACAGAAGCCAAGGTAGAAGCAAAGAAGACAAAAGCTCAAGTCGAACAAAAGAAAGTTGAATCTAAAGTACAAATAAAAGAAGAACAAAAGAACGCTGAAATTGAAATAGAAGAAGCTAAAAAGATTCTTGAAAAGAAGGCGGCTAAAACTGAAGAGGAAAAGAAGGCTCTTTTAGAGAAAATTGAGAAAAAGAAAACTGAAAAAGAACCTGAACCAGAAAAAAAAATTGAAGGCATTCCAAAACTCAAACCCGTAAAACCCAAAGAGGAACCTAAACCTGAAGAAGATAAAAAAGAAACTAAAAAAACTGAGGAAAAGAAAAAAGTGATTAAAAAGAAAGTTGTTACCAAAAAGAAAGAAGAAAAAAACGTAAGTTACAGTTTGTACATAATAATATATTTATTTCAAATAGGTTTTATATATCACAGTTTTCTGATAGTTAATCTTAAATGACAGTTCAGAGGTTTCACTATATCGTATTTTATGTGTCAACATAAATGATAAGAAATTTTAATGTTTTATGTTGTGTTAACATATAGATGTGCTAAAACCTGTTTTAATTTAGGATGAATTCGACTTTGTTGACGATTACGAGCGTCCTGTATTGGAGAAATATGAAAGAATTACACCTACACCACTTGAAAAGCGATCAAAAACAAGTGACACACCTCAGGTAATCTCAAAAAAACACTTCACAAAATGACGTTTTATTAATTATTTTTAAATCATCGAATGTTTAAAACTCACTTGAAATTATATTGATTTAGACCAAACGCGCCTCTCTTACGGAGAGCATTAAAAGTCAACCAGAGGAAAGTGATGAGGAAGAGCCTTCTGTGGCTACTTCAGCACCAGAGAAAAAATCAAAAGTTGATTCAAAAGAAAAGGTATCTTTTCTAAAACATACGAATCTAAATACATATCATATTATTATCTTACTAAAAATAAGTTTTATAATTTTTCTTAAGAAAAAATAAGTTACAAGAAATAAATATCTCTGTAATGGTTTTAAGCCTTAAACACAAAATACAAAATAATGTATATAACTTTTGCCTGATATTTATTTACATATTGTGCCAATCAGATTGATGAAGTGCCAAAGCGTCCAAGCATCAAAAAAGGCATTCCTAAACCAGAAGAACCTGTGGATGAGTTATCTCAAGTCAAATTATCAAAGACACCAATCAAGCCAGTTGAAGAACCAACTGAAGAACCACAACTAGCACAAAGCAAAAAACCAATTAAAAAGGTATCAAATACGCGTGCTTAATAAAATTGTTAAAATAATTTAACAATATACTTAGACTAGACATAAATAAATTAACTGCTAATTATTTATTTAAATAAACTTTTTACTTTAGCCGGATGAACAAAAAGAGTTTATCGATGATTATGAAAAGCCTGATCTGGAGAAATACGAAAAGGTATCTCCTACGGCGTTAGAAAAAACAAAGAAACAGAATGGAGTCAAAGAGGTATAATTTAAATAATTAGAAGTGAAATTATTATTGGTTCATTTAATGCAAATTTCTTAAGCATAAAACTTCAATTCTATTTTATAGGAGTCTCCTGAATTTGTTGATGATTACGAACGTCCGGAACTTGAGAAATTTGAAAAATATACTCCTACTCCAAAAACAAAACGACCTAGTGATACACAGGTATCTTTTTTATCTAACAATTTTAATATAGTTTCATACTATCGATATTATTGTTAACTAATATTTAATTTTAAAGGATGAGACTGAAATGATGAAAGGTAAAATTAAACCTAAAGAAAATGAAGATGAACCTGAGGTCCCAACGCTACGAAAACGATCAGTAGCAAAGGACAAGGTAAAGTTTACACAACAAAAATGCATTAAATTGTAAACAAATAAAAAATCTATCTAAGAAATATATTATTTTACTCAGGAGGAAGAGCATAAACCAGATGAGAAATCAAAGGCAAAGACTATTAAAAAAGACGAGCCAAAAGCTAAAAAACGTTCTTCTCTTAAAAAGAAAGAGGTATAAATACTAATCCAATATAATGATTTCTAAAAGATACTACAAAAATATACAATAACAATGTTAACATTATGTTTGGGAAAAGTTAAAACTTACTACGCAAGTTTTGTTCTTCTATCGGCTTCTTGAGAGTACACAAACGCTCATTTAATAAATCTGACACTTACTTTTTAAAAACTTACTTTTTTCTCGTAATGCATTAAAAATTATCGTAAAAGTTTTGCCTATGCGCTTATTAATAATAATAATACCTATGCTTTTGTTGAAACGCTTAGTTTTTTAGGGATTGCAGAATTTCAGCATTTCAGGTTGGTAGTAGGATTAAGACGTAGAGCATAAATATTTTTTCGTCTAACTTTAGTACATTTTGTTATTATAATAATATTTGATTACGTGATTTGAAGGTCGAAGTGGAATTCATCGACGATTACGAAAGGCCTGTTCTTGAAAAATACGAAAAGTTTACACCGACACCTATTGAAAAAAAGAAAAAGGTAATTTTAAAATTATGCCTTGTTTTTTGATATCATTATATCCAACCAATATTCTCATTTTCTAAATATATAAAGAAACATGAAGAATAAGACTGAGTAGATTACGCCCGCGACTTCATTCGCGTTTAAATTTTTTTGATTCCCGCGGGAACTCCTTAATATTCCAGAATAAATATTGATTCGGAATATTAAATATATCGGATTTCGGATTGCATAAATCCTTGCCCAGGATGCAACCCTCCTCTGTACCAAATTTCGTTAAAATCGGTTGAAAAGATGGACCGGGAAAGCGTAGCAGACAGACATACGGACACACTCTCATTTATAATATTAGTATGGATATCTGTATTATACTATACTATCTTTATAACAAATGTGAAAATTCGGATGGATGGATTGATGGATGTTTGTTACTCAACCTCGCCAGAACGGCTGAACGGATCTGGATTAAATTTGGTAAAGAGATAGATTTTATCTATTTATCCCGGAAAATTAAAGAATTCCGGTGGGAACAAAAAACCTCAATCCACGCGAACGCGATCTTGGGATCTGCTTATTATTTTATAATGTTTCAAATAACAATAAATTAATAAAAAATATCAACTAGGAGGATAAAAAGCCAGAAGAAGAAGCGCCTTCAACTGACACTGTTCAACGAAGACGTTCGCTTAAAGAAAAAGATCAACTTGAGGTACAAGTAATTTCATTTTGGACAAACATTAACTTCATGTCTTAGAGAATTGTAAATATTAAAGTTGAGTCATTATTTCTTTGATAGACTATGGATGTCGATGAGAACGTCAGTGTTTCCAGGCCAAAAGCACCGACTAAAGCAGCGCAAAATGCTGAGGTACATATTATATAAATTGAAATAAATTGCAACGCTTATCAGTTTTATTACATAAAACTAAATTTTAAAATAATACTTTTCTTTAATAGCCAATGGATGTTGATGAAAATGTCAGTCTTACAAAGCCTAAAACTCCAGGACAAGAGCCTGAAGATGTTTCACTCACTCACAAAACGCCGGCTGAAATAAAGCCTACGGTTCGTATTGATGAATTAAAAAATGCACTTTAATTTTGGCTTAGCATTTACTGAAAAGTAGTCAGATTAATAAAAAAAACGTATTTTGCTTAGGAAGGTGAAGCAGAAGCGAAACTGAAAATTAAGAAACCAGAAATAGTCGACAGCAAAACTGTTAAGTTACCTACAGCAAAAGAAAACGGTGAAAAGGTACGAATAATACCTACTTGATTGTAGAATATTTTAGGAGTAAGTTGAAATATTAATGAAACATGTTTTCACAGATAGAAATACCTCTATCAATACCAACAATTTTAGAAAGAGTGTTAGTTCTTGTAAAGGTAATCATTTATGAGGTTTTGCAATAGGAGAGCACATTTTGTAGAAAATCACAATAAATTCTGTTATTGATGAGATAAAATAAAAGTAGCAAACTATAATCACACTATAGCGAACACATAGTAGGTTTCTATAACTAATATAGTATGAAATAATAATAAAACCGTATGAAAATGACTACAATAAATTTCCTTCTTTCCTGTCTGCTTTTTCTAAATATATTATTATATCATAATCCGAGCACTTAGAAGTGTATCAGACGTTTTTGTATCTTCACTTTTATATCGCTTATAACATCTATTTTTATGGCTTAGGGTGAGGATACTGAAGAATCCATAAGCCTTGCCAAGCCGAAAACTAAGACAACCGCGCCTGAAGAGGCTTCTCTCACACAAAAGAAACCTGCTAAGAAAAAACCAACGGTACATAACGTTTTACATATTTTATAATTATCTCAGCATATACATTATAATGTCAAAAAAATATGATTATTGATATCGTTACTAATGTGCGTTAAATTGCTATAGGAGGGTACAGAAGCCGCAGAACTCAAAGTTAAAAAACGGGCAGTGGTCAAGAAAGGACCTGAACTAGAGGTAGAAAGCCCATATTTATTACAATTCTAAAACTAGACGAATAGCTGAGATAATTAGAAAATAATCTAACAAATAACCCTAAAGTATTGCTTCTATTAATCTCACGGTTTTATAGAAACGAGTTGATGTAGTGCACAGATCACACTAATGTTTTGGATTCACCCCGCACTAGACAACAAATGCTTTTTTAATGTAGACAATCCAATTAGTCTAACTTATATTACCTGTTTAGGACCCTCTGACAGTAATAGGGGGTAAATTTGAATTGCCTCAGCTAAAGAAAACGGTAAAGAAGGCACCGGAGAAACCCAAAAAGGCTACTGAGACGACTGAATATGCATACGATGATCTCAAAGAAAATGTTCAAGTTCAAGGGGTAAACATTTTGAAAGTACTGGAAAATGTTATCGTGACGTCCCCGTTTTCTTCTTGTGATCGTTGAATTCTCTTATGTCTCTTTTCTTTTTCTTTTCCTTACACTCAGAAACACTACACTATGTTTATACTTTGCTACATGTAAAAACACTGCCAGCACAAAATTTATTTCAAATGCATAAAATTGGTAAACGCTTGGTTGGATCTTCGTTGTTGTGTCCATGAAAATATTTGGTTATCATTAAATGTTCTTATTTCTTTTTCCATTCTTTTGTACTCGTAAACTCTTGACACAGACTATGTTTTTTTCGCACTCGCACATGCTACGCACTACACATAACTACACTTTATGTTTTGATCAATTCTGTTACATGTAAAAATATTGCACATACAAAATTATTAATTCAAATACATAAATTGGCGTAAGAATTTGGTCAAAGCTTAGCTGGAACTTCGTTGTGGCGTCTTGGGTTTTATGGTCGCATGCTTATTATATGATGTTCTATTATGTTATTTATATTATATTCTTTCAGGTTCAGTAAGTACTAATTAATGAATCTTTCTAAAATGTGTCTTTAAAATAATAATATATCTTATCACTTTCAAGTATACACTCGAAGATTATCACAATCAACGGAACAATTTATCTGGAGAAATTATCAAGATTATGTAATTTGAATGTTTACAGTATGAATTAGACTTCGTTGACGATTATGAGAGACCAGTTTTGGAGAAATATGAAAAGATGTCACCTACCCCATTTGTTAGAGAAAAAAAAGAAAAAGAGGTGAGATTTAATATACATCATCATCTAGTTTATAAGAATACTAGATGATGCCCGCGACTTCGCCCGCGTGGATTAAGTTATTTTTGGATTCCCGTGGTAATTCTGTAGTTTTCCGGAAGAAAAGAGCCTAGAGAGTTAGCCTATACTCTTCCCCGGAATGCAACTTATCTCTGTGCCAAATTTCATCAAAATCGGTTGAACAGGTGTGCCCTGAAAGCGTAGCACACAGACAGACAGACAAAGTTTCGCATTTATAATATTAGTATGGATTCTTTCGCATTCGCTAGATGTGTATCTGTCTGCCTGTCTGCTAGGCTTTCACCAATTTCAACCTATTTTGATGAAATTTGGTATCGGTTGAAAAGATGGACCGTGAAATCGTACCAGAGAGACAAAATCACTTTTGCATGTGTAATATTAGTATGGATTAGTATGGATGTCAGTTAGAAAAATCCCTCTTGTATTTCTCCTATCTTCTTCCCAATTGATTAAACTTGTATGTTGGACATTGTATTAATATTTTTGTGGTTGTTATGTTTAGGTTGACAGCAGAAGAACGTCCGTTCAAACTGCGGAGGTAAGTACAGTTAGATGAAGTAAGTAATGCAAAAGCCTATTTATTTGCTAACAACTTTCTAAAATTTCTGTTCTATGCTTATACTATTAAAGATTATTGAAACCATTCCAAAGTAGAAAAATTAAAAGATTTGGAAAACTTCAAAATACCCTTGATAAACCCAAATAATAATTAGCTAAATTGAGAACGAGTGAAAAGTTTTGGAAAAAATTAAGGACAGAGTCAAAAATCCTGCAGAACTGTTGTGACATTCTTTCTGACATGGCAAAAATCCTTTATTTTATAATATACACTTACTACTTGCTTACTAACATATTGTATTTTTTAACAAAACAGACGGAAATGGTCGCTCAACATCAACAGTTTCTCTCGGTCAAGGTACAAAATATCCCCCTGTCGTGACCCAGCATTTGAGTATTTCACAGCTCCTAACCTAGTTTTAAGCCGAAATTAACCGTCGATCGTCACAACAATAATAATATTATTTAGAACGACCACGAGTATACGACGCTTATTTTCAAATTCTCTAATATAAACAAAATTGATAGGTCTAAAATTATTAGGTTTTCCTCAGGAATCACTGAGAATAGGTGCACATTTTAGACCTGTCATTTTTAATTTCAAGAATATTATGTCAATTAAGTACATCAAATTAATAGAATATTATATTTTAACCGATATATCCTTTTATATACAATGTTCTTTTATATATTTTTTGAGTGTGAAGACCATGTATGATGCATTATACATTAACCATCATCATTTAAACAGAATGATATTTTGCACTTCTACGGTATATTTTATTTCCCTTTACAACGATAACCTTAATGCGATTATATTTAAATTTTTTATCCTACAATATGATAAATATTCATTTTATTATTTGTTTTTGCTCGTTTTTTATTTTTTATAAATTTGATTGCGATTGAAATAATTTATTTGTAACATCATATTTTTCTTTGTCTTTCTAGAGTGAAAGCAGACGAGAGTCTATTCAAAGTGATGTAAGTTTTCGCATTATATCACTTTTATTTCAAATGATTACTCCTTTACTTGTCTCACGAAACACTTATTTAAATAGCTTTATTTAGTCCGCGATCGATTTCCTAATTGCTTTATTTTCTATCAACTACGAGTATTTTGATATCCTCTTTATTGTCTTAGGTAATTTATTATCACGATTTCATTGAAAAAAAATCAGTTAAATTGGTTGTGTGTCTCGGTACTTTTGAATTCAAGCCAAGTGGGTTTCGATTTACTACACACAGATTGATAGCTCTACAAATACGATAGTTAGTATTGCTATGTAGTAATAAGTATGCAATTGCCATACGCTTTCAATAGGTGTTTCATGCTACGTGAGTTGTCCTCATATTTACCGTTATATATCCACATAGCGTTAGCTCTACGCCGTAGAGCCGAGACTCCTAACTCCGTAGAGTCTTCGGAGGTTTTCTACGTGGATCTCCACAGAACAAGGTTTTGTGCTGTTACTCGCGTCCAACGGATCCAACGTACTGTGGCATGGTTCATCCACCTAAAGGGGTCTTCCATAGCTGCGTTTTTCTGTGCTAGATTGCTTGGGATCCCCAAAGCTTATCGGTTCTTTAAACCACGTGCCCCGCAAATTGACGCTTCAGTATTGACGTTTATTCATGACACATGGAGGTTACTACATTGTTCGTATAGAGTTTCTCATTTCTGATTCTGATTTGATCACGTAGAGATAGTCTGAGTAAAGCTCTCTTCATCTGTACCACCGTGAGCCTTTTTATCAGGCCCATAGTAAGCCACTAAAAATATGTAGCTGAATCTATTTTTTCATTCTGTAATCACTCACTGACTCATCAACGCCCAGCCTTGATGCCCTTTAATAAGGTTCCCTTTATAATTTTGACAAGTAATAAGGAAGGGTTTTTCAAATTCCTACAGAATCTATACTTCTATACTAATATTATAAATGCGAAAGTTTGGATGGATGTATGGATGTCTGGATGTTTGTTACGCAATCACGCCCCAACGGCTGAACGGATCTGGCTGAAATTTGGCACAGACATAGATTATAGTCTGGAATAGCACATGGGCTACTTTTTATCCCGAAAAATTAAAGAGTTCCCGCGGGAACCAAAATACCTCAAACCAAGCAGACGAAGTCGCGGGCATTCGCTAGTTGGTAATAAAACGAATTTATCTTTTGTATGTGGAATTCAGCGGTTTTGGTCTCATAAAATCTGCACATAAAGTGCAGATTTTTTAAACTTTGCATGATGAGGTACATTAAAAAGTTTGTGTTAAATTGTCAGATTTCTTAGCTTATTAAACCATTTCATATCAGAATACATGAAAACTTTGAACATGTATTTATAGAACGAGATATGATGATAGAGAGTGATGTATTTATGAGACTTAATTTTGCATGTTTATCTTCAAGGTAAATTATCGTAACAGAATTCTAATTACATTGTCTCAGTCTATTTTAAAATAGTGACCACTTTAGTTTGTTGCCAGTTTTTCTCGGTGTAACAGCAATCAAAGTGAGCTGTGTGCCGGTGTTGACGTGTCAAATATTTGTGAAAAACGTCGAGCTGTATTTAAAAAAAATGTTTCAATGAAAATAGTATTTTAAACCCAGAACAGTGCCAAAAAATATTTAACTGTGATGTTCAAGCGAGATTAGTTATTGACAATGGTGGTGAAAAGCACGAAATTTTTGAGATCAGTATTTATAAATGGATATTAAATTTACG
Source organism: Erebia palarica (assembly GCA_964035005.1). Taxonomy (NCBI): domain Eukaryota; kingdom Metazoa; phylum Arthropoda; class Insecta; order Lepidoptera; family Nymphalidae; genus Erebia; species Erebia palarica. The sequence goes on from OZ035992.1 coordinate 6,786,249, forward strand.
TTAAGATTTGAAAAAGGAAGAATGTTCACCTCTAACAAATAGAGTGGGAGTTAGCCTTATCTATAAAAGGAGACTTAATTGGCAGTCGTGTCACTTTGCGATTGTCAGTCGCAGAGTCTAAGCTCGAACGATGTCATCCCTTCGGTTTCGGAGTGATCGAACTGAACGTAGTGAGCGGCGTGAAAGTACATTCGTCCAGAGTTTGGTTAGTGCTGTGACGATAGTGATCAGTAGAGTTTAGTGCTATCCCCTTTTGCATGACTATACAGCAGTGAGAGTGCTTCTGGTAATCAAACTACAACATGCTTCACATAATAAATTATATTCTATAATAATATTCTCACGGAACATAGCTATCATAAGTCGTTTTATTTCTTGTGAGCATAGCTCCCGACGTGTCTCGATTCGAAAATTGTCATTTTATTTAACACGTCATCAAATTGATCAACGCTTTGGGGTGTTTCGTGAGACTTATCATTAATTTGGTATTAATTATAAGTCTTACATTTTTCCATTATTTAACTTCTTTTAGGTCTCAGAAGTAAAGACAGAAAGCAGAAGAAGCTCTATCATCGATAGCAAAGGACATAAGGTTTGATTTTAATTAATTTCACTTTTATTAACATTTTTAGCACCACATTATAATAATATGTAACACAGATTTGAATGTTTAAACAGACCATATTATTGCTGACAACTCACCTTGCTATGTTCACAATTTCGTCAAGATATAAAACTCAAGCATTTTGCTTTAAAACTTTTATAGATAACACAATACACGTGCTTCCATGGAAGGAGCCCGATAGAAACTGAATGGATTGCCAATCTATTAGTACCTTCTGGTTTAACTTCTAATGTCTTTAGTTATATCTATTGCTTTAATAATAAGTTCCAGTCATTGCATTTAACAGTCACCTTCACAATTTAACTTGGCTTCTCAACTCCAAATATGCAACAATACTCAGAGCTTTTTTTTAAATCTTAAATATGCATAGAAATACCTGCTTATATTTTCCGAATTTGTCAATACCTGTTCCAATGAATATAAAGTATTTTTGATTCCTCAAGTAAGGTAGGTATCTTTTAGTATCTGTGGATTGAAATATACTAAAAGAGCTGGCTCGTGTAATTGTCTACATAAATCCATAACGTAAAACTGGTCGCTTAATTAAGGGTAGGGTTTCTTAATATTAAGGGTTTCTTGGTCGCTTAATTAAATATCATTCCGTTCCTGAAGAAGTAGATATTTTGAATCATAATTTAAAATTAAAGGATTAGGAATATAATATTTAATTTTAACACTTTAGTTTCGGTTTTAACATAGCATATACTTTAACAGACATCAACATTTACAAAAGAGACTACAGAAAGTAGAAAGTCTTCAGTCGCATCAGTTGGCGAAGAAAAGGTTGGATTTAAAAAGACTGGACTCAAGGTAAGCAATTGTACTAAATCGAAAAACAGAATACCGATTAACATGATTATATTATTTGAATAACTCAAGTTATTCAACAATTTTTAAAATCACTTTCATGTTTATGAACTTTTCGTCATCAGTGATAATGCAAAACGCAATCCCTAAATGCAAATCCTGGTTTTTAGTAGACTTTTAATGTGTGGTTACAATTTTGAGTAGTAGTTTTGATGCTTACAAAATATAATACCGAAATTATGCTTTTGCAATTTTGACTGATATTATTGATTTGAGCTTTATGCAAAATCCCACGCTTATTTTGGACATCTGTTTGGAATTTGATAACGTATGTACCATTTTATCGTTGATTTTCAAGTGTTTTAAACAAAGATGGGTAACTCAGTAAATTTGCAAATAGATACATTATCAAATTCTAGACACTCTATTCTGTGTAGAACCCTTTAAGCTTATCGACAAATAAATTGATTTTAGACCAGGGTATTAGCACCAGAACAAGAAGTAAATGAATTAGCATCAATAAAAACTAAACTGAAGGTGAGTTTGCTTTAACGCCATAATGCATGTCTACGAATATTTCGTGACCGGAAAAACAAAATAGAAACCATAGATGTTTCATTTTTGCTTTTGTTATGTCCTTTATATTGTGCATCTTTATACATATTGTTTTTATTGTGATGTATTATGTAAATATTGTAATGTAGGCATCCAACCAAAAATTCTATAAGTAACAAGCATACACATACAAGATAAACTTTAATTTTTGTATATAGGATGACAATAAAGACGAAGAAGATCAAATAAGCTCAGAATATGATGACACAAATAAGGAAAACACACATCCGTGGCGACCTACGAAATCACACACACAGGTATACACATTTCACGTACTCATAAAATACATACATTAATAACTACTCATAATCACACGAACATATTTTATGACCTATACAACATCTTTTACACAAATCAGGATGTTCCTGAAAAAACACAACGTAGTCTTAGCGTTGATCAGCCAAAACTAAAAGAAGAAAAGCCTAGACATCGTCATAGTATAAATGAGGTATTTACAACATTTTTTAGATAAAAATTTTCTTTTGAAATTTTATCTCTGACGAACATATTGATTAAGTAATGTATTGGATTTAGGATATCGAAGATTCTGATACAGAAGTTATGGAAAAAACTAAAGTAAAACGAAAAGATTTAGTTGACCATCCTACGGAACCTCAGAAACGACCGAATAAAACTGAAGAATTACAAAAAGTTAGTAAACGATGTTTAGTACTTATAGTTATAGCACTTTTTTCAAGTTATAATTTACACTTGTTTTCTTCTAAATATGTGTTAATTACAATTTGCGCCAACCCTTAATAAGTCCATGTCATTATAAAGAAATAATTGATAGTGCCGAGCATTGGTCGGAGGTCCTTGAGCATGAAAAACATCATAAAGTGTTAGAAAATATAATAATTTAATTACTAATAACCAAACATTAATTTAACACTTTTATATTAGGATAAGGATGAACCGAATACTCAAATAATAGAGAAAACGGATATTAAGAGAAAGGTTTCAATTGACCGCCCTACAGAGCCTACTTATCCTTGGCGACCTAGTAGAGCTGATCAGGTAGATATGGTAATCTTTATATATAAAAATCAATTGCTGTTCGTTTGTCTCGCTAAAACTCGAGAACGGCTGGGCCTATTTAAATAGAACTTATTGTGGGTGTTTGAGTGGGTCCAGGGCTGGTTTATATTCATAATTGGACCCGGTAGGGGGCGCTGCAATCGGGTTCTAGGTTCAGGGCAGGACAACGTCTGCCGGGCCTACTACTAATATATATAATAATTTATTATTATATAAATTATACTATATTATAATATTCTTATATATTATTTATTGACTACTAACTAATTACTGTTAATAGAATTAATATTCAAGATTTGTTTATTTATATAGTGTTCTTAAGCGTATATTAATTAGGATAATTTTCAACTAGGAAAGTGATACTGTACAAAATATGGAAGTGGATAACTTTGTAAAGGTTGACGAGAAAGAAAAAGATATACCAGATAAAATAGATGAAAGTAAAAAGCCATCTTTGGAACAAAATCTAGAAGATAAATATCCTTGGCGTCGTCAAACTAAACCTAAAGAGGTACTTCAATAGTTTTATGTAATAATTTAAATTTAATGTCAGTAAGTAATTTTATGTACCTATACTTAACACAAAACAATAGTTCCAGTATTACATTTATCTCGTAGGATATTGAGAAACCTAAAGATACATTAGATGAACCGGCAGAGCAAAAGGTTCAAGATGATGTAAGTCCTGAAGATAAATTTCCTTGGCACCGTCAAACTAAATCTAAAGGGGTAGATTAAAGTTTAATTGAAATAGAATAAGTTATAAATTGGTTAGGGCTATATTTTAACTTCAACAAGAACTGAAACTAAAATTAGGTATTTAGGTATTTATTTATTTTACTTTGCACTCGGAAGGATGTAAACATGAATTATCTTGTAGGATGTTGAGAAACCTAAAGACAATTTGGGTGAATTAAAAGAGCAAGCGGTACCAGATAACGTAACACAAAAAAACACAACCGAAAACACAAAACAAGAGCAACCCTATCCATGGAGAAAACAAAAAGAGGTAAATTTTAATTGTAGCACAAATTATTTTGCACCTCATACACATATTTTGTAACCAAAATGCGAATTTATCAGGTGCCTCTACTCGTTACACCAGAGCCAGATACCAAGGAGAAAGAGGTGCCTTTCTCTTGGAAAGTTATTCCTGAAATACCACAGGTACATCAAAATCTGTTGGTTCTTGTAAGGTTATTAATGTAATTAGAACAATTTGTTAACTATAAGATATTTTTGATCAGGCTGAACAAACACCAGAGTTGCAGGATAACTATAATCCTACGTTAAGCGAAACACTAGACACAAATGTTCCTTGGAGAAGGTCTAGATCTCCACAGGTATAGGAATGAACTATACAGCACACTTACATATTTTATACGCACCTGTTACACATCTTATTATTTACCCATACAAACTCATCAAGCACAATTTCTTTGCACAACAAGCCATAATAATATTATGCACTTGCACCATACAAAAAAATCAAAACTGTATTGCATACAAGAACCTATGATAAAGAGAAAATTACTCCTCAGCAATTATTTACAAAATTATCTTGCCTTTTAATGTTTAACAATGCAATAGAGTTATGGTTGCACACAATAGGTACAGCACAATTTCGTAAGGTCGCCAATAATTAAATTTACTCTGTAGGCTGAGACTGAGAGCAAAGATGAGAAAAAACCGGCTACTTTAGGGATCCCACAGCCCACTTTAAGCAGCCCTCAAACCAACGAGGTATAAAATTGGCAATATATCAATAACGACGCTACAATTTGGCACAAAGCACAAATTTTTCACACAAATTTTCAATTCAACACCTGCACAATGCACTTGCACCTGGTAGTTAAGCATATTCTAAATCATTTTTGTTTCTTTTCATACATTTAATTACAAATCATTTTGATTATTAGTCCTACAACAAAATGCAGCATCACAGTCTACTACACATCACGTTTTAATTATTTAAAGTACCTAGTACTTGTATGTATCCATTTTACTTCAAGATTGACTTTAAGATGTAATTTCATTTTCCTGTACATAATTCATAAAATCATTTTCGTCCCTGTTTATGGTATGCATGCTTTTCTTTATTTATTTGGAAATTCAAAATGTACATAGAGGAATTTTACTACTAGTTTAGGCAATAAAGCTAGTGGACCCCAACATTAATTCTTCAGGCGACGAAACTTTACAGTATGATAACTTTATCATGATACTTATCATGAGTTAACGTATTTCATAAATATCCAATAAAAAATCAGAAAGGAAGTAAGTTTTTTTATGATTTACCCAATTGTTAAAGCAGGAAGGTACATTATCGCGTAAACGCAGTCTAGGTTTGATAATAAAATCGGTTTAAATATCGATGTTCTGTATGATTATTTATTTTGATATTTCGGTTTTGAGTGTAAATATACTACCTACTATTATTTTAAAAAGAAATCGAGAAAATATTCAGTCATAAATATTAAGCTTTAGGTAACTAAGTAACTTACGAATGTTTTCTTTGGATATTTTTGTTTAAGTATTGGTTCATAGTCATACCATACTACAACCCCGCCAAGTTTCAACGACTGAGGATTTAATGCGGGGGTCTCAATACAACGAACCACCCCGTTGCCTAAACTATACGTGATGTCAGTGGTTTGAGTGCATTGTTATTGTACCATATCTAGTATCTATACTTTTTTATGTATACTTATTTTCCCTGCTTACGCTTCTGCTTCTTAATATATGTGTCGTTTACATATTATTAAATAAATATATTGTGTATTTTCAAGCTAAGATTATTAAGTAATCAGTAAGTATACTGTATGATAAAAATGTCTTCTTATATTTTTAAGCAGTTGAATATAATTTCCGAGGGAAATTGGAAATAAAATACCACAATGGGCCAAGAGAACAATAACTGTGTAACAAAAAATAATAACTTGAAGTTGCGTCAACTATTTTCGATTTTTCAGAAAGTACAAATAGAAGAAAAAAATGTAGAGGCAGAAGAGAAAAAAGCTAAGGTTACAATTCCTAAGATAAAGAAAGCGGATGATTTACCTGAGATTCCTGACTATGACAGACCTGATCTCGAACAATATGAAAAAATTTCACCCACACCCAGTACTAGGGACAAACCTGAAAAAGATAAGGTAATAAAAATACGGAAAATACGTAGAGTCGTAAAAAATATTGACCTATAAATTATACTCATCAATTTATATTATAATGTCATTTAAAACAACATCACCGAAAGAATCAATTTGTATTTTTAGCCGGTTGAAAAACCGAAGGTGCCAGAAATCAAGGCGCCAGAAGAAACGCCGCCTACACCAAAAATTGAGGTGATACGGGACAAATCTCCGAAACCGGAAGCTCCAAGAAAACCATCTTTATCGCCAGTACCTCCTGGTAGGAGAGGCTCACTCATCCCACCACCAGAAGAAATGGGTAGACGACCATCGCTCATAATTAGTGACGAGGTATGTTTATTTAGTAACCATGAATCTAGATCTCTAATAATTATTGAAATATTTTTAAAACAATTAAATTTATTATGTGATATCTACAATCTCTGAAGGTATGATGCGCCGCATAAAGATTCACCTAGTTATTGTGATGTCTAGTCCTAGTAATTACGTAGATTTTATTTAAGTAGTATTAAGTACTTAATAAATAAGGATCACGCACCTATTTCAAAAACCTCAAGGCTTTAATCAAGAAAATGAGTGTCAAAATATTTTCGAGGGGAGTTAAAATAAGTGCGTTGTTCTCATTGGAATTTTGAGACCTGTAGCCCCTACTCTGTCAAGCCGAACCCGTAACAATGAAACACCCTTAGTACCTTTATATTATTACGTAACATCCTCTGGAATACGCTTATATATAATCATCACCATGGTGATGCTTTAGTGAACCTAGCTTCAATACTTGTGAAGGTTAGTTGACCTAATTAGTTAACATAAAGCTTAGAATCCCGTACTCCTTGCTTTTAGAACTTAGCATTTACACTGTAGGTTTTACCACAAACACGAATATAGATAGTGATCAATGCAGATATTAAGACGGTAAAACACGTAATCCACAGGAAAAAAGAAAACTAAGACCTGGTGAGGTGATCGAAGAGAAGAAGGTAACAGCAATAATGCTACGAATAACGTTGAATGCTATCCGTTATAATGTTGCCGTGGCAAAATTTTAACTGTACTTCTCTCAAGGGAATTATGTTAATGCATTTGTATCTGGTGCTTTTTGAGGCACTACATCCGCGGGAAGTTACCTGGATAATCATATAAATATATCAAATCTTTATGTATTGCAACAACATCCAACAGCTAAAGATTTTATATTGTGTAATTATCCAGCTTATGTCTCAAAGACATTCCCTCGTACAGAGCACCAAGCTATTGCACACTTTTGTGACACAGCACACAAATAAACTGCACAGCTTGTTACGCACGTATGCACAAAATAACGGTTACAGTTGTTGGTCAATCATATTATACGGGTCTTACTAGTAATAACGAAAGCACAATGATGAACGTAAGAAACCTTTCTTATGTATCATGAGCTTTAAATAAAGACTAACAAATAAACATTAACAATAATATGATGCAACACATAACGAAAATAACTACTGCACCGCTGACAAGGTCAAGATATGGCACACAATATTTAGTAATATATAGGGTTACCATTTAGGGTGTAGGGTTATTAGGTTCGGCAGCACAGATAGGCAAAATGTATCTTAATGGGGTTATTATCAGTATTTTTTAACAACAGGTCAAGAAATTACGTCCTGGAGAAGTTTTAGACGAGAAAAAGGTGAGATGTTTGGGTCTGGTCAGTTTTAGGTGGTCGCTGCTCGCTTTTGCAAAGCATTTTGTTCAGTTTTAATTTTTTCGAAATTTCTCGCACATGACTTTACGGACGATATTTTTATGTTTATACACGTACTCGTGAATTCACTTCTTCTCTATAAACTACAACTATATACTTAACTTGCTGTCTTCTACAACGAAACAATTATTGTTCAAGATTTTACATGTTTGCAATTACAGTCCACAATTTATAGGACAAAACAACATCACAGATTACATTTCAATTATTACCTTTCGAAAGTAGTTATAATACTTATTAAACAACTACTTGTAGTACTTTAGTATACTAATTTATTTTTATAATCCTTTATCCCCTTTTTCCATAATGTCCAAAATGAAACAAATACAACGCTTATCAAGCGAGGACATTATATAGAATTATATCAATACCAGATATCAGGTTTTGGTTAATCCATATAAAATATTGATTCTAAATTACAGAACGTATCATTTGCACGACATCATTCATGATAAAGATTATTTATTTATTGGCAGGCTTCATAGATCTTCTTCTAGATTTGTTCCATCCTAACTATCTTCTTACTTTGCTTCTACAGCTAAATTCTTCTAACACTAGATCTAAGCACTTCTATTAGAATCTAAACCTTACTTACGCCTAGCGCTATGTAATATATTTTCGCTGCTTAAATTATTATAGCACGATTCCAAAATTTATACACTTTGTACATAAAGCACACACTTGCACACAATGAATCACTAATTCACCATTTCGACACACAATTTCAACTCATTTTTGATATTTAAAGGTCTAAATTTTGCACAAGGTTAACAGAGAATGTTTGTACTAAAACAATTATTTTTTTCCAAAAAAGAAACGCGCCGGAAGGCCTGGTGAACTCGACAACGAGGTATACTTGTGTGAAAATATATGTTTAGATTCTCTATGTTATAGAAAAAAAATCTATTAGATCGTGGCTAACATAGTATTTTTAAAGTGATTAATTATATTTGTTTTAGAAAAGAACAAAGAAATTATGATTTTGAACGAAACTCATTATAAAACGATGTAACGTTGTATAATTTGTTTCAACGAAGATGTGAAAAAGAGAGACGAAATATTAAAATTAAAAGACACTTCTAAGAAACCTAAAGTAGCAAATAGAGCAACTAATACTTTATCGTTCTAATAGTTTATCAAATCTTCCACATTAACAATGTTCTGCAAACTTACTAAAAATAACATGCCCTATAAAATAGCATACTTTGCATGCTGTATATAAATAAGGTTACTGTTAAATATAAGAATTAGTTTTAATATAATCTTTTATTGCTAATATTGCTGAATCGTAATAATTGTTAAGCAAAACTTACTGCTTAAAAAATCTATAAAACAAAGAGGCGATAGCCTTCTTTCTTCCTATTTTGTTTTTTAAGGTATATCTTAAAGAACGAAATAGAACAGAGGCATTAAATAAGATCGTAAATGAATGCTTTTAAAACAGCCATTCGCTTTGTAAGTATTAATTATAATTGTTATTAAAATAGAAAATAAAATACTAACATTCATAAAGATGCTGCAAAACAAATACGCAAGTTGCATTCTCAAACAGCATCGTCTCTAATTATGTCCAATCCAATTTATAAATCTATCGTTTTAGATATAGAAGCGGAAGCAAAACAAAGTTCTATAATTATAAACCAATGAATTGAGAATAGAGCAAATGTTATTTGTACTCTCTAAATTGATACTCTAATAATGAATTTTAATAGCGTTATACAATTGGTCACAATTCCGGGGAAAAAAACAAAAAGTTTAAAATTGGAATATGAAATGAAATACGTAACCATGATGTATTTATTTGATGATGAATAAGATAAATAATGGCAGTTATTTACATACAATTGAGTAATAATGAGTGAAAATCCTGGAGCAACCTATGCTCAGCTGCTAGGATTAGGATCAGACCTGTGTGTTGTAAATCTAACTGAGACAGAATATATCAACGATACGCCAGCTCTTTGGCGAATGCCAATGATTGATAGTAACTCTTATAATAAAGGCCAAGGTGAGTCCATCTTTATTAGGACGCTTTAATAATTGCAAGTTGCCAAAATAGTGACTTATTGCCTCTATAGTAATCTTGTTCATGTTATTTTGAGCAAACTTCGATGAATAGATCGGTATTCATCATCCAACTGTTTGCGAAGAAAATAGTAGGTACTTAGAGATCATTCGAAGAGAAGTTCTTTTTTAACTTTACCACACAAAATGTAAAAACTGAACAATCAAAGCTGGGTATATTAATAACTAAATTAATAACTTAAAGTAAAGATTTAAAATAAATGTAACGATAATGTAATAAGAAAGGCTCGCCATGAATTAAGGCCTTATAAAATTCATGCAATTTTATGAAATGTTATTTATCAAGTCTAGGTTTATGAATCATCAAGTAAAATGACGATGCCAGGTAATGAAGCTAAAAATTCAAGCGAGAATTTCAAAGCGCCACATAATTAGACAATGTTATTATTGAAAACAAGGTCAACCTGCAAATAGACTAGAATACACGTAAATGTGATTGACAGATAGATATAGAGCAGGTCCATACCTTACTCGAAGCGCGTGGGCTGTGCGCCCTAGTCGTGGGCTGTAATGATATCTCGAGAAGTCTTGGCATAGAGACAGCTCTGAAAGGTATTGGCGATGAAGCTCCAACATCAATACCTTTGACAGGTGTTACGACATTCACGACATTTTTGACACACATCCTGAAATCTATGTGTTCAAATTTTCTAAAGAGGAAATGAAAACTGAGAGGAATGAAGAACTCGCTAATGTTAAAAGGAAAATTAGTATGCTGAATTTAAGTTTTGACATATATTTAGCGACTGTCGTGTCATGACTAAGTAAAATTTACGCTGATGGCGGTATCAAAGGAGGATGGCGAAAATGCATGTATTTTGGGACCCACTGAAAAGGGTAGCGTTCATCATGGAAACTTATTAATAACTGTAGAACGTAACAAAACTAAGAAAAAATTAAATAGTAAGTAAGTCTAAAAATGTGGGAGAAAAAAGATACACCTAAAAGTAGCATATAACCTAAAAATTATTACTTAATCAAAAACTATTGGGCTATTGTTCAATCAATAATTTGTATCAGTATTAGTATGAATGAGTAGGTAGGTACTTATGCCTAGTTATAATTAGGTAGGTACTTATGTCTGCGAGAATTCCGCAATGATTCTACTCACACCATAGTTCTAAATAACTCTTATCTGCTTAGATCTTTCTTATCTTTAAACAAATTGAGTATCAAAATAGATCTCTTTGCACCACTGGTACCTCTTTGCGGATTCTGGCCAGTGAATTCTTCGACACCTATAGCCCAAGTTGAAGTGATTCGCTGATCAATAATTCAGATTGTTTTCCCATTCTATAGCCTGATCTTCCTTACATTAAGCGTTTTATTCCTCTATATACTTTGATTTACACTTGCATTAAGTACTTATTTACTTTTCCTATGAGAGCTTTTTTCTTTATCTTATAACCAAATCCATGAGAAGGAATTCGCGGGCATCAGCTAGTGTCATATAAGTAGTGATCACTGATACTGATAAAATCATTTACTTAATTAAAAAGTATCGATACGATCAGGTATCGATACTTTTAAAGTACTCGTGTTAGTATCACAAGACGATAGTAATATTAAGAATACTCATTTCAGTAGGTATCGATGATACATCGATGGTGTCGGAGCATCCCTACAAAAATATGTAAATAATAATGACAAGTGTTGTCATGTCAACAAAATGTATATCTATGTCAATTGCGTTCCGTTAATACAAGATGACTTATTTTTTGATAAATTATAATAATTTCTTTCTTTTGAATCCCGTATCTCAGAGTCTCAATATTTTTTTATATAAACATCATATAAACATATGATTATAAATAATATAAACTTGTACTTGAACGATGCCTCCTTAATTTTTAAATTATGTGGGTCCAATTTCGCCATTGTTCTTTGGAATTAGCCTATACGGTCGATAAATTACAGCAGTAAATTAAAAAATTACTTGCGAAACTCACTGCACAAAGTTTTACATCACCAATATTGCAAAAAAAAAAATACACCACATCAAAAGTTATTATTTTTATTAACATATTATAGTATTATAGTATTAGAAGATACATTTTTTTTTCTTATCAAAACTTAATTTTTGATAAACTAATTAAGACCCAAGTGCTGCAAGTGCTACAGCTGAATGAGTCTGATAAGCAATCTACTACATAAATTTACCGCTGCTATTACGATAAGTGCCGACTGAGGACAACTTCACATGTATGTTAACAGTATCACTCAAGCACACAAGATGCTCACCTTAATCTGATAATTAATGAGTTTGGTCTGCTGATTTGTGCTGTGCACAAATAGAAACCCGCTCTCCCCGTCCCCGCCCATTCCGGAGGAAGGCGGTCGTATCGCGACCCCTTTCAGTCTTTTGAGATTCGCGCCCATTTTTAGATGGAACGTCACTTATCGAACTGTCCGCAGCATAAACCATCAAAATAAGTCCTCTACAGTAAAAATGAATTGGCATCAAAAACTTGAAATAATACTTACATAAAAGAAAAATAAAAACCTAATTTTTAGAATTATGTGTGTCTTAAATGGAAAATACGACCAAGATAATATTTCCAATGTTAAAAGTGATGAAATTTGCAAGAAATGAATAAAAAGCATTAAAAACTATGAATAATTAACTTAAATGACTATGCAACTGTGATAATGATAAAACTGTGACGTGATATTTTTGCCATGTTAATTTTATGTTCAAAAAATTGTTTTGTGGCATCTTAATTACTAAATAAATTCACTATGGCAGCAGTGGCTAAGAAGCCACCTGTTGGTAAAGCTAAGTTGCCCGCCCCCGTGCCAAAAGTTGATCCGGTAAGTACGCATGCTAAAAACTAAGCAACGTTTAAAATTTTTGTTAAAATTTTTGTTAATGTTAAAATTAAGTCAACGATACACGTTTGGAAATACCTACTAAGAATTGTTATAGTTACTTGATTATTTTCTTATTTAAATTCCACCACAAGGTAGCGCTACTGAAAAAGAAACACAATAATTTTATTTATAAAACGGAGTTTTTAATTGTTTTTTTTTCTGTTAAACATACATAATACATTGACAGACGATTACGATTACGATTTCCTTACATAATCAGGGGGCTGATCTACCATAATCCAAGATCACCCTTAGGGCTTCGAGCATTTAATTTGAATTGACATTATCAATGACGTCATTGGTAAATATAAAAGTGCCACCATAATTCACAGATATAATTATTATCCAAGTGCTACTAAAACACTTGCGCTACATTTATCAGGATGTCCAGGGCTTCATTGTCGGGTCATTTGGCGAACGCACATGATGCACAGCATCTGTCATAACACAACTAATGCATCTTGTATTTAGTTACGGTATAATTTTTCAATCTCAGTTTATTTGCAGACAAATCGTTTCGAACGTATCTCGATGACTTAACTATCAATTCTTATACTATCACTTGATACGTAGGACTTTTTATAAATGTGCTGTTACATAATATGAATGTAAAATTAAATTGAAATAAAAAAATAACGTTAAATTTTTATAAAGTTCAAGCAGAAACTTTTACAAATAGCAATACAAATCTTGGAATACTTTTAATGATTTTAAACTGTTAAAGATCCTGGATTTTTAAAGCAGTCATATCATTCATGTTTATTCACTAAGTAACTTTTTTATAATTGCCTACATCTCATGTATATTTTACTTCATTTTTTTAAATTTAACGGCACATTTAAACAAAGATATATTTAAGAAAATGTGTAAGCTCGTACTGTAATGAATTGTCTCCTCTTATAATTCGCATTTCCAGTAAATAACATTTTCCTCATCGTTTTTAAATGTGGATTTGACTTCTCTGAATATTCTTCGTTTCTACAATATTTGTGGTTTTGTGAGTTACACGTCTTGTCTTTTAATACTATTCGTATTTTAAAGGATTTAATGTTTATTCTTACGTTGTTGTTGATTTCAACGTGATTAACCATTTTTCTTTGCAATCATTTTCTTTTATTAATACTGCGTTGATCATATAGCGGCGAAAATCGGGTGATGTAAGAAGACCATCCATCCAAGACTTAGAAGACTTGATCAACAAACCATCTGTACCTCTGAAGCCTCTTGGAAATGAAGGACCACCGCAAATTATTGATGCTCCAGAAAGCAACTCTGCTATTGAAGGTCTGATACTCATACACAATATAAAACAAAAAGTTTTAACCATCGTGTACTGAAATTTAGATATAGCTATTCAGGTTCTTCATGACTGCTTTTTATTACCAAAATGTAGAGCAATATATAAGTATAGACGTATTTTATACATTTGCTCTTGCAAATAAGGTACCTTTTATCTCAACCTTTCTTGTGAGTAATTAATACTTTTTGCTATTGCAATAATTTAAAATTATTCGATACTTTTCGTAAGTTACTCAAAAAATATTTATTAGCATTATTTAGCAAGAAACAGGAAATCTAAACACTTACGAGTAAAAATGCAGGCTAGCAATTAAACAAAGAGTAGAATAATAAATTGAAATTTAATCTAACGTAAGGCATTGTCGTTTGTTTTCAATAGACCAAACTGGCTACCTTACTGTACAAGTCGAAGGTAATCCAGCGCCTACGTTCAGATTCTACAAAGGAGTATCTGAAATTATTGAGGGTGGTCGTTTCAAGTTCGTGACAGATGGTGAAACAGGTCTCATCACACTTTGCATGAGGAAAGTGAAACCCATCGATGAAGGAACATACAGGGTTGTTGTTAGTAATATCCATGGAGAAGACCAGGCCGAAATGTCACTTTATGTGTCGGGTGAGTTTTTTGCTTAATAATTACTTCTTTTTAAACTTCGTGCGTCACATTTTATCATAGATATGATGCTGAAAGAGAAACTGGGTATTTTTTTTATCTACAAGTTAACCCTTAACTGCAATCTCATCTGATGGTAAGTTATGATGCAGTCTAAGTTGGTAGCAGGCTAACCTGTTAGGGCATGATAGGTATATCAAATCCATTTCCCCTATTCGGTTTCTACACGGCATCGTACCGGAACGCACAATGGCTTGGCGGCATTTTTCAGTTGACCAAACCTAGTATTTAATTATTGGATTTATCTTACCGATAATATCATACTATTAACAAATGTTATTTCATTATAAGTCGGAAATCCGACAAACTTTAATATTCTCTATTTAATGCATCTTCATTAGAGTAAGGCTATCACAAAATGTCAAAAGATTATCAGTATAATATATGGTTCTTGCACACATGTACATGCAAGTGGACCAGAAAAGATCACTAATATCTACCCGAGATTGCAACGGAATGCTAACATAGTTCAATTTACTCTTCAAGTTGTCCTACATTAGAGAGATCGTCAAAGTTCAACATAAATGTTCATTATACAGATGCTAGTGGTATGGACTTCAGAGCTATGCTCAAAAAGAGGAAATACAAACAATGGGGTGAGAAAAAAGAGGATCCAGATTGGGGTGACTTGAAGGAAGTCGAAAAACCAATCGTTCCTCTAAAGAAGGTGGAGAAGGTAAGGCAATTATTAGTTATATTCTCGTACATGAGTATAATGCGAATGATCAGAATGAGTTTTATGAGTTCGTTAGAGTTAAGGTGGTGATATAAACCCTGATCGCAATTTTTAAAATACTAAATAAATTGATAAAAAACAAATTTTAAATTAAATAGAGTTTATTCTTAAATAATGCTTAAAGTTACTGAAACCTTTGATCATCCTATGAAAATAATTAACATTATCTATGGATTAATTATTTAACTAAACTATTAGACAGCTCCATCAGGTGTATAATCTCGTATTGAAAGCATTTAAATGAGTGATTTTCATGCTACTTGCAGATCATTATCAAATCACACTTGTATAGCTTTCAGTATCTAAATTTAAGCAAAGCAAATTAATCTACTCTCAAACAATATTCAATAGTGTACCTAGTTAATGGATAACACTATTTAATAATGATTTCATAATGAAAAGTAGATTATTTTACCATATCGTACATCCCCATAAAATACAAAGTATCGTATCATACCTACCTACATACGCCATCTCAAAGTATTCTAACTGTGGAATATTATTTGCATCATAATATTTGCTTCTTAGGGTTTAGAGACTGGATATTTCGAGGATGACAACCAACTCGTGGTCGTATCGGAAGGTGTCGAGATGTATAGATTCCCAATGGACAGACGCCGACATTCGTCGAATTGGTCATGGTTCAAGGTCCTCAGTTACACCAGAACCACATCACTATTCATTCCATCTTACGTTTCTTTTACACTTATGAGCTTTTGAACACCTGTAACTTTGTAAAAAGTTTCTCTACTTTACTCTTATAATTTAATGTCATAAAAATAGTTGACAATACATAATGCTGTCGAAAGCTTGTCAAAATTAGTTTGTCTTAATATGGTAAACTGCATAATGTCTTTATGATCCAAAACTTACCGAAATAATTTTAAAAATACACGCTTCTAAAATGGCTGGGTGGTTTACGGGAAAGATACTCGAGCTACTCCGCGTTAGAACAGTTATTTACTCTGTAAGTTAAAGATAACAGGCTGCCTACCTACTTTTGATAATTTTCTAACAAAATCATAAGAAATTCATCGGCAAAACTCGTTAGTGATCGAAGACTCTTTACACATTCACTTTAT
Source organism: Erebia palarica (assembly GCA_964035005.1). NCBI lineage: Eukaryota > Metazoa > Arthropoda > Insecta > Lepidoptera > Nymphalidae > Erebia > Erebia palarica. Next base: position 6,802,979 of record OZ035992.1, read on the forward strand.
TCTTTGAACATTGCTTACAATTAACATAGCTCTCACCATTAACAATAAATGTTATTTAGTTTGGGAGGCATATGTAAATCATCTACTGTCGATTCTAGGGTATATACCAAATAAGGAGACGTATGTCTCTTCCTGAAATAATACCAGATTGGCCCGATCTGGTGGAGGCTGTCAAAATAAAGGTCTGATAAAAACGAGAAATAAAAGTAAAATTTTAACTAATAGATTTTCTTTCCTTTTGGAAATTGCATGGAGAAGGATTAGTCTCTAAAACAAATTTGTTAACCAACTTGAAAACTTTAGCGATTCCGAAAGGTCTGAATTTCTATTTTAAAAGGAGTGATTTAAACTGTTAAATTAGAAAACTAAAATTATCCTCTGAATTATCAGTATCAATTACATTAGGGTATACAAAATTGAATTTTGTGCTTAAAGTATCTTTGCACTATAATGATAATTGTAGTACATAAGTATATTAATATTAGCGTTGCTACTGGTAATTGAGAGCGATTTAAAAACAATGCATAAATAATTGATTTTAAAATAACAAGCACAAGGTTTTTGTATCACCACTTCACTTCTTTCTTACTTGATTTACAGGCAATGTAAGTGGGATGAATTTGATGATCATTAATTTTCAGGTTTCTGTGATGTCTATTGAGGAGCTTTTATCACACCATTTAAATGTTCATTTAAACCATTATTTATTTTTAAGTTGATGCATTCGTTGTACTTACGCAGATTTTCCAATTCTTAATGAAAGTTTGTAGTTACATACTTAATGTCTGTCCGTATACGATGATTTAGCTTTAAATTGAATAATAAATGGTGGACTCTTATTCGAATGCTTTTTGACGAAATGTTGTTGATTAACTTTAAAATGTTCAGTCATCTAATTATGTCAAGGTGTAGGGAATTAGGTCGATACTATGCAGAATTCGAAACATTCTAAACTATATTTTAAAAATAGTCACTAAGGATTTGTGGATATTTTGTAGAGATCCAAAAATAGAAGACCGTCTCTAGCAGAACTGATTCCGGATTGGCCGGTGCTGCACTCGTTCAAAAGAAACGAGGTTTGACACCGCGTTTATCCGTCGGTGGATGACACAATGCATCTTGAGTTGTACCACTATACGCAATTTTGTCGCACCAGAATATGTTTCACGTCTACACTTGAGCATAAATCTGTCCAGCAAGATTAGAAATTATCGTCTTGCACTGATATCTAATATTAAATTGTACCTATGAATTATGCGCTACACTGAATGAGTTACAGTTATAGGTTCGGAATGCACCGGCCGTTTAAACGTAGCATTAAATATTATCATTACACACTTGTGATCACTTATAAATTTGATTGAAATGCATCAATATTTTAAACGGATAACGGGCTATGAACATTAAATTCACATCATTTCATTTCTAATTTTCAACATTCCAATGCTTTTGTGTGTTGTCAAAATAAGAGATGATTTATCTTATTACACATGTGAATTTCATGGTTGAACAGGACGAACCATGTTAGTTATCAGTGCAAGCATCTTATTACTTCTTTTTCTAGCGACGTTATGTTGTCACAGTGAACATTGTATAAAAGCACTTCTATCGTCTCAGCTGTTCTCTTCTCTGTCCCTGTCAGGCTCTTCTGCACTCTGCGATATCTCTTAAAACATCAATTTGCACAAGGTATTGCACAGTGGTTTCCGTGCTGAAGGTTATTTCAAAGTTTCGTTCAAAAATAATGAATAAGTTTAATGGATGTTGCAACTCAAATCTATAGTTTTTGTAATTAAGTTTTCGATTCATTATTTTTGAACAGTGGTCTGTAAAGCTGTGCATATCTTCAGGTTCGCCCACTTCTCCCCAATTCTTCAAACTGCACACTTCTTCAAAATGAAGGAAATTCCAATTTCTGTACAAACGCATGGGGTTCTGAGATGATGAGGGTGACGATGAAAGGATGGCTGATGAATTTAACGCCTTGGTTCTCTCACAAATTTCAAGTGTTACATTCACTTTCATGCATTTTATTACTGTGCCACTTCTAGTATTGAGTGATCGTTCAAAGTGTTCAAATGTGAAATCAAGTGTTCCAAGATTACAATTGGTCCGCACATAGCTTTTGTCTGAAGAGCACTTTTTGTTTCCGCACTTCATTATCTTCACATGATTACAGGTATATTGATTATTTCACAATATTTTTCAGAAACCTGAGTCTTTCTTGAAACCTTTGATAGATCAAAACGCAAAGGAAGGCAAAGATAAGAAGGTCACGTTCGAAGCCATTTTCACGAAACCGAATGCCAAACCAAAGTGGTACTTCCGTAAGGATGTACGTTGACAATAACAAGTTATTTTTTTTTACATTACGCCAGATATCTTAATATAATATTGTGACCATGTAAAATGTTTTTACAGGAATTATTCCCAGGTTCAAAGTATAAAATGACTAACGAGCAAGATTCGTATAAACTTATCATATTTAACCCCAAAGTGGACGATACGGGTAAAATTACTATTGAAATCGGTGGCGTTAGTTCCACTGCTTTCTTACAAGTAGAAGAACCTGATCCATCGTACACATTTACGAAACACCTTAAGAAGTCCCTTACAGGGTATACAAAACATGAAGTCCTTCTTGAGTGTGCCATATCTAATAGTTTAGCTATTGTCTCTTGGTGGAAAGGAGAGACTAAACTTGAAGACGGTGAAGAGTTTCAGATCTCAAAGGATTTATCTGGTATTTGTAAATTGACAATCAAGAAAGCCAAAATGGATGATGCAGGCAAATATACTTGTAAGATCGAAAAACAAACCGATAAGACTGAATGTAACGTTAAAATAATAGGTAATTTACGATTATTATAACTATATAAAAATAATACATTTAGAAACGGTTAAATAGCTAATGTTATTAACCCTTTTTTTCAGAATACCCATACAAATTCACTAAGGTTCTTAAATCACAACAAGCTATTGAAAAAGATACTGTCACTCTACTCTGTGAACTGGATGACGCAGCTGGTGACGTGAAATGGTACAAAGATGATCAGCCAATAAAACCAGATAAGCGTATTGTGATAGCTAAAGAAGGACGCAAACGAAAGCTGGTCATTAAAGACGCTAAGGTTACAGATGCTGGCAATTTTAAGTGTGTCAGTAACGCCGATGAGACCGCTTGCGAATTAACTGTCAAATGCAAGTACCTTTAACTTTTCTCATCTAATTTTTTATTGTATATTTTTATTCCAATTTAAACTTCCTCTTTCTCTCCTCGCTGCGTCGTATTCCTCATTGCTGAGGGTCGTGATCCCTTTCCATTAATCACATAGAGGCAGGGGTTTTCTTGGGATCATAATGCGGTGGGTTCCCAGGAATCGGTGGTTCCCGACTCGACTTAAGCGTACTATTTCAACTATTAGGTTTCTAACGATTATTATCAGATGTCAGTGATAATAATCGGGATCAACGGCTTAACTTGCTCTCCGAGGCACTTAGGATACCAAAAGGCGGACTACCAAATTCGGTCACCCATCCGGTTACCGACTGGGTTGCTTAGCAATCGCAATCGACTGATATGCGTTGTTGCAACTAGCTTTAAAGGCCACTCGTCCCTCAATTTAAACTTGCCGAAACAAACAAACTAAAGGTATCTGATATTCAAATTTTTTGAAATTATTTATTTTGCAGACTCTAATCGCTTCAACAAGAAGTTGAAGGATACAGAGGCAGTGGAAAGGGATAAGGTTGTACTCGAAATCGAGCTGCAGGATCAGACCGCCGAAGCGGTGTGGACGTTCAACGGGGAGCCTGTTGTGCCTAATGAAAGGTAAGGCTCTACCGGAATAATTATAGTATGTAGAAATTAAAAATAATTCTACTAATATTATAGTAAATGTGAAAGTTTGTAAGTTTGGATGTTTGTTACTCCTTTACGCTGCAACGATTGAATCGATTGGAATAGACATAGCTTCGTATAACTTGAGTTAACACGCTAGATTTTATCCTGGAAAATTAACGAATTACACTTAAATCAAAAAATCTGAATCCACGCGGACGAAGTCGACGTGGGCATCATCTAGTATCGTAATAAGTTGTGATAAATAAACTGCATTTTAATTTCAATTTCATATGGCCACTAAAAAAATTTGAAATTAAATTAAATTTTGTGTTGTGTATGAAAACCGCAAGATTGTAATCTATCTAGCGAAATTGTAAACTGTCGAAAAATTACAATTTAACGCATTATTTTTCGGTAGATTGTAATCTGTTAGATATTACAACCCGATAGAACCTAAGTGCCTTATCTGATTATTCATGTCGAACCCTAACCTAACCTACAATAAAGAGACAAGAAAACGTAAATACAATGAATATTTCAAAAATTGACTAAGTGTTTGAGTTTACAATCTATCAAGATAAAAAGCGTTAGATTGCAATCTGACGGTTTTTGCAATTTTACGGTGATATACATAACAGTTAGATATTGTTATGTTTTTATTCACTTTGTGTTGAGAGTTTAACTTAATTCATTTTAATAATCTTCGAAAAGGATTGAAATCAAGAACCTGGGCGGTGGTAAGCACCAACTGATCTTCAACAAGCTTGAAATGGAAGACGAAGGTGAAATCGTTTGTCAATCCGGCGAACTAAGTTCATCTTGTAAGCTGACAGTGAAGAAGGGCGAGTCTAAACCCCAGATCGAATGTCCTGACGAGTTTAACGGTCCAGCCGGACATCCATTCGTGATCGAAGTGCCTTATAAAAGTAAGTTGATAACTATCTGCAAAAACTTGATAAGACGTATGAATATTTTCCTTTAAAATAGAAATGTTTCAGAAGATGCATGCAATATACATCAATACAATTTATAACACAATACCCTAATTGGCTGACAGCTATAATATGTTGGATTGCTTGATGTTGCTTTTTGCTCTCTTTTCTCTACCTATGCAAAAAAATGCTTTAGAGAATTTGCGAGATCCATTAAAACATCCACGCAGAAAAGGTTGTTACTAATGGGCCTATTATACTACACTATTCAAGGGCCCTGTGGTAAGGGTGGGTGTGGCCGCTAGTTTTAGCGTTGCTAGTGCAGTGGCACTAACTTTCGGGCCCTAACTTAGTATGAACGAGTTACCGCGAGCCAGAGTACAAGTGGTGCCATCTAGGTGGCACAAAGTAAACTAAATTAACGTCAAAATGCACACGTGAGCCGGAGAAACACAACTACTCTCTACGCTGGTGGTCCGACGACTGAGCTCCCTAACCACCATAATCAGGGACCCTTATTCCCTAACTTTTATCTCCATTCAATAAATCTCTTGTAAAGAGTAGTGTAATAGGCCTTTAAGTATGTAATAAATAAATTAGTTTTAAATTTTATGATTATTTCAGTTACTGGCACGCGACAAACGCCAATTGAAGCTAAGTTGCTCAAGGATGGTAAACCTTTGCCTAACAAAGAAGTCGAGGCAGTAGTAGAGCAAGAAAAAGTTCTATTCAAGCTTAAGAAACCAACGAGAGAAGGTTCTGGTAAATACCAGATTAAGCTATCGAACGCCCAGGGAGAAGACTCCAAAGATGTTACCATCATCATGCAGAGTGAGCCCACTGTACCTCAAGATGTTGAGGTTACAGAAGTGTTCCAGACCTCTTGTGTAGTTACATGGAAAGCTCCTCAAGATGATGGTGGTTCCCCAATCCTCAAATACGTTATTGAAAGACAGGTAAATATACGATTTTGTTTCGATTTGATTGCAGAATGGTGCATATTCTGTATAACACAATCTCTAAACTTAACTAAAGTGACAGCTTTAAATCTAGTGCAGAGAGTATTATGAAAGGGTTAGCAATATTTTTAATGCTGCCAATTTAGTTTACTTTAGAGATTGTGCACTACAGAATCAGCCCCAATATCGACTTTTCTGTACATTCTATAATAAGTACAATTATATTATGTTTGTATTACACATACAAACTTTACGGAAGAATCTCTTAAATTATAGTGGAAACCGTTGCGTAGTTATAAAAAATAAAGCGCACCAACTGAGAAATGCCGATAGCGACTAGCAGTATTATAAGAATTACAAACATAATATGTTCATTTCTGATGACTTTATTTCAATTTATTAGGATCTGTCACTCAAAGCTGCTTGGGATAATGTAGCTGAGGTAAATCACGGTGAACCAACAAAATACAAGGTTGAAGATCTTATCGCGAAGAAGACTTACAAGTTCAGGATTCGTGCCGTTAATAAGATTGGCTCCAGTGAGCCTGGCATCTTTGCCAAACCTGTTTTGGCTAAGGATCCATGGGGTAAGTTTCCTATCACAGTACAAAACAATATAAAAGTCCATATGTTCTAGAAATACTTGACTTCCATTTTTTTTTATCCACTATGAGTCAACCCTTGACTGCGAACTCACCTGATGGTAAGTGATGATGCAGTCTAAGATGGTAGCGGGCTAACTTGGTAGGTGCATGACAGTTATATTAAACCCATACTCCTATTCGGTTTCTACACGGCCTTGTGCCGAACCGCTAAATCGCTTGGTGGCACGTCTTTGCCGGTATGGTGGTAACTAGACACGGCCGAAGCCTCCCATCAGGCCAGACCAGGGAAAATTCAGAAATTATAAATTTCCAAATTGACCCTGCCGGGGATTGAACCCGTTAAGACAACAGCGATCAACACTGCGCTACGGACATCGTCAAACCATAATCATAGATGACATATTTATATTTGAGTTATAGAAAATAACCTGTAATGACTAAGATATTATTTTTCAGATGAACCGTCAAAGCCAAAGGGTGTGGAACTTACAGACTGGGACAAAGATCATGCAGATCTCAAATGGCAAAAGCCAGACAACGATGGTGGTGCACCAATCACAGGATACGTCATTGAGTATAAGGTAAAATAATCATACAACTTTAAATATTTGAAAAAAATGACTTTCAAAAGTTGCAACAATAGTCCCTATGGAATATTTACAGGAGAAATTCGGAAAAGACTGGATAAAAGGTGTAGAAGTACCTGGAGATGCTTTATCTGCAACCCAGGATGGACTTAAAGAAGGAGGCACATACGAGTTCAGGGTTCGCGCTATTAACAAGGCTGGTCCTGGTGAACCTAGTGACTCAACCAAACCTATTATTGCCAAGTGCAGATTTGGTAAGTTACTAAAACTTCAGAATTTTATGAACGTGTACCAAGCGATTTGCTTCCTGTTTTCAAACTCAAACCGCTAAGATAATATGGGATGCCCTTCCGGCTTCCGTTTTTCTGTCCATTTTTTAATTTATCTTCAAATCAAGAGTGAATAAGCATCTAGGCAAGCGCACTCCATCTTAGGCTGCTTCACCACTTGCCAGCAAGTCTGTTTACAGCTCAGCGCTGTCTATAAATGGAAAAAATATAAAGAAATTTATTAAGTTAGTTACTGATTATTTTAAGAATCTATTTAAAAAGTAGTAATAGATCAGTTAATTTGAATAAGGTATTTCTCTGATGTGCAGTATTCGATAATGAATTATCTTTTCAGTTAAACCTTACATCGTGGGTGAAGGATTACAAAGTATGATCATCAAAAAGGGTCAGGTAATCAGCTTCGACATAAAGTATGGTGGAGAACCTGAGCCCGAAGTTAAATGGATGCTAGGAGAAGAGGTAATTATATTTCTTTATAGATATTCACCTTAAATACGATACAAATATTATTGATACTACAGATCTCACATAAGGGTCATCCTTAAAGTACGTCAAACAAATTTCTAGAAATTATTAAATTAAAACAGCACTCCCGAAATTAGATTAAATTAAAGTCTTACAGATACAGATAGAGTTGGAAAGATTTTTGAGGTTTTCGTTAATAGTATTAAAATTTGGCATTTTAATTTTGAAATGTGACGTCACGAAACTTAGGACCTCTCCCACCCCTTGTCACACTGCGTCAATTCCCTACCCACTCCCCCCCCCCCCAACGTGTGACGTACTTTATGGATGATCCCTTATAACAAAATACAATAACATGTTTTATGAATTGAGGATACATGTGTTGTTAAAGATTCAAAAGAAAAGGATCTAAGTACATAATTAATGCTTTTTATTTTTGTCCAAAAAAAAAGAAACGTGGAAAGGCGTACACAGAGAAGGTCAGGATGGGTGAAATTAAATGTTGTCATAATGTTCTAAAATCTGTACTTAACTCATACATTCTGCTCTGTTCTACACTTCTATTATGTGGCTAACACAATTACACGATACATAACCACGCCTAATCATGATTTTTTACAGAGGTTAAATATTGGATTATCGTCTTCTGTTTTCAAGAACATTAAGTCTGTTTTTGACTACTAAAATTGCTGACTGATAGTGATTCTGTAAAACATGATTGCACTAAAGTCGCAATAGATGCGATAGGTTACATTGTGGAATAAAATGTACTTACAAATATTTTCACGCTAGTTGAATCTTCGCACTTTTCAACTATCGTGAGTCAAGCTTTTGATGTATTTGATAATGTAAATTATTTTTTACGGATGTATTAAGGCGAGGAATTTAACATAAGATATTACAGAATACACGTCTTGTCTACATTGGTCTATATTTACATTGACAAATTGCAATATTTTACATGTTATCTCGCTCAAATGCATCTTAATTTTATATTTATGTTTCTACTGTTTCACATTATGTTAATCACTTCTACAAACAAATTAGCAGGACACACGGTCAAAAATATACGATGTACCGTTGATTTTGTATTAACACTATCTGAACTTTGAACCATGAAGTTATAAACATTCAACACGATATTTAGGTACTTAACAAGATTCAATGTCTGCACTGTATCACTAAACACTTGATGTTGTGTTGCTATGTTTCTTGGTCAAAATACCTCATTAGCGTGAGTTATCTCCTCTATAAAGGCGTTGTTTTCAATAAGTGCTACAAATAGGTCTATATTATTCAATTTAAAATTATGACAGTTATATTAGGATCATCGCAAAAGTTCCCTTGGAGAATTTCAAACTTTGAATTTAACTAGAAATGTAAAATTGTGTATCAATTGGAAAATTACACAATCACAGGCCCACAGCGTTTGCCTCTAAATTGATATGCAATTTTCGTTGTAAGCAATTCTCTATACTTATTTAGTATTGTCGACAAGTATCAAAAGAAGAACTTTGCATAAATTACCAACTCAACAAAGTTATCAGATTAGAATACATCAACCGTATTAATTACCAATGAGGGAATTACTATTAGAATGTATAGTCTATCTACCATTTAGAAATGTATCAGAGGTATTTTGATCGTCGAAATTATCCTTAGTATTATTTCCTGTCTAACGTTTTTGGGTTCCTATAGGAAGTTCATGATGATGGGGACCGCATCACCATCGACAAGTATGAAAAGAACACCGTCCTGACCGTCCGGAGGACAACCAGGCCCGACAGTGGAAAATACAAGCTGGTGCTCACCAATTCATCCGGCACTTGCGAAAGCATTGCTGATGTTGTCGTTTTAGGTAAGATGTTAGATGCATTTACAGATGCATAATTTTCATGACTATCGTTACGAAACGAACACGTGACGAAATATAGAGACTTTTCATGAATATCCTCATTAAACTAATGCGTGATGAAATAGTCCCGCTGTGGTTGTGAGATATATATATGATCGTACTTACCTATCACCAATGGATTGCTATTGTTCTGAGCTATTACTTCAGTTTGTTCAGCCGCTTAAAGATCATCAGCTTCATTCTAGTTTGAAGAGTTTGTTTTAATATGCCAGGGGTTTTATAAATTTTTGTTTTATTTAAGGATATATTTTTTGTATTCCCCAGACAAACCGAACCGTCCCAACGGTCCGATCGAGGTCGTGGATGTGCGTGCCGAGAAGGCAACAGTCAAGTGGAAGAAACCCGACGAGTTCCAGGGTTCTGACATCACTGGTTACACACTCGAAAAAATGGACCTGGTAAGTTAAGCTACACCGTAACTAAGTTATTTTTGGCAGGATAAATAATGAGCTCTCACCTGGGAAAATAGTACGTGACAGAAAAGTGTTAATCACTGTCTCTCGCCCTCTAGTAAAGATGGAGTGAGATAGAGTAGGTGCCTATAATATTGAAATAAATAACTAAATAAAAGTTTATTGACCAGCACTACAAAGTACAATTCATTATACTTAGTATAACTAAACTTATAGAAATACAAATTAAACTTGTATTGTAATTATTTTATTTAGTGTTGACCATTTTGAAGACTTCGAAGGAGGTTCCAGTAGGTTAGTCGATAGTAACTAGTAGGTAATTCAAATGTTCGTAGTAGAACATTAGATCGTTAGCAAGATGTCGCAGGTTCGAATATCTCACGGAACGCACGAATTTGTATTTTTATATTTTTTTTTATTTAAATTATTTCTTGGAGGATAGGTAACCTTAAAGGTAAGGAAGGCTCCTTAACTTTAAGGTTACCTATCCTTGGGCTGTATCACTACTTCCACCAAGTCTGATTGCAGTCAAGCGCTAGTCTATGAATTAAAAAAAAATAGAATAGTGAAAATAACTAAAGGCATTACATTTAATTATTAGCTACCTACTCTTTTATTTTAGGATACCGGCAACTGGGTGCCATGCGGTGAATGTGGGCCTGAGCCCACCGAATTCACGGTCAAGGGCCTGACACCGAACCACAAGTACAAGTTCAGGGTGCGAGCTGTCAACAAAGAGGGCGAATCCGAACCTTTGGAGACCGATGGAGTCATCGTAGCTAAGAATCCATACGGTATGTTTGCATCAAAAATAGTTTATATTGAACTTGTTCGAGCCTATCATATCTTTACATTTTGTGACTCGAGCTTCGTAAATCAGCAGTAGGTAATTTTGATTTGTTCAAAACTTTTTTGCGCTTTTTATCTGCATTTGTAAGCGTGTAAAGGCTCTTATATATAAAATCAAAGTGTAAAGGGAGGTCATGACTAGTGTTGATCCGATTAGCTGCTCACACTGTATCGTCCCTTGTTTCGTCTTGACACTGGTGAGAATAAGCGCGACATTAGGCGCGTCCATAGATTAAATAGGCGTAATGGACGCGTCTGCGTTATACTAGCCGAGAGCGAGCTCTACATTATGTTTGTGGAGCGGAGCCACCCAACGCACTGTTGCTTGAAGCGGCGGCGGCAAGGTGGACCAACGAACCTATTACAATCACTGCCTAGTCCCTAGAACATAGATTTTTGGAGGACGTCTCTCATAAGATTATAAAAAAACCGAATTGGCGGAGCATAGCAGCTGAGCATGAGCCAAACATTCGCGGCTTTATCGTTACTCGTAATTCCAACTAATTTTAATCTACTTGCGCTCTGCTCGACGATTATTTATTTAATTCATGTAAATGCACGGCAACAAACTACAAAGCACTTGAAAAAACAAAACGCGTTAAATTAGGACAATTTGAAAATAACATAAAATGTCACGTATCAAACGTGACATTTTATGTCAATTTCAAACGTCACTGTCAGTGTCATTTTCATGTGGCTTTGTATACTTTTGTCGGTGTATAGTTTGTTTACTTACAAAATTTTTATATTTTGCAAAAGATTACATGAAAGTGTAAGAAAATGTGGAATAAACTGCATTTATATAAACGGTAAGGAAGTTCAAGATGAGGAATCAAGGTTCTGATTGGTGACTTTTATTAGAAAATTCAACTTTTTTTAATAAACTAGCTGATGCCCACAAATCCAAGATTAAAAATCCCCGGAAACTTTTTAATTGTCCTGAATAAAAATACCTTATACCCATCATCCAGGATGTAAGCTATCTTCTGGAAATTGCCACACGAATGGGCCGTGAAATAGATGCAGACAACTACTGACTACTGTCAAAGACGTACCGCCAAGCGATTTAGTGTTCCGGTACGATGCCATGTAGAAACCGAATAGGGGGGTGATTTTAATATGACTACCATGCCCCTAACAGGTTAGCCCGCAACCATCTTAGACTGCATCATCACTTACCATCAGGTGAGATTACAGTCAAGGGCTAACTTGTAGTGGTGTAAAATAAGATAGAGCTGTATATTATGTATCTATCTCTAACTATGAAAATGGCTGGAATGATTTTGATGACATTTCCCGGGTCCCTGAATGGCTAGATTCACAATTGGACTTGGTAGGTGGCACTGCAATTGGGTTGTAGGATTAGGGCAGGACAACGTCTGCCGGGTTCACTAGTGTAAAACATAGGTCTTTTAGAAGAATAATGAGTATATTCACTTATTTTCTATATTTCCAGACCCACCAAAGGCTCCAGGCAAGCCAAACATCATAGACTACGACAACATGTCGGTCACTCTACAGTGGGAGCCGCCAACTGACAACGGTGGACGCCCAGTTCTGGGCTACGTCATTGAGATGAAGGACAAATTCACTGCTGATTGGATCCAAGTAAGCACATAGTTTAAACTTCAAACACAATCAGTTCTCATCTTAAAACAGACTCACTACAGAAAACTTAAATTTTACAACCAGACAGATTTCCCATCCAAAAAAAATAATGCTGTCAAAAACTTTAAACATTAGTTAAAGAATATCACTTGCTTTATCAGTGAGATATTTTTAAAAAATAAAAGTGAAAATCTGCACACCTGGAAGATCTTCATGATATTTGCAAATATGTGTGAAGTGCTAGACCACACTTCGCTAGAGTAGTAAGACTATTGGCAAAACCTTAATCATTCTAGGAGGAGGTGTCTTACTACTTGAATAATTAAGCACTAACTATAATTTTTTTAAATAGGTTTTATGAAGTTCAAGTCAGCCAAAGATGAGTTTTCTATAAAATATTTCATACATTTACTGTTACTGTTTATTGTAATATTTTTGTACCATTTGTTCACTGTGATATTTTCATTCTTTATCAAAAAAATAAAGAAATCAAAAGAATATTGTCTTACTAATCTTGTCACAGATTATTACTATGGTGGCTGGTAAAAATGTAAATAAAATTTATTTTTAAATAAGTCCCCTGGGGCTTCAATGCACTTTTGACATCTTTTATAGAAAGCTTGTATCCCTGAAAAAAAAGTAACCCGCATCTTTGTCTTGAAAATGTTCATTTACAACCACCTTCATGTCTTTATCATCCCCTAATCTTCGTCCCCGTAGTTCCTTTAAAAAAATTTTAACTAAAAATAATCGCTAGGGGCCAGATTTGGGCTATAGGTTGGGTGGTTTATTACTTCATCGAAGCCAGTTTATGGCTCAGCCAGAAGCCATGGCATGCCTCGCAATGCGCACTGTGTGAACCAGCGCATTGTCATGTAGAAACAAAATTCCTTTGCTGATTTTGCCTCTTCTTTTTTCAACAATGGCTTCGCGAAATTTTCAAAAGCCTAGAATAATACTCTGCATTCGTGGTAGCTTATTTTAGAAGATAATCTATGAGTAAAACTCCTTCTCAATTCCAAAAAATGATGGCCATGAGTTTGGAAGCCGATTTTTCCACGTCGGCGGCTTTTCCCCTTTCTCTATTCACTGCATTGACTCCTGTTTCGAATTTGGGTCATGTTGTCAGATCCACGTTTCATCAACAGTGACAATACTAGTGCAAATTTCTTCAAAATTGACCTTGCACAGGTCTAAAAATTCTTCCAAAGTTTGAACTCGTCTCTGCTTGTCAAGTGTCGTAGCTTGGGTATCTACAGACATGTAGATGTTCACAGTTGTATAAATCAAGGAGCTTGTGACATGAAACTCTTCTTATGTAGTGGATAGATGTCGCTAAACTAGTGACCAGCCAGATGAGTAATTAGCATGACTCCAAATACCTTAGGCTCAGAACTTTTCAGCCACCCTGGTATGTTTTAGTAAAATACTAAGTAGGGACAATAATTTACAAATTAATTAATTATAGGTGCTAAAGACTGAAGATACCAAGACTGAAGCTAAAGTGGAAGGTCTGAAAGAGAAGATGATCTACCAGTTCCGTGTAAAGGCCTGCAACAAAGCCGGTGTTGGTGATGCCTCTGAACCTACAGAGAACCACCTTTGCAAACACAGAAACTGTAAGTAATAATATAAAGTCTGGTGTTTAGTTTAACGAAACTATTAGTTTCTGCTTTTAAGACTAAAACCACAAAATACATAATGGTACCGAAAATTCACTCTGCAAAACAAATAACAACTTTTGCTACGACACAATAAAGGGCAATTTTATTCTAAGGCATACAGTCCAACACTGATGATCGACATGACTATGCCTGTCACTGTCTTAATGAGTCTCATTGAGTGAGACGGACATAACCCTTCCTATCATCGGTATTGGATCATCGAATACCTTAGAATCCGGGCACAAATTACTATGTTTATGTTACATACAAATCCTACACTATAATACGATAATCATTCAGAGCAATATCAACTAAAGGTAGTCTGCGATAATCAAGATGAGCCAATTTCAGAACCAAAATTATGAATTTTTGATGTTTTCTCCTGGACTATCTTGTTCACATCGTATGTCATTCCAGATTACTTTGATATGTATGAACCTACCTCCCTAAAAGAGATATTTCGTTTCATAGACAAGGTAGACACTAACATATATTGGCTGTACGCCAATCTTCTTAAATTAAATTACCTATGCAGACATTGTAAAATAATTTTCTGATCTGCATACCTACTAATTAAGCAGGTACCTAGCCTAGGTTGTAATACAATATTTAGATTAATTATTCTATAAAAGAAGACAACCCATAAATAGTCAGAAAAGATAAGAGTTACGCCCTAGAAAGAGTCAAATTTCGTAGGTATCTTAATATTTTCATTTGCAGCGCTGTTTGAGCTGATTTGGTCTATAATACGACATCTTTATAAACGACCAAAGAATCTTTTTATACAACTGCCTGAAAAAAGGAGTACATTGTTTTCAGGGTTCATGTTTGTATGTATGTATGTATGTATGTATGTATGTATGTGAGTTTGTATATTCCACAATAACTTTTATACGCCTGAACCGATTTTGATAAATGAGGTATCGTTAGAATCCCTAGCTAATTCCGGGTAACACAGCTAACCTATGTAATTAAATTTAAAAAAAAATTGATGGGGTGACCATGGTCCCGCATTTAAGACTAAATTTGAAAAAAACAAAATCGAAAATAAGATTAAGTATATAATCATCATCTAGAAAATGATGAGTAGATTCCAAAGATATATAACACTATAGTTCAATATCCAGTGATTCACAAAAAAAAAATCATTTAATAAAAATGTGAATAAGATTCTAATTTAACTAGATTAATTTAGATTTTTAACTTTTTAGTTCGTTTTTTGGTAGGGCAATCGTGATTTTTTTTTTTTAAATTATGACTTGTTAATAAAATGTCTTTGCGGAGTAAGACTTCTGTGCATCTGCTATTACCTATTCTGTGGTACTGTGAAAATGTTCCTCTGAAATAGCAGTTGTAAGAAGTTGTTGCGAAATCTATTTTCTAAGATTAACTTTTAGGCCTCTTAGCAACCAAATCATGCCTATTCTGTGTAACTCAAACTAAACTAAATTGACAGTCCTAATTCTAGTGCTGTCCCTTTATAGGACATGATGTCATTTTTGTGTCATTTTAGTTTAGTTTGGAGATTTAGTATTTAAAACAATTTACTAAAATCAAATCTGTGGAAACGTCATCAGTGAAGATACTGTATAAGTAGTTCTACGTCAGTAATTAATTTCCATTTTTGCGGCCAACAGTGAAACCGCGCATCGAACGCAGCACCTTCAAGTCTGTGATCATCAAGGCCGGCCGCACGCACAAGTGGTCCGTCGACGTCACGGGTGAACCTCCGCCGGAGACCACGTGGTAAGGGATCCTTTACTTTCGCTCACAAGCTTTTATTCAACAACCTCAATTTACATAGGCGGGCCCTGTCAAACAGAATGTCGAACTTAACTTATTAACGCCATCTAAACTAAAAAGCGGGAACTTACTTGTAACATATGCGCCATCTAGTGTGACAGCTTGAAGACTTATGATACGGTCATAGATTGCGTCAACCAAACGCTTGTTTAAATTAAAACCTACACATCAGTGTACTCTCTGAGGTAAACGATAAAATATGTAATTATATATTTTCAGCTGTGAACCGGGTGACGTCACAGCCAATGGAATGATTTATTGATGATTATGGCATATTTTTAATCTCCGAGTATTGTATAACTGACGAATAAAATTATAATGTTTTGACAGATGTTGGATTCTGTGAGTGGCCTAGTTGTGACATCGCATATCAGTCGATTGCGACGTTTAAGCAACGTTGACCGAAGTCGGTAACTGGATGGGTGACCGAATTCGGAGGTTCAAATTTGGCCTTTTCGTTCCCTCCCGTGCCCCGGAGAGCACGTTAAGCCGTCGGTCCCGGTTATTATCACTAACATCTGATAATAATCGTTAGAAAAACTTAAGAGTTTAAATAGGTACTTACTCTTAGTCGAGTTGTATGCGGAAAGATGTGGAAACCCACCGCATTATTATTCCAAAAAAACTCCTACCATCATTTGATTAACGGAAAGGGGTCACGACCCTCAGTATTGAGGAATATAACGCAGAGAGACAGAGTATTCTGTCAAAGTTTCTAATTATCGACAGAAGAATAGTCGATTGTCGGTTGTGAAATAGGCCCTTCTTCTTCTTTGTATCCTGGGATTATTTACGGCAGTTGGACGTAGGCATCCGCTGTGCGTGAAACCCTTATTCTTCAACCATTTTCCCCACAGGTCATGGCGCGAAAGCATAAAATTGGTGAACACAGAACGCATCAAGATCGAGAATGTGGAGTATCACACCGACTTCACCATTGTAAACGCAGTGCGACGGGACACTGGCAAATATACTCTGCGCGCTGAGAACTGCAACGGCTTTGATGAGGAGACAGTTGAACTGACTGTACTGAGCAAGCCTAGCTCGCCTAAGGGTAAGATAACTGCCCAATTATCCGTTAATTGCAGTCTCACTTGTGATGCCCAAACCTTGCTGAGACATTGACATTGAAGCGAAAGCGGTGAATCAATTTTTGAAGTGAAAACTTCTTTAGGCGCGTTGAACACTTTTTGGTAGGTGGTAAAAATGTAGATTCGCGTGACCGACATGCTCGCGAACAGCGATATGCTCGCGAACATATTAATATACTCCATTCGAAATTAAACTTTATTGCCTTAGTGTTAACGTTTATATTTTAATAATTATAAATAAATAAAAAATAGTTTTCACTTCAATCGGCAGTGCCTATGACTGCCATTTTTTCTCTGATTAACGTTCGCTTGCGCCATATTTAAGGTTTACGTGTCTGTCAAAATATATCATGCAACATAGTCTAATTGAACAATCTTCAATCAATCAAACAAAAATAATCTTTTCAAAGATGTTTTTACGTTGAAATTTCTCCCTCACGTAGTGTTAGTTCCACTGATGGTATAAATTTAATTTTAGCAGAATTTAAATTTACCTTTTTTTTGGACTCTCACTGCAGAGCGTTATTTGGTAAAATCATTCTGGAAACATCTTCCAATGCATAACATTTGCCGCCAGGTCCGTTGGAAGTGACAGACATCCACGCAGAAGGCTGCAAAGTGAGATGGGAGAAGCCTGAAGACGACGGCGGATCTCCTGTCAAAGAGTATGAGCTCGAGAAGATGGATCTGGCTACTGGCAAATGGGTCCGTGTTGGCAGGTTAGTAACTCATAATCTTTTTTTGAGGATGCTCCGGTGTCGGTGTGAAACGAACTTTGAGAATAATTAGGAAGATTTGTGTGGTGTGCTGTTGTGTCGGTGCGAATTGCTGGCTTATTGGGCGGTGAATATCGCAAGCTACACCACATAGATTTGTCTGCTCTATAACGAATTCAGCTTCTTGTTCTTTGATTAACATGGACTTCCGCAGTGAACGCCTGCTTCTATCAAATGCATAACCATTGGCTCCGTTCTAGATTTTGTCTAGAAGTACGAATTTTGTCTAAGTAAAGAAAGGTCTTCCAAGGATGAGTGGCTTGTAAGTAATAAATGAGATGATTTCCATTCAATTATCTTCAGGTACATAATGTTGCTAATATTGTTGTGCACAACCTATAAACTAAATTGATAAGGCCTACCCGTTGTACTAGGTGAGCGAAAGAAGCGATGCGACGCAATACGGCGCCATAGAAAATGACAAACCTCTCTACGCGACAACGTACGCCACGTAAAGGGTCAGCTACTGTTTGAAACTGTCACGTCGCGACGTATCGAGTCGCTGTGTCGTGTTTGTCGCTCACATAGGACCGTTGACCTACGTGTTAATGTAGTGCTTTTGATAGGTAGGGAGCATTGTGAAAAGGAAAACATTGCAGACCTGCCATTTAAGTTATGAGATTCTTTACTTCAAAAGCCACAGGATATTGAAGTGATATGTATGCTGTAGTATGCTTCGCTGAATAAAAAAATCCTTTTATTGTTTTCTTTAAAGTATTCTAAATAGCTTGGAGATACATAGGTTGGGAAGAATCCTGTCCTGGAGTCCTAGAACATTTGCTGGATATTATTAACCAGACATCAAAATAACGTTTTGAAAGTTTTGAAAGGGGTTCGAATATTTTTGCCGACCAACCGTTCCGCCTACTTTATAATTTTCTCGAAATTGCGGCCACGCATAAAACCTGTATTAATCTACAGCTGATGCTATTCATCTTATGCCGGCTATTGATTAATACATACATACAACTATGAGTGGCTAGGCCAGGCTCCATACAAAAATATTCTAAACCGTTTCAAAAATAACAACAGGCTGCTACGAAAGTTTAGTTTACTTGTGTTTGTATTGGTGCTAAAAATATCCCACTACAGCCCATTAACGTCCCACTGCTGGGCACAGGTCTCCACTCTCATAGGAGAAAGGGAATTAGAGCTTAGACCCACCACGCTGCTCCAATGCAGGTTGGCGGGCTTTAACGACTATTATCATGTTAGTAATAATAATCGGGACCGACGGCTTAACGTTCTCTCTGAAGCACGGGGGTGAAACACCGCAAACTTCCTAACTCCGGGCTAGTAATGAGAATTTCTAATCAGAAAAAACCCAATACCTAATTATGGCCCGACCCGGGACTCGAACCCGGGACCTCGTCGGCCGCAGTCAAACATGCTAACCACTACACCAACGAAACAGGCGCTCGAAATCCGAAACATAATTGCCATGTATTAAATGTCGTCTATTTCTCTATTTCAGAGTCGCTGGTGATAAGAAACCGCTAGAAATGGAAGTAACTGGTCTAGAACCAGGTCACCAGTACAAGTTCAGGGTTACGGCTGTCAATGACGAAGGAGATTCTGAGCCATTAGAGACTGAGAAGGCTATAGTGGCTAAGAATCCATTCGGTAAGTACTAAGACATGAAAGTTGATATGATCTCCTTATATTTGTTGAAGTGAAAACTTCATTAGCCGCGTTGAGCACTTTTGGTAGAGGGTAAACTTGTGGATTCGCGACACCGACATGCTGGCGAATAGCGACATGCTCGCGTTGTTACGAAGACAAAAGGTCTTAAATATAAATATACTACATTCGTAATTAAACTTTAATGACTTAGTGTTTAGGTTTATATTTTGGAAGCACAATTTGGAAAGTGGATCTAAGTATCAAAAAAATATTTTTTTTGCTACTTTATGACAATTTTGAAATATTTACTACACAGAAGAATCATCAGCCTTTTCTCTTTATTTAAACTCCAACTAAAAAGCCGCAATACAGCGCTAGACCTTGGCGTGTAGAAGTCCCTACAAGAAACCTATGTTCAGCTGTGAACGTCTCCACTCCAACCTATTACTGTCCCACAGCTGGGCACAACCCTCCACTCTTAAGGAGAGAAGGAATTGGAGCTCAGACCCACCACGCTGCGCCAATGCGGGTTTGCGGGCTTTAACGACTATTATCATGTTAGTGATAACTAGCAGATGCTCGCAACTTTGTCCGCGTGAAATAAGTTTTCTAAATACCCACGGGAACTCGATAATTTTTCGGGTAAATATATAGCCTTACAAATAATGTGGCTTTATATTGTTACCAGAATGTTCAAAATCGGTTCAGTAGATCCAGAGATTACCCCTTACAACCTCACAAACTCAAATTTTACCTCTTCATAATATCACTATACATAACCGGGACCGACAGCTTAACGTGCTCTCCGAGGCACGGGGGTAACTCACCGCCACCTTCCAACTTCGGACTGGCACTGGGAATTTCTTAACTGAAAAACCCAATACCAAACAAGTTTTGCCCGACCGGGAATCGAACCCAGGACCTCGTGATCCGCAGTTAAGTGGACGTCTATCTGACCCGAAATAATTTTCTTCCTTTTACAGATATCGCCGATAAGCCCGGAAATGTCGAGGTGGCAGACCACGACAACCAAAGCGCGGAGATCAAATGGGACCCGCCCAAATCGGACGGCGGTGCGCCCATACAGAAATACATCATTCAGAAGAGGCCCAAGGGCGGCGATTGGGAAAACGCTGCGGAAGTAAGGACCTATCAGAATATTTTTTGAAACCAACCTTTTTGAAGTGAAAACTTCTTTGGCCGCGTTGAGCAATTTTTTTGCAGGGGGTAAACTTGTGGATTCGCGTCACCGAAATGCTCGCGTTGTTACGAAGACAAAAGGTCTTGAATATAAATATACTACATTCGAAATTAAACTTTAATGGCTTAGTGTTAAGGTATATTAAAAAAAATTTAATATTCGTTTTCACTTCTTCTAACGGCAGTCCAAACAACAAAAAAATTACAACAGTAACAAAAAATTTTTTTGTTTGTTTTTTGTTTTTATTTTATTTTTCCGGGTCACCGGGTCAGATAATTTTGTCGGACTATACATAGAAACTTTGACGTTTTTGTATGTACTTGGTCCTTTGCTAGAATGGTTATTTAAAATTTTGTCGTAATGACACAATTGCCCAAAAAAGGAATGTAATGTTTTCAGGGTTCATGTACGTGTGTTAGTTTCCATTACCATAACTTCTAAATGCCTGAATAGATTTGGATGTATAGGATATCGTTAGAATCCTTACATCACCCAGAGTGACACTGGCTATAATTTTTTAAAATTAATATAGCAGGGGAGTCGTGTCTTTTTAATTACTTTTTTTATCATTTTCTACGTAATACAGCCAATGTCTTATTTATCATTAATTAATAATTGGGATGATGACAACTCAATCAAATCAGCAACTTTTTATCAAACTTAAAAACGCACTTCTAGTATGGAAGTTGTATGAAATTCACAAGTGTGACGTCATAAAATTTCAACGCACTTTTTTCTATAATCTATATTTTAAATTAATTAGCATACCTGAAACTAACCGAGGATGTGAATTTTAGTTCTTTTGGAAGGCCCTCTATGTAATAATCAGTTAGAAATAATTTATTTTTGACATAGGCATCATCCCTATTTGCGAATCTTAGTTCCTTTTACAATTTACAGTACAATTGTTTTTTCAGCCATCTGAGATTAACATATGTACATTGACTATGTATTTGAATAGTCGTTACAAGTCGAAATCTTTTACAGAAATAACTCTTAAACTTAACTGAATAGTTTTTTTTTTAATTTGCGTCAGTTTTATCAATTGTCTTTTTTCTGTAGGTGCCTGGAACAGCGACCTCCGGCAAAGTGGAGGGCCTGCCCGAGGGTAGTGAATACGAGTTCCGCGTCATCGCCGTCAATAAGGCCGGCCCGTCTGACGCCTCCGAGCCTACGAAGATGACCACCATCCGTCACAAGGCCTGTAAGTCTCGTTTGATCACGCTATTGATGAAACTTCACTTTCACAAAACACGAAACAGGCAGGCTGTGCACTTGACTGAAAATTTTCTTCCATCAAATTTTAAATTTATTTAGGTTATCTTTTTTGAAAACAACTTGACGTGGTTGCTATGTAAGTTGAAGAATTCGAACTCTTAGATTCAGAGTAGGTACGAACCACGGTTAAATGATTCAACATACCGTATCCAATAAGTATGACTATTGTTTTGTGATTAACTGAATTTTCGGAATAGCCAATCGAGATAACCCTTGATACTAGCATAAATGTGAATATATTTTAGTCTGTTAAATTTTAACTGATTTAAATGAAAATCTTCACATTTAGCTTTCTCAAAGAGGTTATAGGACATGACTGTCCCTAAAATTCCTACTGGACTTAAAATTAATCCACTTACATGTTACCAGTCAGAACATCACTAACAACTTAGCCAGACATTAACATGCAGTCAAATCTTGACAAAAATTTCAATCATAACATTTTTATACGACTGCCTGAAATAAGGAGTATATTGTTTTCAGGGTTCATGTTTGTATGTATGTATGTGAGTTTGTATATTCCACCATAACATCTATACGCCTGAAACGATTTTGATAAAAGAGGTATCGTTACAATCCCTAGCTTATGCCGGATGACATAGGCTAGTAAAATTTAAAAAAAAAATGATGGGGTGACCATGGTCCCGCATTAAAGACTAAAGTTGAAAAAAAAACGAAAATAAGATTAAGTATATAATCATCATCTAGAAAATGATGAGTAGATTCCAAAAATATATAACACTATAGTTCAATATACAGTGATTCACAAAAAAAAAAACATTTAATAAAAATGTGAATAAGATTCTAATTTAACTAGATTAATTTAGATTTTTATCTTTTTAGTTAGTTTTTTGGCATGGCAGTCGTGTTTTTTAATTTATTTAATCAAGAATTTATCCACTTTCTCTCAAATATTATTTTAATCATAATAACGCCTTTGAAAATAGTAACTATGTATGTAACTGCAGCATTTTGCTATTGTAATTTCTTTGGGTTATTTTTTTGTCAATTTGACATTGGTCGTATCTAACTCATATCAGTTGAAAAATAATTCAGGTACCTAAGCGTAAAACTTTAGGAACTAAAAGAAGTCAAACGTCAAACTATTATCGTAAACTAAGAAAGTAGTTGCTGCAAGGCAACTGGCATGGCAGTCGTGTTTTTTTTTAATTATGACTTGTAGCAAAGAGCATAAAGAACTAGGGGTAGAGGTACAACTCCATACTTAAGCAAAAAGCATTCAAAAATCTGCTTATCGTCGCTGATACCCTGTAGTTCTTCTGCTTAGCTCTAGATGGCGTTAAAACGAAAGCTTTGAAATAAACTTTTTGCTATCGGATTTTATGAAAATTTTATATTTAATAGTTAATTAAACTTAATAAATAAATAGGTAAAATAAAGTAAAACAACAAAATACATGTTTTCATTGAGTTTCGGTTGATTTAAACAAAATTTATACTTATTCGAGACAAGTAACGCCATCTAGAATTTATTTTAGAACTATGGTACCCGTTGTATGGAGTTGTACCTCTACCCCTGGTTCTTTATGCTCTTTGCTTGTAGGTACTAATCATAAAATGTTTGTCGCAGTGAAACCGCGCATCGACCGCACAAACCTGAAGGCGCTCGCAGTGCGCGCGACCAAACCGATCTTCTTCGACGTGAACGTTCGCGGCGAACCTGCGCCCAAGGTGCAATGGTTCCAGAAGTGGAAGAACGAGGAGAAGGAGGTTAGTTTGCATTTCTTATGTAACAGATAGATAGATAAAATATTGGATTGGATTCTTTACAGTCGTGCATTGTTGAACATCTCCTGAAAATGCCCCGATGTCGGAGTGAAACGTACGTTGAGAGTGATTTGGAGGACT
Organism: Erebia palarica; assembly: GCA_964035005.1. NCBI lineage: Eukaryota > Metazoa > Arthropoda > Insecta > Lepidoptera > Nymphalidae > Erebia > Erebia palarica. The sequence goes on from OZ035992.1 coordinate 6,826,750, forward strand.
TGTGTGGTGTGGTACTGTGCTGAATTGCTGGGTGGGTGTCGCATGCTGTAGGTGAAAAACACGCACTGTACCACATAGAATAGGCATGATGACAGTAACCAAGAATGAATGAAATTATGAATTTATCTAATGAAATAGGATTCATGGATTACAAAAACCGTATTTATTTTTCTATTTCGACTGAGATTGCCATTTATTTTGATGAAATAAATCTATAAAATACACCAATCCGCCATAATAAACACCAAAAAGCGAATGACGTCACAATTGTTGGTTTCGATCTTTGACAATCACATTATTGTTTACTGCACACTGCACAGAGTACATCGGTGAAAACAATAGTGACGTCACAAACGATGCCATGACACTCGCGAGCGTGTTGGCGTGAATTTTAAAATTTAAATTTCAAATGCCAACTTTTTCTACCAAACCTTATTTTTCTGCTGAAATAAGATATTTTATCGAAATAGTAGATACTTCCGAACATAATCTGACCATTTTTCTAAATCAGTCATCATGCCTATTGTCTACTGTGGCGAATTATAGCGAATTAAACTTCTAGTTCATTCAGAAACAATAAACCAAAAGGTTCAAAGATATGGTGCAAAGTATATATGTATTTACTTAATCAATAGAATTGTGAAAATCATTATCATTTAATGTTAAAGAACAGCGGAGTTTCCTGATACAGGTATTTATTTATACTCAAAAGGAGGTTCCAGCTCAAATGTAATTCAATTGTATTTTTGAACAGAAATAAAGAATTTATTTATTATTATTTATTAGAGGCGGTCTTACTGCTAAAGCTTAAGGCGAGGCCAGTTACCACCCTACCGGCAATGACGTGCCGCCAAGCGATTTAGCGTTCCAGTACGATGCCGTGTAGAAACCGAATAGGGGTATGGGTTTATTATAACTGCCATGCGCCTAACAGGTTAGCCCACTACCATCTTAGACTGCAACAGCACTTACCATCAGGTGAAATGGCAGTCAAGGGCTGGTAGTGGTAGTGGATAAAAAAAGTCTATGCATTAAAATAAAATTTCATTACAATATCTTTTAAAGATATGTGACTTCAAAACAGAAGTTTGGTTTCCGTTTTGAACGTTTAAATGTTTCTTCCGTCCGAATAAATGTCTTAGCATTCACGCGTAAAAGTTTTCTTCAAAAAAAAAACATAACTGTAATTATTTTTACACAGGTTACCGAAAATGTAATCAACGTGGACTATAACACTAAATTGGACATCAAAGAGGCAGTGCGCTCTATGACCGGCACATACCGTATCGTGGCTACCAATGAGCACGGCAAAGACGAGGCGGAAGTTGAAATCACCGTGTTATCCGCTCCCGGCAAACCGGGTGGTCCACTCAAAGTCACCGATGTCACCAAGAACGGCTGCAAACTTGCCTGGAAGAAGCCTGAAGACGATGGTGGTAAGTTGTTTTTCTTTTTACGAAATAAATTTTGTGGCGTCAAAGATTGTGTTTGAAAATAAAAGAGGTGGAAGTGGCAATCACCGTGATATCTGCTCCCAGCAAACCGGGTGGCCCACCTAAAGTATATGCCACTAAGGCTGCGAAAAACATTCGCGGGGTTTTTTTTCGTAATTCTGTAACACTAGAATCATAATATAGAGGTGAACGCACTTGCGAATAAAAAATCGCTGGTTAGATAAGTATAGAAGTTAGATAAGATAGGATTAGGTGAAATCTGTACGTACGCCAAATATAAATCGGGAAAATAAAATTCACGCGAATGTTTTTTGCAGTGCGAACGTAGCCCTAGGTTGACCACTCAAGGTCACTGATGACACTCATAATGCGTCTGAGACGACTCGACATTAACCGGTGTAGGTTTATTGCACAGGGTCATTGACACCTACATACATATCTATCTATGGCTATCACCTACCTCCCTATGGCGGGAGAAGGTGAGCATAATATCGTCTCCTACTTCCACTCTGTCTTCTGCGGATCGGTGGAGCATTAGCGTCCAGCTCACGGTCCCAATGACGCTTTCACAAATCTTGGATACGACTGAGACGATTCGACGCTAACCGGCATAGGGTCATTGACACCTACATACCTATCTATGAATTTATGGCTATCTAACTAACTACCTATGGCGGAAGAAGGTGAGCATATTGTCGCCTAGAAGAAGGCGACAATATGCTTCTCCCTGTCTTCTTCTGCGGATCGGTGGAGCATTAGCGTCCAGCTCACGTTCCCGCTCCGCAACCTCATTCAGTGCGATGACGCTTTCAATTGACATAGGCGTCTCTTATGTTACGTCATGTTTTGACTCTACCACCGGTTCGGAATGAAGATCTGAGAAGAGCCGGCAAGAAACTCAGCAGTTGCTCCTATTTTAAAAACAAGATATTACAATACGTAGATAAGTATATAAATTAAATACATTAGTGTAAGTTATTATACTATTCTGTGGGGCGCTGGAGCCAAATTAGATTGCTTCCATACAACTTTGTCCTTAAGAAACTCGTCAATTGTATAACAGCCTTTAAATTCACAGAAAGATGTCATTAAAGTCCTCCTGAACTTCTTTCCAGGCAAACCTGTGACGGGCTACGTAGTTGAGAAGCTCAACAAGGCAACAGGAAGATGGGTGCCTGTTGGCAAAACCGATGACACCGAAATGGAGATCAAGGGCTTGCAAGAGGGTGAAGAATACGAGTTTAGAGTCAGAGCTGTCAACGATGAAGGGGAGTCTGAGCCGTTGAAGACTGACCACTCTATTGTGGCTAAGAATCCATATGGTAAGTTTGGACTAGACTTAAGTTTCAGTGAAAAAGTTAGGTGCTATAGTTTTAGCAAAGATAGAGATGGAAACAGTAACATTTATGAAAGATTGTGAATAAGTTTGGTGCTATAGTTTTAGCAAAGATAGAGATGGAAACCATAATATTAATGAAAGATTGTGAATAAGTTAGGTGTTTTAGTTTTAGCAAAGATAGAGATGGAAACATGGATAACATTTATAAAAAATTTCAGATAGAATATTACTGATAACTTGTTCTAGTTTTTAAGAGTAAACGATTAAACTTTAGAATTGGGGCAAAGGGTTGGTCGATGGAAGCCAAAAAAGAAGAGCATTCATCCAGATAGCACTTGTTTTTTCTAAATCAAATTTCATTGAAACCAGAATTTTAATTATCGCCACCATTTACCACAGGGAACGTTTTTATTAGGGTTGCAATACTTCTAGGCCTGTTAGAATCTTTATACACTATAATTTTGAAAATCTTCGAATCGAATTCATCTTATTTCTTATTATCTCTTACAAAATATGTGGAACTTCCACTGGCTGTGCCTACCACATGGACCTATTCGAGGTGTGGATAAACAAATTCCTTAAAACCCGCCAACACAGTGGTGGTTCCTCTGGTACTGCAAATGTTCATGGATTGCGGTATTCAATAAACGTCAGGTTCAAACTCACCTGATCGTTTGCTTGCTCTTCATATTTAAAAACGAACTAAAAAGTTAAAAATCTAAATTAATCTAGTTAAATTAGAATCTTATTCACATTTTTATTAAATTATATTTTTATGTTAATCACTGGATATTGAACTATAGTGTTATATATTTTTGGAATCTACACATCATTTTCTAGATGATGATTATATAGTTAATCTTATTTTCGATTTTTTTTTTAAATTTAGTCTTTTATGCGGGAATTATGGTCACCCCATAATTTTTTAATTTTTTTTTAACTTACTAGCCTATGTTACCCGGAATATACAAACTAACATACATACATGAACCCTGAAAACAATATACTCCTTTTTTCAGGCTTAATTAGGATTTCGTTTGAACTTTTTTTTGTTTGTGATTTACAGATATTCCTGGAAAACCATCCATACCCACCCTCGAGGATTGGGACGTGGATCGCGTGGACCTCAAATGGGAAGCGCCCAAGAACACCGGTGGCGCCCCCATCACTGGATACATTATTGAGAAGAAGGAGAAGTATGGACACTGGCAAGAAGCACTTGTTACTACGGTAAGTTAGACTCACCGAAGATATTATGTAGAGATTTTATTTTTGTTATATTGTACTAGTAGTACTTATAATTATTGTATTGGAATGCAAAATAATAATAATAAAATTATTTATAAATGCGAAAGTTTGGATGGATGTATGGATGTTTGTTACTCAAAAACGCCCCAACGGCTGAACGGATCTGGCTGAAATTGGGTACAGAGATGGATTATAGTCTGGAATAGCACTACTTTTTATCCTGGAAAATTAAGGAGTTTCCGCGGGAACCAAAGAACCTCGATCCACGCAGACGAAGTCGCGGGCATTAGCTAGTAATAAAATATGTCTGAAACAGATTGTAATTAGGCTGTATTTTCTGTAATATTCAAATATTGGGGGAAGTACCTACTGCAGATGACTACTATACGAGTAGCCACTCGGTTAACACGGTCTCAAACTACTTAGCTAGTTAAGTTTTGGACTATTTGGATTAACAAACCAACACGTTGTTTTCATGAATAGAAATAAATCACTTATTTATAAATTTTTTTTTTTCATTTGTTGCAGACGCCAGAATGCAAGGCCCGCGTACCAGATCTCAAGGAAGGCAACACGTACCAGTTCAGAGTACGAGCAGTCAACAAGGCCGGCCCCGGGGAGCCGGGCGAGCCTACTCAACCGCACGTCGCTAAGGCTAGATTCCGTAAGTTTTACCTAAAGACTTCTTGCCTGTTTGCCTAGGTGATCCGTTGTCCTAGGTGAGCGACAGAAGCGACGCAACGCCATAAACAAACGTCGCGTAGTTACGTCAGCTTTCTATGGCGTCGCATCGCATCGCATCGGACAACGGGTGAGACACGAAACAGACGACGCAACGCAACAATCTTATCTACGTTTCAATATAGGCCACGGAGTTAGGAAGTTGGTGGTGAGTCACCCCCGTGCCACGGAGAGCACGTTAAAGCGTCGGTTCCGGTTATTATCACTAAAACGATAATAGTCGTCAAAGCCCGCCATCCCGCACTGGAGCAGCGTGGTGGATCTAAGCTCTAATTCCCTCTCTCCTATGAGACTGGAGGCCTGATAATACAGGCAGGTCTTAATTTGGCGCTATAATTTTATGAATGGAATGTTGTGAACAGCACTACATAACCTGTTAATTAAGAGATACCTAATATTACACATACAATCGAATAGGCATTATCTGGTTTTGATTTTACGTGTACTTATTGAAGCGACTCATGCCCTCAAGGTTCGAATCTGCCGTCTCTGCAATATTGAATATGACTTTAAAATATATTTGTAAATCTCCAGTGAGCGTTAATGGGCTGTAGTGGTGGAATGTCATATTATTTTACTATCTACTAATTTCAAGTACAGGTTAACATGGACCTTATAATATAGAGATGAAGTTCACGATATAATTAATTGTCTTCTGCAGTGAAACCGCACATCAACCGCGACAAGATGGTCGCGGTTCGCGTGCGCGCTGGAACGACAATCAAACTGGACGTCGACATCAAGGGCGAACCTCCACCGACCAAGACCTGGACGTTTGCCAACAAGGTATTTATGATTCAACCGATACATACGTGGATTAAAAAAAATTGTCAGTCATCAGTAGGGACTGCCGATAGAAGTGAAAACGAATATTTTTTTTTTACTAAAATGTATTTTTAAATATAAACCTTAACACTAAAGCATTAAAGTTTAATTTCGAATGTAGTATATTTATATGTTCGCGAGCATGTCGATCACTTTTTTTATTTTTATTTTTTAATTTCGCTAAAATTTATTAAAATGTAAACTTTAACACTAAGGCATTAAAGTTTGATTTCGAATTGTTGTATATTTATATGGTCGCGAGCGTGTCGGTCACGGTCACGCGAACCTACATTTTTACCCCCTACCTAAAATTGCTCAACGCGCCTACAGAAGTTTTCACTTCAAAAATCCCTTTTATCTACTTAAACTTCTAAACTAGTAAATAAATGAGAAAGTTTGAATGGATGAATGGATGGCTGTTTGTTATTCAATCACGCCAGAACAGCTGAACGAATCTGGATGAAATTTGGCTGAGATTACATAGGCTACTTTTTATCCGGGGACTTTAAAGAGTTTTCAAAAGTTTTAAAGTTATCCGCGGGTACATCAGTTATAGCGAGCTCAGAACAGCTATTCTGCCGATGGCCATTTCAAAAACGGACAGAAAAGATGCGAAAGCCACTGCGAAAAAAAATAACCAATGGCTTGTGTGTTCAAACCACGGCAAAATTGAAAATTTGATATTTTACCTACCTCTCAGGCGGCGGCTAAAGAAGTTTAAAAATTGAATTCGTCATTATAAGCAATTTTATTTCACAGGTCATTGAGAACGGCCCAGGCATCAAACTCGAGAACGAGGACTATAACACCAAACTGCAGATCTATGAGTCCTCGTGGAAGAACACCGGCATTTACACCCTCAAGGCTGAGAACGACTCTGGGGTCGATGAAGCCACAGTTGAGATCACTGTACTTGGTAAGTTTTCTGATATATTTTTTCGTTTCACGATTAAATCTATATAAATTCTGTTGTATGCGAAGTTTAAGTGCATTTTGTGGATAACCTGTCAATTTTTCTTTGGAAATGTTCATGTAGATTGTAGATCATAGGCAGTTACTTTTTGTCAAAATTTAAGATGACGGCTTAAGTTGTTTGTTAAACACTCGTTCTAACACATTGACATCATTTACTGCGTCCATTTATTGATATCAATCGTAGGTTCAAGTTTTATAGAACGCTTTCAATCAAGTCGAAAAGTCGTGTCCTAAGCAAAAATTGTGAAACAGATTGCTCCAATTTTAGTTTAATCAATTTAGTGCCCAATATTTTTGTGCAATCAGCAGTTTTTTATAGGATACTTGCTGATGCCCGCTACTTAGTCCGCGTGGATCAAGGTAACAGTAACCAAAACTGCGGGAACTCTTTAATTTTCCGGGATAAAAAGCTTATTTCCTTCCCCGGGATACAAACTATCTCTGTACCAAAATTCATCAAAAGCGGTTGAACGGATGGGCCGTGAAAGCGTACCAGACAGACAGACACATTTTCGCATTTATCAGGAAATTAAAAAAAAAAAACAATTTTAGAAACGACTAGCGAACGCCCGCGTCTTCGCTTCTGTGGGAATTCCGAAAAATCCAGGCATCTTCTTTGTCTGCATTATAAACAGAACCTCTGTGCAAAATTTCTCTGCTTTCTAGATTCAAACATAGGGTGAAGCTTTAATGAGTCATGAATATTCTCTTTAAATACTAAGATTTTTAAATAAACTCGTGTTTTTCACAGACAAGCCAGGCAAACCTGAAGGTCCACTGGAAGTGTCGGACGTCCACGCGGACCACGTGAAGCTGGCGTGGAAGAAGCCCAAACATACGGGAGGGCTGCCGCTCAGTGCCTTCGTCGTGGAGAAGATGGACACCCTCACTGGGAAGTGGAGCCCTGCGGGAACTATCGACCCTGACGTCACTGAGGCTACTGTCACTGGTAAGTTTACTGATTTAAATACATAAAACTTATCTTAATTTCCTGTTTACTATGAGAAATGTAGAAATGAAAAAAAATTGCAGTCATAGTGACTGCTGATAGAAGTGAAAACGAATATTTAAAAAAAAAAAATATAAACCTAGGCATTCAACTGCAGTGGCGTGCACAGGGCTTGAAGCTAGGGTAGGCATTAGTTAGTCAGAATACTTATTTACTGACTGATATAATGAAAATGAACATTGACGTGTTTCCATTTGGGTAAGCAGTGCTTTTATGCCTTTATGAACTGCACGCCACTGCATTCAAGTTGAATTACGGATGTACTATGTTTATATTTAAGACCTTTTGTTTTCGTAACAACGCGAAGTGTCGGTCACGCGTTTCCACAATTTTAACCCCCTACCAAAAAGTGCTCAACGCGGCTAAATAAGTTTTTACTTCAAATATAACGACGAACAAACCTTTAATTTCGTTTAGATTTTGAAAAGTGAAAATACAGATATGTCTACTCGAGACGATTATTAATTCGTCGTTGGCGAAAGCAAAGCTTAAACAATAGGTTTTGCTGTCAGTTAAGAAGATTAACGGCCGCTGTGATTAACGGATACGATGATTGATATCTGATGTTTGTATGGCCATTATTATTCTTTCATAACTCATGCTTCTTGGAATGTTCTGACGGAAGTCCAGTCGTTTATTGGACTCTTTTAAAAGAAGGGCAAACAAAATCTATTTTACACCCAAAACGCTAAAGAAAGCCAGGACGACAAAGGCAAGCCTTAATTATTCTCTTTACTCATATCAGAGTACGTAATTAGTTTCTCAAAAACGGCTCTAATTATTTGGACAAAATTGAGTTTTGAGACAGTGATTCTCTTTCCAAATGGTTTCAGTTCCCGCGCTAGAGGAGCTTGGTCGGAAATGTTAATTTACTCACCAAATAATTTTCCTCCACAGGTCTAGAACCAGGTCACACATACCAGTTCCGCGTAAAGGCGCTGAACGAAGAAGGAGAGTCTGAACCTTTGGACACGGACCACGGCATCCTTGCCAAGAACCCATACGATGTACCAGCGCCGCCTGGTCTTCCGGACATCGTGGACTGGGATGAGAAATCGGCCAAGCTTAAATGGGAACCTCCCATCAGGGACAACGGAGCTCCTATCACGGGATATGTTATCGAAGTCATGGATAGAGACAGAGGAGAGTTTGTCAAGGTAAGTGACATTGAAATAGTGTTTTCTAAATTCCTTAGAACTAAAAGTACCTTTAGTATTTCGGTGTTTTCATTGTTATATTAGACCATTAAAAATGCCTGAGTTTTAGTTTGTAGTCTCCATTTTTTGACAAAATATTAACTTTGATGCCAAATGCAGACTGGAAACCAACTTCCCTCGCTCCTATGAGAGTTAGTTAGTTAAGACGTTAATGGGCTGTAGTGGTGATGGCGGTGGCTTGGCTGACCTTATGTCAGATTAAGATTAAAACGACATAAACAGATCTACTCATAATTTTGGAAAATATTAGTATTTCATGAATTCTGTCCTTCAACGTAGTGTAGATCAACGTAACCAAGTTAAAGAGACTTATATCGATCTTGTTATGATCTGCAGACCTTTGAATACAGACGCTAATAACTTATTTGTTATATTGGATAGAAGCAGGCGTTACATTGCGGAAGTCCATGATAATATGAGAACTAGAAGTTTAAACTTGTAGTCCTTTCATTAATTTATTTGTTACCAGGCCGCGGAAGTCCACGGCAACGTCTGCCAAGGCACAGTACCGAAACTGGAAGAAGGAAACCAGTATCAATTCAGAATACGGGCGATCAACAAGGCTGGCCAATCCGAACCTTCGGAGAACACCACCTGGCATACTGCTAAACCAAGATTCTGTGAGTATAGTCATCAATTCACCATAGACATATTTTTTTTCATTTCATCTATCTGCCATCGGCTTTGTAGCCATAATCAGATCTTAGGATTTGGTTTGCCAGTTATATATTGGGGGGTATTCAATCCTCCCCTAGGTTATATTGTCATCGAGGAAGATTATTTCTCATCAAAATCCAGTATTCCAATAAATATCCCCCTAGGTTATATTGCCATCGAGGAAGTTTATCTCTCATCCAAATCCAGTACATGCCATCTTTTAAGGCGTTTTGTGTTAGCGTTTACCAGCAGTTTCTGCGCCAATATGTTGGGGTGTTTTATAGACTGTATTTATACTTTTTGGAGTACTTGTTAACTTCTTCTTTGATTCTTCATCATAGACATACAGATTTTTTTTATAGATAATATACAAGTAATATTACGAAATATTTGTATTATCTGCTCCCAGCTTTTTGAGTTTTTGTAGTATTAATAGGACGCCATTTTGAAAGATGAATCCTAGCAAAAAAACATTACTGGAATACAAATAAAATGAAGTATCTTTTGACTTATGCAAACCCAAAAATTTTCCTGCTTCTGCTCTGGTAAAAATGTCTAGACCTATTTCAAAAAGGATCCTATCGTATAGTTAAAGCAAATGTGTGTAAATGACAAGACAAAAAATATAAGCAAAAGGCTTAAGTTAAATATAATTTACTTAGAAAATTGGAACCGAAAGCTGAAAACTAAAACAAATTCCTTTCCAACAGTGAAACCAAGAATCGACCGCACCAACCTGAACCCGATCACGGTCAAAGCGGGTCTACCCGTCTCCCTGGACGTCAAGGTCTTCGGAGAGCCTCCAGCCAAGGTCACCTGGCACTTCCAGGGTCAGGAGTTGAGCAACCGGGAGAACCTGGAGATCATCAACGTGGACTATAACACCAAGTTCCTGATGACGAAGAGCAAACGTGTTCAGAGCGGGAAATATGTGATCAAGGCCAAGAATGAAGTCGGGGAAGATGAGGCTGAAGTGGAGATAATTATAGTTGGTAAGTTGTCTATAGTATACTCATTTTTAGTCTTCTAGCCTTATAACAGAAGGACCTCTGAACCCACCGCATTATTATCCCAAAATTCCTGCCATTATTGATGGAATGGGGTCACGACCCTCAGCAATGAGGAATACGACGCAGAGAGAGATCCTTATTACTAACAAAGAAATAAGTGGTCAAAGGTGAAGCCCATCTCTCAAATAGAAATTTCTTCCAGCTTCCCTCGAAAGTGAGTAAGGGTGGAATTGATAAGTAGAATTCATTCAAAAATAAACCTTTGGTTGATAGTAGTAGATAGTAGGCCGTAAGGGATCTGCGCATACTGTGCGGGAAAATCAAGGTTGACTGATGAGAAAATGATGTCAAGTTTACTCACTTAACCAACGGTAAAGTTTTTAAATTGTTAAGTATTGTGTATCAATAGGAAAAAACTGAGATAGTTTAAAGTAATTTGGCTACTGGGGTCTGTGGTTCATTTTGGAAAAGGGGCCTTTTGCCCAAAATAGTTTGGGAATCCCTGCTTTAGATGATGAATATAATTATTATTTTGTCAATAGGGAAGCCAACCAAACCTAAGGGTCCATTGGATGTGGCGGACGTGACAAAGAACGGCTGCACACTGTCTTGGAAGAAGCCTGAAGATGACGGAGGATCACCTATCGAGTACTACGAGATTGAAAAGCTTGATCCTCTTACTGGTAAGTGTTTGTTAATTACAGTTCAAAAATCCATCTCATAAAGTGTTAAAGAACTCACTGTAAATGTACACTGCTACTTGGCAAGAAGTTGCTATAGGTATCTCATAAAATATTATTGACCAAAAATCTCTGATATTCGTCTATGAACTCCGCCTAAAAGGCCGTGACATACTGACTGCGTACGCGTACTCGTAATCACGAAAATAATAAATAAAAAAATAACAAAGCATTGAATTTGCTTACGTTTTTTACGTCTTCCTCCTTTTTCAATAAGGGAGGAAGAGTGGAGTGAAGTGTATTCTCCCGAAAACCGTTTTTATTGTCTTGTCAAAAGAATCGTTAATTTTGCAATTAAAAAATTTAATTTAGTGGAAATCCTTTCCACAACGTCAGGAAAGACTTTCAAGGTAAATTTTTATTATGAAAGAAAAAGTTTAATTCGCCACATTAGGTAAATCTATGTGGTGCAGTGTGTATTTTGCAGATGTAGCTTGCGATTTGCACCACACCACACAAATCTTCCAAATCACTGAACGTACACCTTACTCCGACACCGGAGGATCTTCAGGAGCATCTTCTTTTAAAGCTTCAACAAATATTGAATCATAACTGTTATTTCAAGGTCAATGGATACCCTGCGGTACCGCCAAGGACACGAAAGCGAATGTCACCGGGCTATCAGAAGGCAAACCGTATAAGTTCCGCGTGAAAGCCGTCAACAAGGAGGGAGAATCCGAGGAACTTGAGACTGAGAAGCCTATTATTGCCAAGAATCCCTTCGGTAAGTTGATTAATATTTTACTGACAGCTCATATTATGCGTATAAAGTTAAGAATGTCAATAATATCTATAATATCTATTGTAACTTGAAAACTTTAGTTTGCACGGAAATATTATGCAAACCAAATATGTGTAGTGCAAGATTAAGAATGTCAATGATATCTATAATATCTGTTGTTACTTAAAAACTTGGGTTTGCAAGGAAATATTTTGCAAAAAATTTTTTACGTAAGTAGCATTTAGTCCGTCAAAATATGTTGCCAGCTAAGAACGCCACATTAGAAATACGTCCTTCCTATTCTTACTTTGCTATGCCGGAAACTACTTACGTATACTGTACACGTGCCTCGAACCTGTTTAAATCTTCCTCTTCATTTTCTTCTCTTTTAAGAGGCCAAGTCTTACTAAATGACCCCTAATACGTTCTGTTGAACGTGGACCGTTTTTTAATTACTTACGTTATTCATTATTCATAAAACATAAAATTCTAAATTCCCCATCTAAATATATAAAAGGAAAAGGTGACTGACTGACTAAACAAGCAACGCACAGCTCAAACCACCGAACGAATCGGGCTGTAATTTAGCATGCAGATAGCTATTATGACGTATTCATCTGCTAAGAAAGTATTTTTGAAAATTTTACCCCTATGGGGTAAAATAGGGGTTTGAAATTTGTGTAGTCCACGAAGTCGCGATCAAAAGCTAGTCCTATATAAATGAAATGAAACCTTTGATTTGATATTTCTATCCTTTCTAGATGAGCCCGACAAACCTGGTCGCCCAGAGCCACGCAACTGGGACAAAGACTTTGTCGAACTGGAATGGTCCGCGCCAAAGAACGACGGTGGTGCTCCCATCACTGGTTATATCATCCAGAAGAAGGAAAGGGGAGAAAGGTAGGGGATTTTTATCACTAGTATATGCGGAAAAACCTGGGAACCCGTTACTATACAAAGAAAACCCCTGTCTCTTTTCATACTTTTTGACAGCTGACAAGGATCTTGACAAATTTCAATCTGAGAAATTCAACAAAGAACTATCGGTAGCTTCTTATAAATTAATCATTGCTTCGGAATGTTTTGTTTATGAACCCAGTTTAATTTTTAGTATGATCTGGTAATCGGGATGTTACATTGATCACTTTCAAGGTAAGCTTATATTTGAGAGATAAGCTAAAGCCTATCAAAGCAAACGTAAACCTTTGTCCACTTCTTTTCTGTTAGTAATCTGTACTAATATTATAAATGCGAAAGTTTGGATGGATGGATGTTTCAAGGGATCTGGATGAAATTTGGCACAGTGATAGATTCTGATAGATGTGATATTAGTAGTAGTAGATAGTGATAGTCTTTAATAACACAGGCTATTTTTTATCCCGGAAAATCAAAAGAGTTCCTGCGGTAACCAAAAAACTTCAATCCACGCGGACGAAGACGCGGGCATCAGCTATCCATCTATATAATTTATCCCCTATTTTAATTAGGACATGGCAAGATTGCCTGCGCACCTCCGGCGAACGCCCGACCGGCCGCGTGACGGACGTGGACGAAGGCCACGAGTACCAGTTCCGTGTCATTGCGCTCAACAAGGCCGGCCAGAGTGAGCCTTCCGAGCCCAGCAAACCTGTCACAGCCAAGCCACGATTCTGTAAGTGTTTAATTAAAATATGCCAAGATTGCTAGCAATGCATCGATATATATGTAGATACTAGATGGGCCATTTCATAGAAAAAAGGTGAGCGTCCGACTTTTAGGGCTCACCTGTATAAGCCTGTCTTTGTCCCCGCCATAGCGCTGTCCCGCTTTTCAGACTGGATGGCGTTAGTAAAATAAGTCCACATTCTTTGTTTGACCCGGTATGTAAATTGAGCTCGTTGTTGCAAGGGTATTCATGAATGTATGCAGCGTGTAAAATGTGCAAGATTTTAAAGACCCGATTTGCTAATTATGGCTTCTAGAGCCACTTTGAGAGGCAAAACAAAAGATCTATTTTTAGTCACTGAGCCAGCGCTCAGAGCTGAGCTCGTACCATATTATGTTGGTTTTAACGGTATTTCAACAGGTTTTCAAGTTTCTAGTCACCTTATCGACCACCGGATATAGAGACCCAAATAAATTACCCAAACACTTAATCAAGTTTGGTATCCAAAATAATTCATTTTTGTCAGTCGGTATTCTGTGTGGATAAGCTTTATTATAGACAAAAGTGCACATTTTAACCAATCAGCCACTTTTGATAAACTATATTTTTAATCCTTCCACAGTGGCGCCTAAGATTGATCGCAAGAACCTACAAAGCAGAAAGATCAAGGTCGGCCAACTTCTTAAACTGGAGGCCGACGTTAAGGGTGAACCTGAACCCACAATCACTTGGACCTTCAAGGACACGACCCTCAAGAGCGGAGAGAGGTTGAAGATCGAGAATGTGGACTACCATACGTCATTCAGCCTCCAGAAGTTGACGAGGGAAGATGGTGGGAAGTATGTGGTGACAGCGAAGAATGACTCTGGTACTGATTCCGTGGAGATTGAGATCACGGTTGTTAGTAAGCCGTCGAAGCCAAAGGGACCACTGAAGGTAAGGGTTATTTGTGTTATAGGTTTTAATAGTTACGCATTCAAGCGTCGGACCCTACGTGAATTGTGATGCTTAAGAAGTAATTATGTGTATCTGGCCAAAATATAGGATCAGGATGAATTAGGTTAAGTGTGATTAATCCGAACTAAAAGTTTGAAAAATATCAAAGAATTGTCAAGGGGCAGCCAAAAGATTTTATTTGTTGTAATATTATATCCAAGCTTTTAAGCTTATGTTAACAAACCGGTCCCAAAAATTTGGGTAACACTATCGCCACTAGTGAAAAAGTTATTTGGGCTCTCTTTTCTTCATCATTACCTTATTACGACTTACTGAAAAGCACAATTACGAGCATGGCATATTTCGTGTCGCCAAACTTGGTAAAAATGTAGCATGATCTCACTTTTTCAATAGGTGTCAGACGTCAAAGCAGACGGATGCAAACTCAAATGGGAGGCACCAGAAGACGATGGTGGTGAACCGGTCGAGAGCTACGTCGTTGAGCGAATGGACACAGAATCTGGAAGATGGGTGCCCGTTTGTACCACCAAGACCCCGGAAGCTGATGTCACAGGCCTGAACGAAGGAAAGGACTACATGTTCAGGGTTAAAGCTGTCAACCCTGAGGGCGAGAGTGAGCCGTTGGTGACTGAGACGGCGACCACTGCCAAGAATCCTTATGGTGAGAAACGGTTGATTATACTATCAGGCATCAGCTATGTTAGATTATAAAACCATGGTTAAATGAAGAAAATTAGTTTCATAGCACACGAGTCATGTCGGATATAACCGCTTTAAAAAACTTCATAAACGACCTTAAAAATATCAGATAAAATACTACTTACCACCTTTTGTAAGTGGGTTTTCAGTCGTTTAACTTCAATTTAAATAATGAAAACGGTACACAATTCATGTCGTACATAACCGATTAAAAAATTCAAATAATACTTATTTTAATGATATAAAATAATCTTTATTTTTTTGGTGCAAAATATGACATTGAATTTTAAATCTATCACATCATCCATTCTAATATTATTATAGTCTAATAAAATAATACTATTATAACCCGCGATCATATAGTTAACTAATAAATTAGCTGTCGATGATAGTCACAGAAATTTATGGCAATACCGGCTACCCGTTTTTGTACTTGCATCTACTCGTAGCTCAAAATTTACCGTTCTTTGGTTCTGTTCCCTCTCAGGCGAACCAGACGCACCAGGCAAGCCCGAGTTCAAGGACTGGAGCGCGGATCACGTGGACCTCAAGTGGGAGAAGCCCGCCAACGATGGCGGAGCGCCCATCACTGCGTACATTGTGGAGAAGAAGGACCGCGACACCGGCAAATGGGTGAAAGCTGCTGAGGTACGTGCTTGTTGTATCTCTCAGGCGAACCAGACGCACCAGGCAAGCCCGAGTTCAAGGACTGGAGCGCGGATCACGTGGACCTCAAGTGGGAGAAGCCCGCCAACGACGGCGGAGCGCCCATCACTGCGTACATTGTGGAGAAGAAGGACCGCGACACCGGCAAATGGGTGAAAGCTGCTGAGGTACGTGCTTGTTGTCTCTCAGGTGAACCAGACGCACCAGGCAAGCCCGAGTTCAAGGACTGGAGCGCGGATCACGTGGACCTCAAGTGGGAGAAGCCCGCCAACGACGGCGGAGCGCCCATCACTGCGTACATTGTGGAGAAGAAGGACCGCAACACCGGCAAACGGGTGAAAGCTGCTGAGGTACGTGATTGTTGTCTCTCAGGTGAACCAGACGCACCAGGCAAGCCCGAGTTCAAGGACTGGAGCGCGGATCACGTGGACCTCAAGTGGGAGAAGCCCGCCAACGACGGCGGAGCGCCCATCACTGCGTACATTGTGGAGAAGAAGGACCGCAACACCGGCAAATGGGTGAAAGCTGCTGAGGTACGTGCTTGTTGTCTCTCAGGCGAACCAGACGCACCAGGCAAGCCCGAGTTCAAGGACTGGAGCGCGGATCACGTGGACCTCAAGTGGGAGAAGCCCGCCAACGACGGCGGAGCGCCCATCACTGCGTACATTGTGGAGAAGAAGGACCGCGACACTGGCAAATAATTAATTGTAGTAGTAGTTTTCTCGTGCTCCGAGTAGTATGTAATGTACCTACTCTCTTCTAATAAACAGTAATAATAATAATCAATCTGGGAGTGATTATTTGGATACAATCTAACACCTGTAGACACGTAATAAGTCTATTTTTAACGATTGTCGTTGTCCTCATATGTCTATCTTTACCTCCAAATATCTCGGTAACGTGACACTTTGGGGTACTATGTTACTTGACATTATTTGTTCGTCTATGTGTCTTCTATCCATACATACCACTTCCATCGTGCGCCGCGATTTTGAAAAAAAATCAAAATGGCGGCAGGTTGATATGCCAGCTTCCATACAAAAAGGTTCAAACCCCTTTCATCCAGATCCGTTCAGCCGTTCTGGCGTGATTGAGTAACAAATATTCATCCATACTTTCGCATTTATAATATTAAGTATATATTAGAACAGTAAGGAAACCCGCCATGATTCATCAGTGTGGGCTAAATTTTCCCACTAAAGTCAAGTTCCAACTTTGAACAGGCATTGACATTGCCGTCAAGTTAAATTATATTGCCGTAAAGTGACTATGGTAAAATCAAAATTAATCCTTAATTTTCAATCATAGGTCCCTGGCCACAAAACAGATGCGCGCATACCAGACCTGATTGAAGGAAAGACATATCAGTTCCGCGTAAAGGCGGTCAACAAGGCCGGACCAGGAAAACCATCCACGGCATCCGAAAATCTTCTTGCCAAGGATAGGTTTGGTAAGTTTAACATTTTGTTTTATTACCAAGCTGCTCCAGACCTTATTTGCTTATTTGTGTTCATCCATTCAATAGACTCCATGTCTAACAGTATTCTGCAAAATGCTCAGACGAAACAATGACATTTTTAACATAAAATATTCATGTCATGTGTCTGTGTTTATGTTCAATAAACACAGAAGTTTGAGTACTATTTTTAATAAATTAAGTAGCTTAAAGCCTTTTGAATTTATTTTTATTCGTCTTTACCCTGACCTTAATTCTCCATTTTTGGTTGTCTCGCTCGGCTATCCACCTATTATTGAACCAAGTCAATCTGTCTTGGGTTGTTTTGTTATATATCTTCGGCTACTGTTCTCTAACTCGTCGCTACAGGGCCTATCCTCTTATCTTATTCTGTGGAAGCGTTAATAAGGCTCTTCACATGGCAGTTTCCTTACTACATAAGTTTGTGTTTGACTGAAATTGTACCGAAAAATAGGTGATGAGTTTTTTTTTCCTTTAACCATAAACCACCGTATAACATGGCCTTATTTTATGCTACGACGAACTTAAACTTAACTTAACCATAACTTAAACTTCTACTTATGAGTATTGGAGCTACTACTTATGAGCATGACTTATTTCAATTCCCGCGGGAACTCCTTAATTTTCCGGGATCAAAATGTAGTATATACCCTTCCACGGGTCCACCTATCTCTGTACCAAATTTCATCAAAATCGGTTGAACAGATGTGCCGTGAAAGCGTAGCAGACAGACACAGTTACTTTCGCATTTATAATATTAGCATGAATTTCTACATCTAATTTACAGTCCAATAACTGTCCTCAGTTATTTCTAAAATACTTAAGAGTTTGATTAAAATGATTTGATTGCCTGTCCCACAGCTGCACCAAAGATTGATAGAACGAACATGCGCGATCTCACGCTCAAGGCTGGACAGAACATCCGATTGGACGTCAAGGTCACCGGTGAACCTCCACCGACTAAGACTTGGTGAGTGACTTTGCTACAACAGACTTATTTAACCGCGTATCTGACCGATTTTTCATACAAAATGTAATTATTATTTATTATTATTATTCATTTATTTCAGGCAACAAGGCCCATATTATAAAATACAAAATACTTAAAAATAAAAACGATATATAATAAAATACAAACTTAAAATACTATACGAAGGTAATAAAAAAGACTAATACTACGGTAGGCATTTTTCTCTCGCTTCACTATAGCGACGGTACACTATGCCCTCAGGCCAAAAGTCCGCTCTGAGGAACACATTTAGTCATCAGTTCAAATTGATTAATTTTTTGTGGTGAGCTCGTAGAAGTTCCGTTAAAAGGCCATATTTGGATTATGAATCTGTAATCTTTATCCATTTTGGTTATTTGACCACCGTAGTGGTGGTAGAACTGTAGGGGTATAGAATTACGATTATCTGATTCTCCAATGTTATTATCAATGTCTGGGTGCAAATGTATGAATACTTGCTCCGTCCTTTTGTGTGCGTTAAGAACTCGTACAAGTCTCACTGAATGAATTTAACGCTGAACGTTTTTCTGACTGCGCGGGCTTTAAACACAGAAATTGACTTGACGACCTCCGTAGCGTGGTGTGGCGTGCTGTTGTCTTAACGTGCGGAGGTCCCGGGTTCGATCCCCGGCGGGGACGATTTGGGAATTTATAATTTTTGAATTTTCCCTGGTCTGGCCTGGTGAGATGCTTCGGCCGTGGCTACTTTCCACCCTACCGGCAAAAACGTCCCGTTAGCTAATTAGCGTTAGCTTATTAGCGTTCCGGTACTTAATGCCGTGTAGAAAGCGAATATGGGTATGGGTTTAATATGCCCCTAACAGGTTAACCCGCTACCATCTTAGACAGCATATTCACTTACCACCAGGTGAGATCGCAGTCAAGGGCTAACTTGTAGTGGATAAATAAAAATGTTCATAACGGAACTCTTGTTCCTACCAGGTTCCACAACAAAGAGCGTCTGTCCACTCGGGATGACCTCTCGGTAGACGTGGAGGACTACAGGACGAAGCTCTCAGTGGTGGTCGCTTCGCGCAAACACAGCGGCACATATGTACTGAAGGCCGAAAACAACAGCGGCAAGGATGAGGCTACCATACAAGTTATTGTATTGGATGTGCCTGCTAAGCCCGAGGGACCATTGAAGGTAATTATAAGTATGAATGGCGTATACTTGATGTGATTTTTATGTAGGTATTTTAATAATAAAGTGTCCTTATCAAGTGTTCGTATCATTCACAAGATGGTGACAGCGGCTAAAGTAAAATAATATTTTCAGAGTATGTAATCACTGTAAAAGACGTTGAGATATGTTTGGATGCAGTGTGCATATAAGTGTGGTAAATAATTAGTGTTAATGGAATACCAATTCGGTATATTATTAGTTATGCCAAAAAAAAATTTTAACTAAGTACTGAGTAGTCTTTAATAAGAGTACTTACGACAGTAGTCCTATGAGATTTGAGGTGAAACCCGGCGTGAGTGTCTGAAAAGATTTCACTAACGAATTTTGCATGCGGTGATGAAATGTCAATGGTATAAGCGAGAGGCATAAATAGAGCGTTAATAGATTCGCTACCGCACGCGGATGTGTCGGTGAACTACTGACGTTATATTTCCGGAAATTAAAATTATTAAACCTTTCTATAGTGGACGTCATTGCAACACACAAATGTGTGTTTAGTGCTCACATTGCAAGTTCAATAACTTCACCAAATTTTGCGCTACTACGGCAAATCCAAAAGGAAGGGTTATGATTTTAGCAGTCTATGTATGTTCTACCGTAGCGCCTAAGCTACTGAGTCGATTTTGATGACTAAGGTGTCAATCGATTCATTATAGTCATTTATTTATTTATAGCTGTCATGTCTTACATACTAATACAATATTCTTAATATATTTAGCAGTTAGCACGCATAGACATGACGTCCTGGTGCCATTATAACGAATCTATTGACACTCAATCATCCATTTTGCTCGAACAAAATTGATATGACGTATGATATATTTGGTTATGATATCCAAAAAAGGGGGATCTTCAGATTTTTTTTTTCTCTAGTCAGGTTATAGATTTTTAATTAATACTTACGGCTTGTTCTTTTACTCTAGATCTCGGACGTCCACAAAGAAGGTTGCCAACTCAAATGGAACGCCCCGCTAGACGATGGCGGTGCTCCTATCGACCACTACCTAGTCGAGAAGCTAGACACAGAAACCGGCAGATGGCTACCGGCACTCAAGACCAAAGAACCCAAAGCTGAGATAGAGAACTTGGTGCCTGGACATGAGTACAAGTTCAGGGTGTCTGCTGTGAACAATGAAGGAGTTTCTGAACCGTTGGAGGGAGAACAGTCTATCATTGCTAAGAATCCCTTCGGTGAGTGATGCTTTTGTGTAGAAGTACTTTTCTGTGTTATGTAATTTTCTTTTTTATATGCTATATCTTACCTGCAGAAAATCTGATAGTTTTCAAGGTCAAGGTGATTCGTAGATTCAGGGATGCTGGTTTTGTAGCCAGTATCATTTTCACCAATTTTTCCACATGTTTTACTTTGTTCTAACATCGCAGCAAAAATAAATCCGTGGCGCTCATATTTATGCTGCGAATTCCATTAACGAAAACCATTATAATGCTTTTTAATGTTGCGGGCATGGTTTCAATCATGTCTATTTCCATTTTCCTTACAAGTAATTAATCTACGAATATAGGATTTGGGTCGTCCGTTATACTTTATGATATCCATACTTAATGCGAAAGTGAGTCTGTCTGTCTGTCTGCTACGCTTCCACGGCGCATCTGTTAAACCGATTTTGATGAAATTTGGTACAGGGATAGGTTGTATCCCGGGGAAGGACATAGGCCTCTTTTTGTCCCGGAAAATTCAAGAGCTCCCGTGGGAATCACAAAAATTATCTGTTCAACCGATTTTGATGAAATTTGGTAGAGGGATGGGTTGTATCCCGGGGAAGAACATAGGCCTCTTTTTTATATTAAAAACCTTAATCCATGCGGACGTAGTCGCGGACATCATCTAATACTCAATAAAAAGTCTTAAGATAGAATCACGTAATTTATTGTATTCTTTATTCCACAGACGAGCCCGGCAAACCAGGAGTGCCAGAAATTTTGGACTGGGACAAGGAACACGTCGACCTCAAATGGGAGAAGCCCATCAAAGATGGCGGCGCTCCCATCACAGGCTACATCATTGAGAAGAGGGAAGTTGGATCCACCAAGTGGCTCAAGGCCTGTGAGGTAAGAACTAATCAGTTTTCCATGGTTTTGTTGTCATGTGGTCTAATACTGAACTTGTCTTTGAAGTCATTAAAATTAATTGTAATTTTTTTCATAACTGAAAAGTGAGGATATTGTGATAGTTTTCATTAAGTTCAAGTACCCAAAGATAGAGCATGTTCTGTAAACTTTATATACAATAAGTTTTTACTAGTTTTTAGTAGGTCTGTTGAGCTTCAGTTAAATTTTGTCTTAACGACAAAAAACAATTATTTCAATAATTGAAATTTCTCTGAATTTAGCAATCAGGAAAACCATGACTTGGTTAGCCATAAACAACGATCACGTTATGACATAGTTTTAATCTCAGATGTCCTGAAAAGACACGTTTTCTGGGCTGAAGTTGCAATAAATGATTTGTAATTTTCTTTAAATCATAGGAATTGATGAGACAATAATTTCTCTGCACAATTCCTTCTTTTTTCTTATTCCACTACAAGTTGATTGAGTTCTCATCTGGTGGTAAGTGACGATGCAGTCTAAGATGATAGCGGGCTAACCGGTTATGGCGGTTATATTAAACCCATATCCCTAGTCGGTTCCATTCATATAATTTAGCCTTAATCAACGCCATATTTCATAACAACGTTGTTTTCACACAGGTTGGACCAAATGACAATAACAAAGCGACAGTGCCAAACCTCGACGAGGGTACGGAGTACGAGTTCAGGGTGAAAGCTGTGAACGAAGCCGGACCCAGTGAACCCAGTGACGCTAGCAAGTCTGTCACATGCAAGCCTAGGAAATGTAAGTCGCCTGGAATTTATTCTGTTTTTTTAATACCTGATGAAAAGTTTTGAAGATAAACGCGTCTCAATAAGTCTACAAGCGTTTGAGACGGGACCTACATCACAAAAAGTAAAACGAATATGGCGAACGCAGCTCAATGACTGAGCTTATGTTGGGCTTCCCACGTCACTCCTTTTTTATTTTTAAAAATATCTCGTGTATTAAAAAGAAAAGTTCTGATATATCAACGCCCAGCCCAAACTCTTTATAATATGGAGGTTACCTTTATAATGCGGGACAAGAAATAAGGCAAGATTTTTCGAAACTCCCATTAAAGTTTCGGGAGTTTGTTAGTTTTTTTAATAATATTGTATATTATAATTTTTTTTTGGAAAAGATCATAATCACGTATCACAGTCGCAAAAAGGTAAACACTTATCACATTTTCCAGCTCGAAGTTAGTATGAAGTTTCATGTTATGCAGTTAACTGTGATGTTTCATGTTAAAGCATTTTAAGCAGCATTTTTTAAGTCGAGGTTATTACACTATCGATGATTTTATTAATGACAAAGTTGCATGGAAGCAACCGGCCTCGCATCCAGAAACCCACAAGTCAGTGTAATACTTGTAACGTACGTGTTGTATTGTCTACATATTGTAACCTTTTCTTTTCTATGAAAAGAGCAACTGCTGAGTTTCTTGCCGGTTCTTCTCAGTTTTCCGAACCGGTGGTAGAGTTTTAAGGTTTCATAAGTGACACAAGTTGTCCTACATGAAATAAATAAATCATTTATCATGTTTTTGTTCACAGTGGCACCAAAGATCGACCGTCGCAACCTCCGCCCCATCAAAGTACGCGAAGGGGAGCCCATTTCCCTTGATGTCAAGGTTTCAGGGGAACCTGCACCTGATGTCACATGGACTCTCAACGGAAAGACTGTCAGCAGTGGCAGTGGTCTTAAATGTAAGAATAGGACTAAATCATAATAACTGACTTCTTCTACTCAACCACTCTTAGCAATAAGACAATTTTGCTGGTGCGTTAAGCACTATCTTACTAATATTATAAATGCGAAAGTTTGGATGGAAGTATGGATGTTTGTTACTCAATCACGCCCCAACGACTGAACGGATCTGGCGGAAATTTGGCGCAGATATAGATTATAGTCTGGAATAGCAGATAGGCTTTTTATCCCGGAAAATTTAAGAGTTCCCGCGGGAACCAAAAAACCTCAAACCTCGCAGACGAAGTAGCGGGCATCAGCTAGTGTTTAAATAATAATGACTTTCTTAATCTACTGAATCAGTCTTAGCTCAGCCATTAGACAATTTTGCCTGTGAGAATTTTGTGTAGAACGCGCAATTTAAAATTAATCGTTTATTTGCTAGAAAAATGGCACAATTATGATGATAGTCCAAATATGTTACGTTAAAGACATTTAAGTTCACATGCCAAACCTAGCAAGCGATCCAAGCTGCCAAGGAAGTATTAAAATGAGGCTGGAGAAACCAGGTTGATATTGCTTTGGTCTGTTACACTTTTCATTTACCGGGCATTTTTATTTTTTTTACTCCACAAATCTAGAATATTGAACTACAATTATGGAATCAACGTTAAAAATTCTGTGAAGTATTTACAATTGAGTCTAATCGATGCGAACATAATATATCTTTACGATACCCAGAGAAATTTTTGTTTCATTTGATTTTGATTACTTTGACATGTATCTAAAGTAAACCAAGGAAACCTTGGATCGAAAACCGGTAGGCTGAAGAACCGGTGTCTGGGTTCATAAAATCCCACTTGGTCATGCTTAAGAGCAAAATTATTTAATGTTCAGAAGTGCGATTATGTAAGAATTTGCGATCCAATCGTCTAAGTCCGGCGTCAAAGTAAAATAAACCATAACAGCATTGTATTAGAGCTCAATTTCGTGTATCCATTCTCATACGTTTATGGTATCGTACATCCCTAAACGTGTGAGAATGGATACACAAAATTAAGCTTTAATTCAATGCTGTTATGGTTTATTTTACTTTGACGCTAAACTTAGACAATTTGATTGACAATTCTTACACAATCGGGGGGCAGGTCGCTGCAATGACCTCCATCCAACCTTACAAAAGGCCACTATAAAGTAAAGTTTAATATTGTTGTCTGTTTTCCACAGTGATCAACGTGCCGTACCTGAGCAAGTTCCAACATTCCAGCCCGCGTCGCAAGGACGCTGGCACGTACAAAATACAGGCCATCAACAAATATGGCTCCGATAGCGCCGAGCTTGAGATCACTGTCACATGTAAGTACGGAAAGGCTGACTTTAGAATAGGTCTAACTCTGAATGTTAAATTATTTTAACGTTTAAACTGTCTTGAGTGGTATTTATTTTAACTATACTTATCACAGTTTTACTTTTTTGGGAGATAGAGTCCAAATTATTAATGTGAACCTATGTAATTTTGCAAATAAAATATTTTAGAATGGAATAGAATAGAATATGTTTTATTTGCTGATACAACACATAGTAAACAATATAAAATACAAAAAGTACTTAAAATCTAACTTAACTTAATCACTCAACGTCTAGAATGTGTCGTGCCAACAAAAGGGTCCTAATTCAGCTTGATGTTGTGGGTACAAAATGTAACCACAACGCTATTATTATTATTTTATTATTAACTACCGGATAAACTCACGTGTCCGGGAAAATGCCCGACTAGTTTCGAACCCGTTCGGGGCCCTTATTCATGAGCCTGTTCGCGACGCCGTCGCTGACTGACTGCGGGCCGCGTACCGTACAGCTCTCTGCGAGGGGTGATAAATTATTATTAAAAATAAATGAGATTACCGTCATTTGTAGTCCCATCTACTTATCTAGCCCGGTGGCCAAACTTGGAACAAATTTTTACGCCTGTTTAGTATTTGTTTTTATTTTATTTTTAATATTAGTCAGCTTTGTTTGTGGGACTATACGTTTAAAAGAAATGGCGAAAATGACTCGTGGTTCATTTTCAAATCCAAATTACTAGAAGAAACACGTCAACTAGTATGAGTTTGTGTATAAATAAAAGAAGAAAAAAAAACTGGCGTAACCATTTAATGCACCATTTTGGGATTTTGTATTGAGATATAACGACAGGTTTATAAGAATCAAGCATCCATAGTATTCCGGCAATAACTAAAGATACCTTCCGGCATAGACGTGCCGCCAAGTGATTTAGCGTTACAGTACGTTGCCGTGTAGAAACCGGTTAGGGGTATGGATTAAATATAATTGCTAGATTGCCTAACAGGTTAGCCCGCTACCATCTTAGACCATCATCACTAACCACCAGCTGAGATCGCGGGCTAACTTGTAGTGGAATAAAAAAAACAGTACCATTTTGGGATTCCGTATTCAGATACTTCATCAGGCTAATTAGACGATCCATATCCAAAGTAATCTGGAAATTCACAAATTATGAATTTGTTCCTTTCAAGACTTTTTTTATTTAATTAATTACCTTTAATTTGTTCCAGCTAAACCAGAGAAACCCGAAGGCCCATTGGAAGTGTCAGACGTTCATAAGGACGGATGCACACTCAAATGGAAGAGGCCTAAGGACGATGGAGGCGAACCTATCGAAGCTTACCAGGTTGAGAAGTACGACACAGAAACAGGCGCTTGGGTGCCAGTCGGAAAGACCCTTGGCAATGTGCCTGAAATGGAGGCAAGTTAAAATTATATTATTATTAATTATAGGTTAATTATTTAGCTATACTGATGTTTTTTCTTAGAAATAAAGTGTGCTTAGAAAGATACTGGTAGATATCATGGAGCAATTCAAGAAGAAAGTTAACAAATGCAGCTTTTTTTATGACTTTTCTTTTAAAAGTATTTTTAAATATAACAAATATTTTCTTGTAAGCTTGTAGAAACTGAGGAAATTACTGCTCAACTAGCTGATGCCTGCGAGTTCGTCCGCGTGGTTTAATTTTTTTTTCCCGCGGGAAGTTTTTAATTATCCGGGTTAAAACTTATGCCACTTATGCCACTCACCAAGTCCTCAACTATGGCCATGCAAAAAATCACGTCGATCCGTTGCTCGCGTCGATTTAAGGTTTGATTGAAGGACAATGCACTAAACCAACAAACAAACACACTTTCGCATTGAATATTAGAAGGATCGTTGTTGTGACACCCAAACATGTACAAAACAGCAACATACTGACAGACATTGATGATTATTGTGATCGTAATAGCGTGGAATAAATCGGCCATGAACTTTTTTGTTATAGGTCGATGGGTTGATACCTGGCCACGAATACAAGTTCCGTGTAAAGGCGATCAACAAAGAGGGTGAATCCGAACCGTTGGAAACCTTTGGCGCTATCGTCGCCAAGGATCCATTCAGTGAGTATTATTACCTTTAGATACTTATCCTTTTAGAGACTTATGCTGACATCTATAGAGCGTACCTTGACTTGGCTCAGACTTTACTCAGAGTTAAAGCGAGATGGACTCATGTGAGTAACATAAAAAATCCCGAATTAAGAATACAATGCAGTGAAAGAGAGAAAGAGTGATAAACTGGATCGTGGTTGATTATGCTTCATATAAATGTTTTAAGGTGTGTCCAAATATAGAGCGGCAATTATTCGGCGTTTGCAGGACACAATTATACCGCGCCCTAATATTGAACTTAGACTATACCGACGAATATATGCTTGGCAGACGTCCACTACCACTACAGACCATTAACGTCCCACTGCTGGGTTCCTCCATTGTCATAGGAGAGAGGGAATTAGAGTTTATAGAGAAGCTCTAGAGAATTAGTAGGGGGTAAAAATGATCAAACGCGAGACTTAAGACAAACGGTCTTAATAAATAAATAGTACATTCGTAATTAAACTTTAATGCCTTAGTTTTAAGGTTCGTTTTTTCGTTCGTTTTCTATCGGCAGTCCCTATGGCTGCCAATTTTTGTAATATTTACAATCGTAAAATTTTTCTGACAGCCGTACCAGAAGCTCCGTCCGCGCCCGTACCAGACGACTGGTCGGCCACTCACGTGGACCTCAAATGGGAGCCGCCAGTATCGGACGGCGGGTCACCCATCATTGGCTACCTCATCGAGAAGAAGGACAAATACAGCCCGCTGTGGGAGAAGGCTGTGGAAACCCACACGCCTACACCCTCTGCTACTGTTAATGGGTAAGTTTGACATCATTCTATCTTCTTGGGGATGTGGCTATGCAGGGCTCTGTAAAGAGACCACTATCTAAAGTTCCTGGCCAATATTATTTGCTGCTAAGAACAGCAGGAGCTATATAATTCTATAGTCCCACAAACTTATCTGGCCCGGAACTAATTTTTATGCCTGTTTAGTTTTTTAAGAACTAGAAGTATAATTCGCGATAATCCGCCACAGTAGGTAAATCTATGTGGTATCTTGCACTTTTAGCTTGCGATATTCACCACACCACTCAAATCTTCCAAATTTTTCTCCTTTAGAGGTCGCAATAGCATATTTTCGCGCGTAGTATGAGACGAACTTGACGGTTTGCAGTGAGCACTTGCATCTCAGCTCAGAGACGACTATTTGACTGGCGCTTACTATAACAGTATAACACATAGTACAACAATTTCGTTTTAAAAATACGTGTATATTCGGCCCATAACAATCTATTGCAATGTTGAACCACATATTATTTATCAATCAATAATAGTACATTACTGCAGCGGCCAGCAAAACAGGCATTGAAGGACGAACGTGTAAATGTGGGCCGAGGCGAAGCTGAGTCACACATACGTGAGTCGATCAATGCCTAGTTGTGGCCAAGACTTGTATAGTACTTTTCTCAAATAATGCGCGGAAATTAAAACTAAGTAGTACCTAGACAGAACTTTTTTGGTGGTAACAAGTTTTCTATTACGGCTCTTGCCGCCTCTTGAATTTCAGATGGCGTTAAAGTAAGTTCATCACATTCATTGTCTTAAATTGAACTAATTTTGTCAAATATGTACATTTCAAAATTAATGACGAACAATGAACAACAATAATTTTTCCCGCGTTAAAGTGTTCATTTGTTTTTTTTTTCAATAAACAGCTTTCTATTTGCAAGCTAGTTCGAAATTTAAATAAAACCTTTGATAAGTTACCTCCTTGGTTGCCATGTTTTGGAGTAAAATATTGTTCCATTTTTAAATTACACGACAGATATGAATTTACTATGTAATTTATTTGGCCGCTAAACCAAGACAGATATGGATTTTCATACAACTTTTGCCGGCCGCTGCTCGCATGTATTTGGCCAGTACGACAATTTCGATTTATCTCGAAGAAGGTTGTCAAAATTATGCTCAAATTTCCAAGCATGTTTGAGAAAATAAATTAAATTGCAAATTTCGGTAGTGGGTATTGCAAGCAAAGTGGTCTTATTCTAAATTCTAATATAGCGTTGCGCCCACCTTACAGCATGCGATCTCTCCCTCTCTTTGCGTCGTATTCCTCATTACTGAGGGTCGTGACCCCTTTCTATTAATCAAATAATGGTAGGAATTTTCTTGGGATAATAATGCGGCCGGTTCTACGTCCTTTCGCATACGATTCGACTAAAAGTATTTAAACTCTTAGGTTTTCGTAGGGATTATTTTCAGATGTTAGTGATAATAACCGAGACCGACGGCTTAACGTACTCTCCGAGGCAAGGAGAAAACGAATAGGCCAAATTTGAACCTACAAATTCGGTCACCCATCCATATTATTATCCATTAATATTGATTACGACGTGCAATATTACTATTAAAAACTTGTCATCTTTTCAGGCTGATTGAAGGCAACGAATACCAGTTCCGAGTGATCGCAATCAACAAGGCTGGTCAGAGTAAGCCTTCGGAAGCCAGCAAGAACTTCGTGGCTAAACCACGATTCCTGGCTCCGAAGATCGACAGGAGACATCTCCGCGATGTCACCTTGTCTGCTGGATCTACGCTTAAGTTGGAAGCGGCTATTACTGGGGAACCCGCTCCAGCTGTGGAATGGAGGTAAGAATAACATTTATCTCCTTCTTCTGTATATGTCACCGTAAGATTTTAAAAACCGTTAGATTATAATCTAACTCGCGAAATTCTAAACTGTCGAAAGATTACAATTTAACGCATTATTTTCCGGTAGATTGTAATCTGATAGGTATTTAAACCCGATAAAACCTCACTACTTGATTGTTTATGTCGAACCCTAACCTAACGTACAAGAAAGACACAAGAAAACGTAAATAAAATGAATATTTCAAAAATTGAAACTCAGAACATTGAACAGTTTACAATCTTTCGACAGTTTAGAATTTCGCGAGTTATATTATAATCTAACGGTTTTTACAATCTTACGGTGACATATATATGAAACACAAAAAATGTTTCTACCTATGTCCGAGACTATGAAACCATTCAACCGCTGTGCCCCGAACCGGTGACCAGGAAGGCAATTATGCGAAAATAGTTTTTGAAGTGAAAACTTCTTTAGCCGTGTTGAGCACTTTTTGGTGGGGGGTAAACTTGTGCATTCGCGTCACCAACATGCATCCAATTCTATTGCACACCATCTCTAAACTAAACTGAAATGACAGCTCTAAAATGCGGAAAGGGGCAGCATTAAGCTTAGAAGCTTAGAGTTGTCATTTTAGTTTAGTTTAGAAAAATGTGATAACAGAATTGGCCATAATATAACAAACATTGATAACTAATAAAATATAAATAATTTAATTCGACCATAAAAACCTAATGTTAGTAAATCTAAAACTACCTAATCCTTAAACATTATATAAGACAGCCTTAATTTGTCAGCACGTGCACCATATGACAACAGTTCAGGTACTGACAATCAAACCTGTCACTAAATGCCCTCAGGATGGCATTGGAGCTAGCCGAAACCCTGCGCACCAAGAATGTTGTACAATTGGCTTAAACTGACTAAAATAACTATCATGAACATAAGCGACATAAGCTCTTTTAGAATTTTCGCGTTACTTTACATTTATCAGTTTGTTTGCTTCTGTTGCTATTTTCTGTACTAAAATTCTTTTAAGATGACAGGTTCTTATTATGTTATTCACTCCACGTTTAATATCTAAAAGTCCAAGTTTGAGAAGTATCAATTTTTGATTTGTGAAAATATTAAACGACTAGTTGATGCCCGCGACTTCGTCCACGTGGAATAAGTTTTTTTCGATTCCCACGGGAACTTCTTAATTTTCCGGGATAAAAAGTATCCTATGTCGCTCTCCAGGTCCTCAGCTATACTCATGTCAAAAATCACGTCGCTCCGTTGCTCCGTTGCGGCGTGATTGTAGGAAAAACCAACAAACCAATAAACCACACACTTTCGCATTTATAATATTATTGAACTATTATTGCGTCACAAGCCCTTTTAGAATTTTCGCGTTGCTTTAACTATTCTTACAGATACAAGTTTGTTTTCGCTCTCTTTTATCCATTTTGTACTATTTTTTTTTAAGATTCCATGTACTTATTACGTTACTCACTCCACAGATATCAAAACATGCCGCTCCGGGCATCCAAAGCGGTCACAATCGACAGTCCGGACTACTTCACCAAGCTCATCATCCGCCCCGTCAGGAGGGACGACTCGGGCGAGTATACCGTTGCGGCGGTCAACTCCAGCGGCAAAGACACCGTCACCATCAACGTGGTGGTCACTGACAAGCCTACCCCGCCTGAAGGACCACTGCAGGTAATAGCTTTAACTTTAAAAGAAAAAAATGGGTTGGTGATATTGAATTCTGTACGTGACATGAAAGACTTGGTTTGGACCTTAGTTCATACCTGAAGAGACCGGGGAACTCCGCTCGAAACTTCAATTCAAGGCGCGTGCAATAATTAGCCGTTACCTTCTTCTTCTTTTCTCACTGGGCTTTTCCGCACTTAAGCATAAGTGCCCGTTGTGCGTGAGACCTCTGTATGGCTAGTATGCGCACAACGAGTAAAATTATGTCTACCCGTTATCTCTATTTGTCTACCGACGCTAACATGGTTCCTTGTCTCGTTAAGTCAAAAATAGAGATAAAAGTAATATTTCTTATCTATGGTATTTTTCTCTACGAACTCTATCTAATCTCTATATGCCGACTATTTATTTATTGTAATATACCGCATTTTGTGCATGTAGGGTAAACGAAAAATAAGCCGACAACGACAACATCTCTCTCTCTCTCTCGTCGCGAGATAATCTCGTGGTGTGCATGCTAAACACACTGGTGCGTCTCCGAGGACTTCCGGAAATGTTGCTGGGGAGCCAATGTAGGCTTCTCGTTGAGTGGATACAGCACTACACTCGAGTAGTACGTGTCTTGGCGCTTCTTCGCTTTCCATGCAGGCTCTGCACAGAGGGCTGTCGGTTATACCTAGAACATATAGGTGTTTGTTGAGTGGACAGTGTCCTGTTATCATGCCTATAGCCGTCAATTCAATTCAATTCAATTGTTTATTTACAAGAAACACTGTATTATATTATTTATTAACACTTAATTGTAAACAATTAAGATGACAAACTAAAAGAAAGAACAAACATGTTTCGTCATTGCTGACATGCAAATTTACAAAGTAACTAAGTAATACAATCTATGAATCATTTAAGGTTAATAACATAATCCAAAATTTATATAATTATTTCTAAGACAGCATTGAGTTAGTCCAAGTACCTATAATATATTAAACTCGTATAAAACATAAATTAGTAAATATGTCAGATCTCATAATACCATTTACCATTAATTTATCATTTCTTATTAGAATTTAAATACATTTGTTTTTCGTCATGAGTTTAGCTCTGTTTAGTTGCAATAGTTTCTTAGTTAGGCGTTGGTTTGGGCTGGGTGTTGCCTCTTTTGTTTGTCTACAGTTGGTGGTGTTTGCCCATAATTCGGCATGTGTACCTACTGTTAGTCGTTATATTGCTAATACTATTTGGCTAATGAGACACAGGCCACGTGCAAGTGCGATAGCAATATGAGCGTTCAGAATTTTTCATACATTTGGTCTTGTTCCGTAAATGCAAAAAAATTGTGAATGAAAACTTGTTGTTACTCTGTAACTTTACAATATGTGCTATGTAACTGATCAATTAGTACGTAGGATATTGTTGGTTTTAATATGAATTTAAGAAGAAAACATGTCATTTTTGTGGTAAATATATGCACTTACATTCATTTTAGGAAAGTATTTAGAAAATATATATCCAGGGATCTAGATTAATGAAATTTGAATCCAAATAACCGCTAATATGGTCGAAATATTCTCAAATTACAAATTATTTTGTTTGCTTTATCTTAGAATACTTCCAGCCATATATTTTGTGAAATATATACTTGTTTCTCAACACGCGTCCTCACTAGACAAAACCTGTCGGGCGAATGTCGAGGGACATGAATGTCGCAACTCGTAGATGTCGAGCGATCTCCCCGGGCGACGAGGTTGCAGGACCCCCGGCAGGGTCAAGGGTTAAAAAAATTGAATTCTCCCTGCCCTGGTGGGAGGTTTCGGCCGTGGCTAGTTACCACCCCACCGGCAAAGACGTGCCGCTAAGCGATTTAGCGTTCCGGTACGATTAGTGTAGGCAATAAAGCTAATTGACCCCAACAATAATTCCTCAGCCGACGAAACTTTACAGTATGATATAGTATCATGAGTATATTATAAATATCCTATTAAAAGTCAGACAGGAAATAAGGTTTTTTATACTATACCCAGTTGTTAAAGCAGGAAGGTACATTATCGTGTAAACGCAGTTTAGATTTGATAATAAATCGCTTTAAACATCGGTTATCTGCATAATTATTTCGTTTGATATTTCGGTTTTGAGTGTAAATATAGTACCTACTATCATTTTAAAAAGAAATTGAGAAAATATTCAGTAATAAATATTAAGTTTTAGGTATAACTAACTTCCAGATGTTTTTTTTGTTGGATATTTTTGTGTAAATTTTGGATCATCCAATACTAAAACCCAGCCAAGATTCATCGACTGAGGATTTAATGCGGGGGTCGACATATAACGGACCGCCCCCTAACAGGTTAGCCCGCTACCATCTTAGATTGCATCTTCACTTACCATCAAGGTGAGATGCAGTCAAGGGCTTACTTGTAGTTGATTAAAAAAAACTAACCAATTTTCTCCTTTTGCTCACAGATATCAGACGTCCACAAGGACGGAGCAACACTCAAATGGAAGAGGCCAAAGGACGACGGCGGTACTCCAATCGAATATTACCAAATCGACAAACTGGACACCGAAACCGGTGTTTGGGTGCCGTGTGCTCGTTCTGAGGAACCTAGTAAGTAAAAATTTTTCTTTTTTCTGTGGCAACACTTTTCAGGTCGATTTTTGGCTGAGCTAGTTTAAAAGATTCTTTTCTAAATATGGCTCAGGTTAGAGGCCCAATTGTCGCAAATCGTAATCATTTGACAGCTTAAAACGTATAACTCGATTTGTTTAAGGAGTTCATACATGCTATTCGACGTGCAGGCTTCACGTGTAGTGATCCTTAAACAGGTCGAATCATCTTTTGTCAAACGATTATGATTTCCTTACACAATCTGGAGGCAGATCTATTTTATCGCCAAGCAATTGTGCATTCCGAAACGATGCAATGTTAAAACTGACCCATCTAAGTTGCCAAGCGAATCCCAGTTTAGAGGATTTTCTCTGAATTTTTAGGTTGCATCTTCACTTCAACAGTTAATATCGAAAAGCAATATGCTGGTGCATTTTAGGAAAATGCTTGAAGAAACTGTTTCAAAAGAATTCTTTTTTGTAATTATTTTTTTGGGGGGAATGTCGTTTCTTTATAAAAGAAAAAGGTGGCTGATTGATCTATCAACGCGCAGCTCAAATCACTGGACGGATCGAGCCGAAATTTGACATATAACGTAGGCATCTGCTAATAAAGGATTTTTGAAAATTCAACCCCTAAGGGAGCAAAATAGGGGTTTAAAATTTGTATGAAAATTGAACTTAATAAGAGGGAAGCTGTAGGCAAAAGCTAATTTTATATATTACTTACTTGTTTTAACAGGATGCGAGGTGACGGGTTTGACTCCCGGCAAGGAGTACAAATTCCGCGTTTCCGCTGTCAACACTGAGGGAGAATCCGAACCTCTGATCTCAGAGGATAAGATCGTCGCCAAGAATCCCTTCGACGAACCTGGTAAGATGTTATTAAATTATTGCGCTCCTAACCCGTTGTCCTAGGTGAGCGACAGAAGCGATGCAACGCGATACGACGCCATAGAAAATAACTAACTTGTCTACGCGATAACGTTAGGCCACGTGAAGGGTCAGCTTCTGTTTGATACTGTCGCGTCGCGTCCTATCAAGTCGCGGTGTCGCGTTTGTCGCTCACGTAGGATAAATGTAGCTAAAAGCGTTAGTTTACAATCTAACGGTTTTTATAATTTTACGTTGACATAATATGCCTTAACCTTTTAACGCTTCAAATTTCTTTCTACTTTTACATTTTCTTGGTTACAAGAGAAAGGTTATTACCGAATTAAGTTTCAATACTCAATACTCAATATTGAATGTTGTTGTTTGTTACTCAATCACACCAGAATCTGAATGAAATTTGGCACTGAGATAAATTATAGTCTGGAATAACACATAGGCTAATTTTTATCCCGGGAAATTGAAGAGTTCCCACGCAATCCGAAAATCCACGCGGTCCAAGTCAAGTTAAGTCAAGCATAAGCTAGTAAAGTCATATCAAGAAGGTGCAAGCTCATGCTTTTTACCCTTAGGTAAATCATAAGTCAAGATTACACGATTGTTACCATTTTTATGGCCCAAATAAAAAAAGTCATATTATGTAGTGTAGGGTCCTATTTCTTTCAAATACGTTCAATCCATACATGCACCGTATTATGCAAGGACGTACGGTTAGATTAAGTAACCTACCTAACTGACATGACTGGAATTAAAATGGCTTTCGTTTCATAGGTGCGCCAGGCACACCGTCCGTCACAGACTGGGACAAAGACCACGTGGACCTCAAATGGACCCCGCCCAGGGAAGACGGCGGTGCTCCCATCGAGGGGTACATCGTGGAGAAGAAGGACAAATTCGGAAACTGGGAGAAGGCCCTCGAAGTTCCGGCTGATAAGACCACATGCACTGTTCCTGACTTAGTGGAGGGACAGACTTATGAGTTCCGGTAAGTTTTGAAAAATATTTGGAATTTGGAATGATTGGAAGTGGTTGCGATGTGTTAAAAATAATTTTAGGTGTCCGGATTAAAGACAAGCAAGTAGCCATGTTGAAAAAAATATGTAGATTATTTTTATTCAAAATAATTGTGAGGCGTTTCAGAAGAAGAACTTAAAAATTGGATGAAATCTCACCATAGGCTCCTCACAACACAAACTACAGTAAACCGTCATTTATTTTATATTTGCGGATTGCTCAAATACCACGTGGTATCAGTCGCTTTAGATTAAAAAATATGTAATAAACAATTTCTGCTGTCAGTCACTTTAGATTAAACAATATGCCATTCCTGTGAGAATTCTGGTTACTCTTTCGAAAATGTCCTCTATCGAAAGAACATCAAATTGTCAGGGTATTACAGTAATATATGTAAAAAAACATTGGCAGTCTTATGGACTTCCGATAGAAGTGAAAACGAACGATCTTTTTGTAATCTTTTTTGAATTTGTTTAAAATTATTAAAATATAAACCTTAACACTACGGCATTAAAGTTCAATTTTGAATGTAGTATATTTATATGTTCGCGAGCATGTCGGTCACGGTCACGAGAATCTACATTTTTGCCCCCTACCAAAAAGTGCTCAACGCGCCTAAAGAAGTTTTCACTTAAAAAAATAAATATCAATAATAATGATTTTTACACATTTCTACATTTACAGTGTAAGGGCAGTAAACAAGGCCGGACCTGGTGTACCAAGCGACAGCACACATCCCATCGTGGCTAAGCCCAGAAACCTGGCACCAAAGATCGATAGGACAAACCTGATCGATATCAAGATCAAGGTTGGAATGAAGTTCGGATTTGATGTCAAGGTCAGCAAATACTTTTTTCTTGTTTCTGGGGTATTTTTTTCGAATAATTTCCAAAAGAGAAATAAAGTTTCAATTATGTTTAATTTAAAACTCACTCTTTCAGTGACAGTTTTATCGAGTGGTTTCAAAATCAAACTTATATTTTTTTATTCAAATAAACTTATTAAAAAAGTGATTTTTAATTAAAAAATTCATATAAATTATATTTTGTGTTTGACTTATGCATCGTGTAATAAATAGGAATGGTAATCACCAAACATAGTTATGTTCTTAAACGAGTTCAGTTTCCAAGCAACCATTAGGCCTCCAAATTGTACCATTTATCTGATTCGCTCTATTAATGTTTCATTTTGCCTTTTTTGCGATTTATCTGCTCAAGAATTCCAACAAATCTTTGATCTACGCTTATTAGACGTTTGTTTGTTTGCCGACGGTAAAAGTTATTGTTATCAATCGTTATAACACTAGAATTATCCACTAGAAAACACATCCTTTATTAACGGACTTCAAAAAGGGAAGATGATCTCATTTCGACTATGTTTCTTTTCTATGTATGTTACGCGATCATTCCGCCAATTATGAAACAATTTTGATGATTCCTTTTTTTGTTTGGTACATCATACTTCAGAGGTAGTCCCATAAAATTTTTATCGAAATTGATTTCGCGGTTTTAGAGAAAATCCACAAAAATTTGAATATACACAGATAATGTTTTGGTTTGTGGTTCCCTTGAGCAAAATTTTTGATGAGGACTTGAAATCGTTTCTTTTTTTAAATTATTTATCTTATCTTCTTTAAAATATAAATGTCCTTTCATAGCATCGCCAATTCACATTTTGAACCTGCGATTTATCAAACAGGTTACTGGTGAACCGATGCCAGAAACAAAATGGTTCCTCGGCAAGAGGGAAGTCAAGTCCTCAGGCGAGATGAAGGTCCAGCATTCGGACTACTTCACCAAGCTGAACTGCAAGGCGGCCACTCGCTCTGACAGTGGACGGTACACGATAACCGCTGAGAACTCCAACGGAAAGGACGTGGCTGAGGTCGAGGTCATTGTGCTGAGTGCACCGAGCCCGCCGGGAGGACCTTTGAAGGTAAGATTAATATAAATGCCTCATTTGGTGACATGAATGGTGGTGATGGTGACAGAAGGGCTGGCTCATTTTTTGCGCAAAGGATCAGCCTGGCTGTCCAACGTGGAGATGCAGCCAGCATTCTTGTTATATTGATAAAGTTGTTCAACAGGGACACCTAATTTTTTTTTTAAATATATTTATAGCGTGCAAACGAGCATACGAGTATGTCGTGCTATTGGGCAATCAGAATTTGACTCTAAAACTATGTTTGTTCTACGTACTTGTTACAGTATTAATGGTTATATTCTTGTCTATAACGCCAAGCTTGGCAGGATATGTACAGTTTGCGCGCGAAATTTGGCACAGAGATAGATTATAGTCTGGAATAGCATATAGGCTTTTTATTCCGGAAAATTAAAGAGCTCCCGCGAGAACCAAAAAACCTCAATCCACGCAGACGAAGTCGCGGGCATTCGCTAGTCTTGACATAAAGTAAATATGTTGCATGTACCATGTTCTGCCAAAAAAAAAATGGTTATAATTATAAACTGTTCATATTAAATTCAGGTCTCAGACGTCCACGCGAACGGCGCGAAACTTTCCTGGAACCCACCAGCCGACGACGGCGGTCAGCCCATCGAGAAATACGTCGTGGAGCGTATGGACGAGGCAACGGGACGATGGGTGAACGCGGGCGAAACGGACGGCCCGCAAACCAGCCTCGCGGTGGACGGGCTTCAGCCTGGACATAAGTACAAGTTCAGAGTTCGGGCCGTTAACAGGTGAGGAGCTATATTATCATATCTCTGTCGTTTTATCCCTTTAGATGTCGGCAATTGGACATCTCCAAATAACTAAAACTTGACCAACACTTGCGAAATAACAGCAGACCTGAGGCCCAATTGTCTAAACAAATAATTTGACAGCTTAAAACGTATTACTCGAACGATTACGATTTCTTTGCACAATCGCTGGTCATCGAATTTTTATTTATTTTATCCAAATCACAGGCCATTTTTAGTTAATCCATCATATTATAAATGCGAAAGTGTGTTTCTGTCTGTTTGTCTGTCGGTCTATGTCCGAGAAAACGTGCTGCGTTTTCTCGGCCTATCTGTTCCACTGATTTTGACGAAATATGGTACAGAGAAAGGTTGCATCCCGGGCACACGTTTTGTCCCGGAAAAACACAGGGATCCCCACAGGATTTTCAAAAAGCCTAAATCCATGTGAAGTTAGGGTATCACTTAGTACGTCCCTCAAAACCTTCAATTGAAAAAACTGAGTTTATATGCCAAAGAAATACCAAAAACTTTTCCAAAGTACACGGCCTCTGTTTTTGTTTCTCGGGTACGTAAAAAATCATGTACAAGTAACTAAAATCATGGATATCCCAATTTCCCACATTTAAAAAGAACAAAGAATAGCCTTTACAAGGTACAATTTGTTTCACAGACAAGGCAAATCAGAGCCGCTTACGACACCACACGCCACAGAAGCCAAGAATCCCTTCGACGTTGCCGGCAAACCTGGCACGCCTAGGGTTAAAGACTTTGACAAAGATTTTGTTGAACTGGAATGGACCAGACCTGACACTGACGGTGGAGCGCCTATCACTGGATACGTTATTGAGAAGAAAGACCGCTTTGCACCTGACTGGGAGGAGTGTGCACAGGTGAATATACTCTCGATTTGGTGAAATTAGTGACTAGTTTGGTAAACTTGCATTACAGAGACTACGTACGTTACTATCTTCTTTGAAACGTTGATTCTCTCTTATTGTATTCCAAACTGACACAAATTACTTTCGGATTTGAATACCTATAAATTCTATTGATATATAATGCAGACTGAAGGAGCCATTAAGAGATTCAATAGTTACTATTGTCTTGGTCGCTAAAGTCAGGATAAGATACATTCATCTGAATTATTTTTAACATCCTCCAAAGTTTTTTGAAGATCTTCTTCAAATTGGAATTGAAAATGTAATATATTTTGTACGTTGTTTCAGATCGAAGGTGATGTTACATCTGGTAAGGTACCAGACCTTATCGAAGGCAACACTTACGAATTCCGAGTTCGTGCTGTTAACAAGGCTGGAAAAGGCATTCCCAGCGATGGAACCGGCCCACACTTGGCCAGACCCAAGAACCTGCCACCTAAGATCGACAGGAACTTCATGTTTGACATTAAGATCAAGGTTGGACAGAACTTCGAACTCGACGTGCCAGTCGCTGGAGAACCAACTCCAACCAAGGAATGGCTTAACGGAGACAACATGGTTCTTAACACAGACAGAATCAAGGTCGTCAACGATGCCCATTCATCGAAGATCAGAGTTATCGACGCTAAACGCGCTGACTCTGGCACTTATACCCTCAAAGCGAAAAATATCAATGGAACAGATTCCGCCACAGTCAAGATTGTCGTTATGGACGTCCCATCGCCACCAGAAGGTCCATTAAGAGTAGATGATATCACCAAGAATGGCTGCTCGCTAAGATGGAGGCCACCTAAAGATGATGGTGGATGTGAGATCACAAACTACGTCGTGGAAAAGATGGACCAAGAAAACCTCCGCTGGGTTCCTGCTGGGGACGTACAGGGCTGTAATATTCGTATTGATCATCTTATCGAGGGTCACGACTACAACTTCCGTGTCCGAGCCGTCAATAGGCACGGTGAATCTCAACCACTCGTTGGTCATGAG
The DNA here is from genome assembly GCA_964035005.1 of Erebia palarica. Lineage (NCBI taxonomy): Eukaryota > Metazoa > Arthropoda > Insecta > Lepidoptera > Nymphalidae > Erebia > Erebia palarica. The sequence continues at coordinate 6,867,026 of OZ035992.1, forward strand.
CCTGTCACGGCTAAAGATCCCTACGGAACCCCAGACAAACCTGGTACTCCAGTGGTAAAAGACTGGGACAAAGATCACATGGACTTGGAATGGGTACCGCCGAAGAAGGATGGCGGTTCACCAATCACTGGTTATATCATCGAGGCGAAGAAGAAGTATGGTCCATGGGAACTTGCCGCAACGGTACCAGGAAATCAAACCACTGCCACAGTTCCTGGATTACAGGAAGGGGAAGAATACGAATTTAGAGTCATTGCTGTTAACAAGGCTGGCAACGGAGAACCATCTGACGCATCTGCGTCACAGGTAGCCAAGGCTAGGTTCTGCGCTCCCACCTTTGACAAAATGCTTCTCTGTGACAAGACTGTCAAAGCTGGACAAAGGATACAATACGAGATCCCGATAGAAGCAGCGCCCAAACCGACAGTCGAATGGCAGATCAACGGCAAACTCGTCCACCCATCTGATAGAATCGACATACAAGTTTTGCATAATAGGGTTATACTAGACATTCCATTTTCCGTACGTTCCGACGGTGGCGTTTACAAATTGACCCTGAAGAACGACATTGGTGTATGCTCCGCGAGCGCCCAAGTCACTGTATTGGACAAACCTTCTAGGCCAGAGAAACCTTTGGTAGCTTCTGATGTCACAAAGGACTCTTGTTCGTTATCATGGAAGGTTCCGTTGGATGACGGTGGATCACCAATCTTACATTATGTTATTGAAAAAATGGATCTATCTCGTGGCACTTGGTCTGATGCAGGAATGAGTACGTTCTTGTCACACACAGTGACTAGACTGATTCACATGAAGGAATACTTGTTTAGAGTGAGTGCGGTTAACGCTATCGGACAATCCGAGCCATTAGAATTAGATCGCGCTATTGTCGCGAAAAATGAGTTTGACGAACCGTCTGCTCCCGGTAAACCTGAGGCTACCGACTGGAGCAAGAACCACGTCGACTTGCAATGGACTCCGCCTAAATCCGACGGTGGTGCACCCATTACTGGATATATTATTCAAAAGAAAGAGAAGGGAAGCCCATACTGGGTTAATGCTGCCCATGTACCACCTGGCAAGAACAAGGCTACTGTACCTGATCTGATTGAAGGCCAAGATTACGAATTCCGCGTCATTGCGGTCAACCAAGCTGGACAATCGGAACCAAGTGAACCTTCAGATATCATCACAGCCAAAGACAGATTTGTCGCGCCCAAGATCCTTACGCCACTTAAAGAGATTCGTATCAAGGCTGGTCTCATCTTCCACTTAGATGTCGATTTTATTGGAGAACCTATTCCTGAAGTAAAGTGGACATGTGATGGCAGACCAGTCATTACAAACGAAAGAACTACTGTGACGACAGTCGGGCACCACACCATCGTTCACACTGTAAATTGCAAGAGGTCAGATGCTGGTAAATACCACCTTGCCCTGAAGAATGACTCTGGATCCGATGAGGGTAGCTTCGATGTGATTGTTTTGGATGTTCCTGGAGCACCACAGCCGCCATTCGAATATGAAGAAATTACTGCCCAATCTGTTACCTTGTCATGGAAACCACCTAAAGACAATGGTGGAAGTGAACTCACTGGTTACGTCATTGAAAAACGTGACCTGACGCATGGTGGTGGCTGGGTACCAGCTGTCACATACATCAACCCAAAATACAACCACGCCACTGTACCAAGACTGTCTGAGGGCACGAAATATGAATTCAGAGTGTTTGCTGAAAACTTACAAGGACGTTCTGAACCATTGGTGACAGACAAACCAGTCGTCGCCAAGAACCAGTATACAGCACCTGGCAAACCTGGCAAGCCAGAACTCGTTTCTGCGGATAAGGATCACATTACAATCAAATGGTCTTCACCTATTTCCAACGGCGGATCTAACATTCTCGGTTATGATGTTGAAAGAAGAGACAAGGCTACCGGGCGCTGGATAAAAATGAACAGAGAACCTGTCAGATTCAACGAATATAACGATGACAGGGTGCAAGAGGGTCATCAATACGAATACAGAGTAACCGCTGTTAACGCAGCCGGACCTGGCCAACCCTCTGACCCGTCCAACGTAATCATCGCCAAACCAATGAAGGAGAAACCGAAGTTATGGTTAGAAGGCCTCATCGGTCGCAAAATCAAGGTTAGGGCCGGCGAACCGATCAATATAAACATTCCAATTTCTGGTGCCCCTACACCGACTATCACATGGGCTAAGGGAGCCATCCCGGTTGTTCCTTCATATAGAATCACAGCTGAAACTAAATCTGACGAGACCAAACTTAGCATTGAGAAATCTACTAGAGAGGATGCAGGCAAATACACCATCACTGCTTCCAACGAACATGGAAAAGACTCTGCTGATATTGAAGTCATTGTGGTCGACAAGCCTGGAATGCCTAAGGGTCCACTTTCGTGCATGCCAGTCACTCATGATGCTATTAGTCTGACATGGATGCCGCCCACTGACGATGGTGGTAGTGAAATCACCGGCTACGTTGTTGAAGTTGCTGAATTCGGTGTTAACGACTGGCGAACAGTCGCTGGGTTCTGTCCCAAATGCTCATTTACTGTAAAGAATTTGACAGAAGGCAAGAAGTATGTGTTTAGAGTTCGCGCAGAAAACTTATACGGTTTATCTGAACCATTAGAAAGCAAACCAATTATTGCTAAACTGCCATTCGATGCTCCAGATGCACCTGACACACCCAGGATTACTGGTTATAGTGCAAACAGCTGCTCTCTCGAATGGGAACCGCCTGCGAACTGCGGTGGCAAACCCATCACTGGCTACATTCTTGAAAAGAGAGAACGTGGAGGTGAATGGATGAAGATCAACAATTACCCAACACCGAACACGTGTTACACGGTTCAAGACCTGCGTGAAGGAAACCGCTATGAGTTCCGTGTCATTGCCGTCAACGAAGCCGGTCCAGGCAAACCGAGTAAACCTACAGAACCTATCGTCGCGGAGACTCAGAGGCAAAAACCAAGCGCCCCAGAAGCGCCCAAACCGGATAGAATCACGAGAGACTCCGTCACATTATCGTGGAGGCCACCGAAGAGCGATGGTGGATCTAAAATCAAGGGTTACATCGTTCAACAGAAAGGCAAAGGAGACAGGGACTGGAAGGACGTCAATGACGTGCCGATTCCAAGCCTTGTTCACACCGTACCGAAACTCACGGAAGGCGCAGAATACCAGTTCAGGGTTATCGCTGTTAATGATATTGGCAAATCTGAACCCAGCAAACCAACAAGCGATATCACAATTGCTGAACAACCAAACAAACCATGCATGGATCTCAGTGGAGTTCGGGATATTACCGTACGTGCTGGGGAAGACTTCTCTATTCACGTGCCATATACAGGCTTCCCGCAACCGACTGCTTCGTGGTTTGCTGATGACAAGCAGCTCGATGTCGATGGCGACTCCAGAATATTCCAGAAACTTACACCCGACTCAGCGTCGCTTGTTGTTAAGGATGCCAAGAGATCCGACGGTGGACAGTACCGTTTGCAGTTACGCAACCCATCTGGTTACGACACTGCCACAATCAACGTACGCGTGCTCGACAGACCTGGGAAACCAGAGAACTTGCGCGCGGAAGAATTCGAGGGTGAAGCACTCACGTTATACTGGAACCCGCCCAAAGATAACGGAGGTGGCGAAATTACCAACTACCTTGTTGAGAAACGTGAAGCACGAACACCTGCCTGGACTAAAGTTTCCGGATACGTCACGACACCGTTCTTACGGGTGAAGAATTTGACAGTCGGCAAGAGCTACGAGTTCAGGGTTATGGCTGAAAACCAATACGGTCAATCTGAGCCAGCGCAAACCCTCGAACCGATCAGGGCTAGACATCCATTCGATGTACCGAGCGCTCCTGGCACACCTTACTCAGTGGAAACTACAGAATCTTCCATCACGGTTACTTGGACGAAACCGCGTACAGATGGAGGATCACCGATCACTGGTTACATCCTTGAGAAGAGGTTGATTACTGACGACAAATGGACGAAGGCGGCCCACGCACACATTCCAAACACAACTTTCAGAGTACAAGGCTTGATTGAGAACCACGAATATGAGTTCCGTGTATCTGCAGTAAACGCTGCGGGTCAAGGCCCGTACTCACAGAGCTCAGATGCTATCCGTGCATGCGCACCGCCGTCTGCTCCCCGCATCACAAGCGATCTCAGTCTCAGAGACATCACGGTCATTGCCGGGGATGAGATCAAGATCACTGTACCTTACACTGGAAACCCGAGACCGAAGGTTAGTTAAATTGTCTTTATTCAAAGAGATTTTAAAATATATTGTTTTAGTTAAAGGATTTGATTTAAAGTTTTAAACTGTTTTCGCGTTCAATGTCAAAATTTTCTCTATTTATGCACGCATTATAAAAATACTACATATTTTAGACAGGATACCAAAATACTCAAATACTTTAAGTAAAAAAAATATTAAAGCCTAGAACCTAAGAAACCAATATTTGACGACCTCTTTGGCGCAGTGTTGAGCGCTGTTGTCTTAACGTGCGGAGGTCCCAGTTTCGATCCCCGGCAGACTCATTTTAGGGATTCATAATTTCTGAATTTTGTGCTACCAAGCGATTTAGCGTTCCGATACGATGCCGTTTAGAAACCGATTAGGGATATGGGTTTAATGTACCTGCCATGCCCCTAACAGGTTAGCCCGCTACCATCTTAGACTGCATCATCACTTACGATCAGGTGAGATCGCAGTCAAGAGCTAACTTATAGTGGATTAAAAAAAAACCTAGAGTAATCAAAATTCCACTCCCATAAACGCTGAAATAATCGCTGTAACTTAGCTGCGTTGATATTTCCAGGTGTCCTGGATAATAAACAACGAGGAAGTGTTCCCGGACCATCGCATCCGCTTCGACACATCGGACATTAATACAGTGTTCGTAAACTCGTGCGCCAAGCGCTCCGACACTGGATCGTACACCGTGCAGCTGATCAACAGCGAAGGCTCAGACAGCGGCACTTGCAGAGTAAGTTTACTGTATCAATATAACTAGCTTTTACCCGCAGTTTCGCTCAAGTTAAGTTCGATTTTCATACAAATTTCAAAACCCTGTTTTTAACCCTTAGGGGTTAAATAAAAATAAATCCTTTCTTAGCGTATGCGTACGTTATAAAAGCTATATGCCAAATTTCAGCCAAATCCGTCCAGTGATTTTAGCTGTGCGTTGATAGATCTCAGTCAGTCGGTCACCTTTTGCTTTTATATATTTAGATGAAAATTATTAATGATCCAAGCGACATGTAGTTAACTTGTTTGATTTTCCAGTATAAAAAGTAGCCTACGTATTACCCCAGGGTGCAATCTGTCTGTGTACCTTCGAATTAGGTCAACTGTCGGGCCGTGAAAAGCAACAGACGGATACACTTTCACACTTGTAATATCAGTATGAATGTTTTTATACTAGCTCCATTTTATGCCAAATTAACGCTTGACTGAAAAAGTAGCCTGCTTCAACTTTTAATTTCAATCGGTTTTTTGCTCTTGCTCGACAAATTACTAGCAGTATGGGTTAAGGTGATAATAAAAATTCAATAAACTATTTTAGAATTAAATCAAATTACAATAATTGTTATTACTATTATTACTGGCTCAGTTTATGTTACTACTAGCGAATGCTCGCGACTTCGTCTGCGTGGATGGAGGATTTTCGGTTCCCACGGGAAATCTTTAATTTTCCGGGATAAAAGTAACCTGTGTTATTCCAGACTATAATCTATCTCTGTGCGAGATTTCATCCCGATTCATGGGGCGTGATTGAGTAACAAACATTCATCCACACATCCATACATCCATCCAAACTTTCGCATTTATAATATTAGTATAGATTTTTCACTGTTTCTCAGCCAATCGTAGACAGGCGTCGGTCTTTTAGTCGATCGTCATCATAACACAGTATAGTACACACATACTGTACTCCACGTAACGACTACCGTCTAAAACTATGTTAAATGTTTTTTTTTTTAGGTATTAGTAGTAGACAAGCCGTCCCCACCGGTGGGTCCACTGGACGCATCAGACATCACGCCAGACACATGCACGTTGTCATGGAAACCACCGCTAGACGATGGTGGATCGCCCATCACCAACTATATCGTGGAGAAGATAGATAACACTGGAGTAAGTTCTTCGGATTTTATTATTAGATTATATCCGCAGAACAGAATTAAAAGATGAATGGTGCCTTAACGTTTTTCCATTGTACCCGTATTAAATTTTCCTCTTTTGTTTCCTCAGGTATGGGCAAAGATTTCGTCATTCGTGCGAAACTGCCATTACAACGTTATGGGTCTGGAGCCGAACAGGAAATACATGTTCCGTGTTCGCGCTGAGAACCAATACGGAGTGTCCGAACCATTGACGATGGATGACTACGTCACTGCCAAGGTTAGTAGTCTGAGGCAACGCCCTCAATTAACATAGACGGACCCTGTCTACCGAAGAATGTGGACTTATTTTACTAACGCCATCTAGTCTGAAAAGCGGGACAGCGCTATGGCGGGGACTAGGACAGGCTTATACAGGTGACGGGCATACACCACAAGTCGGATGCCCAACTTCTTTCTATGAAAGGGCCCATGTAGTACCTACATATATATCGATGGCCTGAGGCCCAAATGTCTAAGCAAATCGTAACTATTTGACAGCTTAAAACGTATTACTCGAACTGTTTAAGAAGTTCATACATGCTTTTTGACATGCAGCCATCTATAAACTGCTTAAATAATTCGAATTATTCGTTTGACTAACGATTACGATATCCTTACACAATCGAGGTCTCATAACTAGAATTCTATTCTGCGTGGGTTTTTGAATGTCCCGTGGGACCTATTATATTTTCCAATAAGAAGTAGTCATGTCATTCTCCAAGTCTTCAACTATATGCATGCAAAGAATGACATAAGTCCCTTGCTCCTTTGTGGTGTGATTTGAGAACAAACCAGCAAAACACACGCTTTCGCATTTATAATATGGGTAGTGGTTATCAACAGTAAAAACTCTTAATACGACAGAGTACTCAGAGTACACAGAATACTTAATAGTACCTTTCAGGTACAAAAGAATTACTCCAAAAAGACGTTTAAATATATAGCAGCTCTTGATACGACGTAATAAAATGCAATTCAGCTTGCATAGCGCTGCGAGCGAATTTTTTTAAGTCCATCCCATCTTTTTATCCGGATATTTATTTCGGATAATCCCATCTCTTATCCGAAATTCCGAAATAAATTATATTCTGCCAAAGACTGTCATTAAATTTAGTCCCTTATATAATGCACGAGTGACGGGTCGGCGGACCGGTCTCGAGGCGGAGAGGAATGAGTGGCCTAGTTTCGACAACGCACATCAGTCGATTGCGACTGTTAAGCAACGTTGACCCTAGTCGGCGACAGGATGGGTGACTAAATTTGGAAGTCTGAATTTGACCTTGTCGTTTCTTCCATGCCTCGGAGTGCACGTTAAGCCGTCAGTCCCGGTTATTATCACTAATATCTGATTATAATCGTTATTAAACTTAAGAGTTGAAATATTACTCTTAGTCGAGTCGTATGCGGAAGGACCTGGGAACCCACCGCATTATTATCCCAAGGAAACCCCTGCTATTATGTGATTAATGGAATTGGGTTACGACCCTAAACAATGAGGAATACGACGCAGAGAGAGATACTCAATATCATTTGTTCAATATAGGTACACTGTAGGTACACTTATTGACGTTAAAAATTACTTACTTATAAAACATGATGGTGATAATAGGTTACGGTATCTGAAAACTAAAGCTACGAGGGTTCCAAACGCGCCCTGGTCTGAGAAGAGCCCACAACAAACGCAGCCGGATATTTTTCTTTTATTATCACCATCTCACAAATCATCTTAACTAAAGAACTATCAGAGCCATAGAGCAAATTATTGACAAGCTTCCTTGTCGTTTTACTAGTCCTTTACATGATATAGTGATCACTTTTTAAAAAATCCATACATATACACAATATACGTGTGTATATTATACACTACAGCCCATTAACGTCCCACTGCTGGGCACAGTCCACTCTCATAAGAGAGAGGGAGTTAGAGTTTACACCCACCACACTGCTCCAATGCGGGTTGGCGGGCTTTAACGACTATTAACATGGTTAGTGATAATAGCCGGGACCGACGGCTTAACGTGCTCTCCGAGGCACGGGGATGAAACACCAACAACTTCCTAACTCCGGGCTAGTACTGAGAATTTCTAGTCGGAAAAACCCAATATTCAATTATGGCCCGACCCGGGACCTCGTCGGCCGCAGTCGAACATGCCAACCACTAGACCAACGAGGCAGTCACACACAAAAATATATCCATATATACACACAAATACATACAATTTTTTGTTCTAGTTCCCATTCACGATCCCCGACCCGCCGGGCGTACCGCGCGTCATCGAATGGGACGGTTCCACCGCCACCGTTGTATGGGACAGGCCCCGTTCAGACGGAGGCGCTCGCATACAGGGATACAAGATCGAGTTCAGAGACGTACAGGACAACGTATGGGCCAGTGCGGACTACCTTGTCAAGGACTGCAATTACCAGGTAAAATAGTACTTACTTAGTAATAAATTAATAAATAAATAAAGCCTTTATTGCTGATTAAATTACAATACAAATTACAATTAGTTAAATACACTTTAGCATCTGTTGCAATCAGCGCGCAGCGCTCTCTGGCGCATAACCCTATAGCAAGCGTCAATATATTTGCTTCAAGAACACTTCAACCTTAACTTAAACTTTCAAATTAAGTCGTGCCTCTTCTTAAAAAAATCTCTATGTAGTACGTAAGTCGTGAGCTTACGTAGCGTAAGATTGTCCTACGAATAGGTACGGTTCTCGCACCTAACAGAGAGTCCACACGGCAAGTTGCGTTAGCGTTCTCGCCTTTTTTCTAGTACCTAAGTAAGTAAGGGTGACAGAGCTGTGCTCGGTATTTTTTTTCGGTAAATCGTGATTTTTGTAAATTATATTTAAATACAAATAACATACTGAAGAAATATGAATAATATTTTTCGATCTTACCGACATAATAATTAAAAAAATATGAACTGGTAATTTAAATAAAAATGACCCTTACACCTGAATCAGTGTAGTGTAATAAGATTTAGGGAGAAGGGGTCCCTAAATTGGTCTTTATTGCTGTGTATTAAGCGACGCTCTATCTAGCGGACACGCCCACCTTTTCCACAGGTCCCTGTAATAAGTGCAGTGTAATAGGCTTATTATTTTGTTTAAGGATTTGGTCTCGGGGGAGTCATTTTCTCATTGTGTAACGCCAAATTCAAATTTCAAGTTTAAAGACATTAATAGGTACAAAAGTAAGCAACAGAGGTACAAACAATGGTTTAAAAATTGTAAATATAATATTGTAATATTGTAATGTAATAATGTTAGTTTATAGGGAAAATATAAATTAATTATTATCAAAATGTCAAAATCTACAATAGGGATGATAACAACTCAATCAAATCAGCGACTTTTTGTCAAACTTAAAAACGCCCTTCTAGTATGAAAGTGACGTCATAAAATTTCAATGCACTTTCCTTCTTTAATCTTAATAATTATTATTTTGGATTATATATTAATTTGGATCTCCTTTATAATTGTTTTTTGTTTTTTTTATTTATTTATTTAGTACCAAAATGTTATAAAATAAGAAGAAAAACATACGTAGTGGACAAGGAAGCACTTATCTCTCTAAGAGATCTCTACCAGTGACCCTTGCAGTGAGAAAGGTTGTGAAGGAAGAATAGGTACAACAATATATGAGATAGAATGAAACAAGATATTATATCATAAACTTACATAAACACACAAAATATACATACTAAATAATACATACAAATATATACTTAAATAAATACATATCTAGTTTTAGTTCTAAAAGTAAAGTTTCGTTTATAAATTTTAGTTTTAAATTTGAATCACCTGTTAAAATTTCGGCTCCCCTGTTTCGAATGTTTATTTTTTTTTGGTTCATCAGGCCTACAACTTGGAGCCGGGTCACGAATACGAGTTCCGCGTGCGCGCTAAGAACGCGGCCGGCTTCAGCAAATACTCCGCCAGCTCACAACCGTTCAAGGTCCGCGGCAAAGTGGGCCCGCCCTCCGCCCCGCGGTCGCCCCGCGTGCTGCGCGTTGGCAGGAACTACGTTGACTTGTCCTGGGACCCGCCGGCTTCTGATGGAGGTTTGTGTTGTTTCCCCTCTCTTTCTATCTTACCCGTTGTCGTAGGTGTGCGATGGAGGCGACGATACAACTACATTTTTTTGAAACACGAAACACTGTCACGTTCACCCTGAGCCTGAGCGTGTAAGCGAGAGCGCGGAACAAGCGATAGAGAGGCACGATCGGCCCGAGCGTTGGCTTGTGACACATCGTTTGCAGGAACTACGTTGACTTGTCCTGGGACCCGCCGGCTTCTGATGGAGGTTTGTGTTGTTTCCCCTCTCTTTCTATCTTACCCGTTGTCGTAGGTGTGCGATGGAGGCGACGATACAACTACATTTTTTTGAAGTGATTAAGTCGATGAACACCTACACGCACTGAGCGTGTAAGTGAGAGCGCGGACCAAGCGATAGAGAGGCACGATCGGCCCAAGCGTTGGCTTGTGACACATTTATCTCTTAGCAAGAAAAGAATACAATTATTTTGCTATAATCCGCCAACAGAACAAAAAATCTGCATGGATTATAGCAAAATAATTGTTTACTTTTCTTGCTAAATCATGAACTTCCTCAAAGTAACGCCTGATTCTATCCAACATTTATCTCTTTTCTCGCGTGACGTCAGAGCTAACAGTTCTGCTACTGGAACGCTGCCACGCGAGCTTCTTCGTGAACTTCTAGTTATCACGTACAACATCATCGTCTATAAACCGAATTTACAGACAACCGTAAATTTTTTATTAGTCTACAAACAAAGAAAAAAAATTTAATCGCTAACTCTATATTTATGTGCATTTATTTTATGATAAAATGAACAAGTTATCTACACGACAATGTACACTCCTGAAGGGTCAGCTACTGTCTGATACGTTCGCATCGCGTAGTGTCGAGTCGTATTGTCGCGTTTGTCACTAATGTAGGACAAGACCTTACCGACACGATGTTTACCTACCATCTTCCTCGTCATCACACTCTTGACAGAGTGGTCGTGGTCATCACGAAGTGACGGCTTTATTGACAGATGTAACGCGCCTCACTAGTATCCGCCACTTCTCCCTGCTGGGCCTACCTTACCGATGTTTAATGAAAGTGGAAGTTTCTCCATAAAATCACATAAAAACAAAAATAAATGTCCAGTTGTCATAAAATTTGTTTTTTTTTTTTTAGATTTTGGCTTGCATAAAGCTCTTACGAATGTCATTTAAAATTATAATTAATGAATGTCAACTAAGATTACAAATTTACAAAAATAAAATAAAATAAAAATTATAAACTTTACTTAGACTTACAGGGGTGAAATCTTAACTTTTTGGGGATGTGGCTGTGCAGGGCTCTGGTTAGAGACCCGGTATCACTTTGACCGTTGCCGATCTATTGAAATCTACTGAAAAAACCTTCACTTACTGAGAACTTTGTTTAATACCCAGGTTCTCGTATCACCGGCTACATCATCGAACGCCGTGAGCTCACAAGTTCAGTGTGGGTCAAGACCAACGACTACACAGTTCAAGACACGAGCTTCACAGCGCTCAACCTCAGTGAAAAGGCTGATTTCGAGTTCAGGATCATTGCTGTTAATTCTGCTGGTAAGTGTCTCATTCCTTTACAAAAGAATTTTGAATTTTCTGTGTTAAATTAAATTATACATGCTAAGATTATTGAAAGTCGAACTTAAAATAATGACGTAAAGTCGCATCTTTAAAAACGCTTCGTAAAAACTTGTAACAATGGCATTGCAGGACGGTTTATTCGGGCAGCAAGGCATTTTGCGCTGTTTACGACTTTCGGGTTTACATCGTGGTTTCCAGAAGTTATTTATTGGTATTTTGAATCTCGTGATTTCTTAACGGTTGCGAAATGAAAAGCCTATATAGAAAAGGGCAACTTACAATGTTTAAAAGTGGAACCATTTGTAATTTAAGAACTATTTTGAAAAAAGGAATAATTATTTAAAAAATCTCTATGGCCTACGGTTGAGCCATATTTGCTTAAGATTGTAATGTAGGGTAATAACATGATATAGTCTTTATTTTTAAATAGCGAATGCCCGCGACTTCGGCTGCGTGGATTGAGGTCTTTCGGTTCCCGCGGGAACTCTTTAATTTTCCGGGATAAAAAATAGCCTATGCGTATTCCAGACTATAATATATCTCTGTGCCAAATATCATCCAGATCCGTTCAGCCGTGATTGTGTTACAATCATCCGTCCATACATCCATCCATCCAAACTTTCGCATTTATAATATTAGGTTAGCCCGTTACCATCTTAGACAGCATCATCACTTACCATCAGGTGAGATCGTAGTCAAGGGCTAACTTGTAGTGTATAAAAAAAGTATTAAGTATAAGTATCGATCTGAAAATTGTGTAAACTCTCATTCCCTCTCTCGCAATACCATATGCATATCCATAAGTTTTAGTATAAATCTTATCTTATCTTATATTACCACTCAATTGCTGTTCGTTTATCTCGCTTAAACTCGAAAACGGCTGGGCCGATTTAGCTGATTTTGTCGTAGTCCAGGGAAGGTTTAAACGGTAAGATAATATGGCAAAATTGCGAGGAAGATAGTAAAAACAACAATTTCATTTTCCCATATATTTTGTCGTTAGACTAGGTGATACGAAGTACACCGGGTCATCTAGGCTATAATAATAATAAATCCACAGGTAAATCGGAACCATCGAGCTGCACAACCCCGGTGCGAACCGGCGAAGAAGCCGGCGGGGCTAAGCCGGAGTGGCTCAAACAGATGTCGCCCACTATATGCGCGCCCCTCGGCAGGCCTTACACGCTGGAGTGTGTCGCTTCCGGCAGCCCAGTGCCCACGGGCCGCTGGCTGAAGAACGGCAGAGAAGTTGTACTCGGTGCCAGGTCAGTATATAGACTTTAAAAGATTATTTCGGTGTTGTAGATAGGGCAAAATATTGATGTTATCCAATAAGTTATATAGGGTGGCTGTCCCGAAGCAGGTTTGCAATGATGAACTCCTTTTGGGGTGTATAACTATTTAATCAAGTGGTATAACAAGTGGTAGGTATAAAGGAATAACAAAATGTAAAATAATATAATAAGTAAAGGGATGTCTGTTCGCACCGAAGTTAGGTGAGCGAAAGCACTAATTGTCCAGTGCGACGTGTTCTAATCAGAATCTGACACTCGCGGCACGTTTCGCTGATGAGGCAGACCGGCAACGTAACTATAATACCTTTAAACGAGCAATTCTTGTATATATGTCACCGTGAAATTGTAAACTGTCGACAGTAACGCATTATTTTTCGGTAGATTGTAATCTGTTAAGTATATTAACCCGATAAAATCTTATTATTCATTATTGATTTATGATTATTTATGTCGAACCCTAACCTAACCTACAAGAAAGAGACAAGAAAACGTAAATACAATGAATATTTCAAAAATTGACACTCAGAACATTGAACGATTTTCAATCTGTCGACAGTTTACAATTTCACTAGTTAGATCACAATCTATCGGTTTTTACAATCTTACGGTGACATATATATATGTATATAATCTGAATCTCGAAAACGGCTCAAAAGATTTTCATGAAGTATGCAGAAGTAGTATGCAGTATGCAGGTGGTTTCGGGGGCGATAAACCGATCTAGCTAGGATTCCTTTTTAGAAAATGTCGTTTTATCCGTGTTTTTAGGCATTGAAAAACTGCTACAATATCATTAGAAGGTAAATTTCGCCGCCAACAAGGTTATAACAGCTGGGAAAGCGGGCGGTCCCAAAACCAGAAGACCTCGGTTCGAGTCCAGAGTCTCCAATCCTATTATTTTTTCCTTTTTTAAAATATTAAATTTAAAAAAATATAATAAATATAATTTCCAAAAAACACGGCTTACCAAAAAAAAATACCGAGCGAAGCTCGGTTATCCAGATATTAAATTTATGATGTAGGTACTTAAAAACTTTAAATTCACGAAAATTACATAGGCATTATTATGCGCTTTTATCATTCTGAACGTCATGGTATCGTTGACGTCAACGTCCACAGCAATGTATGTATTACATGGACGTGCACATTACAACGTTATCGTCATTTATTTCCACACATATTACTTCCCTGTGTTACTTTGATACCGTTTAGAAATTATAAAAGCGCACATCAAGAAATAATTTATTCTCACACAAAATTTACAAACGTAAGACTTAGGACTACAATACATTGTATGGTCGGTCTCTGTAGCCTAATGTAGGATATCCTGTGGTTTGGGCTGCAGTGACTTTCCCTCCTAGAAAAAGAGTGACTAAAATTACATGTACATTTATTTTATTCTTTAACATAATATTTAACATAATAAATATAACACAAGGCTACGTTCGCACTGCGGAAAACACGTGATTCCACAGCTTTTTAGTCTATGTACTTGAAACATCTAAGAAATGGTTTTTTCATCTATACTTTTTGTCGCACAGACTAATCGCGGAATCTCGCGAGGGTACGCTGAAACTGAACATTCTGGAGGCGACGGATGCGGATGAAGGCGACTACACTTGTGAGGCTAGCAACAGCCTTGGCAGCATCCACTGCACCGCACACCTTAAGATCGGAAGTAAGTATTACTGCCGTAGAAATTGCGTATCTCCAGTAGTAGTTTGGCTGGTTGAATAATTTTACGCGGTGGGTCTAATCATCGATGCCGATGAAGGTGACTACACTTGTGAGGCTAGCAACAGCCTTGGCAGCATCCACTGCACTGCACATCTTAAGATCGGAAGTAAGTATTACTGCAGTAATCTTCAGTAGAAATGTTACCGGTTGAATCATTTTACGTGGTAGGTCTAATAGGCCTATCACTGCACTTTTCACAGGGACCCTTCCACTTTAAACAGTGTAGTGTAATAAGATTTAGGGAGAAAGGGTTCCTATATTGGTCCTTATTGCTCTGTAATAAGCAACCACACCCACCCTTACCATAGGGCCCTTTAAAAAGTGCAGTGTAATAGATCTATTAGCAACACTCGTCGTTTTAAGATTTCAATTAAGTTAGTGAATTCTTTTAAGATTCCATGTTCCAAGAGAGGAAGGGTCCCTAAATTGATCCTTAATGCTGTGTAATAAGCGACATTGTATTTAGCGGCCACGCCCATCCTTACTACAGGGCCCTGTAAAAAGTGCAGTGTAATAGGCCTATAAGCTCTAATTCCCTCTCTCCTATGAGAGAGGAGGCCTGTGCCCAGCAGTGGGACTTCAATGAGCTGTAGTGGTGGTGGTGGGAATGTCTAATGCTTGTTTCCACTAGATTATATATACTACGTTGTTAAACTACGGATGTGTCAAACCCACCAATAGGAGGACTTGATTTTCATAGCTTAGATCGCATGATGTCAGATCAAGCACTCCTATTGGTGCATTTGACAGATCCAAGTAGCTAATAGGCCTATTACACTGCCCCTTTTCACAGGGACCCTTACTCTTGAATCAGTGTAGTGTAATAAGATTTAGGGCTTAAGGGCCCCTAAATTGATTAGGGTACTTCTGCACTTCTAGTATAGAAGTGGTATGAAAATCACAACAGTGACTTCATCAAATTTCAACGCACTTTTTTTCTTTAATCTATATTTTAAAATGGTTATCAAACTTAAAACTAACCGAGGATATGAATTTTAGGTCTTTTGGAAGACCCTCTGTTTATTAATCAGTTAGATATAATTTATTTTTGATATAGGCATCATCCCTATTTTTCTTCCAGGCCCGCCACGCATAACGCGAATGCCGGGCGACCTCAATCTGCCAGAGCATGACAACACAAAGATCAAGATCCTGTACTCCGGAGACCAGCCCGTGGATGTCACCATCAGCAAAGACGGCCACAAGCTGTCCGAGTCGCCTCACTTTAAATACACTGTGTTCGATGACTACATCCTTATATTCATTAAGGACATCACTAAGGATGATATGGGTAAGTGATCAATTTGTTAATCTTGCGTGAAAATTACGAAAAAGTTAAAATTCATAGTCATAAAATACAAAGAGGTTATTGACGTAGATGTAAGCAATTTTGATGCTACACTTAATTTTGACAATTATACAGTCAAGAGGGTAGTCCTAACTTTGGTTGCCATGTAGTTTGATCTACGTTTAGCGATTTTAGAAAAATTGGGAGAACATAAAAAAGATGAATAGTTTTCCTTTAAATATATCTTACTAGATGATGCTCGCGACTTCGTCCACGTGGATTAAGATTGTTTGATTCCCGCAGGAGCTCTTTAATGTTTCGGGATAAAAAGTAGCCTATATCCTTCCCCTGGATACAAACTATCCCTATACCAAATTTCATCAAAATCGATTGAAGAGATATTTATTTGATTCCCGCGGGAACTCCTCAATTTTCCGGGATTAAAAGTAGCATTTGTCCTACTCCGGGATACAAACTACCCCTATACCAAATTTCATCAAAATCGGTTAAACAGATGGCCCGTGAAAGCGTAGCAGACAAACAGACAGACACACTTTCGCATTTATAAAATTATTATGGATGAAATTGCTAAAAAAAAAGTAAGCTCCAGCTAAATTCAAAAAATCAATTCCGAAATTCGTTCTCGACCAAAGAAAAACAAAGTAAAAAAAAAAAAAATTATCGTCTCTCAGGTTCATACAAACTGACAATCAAGAACAACTCGGGCGAAGTATCAGACACATTCTCGATAACCGTTACTGGGTTGCCCGGACCTCCGCAAGGGCCTTTGGAAGCCTCAGATATCACCAGGCATACTTGCACGTTAGCCTGGAAACCACCCACTTACGATGGAGGTCTACCGATCACCCATTACGTTGTTGAGAGGATGGATATGTCTGGCACTAACTGGATAACGATCGCGTCTTCTGTCCGCGACACTAAGTTCCTGGTACACGGTTTGACTGAAGGACAGGAGTACAACTTTAGGATACATGCTGCTAATGATAACGGAATTGGACCTGGATTGGAGGGACCTAGCCCGATTAAGGTGAGTTTTAGTCGATATAAGGATATTTTGTCAGTTTTATTAAAACGTTTACCTATATTTCAAAGAAATTTTGCCAAATACACTGATCGTTTGAAATAGACAATCGTATTTTCGATATGTACCTTACCTATCCAAAAGTTTAGATCCCAGCATAAACTGGTGATTATTAAAGTGTTTGTTAGGTAGTTGATCGAGTTGTAATTAAAATTCACTTCACAGATTTTCGTTACATTTGCAATAGCTGAAATAATTTGTTTTTTAAAATAAATATCATTCCTATTATGTCGATTTCTCCTTCCAGATTGGGAATTGTGTCATTAAAAAACCTAACCTAGGAGGAGGATTTTATGTTTTTGAATCTGAATCTCATTTTTCAAACCACTTCGTTGGCTCAGATTTTATTTACCTATTTTGCTTATATTATATATGTTTATTCATAAAAGTATTCTTTTTCCTCAGGCCAAAGCTCCGTACGATCCACCGTCAGCACCTGGCGTCCCCAACATTTTGGAAGTTGGAGGACACTTCGTGCACCTCAGCTGGGACAAACCAGAAAACGATGGCGGTGCAAGAATACAGGGTAAGAATATGAGTCATAGTGTTGCGTTCACAACTATTCATTTTTATTTGGTCTCTAGATGATGCCTGCGACTTCGTCTGCGTGGATTACGGCTTTTTATTCCCGCTGGAATTCTTTAATGCCTTTCGTTCTTCCCCAAGATACATGTACTTCATGATATAAACTTACTCAAATAATCCTATTAAATTAACATAAATTAAATTAAAATTGCCACAGTGCAGTTTATGTCAGTAGACATAAATTGCACTGTGGCAACGATCTCGCATTCTCCAACCGGAGTTACGATGAACTTATGAGGGTAGATCTAGAAAATATGTAATAAGTCTATGTTGAAATTTTTGTGATTGCCGTAGTATTTAAGTATATTATAAAAACAGTGTTTTTCTGTGTAAGTGGATTGTACAATTCTTTTGAGAAAAATAGCCTATATCCTTCCCCAAGAATCTAACTCTGTACAAAATTACATCAAAATCAGTCGAATAGATGAGCCGCAAAAGCATAGCAGACAGACATAGACAAAGACAGATACACTTTCGCATTTATAACATTAGTATGGATGTAAGATTTAAAACTCTACTAGATAAGACTGAGTTACACATTACTGAGTTAGCATTTTATTTAAATCCGAAAAATGAATTTATCGCCTTCTATCAGGCGAAGCGAAAAAAGGACTACTTACGAAAAAATTATTCAAAAATGTTCACTTATTTGTTTTCGAAAGGTTTTACCTGTTCAGTCAAAGACATTTTACAAAGTTAATTCATTTAATTTTTCACCTAAGTTTCAAATACTTCGAATTCCTACGAGTATGATATTGTGATAAATTCTGTCGTCCGTGTTTCATGCCACACATAATTTTATTGCCTCCAGGGCAATAATGATACAAAGACCATATCACTAGACTTTATTGAAATTACGCTGAATAAATAATTAATTATTAATTAATTATTTATTCAGCGTTCCAACCTAGACCTCATCATTGCCTTGCACTGAGCATGATTGTCGTCAAGCGCAAGCCTATCTCACAATAAAATAAAATAAAGTCTATTTTTCATTAAAATATTCAATGTAATTTCCTTATATTCAGGCTACTGGGTAGACAAACGCGAAGTTGGCTCGCAGAGTTGGCAACGCGTCAACCCTACCCTCTGCGTACCGAACCAGCTCAACTGCGCTAACCTCATCGAGGGTCGCCAGTATGAGTTCAGGGTCATCGCGCAAAACGAAGCTGGACTGTCGCCGCCTAGCACCAACAGCCAACAGGTCAAGGTCGTCGACCCGAAGGGTGAGTTTGCATTGTTTTATTCCACATCAAATAGACCCTTGATAGCGATCGTGTGGGTTAGCGTTAGCATGCTAACTTCTAACGTGAAGTTGGCTCAAAGATTTGGCAACGCGTCAACCCTACCCTCTGCGTACCGAACCAGCTCAACTGCGCTAACCTCATCGAGGGTCGCCAGTATGAGTTCAGGGCCATCACGCAAAACGAAGCTGGACTGTCGCCGCCTAGCACCAACAGCCAACAAGTCAAGGTCGTCGATCCGAAGGTTGAGTTGGGCTTATTTTATTCTCACCTGTAGTAACGACAGCGGCCTAACCAAACACGTAAAAGTTACTTTGGAGAACTGGCAACGGGTCAACCCTAACCTCTGCGTATCGAACCAGCTCTAATGGGCTAACCTCATCGAGGGTCGCCAGTATGAGTTCAGGGTTTTCGCGCGAAACGTGAATCTTTAATGTTCTGGATTTGAGATCTATGTTATGTAAATTCCACAGACCCTCACAGAAGCGGTAATACCTTTCAGTCCACCTTTTAATTAGGTGCAGTAAACTGGCGTCAACTTACTAATTAAATGCCGAGCAAATTGGTTAGGCACCCGAACTCCCACGGGTTCACGGGTTCGATCCCCGGACACGTACCTGTAGCTTTTCAGAGTGTTCTTCATAATTTTCTCGAAGGTTTGTGAAGTCTGCCAATCCGCACTTGGCCAGCGTGGCGGACTATGGCAAATCCCCTTCTCATTCTGAGAGGAGACTCGCGCCCAGTAGTGAGCAGGCAATGTGTTGTAATGATGATGATGTTCACGTTTCAAAGACGACGACACTAAATATTTCTCATGAGTGTCGAAATAACTGTTATATTTTACAATGGTTTTCACAAATAACTGTCTTGTTAGTCTAGTGGTTACCATGTTCAACTGCGGCCGACTACCCGGGACCTAGTCGGTGTTGGGCCCATAATTATGAGTTAGGTTTTCCTAACTAGAAATTCTCAGTACTCAGTAACTCGGGGTAAGTAATGAGAATTTCTAGTCACTACCACGATAGTAGTCGTTAAAGCCCGCCAACCCGCATTGGAGCAGCGTGGTTGGTCTAAGTTATAACTTCCTCTCTCCTATGAGAGTGTAGGCCTGTGCCCAGCAGTGGGACGTTAATGGACTGTAGTGGTTACATAAATTGTAACAATATTCGTTAATTCCAGCGGCAACACCGCCCGAGATTGTGAAGCCACTGAGGAACTCCAACTGTATACAGAACCACAATGCCAAGTTCACGTGCACTATCACTGGCTCGCCGAAACCGACCATCACTTGGTACAAGGGTGAGTCATTATAGATTATTACCTTATAACCTATAATATATATTTTTTAATTTATTTAGTACCAAAAAGTTCTAAAATAAGAAGAAAAACATACATAGTGGACAAGGTAGCACTTAACTCTATGTGAGATCTCTACCAGTGACCCTTGGCAGTGAGAAAGGTTTTGGAGGAAGAATAGGTACAACAAGATATGAGATCATAAACTTACATAAACACACAAAATATACATACTAAATAATAAAAATAAATACTGCATAAAATATATACATAAATAAATACATACCAACATACATAGGTTAATACATAATGATATAATAGATACATATTATAATTTATAATTATGATATAGAAGATAGTGCTGTTTCAGTCGAAGTTTAAATGTGTGAATAGATGGGTTATTCATAAAAATATATATATACATCCATCCATCCATTCAAAGTTCAATTCAATTCGCCATGATAATATCATCAAAAGATGCAAATTATAATAATGTATAATTTTTCACGGACTTAATTCTTATTGATAAACCTTCAGTCCCATTCATTTATCTGGTCCGTTGGCCGAAATTGGAAAGTTTTATTCCTGTTTACTTTTTGTTTTTAATATTAGAGACGCTTTCGCCGGGTCAGATAAGTTTGTGGGACTATAAGGCCCTTTGATTTAGCATTCGTTCGTAATGACCAGCTAGATGATGAGCGACTGCCTCGTTGGTCTAGCGGTTAGCGTAGTCGACTGCGGATCACGAGGTTCGATTCCCGGTCGGGCATAAAAATTGTTAGGTATTGGGTTTTTCAATTAAGAAATTCTCAGTGCCAGCCCGGAGTTGGAAGTTGGCGGTGTTTCACCCCCGTGCCTCGGAGAGCACGTTAAGCCGTCGGTCCCGGTTATTATCACTAACATGATAATAGTCGTTAAAGCCCGCCAACCAGTGGCGTGCGCAGGGCTTAAAGCAAGGGTAGGCATTAGTTAGTCAGGGTACCTATTTATTGACTGTTATAATGAAAAAAGAGCATTGACCTATTTCCAGTAGGGTAAGCAGTGCTTTTATGCCTCTATGAACTGCACGCCACTGCCGCCAACACGCATTGGAGCAGCGTGGTGGGTCTAAGCTCCTAATTCCCTCTCTCCTATGAGAGTGGAGGCCTGTGTCCAGCAGTGGGACGTTAATAGGTTCCGGCGCAAGTTCTTAAGAGTTCCCGGAGCCTTTCATCATGCGCTGTGGGTGGTTACCGGGGGAGTTTCTAAAACTTCTATATTATCTATATACTACTATCTATAAATATCTTAGGAAGATTTCCCGTCCGTCAACAAAAAAAAATGCTGTAGTGGTGGACCAGCTACATATATATATATATTTTTTTTAATTCATTTATTCACTTCTTACATCATCTTTACAGGAATTCCTAATACGATGGTGCAGTTACAATATTTATCTTATATATGGTTTTAGTGGGTACAATCACACTAAAACTTCTATATGTTATCTACATACTAGTCTATATAGGTATCTTACGAAGATCCCCCCCCCCTCCCGGCAAAAAAAAAGGCTGTAGTGGTGGACCAGCTACATATTGGAGTATAATGATCACGTTATATGTGACAGGCGCGCGTGAGATCACCAACGGCCCTCGCCACCGCATCTGGAGCGAGGGAGACAACCACTTCCTCACAGTCATGGACGTGTTCGGTGAGGACGCTGACGAGTACGTTTGCAGGGCTGTGAACAAAGCCGGTGTCAAGAGCACCAGGGCTGAACTGCTGATCATGAGTAAGTTTTACTTTCATTATATTACTACTAATTTTACTTTCATGATGCCCGCGACTTCGTCCGCGTGATTACCGCGGAAGTTTTTTGATTCCCGCGGGAACTCTTTAATTTTCCGGGATAAGACGAGGCCCGCGACTTCGTCCGCGTGGATTAAGTTTTTTTGATTCCCGCGGGAACTCTTGAATTTTCCGGGATAAAAAATAGCCTATGCCCTAAAAAGCAACCTTTGCCCTTCCCTTCTATCTCTGTACCAAATTTCATCAAAATCGGTTGAACAGATACATCTTTGTTGTTTCCCGTGGGAACTCTTGAATTTTCTGAAATGAAAAAGTAGCCAATGTCCTTCCCTGGGATACAACATATCCCTGTGCCAAAGTTCATTAAAATTGGTTGAACAGATGGGCCGTGAAAGCGTAGCAGACAGACGGACACGCTTTCGCATTTTATAATATTAGTATGGATTTACTAAGACACGCCCAGGCTCAATTTCGAGAAAACTAACCTAACAGTTGAGGGACGAGTGGCCTAGCTATGACAATGCATATCAGTCGATTGCGATTGTTAAGCAACGTTGACCCAAGTCGGTAACTGGATGGGTAATCGAAATTGGGCATTCAAATTTGTCCTTTTCGTTCCCTCCATGCCTCGGAGAGCATGTTAAGCCGTCGGTCCGGTCCTTATCGCTAACATCTGATAATAATAATCGTTACAACAACCTATCAGTTTAAATATTCGTAGTCGATTCGTATGCGGGAGGACGTGGAAACCAACCGCCCAATGATCGCAAGGAAACTCCTACCATTATGTGATTAATGGTTACAGCCCTCAGTAATGAGGAATACGACGCAGAGAGAGAACCTAACAGCCAAATCTTACTCAGCTGGATAGTGTTTGGGAAATTCCTTTACATCGTAAACTCTCGTTCGAATACTAAAGTCGTGGCGTTTTTTTTGATGACTTATGGCTCCGTAACATCGTTCCTATTGAAGAACCTGATAGAATTACTTATTTCTGCTTAGCATTTCTTTCATTTTGACCTAGATCTCCTAACTGCTATTCAATCTTAGATAGTACTTACCAATTTAAGAAAATGGATTTTAAATTGAATAAGTTGGCAAATAATGAATTAAAGAAATTATCAATCTGAATCTTTTAGCTTTAATGACTATTGAAACTAATTTTTAAAACCGTACAAAAGGTTGTTTCTAATTTTGGCTTGAGCTCAACCGGTTGTTCTAAAAACTTTGTATTTTTTTCAGCTGCACCAAAACTGAACGTACCACCCAGGTTCAGGGTCACGGCGTACTTCGACAAAGGCGAAAACGTCGTTATCAAGATACCTTTCACTGGACATCCCATACCGAAGCTCACGTGGGTGCGAGAGGGAGAGACTATCGAGTCTGGACATCATTACCATGTTGAGAGAAAGGGTACGATATATGTTTGTTGATACCAGTTTCTATGAAACAGTTTAGTGGTCTCTATTCGATTGCTTATAAAATATGAGTGGAACTGAACAATTTACAGTGGCAAATAATGCACTCCTCACAAGGATCGTTACAGAAAATAATTTATTTAGTTTAAAGTCCTCTTTCAATTATTTTAGAAACCCTTCAGACGTCTTCCTGATTCAATGCAAGGTTTAGATTAAAACTTAAATAAAATCTCAATAATTGGAGTTTATTTCCTTTAGAATCGATTTGCTTAAATAAGCCCGGGGTATGAAAATGTATGGGGAGTAAAATCAAAATTTCTCCGTTACGTTATTGACTATGTAATGTATTTTGGTGAATATAAATTATATAATTAATATAAATAAATGTACCAAGCATGCTTTCATTAATATAAAAAATGCGTTCATTTACCTTCTTTTAGTAATCTATATATTTTATAATCGTTCGTAAAGAGTAATCTCTTTTGCGTCGGAGCTTACATACACATTTTTTTCTGTATCCCCGACTAGAAACACTGTTTTATTCAATGTCTTACACATAAGTTATAAGAGAAGACATTCTAGATCAATATATAATTATTTCCTATATTTCAGAACGCCATGCAATCCTCACGATCCGCGACGCCAGCAAAATGGACTCTGGACCTTACAGACTCACCGCCGAAAACGAGTTGGGACAAGATTCCGCTATCATCAACATTGAAATTAGCGGTGAGTTTTTAAAATTTTTACTTGATTTGTTGTATCCAAAATATTCTTATAGACAACTAGCTGATGCCCGCGACTCCGTCCGCGTGGATTGAGGTGTTTTAGGGGTGTAAAAATTAGTTATGAACCTATTTTAATACCTACTGAATATACGAAATTTCATCAAAACTGAACTTTTACTAAAACTGTGACACAAGAATTTTATATATTAGATTGTCGATTTGCCATTCTTCAAACATTATCTTAAAACGAAATACTTTTAAGGACAGTAAAAAATACTAGGCATAATTTTAGAGCATTCTTTGAAAAATATCGAGAAAATTGTAGCCAATCGTGTTTCTGTAAGACACAAAAAGCTTATGTTGCAATATCAAAGTTGATGTATTCACTCAAATAAAAATATTGAAAAAATCAGTAAAAAGATCATATGGCCCGTCACAATGAAAACAATTATTCACAAATATTGGACTTTCTTAAAGGCATTCATAAACTTGGTTTTTATCCGATCACAGATCGGCCAGACCCGCCAAGATTCCCAGCAGTGGACAACATCGGCGTGGACTCTCTGGCACTGTCCTGGAAAGCACCAGTTTGGGACGGCGGCTCAGATATCACCAACTATCTCGTTGAGAAGAGGGAACACCCCATGTCAAGCTGGATAAGGGTTGGAAACACCAGGTATCTTTTCTAAGATCTTCACTAAGAGTCAACATGAAGGAATTTCTGCTTTTCTTCTTTAAGTTTTTTTTATCTTTCTTTAAAATTTGTCAGCTTATAGGAGATTATTTAATTTGTACGAATCATCTCAATCATCAGTTAATTTTCTCGTACTTACATAAATAAGCCATGCTTATTTATTAAATACTTGGGACTCGATTCTTTTTTGTCAAAATAAATGCACAGTTGGTAATCTTTAACTTGACTTAATGATTTTAAAAGTTTACTCACATTTTGTAACTGAAAATAATTTTCATTGAAAAAATACTTCACCACATTTCAATTTCTGAAAAATCAATGTAATATTACATTAGATCAATCAATTTCAATAGGGATGATGAAAACTCAATCAAATCAGCAACTCTTTATCAAATTAAGAACGCGCTTCTAGTATGGAAGTTGTATGAAATTCACAATAGTGACGTCATCAAATTTAAACGCACTTTTTTTCTTTAATCTATATTTTAAAATGGTTATCAAACTTAAACCTAACCGAGGATATGAATTTAAGGTCTTTTTGAAGACCCTCTATTTAATAATCAGTTAGAAATAATTAATTTTTGATGTAGGCATCATCCCTATTCAATTCAATTGGGTATTTGACTACTAATGAGATAAATTATTTTTTAATGATTATTAAATAAAAAATCTCCCAAAAGTCGAAATATCCACGTC
The DNA here is from genome assembly GCA_964035005.1 of Erebia palarica. Lineage (NCBI taxonomy): Eukaryota > Metazoa > Arthropoda > Insecta > Lepidoptera > Nymphalidae > Erebia > Erebia palarica. The sequence goes on from OZ035992.1 coordinate 6,892,773, forward strand.
CTCTGCTAGTTTTATTTTGAATACCCATTTTAAACTATGGATTAAAGTAAAAAAAGTGCGACGAACTTTGATGACGTCACAACTTAAAATTTTATACACAATTCATACTAAGCATGCGTTTTGACCTTTAGAAAAAAATGTTGCTGAACTAGTTATCAAATACCCAATTCAATCAATCAATGGTCACAAGATATAGATGTGTCTGATTATGTGTCACAGACTAGCTTAGCTAATATTAGTTTCTCTGCCACAGATTCACAACAATGGCCGTCACAAACTTAGTGCCAGGCAAGCAGTACGAATTCCGCGTATACGCCGAGAACATTTACGGCAGGTCGGAGCCCAGTGAGCCGACATCGCTCATACAGACGAAGGCCATCGTCAAGAAAGAGTTCAAGAAGAAGGAATACCCTGGTGAGTTGTTACCTTGGATAACTAGAACTTGGATAAACACGGGACAGGAAACGTAAGAAAAATTTATAAAATCAAGTTTGACTAACTTGAGGCGAGGGGAGAGGGTCTTGTCATGTTTCTGCCCAATTATTGACACTAGAGCATGAAAAAGTCGATCACGGTGACAACACAATATAACACACTAACTAATGCCCGCGACTTCGTCTGTGTGGTTTTTTTGGTTCCCGCGAGAACTCTTTAATTTTCCGGGATAAAAAGTAGCCTATGTGTATGGTATTCCAGACTATTCCAGGGTTGAAAGAAGGGCTTTCTTTCAATCGTGTCAGAGTATCTTTAGTTTATTTCAAATCTTTTTGACATTTTACCCATCAACTAAACTGACATGACAGATATGATATTTGTAAACAACAACCGAGCAACTAAAATAAATAAGAGATACAATTTTAATAAAACTCTCACTTTTAATGCAGATTAGTATGAAAAATAGTGTGTGTGCCACGGGATGAAACCCGATTTCAGACGAGGGTGAAGTTGCCTGCCTGAGCGAAGCGAGGGCTGGCATCAAATCGTCTTGTTTCACCCCAAAGCACATTATATACTATAACGTCTGTTAATGTACTGGTATTGCTTCATGATAAAAATGGTGAATCGACGCCTTCGATGATATTGATGTTAGTCAGCGTCATATTTAAAGATTACGTGTCCATCAAACTGTTTTCATGCATTCCAGCCTCATTTTCATGGCGTAAAAATATTTTTACGATATATTTTTAGTTTATGGAGTAAGTTGCTTATATGCTCGCCTAGTGAAAGGCTTCGGTTGTGGTTTATGCCCCTTCCGTCACATACGCCAAGGGGTGAAGCGTTCGAGTACCATTAATTTTGCGAACAAATCTATATTCTATTGCACCAAAATTTAAGGTACCCTTTCAAATAGTCATAGAATGGTGTTTCAAGGCACTCCATATTTAAAATTCGTATCTTTTCAAACCTAGTTGACGAATCTGGCAAGAAGATCCGCTCTAACGCAGACCACGGTCCAGTCAAGGACTACGATAGTTACGTATTTGACATCTACAGCAAATACGTGCCACAGCCGGTCGACATCAGAACATGTTCCGTTTACGACAAATACGATATACTGGAGGAGATTGGTAAGTACGGTATGCGTTGTGGTATTGAGAGCAGTTTGTTGTGATAGTATAGATATTTAACATAGAAATAAAGTTAAAGTTAAGTTAAGTTGTTAAAGTTTTTTAGTGATTAAAGTACTTTACGAAAAGCTTTTAATAGCTACTAAGTCTCTCTCTTGCTTACAATAATTAAAATATTTACAAAATAGCCTAGGGATAAATAATATAATATACACGGACATGGTACCCATTTAAATAGATGATTAATTAATTTTGAATAAGATGTCGTAATTTGTAAAGAATAATGTTTTCATTTTTTTTAATAAATTATGAAAAATGTCTTCATTTCTAAATAGTAACAAATGACAGCTCTACAGAGTGTAAATGTAGGGTAAAGCATATCTTCAGAGTGGAACTGAGACATTTTTTGATAACACATTAAACACAACTTTATTCATGTTGTTATACGGTTGAAATTAGTATAATGAAATAAGACACGTAGACTCGAAGGGCTACTTAAGTTACCAGGCTTAGTTAAGAGTCGTTTTACTCTGCAGGTGTAAGTTTCGCCTTATAATTAAGTTTTCATTAAATATAATATAAATATATTGAATAAAATACTGTCTATGGTGAGCAAATAATTTATTTGTCTTCACATTTACATGCTTCCGAAACCTTTAGAGGTAAGTGAAATAATAATGTAACATGTATTTTATACAAATTAAAGTAAATATAAAATACCTTTACTTATTTATTGCGCGAATGGTTTTAGATGATTATGTTTCCTAATTAATTCATTTACACCAATCTTGATTTCTAACTTGTGAGAAAAATACGGAGTACGTTCCTATTCTGCGAAAAAGTCTTCTTTGAAACAAACTGCGTGACCGATAGGTAACATAATATATTTTAAAGCATGCGCAACTTATGTAGCGATATTTAAACTTACACAAAAATACACAGAGAAGCATGAGCAAGAGTTATGCGTAGAACTAAAAACTCACGAAGTTGCTTGAGAGAAATTCATAGAGGTTTTTTAATAATAAACTAACACAGTAGTTCAATTTTAAACCGTAAGTGTATAAAAACAGTGTCGAATTTCACAGGTGACTTCGTGAGAGCTTCTTCTAAACGGAAACCCCGGGAAGGTCTGTGTGTGAATAGATCGATGTAGTGCATCTCTTTCTATATCTGCATCTCTCTCTCACACGCATACTATTTATATTATTATGTTTATTTTTTTAATATTGTTAATATTATCACTCGCTTAGCGGCACGTGGATACACAGATTTTATTAAAAAGTTGACAAGATTTGAATTAAAGTAGACACATATAAGACTGCATAATTGAAATATAACTTATTTTTAAATATAATTTAACCCTGTCAACTATGTATAACATATCTTATGTTGAGTATCTACTTTTAAAAAACTTATTTTATCTTTAGTATTTTACAAAAAAATCAACGTCACTTAACGTCTGATACATACACATTTTTTATTTATCTCTAAAAAATATCTGTATTTATACTTTATTATTTTCCTTAAACATTTATTTATAGATAATATACATATATTATGCACGGTTTGAGCTTTGTACTTTTAGTCTATATTTTTACTCTTATATCTATACTTTCAAACAAAATATCGTAGAATTTTTTCTAATGGCTGCAGCTCAAATTCTTTAAGTTTAAAATGAAGTGGGAGACTCTCCTTTTTCATCAAGACTAAAACACTAGTTTCAGATCAATTTAAATGCCATTGGTTCTATCACAAAAAAATTCACTTTCAAATACGTTTTTGGTACAAAATTGACTTCCTTAGGACAACCCAGAAAGTGTCAGAAACAATCCTATCGGCAATTCGCGTCAAAATCTTGCGATATTTCTGTTCAGCGTTATGTACGCGCAAATACGGCACCGTCCTAAACATCCCCATACATGATACGGCACATCCAAGCAGAATTGCGTTTTCGTTTGAATTAAAAACTGCCGATTGTGTAAAAGCCGATCAAATCGTCAAAGTTTGGCGTCAAAGTAAAATAAACCATAATTGCATTGCATTAGAGCTCAATTTCGTGTATCTATATGTGTTTAGGTATGTAGATACCCTAAACGGATGAGAATGGATACACGAAACCGAACCGAGCTTTGACGATTTGATCGACAATTCTTACACAATGGCACCTCTGATATCAGAAATTTTAGAAGTTTTCCTCTAAAATTCGATGAGATCAGTTTTTAATCAAAATAATAGATCGCATTAGGCGTTAGGAAAAAAACCAGCAATATCCTCGAAAACTTACCAAAAACCCAAAAAATTACACACGCATAAGGTATTTCCAACTGTTGTAGGCACAGGCGCGTTCGGTGTGGTGCATAGATGCCGAGAGCGCACCACCGGTAACTACTTCGCCGCTAAATTCATCCCGGTCGCGAGTGCCATGGAGAAGGAGCTGATAAAGAAGGAGATTGACATTATGAACCAGCTGCATCACCGCAAACTGATCAACTTGCACGACGCCTTCGAAGATGACGACGAAATGGTTCTGATCTTCGAATTGTGAGTATATTTTTTTTTTATTCCACTACAAGATAGCCCGTGACTGCGAACTCCCCTGATGGTAAGTGATGATGCAGTCTAAGATGGTAGCGGGCTTTAGTTTGCAAGAAAACTGTTCAACTATTTGGGTATACTGACAAGATATACTTTCTTTACATATGTAGAATTATTTTAAGGAATGACAAAAAAAAAGCTCTTGAAAAATAATTGGCGATTTAATTAATTGCGTATTGAGATATCATGACATGTAAATGCGAAAAATAATTAAAGTGGTTGTGAAAAACTCTTATGGAAAATTCAAAACTGATTGATGCATTTATCATTCAGACCAAACGTGAAGCAAAGGAGAAAAAACTTAAAAGATTAACGATTATCCTTAAATCCTAAAGGTTTAAACCTTTAGGATTTCAGTCCGTCTCAGATTAAATATTTATACGTGAGAGTAACGAGATACTATTATCTGTCATCTGACAATAATCTAACCCCGACTGTGTAAAAAAATCTTATTCAGTTAAGTCTGTCAAACAGATATTCCGATCTGGGTAGCTCATAGATAAGCTTATGCATGTTGAAAAGCATGCATAAATTCCTGAAACAGTTCGAATAATACGTTTAAAACTCTCAAATGGTTACGATTTTGTTAGACAATCCAGGGCTTAATAGTCAATCATTGGTCGCACACACGTCTGTGCTCCGTTTCACATGTCTCCGTTCCAATTTAAATGTACTCGTATGCTGTCAAACTATTGAGTTTCTAAGCCATATGTTTCTTATCGGTAGCTTGTCGGGTGGTGAGCTATTCGAGCGCATCACCGAGCCAGGCTACAACATGAGCGAAGCCGAAGCGGCGCACTATATGCGGCAAGTGTGCGAAGGGGTCAAGCATATGCACGAACAGAACATCATACACCTCGACCTCAAGCCAGAAAACGTTATGTGCACCACCAGGACTGGCACTGACGTTAAGGTGAGATTTCTTCTTATTTATAGCTTGTCGGGTAGTGAGCTATTCAAACGCATCACTGAGCCAGGCTACAACATGAGCGAAACCGAAGCGGCGCTCTTATGCGACAAGTATATGAAGTGGTCAAGCATATGAACAAACAGAACATCGTTTACCTCAAGCCAGAAAACGTTATGTGCACCACCAGGACTGCCACTGACGTTAAGGTAAGATTTCTTGTAGATTTCTTTAGTATACGGCCATTATGATGTTTTTATTCTTATCTTTATTTAGATTATTAGAATATTCACGTATTAAAATTGCTAAAAAGAGGCTGTTGAATAATTTAGGGTTATTTGATGATTACGGAATTAATTAATTATTTTATTTTAAGAACACCATACGACCTTGTTAATTTAGAATTTTAGATCGAAAGGATAAATTAGACAGGGGCAGCCAATTAGAATAAAATGTCAATTACATAATACAAAATGGCTGTCACAGACAAGAAAATTCCATAGATTATTGTTGTATCTCTTACAGATACAAAGTATTAAAGGAAGAACCTAAAAAAAATTGGGTAATTCTGTTGTACATGAATCTCTAAACTAAATTGTATGGAGGGTAGAGATCAGGAGGAACATCTCTTATGGAAGAAAAGTTGAAAAAGTGTCCAGTGGTTGCTATAAATAACCGTTCAAAAACCATCCACAGTGACGCTGGTGTAGTAAAGGGTATTTTAAGAATGTAGCAATTGTAGGTTGAAGTGAAGTATGCCGAGTTAAAAAATTTAATATTATTGTCAACTAAAGTAGTTAATTATTGAAAATTTCAACAACATACGTTGTACAAAATAATGATGAATGTTTTCTTTCCTTGTTTATTTCTCAAACATACTCTAATAATATTTGCCGCTTCCTTTTAAATTTACCATGATGCTAATGTGGCGCCCTTAATTGAATGCATTTCGACGGACACTTTTTATATACAAAGATGTTACTCCTTCCCTTGCACCCTCCATACTAAATTGACAAGTCTAAATTTAGTAATACCCCTTTCTGGAGAAATCTCTGTAACAATATAAAATTTTGACCTGCAATTTTTGTTTAATTTAAAGATTTTATACAGCATTAGCCATAATGTGCTTACAAACCTCAGCGTTAGCGTTAGCTCTATATTCAACACCTCTACAAAACTTTCTAATAACTAATATTTCTTGTACAGATCATCGATTTCGGCCTAGCCACGAAGTTAGACCCGAACGAAGTAGTGAAGATCTCCACAGGCACGGCGGAATTCGCTGCGCCTGAAATTGTAGAACGTGAGCCCGTTGGCTTCTACACGGACATGTGGGCCGTTGGCGTGCTCGCTTACGTTCTGTGAGTATAATTTATCACTTTCACGATTTCTTTTTTGTTATTGCCTAAGTTAAGGTAATTACCCTCTTTTGGCCAAATTTTTGGCAAAATTGAGAAACTGAGCAATTTTATAATACCTTTAACATAACAGCCCATTAATTTTCCACTGCTGGGCACAGGCCTCCACTCTCATGAGATAGAGGGAGTTAGAGCTTAGACCCACCACGCTTCTGCAATGCGGGTTGGCGGGCTTTAACGACTATTATCATATTAGTGATAATAACCGGGACCGATGGGTTAACGTTCTCTCCGAGGCACGGGGGTGAAACCGCCAAGTTCCTAACACCGGGCTAGTACTGAGAATTTCTAGTCAGAGAAACCCAATATTTATTTGTTATGGTATCACTTGCACTGGATACTTGGTCGAAACCTAATTTGGGATAAACTAATGTAGTTAAATATTTGGACACTGTCTCTTAACTCAAATATATGCTATTCTTTTCATTTGGAAAAATACAGCACTTTAGTCTTGTCAATTTAGTTTAGAGATCACAGTGCCAGATACTTTAATAACAAGACTCCATATATTGTAAAAATCGTCCAATTGTAGAATATTTGTTAGCAAGTTATAAGAAAAAAAAAAATTCGAAGATCAAAGATAAAAGCTATATCTAGGGTTTTCTCTTGATTTGGTTTTAATTTTGTTTATTTTTCTAGTCTTTCTGGTCTATCACCATTCGCGGGTAACAACGACATCGAAACCCTTAAGAATGTGAAGGCTTGCGACTGGGAATTCGACGAAGAGGCCTTCCAACACGTATCGGATGATGCTAAGGACTTCATCAGACGGCTTTTGGTCAAGAGCAAAGAGTAAGTACCTTACATTACTTCTAGGTTCGATTTCGGATCGATTAAGTCTAAATTAAGTATGGAGACTTATTTACGGGCAAAATATTTGAAGCAACGAAACTTATAATACTTAATTCCTCAAAACTTTTCCACACACTATTAATTTCAAAGCAATTTGCTGTAACATTCTGACTAAAGGTGAATTGTAATGTAAATGTGACCAACATCAATTCTTGTGAAATGACACGCCAAAACATTTTATTTTGTTTGTATGCACTTTTGTTGAGAAAACCCTGAGAAAACCTCTAGATACGTGAAAGGTGGTAACCCGTTAAACTGAAACAGACTGTATTGAACCTAAGAGAAGTGAGAAGTGTGTATCCTAAAATGTGTAAAAATTACTTACACATTTAGCTTTTGAAAGAGGTAATCGACTGTTACAGTTTCTTAGAGCGACGTTTAGTAGCTGACTCAAGACTGCGAAAGTTGAAATGAAATATTTACTTCTGGGTTCTGTATCTGGTTTAAGATGTATGCGTTCTATTTCCGTTTTATCCGTTTCGGTTTTATGCGTGATTAAATAACGGGATAAGTTTCGGTATCCTCATACTTTAACTCCCATTTCAGGAAGCGTCTCACAGCCCACGAGTGCTTGGCTCACAAGTGGCTGGCGGGTGACGCGACCGCGGCCAGGACGGCGGTCATCGAGGCCAGGAGATACGAACAGATGCGCAACAGGCTACGACAGCGATACGAGGTACGTATTCTTCCAATGCTATTCTTTAAATGCTTATTTTTCTGTATAATCCTACATGAGAAGCATCTAAAGGTATCCCTCATTTCCTACATTCACATTTGATATTGTAGTGTCTCTGAAAGTAATCTCTGAAAATATGTCAATTTCTTATATATATATATATATATATATAAATCATCTTTGTTGTTACATTTTTTTTAATGTAACTTTCATCATAATCATAGTATTATATTCAATTATTTTTTTCCAAATCACTTTGATCCTGATTTTATATGTAATCAGTATTAACTTTGAACAATTGCCATCTGATTTTCATAAGGCGTAGGACACTAATGCCGCCAATGACGATTGAATTAACTCGTAAATCTATGAGAAATGTTTTGTACAGTCGACGTCAAAAGTCCACGTAGAATAAACATACAAGATGGCTTGTTAGTTACAAAGTTACCCTCAAACTTACATAAATAATATTCATATTGCTAACAATTTATGGCAATAATCTAAGTAGTATTTAATAGTAATGGTTTGAACCTAATTTTTTTTAAATTAAGGTAAATATTTTGGACGCATTATGTTTGTGTGGATGAGTGATTCAGATTGCTTGCACACAGTTTTAGTAGTTAAGCTATGTGTGGACTTTTAACGTCGACCGTACATACATGTTACGTACAAAACTTCCAATCCTATTTGTCGTATTAATATCTAAATTCCTTTTATTTTCTGGAACAGAACTGGTCTTCGTTCGTACTGCCGATTGGTCGTCTCAGCGAATACAGTTCGCTGCGCAAACTGCTCATCGAGAAATGGAAGATCTACGACGGACAGTTCGGTGAGTGCACATTCGTTCCCCCATAAGTTTCTCTGCCTTGTCCTATGCCGGTGTGTGTGGTGTTTTCAGAGTTTTGTGAAGAAACAGGGGACCTCACCCCGTAGTTTCTTCGTACAACCTAAACAAAATAGGTTTCTCTTCCAAAATCATAAAGAAGTTAGAAGTTATGAGACACCCGACAAAAAACTCGTGAGACACTTTCTCAGGCAGTGAAAAAAATATTTTCCCGAGGTACAACCTTGGTAAAACATCGCTGCCTGAATAACAGAGTGCGTAGTGGGAGATTTTCTTCCCATTCGATTGCAACTACGCTAAATACGATTTTCATGGAATTGTCAAACTTAACAGCTAGCGCTCGATTTCATATAAATGGTTAACGTTGTTGCGATCGAATACATAAAAAGCTCCCATTCGGCCTGCAACTCTATTGCTTGTAACCTCTTTTGGTAAAGTCTAAGTTTAAAAAACAAAATTGGCAGTCATAGAGACTGCCGATAGAAGTGAAAACAAATATTTTTTTTATTTTCTAATTAATTTTAAAATAAAATAATAAAAATATTTCAAATATAAACCTTAAAACTAAGGCATTAAAGTTTAATTACGAATGTACTATATTATTATACTTAAGACCTTTTGTCTTAAGAATAACGGTGTCGGTTCGCGTATTCCTCATTTTTACCCCCTACCAAAAAGTGCTCAACGTGCCAAAGAAGTTTTTACTTCAAAAACGAGTGTGCTTTAGACCACACGACTGAAATAAAACTTCTTTATGGTATGAGAAATAAGATACATAACTGAAAGTACATAGTACATACATATTATACGAAACGTAACTGGCTATGAGAGAAAGATAGAAAGAAAATGTGTGCTCGCACCGCTCTCTCTTGCCCCTACAGTAAATATACGAAACGTAACTCTCTCTCTTTCTATCTTCTCTAACTTATATCTCCGTCTCATCTTCCTTTCGCCTCGCCCGATCACACTTTTCGTAACGCTCTCGTCACGTATTCACCAGCTTACTCCCCAAGTCAAGCGTGCGTAAAGAAGTTTTACTTCAAAAATGTAATAAGGATGATGCCTATATCAAAAATAAATTATTTCTGACTGATTATCAAACTGATCCAAAAGACATTCACATACTAAGTTAGTTTAAAGTTTGATTATCATTTTAAAATATAGACTAAAGAAAAAAAGTGCGTTGAAATTTGATGACGTCACCAGTGTGATTTTCATACAACTTCCATACTAGGAGTGCGTTTGCAAGTTTGAAAAAGAGTTGCCGATTTGATTGAGTTGTCATCATCCCTATTGTACTATTTGTGGCTACAGATCGCAGACAAGCGGCGCCGCGGTTCGTGATCAAGCCACAATCGGCGTTCTGCTACGAAGGACAATCTGTCAAACTGTACTGCCGTATCATCGCCGTCGCCGCACCCACTGTGACCTGGTCACACAACAACCGCGAGCTGAGGCAGTCCGTCAAATATATGAAGAGGTAATGCATTGCATATTATTTTTATTGTTAAGACTGTTGTTGATGGTTAAGACACCCAACCTCTTCGCTTTTGGTTTTTGTTAACGGAGGGGGTTTGCTGGATATTTTTAAGACACCCGACCTCCTAGGGGGGAGAACGGGTTATGTGATGTTTTGTACCCACTAAAAACCCCTCGGTGACCATCCGCAGCGCATGATGAAAAGCTTCGGGAACTCTAATACAGAATAATAAGAACAGAAACTTACGCCGGTGCGTCCCTTGCGCGTCGTCCCTGGTCCAATCGAACCTGACCTCGATATTTGTTCCAAGCACGTGTTTTATGTTTGAAAAACAGTTGCTGATTTGACTAGTGCAAAACTGCACACTAATGCAAAAAAATGTTTGAGGGCCTTTCTTTGACCGTTTCCGATATTTTTACGATCGCTACGATTTATAGTTCCTGAGCAATATCACTTGGCGACACCAGCAGCTTCTTGGCTAGGATATTCTTCTCCTCCTTCTCTGGGTGCCTCCGCCTTCTGCTAGGTGCCCTAGTTAAAGCCCCAGGGAAGGTTTCCTACGTTTGTGCTTTAGTGCAGGGCACTAAGAGATCTCTTAAATATGTAAACTCGTTAACGCAGCCTCTCGACAGAACCTGAATATATTTGTGTCCTTATAACTGTTGAACCCACAGTGTCCTGGTATTACTACCACAAGTGAGGACAGTTTTTTTTGTACAGAATAGTTATAATTTCTGTAATACATAGATTACAAGTCAAAGTATATTTATTCAAATTAGGTACACTGTTCACTTATTGACGTCCAATTACTTGTAAAATATGATGGTGATATTCAGTTTCGGTAACTAAAGCTACGAGGGTTCCAAACGCGCCCTGGTATGAATCTTCTCAGACCAGGGCGCCCCTCCACAAACTCAACCCTCAACAAACTCAGCTGGGTTTTTTAGTATCACCATCTCACAAATATCGTAAATTACATAATTCGTCTTATATAATAATTAACGTTATTATAACAATTAAATAACTGAAAGAAACATTTCCATGCCTTCCTTAACATTCAAATAATCCTTTACGCTGTGTTAAAATTCAAATGTTTTTTATTCAAATAGACTTTGTACAAGACAGGACTATATTATATACAAAGAGGCTAATACAAAATTCCTTTGTGTACAGATACGCGGGCGATGATTACTACTTCATCATAAACCGCACGAAGCTTGAGGACCGCGGAGAGTACATCATCCGAGCTGAAAACAGCTACGGCTTCAGGGAGGAGGTTGTCTTCTTAAACGTGCAACGTGAGTTTTTTTTTACTTCTCTAAAAACTTCATTTATATCTGTCACCGTAAGATTGTAAAAACCGTTAGATTATAATCTAACTTGCGAAATTGCAAACTGTCGAAAGATTACAATTTAACGTATTACTTTTCGTTTGTATTGTAATCTGTTAGGTTTATTAACCCGATAGAACCTAAGAGCACTACCTGATTATTTATGTCGAACCCTAACCTAACCTACAATAAACAGACAAGAAAACGTAAATACAATGAATATTTCAAAAATTGACACTCAGAACATTGAACGGTTCACAATCTTTCGACAGTTTACAATTTTGCGAGTTAGTTTATAATCTAACGGTTTTGACAATCTTACGGTGACATATCCACACTATAAAAGTGTGTGTGTGTGTGCAATTCACAAACGGCAGAAGTGAAACTTCAGGAAAGAAAGCCTACGAGGTAATGTGATAAATATAACTTGTATTATATCTCATTCTCTCCCAGGCCAAATGATATTATGAATATTTTCGTCTCTTTTTAGTGTCGTTTTTTAGTTTCATTGAATTTTCAAATCACAACGATTCTAAAGATGTTTCCAACAATGAGAATGTATGCCTGTCTGTGACCCGTTGTCCTAGGTGAGCGACAATATCGAACATTAGCTGATCCTTCACGTGGCCTTCGTTGTCGCCTGTCATTTCTATGGCGTCGTATCGTATCGCGTCGCTTCTGTCGCTCATCTAGGACAAATAGTTGCCTGTTCACGACTCAACTGCCGAACCGATCTTAACGATTTGTCACAAAGACAGCTTACATCCTGGAGTAGGTCGTATGATACTTTTTCAAAATTGAATCCACATGGTCGTAATCGCTAAACTAGCTTCAGATAGTTTATTAAAAACCCAATATTTTTTTAAATAATTTTAATAAGTTTTAGACTTTTCCCTAAGTTAAGCCCTGGGGGAATCCCTGAAGGATTCGATTCTCTGATCTTAGACTGTGGAGTGTGAATTCGTTGGCCTTTTTTGCCGAGTTGCAAATTATCTTTTTGACCGAATATTACAGTCTTACTACTAGAAGATATCTTGGAAATATCACCGACATTAAAAAACAGTCATTTTGAGTTTCTAAAGACGGTCCTGCAAGCGTACACAAAACATTTTCCAACCATTCTTACTTTACAAAACACCAATTAATAAATATGCCAGTTCAAAAGATGCCACAAATTCGTCCAGCGAAAGACCAGGGTTATAAATCACGTGAAATACTAATACTCTAGCGCTATTAATATGCTTTGCTGAAAGATTAATTTGAAACAACGGTGAATTTAGCGATGGGTATTATTATGATGGCGTACAAAGTGGTGCCAAAAATTCTTTGTTGATTATTTTGCTAATATAACAAGACATGTGATTTATTGGCGTTCGAGATTCGGCTTAGTTTAGTACGGCCTATTTATTTGCAACATTGTATGTACGCCTTTAGTATAACGCCTACCTTGTATTTTATCGAATATTGTAGTAAGGTTAATGGAAGGAACTGTCTAATAATAGGTAATTATTTCCATCATCACTATACCATTGAGCGCTAGGCCTACGCATCTTATATGGTATATAAAATAAATTGGCTAGGCTCCGAATATGATTTTGTCCCATTCGGCGTCGAGACCCTTGGTCCGTGGGGTCCTAGCGCTTTAAAACTTTTTAAGGAAATAGTAAAAAGGTTAGTCGACATCACAGGAGACCGAAGAGCTGGCAGCTACCTCGGACAAAGAATTAGCCTAGCTATTCAAAGGGGGAAACGCTGCCAGCATCTTCGGAACCTTGCCTAAAGGGACTCCTTTTAATAATATTTTTTAGTTATTATATTATATTTTTAAGGCTTTAAATATTATAGTAAAATTTTTATGTGAAATTAAAAAAAAAAACATATGGTCTGTTCGGGTGCTAAATACTCAAATCCGTTAGGTAAGTATGCGTAAAATGGTAGTCTTAATTCGTTATTTTCGTTATTCTTGGATAAATACGTTTAACATTTACGGTATAAAAGAAAATAAACTGCCTTACGTCTCCAAAATATAAATAAAAGTTTGTGAGTTTGTTACGTTGTAGGGGGTAATCTCTGGATCTACTGAAGCAATTTAGAAAATTCACATTATTTGTGAGTGTCATAGGCTATATATTATCCCGAAAAATTAGGGAGTTCCCGTGGGAATTTTAAAAACTTATTCCATTGGACGAAGTCGCGGGCATCTGCTAGTTATACTATATTGTATATATAACTTTGGCAAAGTACTAGTACTGCTAGTTACAACACTCGGTATAAATCCATGCATCATAAGCGATTAATCACATACAATAAAATCCACCCGTCATAATCAACAACGACACCACATACTCTACGAGCAAAAAGTTCGTACGCATCTAGGTCGTCTATCTATTCTTAAACCTAGGTTCATTGGCTCACCAATTGTCTAGATCTTAATTAAAACCTGTTAGTACCGTGATATACCTGCTTATTGGCAATCGGCTAACGTATTTGAATTATTCGATTCCGGTCGTGGTTCGTGATTTCTGGGTGAAATATTTTAGTTAAAAATGGAAGACTTGGAAGTGGAACCATGTAATTTTGGATTTGTTATAAATTTTTTTATTATGTTCTTTTATCACATTTTGATAGATTTAACCCTTGGTGCTTTATAGGTTTGCTTGAGCAATTTAGTCCACAACTTTTATGAATGTGGAGACCAAGTCATCACAATTTGCTGATGCCTGCGACTTCGTCCGCGTGGTTTAAGCTTTTTTTGATTCCCGCAGGAACTCCTTAATTTTCCCGGATAAAAAACCCATGTCACTCTCCACAACTATATCCAGCCAAAAATCACGTCGACCCGTTGCTCCGTTGCGGCGTGATTGAAGGACAGACCAATAAACAAACACACATTCGCATTTATAATATTAGTATGATTTAGGTATATAAGGTTGAATTTTGATACAGTAATATTTTATTTAGTTTTTGATCAATTTCACCCTTTACTTTGGCTTGATGACAAACTTATTATTTTGACAACTGGTCAACTTATTTTGTTGGTTTTCTTATTTGATCGTTAGGATAAACAACTTGTGGGGGATGAACTTCATACATATTTGAGACGTTGTACAAATTACAGTGAAATCTGGACGTAGAACTCTGAATACGGAACTCTGGAACGCTGGCGGTGGGGTCGACGCCTTGATTGCGGAACTCTTATTTCTTATCCTTAATGTTGATTAGAAACTTGAATTTATTTCGGTCCATTGTGACTGTTTTGACACAATCAAAATTTTATTAGATGTTTATCTATATAGTTATGTTATTTTCAAACGGATGTAGGTTTAGCTTGGATACATGAGTTGCACATATTTTTTGTGGACATGTTAAAGTAATAATAGCTGTTTGTGTAAATACGACTAAGTACTTAATGTATTTACGCCGGCAAGTTTAAATAGTGTCGTTTAAAAATTACTTAAGTCTTAACACATTAATTATTATAGTCGAGGTTAATTAAATTAATTTAGATGCATACCTATTTTTAAAAAATCCTAAACTAAAATGCGCAAGAAATCGTTGACAAAATGATCTATATCTATTGTTGATCATACTAAATAAGTAATTCAGGTCTTAGCATAACTAACTTATATAATACTAGACTATATATAATGCCTGCGATTTCGTCCACGTGGATTTAGGTTTTTTATTCTCGCGGGAACTCTTTAGATTTCCTGGATAAAACGTAGCCTGTGTCCTTCTCCGAGATAAAAACCTATCCCTGTATCAGATTTCGTCAAAATCTGTTGAACAGATGGGCGTAGCAGACAGACAGATAGATATTTTTGCATTAATAATATTAGTAAGTATGAATAGTATGGATTGCGACTAATTCATACTCATCATCGGCGTCATCACCATTTGGTATTTCGACCTAAGTTTAAAAGTTTGAGTGGGTGTAGAATATTTTTGAAATGAAAGTTGATTTGATTCTATTCCAGTCCAGTGATGTGAACAGTATTCTGATTCCAATCCAGCCATAAAAAAAAATCTCAATCCAGCGACTGCAATATTGTGGCCAATTTTTGTTTAACACAATCTCTAAAAATTGCTGCTCTAAATCTAGTTCTATAAATCTAGTGCTCTCCGAGGCAAGGGGGTTAAACACCGCCAATTTCCCAACTCCAGGCTAGTATTGAGAATTTCTAGTCAGTAAAACCCAATACTTAATTATGGCCCAACCCGGGGCTCGAACCCGGGACCTCGTCGGCCGCAATCAAACATGCTAACCACTAGATCAACGAGACAGTAACACATCTATAAAGCGATAAAAATGGGATAGCAAAGAACAACTGTCATTTTAGTTCAGTTTTGAGATGGTGAACAACAGAATTGGCCTCATTATATAACCATTAGCCTGGCAAGGGTCTTATTTTTTTTATTTTTTTTTATTCGACCAACCAACAACATTCACGCCTAAAATAAAGTATACATAAATTACAAAGAGACTTAGACAAAAGATATATAGCACAAACATAAACAACTGGTTAGTACAAAAGATTTTTAGATAAAAACATTTCAAAGTTTAAGTATGGTAGCTTTACAAGATGCAGTGAGGAATGAGAAAATTACAATAATAGTTATATCAATAGTAATACAAATCATATTATACAGAATAATTACAGAACTTAACTAATTGGCTAACTTACGTTATTAAAACTAAAAATGTAAATTTGAGTATGTAAATTTGAACTAGGCATACAAGTTGACTGCCTCGTTGGTCTAGTGGTGATCATGTTCGACTGCGGCTGGCGAGGTCCTGGGTTCGAATCCCAGGTCGGGCCATAATTAAGTGTTGGGTTTTTCTGATTAGAAATTCTCCGTACTAGCCCGGAGTTAGGAAGTTGGCGGTGTTTCACCCCCGTGCCTCGGAGAGCACGTTAAGCCATCGGTCCCGGTTATTATCACTAACATGATAATAGTCGTTAAAGCCCGCCAACCCGCATTGGAGCAGCGTGGTGGGTCTAACCTCTAATTCCCTCTCTCCTATGAGAGTGGAGGCCTGTGCCCAGCAGTGGGACGTTAATAGGCTGTAGTGGTGGTGGTGGATACAAGTTGGAAAGTAGCTAACCAACAAATTGTTTTCCAGCGGTTCCCAAAGTCCAACGGCAACACTTACCGGAGGCTCCGCGTCGTCGCGAAGCCATACCATACACGTTCTGGCAGGAGTCCAGCGAAACGGCTCCATCCTTCACCTTCCTGTTGAGGCCGCGTGTGATGCAGGCCAGGGATACCTGCAAACTGCTCTGTTGTCTGAGCGGCAAGCCTACGCCTACCGTCAAGTGGTAAGTGCTGTAAAACAGACTTACAAACAAGTCATAATTAAAAAAAATATATTAAAAAACACGACTGCCCTGCCAAAAAATGAACTAAAAAGTTAAAAATCAAAATTAATCTAGTTATTCACATTTTTATTAAATGATATTTTTTTGTGAATCACTGGATATTAAACTATAAGTGTTATATATTTTTGGAATCTACTCATCATTTTCTAAATATAGTTAATCTTATTTTCGTTTTTTTTTTTTTTACTTGATTTGTCAACAAATTTTGTCTTTAATCCGTGACCATGGTCACCTTATCAATTGTTTTTAAAATTTTACTAGCCTATGTCACCCGGAATAAGCTAGGGATTCTAACGATACCTAATTTGTCAAAATCGTTTCAGGCGTATAGAAGTTATGGTGGAATATACAAACTCAAATACATACATACATACATACATACATACATGAACCCTGAAAACAATATACTCCTTTTTTCAGACAGTCGTATAAAAAAGAAAGACTATAAAAGTTTCGTATAAGTTCTTCTTTCAAAGTTTAGCGAAGCGAATAACCTGAACCTGAAAGCTGTTCTGTTGTCTGAATCATTTCAATGATTTTTTTCAATAAATGGTAGAATAAACACTTAATCATTGAAGCCTTTTTTTCAAAATTCTTCGTCCTTTGGCTGTAGCCGTCAGTTTCGTGGAAAAATAAAGGCTCAATAAATAGCCTTTAATAATAACCGGCGGGTGGCTGTCATCGATTGGATGCGAAAAGCCGAGGAAATTGCACGCTGGTGCTACTTGAAAGATGCCTATGTCCAACCGTGGATGCACAACGGCTGATGAAATAGCCTTTCGCTAATCTATCTTCCTCTTTCCTAGGTACAAAGACAGGCGGGAGTTGTCTAAATACGATTACAAGATGGCGCATTCGGACGGCGTGGTTACGATGGAGATCATCGACTGTCGGCCGGAGGACAGCGGGAAATACACTTGCATTGCTACCAATGTGCACGGCACTGATGAGACGTCTTGTGTCGTCATCGTTGAGGGTAAGACCATCCATCCATCCATCCTTTAGCTTGTTCTAATCCGTTGTTTTAATTGAGACGTGGTCTCTCCTCGAAGACCCTACGACTCTTATCTTTTAGCTTGTTCTAATCCGTTGTTTTAATTGAGAAGTGGTCGCTCTTCGAGGAACCTACGACTCTTATGGCCATCGGTCTTCCAAAAGATTTTTAGTATATAAATACATATCAAAAATTGTAGAACCGGCAGGAATTAAGAACAGTTCCCTCCCTCTACTTCCCTCAAATTCTCTCAGAAACTTCCCTCAGTATGGGTAAACACTATAATAAAATAAAATAAATTGTAAAACGCAACTGTGTAATTTCTCGTTCAAACAGTTCCATCGAATATGGGCCTTTGAAAGAAGTTACTACAATATATCGCTACTAGATGGCATTAACAGACTAGATTACAATAGATACATACTTACCTCAAATTTCGGTACTGACGGGTAAGTGAACGGGTTAGTATGTTCACTTATTTGTTAGTATTTAGGAATATAGTTAATTAATAAATTAGTAAATTAATTTTTTTTTTTTCAAAAGAGCATCTGCCGAGTTTCTTGCTGGTTCTTCTCGGTAGGAATGGCATTCCGAACCAGTGGTAGATTCACTCGACGATTCAAAAGTACTTGTAAAAGTTTATTTGAATAAAAAACTTTTAGGCCTATTACACTGCACTTTATACAGGGACTTTTGATTCAGTATAGTGTAATAAGATATAGGGAGTAAGGGTCCCTAATTTGATCCTTATTGCTGCGTAATAAGCGACGCTCTAAATTTCGGCCACGCCCACCTTACCACAGGGCCCTGTGGAAAGTGCAGTGTACTAGGCCTATTTATTTTGAAACGAGTCAAATTGATAGATATTATACTTCCTGTTTCATGAGATATAATCACAGACACTAATAATCATTCACTCATTCATTCAACTATAATAAAAATTACAAAATATAAATGTATGTTTCAGGTGAAGTAATAAGTGAGGAACAGGCGGCCTTAGCGCATAACCTGCTGCACTCGAGCGAGAGGCGCTACATCGAGAAACCGTTGAAACCAGCGCCGCCGCCCATCATCACGAAGACGAAGGTAACACTAAACACAATATGTTAAAGTCAATAATACTTGTGTAACATGATCTTATAATCATATTAATATTATAATGGCGAAAGTTTGTATGTGTGTATTTTTCTTACTCTTTCACGCATAAACGTCTGGATGAATTTGGCTGAAATCTCAAATGGAGATAGATTATACCCTGGATAGATGAAGTAACACATAGGCTACTTTTTTACTCGGAGAATTAAAGAGCATTTTCGAAGCTGGGACATGCTAAAAATTGCTTACTTGTGTAATATTTATGAGCTTATATAATCACATTAATATTATAATGGCGAAAGTTTGTATTTTTGTTACTCTTTCACGCATAAAACTCTAGATGGATTTGGCTGAAATCTGACATGGATACATAGGCTAGACATAGGCTACTTTTTTTCCCCGGAGAATTAAAGAGTTTCCGCGGGAACCAAAAATATCAATCCTCGCGCACGAAGTCGCGTGCATCAGCTAGTTTAACATTTTCACAGCAAGACGAACATTTTCGAAGCTGGGACGTGCCAAATATATATATATTATATATAAATATATATATATATATATATATATATATATATAAATATAAGGAAATTATATATATTAAAATATATATATATATATATATATATATATATATTTTAATATATATAATTTTCTTCTGAGATCTATAAAGCCAACGATGAGTTATGATGATTTAGTTACACGCGTCGTTTTATCACGTACGACATATTTACGCCTTTATGTCATTTAAATCGTTTTCGGAGAAAAACCAAAGTACGCTACAGATCTCCAATTCTTCCAATGCGTTTTTTACACAATCCTTTGAAGGTTTATGCCATTATAATTTTAAAGAATTTCTTTTAATGTTATGTTGTTCTTAGTTGTTACCTTTAATAAACCTCCATTTTGTTAACCGCAGGTGACAATCGACCCACCGAGCAAATCAGGGCCTAGACCCAAATACTCGCCACAGAGCTCAGTGGACGGTGGTAAATCGCAGAAGAAGTACGGATCTAGACTAGACTCTGACACATCTTCTAGGTCGAGAAGTGCTACTAAGGAACTAGTTTGTGAGTATTTGCAGCAATTCACTAAACCATAATTTAAAAGTTGGTCATATCTTTTATCGGTTTCAAGCTAAAATGACGTTTCCATTGTAATTGGTGTGGAAATTTGCAAAGATACGTGATCATTTTGTGAGTTTAGTCTTCATTATGAACCAATTGGGTCCAGTCAAAAAAAGGGGGGGACCATTTTGACTGAAACTGAAATCAGCTCGTTTCCAAGCTGTATTTACATTTTTAAAATTATATTAGACGACAATAAAAAAGTAATGCACTCAAGGCATTCAAATTAAACTTTTCTATAAGCAGATAAATCGGAGGTATCTTTGTTGATAAAAGATTCCCAAAATCTCAGAAATATGAAACATTAAAGAACAACAAATAGTTTTTTTTAAAGTTTCAGAATTCGTGAAAATTACTTGAAAAGCTGTTCATGAGTCTGGTTTTACCAAAAACCTTACGGACTTAAGTGGCCGCCATTGCGCACTTTTTTGTATTTTATTTTATAAGTATGATTTTATTATTATGTGTTTTTTTGCAATAAACTTTCATACTACCTTCTCTTGACGACTTGCGTGGCGCAGTGTGTAGCGCTGTTGTCTTACCGTGCGGAGGTCCTGGATTCGATCCCCGGCAGGGTCAATTTGGGAATTTATAATTTCTGAATTTTCCCTGGTCTGGCCTGGTGGGAGGCTTCGGCCGTGGCTAGTTACCACCCTACCGGCAAAGACGTGCCGCCAAGCGATTTAGCGTTCCGGTACGATACCCTGTAGAAACCGAAAGGGGTATGGGTTTAATATAACTGCCATACCTCTAACAGGTTAGCCCGCTACCATCTTAGACTGCATCACCACTTACCATCAGGTGAGATCGCAGTCAAGGGCTAACTTGTTAAAAAAAAATTGTTTGTTAAAAAAAATACTACCTTTTCTTCCAGTACCAGCATCAGACTCGTCAATGTGTAAGCCTTCGTTCGCCCGCGCGCTCCCAGACGCCTTGACCGCTAAAGATGGGGCTCCACTGCTGCTGTCATGCTCAGTGAGAGGCGACCCCGACCCCCGGGTCGAGTGGTACAAGGACGGCAAACCCCTGAACTCGTCAGAGGTCAGTTCATTCAAACAATTAATAAAAAGTGTGTGTGTTTGTGTGTGTGTGTGTGTGTGTGTGTGTGTGTGTGTGTGTGTGTGTGTGTGTGTGTGTGTGTGTGTGTAATTCACACACGGCAGAAGTGAAACTTCAGAATAGTAGCCTATATTATAATAACCTGTGATATAACTAGTATTCTATGTCATTCTCTCGCTGGCTCTTGTATTCTATCTCATTCTCTCGCAGGCTTAATCCTATTATGAATATGTTTGTCTCTTTTTCGTTGCATCGAATTTTCAAATCACAACGATTCTAAAAAAGTTTCACTTTAAAACGTATCGCATCGCATCGCTTATGTCGCTCGCCTACGACAACGGGTTACGCGTTTCAGTGAAAAGCTACTAGTTTACCTTTTTTGTTACTTATTATAAAGAAAATCCATTTTTGCAGTTTATTGGAGAGAATTTCTTTTTCATTCATATATATATGTCCACCGTAAAATTGCAAAAACCGTCAGATTGCAATGTAACGCTTTTTATCTACACTAAATGTCGACAGATTGTGAACCGTTCAATGTTCCGAGTGTCAATTTTTGAAATTTTCACTGTATTTACGTTTTCTTGCCTCTTTCTTGTAGATTAGGGTACGACATAAATAATCAGGTTGGTAGATAGGTCAGGTAGTCACTTAGGTTCTATCGGGTTAATATACCTAACAGATTACAATCTACCGAAAAATAATGCGTTAAATTGTAATCTTTCGCCACTTTACAATCTCGGTAGATAGACTACAATCTAACGGTTTTCACAATCTAACGGTGACATATTATAGTGAGTAAAATCAAACTTTCTCCGTTACGTTGCGTTATGTACATTTTTCCATGGTAACACTTTTCGTTCGTAATGAGTAAACTCCGGTCGTGCGTCGGAGCTGACACACACAATTTTTTATTCTGACTCGGAAGATAACAATGTTTGATTTCGTTTAGGTTGTGAACCTGAAATACAAGAACGGTGTAGCGTCCCTCGCGATCTACGAAGTTTTCCCCGAAGACGAGGGCGTGTATTCTCTCAAGGCCATCAACAGCCAGGGAGAAATGGAGACCAAGTGCAACGTCACCGTTAAGAGTAAGTCACGCCGTTTAGTTCTATTTATTCGTGGTTAGGGCACACAATAGGGATGGTGCCTATATCAAAAATAAATTATTTCTAACTGATTATTAAATTGGGGGTCTTCCAAAATACCTAAAATTAACATCCTTGGTTAGTTTTATGTGCCAAAATTCAGCCGGATCCGTTCTGCCGTTGGGGCGTGATTGAGTAACAACGACTGCCTTGTTGTTCTAGCGGTTAGCGTAGTCGACTGCGGATCACGAGGTCCTGGGTTCGATTCCCGGTCGGGCATAAAAATTGTCAGGTATTGGGTTTTTCAATTAAGAAATTCTCAGTGCCAGCCCGGAGTTGGAAGTTGGCGGTGTTTCACCCCCGTGCCTCGGAGAGCACGTTAAGCCGTAGGTCCCGGTTATTATCACTAACATTATAATAGTCGTTAAAGCCCGCCAACCCGCATTGGAGCAGCGTGGTGGGTCTAAGCTCCTAATTCCCTCTCTCCTATGAGAGTGGAGGCCTGTGCCCAGCAGTGGGACGTTAATAGGCTGTAGTGGTGTACATACTGTAAATATGTACAGTGTACTTACTGGTTGTTTATTCGCATCAGGTGTAAAGGCGGAGGAGGCGCCAGTGAAGCCCGATAAGCCTCCGCGAATCGTCGACCACGCTGTGTCGCAGGTCGTCAATGACGGCGACCCCGTCACTCTGTCGTGCAGGTCAGTATATTAGTCTGCGTCAGCGACAAACGCGACTACGCGACTCGAAAAAGGATCAATTTGGGAATTAAGAATTTCAGAATTTCCTCTTTTCTGATCTGCAGCCCTATTCTGTAACGCAGTGTTTATCAAAAAATTAAAGCCACTGACTAATATTTTTTATCCATTGAACATTTGCTATGAAATATTCTTTCATTTTTTCATAGTGAACCTTCAATGGACAAAATATATATGTCAGTGGCTTTCATTTTTCGATAGCCACTGAGTTACAGAATAGGGGGGCAGGTCAGCCTTCGGCCGTGACTAGTTACCACCCTATCCACAAAAATGTGCCGCCAAACAATTGAGCGTCCCGGTACGATGTGTAAAAATCAATTAGAGGAATGGATTTATTGTAACTACCATACCCCAAACAAGTTACCATCCTACCACCTTAGACTGCATCATCATTTAACATCTAATGAAAGAAAAACATTTATTGA
The DNA here is from genome assembly GCA_964035005.1 of Erebia palarica. NCBI lineage: Eukaryota > Metazoa > Arthropoda > Insecta > Lepidoptera > Nymphalidae > Erebia > Erebia palarica. Next base: position 6,916,368 of record OZ035992.1, read on the forward strand.
CAGCATGACAGACACAGAACAATACCTTAAGGTAAATGTTACCATGGCGCTTCCAATCCCTGAGCATTAGACTCATGATGAAGTCTTAAAAACACCATGATAACGCTTGTCGTGTGTGGCACAAACTGAAAAAAGACATCAGCTCAAGACTATAAAGACTATAGGACGTTACATCGAAGAAATGGACAAACGCTAACGCTTATAGATAGCAGCCATTTTAGAATCCCTCCCTCCCTGAGAATCTTCCTGGAGGAAATAATGATGAATAGAAAAAAATATATTTTAACGCATATACTTTTCTCCTGCAGAATCGCAAACGCGGAGAGATTCGACGTAGTATGGCTACACAACAACAAAGAAATCAAACCTTCGAAGGACTTCCAGTACTCTTCAGAAGCAAACATCCACAAACTAAATATCGCTGAAATATTCCCCGAGGATGCCGGTATGTTGACTACTACTAATATCCATGGTTATTATTTCCGAACTAAAAAGGGTAGTTTCAAAAGTTTTCACGTTTTTAATGGCGGTGTTGTTATTATTAATAACAAAAATTCATTCTTGGAAGATGCATTAAAGTAATCTTCATAATCTCTTTCTCACTTAAGGTTGTGACCATTTGTGACAGATAAAATTATTATCATGGCTTTTTTTAGTTCATTCTACACTTATTACATTTTTAATAAGACGTCATTCTTATTTTTTTAAATCTTGCTCTTAGGTTTCTTATCACCCAAGTCCCAAACTCACTAAGACCGTGTTTTACTAATTAGTATAATAAAATTGTAAATCTTATCTACCGTTTTCTGGTGCAGCGGTTGCGACCTTTTCATTTCACATGATTTTCATTGTATTTTACTATATATGCAACAGCAAGCAACAGTATAGTACTAATGCTAAAATTAATTCATTTTATTTTCTAGGCGTATACACATGCGAAGCGTTCAACGACGCGGGCGAATCGTTCTCATCGTGCACACTGGTTGTATCAGTGTCCGGTGAGACGCCCGCCACGCCACAATACAAGGCCTTCCCCGCCTCCGCCACTATTTCCAGCGGCGAGCCGGCTATATTCACCACTGAACTGGACAAGGTAATCATCTTTATCATCATCATCATCAACAACATCGATCTGAACAATGATTTCTGTGTCATATGATTATCATTATCATCAACTTTATCATTTTAGTTATAGATATAGAGGCCTCTCTCCGAAACCTCTCACACACTCACTCTGTCCTCAGGTCACGTTTCATACCTGTCTGTCAACCTAATCTTCACGAAAAATTTTACGCTTGTTTTGTTCCTACATTTTGATATATAAAAGAATATTTATTTAGCTCGATTTGTTGACATAACTTTTTGACATTAAAAATCCCTATCACCAGCTCCCTTACACACATATTTATGAATTATCACCAACTTTCTTTTTAATCGTTATTTTTCTTTCTTACAGCCACCACTCCAGCTTCAATGGCTGAAAGACGGCAAGCCCATCGATGAATCATCGAGCAGATACAAGTTCATGATGGAAGGCACATCCGCTTACCGCCTAGAGATCGTCAACACCAGCGCAGATGACAGCGGCCAATACACAGCACGTGCGGTCGGCTCCAAGGGAGATTCCTTGGCCGCCTTCTACCTGAACGTAGTTGACAATTAAAAAAATAATAAACGAACAAATCACAATACAATGACTGACATATAAGATGAAAAAGAAGGAACCCAAGACGCCACCTTGCGGAACTACCTTCTACGAAACCTTATATACCCACGCGAACATTAATAATGGAAAACGATTTTTATACGATTCGGAGTCTTTATAGTGTAAAGGAGTTCTTTTTTTACGTAAATGATTAATTATTATTATTATTTATTAATTTATTAAGTACTCGTTAAGTGTTATACCCTATCGAAAGCTTATGAGAAGTCGCTTGGAAGATCGAATCCTCGTAACGTTCTCTAGTCACTGTTTAAAGTTTAAATGTTATATTTATTCGTCGATTGTTATCGTTTATTTATTTATAAACACCTAACATATTTATTTGCAGCTTCTGGATATTAAAGCTTGGAATTAATGAATGTTGGCATAGATTCTGGTTCGGCTCTTTCGTCTGTGACCATTTCTCTGGTATTCTGTACGCCACCACAGAGTAACTTAGAAATTGTCGTGCGATTAACCGATCCGAAATCTGTAATTATTTTCTATTTAATTAAACTTTTATTTAATTGTAAATAATTTAATTTGTATCACGTGACCGCGTAATTTATAAATAAATATGTATACTTAAAAATTATGAGTGGGTTTTATTTATTATGCCCTAACAATACCTCAGCTTCTAACGTAAATGTTACAACCATGTTACATAACTTTCATATTACTTGCTGATAACTAAGATTACTAGATCAATGAGTATTGAGTTTTTCTGACTAGATATTCTCAGTTAGTAAGTGCCGGAGTTAGTAAGTTGGCGGTGTTTACCCCCGTGCCTCGGAGAGCACGTTAAGCCGTCCGTCCCGGTTATTACCTATCACAAACATGATAATAGTCGTTAAACCAACCCGCATTGGAGCGAGCAAGCGTGGTGGGTCTAAGCTCTAATTCCCTCTCTCCTATGAGTGGAGGCCTGTGCCCAGTCGTGGGACTTTAATGGGCTGTAGTGGTGGTGATGGTGAATGTCAGAAGTTCAGACGATAGGACCACGAGGAAACGCTCGAATTTATGAGGCCTAGCTAGCAGTCATTACGATTGGATGATTGCTGTAACTGTGCATATGACGTGCAATATGAGACCGAGTTATATACAGTTTCTTGCTGGTAAAGAAGAAGTGGTAAGATGGATATTACCAGTGCCAGATTCGCTTGAACGATTTCATTGGTTGAAGAAGTGCTTACCAGATTCGTATTTCGCAAGCACTAAATTATAATATACTGGATGATACCTGCGACTTCGTCCGCGTGGATGAAGGTTTTTTAATTCCCACGGAAACTCCTTAATTTTCGGGTATAATATGTATATTTTCCGGGTAGCCTATGTCCTTCCCTTGAATGCAACCTATCCCTGTACCACATTTCATCAAACTCGATTGAAAGCGTAGCAGACAGAATGTCACTCTTTCGCTTTTATAATACTAGCTGATGCCCGCGACTTCGTCCGCGTGGATTAAGTTTTTTTGATTCCCGCGGGAACTCTTCAATTTTCCGGGATAAAAAGTAGCCTATGTCCTTCACCGGGATACAATCTACCCATGTACCAAATTTCAATAAAATCGCTTCCGCAGATGGGCCGTGAAAGTGTAGCAGTTAGACGGATAGACACTTTCCCATTTACAATATTCTAATGGATTTCGTATAAAAGATCATTCTATTCATGCTTTATCATTTGCATATTTTTGTAACTACAACTTTATTATTGTTGTCTAAAAAAATATAAAGCTTTTTAAATATGAGGCTTTGAAGGTTTTACATACTTAACAAAATAAAATTACGCTTCGTCACTTCGCCGGAAAGATTTCAAATAAAAATGTAAAAAATAAAAGAAGACGCCTATAACTCGTTCTGGAGGATTTGATATTTCAAAATAAGTGCTTGAATAAGAAGTTAGTGCTAAGTCACGTTCATGCGAGTTGTTAAGACTCTGATAAACAACACGCGGCAAATAACTATTTTTTTGTGTTACCTATATAAATCACTCTGAACGTGTCTGTTAGCGTATATTACGCGTTCGAACAGAACAGGAAGGACTTTTTGCCATAACTGTAAACTGTTCCCTGAAAATTAATGTTTAAACACTTTAAAACTGGGGCAAGAAATTTTAGACTATTTATCATATAAGTAATCATTTTGGTAAGTACTATTTTAGCCTGCAAAATTAATTGAAAATAATAAAAGATATCATCATCCGTAAATATCATAATATAAGTGTATCTTAATTTCTCGTATTTATCATCATCATCATCTTAATAAATCAGACGGGCTTAGGCGATAGTCTACCACGCTGGCTATGACAGCCAAGCACTCCAGAACCCACTCCGACAAAATTCACAGTAAAGCATGGAAATATAAGCTTTATATCGCGTATATCTTACGGGTAGACCCGTGTCCACTTCTTTCAATTAAATGTTGAAAATTCAACCGTAATTATCACATAATAAATCTCAAATATCCATGCTTTATACTCTTGAGTCGAAATGGAGTCGGCGTTGAGTCTGTGTAATGTGCGAAAACCGGCCAGGGTTTCTCGCCATTGGAACCTGTATACTCAGATTCTAGGATCTGCGTCCACACGTCATTTCAGCCACACCGCCGCGCGTTCCGTATGACCAAACCTTAAGTGCGTCGATGCATTGTTAAATAGGTATCTAGGTATCTATCTACGGATGTGAAACATGTTTTATGATTCATGGTTTTTATGTAGATTGTAAAACATTATATTTATAGGAAAAGATTATACAGGTGAAGATTCTCTTGAATATAAGTAGTCTATGAAATTTGAAAACAAAATATCGACCATAAAGCCAATGCTCTGAAGCCAATGCGTTTGAGAACATTCAACGTTGTTGGAAAAATTATTATTTTTTATACGACTGCCTGAAAAAAGGAGTATATTGTTTTCAGGGTTCATGTATGTATGTATGTGAGTTAGTATATTCCACCATAACTTTTAGACGCCTGAACCGATTTTGATAAATGAGGTATCGTTAGAATCCCTAGCTTATTCCGGGTGACATAGGCTAGTAAAATTTAAAAAAAAATTGATGTGGTGACCATGGTCCCACATTAAAGAACAAAATTGAAAAAAAAAATCGAAAATAAGATTAACTATATAATCATCATCTAGAAAATGATGAGTAGATTCCAAAAATATATAACACTATAGTTCAATATTTAGTGATTCACAAAAAAATATCATTTAATAAAAAATGGGAATAAGATTCCAAAGGCTATATAAGCAAATCGCTTCTTATGGAGGTAAACTCCAAGAATAATATGGCAGGGCAGTCGTATTTTTTAATTCGTTAAATTAACTTCATTTGTTTAACTTCATTGATTAAGATAATTATCACAGGTATAGCTGGCGCCAATCATTTAGTCGCATCTGAAGTTGAGCGCAAGACGTGTCGCAATAGGTGGCAATTGGCTATAGCTTATATAGATATGTCACCGTAAGATTGTAAAAACCGTTAGATTATAACTCGCGAAATTGCAAACTGTCGAAAGATTACAATATAAAGCATTATTTTTCCGTAAATTGTAATCTGTTAGGTATATTAACCCGGATTTAAACTAACTACCTGATTATTTATGTCGAACCATAACCTAACCTACAAGAAACAGACAAGAAAACGTAAATACAATGAATATTTCAAAAATTGACATTCAGAACATACGGTTCACAGTCTTGCGACAGTACCTATACAATTTCGCGAGTTAGATTATAATCTAACGGTTTTTACAATCTTACGGTGACAGATATATTTCATTTCATATTTTTTAAATTGAAATAAACTTAAAAGTGCTTTTGAATCGTCGAGCGAATCTACCATTGGTTGGCCTTAATATATTGTCTTGCAAATTTCTAGAGGATACTTGAAGAAGAAAGACGTAAAAGCTCTCCTGACTCATTTATTAACATGAACAATAAAAATATTACAGCGAGAAAATAAAATCACACAAGAACGATACGCAACGACGGGTGACAATGTAGTCCGCAGCAGATGCGCACGCATCCTTTTATAACCTCGTCTCTGACACCATCGTTATTTTTCTTAATCACAGGGAATGTATTCCATTCTTGAATTTCATTTCTTTATCCTGAAACAAGTATCATAAGTTAGTAAATATCTTCAATAATTGAATTATTGACGCCTAATAGGTGCGTTGACTTCGACAGTTTGTGAGATGAGAGCTGCGCAAACAAGCTCACCTCAGCTCAGAGACGACTAATTGGGGCGAACTACAAGTAAAATTTTCTGAGAAGAGTTAGTTACTAATCAGTGTTTTTTTTTAATGTTGTCGTTATTTTAGGTTTTGGAACAATAAAATATTTTTTTTCAAACATGTAATAAAAGGATTGGCGTCCGAAAGAGGTAAGCAGATTGAGACGGAGGTATGCATCAGAACATTATCATAACAGAGATACGGCTTCATCTTTGTGTACCAAGCAATGGAACCGTGGTTGAATTCCATTTCCAGTTGGTTGTGTAAGAAAATATTTTTTTTAATACGTTCACTAGGAAGTATTTTGTCGTATTTGAGTTTCTAACCCATTAGTTAATAATTTCGAAAATATTGTATAGAAGGTGAGTTTTCATGTCTATATATGGATCCTTGAAGTTAGGACGTGCTGCAGGAAAATAGAAGTCGTACGGCTGCAAACCTAGCAGTATTGATACGGGTATAATATGATTCGCACAGCCACTGGAAGTAGGTATGTCTGCATTAAATTAACACTCCCGCAGCGAACGTATTAAAAAAAGAAGTATTTTTATTTGCATTCGCATTTTATTTACACTAGGTATCTACGATTTTTGCAACGGTAGCGTATGCATAAAAAGTTAAGTTCTCATTTCCATTTTTATTCCAGGCGCGTCCCTACTAGCCCATCGTCAATCCATCAGATCCGAGAACCGCGTAAGAAATTCAAAAATGGAATGATTTTTAAAAAATGTATCCGAACGGCCGAGTTCATTTATAATAAGAGAAACCGATCGAAATAAAAAAAAAACGTTTACCCTTTTCGAAGTTTGTTCGGAAACGAACGATCTTGTGATAAATATTGAAATATGGGAGATGTGATACTTTTAGTCGAGGAACTGGTGAGAAATATTGATGAGCGTTTATACTACCACGCATTGGTGTGTGTGCTCTGATTTTGTAAGTACGGAGTCCCGGGTTCGATTCCCAGCTGGGTTCTTGGGAGTTAATAATAATATTATTTATTAATTTTCAAAGCAAGTTGTAGTTGCAGGAACCCTTAAATCTCTCAAACCACGAGTTTTTATTCCACGTCCTCGTGCATTAACATTTTAAAAAATATCACTAGTATCTTTTTGATTTTCCTGGATAAATAAGTGCTTTTTCAGATTCCAGAACGCTCTCTGTACCAAATTTCGTCAAGATCGATTTATAGATATTTCGAGTTTTTATTCCAGGTCCTCGTGCATTAACATTTTAAAAAATATCACTAGGATCTTTTTGATTTTCCTGGATAAATAAGTGCTTTGTCGGATTCCAGAACGCTCTTTGTACCAAATTTCGTCAAGATCTATTTATCGGACGAGCCATGAAAATCTTTATAAAGGAAATAGCCAGACATGCTATCGCTTTTATAATATACTAACTGACTTCGTCCGCGTGAATTGAGATTTTTGGTTCCCGCGGGAACTCATTAATTTTCAGGGAAAATAATAATCTATCAGTGTGCCAAATTTCATTCAGATCCGTTCAGCCGTTGTGGCGTGATTGACTAACAAACATCCATCCATCCATAAATATATATAAGTTTGGATGGATACACCATCCAAACTTTCGCATTTATAATATTAGATAGTATAGTCTAGTATAGCATAGAAGTATGGATTCCCTAAAATCTTACCACAAGCTCATGGAGTATAATTTGTGAGTTATAATAATTTATTTTGTGCGTCGGTTTTTAGAATTTTTATTTCGTTTTAATTTAACCTTAATGGCGTTCGGGACACGAGTTGATAGTCTACGCTACCGTTTAATGAACGATTAATTTTAGTGGCACTATTAGGGTCAGTACAGACTTACGACTTTTGAGAGAGTGCCTTATTGCTTGGAAACGGGAGAGCCGCAACTCTAAGCTGACGGTTAGAATAACAGCCATTTTAATATCATCACTAGGTGTTTTTTTTAGCCCTTAGCCCTTGACTGCGATCTCACCTGATGGTAAGTGATGATGCAGTCTAAGATGGTAGCGGGCTAACCTGTTAGGGGCATGGCAGTTATACTAAACCCATACCCCTATTCGGTTTCTACACAGCATCGTACCGGAACGCTAAATCGCTTGGCGGCATGTCTTAACCGGTAGGGTGGTAAATAGCCACGTCCGAAACCTCCCATCAGGCCAGACCAGGGAAAATTCAGAAATGATAAAATCCCAACTTGACCCTGCCGGGGATCGAACCCGGGAGCTCCACACGTTAAGACAACAGCGCTCAACACTGCGCCACGGAGGTTCAGTGCAGACGAACCACTAAAGGTCAGTACGTCTCAGGAGTATGAATCCATTGTCTTCTTCGCGCTACTGTTTAGTGGGTCTAAACGGGACGGGGAAGATCTAATCCATACTTAACCCGGCGTCATTGTGGTACAAAATTGTTACACGGATGTTAAGGTGGGTCAATATAACCCATGTATATAATGTACGATATTTTCATGTTTTATTGAATATATTCATAATCCTTGTCATTATAATGTATATTTACACTCTGATCTTAGGAATAAACGAAAAAAGATATGAATCACAGAACATTTATTCAAAATATTTAAACTTTTACTGAAACTCCCAAAATATTAACAAAATTGAGATCCCTTAGAGTTTCATCACCTTACTACGCTAATATATAGTAATACCATCTTTATCCAATTGTAATAGAGCTGTAAACAGTATGAAGATAAGAAAATCAGTACAATAATCATACAAAAAAAGGCGCGAAAGGACATGACCAGTAATTGCCCTCCGATTCGGGACAATGCACAGGATTTCCGTTTTTACAGTAAGGTTTAAAAATTCAAAACGAAATTATTATGGATTTATTATTCCAAATAAGGTCGGGGTTCAAATGACAAAAAAAAACAGTACGTTTATTGTTTAAATCTTGAGCGTCCGCTTTCCTCTTTAAGCACTACTCCATTTTGACGTTCCATTATATCCATGCCTAATAATAATCTTGTAACCCTACATGAATACCATTTAAGTACCTTAGTTATTATATTAGGAATGATTTATTTTTGATCAATTAAATAGTAATGAAAAGGAAATGTATGTTTTGTTTATAATTATTTTTATTTTTTGACAAGTCTCAAACTAATCGATCGAACAAAGCATTTTGAAATAAAGGTTATAAAATAAGCTAAGAATTACTGTATATTTCAAACACGTGTTGATTCTTAGGCGAATTTGGTCAATGTCCATTGTTACACGGACGTTAAAGTGGGTCAATTTATCCCATGTATATAATGTACGATATTTTCATGTTTTATTGAATATATTCATAATCCTTGTCATTATAATGTATATTTACACTCTGATCTTAGGAATAAACGAAAAAAGATATGAATCACAGAACGTTTATTCAAAATATTTAAACTTTTACTGAAACTCCCAAAATATTAACAAAATTGAGATCCCTTAGAGTTTCATCACCTTACTACGCTAATATATAGTATTTTCAGTCATATATGGGACCTAAATTATAAAATCAAAAACATGAACATAAAACTTGAATAAAAACCAAAAAAAGAAATCATTGCTGAACATTGATTTTTGACACCTAGGCAAGCTGCCATAGTTCCACCGGTCAAGTCCTTTTGTTAAGTTAACTGTGAGTATGGGTCATATTGACCCTTTTGACAAATAAGGACGTTTAGCTTCCAGCGCGGTCACCGTTGGACTCATTTCTTTTCAGAAACGTTTAGAATACAGCGTTGGCTCCAGCTACTGAGAAGACGGCCAACGACGCTCGCGTACGTAAAAAAATATTTGGGGTGTATTCTTAAATACACTGGGTCATTCTGACCCAACCTCAATGACGCCGGGTTAATATTATAATCGCGAAATTAGTGTGTCTATTTGTCTGTTATGCTTTTGAAGATCTATCGGTTCCCTACTTTTTATCTTGGAAAATCAATGGGTTTATTGAAAGATCTAAGTATTTTAGTGGCAATTTATATCAGTAACTCAGTACAGACTTACGAAGTTACGATTACATTATAGAGAGATCGTCAATCTTGAGATACAAGTCGTTAGTCGATGTTCTGAAGTCCAATGTAATAATATTATCATAAATAAAAGGTTATATTTTCTTATTTTATACAAAAAATATTATGATGACTATGGCTATACTTATTAAACGAAAAAGAGGATAGGTAATGGAAATCAAAGTTGGTATTGCTTATTTAAGTCTTTGCGGATCCTGTCAATTTTTTGGGGACTCGCGTCGATCCTTGTTCCAAAATTTAATTTTGTCTAGTCTTATGTCTACGCTGTTTTTATTAGATGTGTTATTTTATAGAATAAGCTTTAGCGAGACTAATCCTTAATTGGACTGATGATATTTCTGTATGTTACCATTCGGTGTATTCTTTTAACATTGTTAAAAAATTATATTTAAGCATCTTTAAAATAATAATCAATACTAATATTATAATCTGAAGGACGCCCGCGACTTCGTCCGTGTGGATTAAGGTTTTTTGAACTTTGTAAATAATAATAATATAACTTTATTTCAGGAAACTGTCCCATATTTTGTTAGTTACAATTACTTAACCTATGTTAGTAAAACATAGCATAAGTATTATATTATGTTAATACTTAATCGGTAGGTATATTATGAGAATTCAGCTTTCTCAATTCCAAAATTCAACCAAAGCGCTTCATTGCTTATGTCGCTATAGAGTACCTGAGTAACAAGTATCTAACAACCTCGAATAAAAACTTATAAACATTCACATCATACTTCTTACTAATAATATTAATGCCAAAGTGTGTTTGTGTGTTCGTTTGTTGGTTTGTCCTTCAATCACGCCGTAACAGAGCATGGTAAAGTGGCATGGATATAGTCGAGGACCTGGAGAGTGACATAGGCAACCTTTTGTCCCGGAAAATTAAGGAGTTCCTGCGGGAATTGAAAAAACTTATTACACGCGGACCAAGTCGCGGACATCAGGTAGTTTATGGTAATATTTCTTAGTAATGTAAGATGTAGACTGGATTTTACTGGATTCCAATGGATCTTACTTCGCAAAACGATAAAAAGGTGGCAACTCGTCAAAAGTCATTTTAATTTTATTGCAACGTATTAAAAACGTCGACTTCATAATTTTTCCTCAGGTAGGTATTTCATTTCGGATCGCTTTAAATCGGGTGTGTCTGAACATACCTTTGTTAATTTTTCCATATCTTATTCCTTTCTCGGACTTGGAACAGGTAATGATGTAGAGTTGTCTAATAGTCAAATAACCATAGTAATATTATAAATGCGAAAGTGTGTCCGTCGGTTTGTCTGTCTGCTCATGGCCCAATCGATGTTTGATGAAAGGCTTTGTACCCGGACAATCCACAAGTTATCACTGAATTTACAAAAAAAAAACGAAAATCCACGCGGACTAAGTCACGGGCGTAACCTTGCCATCATAATATACTGCCCACAACCTCCCAACTATAGATAACAGCGCTCACCACTGCACTAGGGAGGTCGTCAAAACATGCTGAACAATTTTTGTTCTACGACTTTAAAAATTGGCTGCCCTAAGATGGCATTACTCTTCGCGACGCGTGGTTGGCGGGCTGTTCATCGTCTGGTCATTCTATCAAGACACAGCATCACAGAGTTATCAGAGTGTCTACTAAAAACACTGAGTTACGGAGTGTCTGTACAGCAAAAAGGAGTTTTTTTTACGAATATTTTAAACTACATGATGCCCGCGACTTCCTCCGCGTGGATTGATGTTTTTTCATTCGCGCGAGAGCTCTCCAATTTTCCAGGATATAAAGTAGCCTATGTCCTTCCCCGGGATCTCTGTACCAAATTTTACCAAAATCGGTTGAGTAGTCGGGCCATGAAACCGTAGCAAATAGACAGACATTATTACCGCATTTATAATATTAGTATGGATTTTAATTTTTTCTTTAGTTTTAGCATACGAGAGTTTTGCAATATTATATAAAGAACTTGGCCTTGAGAGGTTATTTTTTAATTATTTTTAAGTTAAAATACGTTATTATATTTCTCATATTGTACTAATAGGGGCTAGTGAGCAGTATTTTTGAATTCTGTAAAAGTAAATAAAACCGTATCGAGCATTAATATATAACACTACTCCACACACGCCTCTGTCATTTTACTTAAACCACTTTGTAAGTGGTCAGGGTCTTTTATTTGCGCGATCGGCTTGTACTGATTTAAGTTCTGTCTCGGGTTCGATTCCCCGCGTGTCCTATCTACATACACAATTACTTCTATCTCTTTAATTGTTATTATTTGCATTGCAATAGAGCCTGTTTTTGTTTGTTTTATTCATTTTGTTGCTCGTACAAGTGGAGACGGATGCGTGGATTTTAATGAATAGTTTTATATTATTGTCTTATTTAAGCTTTTATCATACTAATATTATAAATGCGAAAGTGTGTTTGTTTGTTGGTTTATTGGTTTGTTGATTTGTCCTTCAATCACGCTGCAACGGAGCAACGGATCGACGTGCGACGTGCTTTTTTCATGGGTATAGTCAAGGACCTGGAGAGTGACATTGGCTTCTTTTTAAATCCCGGAAAATTTATGAGTTCCATATTACTTATTCCACGTGGACGAAGTAGCAGGCATCAGCTAGTGTACCATAATAGAGAGTTGTGACATCCAAAAGATCGTAGGTTCAAAGCTGAGCACGCAGTTTTCAGTTTAAAAACATCTTCAACATCTTTGCCAGTAAGTAAGGTAATACCAGCAAAGACGTGCCGAAGCAGTGTACAAATTCAAAACTGATTAGGTGTACACACTGCCGTACATACCCTTAACAGGTTAGCCCGCCCTCATACAACCTATGTTCTTCCCCGGGATATAACCTAGTACCAAATTTCATCAAATCAAAAAGATGCGCCGTGAAAGCGTAGCAGACAGACAGATGGACAGACAGACATAAACATTTTCGAATTTATAATATTAGTATAATAGTATGTTATTAGTATGGATTAACTGTGATGTACGAACGAATAACGTGACGTAACGAATTTTAAGCATTTTTACTTTCCTTTTTAGATCAAAGGAAAGTAAAAGATTTTCCCGCAACTTGATTTCGCCCTATCCGAAAATAGAAGCGAAATGCGAGTGAAAATACGTTAAGACAGTAAAAAAGTCTTACAGTAGAAAAGTCAAGAACAAAAGTATAGGAATCAAACAAAAATGTTAAAACCAAAACAAAAGCGCGTCAAGAAAGCCGAAAACCACAAATTCTTATAACTCCTTCCCCAGACGAAATTCAATTTGTGCCCTTTTGGGGGACGAAGGAATTTGTAGGTTTTTTGAAAAATGATCAATGACAGCTCCACAATGACGGAATGAGATCCTTTTTGGGGATTTTTTTCGTTTTCAAGGCTTGGTCAAATAGTATTGCGCTGCGGAAACGTGTCTAACGGCTCTGAGAACGTTTTTAGGTGACAAATAAACAAGATTTAAATTATGTCCTTGACTTCGTCGGTGTAGATGTGTGTTTTTGATTTTTCGGGATAAAAAGCCCATGTCCTTCCCCGGAATGTTTGCGTCCCAGCCGACCGGTATCAGCGGTACTATGGGCTGATACCGGTCGGCTGGGATTCATTGTTAATAGAAAATTATTAAGTAATAAACTATTAATAACTTTAACAAAAATATCATCTAGTTTAGCTATTCAGTGGGGTAACGCAGCCAGTGTTCTGGGCACATTGCCTTATTGCAACTTTAAAAAGAAAAAGAAAATCTTTATTTGGATCTATAAAGGTCACAGATAAAGTAAAAAAAAAATTACTAGTACAAAACACAGGAGTCAATTTCAACCAAAAAGGGCATCGACTCAGCGTGATTCTGATATGGTGTAGACTGTAGACGTACCACAACAGCGCTGATTTTCAGGCGATCCCTAAAAATTTTGCTCCTAAAAATAGAACTGTCATATTTTTATGATTATCATTTAAATTTAATATTATAATACGACAATATTACCGTATTATTTGGCACCTCTTATCTGTTGGTATCTAAGCGTACACACTTAACACTAAGTACACGCAAAATCACGCAATTTAGTCTTTTATAACAGATCGTGTAGTCTGCCGTTCAGGTTTATCCGCGTATCGTCGCTTTTGATTTGACCAGGCCTTTAAAAAGCCGCCCTTTCGGTGCTGGAGCGAGGAGACAATGGGCCAAGGGTCAGTTACCTTGGATTATAAAATTTGGAGGTCTCGCGGCGTCGGTTATTAGTGGTTTATGGGCCTTATGGTTTACGTGGTATTGCCGAAGATATTAGGATACGTGCGTTTTATATTTACGCGAAACTTAGCAATATTTAATATCACCTGACAGCTCTGACAACCAATGCTTTTTTTTTGTGAAATTTATGTAACTTGAAGAAATGCTTAAGCTTCTCTCTCTCTGCGTCGTATTCCTCATTACTGAGGGTTGTTAGTTGTGACCCAATTCCATTAATCACATAATGGCAGAAGTTTTCTTGGGATTTTAATGCAGTGGGTTGAACGTCCTTCCGCATACGGCTTAACTAAGAGTAAACTCTTAGGTTTGTTACGATTGTTATTATCAGATATCAGTGATAATAACCGGGGCCGACGGCTTAATGTGCTCTCTGAGGCACGGAGGATACGAAAAGGCCAAATTTGAACCTCCAAATTCGGTTATCCATTCAGTTACCGACTTGGGTCAACTTTGCTTAACAATCGCAATCGACTGATATGCGTTGTCACAGCTAGGTCATTCGTCTCTCAAAATGCTTAAGCTTATAAGCCGGGTTTTTTTTATCCACTACAAGTTAGCCCTTGGTACGATCTCACCAGCTGATGGTAGTGATGATAACAGTTTAAGATAGTAGCGGACTAACCTGTTAGGGTACGGCAGTTATATTAAACCCATCCCCCTAATCGGTTTCTACGGTATTGCACCGAAACGCCTAATCGCTTGGCGGTAAGTCTTTGCCAGTAGGTTACTAGCCACGCCCGCAGCTTCCCTCCAGGCCAATCAAGAGAAAATTCAGCAATTAGAAATCCCCGAATTCCCTGCTGGGGCTTGAGCCTGAGACCTTCTACCTACTTATGAGACCACAATGCACACCACTGCGCCAGGGAGGTCGTCATAACAAAGACAAGCAAGCCTACCCCGTTTTCGTCCCCTACTGAGTTGAAGCTTCAAGAATCAAGCAGTAGCCGTCTATAAGTTTGAACAAGTACGATAAATGGTCATCATCAGGTTTTTCTCTTTTTTTTAAAATTATATAGGCCAGTGCTTGGCTGCAATCAGACTTGCTTGCAAGTGGTGATGCTGCCTAAGGTGGAGCGCGCTTGCCTTGAATGTGCTGGTAAGCTGAAGCTCGGCGGTCAGTCTAGAAGTGCTATCTTCTTTATTCCTGCATACTTATGTTGAGTCGACTCCCTTAGGTCGTCGAACCATTTGCTTCTTGGTCGCCTAGGTGCCTTTTTTCTCGCTATCTTGCCTTCGAGGAATGCCTTGCCATAAATGATGCAACGACAATATTATGATCATCTTCTCGAAGGCTATAAGAAGCAGCGGTCAGCAAAGGGGTGCAACTGCAAACGCAATGGGGCGAGCGGGCGTCGCACAACAATGTTCCTTTATTCAGACCAGGGCGCGTTTGGAACCCTCATATCTATAGTTTTATGATACCGTAATTGATTATCACCAACATCTGTACTAATATTATAAAAGGGAAAGTTTGAATGGGTGGATGTTTGTTGCTCAATCACGCCAGAACAACTGAATCGATCAGGATGAAATTTGGCACAGAGACAGATCATAGTCTGGAATAACACTCAGGCTACTTTTAATCCCGGAAAAAATTCTGTAATCGCGTATTTCGCGGTAATCAAAAAACTTCAATCCACGCGAATGAAGTCGCGGGTCAACCAGTCAGCTAGTGTTTCTTATGTTAATGGACGTCAATAAGTCTAGAATGTACCTACCTAATTTGAATAAATAAATAATGGTATTGATGTAAGTTTATAGTTATTCTCATAATTATTCTTTACTCTACTATTCATTACTTCCTTATTCATATGTTTATATATGTTCATGACCCTCACGTATGGGGCTACACACGTTCACAACACAACACAACAAGGTTCCCTTATATTTAATATGTTTATTAATAGTAACATTTGCTTATAATTCTTCTTTTTATATTATTTAATGGTTTTTATTAATATTACTGTAGTAATTTATTATTAATGATAAAATTCTTAGGTACTTTTGTAAAATTCCTCATTATGCCTCAGGCTAAGCAGATGAATTAGCTAAGAACGCAATCTACCGCGGCCGGCAATGACAAAGGGGCACAGACGCACAACAATGTTCCCTTATTTATAAGTTTATTAGTAGTAACTTATTCTTATAATTCTTCTTTTTTTATTATTTAATGCCCCGTTATTTGCAATTATATAGTAAATTATTATTATAATTCTTATTATTTTTGTGAAATTCCTCATGAAGGCTCAGGCTAAGCAGATGAATTAGCTAAGAACGTAATCTATCGCGGCCGGCAATGACAAAGGGGCACAGACGCACAACAATGTTCCCTTATTTAAAAGTTTATAAGTAGTAACTTATTCTTATAATTCTTCTTTTTTTATAATTATAGCTCTGTTATTTGCAATCTTATAGTAAATTATTACTATAATTCTAATTATTTTTATGAAATTCCTCATGAAGCCTCAGGCTAAGCAGATGAATTAGCTAAGAACGCAATCTACCGCGGCCGGCAATGACAAAGGGGTACAGACGCACAACAATGTTCCCTTATTTATAAGTTAAATATATCGTACATCCGCGCGATCGCGATGCCTTCACCCATACATATGAATTTTATGAATCGAGCACAGAGGTGGTTTGGAGACGTCTTTACTATCATCTATATGTTAACCACAGCAGGATTAACCCAGTGTATCTATTTACTTTATATTTTGTTTACATTCAATTCAAGTGGGTCCAAGTTTTTTAAAGCGAAGTTTCAGTTTTACACTTTACAGAAAAAACTATTAGTTTTCAGAAGTCCGGAACCTAACCATAACTAACTATATCACGACTTTAAAATATCCTTACGATTAGTTCGAGCTAAGTAGTTTGTTTAAAAAGTTAAAAATGGGTGTGACGTGTAGGGCACCACGTAGTCAACACGTAGCGGAGTTAGATGACAAAATGGGCAACTTATGACCACACTAAAAACGACCTAAAAACGTATACATTGCGTGGAAGAAGATTTGGTGACAAACAGAGAGGTTTCTTCAAGGAAGAAGGAAGCAATGGATAGAGACAGGTTGTAGCGCCAAAGTAGTTCGAATAAAATCTTTACCGCGCAGGGGCCACACTGCCAACGTTTAAAGGCTTAAAGCCATATTGTATCAATATTGTTGACGTTCGTGTTTAAAAATTATAATCCTTATTTTAGGAACGTGACATCAAACTGTAATTTTTGAGTAATATTGTAGTAAGTTTTGCTTTAAGCGTTGGCAGTATGGCCCCAGTTTCGGTCAAGATAACGAAAATATCTTGATACCAATATCTAAAGCTAGAGGAAAAATATTGTGACGCGACTTGTGCGTTGTTCTCACCCACCTTAGAGATCACGCAAGTACGCAACTTAAAATATATATAATAATATAATATAATATAATACGTACCGACTCCACGCATGCGCGTGCGCCGCTCTTGGCGGGCCCGCGGCGACGTGCATCGATTTATGCCGATACTCGATAATTAAAAACAATCCGCCATATTGCTTTTTGTCTCTCCTTTTATTCCCGTTTTTGTACGTCCCTCATTTGATTGTCTTACTTTTGCTTGTTTTTTGGCTTTTTTTCCAAATGTAACTTAAAGGGTTGGTCGTTTTTGCATTACGCGGTTGTTCGCTCGTCCGTTTCGCATTGAGACGTTTTAATTTATAATTTTTATCGTTTACGGGACGATTGTGCTCTGGGGCCCTCTTCGCTTCTTTGTCTCGAGTGCTCCTCCAAATGAATATAGCGTTAACCTCGTGTTATAGCTTTTCAACATGCATTCCATTATTTTAGTGTAGATATTAGAACGTAGGTACTTATTTTTATTTATTTGGCAACCAAAACAGATTGCAATAAATACTGATCTAACCTAAAGTTTTTAACTAATAACATTTTAATCTTATTGTAATCCTACAGAGTCGCACTATATAAATAATGTTCTTTCGGCGTGCAAAGTAAAACCACAAAATAACAGGGAATTAATAATTCCTAGTATAAGTAAAGCGAACATAACTATTTTATACAATCTATCTATGAATAAAGACAATTTGAGTTAAAAATATCAGCATCAAATTTTTCAATTTCATTATACAATCGACACATTCCTAAGATAGGATTGTAGTATGCCTATACGTATACGTAGACCAACTGCCTTGTTGGTCTAGTGGTTAGCATATTCAACTGCGGCCGATGAGGTCCCGGGTTCGAGTCCTAGGTCGAGCCATAATTAAGTATTGGGTTTTTCTAACTACAAATTCTCAGTACTAGCCCCGAGTTAGGAAGTTGGCGGTGTTTTACCCCCGTGCCTCGGAGAGCACGTTAAGCCGTCGGTCCCGGTTGTTATCACTAACATGATAATAGTCATTAAAGCCCGCCAACCCGCATTGGAGCCGCGTGGTGGATCTAAGCTCTAATACCCTCTCTCATATGAGAGTATAGGCCTGCGCCCAGCAGTGGGACGTTAATGGGCTGTAGTGGTATACGTAGTGGTGATTTTTATTAGAGCAACTGTTTTAATACCTATGTAACATTGTTAACATCATATTATTATCTATTCTTTACCCTTCTCATCTTCTCTCAGTATGAG
Source organism: Erebia palarica (assembly GCA_964035005.1). NCBI lineage: Eukaryota > Metazoa > Arthropoda > Insecta > Lepidoptera > Nymphalidae > Erebia > Erebia palarica. The sequence goes on from OZ035992.1 coordinate 6,935,186, forward strand.
AAGGGTTTAGGCCACAGGACACCACACAGGCTAAGTGCATATCGGCAAACTTCACCCATTTTGAGAAAATTACTCTGGCCTGTTTTATCACGATGTTTTTTTTCATCGTTAAAGCAAGTGATATTTCATTGTTTACAACGCACATAATTCTGAAAAGTAAGACGTCCGTGTCCGAGATTCAAAACCTGGAAAGACCGAAAACTTACCTAGCACTATTTTTAATTTTTTTTGTAACATACGCAAGAAGGTTTACTACAATAGGGATGATGACAACTCAATCAAGCGGAGCTAAGAAAAAAAAGTGCAAAATTAAGCGGGTGGAAAGAAGAAGAATCTGAAGTTAGTACAAAGTGCCTGTTCTTTGTGCTTACTATTTAAAAACGTATTTTTTGTCAAAAGTATGCTTGTTTACCGAATTTACAGCTATACTAAGGACCTTACTCGCCAGTAGCGACAACTAGTGAGCATAAAAACGGTAGCCCTCATTAAATACGTGTGACAAACGATTACGATTACGATTTCCTTACACAATCGGGAGGTAGGTCTCTTTATGTTTAATTTAATCCTATCCAAGACACAGACTTAAATAATTAAAGAAAACATTAATAAATAATGTCCAAATAGATCAACACGCGCGACTCTCTCTGACTTTATAGTGACGATCTACAATACGAAATGAGTGTAAATAATAATTTTATATGTATTGAATATAATTCACTTCTATTAGAGAAGTGACATTAACCTTCGATGCTAAGAGTAATGGCCTCATTTGAACAGTTTGATAACGAACTAGCATTGTGCCTGGGGTCGATTTGAACCCAAAAAAATCAATATTGACCCCAAACAAAGCGAAATTTTGCACTTTTTTTAATTTGGACACAAAAAATGTAGAGCATAAAAAAACTCGGTCCAGGTGCTGTAAAAGGGTTAACATGGCGTTCTGTCTCACTTTAAGGCTGAGGTTACATTGATATGCGACGCTATTTTAGCGCTAAAATAATAATCAAAAATTAACAATGAATGAAGAAACTAAAATTATTAAGTAAACTACAGGTCACAAATATAAATATAAATTAACAAAGTGCATGCACTGCGCGGTTAACGCGGTTTTTTTATTGTGTTAACCCGATAGCTGATATGTACCTACTTAAAATAGCTGATATATAATATCTGGTTGTTACCTACATTATTATCTAGTTAAGTTAATCCAAGACTGTGGTCCTCATCTTTCTCATCCAGCTAGCTCGTTTCATCTCAAGATCAACAAAATATGAAGATGCTACATCATCATCATATTGTGGTGGAGGACGCATACTATTACATAAATTACCTTTTAATATTTTGTACTTAAAAAATGATAGCACACTTAATACTTTATGTGTGCTATCATTTTTTTCACATTAGGATCGCCGTTAGAACTAAGTAACCATAAACTGTTTTGCCGACTTTAAAATAAAACGCACTATAGTTATAATTACTTATACCTTTAAATTTTATTTTAAAACACATTTTGTCAATTGACTTACAATTTCAATTGACGTCAATTGATTTTGTTCAACAAACAAATTGACGTCTCTCTATTAACTGTTGTACTGTTAGAAATCGCCGGTTCATAGCTAAGCATCGCTTCCCAATGCAACGTAATCCTTATCCCAAAAATAATCTTCCGTCCCGCTCTTTCAACCCTTTAGTTTAGAAGGGTGTAGTTTTTTGGGTCAAATCTGGTATTTTCTCATTGATTCCTCACAATAATGAGATATTGTATTGTGTTGGAGTCTTTTGTGCGTTTTAAAGTTTAGAATTCTGTGTGCGCTTTAGATTTCGTGCGCGTGATTTACTTGTGCAAATAAAAAGTAATTTGGTGTGTGCAGCTTTCGTATTTTGACAGCATTTCTATTACGCAGCAGTCCGAGGAAACCAGTTTTTAAAGTTTTTTCAGCTACAAGTTAGAAGCCCTTGACTGCGATCTCACCTGGAGGGTTAGAAAAACCTAACGTGTATGATAGTTTTATAAAAACCCTAATCGTACTGGAACGCTAAATTACTTGGCGTCTATGCCGGTAGGTAGGTATTTTTTTTTTTTTTTTTTTTATTATTATACGTTTTATCTCCGACGGAGGACGGAGGTCTTTTTTAACATTTAATATTTAATATTTATAAGTTTAATTTAATATCCAATTTGGGTGTTAATTTAAATTTTGTAATAAACTATGTATATTGCATATTGCATGTTTACTTCTGTAAGTTAGTATATTCTCTTAATATACAAAATACACGAAGTCTATACTACCTTATACAATATACTTATTTTATACTTATTATTATTTATTTATTTCTCCTTATTACTTTCCCCGCTATCTTTTGACAGTATTCTAAAAATATTTCCCTATCGTTTTTATTTTCCATGACATCACTAAAATTTTCTACTGTTATTTTCTTATCAATTTTCATTTCCATTTCAAATCTTTCCCTTTCATATACGGGGCATTCGACCAGGATGTGGATGACGGACTCTGGTACGCCAGGTTCGCAGAGGCACGATGGGTCCCCTTTGCACTTAAACCGGTGCAGGTACTCTGAGAACCCACCGTGCCCGGTCAAAACCTGGGTTATCGCCGAGGTAAGTTTTATTTGCTTTATAATCTTATGGCAACGCACCGCATCCGGAAAGAATAGTTTTGTGGTTGCCGCTGTCTCCCCCGACCCGTACCTTTGGCTCCATACATCCAGCGCTTCCATACGGAGCTGTCGCTTTATGTATGAAGCCGGACACAAGTCGTAATCGGGTTTCCTTTTGAGAGTAAGGGCCGCCTCTTTAGCCAACACGTCGGCCCGTTCGTTTCCCTCCATTCCTGCGTGGGCTTTAATCCAGAATAAGGAGACATCTTTATTCTGGCTTCGACATACCTTCAGGTTGTCTCTTATTTGTACCACTAGCGGATGGAGGGACCTTTGGCCTACTATTGACTCGAGCGACGACCTCGAGTCCGTAAATATGCCAAAGGACTTTTCGGAGCTGTTGAGGATCAGAGAGGTTGCCCTGCACACGGCCAGCAGTTCCGCCTGATACACCGTACAGTACGAATCGAGCTTCAGTTTTAGAGTTTTGGTTTCGACATCGCCCTCCCACAGAGAGAGCGATGCCCCAACCCTGCCCTCAATTTTGCTCCCGTCCGTAAAGATGCGTACTGCCTGGTTGTTGTGACGGCTCAGTTGTTCTGCGTCAGATACCTCCGTGAACTGCAATGCCATGTTTTCCGCCGGATGGTCTAGTTTGGCGAATGGTTGGTTTTTCTCTATCTGCCTGTCCCCAAGCACCGGCTGGACTACTCCTCTCTTCGCTTCAAACAAGGCGGCTGCTTCTCGGACTCTGAGGTCCAGAGGCAGCAGTCCAGCCAGCGCCAGCGCAGAGTTCAGGGACACAGTTCGATAGGCTTTCGTAATTTTTTGGGCAAATCCTCTCTGAATCGCATTGAGTTGGTTGCGTACCCCTAACTTTTTGGCAGCAGGTGCCCACGCACTTGCGGCGTAGAGGACGACATGTTCCACCACGGCTGTGTATATGATCCTTATGACCTCGGGATGGAGGCCCCAACTGATCTTGGCGGCTCTAGACAGTTGCTTGTAGATGTTTTGGACCTTTTTGCATGTGTTTGCGACGTGACTATTGAAGGTCAGCTTGTCGTCTATCGTGAGCCCCAGGATTTTCATTTCGCGAGACATGCCAATGCCGACCCCACCCATGGACAGGAGTGGCGAGTCATACTTCAATTTTTTGGTAATTACCATTGCCTTGGTCTTGTGTGGCGCGAATCGTAATTTGTTTCTGACTCCCCACTCCCGCACAAAGGAGAGCGCGGCATTAGCTTGCCTCTGTACCTCCATCCCAGTGTCACCATCGAAGACGAGGACGACGTCGTCGGCGAATGCCTGACAGTAGTCGCCTCGCTTCTCGAGCCCTTTCAAGAGGGGATCTAATAAAAGATTCCAGAGAATCGGTCCGCCTATCGAGCCCTGCACACACCCCTTTGTTGTGCTCCTCACGTGCTCGGTTCCCGCGTACCGCACCCTCACCTTCCGACCCTGGAGGTAACTGTCGATGACTCGTCGTATGTTAACTGGGCAGTTTTCCTCAGCCAGCCTAAGCTTAATGGCAGGCCACCATGCACTGTCGAAGGCCCTCTCTATGTCCAGAGATATCATCGTAATGAGCTTTTTCTGTTTTAGTTTGCTGTTGATATATTGCATCAGGACATAGAGGGAGTCCTCGGTGCTTTTTTGTGGCATGAAGCCGTACTGGCGAGTACTGAGCCTAGGTAATACGTGCCATTTCATCCGTGCGACGAACATTTTTTCCAGGGTCTTGCCTAGGACCGGCAACAGCCCGATTGGGCGGTATGCTTTTGGGTTGGTATAATCGTCCCTTCCCGGTTTCTGGAGCACAACCACGGTCGCTTCTTTCCAAATAGTCGGGAAGTGACCGATTTCCAGACATTTGTTAGCAAGTGCTAGAAACACTTCGGGGCTCTGGGCTATCGCATGCTGGCAGATATCCGACGTGAATCCGTCGGAACCCGGGGCCTTTTTTGGGTTGAAGCTCCCAATCGCACTTTTCACTTCAAACGAGGTAAGCGGTGGATCAAGAACCTCACCTTGAGTCCAGTCATTTACCTGCTTAGCTTCAACCCTCAATTGCTGATGTTCCGCATTATCATCGGCTTCCCGGTCTTCCGGGTAAAACGTCTCCGCCAGCATAGCTGCCGACTCCTCCGGATCGTAAGTTTTCCCGTCTTTTACAAGGGGCAAATCCTCTTTCCTCTTGATCGTCCTTCCTATAACCCGGTAGATTCCGTCCCACACTCCTTCTCTGTCCTGCTTTTCACAAAAACCCTTCCAGCTATCTATCTGGGCTCTTATTGCTGTGTACTCATACGTTTCTTTTGCTTGCAGGTACTCTTCGACTACCTTCTTCCTTCGGACCGGGGCGGCGCACCGGATGCGGCGCTTCTTAGTGGCAACTTCCCGTTTCAACGCGGTAAGTTCCTCATTCCACCAAGGTAAGTTGACAGTTTCCTTTACTTTCTTAATTGGTATAGTTTCCATGCATGCTTTATTTATTATTTCCGTGTATTTTTCGACCATAGTATCTATTTCACTTTTGCTGTTAATTGATTTTATTTCTGCTACGTTAATATTATTTTGCTGCAATAATTGCGCGAGTTTCTCACGAAACTCGCCCCAATTTGCTTTTTTCGTGTTATATTTTCTCGTAGTTCTGCTTATAGTTGTTGCTTCGGCCTTTGTCAACATTACCTTGAATTTGATCAAATTGTGATCGGAACTCGTCGCACCGACGTCCACTTCCCAGTCCTCCACTAAACCAAGAAGGTCTTCAGAACACGCCGTGATAGGTATGGCCCGATGGGCTGGTCGGGTTCAAAGTAGAAGGAGATCATGGTGATATCCCAGGCACTGCTTCGGATCCTTACCACCACGATGTTGTTGGTGGTAAGTTTTGGGCACAGTATGGCGTCTATATTGTAGTCGAATACGGCTATGGCTGCTTTAACTGTCCCGTTTCCTTGATCAATGCTCTGGAATATCCTTGCCCCCCCGTATCCCTTCATACGTCCGACACCACCCACGTAGGGTTCCTGGAGCAACGCGACTGCGATGTTCGTGTTTTTCGCCTCCAACATGAGTTCGTCCGTGGCGAGTCGCTTTCTTTGAAGGTTGGCCTGAGCTATCCTATACGCTTTAGTTCCGGTGGGGTTTCCTGTGGTGCCCTTAGCAGTACGCTATACTGGCTCGGGCCAGTGCGTACCATTTGCGCCTAACAGGGCACTCCTGACTGAAGGCGTTATGATCTGTGTGGTCTAATTTGGCACTGACGCAGTTGCAACATTTGGGAGTCGCATTGGCCAGCCAGTCAGCGCACTCTGCTTTCATATGAGACCCTCCGCAGTGGCTGCACTTGGTGACCGTCTCTTTGCAGAACCGTCTGCCGTGTCCGTAGCCGAGGCAGAGCGAGCATTGCACGTAGGTATTAGGTGGTAACTGGTAACTAGCCACGACCGAAGCGACCGAAGGACCTTGTCATTCGCACCACTAAAAGTGAGCCCTTGACTACGACAAGACCCTCCAGGCTCTCACCTGGTAAAAATGCTGTCTTTGACGATATGACAGTTAAAAAAATCCTAATCGTATTCTACACGGCATCGTACCGGAACGCTTCAGGCGTCTTTGTCGGTAGGAAGGTGGTAACTATCCAAGGCCGAAGCGTCTGACCCACGACCTCGTCATTTGCAGGCGAACATGGTAACCACTTGACCAACGAGGCTAATGACTACACATAAGCTTATTTGTTGATAGGTATTATTAATTCATTAGATTAAGTTTTTTGTTTTGTTAATGTACTTTTTAGTGTACAAGTATTATTAGCTAAATTAGTAGCTAGTATTTAGTACCTAAACCTATTATTCGCGCGCGATTTGAATGCAGAGTTTACGTGACATGGTTTATCGTGACACATACATTTAAGCTCTCCATTTAACTCGCGCCCGAACTGTAAATTCGTACATAATTATTCTCTCATAAAGTAATAATTACTTATAGCTCATAATGGGCATGATGACTGATTTTGAAAAATGGTCAGATTATGTTCGGAAGTATGTACTATTTTGAAAAAATATATTATTTCAGCAGAAAAATAAGGTTTGGTAGATATAATTGGCATTTGAAATTTAAATTTTAAAATTCATGCCAAAACGCTCACCGGTGTCATGGCGCCGTTTGTGACGTCACTATTGTTTTTACCAACGTACTCTGTGCAGTGTGCAGTAAACAATAGTGTGATTGTCAAAGCTCGAAACAAACAATTGTGACGTCATTCGCTTCTTGGCGTTTAATCCAATATGGCGGATTGCTGTATTTTATAGTTTTATTTTATCAAAATAAATAGCAATCTGACTAGAAATAGAAAAATAAATACGTTTTTTATTATCCATGAATCGTATTTTATTACATAAATTCATAATTTCATTGATTCTTGGTTACTGTAATCATGCCTAATAAGTAACCCATTGAAACCTACGGCCTAAAAAAAAAGAAAATGAACAATTAATACATCCAACTAGTCTAACACAATACCTTTGCCTCCTACGCAAAATTTAAAAAAATAAACGTCACTTCGAATTACAAAATTAGGAAACCGAGTAACGAAACGACTTAGCGAACATGACACGTTAGAAACCTTCAATTGTTCTTCCACGAGAAGTAGATAACACCCACGGATTCTAAATAACAAACGAGAAAAAATATAATTAAACAGAATTGTAATTGTGTAATATATTTTAAGCCCCGCCATGTTTTAATCTGAGAGCTAATGGGAGAATTGAAGCGTTTTTTAATCCATACCTACTAATATTATAAATGCGAAAGTGTGTCTGCTGTCGGTCTTCTACGCTTTCACGGCCTATCTGTTCAACAGATTTTGTATAGGGATAGTTTGTATCCCGGGAAAGGACACAGGCCACTTTTTATTCCGGAAAATTAAAGAATCTAAAAACCCTTAACGAAAGAAACTCTGCTTGCCTGCCTTTGTTACCATTCATGCCTACACTACTGAACAGATTTTGAGGTAATTTAGCTCAGAGATACCCACTTAGCCTGAATCTTAGGAGCTACTATAAAGCGTTAAAGCGTTCGTAGAATACAAAATAATAATAATTACACTAGCGGCACGCTATGATGGCCGGTTTGACACATTACAATAGTGATGTGGAATGTCAATTTATTCTCGAACAAAAAACAATTAAGTTTTGTTTTTGTACCTGATTAAATAGGTTTAATAAAACAAAAATGTATATGTTTATTTAATTTATTTGAACGAACTGAATATTTGAACGAAAATGAATATACATACTTTATATGCACACAAGAAACATATGAATACAAAAGATACCAAAAAAGGTGCCACAAAAGGCCATAATTAATCAGATTCGTCCATACTACTATTTTCACTGTCGTCACTGCTATCATCACATACATTAATAATTATATGTTCGTTTTCTATAATATTATCTATTTTCACATCTCTTTCATAATCTTCCCTTATTAATTTAACAGTTCTATTCACAACCTTTTCCCAGTCTCCTTTAGTCACATGTTCACAAGCTTCTTCTAATAATTTTAGCATTTTTTTTGTGGTAAATGGGGGTTCTGTATTGTGTCTTGCAGCATATCCCTTAATTTGAGCCCACACCAACTCAATCGCATTATACTCACAATGGTAAGGCGGTAACCGTATAACTCTGTGCCCATGTTCTAATGCTATTTCGTCAATGACGTATCGGATCTTGGTTGGTTTGTTTTCTTTTAAAAGACGTACTAATTCCGCTTTTAACATATTCATGTTTGCATCTACGCCATTTTTACGAAGCCATGCGACGATATCAGCTTTCTTTTGGGATTGGGCAGGTGGCTTGTCAATTTGCATCGAGTGGTATGGGGCGTTGTCCATAATTATAATAGATGGTTCAGGGAGGCTACACAACATTGAGGTAAACCATTCAGTAAACTTTTCTCCATTCATGTCTTCATGATAGTCTCCAGTGGTTTTTGACGCAAAAGCCATGAGAGAACCTTCGACAAACCCGTTGATGGTTCCGGCGTGACAAATTATAAGTCGCGATCCTTTTCCTACAGGAACTTTGGAAGTAGATGCTGCTGTGTCATCGTTCCAAGAACGGCCTACAGTATGGTTAGCATTAAGCCATGTTTCATCCAAGAACACAACATTTTGCCAATTTTTGATTTCTTTCACTTGCCGTAAAAAAGTATACCTTGCCATCGCTATATCAAATCTTTCCATCAATATTTTGCGTTTGTTACATTTTTTGTATCGAAATCCAATGGTCTTCAAAATCTTCGTTAAAGAACTTTCCCCACCGAAGAATAATCCAGCTTCCTTCAGTGAATGCACCAACTTTTTTCTTGTTGGATACTCCTTCTGTAAATAGTAGCCGTAAACATGTCTTCGGATAGCATCGGCATCAAAGCTATCGATGCCTACGACTGGTTTTGCTCGTTTTCTCTTTTTTGGTGTGTGAAGTTTATTTTCTTCTGTGCCAGTCTCGCCATATTTTTTTTTAGTTATCCGTCTAACAGTTCGTTGTCCAATATTAAGCGCATCAGCTACGCGTTCAACCACTGACGTTATAGGTAAAATTGGCCCTCCATTTTGAGCTTCACGATCGAAATAGTTACGAAGGCGTATTACGAACTCACGTGTCTGACTATTTAGAACAGTTCTCTGCGTACGTTCGGTCATATCGACGAAATCCACAACAAAGGGCTTGAACAGAGTCCAAATTAACGAGCAAGGGTCAACAGTAATGCAGTATCAATATTTGAAATCCAAAGCCAGGTCAAAACTATATCACAATCGCATTGCACTGACAGTTTATACTTTTCGAAGCAACGTCAATTCGAAACTGCTTTGTTTTGCATTGAGCATTGACGCGAGTTTGCCGGAGGTAGTAGTTGTGCTAGCCAGCGATCCTATGTGACGATCGTATTAGATTCCATTTTTAAAAATTTATTGATATTTTTTTGCGATTTCAGAGGTTTGTCCACATAGTGAAAATTGTTCATATTCACAAGTACATTCACCCCTTAAATGGTGCAAACTGATTTTTCTACACTTGTATACATTTAAGAAATCAATTTAATAAATAAATTTTGAGTCCTAAACCTAAAACTACATTCGATAAAATTTATGAATCTCTGCACATCACTATCGTCAATAAAGTAATACAATTATTTCCTTCAAAGTCGTTATCAATTAATACGGAACTTCATGAGAAACTACATTCGATAAAATTTATGAATCTCTGCACATCACTATCGTCAATAAAGTAATACAATTATTTCCTTCAAAGTCGTTATCAATTAATACGGAACTTCATGAGCGGACAAACGTCAAACCGGCCATCATAGCGTGCCGCTAGTTTATGTCATACAAAAACCAAGCGTGCTATCTCAGCAATTTCAAAATTACTTAAAAAAACTTTAAAATTCGTACTTCCTTAATTTTAATGATTGAAGATTTTACTATCAATGAATTAAAAAAGATGTCTCACATCAAAGTCCCATTAGCTCTCAAGCTATCTTAACATCTGTTATTGTCAACACACCTGAACGCAAAGCATATTCTGTCTCTATCAGTCGTATTCAAATTCTTTAGGTAGGAAAGAGTAGCGACGTGTGAATCAGTTCGGGCGAGATGTGGAAGTGACAAAAAACTCACGCTTCCTGTGTCTTTGGTATCATTTGAAAAACGAATCATATTTTCATAGTGCACGTAACATTTGAAGATAAAACTTGTGTACTACTAGTACGTCGTACTATTACCTATTCTGTGGCAGTACTAATAAAGCTACTACATAGTCAGCCATATAGTAGCATACCAACAAAATACATATTCTTCTGTCAATTTGACCACATTAAGCGCTTAAAACAAGTTGTAATTAATCGGGATGATGTTAAGTTTCTAAGTTCTAACTATAACCCATAAATCCCAATATGAAGAAGTTATTGTGGAATAGAGAAACTCGCATACGTGAAACCTGAAAACTTAACACTCTTTTTTTGGGCAGTCGAGTAATAATAGCGAAACGTATGCACGATATTTTTTGCTATGTTATTCAGTAATATAACACAAAATTGCAACAACTAATCTTTCTTCACATTTACACACATTTAGACATTTAGACTTTATAAAAGAATTATTTACGAGTTGGTAATCTATCAACCACCAGCGACTTCGCTTCCGAAAGAATTAAAAAAAAAACGGGCCTTTATTCCTTGTCAAGGTACGTTATAAAGGCAACCTCTGTGCAAAATTTCAGCTTCCAAGGATTGGAAACGGATAGGCTAGACGATTAAAAGAGAGTGTAAAAAAAAATTTGCTAACCAATATTCATTTATCTAAATAATTTCCATTTACATTCTAGCTACGGAGTTTTGACGTATTCCATACAATGTCGACTTTTTAACAATTCGAAAATAGAACGTTTTTAACTTAACCCTTCCATATTTGACAAAAAAGCGTTTTTATATTTGGAACGCGACGCGGACGGAATAAGAATTTCGTTCTTTTGAAATTTTGAATTTAGAAACTGTTCTAAAATGGAAGGATGCATTTCAAAGTTCGTAATGTGGATAAGTAAACGAAAATAACGGAATCTCTCCGGTTTTATATTTATAGATTTGGTTTTGCTTCTTTTTGTTTAAGCATCTGCTTTATTATAGGTATGTATAGATAAGATTTATTATAAGTATGTATGTATCTAATAATCAAAAGGGCTATAGTTTAGTGGTATAGTAGCCCGGCTTCCTATTCGTGTGGTCGGAGGTTCAATCCCTCGGCACGCCCCTCTAAATTTTTCAAGAAATTAAATATCACTCGGTGAAGGAAAACGTCGTGAGGAAAACATGCCTGCAACGCGTATTATGTTCCCAGGCTTGTGAAGTCTACCAATCTGCGCTGGACCAGCGTGGTGTACCCCGACTTCGTCTGCGTGGATTAAGTTTTTTAGATTCCCGGGGGAACTCCTTAATATTTCGGGATGTAATCTATACCAAATTTCATCAAAATCGGTTGAATAGTTGGTTTGTGAAAACGTAGCAGACCGACAGACAAACAGGCAGACAGACACGCTTTCACATTTATAATATTAGGCTAAGGATTAGCGCTTTGTTAAATCTACGAGTACGTGGAAATCTGGGAAACTTACTTACTTCACTACTTACTTCTGGGAAACTTACTTACCGTCACTAAAATATATATACATGAGATTCTAACTTTTTCCCAATAAGACATCTGGCCGTTTAAAATAAAGTTTGGAACTGAATTGTTAAGCCATATCATTTTAACAGTATCTAAGATCGGAAAAAAATATCAGATGTCTGATAAATAATACACTAACCCTTCCGCGATTTTATTCTTTGAAGAAAAAGGGGTAATTTTGTGCAAAAAAAATGTCTACAGTGTAATATTTTGACAATACTGCCGAGTCATGTTACCGCCGGGTGCAAGAACTGTCATAAAAAAGACATTATTAAAAAAATACTAAGTATGTCTCACTGCGACGGTTTTGATGAGAATTTACCTTAGAATTTAATTTAATGCCAATGTTATTTAGTTATAATTTATATATAAGTTTCTTTAATACTAAGTTTTTGATGTGTGCTGATTTAACTAATCTCTCTTATATATAAAATTCTCTTGTCACAATGTTAGTTACCATACTCCTCCGAAACGGCTTAACCGGCTTATTAAATTTTATATGCATATTCAGTAGGTCTGAGAATCGGCTACTATCTATTTTTCCTACCCCTAAACCACCTCAACCCACGCGGACGGAGTCGCGGGCATCAACTAGTTATTTATAAAAAGAAATTATCACAATTGAAATTGGTGAAGATTTTATAAGTTTTTACGAATGATCGTAGTCGTCAAAAAGATACAAAAAAATAAAAATAAAGAATAGTTAAATTAAGACAAAACAACTAAGTATTACTAATTAGTAATACTTAACTTTGTGTGGAATTAAAAAAAAGCTCTATTCATTCATTCATTCTTTCATTCAAGTAATAGGTAGGTAGCTAACTTTTTTGGCTGCGCATCATTTGGTTCCGAGTAATTCGAGTCACAAAAAGTATTCTACTACAAGTAAGCCATTGACAGCGATCTCACTTGGATGATAATATATAGTGATGTTGCAGTCTAGAAGGCTAGCGAGTGCTGATGAATGAAAAAACATAAGAACCTCTACACGTATATACCTAAGTAGCGATGGTGGAGTCGACCTGACGTGATATAAATAATTGAGTAATTATAAATTCCCAAATCGCCCCTGCGGGAATTGTACACGGTACCTCCCGTTTTTAAAACCACAACGCTTAGCACTGCGACAGGGAGGTCGACATAAACATTGGTGAATTACTCAAGTTCAATACATAAAAACGAATGTTGTTTCCATTTTGCCCCCTTTCGGGACAGGCAGAGATCTAAGACCATACAGCCTATTCAGTCGTGTTTCTTAAAACTAATCTCGACCACCAAATTCATTCCAAACACAAAACGTCACCAGAACACAGATGAAAAATATTTCATTAGCGAAACCTTCATTCTGCTGTCGAAATATCTAATAAATAAAACCAACAAAATCACGAAATATTTCTAATTAAAGCACCCGAATCGTGGACGCGCAAAAATGCGGCGGCGGCCGTCCGATATTAATTTTCAAAATTTAAACAAAACTGACATTTTTCTCCGTTCAACGAAGTTATGTCGACAAAAGCGCGGCAAACATTTTCTGCGTTCCATTTTTGAAACCGCACCGTTTGTAGCGCGATTTCTTCTGAATGAGACAGCTGCGTAAGATAATATGAAACAGAAATGCGGTTTAGGTTGTTCTTACTTCTTTACGCTGGTTTAATTTTGGTCATGAGCACTGAATAATGTTTATCCACTTTTAAATTATAAATTCGAAACTGTGTTTGTCAGTCTCTGCTACGCTACTTCACGAACCAATTTGATTTTGATGAATTATTAGGCATAGGAATCATTTTTATCCCGGAAGGTCAGAGACCCCGGGAATTTTTCCATCAAAATTCATGCGTACGACGTTGCTCTAGTGTACTTATTATAATAATGTTTAAAATTATATATTTAGACTGAGGCATAGATTTACTATTTTTGTATAGATTGACGTATCCACTTCTTATGTATGTGGCAATATTATAAAGTTTTTTTTATTTTATTGAAATTGTATTAATTTGGTATAATTATTTTTGTCGGTTTTGCATGTTGTGATAGCCTATATAGGTTGAACATCATACTTATATTATAAATGCGAAAGTGTGTTTGTTTGATGGTTTATTGGTTTGTTGGTTTGTCCTTAAATCACGCCGCAACGGAGCAACGGATCGACGTGATTTTTAGCATGGGTATAGTCGAGGACCTGGAGAGTGACAGGCTTGCTTGCTTTTTATCCCGGAAAATTAAGAAGTTCCCGCGGGAATCAAAAAAAAATTTATCACGCTGACGAAGTCATCAGCTAGTTTGTCATATTTTTGTATGCGTCCTAAATATTAATAACAATGTATCAAGTGTATCAACAGTTGGCTATCCAAATACATAAAATAAAAATAAAATGATATAATTTTATTTTATTAAATTATTTTATTTTATTTAAAGGGTGCTTTAATAAGCATCATTTTAATATATATATTATATTGTTTAAATACATAGAATTCGTTTAGAAAAACGAAACAAACCCTTAAAACTGCAATATCTTTCTCCCCGATCTGCCGTCAGACAGCCTGGCTATTGGAAGTCCGTATTTCCAAATACAAGGGTTTTTTGTTGCGCGTAATTTTCTCAAAATCCCTGCGCGCCGCCCGCTTAGTCGATGTGTAATTATGCCTATTTTGATGGGGCTCTTTTTCATCGCGACACTTCTAAGGCTTCATCACACTGCGCAAAACACGTCGTGCCTCAGAGGTCACGTTAAGCCGTCAGTATTTACCGGCTTGGGCTATTATCTTAATTATCGATATAAACCTAACGCTTGTTATAATATTTTAAAATATAAACGAAGTCATATTTTAATCTCGAATTTTTTCACTCGTATCACGATTTCATAGCTCCCTGTAACAACGTTCTATCCATCGTGTAAAGCTTGTCTAATACGCCTTTCAGTAAGAAGCTAGTTGTTTACTTTTTTCTAGTTAAACAAACGCAGACTTTTTGTATTCACTAAAAGTTAGCCCTTGCCTGTAATCTCACCTGATGGTAAGTGATGATGCAGTTTAGGGTGGAAGCGGGCTAACCGGTTTTATGTATAAACAGGTTAGGTTATGGCAGTTATATTAAACCCATACGCCTAATCGGTTTCTACAGTAATCGCTTGGCGGTAAGACTTTGCCAGTAGGGTGGTAACTAGCCACTACCGAAGCCTCCCACCAGACTAGACCAAAGAAAATTCAGAAAGCACACTAAGTATATATTGCCGCATTCCCTCTTTCCGTCTGTTAAAGCCTTTACTATATTATAAGCCTTTAATATATCATTGTATGTATTTTTATGCCGAATTGCGTTGACGATTTGATTGCCCTAAACATGGTAAAAGTTTCGACGTTGAGGCGTTTTTATTGATCGCATTAAACGTTTTAGCGAAAACGGCCTGTTGCTGTAGGTACTTGTGAGGGCGAGATTACTTGTTCTGTGGCACTTTTGTTTTTAATTGTGGGAACTATAGTAATTAAGTACTTTGACACAGTGGTGAGAACTTAATAAATAATAATAGTATTTTCTTGGAAAACTCAAGGTCATGGAATTCGATTCACATTAAAGTCAACCTATGAACCTGTAGCACAGAATAGCATAGCCTAAGTTTGGACATGCAAAGGGATTGCCCCTTTGCATGTCCAAACTTAGACATGCTGCCAGCATTTTGGGGTTTTGATGAGGATTAAGAATTTAGTTTTTAATTTATATTTTAGATTATTTATTGTAAAGTTTTAATTACTGTTATTTTAGAGTGTAGTTTAGTTTAGATTTCAGTTTATTTTATAGTCAGTTTTTAATGTTTATTGACGTGACACGTAAACTGGTGTATGAAATCTATAATTATAGGTATACTTATAATATTATAAATATGATAGATGGATGTTTGTTACTCAATCACGCCTCAACGGCTCAACGGATCTGGATGAAATTTGGCACAGACATAGATTATAGTCTTTAATAGCACATATGTTGCTTTTTATGCCGAAAAATTAGTTTTTAGAACTCCTGCGGGAACCAAAAACCTCAATCCACGCGTACGAAGTCGGGGGCATCTGCTAGTTAAAAAAAATCGTGAAAAACACGGCTTCATTTTTTTAAATTTGATATTATTTCGCACAATTTTAATATGATAATTTGTGATCTAACACTCAAATAGCACAGGGGTCCCGTATGACCCACCTGCAGAATCTTAGCGGAACACAAAGCCGAGGGCAAGCACAAAGGGCTCGACCCTTCGCCTTCGTGTCTATCGTTCTTAAAAAAAAAAACTGACAAAAAACGGGAAAGATAGCAAAGGTGTCTCAATTTTTAACAAAAAAGTTTCGCCAAGGTTAAGACCCATGGGAAAGAGTTAGCAAGCTCCCTTTTCCCGAAAGATGATATATTCCGCGTTTTTTTCTTTTTCTAACTCGCGTAACTGTTTCGCGAGGGTACATTATACCGTTTCTAAGCGTTTTAAGAATTACGAAATTCACCCCTTTTAGGAAGTAACAGATGATACGCCGTGAGATACTTTTTTTCTGAACACTTTTGTGCGCTTGATTTATTGCTGTTTGCAGTAATTTAAGACTTTTATAGACATTTTGTGCCGTTGCTGAGGATTTTTTAAATCGTTTTAATAACGGTTTTACGCGAAATGTGTGTAATGAAATCTTTGATAAATTAATGTAAATAGTGTGATAGGTTATGCTATTTCAGTTGGTAGTTACTGTTACATTACAATTATTAATATCCGATATGGATATAGATTATGTATAAGGATCCAGTAGGTATAAATGTATATTAAGTAGGTAACATAATAAAAAGGAAAGTGAGTCTGACTGTTTATCTAATGATAAACAGTCAGACTCACTTTCCTTTCCACTGACGTTTATCACGACTCATTATACCATCTTTACGACGGCTGATTTTCACGTTACAGCATGGATTCAGAGACAAACTACTTTCTGTCCCGGAAACTCCCACAAAACTGATTATTATCTATAACTTATTATTAATAACACATCAATTTATTTTTTCACCTAAAGGTTTGGTTATTACCGCAATGACGGACATACGGACAGTAGAAAGTACGTTTCCAATAAATACACATTACTTAACCTTTTGTCCACCTATTACGGGTCCACACGACCGAGCGTTTTTATAATTTTTTCTACACATTGTCGCATTTTTTACGTTTCTCTTAATCAAATGGCATTGTCCACTTCACAATAGAGGTGTTCTTTTTCGACCGCCTTGGTCAGGGAAGAAAAAAGGTCATTGGGGTCAAAAGTCACACGATACGCCATTGTGCGGATAAATAAATTATTTATTGGCCTACTTTTAAAGGCATGAGGGTCAAATTTATTCAATATTGCAAATAGTTTGAGTTAAATTCCAGAATTGTGGGTTTCTTAAGGAAATACGATATTGGTGTGACCGGGGGTCATTTTTTATGTAAAGAATGGGTTAAGAAAGTCGAAAGGTTTCTATTATTGACAGTGTTAACCAAAAGATTGTTCTTATAATCTTTTTCATGAAATATAATATTTGTGTGATATTTGCAAAATTTATGTCCACTAAAACATGTTGTACCTACATTAAAATAAATAATAATTTGTAAGACACTGTGTAAGACTATTGATAAATGAGGAATTAGAAAAATAAGCAATCAAGATTTTTCATATACAAATAAAAATATATAATACATACCTTGAAAGTAACTTTCAGAAATTTTTTCAGGTAAGTAAGTAATACCTAAGAATAAATATGAAAAAATAAAATGGAATATAAGATTTTCAAAAACCATCTAAAATTAAATGAAATTTAATTAAAAATTAATAAGCAGCTGTATATAAAATACTTTTTTTCTCCTATCTCAAAAAATCTCTTAATTTAAATGAAAACAATAGGGTTGTCTCTTTAAAGAAAAAGGTTAATCACGAATACATTTTATAGAGCCCAAAAAACATATTTAATGTAGTTTAACCTTGGCATCTTCCATTCAACCCGCGGTCTCAGCCGCCCCATTGATCGTAACCAGTACCATTTCCCACGAATCACCCCAATTTTAGGGTTATCTCGAGCATTAAAAAGTTGATATGTTTAAAAGTGCATCTTTTTTTAAAAATCTATTTTAATAGATTTTTTTTTCGGATAAAAATGATAAAAGTATGTGACCCCATTTCCTGATGAGGTCTCGACATTGTGAATTAGACTTAACCCCGGGCGTTTTTGAAATCCGATCCAGTTTTTTTATATTTTTGTAGGATACGCAGGTATCGGGTGAAATTTTCGCGTGAGAGCATGACTAAATCTATATTTATTTAATTGTAAGAATATAATAAACTGATGGCTGCTTCATAAGCTGAGGTTTGAAAACTTTGTTTGGAGATTCTATACATATAACGCAGAATCCTACTAAGGGCCACTCGCACCACAGACAGTTATATCGTCTCATATGAACTTGACCAACAATAATAAGTTAGCAAAGATAGTGGCATAGCTCCATATTCTTACCGCCTTTATTATAGTAAGTCGAATTTTAGTAACTTTTCTACTTTTGCAACCAAGAGTAGCTTTAGGTGCTCAAATTGAACGTTAACGATAAACGCTTGGAGTAATTAGCCCCAAGAAAGGATTTTTCTTCCTTTACATAACACAAGTAAAGTCAAGATGAAATTTTGCATACAGATAGCTTAAGCTGTAACAATGACGTAGGCATCGTAAATTTTACCAATTAAATCAAACTTAACGTGCGCAGGGCCACGAATAATAATATACTTGTATTGTATTACTAAAACATTGAAAAAAATGCGAAAAAATACCATTTTTACGTCAATAATGTACAAAAGAAAATTAAAGGAAATTAAACGACATATTTAAAAGAAAATTTTGTTTTTCTTACACGCGTCGCGAGCGACGCATCAGAAAATTCCTTTTTAAATGAATTCCATCAGTTATTAAGAATCCAATATAATTGCTTCAATATTAAACAACTAGTACCCGTTTGGCGACTTTACTCCTTTTTTCCTCGCCATATAAAGTATAATAAAGTGCTTTGTAATAAGTACGAGTTATTACATGAAATATTGAAAATATTTTCGTGTAAAAACTTTTACTTATGAAGAAGATAATGATCGAAGATGCTTTGTTTGTAAAATGGTCACTTTTAGGACGTTACTTATTAGCTGTGGTAAAATATGGTACAATATGTACCTAAGTACACATTAAAAGAAATACTAAGCCTGGTCATGAATAAAAAGCATTAGTCTAGCGTTCTACATGAGCTTAAGCATACTTAATTATAACATAGGTACTTATAGGTAATACATAAGTATAAGCATACCTAGTACCTTCTTAATTAAAGCTTAAATTAAGTGCTACGTAGGTAAAAGAATAAAATGGTAAGAAAGACGTATTCGAACTGTTATTATACAAACTCACTAATACGTGTTGGTTTGGTAAACTCTAGCCCATTGCCGGCTCACTACTGCAGCTGTGCACGAGTATTCTCAAACAATGAGTAGGGCTTAACCATAGTTCACCACGCTGGCCAAGGACGAATTGGCGACTACTTATACCTTTCAGGACATAATGAAAAACTCTGGAACATGCAGGTTTCCTCACGAAGTTTTCCTTCACTGTTTTAAAGCAAGTGATGTTTAATTTCTTAAAACTCACATAACTCCGAATAGTTGGAGTGCGTGCCCGGAGATCGAACTCCCGGCCATCTAAATAGGAAATCGGTGGTCTACTGGTAGTCACCGACCTAACCTAAATAGATAGTCTAGTGGTCTAGGCTATCTATTTAGGTTAGGTAAATAGTAAAGAATAATAATTGAGTTAAGTAGTTAAAAATTTTAAAGACAAAGACAAAGCATTGCCTAAACAACTGCTAACTAATGTTAAAGATTTTAAAGAATTCAAAACATTGTCTAAACAACCGCTAAACAACGTTAATTAATTGGTAGGGCTGATAAATTATTAATACTCTACATAACACACATTAATTTTACTAATAAAACCAATAAGCTCGTACTTCACAACCAAAAAGCAACCAAACAAGAAAATTTTAATGTTAAAATGATTCAAAACAGTTTCTTAGTAAAAAAGCACTCCATACACGCCGAGCTAAAAATAATTTCCATCTGAGTTCCATCGTTTAATACAAAAATCGCAATAATTAACTTCGTTACAGGCCAATAAATTACAATACGAGAAAGAAATGCAACACGGGACGCACACTAGCGTGTTTACAATACGTGTTTATGATGCACACATCGCCATTAGCTGCGAATGATTAGGGATGTACATAATGTAGACATCGAAATCTTAGTAAAAATCCATATTGCTATTATAATATTGTGTATATGTCTACATGTGTCTGTGGTCTCTTACGGACCTCATCACGGCGCATCCGTATAACCGATTTTGACGAGTTTTTTTACAGAGTTCTTGCACCCTTGATGTAGACTAATTTATTAACTATGAAAATCAAAAAGTATCCACAGGTTTTTTTATAATTTTAACTGCTCTCCTCTCAGATTAAGTCGCGGACGTCGGATCTCAAAATTGTACAGTCGCTAAGGATTATAATCGATGAAAAAGCTTTAAAATACATCGGGGTATAATGGCATACTGTGCCATCTATAATGCACAGAGGAAAATAGTTGCGCTTTTCTATTAAAGAACTTTTTTACGTATGATTCTAATTAAATTTATTTATTAATTACTTAAACTTTCTAAATTAAGATGCAATCTGCAAGGCTCGCAATATTGTATCTCCCGAAATCTTTTATTCCAATGTTGTGCAGTGTGCACTCCAAACAGGTTTGCCACGCAAAGATTATTTGAAACATCACTCAGTAGGAAGCAGTTTTCATTTGCACAGAGTCAGAGCCATAGATTAAAAGGAAATGTTTTCATTTTCTTTAAAGCGTTTATTATTTGCCTGACCCTAATTGAAATCCCTTTACACTGTGCGCGCCACTTTATCGATCTTATTATAATATCTCATATCGATGTCACCGACCACAGACATCTCTATAAGGTCCGATCACAAATACATTGATATGATTTATCGCCAGTACTGACCACAAGTTGGGTGTAATGCACGCACACATGCATACAAGATATTACACGGCCGAATAAAGTGAATTGTTGGATTTGGAAGTGTTCTATATTATGTTAGTATTATCTTGAATCTGTTCGAACAAATTTCTTAGGAATTTGTTAAAACGTATTTCCAGTTAATAAAGGTTATTTTACTTTGTTTTATTTTCTTGAATAACTACGTATTATAATTGGCAGTGATAAACGCAATTTATTGTAGTTTTTATGAAAATAGGATAAAATTTGATTTTAGTACCGAATGCGACAAAGTGATGATGGAGAACATGAAATACCCAGTTTATTCTTTGAAAATAATTTCAGAATGTATTCCAAATTCTCATAATTCCGCATGAAAAACAGAGAGAGAAACCAATAGTTATTTGGAAATAAATTATTTTATACATAAATTAAAATAATCAAGTACTCTAACTAATTAGTCGACATTTCAATTTCGAACGTGGAATGGAACAAGGTTGAAATTAATACAGTTAAATAATTAACTTTAATAATTTAAATTTTGTTTTATTAAATAATAATTAATTTCAACATTGTTTCATTCCATGCTCGAATTTGAAAATATTATGTCGATGAATCAAGAACTAGAAATTCAAAATTAATGAACTTGAATTTATTTTGACTCAGTTAGAATTATTATTAAATGCAATACATGCTACTGTAGTCTGTATGACTGTTAGTTGTATTTAAGTAGAATTCATAACTTTGTCGTCATTTTTCAACTATATCGCTCTTCTTATTAAAATGAATTATCAGCTCGTGATCAAGGATTAAAGCGTGGATTAAGGTTTTTTGTTTCCGAGGGAAATCTTTAATTTAACAGGATAAAAAGTATCCTATGTGTTAATGTGTTATTCCAGACTATAATCTATCTCCGTGCCAAATTCCATCCAGATCCGTTCAGTCGTTCCGGCGTGATTGAGTAACAAACATTCATCCATCCATCATCCATCCATCCAAACTTTCGCATTTATAATATTAGTATAGAAGATTATGTATATGTATGTTTTATTAGATAATCTTCATCATCATCACCATTTTAGCATGCGAACGTCCACTGCTGATTATAGGCTATCCTAAAGCCACCCTCTTTAGAACGTATGTCCACGATAACATACAAATCTAATTAGTCATTATGGAAAACAGTCCAACAAAATGCAAAAAGAAGGTATTGTGCATGCCCGCTCAGTTACGTCGCCACGCGAGACAATCCGGGACATTGTGCGGCGAGCAAAAATAAACCGGTGACATTTACACGCTAAACAGAATCAAACCACTGTAGTGTGTTCTACGAATCCAATACACTAGGTATATCTACTAATTTACTGGCAAACGTATTTGTGGAAGCGACTATGTTTTTTTTAACTGAATTTTTTTGGGACTTTTGTCGGACACGGATACGCCGCTTACCTTATTAACCTAAAGTACCTATTATTAAATATATATTACTTAATCAAACTTTCATTACTATACAATTGATCAAGTGACTATGATGTGAGGTAAAATTATAAAGACGTAAGTGAGTAAATTAAATCCACAATTGAATAAAATGGTAACAATCCTACCAAAAAAGGCAAGAGATTATTTTGAATTTGCAGAAATTTATCAAGCAAAAGACTAGTCAAAAAAATATTGATAATTGATAAAAATCCATACTAATATTATAATATATGCGAAAGTGTCTGCTACGCTTTCACGGCCCAACTGTTCAACCGATTTGAACTTGGTACAGGGATAGGTTGTTTCCCGGAAAATCAAGGAGTTCCCGCGGGAATCAAAAAACTTAATCCACTCGGACGAAGTCGCAGACATCATCTAGTTATTCATAAACACCATCTTTTTAGTCTAGAAACGTTAGCTTTCTAGTAGATTTCCTTAAGATGGACCGCACTTAGAAGGTCTATGGGTCTTATATTGTTTAAATTAAAACGTCTGACTTAGGATATATATACGTATTTATATAGCATACGGGTTGTCCAATTTTGCTTATTGTTATTTTTCAGAGGCTGCTTTGAAAAATTTATCAAAATAGTCAAATATTAACGTCTCTATGTTTGCTTTAAAGTTGATTCATACAAATATCAAAGTTGTAACGACCTAGTTGATAAAAAATTTCGCATTCTATTTCACGATATTTATGAAGTTGAATCCATCCTTTCATAGAATCCATTTATTTGGTATTGATATCAGGAATTGCTCATTTTATTATTTGAGATATAGAGTTATTTTAATCAAGGTTTCGGATTGTTTGATACATTATTGATTGATTGATTACTTGTTTATTTAAAACTGTTACATGAACACTTGATAAACTAATTTGAAAAAAGATTTTCGAAAGAAAAGGTTATTTCATAAAAATTGTCCAGAAACTCATTCTGTGATTGTAAGATAACACAATGAATTTACATTATGCATTGAAAATACATACGTGTTGACTTTTGACCTTCTATATTTGTCGAAGTTGGTGGAAGATGTCGAATTGTTAACTGGTATTCATATTCAATGTAACAATGATGAAGCTTATAAACATGTACGAATTTGTCTCGATTAAAAATAAACAACAAAATTTTCCGATGATATCGAAAACATTGGCCGGTCGAAGGTCGCGGTGTTCCATTGCGCCCCAGATTCCGTGTGAGCATAAAACATCGTCCGACCTTACAGTTAACCCTAAACTAAACAGCTAAGGACCCTTTCTTACGTTTTTTGGCAGAAAAAAAAACGCTCCGAGCGGCTTCTTCTACCCGCTTCAGTATTCGTGCCGCAGCGGCTGCAACGAGCGGTCGCATACGACAACACGTATTTCATATTTCGAACATACAGGAGCGCGGGAAAATTTGACAGCTGTCATACAAATCATAGATAACACGCTAATGAAATATTGGGAAGATCGAACCGACGATTCAATAGCAACGCGTTTCGAAGAATCGAATATTTTCAATAACACAAGCCACTGTTTATATTATGATTCGATACAATTTAAGCAGCGGAGCATTGTTTTAAAATAATTTCGACATTGTCGGTTGTACGTATTGTGCTAATTGTTTAATAAATCCCTGGGATCAAATAAGTTTACATTTTTGTAAGTTATAAACATTTTAATTTCGCGTTGGAATCGTGCGTGGTTTTTATGAATGTTTTTGCGTGTCGCACGGTGGTGGGGGAAGGGTGGGGCCTCCGCTGACTCGTCCCTCTCCTATCGAGTATTTTGATTTAGTTTCCAAGTCTTACGCGGTTGTGGCAATTTTTTCAGTCGCGTGTGTAAAGCGCGCGCGGCTGTGTCCTTTCCGTTGAGTTCCGGATTTTATTTCGCGTTCTTTTTCCAAATTTTCGCGCGCTCCTAGAGCGGGCGTTTAGAAACTTTTCTTTTCAGTTGTGCAAGTTTTAGTACAAACTTTTTTCGTTACGAACTGTGTGTGTTCGAGTTGTGTGATCATAATTGGATTTTGTGATAAACGTTTGTGACACTGTGTGACTCTAATGTTTTTTCCTTCTTTCATTTCAAGTTTGGATGTGATAGATTAAGGTAAGTGTTTTTTTGACAAAAAATATTTTAAGAAACAAATTTTGTAAAAAAGAATAATACTATATAAAACTCAGAGAAGATTAATTTTGGCTCTATTAAATTCAAAATTAGAGTTTTAAAACTAACTTTTGTTATTTATTTTCTATTGTGCAGGAAATTGAAATTGATTACAAATACTTACCTACTCAATAAATTAATTACTTTTTAATTTAAACAATATTGTGATATCTAAAAGTAAGCTCTACCATTTATGAATTACCATTTATGAGAGACAACTTCTGACAGAATATTTTAGAAAAATTGTGTTATGTAAACTTGTATTAAGATGAAATGATGATGGATTCAACTTTGCGTAAAGAATATGGGTTACCCATCAGAAATCGTGTGTATCTGACAAAACAATCTAAAGAGCATTAGGGTCACAGGTCGTTTAGAGATCACGCTGGCACGAAATTCAATTTCAAATTGAAATGTGTTTCTTAATTTTATTACTATCTTGTTTCCCCTCAAAAACGTTCTGCGTTAAAATTAAATTGGTAACCAAATATTATTAGTGAGTAAGCTTTTTTTACTCATTCATATTATTAAGAAAATTAAACATTTTATAATTGTAATAACTTCTAACAATCAAATGATAAACATAATCATACCTGTTTCATTGCTATTCATTGCATTGTATTTATTGCAAAATTAATTAAAACTATTTATTTGTTTCATCGTTATTTATTTTAGTAAAATATTATTCATTTTCAGCAACGGCAACATTATGTCAATTTTAGATTAATAAAATTTGGTACTAGTATTTATTATTATTGTAAACATACATAATATTAGCTTTTGATATTGTGCTCTGAAGTAAATAAAAAATTATTAACTTGGCAATGTAGCTAATAACTCTATATTATTTAAAAATAAGTAAAAATTATACTTTTATTAATGATTGAATACGTTATCGTTATTGTGCTTATAACAAACATTAATCTGTAGATAGATACCAAGATTTTGTTACTTAGGTAGGTAGGTATAGTTAGCTTTAAACTTATTCATTTTTTCCGTATTTTTTCCGTATTGTTATAAATATAATAAAGTTTATATATCTGTAAATGTTAAATATAAAAATCAACAGTATGAAGTACAAAGAGTTGGTTTTCCATATCCTACCACAGGTGGTTTTTTTTCATTAACTTATTAAAATGTTAGACTAAATCCGTTTAAGATACCTTTCTAATGAAGGCAATCACCGCTACCAATTTAGGTAGAGTAATTACAGAAAAACCGTAATTAACACCGCGGGGCAGAAAGTCGAGCGAATAGCGCTAACAAAAAATAGTTTTTTTTTTATTTCTTACATCTAAGAATAGGGTTTTTTTTGTAGTAGGCAGATTGGTACATACGTCTTTATACACCTAGTTGACGAAAAATATTCAGCACTTACGGATATTAGAATACTAGCAAATGCCCGCGAGTTCGTCTGCGTGGTTTGAGGTTTGCCTATGTGCTATTCCAGACTTTAGTCTATCTCTGTACCAAGTTTCAGCCAGATTCCTTCAGCCGTTGGGGCGTGACTGAGTAACAAACATCCATACATCCATACATCCATCCAAACTTTCGCATTTATAATATTATAGTAATAGTAATAGTAATATTAAAGTAATAGTATAATATATAGTATATAGTAAGATATAGTAAATTGTTTTCAGTTCAGGTATTTTGATCTCTACCAAACAATTATTCAGGTATTTCTCTGAGTTTAGTTGTTGTTGATTTTAACGATTAAAATAAAGATTTTCATTCAAATGTAAAACCTATTTTTGTAATTAAGAATTTAGAGACAAACATATTTTTAGAATTTAAGTTTCACTGAGCATCGTTGTACCCAAGAATTTAATACTGAATTTATTTTATTTGGGTTGAAGAATCGATCACTCCATAAATACTCTCTCTCTGCGTCGTACCTATTCCTCATTACTGAAGTTCGTGACCCCTTTTCATTAATCAAATAATGGTAGAAGATTTCTTGGGAAAATAATGCAGTGTGTTCCACGTTTTTCGCATAACAACGTATGTACTACTTATCGTGAAACGTATATGAAATTGAAATTTGAAAATGCCTAACTGTGAAAAACAACTGACCAGCAACTGCTTTAAATTACCTCAAATCTGTTATATTTTTTACTTATAAGATGATTTAATTTGATTCCAGTAAACTTATTAAAGCATTTTCCTCATGTTTTTGTAACATTTCATAAGGTTCTATTTATATTAAAGCGGATTTTTTACTCATGCTTTTAACAAAATTAAGGAAAACCCAAGTTAGGCAAACTTTTGGAGTTGCATTATAAGTTTTTTGTTATGTTCTAGGTAGGTACGTTTGATTTGAATTGTTTGCCTTTCATGTTCAATTTTTAAGATTAACACAAAAACATTGTCTTAAACCATCAGACGATAGATTTTAAGATTATATTCTTATTTTGTAATTACTAATTACTTTGCTTACTTACTTTACTAGCATATCTACATAAAGGTTCCTACATTATTAACACAATCCATGCTTAATATTACGAAAGTGTGTCTGTCTGCCTGTCCATTTATCTATCTTTCTGCCTGTCTGTCTGTCTGCCTGTAATGATTTCACAGTCAATCATACTTGTTATCCCGGAAAATCAAAGAGCTTCCAAGGGATCTCTGAGAATCCCAAATCCACGCTAATGAAGTCGCGGGCATTATTAAATAATCATATAGGTAATTAAAAAGGATCACGAAATCTGATTAGTAAAGGTCCTGAAATAACTTTAAACTACACTATTAGATACTACAACAACGTGTTCCTGAATAAATAATTACAACAATTCAGGAACAGCATTATTCATTCAACATTATTTTATTATAACCATCAGCATTTTAATAAAACTAAAAAACAAATGTTAGCATACAAGCGCCGGTGCATAAACAATGAAAAAAATGCAAATTCCTAAAATTATGCATGCATGCAAACGCAAACGCATCGATTGGTCACGCCCAGCCGTTATCAGGAAAAAGAGCCGTCCTCGGAACTATCGGAGGCCGTCCATTCGGCCATTTTAACCACTTTTGTACTTTCTGAAAGGATTTGTCATTTTATTGAAATCTAAATAGGTATCTTGTTGAAATAATGAAAAATCAAGAACTTGTAATCGGCGTTATGATTTTGAAATTAATTTAAAAAATAAGTATCCCATGTTGAAATAATGAAAAATCAAGAACTTGAAATCGACGTTATGATTTTGAAATTAATTTAAAAAATAGGTATTTCAAACTGAAATAATAATAAATCAAGAACTTGAAATCCACGTTATGAATTTGTAATTAAGTAAGTAATTTAGAAAATTAGTACTTACTTATCCCATGTTGAAATAATGAAAAATCAAGAACTTGAAATCAACTTTTCTATCTACCTATCTATTCAACCAATGTTGATGAAATTTGGTATAGCGATTGGTTTCGTCCTGGGGAAGCATATAGGCTACATTTTATTCCGGAAAATTATGGAGTTCACCCGGGAATCAAAAAAGTGTAATCCACGCGGACGAAGTCGCAAGCATCATCTAGTTAATATGTATAAACAGAGAGTTCATGGTCATAACTTTTAAGTCTTAATCACTTATTGGTGACAGAAGGGCTGGCTCTTTTTTTGCGCAAAGGATCAGCCTGGCTGTCCAGCGCGGAAATGCAGCCTACATTTTTGCTGCCATTCCATACGAGCATCATTTATTTGATAACACCTTAGTTGTTGCCCGCGACTTTGTTTTTTGGTTTTTTTGGTTTCCGCGGGAACTCTTTGATTTTCCGGGATAAAAAGTAGCCTAACTATGTGTTATTCCAGACTATAACCTATCTCTGTGTCAAATTACATCCAGATCCGTTCAGCCGTTCTGGCGTGATTGAGGAACATATAACATCCATCCATCCATAAACCATAACTACATGCATCCAAACTTTCATTTATAATATTAAATAGTTTATATTAGGCTAGCTAGCTTTAGCCTAGTTATGTTATATTGTTTTCAATAAAGGTTTAAATTGAAAAATACACACCTACTCATACCTATACAATATTATAAGTTTATTATTATTCAGTCGTGTATACAGTATTAAAACGAGGCAGTTTAATACGTTTCCCGGTTTGCATTGTTTTACAGAGAAGTATTTTTTTATTTATACAACAATCACGTTCGACTCATATTGATTGTTTGGTGCCGTGACGTCATCTCCGCTCGCCTGATAAGGCCGGCTTCCGGTCGAAATCCTGACCGAATGAATGAACGAATGGTACGCGACCTTATCCGATACTTCGAAGACGGTACTTTTTCCTGAGGCCTTAGTGTAGTGACTGCCACGATGGTATAGCGGTTAGCATAGTCGACTGCGGATCACGAGGTCCTGGTTTTGATTCCCGGTCGGGTAGAAAAATTGTTAGGTATTGGGTTCTTCATTTAAGAAATTCTCCGCGCTAGCCCGGAGTTGGAAGTTGGCGGTGTTTCACCCCCGTGCCTCTTAGAGCACGTTAAGCCGACGACGGTCCCGGTTATTATCACTAACATGATAAATAGTCGTTAAAGTCCGCCAACCCGCATTTGAGCAGCGTGGTGGGTCTAAACTCTAATTCCCTCTCTCCTATGAGAGTGGAGAGTGCCTGGCCCTATGCCCAGTAGAAGGGCGTTAATAGGCTGTAGTGGTGGTTAGTCTAGTTATAGTCCCACAAACTTATTTGACCCGCTGACCAAAATCAGAACTTATGTCTCGCCTGAATGAATGCCTGAATGCCTGTTTAGTTTTTTTTATTTTTCATACTCGCAGACACTAGCGACACTGTCGCCGGGTTTATGTTTGTCGGACTAGAGCTACTAAAGCTTTCGTTATCAAGGTAAGACGTTAAATTAGGAACCTACATCTCATACCTACCACTTTAGCATTAAGGTTACTAGTTAGGTACTATTGTTGTGTAGAAGTTCACATCCTCGATTCCGTCCGCGTGTTTTTTTTTAATCCACCGCAAGCTAGGCAATAATCATTTAGCTACGTCATAAAAGAAACTTACTGTCAAAAAATCTAAGTTTCTACAGTGGTTTAGTTTGTGCATTGATTACGAGTCAATCAGTAGGTACGGACCATATTTTTGGTATTCAAAATTCATAAGTAATTCAAATGTTTTATTCAAATAAACGTTTACAAGTGCTGTTCGTCGAGTGAATCTACCACTGGTTCGGAATGGCATTCCTACAGAGAAGAACCGGCAAGAAACTCGATCGATATTACAAGATAAAATATAAAAGCCCATAATAATTAAGTTTTACTTTATACTTACCTACTTAGGTAAGTAGGTACTTATAAATCGTCAATGAAGATTATTAGGCATACTTAAAAAGTTATGACCATAAACAATTGTTTTTCTTTTGAATTCAGCATTGTGTTCCGAGGCAAAGGTCTTTGTTATACAGCCGCTATGATGCGACCATAAACATTTCGTACGACACGCCGCCATATCGAGTACCGAGCCGAAGAGTTGACATAGAACCTCTGTTTTATATACCTGTGTGCAAAATATTATATTATGCCAACGCACAAACCTCACAGATCTACAGTGTACTATCTATATTTCCTCTGATTAAAACATGTAAAAAATCATAAAATATTCCTGGTAATACGTCAAGTGTCGTTCTTTACATACGTAATTTATAGAGTTTAGTTTAAATTTCTTTGTAAAAGACTTTTTTGCAAACGACCTTTTCAGTAAGCTAAGGCAAAAGGTTTGTCGAGTTTTGAATGTTGATGAACTAACCATGAAAAAATGTACAGTGCAGCAAGCAGCAAAGCATATTATAACTATAGACCATCATAATTATATGAGATAGTTGCCGCAAAGAATACAGGAAAAACATAATGCAGAACATACTGGTAAGATGGTCTAAAATATGTTATTTGCACTTGTTACACAGGACAATTATATTTTATTATAAACTCAGATCTAACAAATAAATTCCATTGAATAATTAAAAGCTAAGACTAGAGTTCTATAAAAATCAAAGGGCATGACGAATCACATTCATGTATCTATTTTTGACTATTTGGTCCGGTATGATGAATATAGTCGATAGCGTCTCCCTTCTTGAAGGGATGTGTTGTTTGACACGCCGCTAAGGGACATCGATAATATTCAAATACTCTCACGGTGCTAACTGGAAATGTACGTGTATCATAATATTATATCTCCCAATTGTAATTCCGAATGGATTTCCAATAAAAAACACATTTCCTAATTTACTCGGACTCGTGTAAGTACGCGGTATTGTTGACGAGGATGTTCGAATATGATAATATATATGCACTAGATAGGAATAAACCAATCATAGAAACCTATTTGCTTCTTTTCTTTTCAATATCAAAAAGGGAGGTTAACATTTTAGGCGAAAAATATTTTCGAACATCATCTAGGTATACAATTCAAAATCAAATGTTTTATTATTCAAATAAACTTTTACAAGTGCTTTTGAATCGTGGAGTGAATCTACCACTTGATCGGAATGAAATTCACACCGAGAAGAACCAGCAAAAAACTCAAGCAAGCATCTTAATTTTACTGTGAGATAAAGTAAGTTGCAAGGATGTTATAACATACCTACTTGTCAGCTAAGTATGATGCTGGAAAATTGCCACTACCAAAGCTCTAAAGCCCTCCTTAATTTGGAAGAGCATTTGGAATTAGTGCAATGTAAAGTAGCTACCAGCCTTAAGTTAAGTATAATATCACTGACTATACTCAATATTTTATCACAACAATTCTTAATTTTATACGTAAATATTTTTTACACTTTTAAATTAATATACTTGTAAGTTGTAAGTACTTGGCTATTTTAAACTAATAAAATTTAAAATAGCCCCTCTAGTCATTAAACGTCTTTGATTGTAACAGAACAATGATATTGACTCTTATCACGTGACTCATTCAAATACAAAAATGATTTCGATAAGTGTTCAATTTTCAAAAGTACTCAATCCTTTGATGGAGGACGGTAAACTTTAGCGCCCGTTATTCTAATTTCAAAATATGATTCCTCTTCACTTTTTACAACCTATTTTACACAAGTAGAGATAAAGATATTTTTGTTGTTTTACTATTTTAAGCAAAGGTATAAAATTTTACAGCCTAAACGGCTAAATTACAACGGCTAAACGGCTACAGGTTATTGAAAATAAATTTTGAAAATAATTATTCGCGGGCTTTGTAAAGTGTAGACATAATAATCTTACCACATATTCCTCTAAGAAATTAAAGAGATAAATTAAATCTTATTAGGTCGGTAGGTACCTCAGAAAATTATTATAGTGCTTAATAATTTATTATTGGAAGACTCAATAAATAATATCCCGTTTTATTCCACACGTAACTTAGATAACCTAATCTAACCCGAGTAGAGGTCTCTTCTCAAAATGGGAAGAAACCAATAATAAAAAATAACTAAGTATTAAGAGGCATCCGTCCATATATCATAGGTATTATTACACTCTCATTCCGGAATCGAGACTACAGATCATCTTGATCTAACCTCTAAGCTCTAACCATAACTCGATTCCACTAAAAACCTAATCAGCTCACAACAACTCCACACAATAACAACCCACGGTATCTCAGAAGCTAACCCATAATAAGCCGTCCGTCCGTCCGTCACAGCTCAACCCCGCAACCATATAGAGATCATTAATTGTTGCTTACAATTGCAGATTGGCAATTTATTCAACTGATGTCTCCATTACGGAGAGAGTACTATTATTTTTGACATTTGATGTTAATTTCTCGTTCTCCTTTATTAAAAATGTATAAACAGACTATGTACGCGCACCTTTGGGAGACGAATTGGAATATTTATGGTATGTTCTTATTTCGAAATGTAATTAACGTTTTGTTGGTGTTCTTTTTTTGAAATACTAATGAAGTTATTAAAGGCTGCCCTTTTGAATGTGTTTGTGTTAATTATGCGTTAAAATTGCATTGTTAACTATATGTCTTCACTATTTAGGACTCTAGATATTTTCATTTTCAACGTATTGTACTAATATTAATACATAATATTATGTTGGTAACAAATCTTCCTACCATTGACAGGTAGATTTGTACTAAGACCAGAAAGGAGGAAATCTGTAAGAGAATCAGAGTCACCAACATAACATAAGTAGCTGTGAAGCTGAAATGGCAATGGGAATAATTATGAGGAA
Source organism: Erebia palarica (assembly GCA_964035005.1). Lineage (NCBI taxonomy): Eukaryota > Metazoa > Arthropoda > Insecta > Lepidoptera > Nymphalidae > Erebia > Erebia palarica. Next base: position 6,967,930 of record OZ035992.1, read on the forward strand.
TCAAATTAGTTTAACGTACTAAAACTTACTAAGAAATAAACTTGGACCAAAAATAATAATCCCGGTGTATTTTTAATCGGCTTTTAATTTCAGTCAAAAAATTGGACATATACTCAACAAAAATTACTTTGTCCTAATTATCATAATAAACGAACACATTGCAGAATCGTGCATCTTTCGATCTCTCGCTCACATACTACATCCGTCTCATGTCCTACACATGCAATTGTCATCAACCAATTAGCAGGCAATTCTCTAACTTATATTATCTTGATAAGATCTACTTTCGCTTGAACATATAAGATATACAAAATCCAGCTGCTACACCCAAGGCTGTTGTAAAATATACTTTAATGTAAGTGTTTTAAAGTTCAAATTTGTTTACCAATATATAATCAATGAAGCTCTTGGTTATGAAAGACGAAATGGATTATTTTTTCAAAAATGGAATTAAGAAGAGACAATAACGCTCATTGTTTTTAAAGATGGCGGTCCGGACGGGTTCAAATATGAAGTTATTAATAAGTACCGAGTTTTATAATGTTGTTTTACAAACTATTATATTGCTTGCTTGAGTCTGATTGATATACCTATATTAGGTGTAGGCACGCATCATCATAATATTATCATAATAGCACAGAATAGGTAAAAGTTGATAATAGTGTGTGCCTAATATTATCTATGTAAATTAAAATATAAGCCTTCATCATTTAAACCTAGGATTTGCAACCGCAATATTTATTAGTTCGATCTTCCGCTATTAAACCACAGAATACTTACTATGATCATACATATACTAGCTATAGGAATCATTATTCAATGAAACCTAAAGTAAAACTATAATAATTGAAACCGACAGCAAAACGATAAAAATGGTAATAACATTTCAAAAAAAAAACACTAACAAGTTACACTTATGTAAGTAGACTTAATAACCTTCAATTTTATCTACAAAACACACAAAACTTTTTAATTAAGCACCAAGGCCGATTGGCGTTTACCAATAAAATGCAAGTTTCTTTCCAACCAATAACTTTAAATGTGTAACTAACTAGTTTCATTTGACATTAGACCAACGATTTGGCCTCGATTGTCTGTAAAAACTTTATTTGGCAATAGACAATATTTTTTAATTTTATTTTGTATTCCATTTTTGAAACATTATTATTTACATACTATATATTATATAAGTACCTAATTGAAGGTTCTTAACAAGGCGTTCTATCTTTGAATAAAAAATAATAAGACTTGTTGTTTTAATTATTGTGTTCTATTTTTGAATGTAAAGTAAGCTTTCTACAACTTAATGATTATTTAATAATTGAAGGTTGTTATCAAGGTGTTATAATATGTTTGAATTACTAAATATAAATATAATATTGTGTAGAGTAGCTTTGTTTTAAATATTTAATTTGATTACGAATTAGGTATTTGACAAATAGTCAGATCAGCAACTTTTTTTCAAACGTCAAAACGCGTCCTAAGAATGGGATTTATATGAAATTCTGAAATGTGACATCATTAAAGTTCGACGCACTTTTTTACTTTAATTGATACCTAGTTTAAATTGTTATTCAACATAAAACTAACAGATGACATGGGTATTACGACTTTTGGGAGATCCTCTATTTAATAAAAACTAAAAAATAATTTATAGGAGTATTTGTCAAATACCCCACTGAGCATTCTATGGTATTTCATTAAAATAACAAGAATTAGGTTTTTTGTTCCATATTTCAATATAATCATAGGCTCATAGCGAATGTTTTACATTTAATTCTCATGTCAACTCTTCAAATTATTAACTGAAGCATTTTATTAGTGAATATTAAATTAACAGAATTTAGTCCTGTTAACATTTTGTTCCATATTTGAATATAATGATGTCGAATATTTCCCATGGGCCTCTGAGGGACGAATAGATTAAAGTGACGTGTCAAACTTCCAGAAAGCTGAGTTATAGTACGGTTGTTCGTAATTTAAATAGAGCGATCCCTCAATTGGGGTTAATTCCCGTGTTTAAGGAATATGGTGGACTTTAATTACACTCTGACGTACTTACGCTTGAGAAATACAGAAAAACACATTGTTAAACAAATACAGACCTTTTTTCCCGATTCTGGATTCTAGTATTTTAAACAAATTTAGTTTTAAACTGAAAGAACAAGTGACAGAGTGACTCTATTGTCAAGAAAGACTAAGTCGCTTAATTTAAAAACTTACATCTCACATGATCACATCTATAGACCATACCTACTTCAATATTATACCTAAATGCAAATGTGTTCTCTCGGTATGTCTATCCGTCTATTTGTTACCTTTTCACGATTTTGACGAAATTTGGTATTTTTTTTGCTTTTTATCCGTATCCCGGAGATAGAGATAGGTTACCTAAAATGGAATTAAATGTTTATTTCATGTATAAGTATCAATTATGTTATGTCAGGCCTCTGGACTCTACCACCGGTTCGGAAAACAGTTCCACTGGACCTGAAAAATTTAATTTTAAAATTGCTCTAAAATTTGTTATGAGCCTACAAGAATAAATTTGATTTTATGCAAATAGCTTTGGCGTGTATACGTGTTCTTTAAACATTATTTGTATTTAATTGCTGTGCTACTTTTACAATTCAGCGAAACACACTTCTTTACGTAAGGTCTAATGATTTAATTTCATAAATTATTACAGAATATAATTTTGCGTAATACGTAATGCATCATTTTTTTATTACATCTTAGCGTCACGTCCGTTATTTTTAATCATCGATGAAATTATATTTGAACTTTTCAAATCTTTAATATTATTTAATTAGGTACACACTCACAACATTCTACTCCATCGATATTTTAATTTTTTTTTGCGTTATTTAATACAATCTCCATAAGATTCTTTGCTTTTTTTATATTCATAAATATAACAAACTAGCTTAGGCCCGTGACTTCGCCCGCGTGATTTGAGGTTTTTTGGTTCCCGCGGGAACTCTTTAATTTAGGAATAACCTATGTGTTATTCCATACTATAATCTATCTCTGTGCCAAATTTCACCCAGATCCGTTCAGCTGTTCTGGCGTGATTGAGTGACAAACATCCATCCATCCATCCAAATTTTCGCATTTATAATATTCGTATAGATTAGTATAGATTCATAACTTGCACTGAAGAAAACATCAAGAGTTCTTTCTTTTTCCCTGATCCTTACTGTATAATATTACTAGCTAATGCCCGCGACTTAATCTGCGTGGATCGAGGTTTTTGGTTCCCGCGGGAACTGCTTAATTAGCTATTCCAGACTATAATCTATCTCTGTGCCAAATTTCAGTCAGATCCGTTCAGCCGTTGGGGCGTGATTGAGTAACAAACATCGATACATCCATACATCCACACATCCATCCAAATTTATAATAGTAGTAAGATAACTGTGAAAGTGTGTCTGTCTATCTGATTTCTTACTAAAATAATAAAAACATTAATTTCATACATATTTATAGTTTTAATATTGTTATATTCATATGAAGAACAAATCAATATTCAAATAACATCAATTAAGCGAGGCGTGACGCGTACCTACTTTCGATTCGAGCCGGAAACTTCAAATTCTAACTACATAAAGAGCACGTTTGCTACTCACTTACTACTTACATCACTATACCACTGATTTAAGGAAATAGATAGATGGTAAACTAGGGGCTTAATAAGAATATAATGCCGGTTTGGGGAAGCCAGTAGTTTTCAGTGTCCAGTATCCATAGTTACTAATATTAGGTACAGATATTGCTTGCATTCCAAGACCACAGGCAATACTGTAGCATAGGCTTTATCCCGGATAACATGCGGACGCAGTTGCGTTTATCATGTAGAGATGAAACAAATGAGAACTTATAATTAGGTACACAATTTTAAGTTTTAAATTAGGAAAAGGGCTATATTTTAAAATTTATAAACCGTGGAATGAATATAAATTAATTTAAAAGCATAGCATCAATATTTTTGTTTAAAAATTAAGATATTTTCTATTTAATATTTTAATTAGGTATACCAGTGCAAATATCAGATTATGGACCTCTATTTTTTATGATACTTCTGAAAAATAAATTGTGTTCCACATTTAGCGGACTTCTTTTTATCTTCTAATTCTTCTATCTGCAAATCCAATGTGACAGGCTCATCTTAGTCCAATGTTAATATGACACAAACTCAACTGGCTTCTTTATATCACGTTTTGTTTCAAAACTCCATCTATCAAATCACATTAGTCTAAACACAAGACCCGTTCCAAAGAACTTTTTACCGAATCGTGATCCGTCTTTTTGTGAAGGAGCACATATTCAGATGTGTAATGACCAATCTCCGGGCGTTGAACAAAAAAAAAGAAAAAAGAGATCATTCGAGGCATTAATGCATCAGTTACTAAACCGTCAGGGGCATGCTCTTACGCATCCTTAACCCTCTTTGAATACGGTTATTAAAATTTCCATCCCGTTTTAGGTGGGGTATGATGTACCCCACACAACTTAATACCAAAAGGTCATACCAATGACCATCGGATCAAGAGTAGATAGAGATGTTGTTAATTAAGATTGCGTGTCTCACGACGTGACGTGTACCTAATGCCCAAAAAAATTTTTAGGCTGCATTCTAATTTAGAAGATATTTACTCACTTTTTGTTCATATTTGTGACAGTGCTATTTACTAGAATTATAATATAGTACGAGTCTTTAGTAAAACATAGAAAACTATCTAGAAAGAAGATTTTAGTAGATCCTTAATAATAAATTGTACATAAGCAAAGTTTTTGTGAACTCTACTATACGAGGATAGTTTCTAATTGACGTTTGACTGAGTTTATGAAACTAGATAATATTTAAATTATATATGTTAAATAATAATAAGTATAATTTCGGATTCTTAAGCGATTTTTATTCTCTGGGTATTTTTAACCTATCTGTTCCTATACGCCCTGATGATGCTCCTTATTCACGCAAACGGAGGGTTAACGCACTCATAATAAGAGCAAGACGTTCCATTTTCGAATTACAAACGGTGAGCGTTCCATCATCCAGCACGGGGTTCATATTCAAATTTCTGTTTTGAAAATAGAACAGGAACTTTCGAAATTAGAACGTAGTTTTAGAAAACTCACGTTTTGAGAGCCCTGAGTCATATGAAACGTTCAGGAAATTAGTCAAATGCCAATACGTTGTTTGAAGTTTGTTTAAAAATTATAAAATATCTACTCGTTCGTAAATGGACCAGAAATACGAGTAAATAAGTTTTAAGAATGAAATAGAAACTTGATAGAAACATTTGGAATTTATAATAAAAGGGGTCTTAGAACACTGATGAGTCATTTCGCGATCCGTTCAGGAAATCATAGAAATTCCTGTGTACTAGCATGTGTACCTACCAAACAAGATCTTTTCAGTGCTTTACTATAGTAGGTAGAAATCATAAATCAAATGTGGGCTTGTTTGTCCTTCAATTAGATTGTACTTTTAATTTTAACTGATCTACTTACGCAAATGGCATGGGTCTAGTAGAGAGCCAAAAGTGATAAAGGATAATTTTTTCCGAAATATCAAAATATTTTAAAAATCTAACTCCACGCGGACGAAGTGGCGAGCGTCAGCTAGTCTTAAATAAATAAAATATAATCGTTTCCGAACACATAAAAATTCAACGTCTTAACTAAAACATTCAATCAACTAAACAAACCGAACGGATTTGAATAAAGAATATAAAATATGAGTGGAACGTAAACTCATAATGTTGGACGGAGCTAGTTTCGTTTCGGCGGAGATATGATCCCATTGATTGATGGGTGACCACGCTGCGGGGTCTTGAGTAGGGTTGTCGAATCTAACATAATATTATCCTCTTTTGTAACTATTTATTTTACTATTGGATGAAAGCAGGCGTTACTTTGCGGAAGTCCATGATAATGAAAGAACTAGAAGTTTAATTCGCTCACAGTAGGTAAATCTATGTCAATTCAACATCTGAAGATGCTCCGCCCTCCGGTGTCGGAGCAAAACGTACGTTGAGAAAGATTTGTGTGGTGTGGTGAATATCGCAAGCGCAAGATACACACTGTACCACATAGATTTACCTACTGTGGTGATTAATAGCGAATAATACTTCTAGTTATTTCGTTATTATTTTACTATTCACACCTTTATTATATAAATATATAACTGAACGAATGTAAGGTAACTAGATATAACATATTACAGTGGATATTTCTATGAATACAAAATGACATTAAAAAAAGTTATGAATTTCCATGATTCAGAATATAATATTTAAAAAATAATGTGAAATAATTTATTATGTTCAGCTTCAAAAAAGAACACATCGGACATTATTTTTTGTTATTTTGAAATACAGCATTAGGGCGGTAGCAGTTGTCTAAGCAGCAACTTATTTATAACGTCAATTTATTTCTGAAATTTTTAAAATCATAATATTGTGGCCAATTTCATCAAAATGGGTTAAACTGACAGGCCTAAATGTATTACTATACATCTGATAATGCTGCCTACTGAAAAGAAAAGCAGTAGCTTTTATTTTTACAAAAGCAAAAGCTTTGTTTTCCGTAGGAGTTTATTGATTACTAGCGAATGCCCGCGACTTCGTCCGCGTGGATGGAGGTTTTTCGGTTCCCGCGGGAACTCTTTAATTTTCCGGGATAAAAAGTAGCCTATTTGTTATTCCAGACTATAATTTATCTCTGTGTCAAATTTCATCCAGATCCGTTCTGCCGTTGGGGCGTGAGTAACACATCCATACATCTATACATCCATCCAAACTTTCGCATTTATAATATTAGTATAGATTAGTATAGAGGATACAAGCAATAGCCAAACAGCCATAAATCATAATGTATAGCTTACAGTTTCAGAAATTTTAAACATTAAGTATGACTTAGTAACGATTTTGTCGTTTGTATCAATAACTGTATTACTAAACTTTACTCTCTATAACAAGTAAAAACTATGCAGATGACAGCCCTAATCATATGTCCAACAACGAATGACCCGTGCGTAGTATCACTTCGATGTATCTCAAGGGGTCAAAGTAGAACGGTAATCGCTTGATCTAAGTGTGTTGACCCCGAGTGTGTGGTAGAATGTACCGATGTTTTGAACTTAATTAAAAATGTATAAAGAGTATTAGAGTTGAATTTTTTATACACATACCAACTTAGCACCAACTCCATGTTACATAATTCCCAATTCTCAATTAGAGAAAGGTTGACGGACCATATTTTGTTGTAAAAGTTTAGTCAGACTTGCGACTTGCTTGAAAGTAATAACGGACTTGGGATGGGAAAATGATAAGTATGTCCAGAAACCTACATGTCTATGGGTTCTCCATAAATCCATCACATGTTTTTTATTCAATTAAACTTTTACAAGTGCTTTTGAATCTTCGAGTGAATCTACCACTGGTTCGGAATCACATTCCTAGTGTTGCAAATGGGTTTGAAGTCTACCAATCCGCACCTAGCCAGTTTAAAAAACTATGACCTACCTACTTAAACCCTTCTTATTCCATGACCCCTGCTCAGTAACCTAAATGTTGCCACGTCGAAAACTTTTAACGATATGTTAGACCATTCACTCCTCAAACTCTAACTGTGTTGGCTTCCGACTTATCGGCACGTCTCCAGGCGGCGTTTATGAATGTATTGCATGTCACGACCGCCCCCGTGTTTGTAAGAATATTTAATTTCCAATCAATGCGGGATTGATTGGTGATAAACTATCGATCGTTGTGAAATTGAATTCTAATGCCGTGTACTGTTTTTCGTGATCTTACAAAGATCTCGCACTGTGCTATGATTAGAACATTATTACATTGTTTAACTGTACCTATAATAATAATATTGTCTTAATATTTATTAGGAAGACTGACTCTGACGTTCCAACATACAGTTTAAATCATTGCGTCTATCATCAATAACTAAATATAAAAGGCTTTGTCTTGAGTGACTGACAGACAACCTATAGCCCAAACGGCTGAACGTAGAAATTTGAAAAGAGGGAATATTCCTTGAGCACCATAAAGGTGTAGTAATTAGGTAATTTTCGATATTCTACTCCCAAGAAGGTTAAATAGGCAGTTCAAGTTATATCCATGAAACTTGGTATTTGTGCTTTCGGTGAAAAATGAAGAAATTTATGATTTTCACTGTTTTTCGAAATTTCTTTTTTTAAGAACCTATTTCCACGCGGCCAAAGTCGCGGGCAAAACCTAGTATTAAGTAGAGTTTAAAGAACGCTTATAGAGAACTGACGTCTCTTCGGTGTTCTAGAGGGACTCCAAAGAAAAAATCATTTAAAGTAAAAAATCTGCGTTTTTAGTAGTATGTAATTTAATGCCATATTTATTATGTTTAAACATCCAGCCGAGTCCCGCACTCCCGACGTTCGATATTTGAATAGGTACACTTAAATTTGGAACGCGCTTGTAATATGAAGTTAGGTCGTTTCGTTTTTCAATAGCTTCACTCTACTCGTATTATTTTGAATATGGAACGACGGGTTTTTAAGAATTGCTTTATTTCTATTTGAGCTTTTGTTTCTTCCGCATTATGATATTCAAATTTTGAAATAGACTAATGGAATCTCATATTTTTTAAATTAAGGCTGGCGTACACGCACAGCTTTTAGCTTCTGCGATTCGGCCTTTTATTTTAATAGGGATGATGCCTATGTCAAAAATAAATTATTTCTCACTGGTTATTAAATAGAGTGTCTTCCAAAAGACCTTTAATATATTCACATCCTCGGTTAGTTTTAAGTTTGATTTTTAACCATTTTTTAAAATATAGATTAAAGAAAATAAAGTTTGTAAATTGATGACATCACAACATTTGTATTTCAAACAAACTTCCATACTAGAAGTGCGTTTTTAAGTTTGATAAAGAATTGCTGATTTGACTGAGCTATAGTATATGATATACTATCATCATCCCAATTTCTATGGGCCAGAAGCGGAACTCAGACAATTTTTCAGACTAAAAATTCGGTTAGATCGAAATTTATAAATTTAATTAGGTATGTTGTAGTTTGCAAATAACAATAAAAAATCCGTATAAACTATTTTTGTTTCGACTAATACCAAATTTTTATTTTTATTGTGATATGACAGTGGCATCAATCGATTTGTACTAGCTTGCATTCTTATCGATGTATCGTATTATCAGTACAGGTACGTACAGTACGCGAAAGAATGCGTACCACCCCGGTTAGTGGCACGCGCCGGCATACACAATGCCCGGTTGCGCAACGAGACGCGACCAGAATTCACCCAGCGCGATTTCTCTCACCTTTCCTTCGTCACTCGACAGTACAATAGGTAGGCTCGATTTATTGATAGTAAAATTAGTCTAGACATGTTTTTTAGATCCACGTCATATGGTATTTCGGCGAATATTTTTGATGTGTGGTTTTGTGAAGTCACAAATATTTATTATGTAAGTAGAGTTCTTTATGAAGAATATTATCCTAAACCATAACCGTGATATTTTTTTTGTTTTTTTTAATCCTGTGGAAACTCTGCTTTTCCGAGATGTACTATTTTTATAGCAAACGTCAACCATGAATCAGTGTACACTGCCTGTGTATCAGACAGACAGACACACTTTCGCATTTATAATTTTAGTGTACATATCGGTATATTAATATTACGTACTATCTGACCCAGAAATTATGTAATTTTGAAAATTTTCGATAGTGTATCTCTGTTGTACAAAGAAAATTTATGAGAAAACTTTATTCAAAATTTCTAGCAGCACCGTTTAAGTTGTAATGTGTACATAGATGTACATGCCAGTCATTATGTTTTTTAAATTTAATATTATAAAAAATATTGAAATGTCACATGATATTATAAAGGCAGCATCACACGAATTTCGTTCGAAACTGCAGACGTATTATTATTTATTGGTCTACACTAACAGCTATATCCTGTAGAAATGTCTAAATACATTGGTTTAACTTATTCATGAGTCTATTTTCACTTAACGTGCATATATTTTCATTGTTTCGCCAATTATTTACCTATGCATACCAAAGGTGTAACTAACAATTAGCTAAGTTTATACACGTTCAAACCGCTCTTATTCTGACGACTCCACCAGAGGTCAGGCTAAGACAATGCTCAATGAAAGGGGGAGGGGTAATTACCCCCACCACGCCACGCCCGCCATTGTGCGTTAGTACTGACGTGACGATGGTATCGTACGAAAATTATAAATGGGCGATTTTTATTTTATTAATCGTTGCATGTGTGTGAATGCCCTTACGATTGAACTTAAACATTTTATTTTTTTATTTATGAATTTTTATTTTTTAAGATAATCTGATTTACTAAAAACTTGAGATTTTGCATGTTGTACTTTATGCATACTACGATAGAAATTGCAGTCAAAGGCAAACTTGAATAAAAGTTAACAATTCTATACATATCAACAACCTCTAAATATCGTCGACAATAAAATCTGTCATCATTCCCAATCTCCCAAAAAATGCACCGCGCTCGGACCGGATCATTCCCGGAATAACGCATTGCCAACACAAAAACACGAACCATTTCGAAACATCATTTCGGAAAGGCAATAAAATCAATCATGTATCATTTTTACATTTCGAATATCGAACGCGCGTTTTCTTTTAAAAATAGAATTCTGAGTGCGCGCGATAAGTTAGATAGATGGGCGGGCTTTTTACCTTAGCGTGAGAGAATGAACACACTAGCGACTAAAAGTTAGCCCGCTTAGACTGCATCATCACTTACTATCAGGTGAGATCGCAATCAAGGGCTAACTTGTAGTGGATAAATAAAAAGTTGTTACCTTGTAACTAATCAGACAAAGTGTCTACTAAAGTACTAAACTACGAAGTCTTATTGCGGGTACCGAGTTTCTTGCTGGTTCTTCTCTGTAGGAATGGCATACCGATTCACTGGACGATTCAAAAGCACTTGTAAAAGTTTATTTGAATTTTAAAAAACACTTGAGTTTGAGTTTGAGTCATCACAAAATTCAACCATCATTAACTTAAAAGCTCTGTTCTATAAAAAAAAAGTTGAGTAATTTCAAAGCAAGCGTGAACAGACAGCTTCTAGGCAAGTGCATTATAACTAAGACTTCATTAATGCATTCCAGGCATGACAACAGTTAACCTAAGCCTAGTTTGCATTTAAAAGCTTACCTAAGAAAGAAATATTGGTCGCTTTTTTATTTTGAAGAGCCCAAAGCAAGTTCGATTAAAAAGATGAGTTCGAAAGTTTTTATCTGTGCCGTAAAAGTATTGTTATTTGTGTCGTCGCGTCAGTTGTATAGAGACGATACAACAAAAAGTCTCAAGTGCATTCTCGTACTAAATCATAACGCGTGTAATTATTTTGAATATACTTCAATAGTGGTTTTAACTTTGAAGATGCTTTACGTTTTTTGTTTTGTATTCGAAAGTTACCCGCACCGAGATTAGTGAGCCGTAATATCAATCAATCAATCGCATCATTTTTAAATGCGTAGGTACAGAAAAATAGGTAGGTATTTTAAAATCTGACGACCCCATTGGTGCAGTATTGAGCGCTGTCTTAACGTGGGAAGTCCCGGGTTCGATACCCGGCAGCGTTAATATTGGAATTTATAATTTCTGAATTTTCTCTGATCTGGTCTGGTCTGGTATAGTGAGAGGCTTCGGCCGTGGCTAGTTATCACCCTACCGGCAAAGACGTGCCGCCCAACGATTTAGCGATCCGGTATCGTGCCGTGTAGTAACTGATTACAGGTATGGGTTTAATATAACTGCAATACCCCTAACCAGTTAGCCCGTTACCATCTTAGAATGCATCATCACTTACCATCAGGTGAGATAGCAGCCAAGAGCTAACTTGAAGTTGATTAAAAAAATAAGTATACTTAAGTACTTACAACGTGGGTAAAGCATTGCTTCATTTTGACCAAAAAATAATTTATTAACAATACAAGACTATTTAAAGCAACAAAGACTCGTTATAAAATTTGGGGAAGATCTCGCATTAATGCAAAAGTGTGTTTGTTTGTTTGTCCTTCAATTATGTCACAAGACACAACGGAGCAACGCATCAACGTAATTTTTTGCCTAGATATAATTAATTAATAAAGTTTTTTTTTATTTTTTATTGAAAATAATACAATAGAACTTAATGCTAGCTAGCCTAACCTTATTATTATAGTTTAACTATAGTATTAGTATGCAGGAGCTACTTATTAGGAAAATAAAGTTGTTCCCACGGGATCCTTAAAATACCTTAAACGGTGCGGGAACTAGTCAATTCATAAAAAGCCCTAAGATCGACTCAATCGGGCGTCGAACCCCGTACCATAGGAGGCATTTCTACTCTACTAGGACTAATTAATGCTCAGAAACAAGAATCGTAAGTCAATTAACAACCTGATCATATCGAGAAGTAATGTATAAAAAAAAAGATGGCCGTAAATGTATAGATTACCTAATTGCTTTATAGACTAGAGTCGATAACGTTTTCAAACTAATTATAAGTGCGAAAGTGTGTCTGTCTGCTATGACTATACAGTACATGTTTTTCAATCAATTTTGACGAAATTTGGTAGAAATAAAGGTGGCATCCTGGGAAACGACATAGACTTCTTATTAGCCCGGAAAATCAAAGAGTTCCCACGGGATTCTTCGAAAACCTAAATCCACGCTGCATAGACCTTGTCACATTGGAGTCTCAAGGAGCCGGACTAGTTATGATACGAATCTCAAAAAAAATTATTATTAAATAGAGGGTCTTACAAAATACTTTAAATTCACATCTTCTAGTTTTAAGTTTGTTAACCATGTTAAACTATAAATTAAAAAAAGATCACAACTATGTATTTCATACAATTTGATGACGTCACAACTATCTGCAAACTTCTATGTACTAGAAGTGCGTTTTTGAGTTTGATAAAGAGTTGCCGATTTGATTGAGTTGTCATTATTGCAACCTCGTATCAGAAAACGTATAGTTCGCGCGCGAGTTGAATGCAGAGTAAATGTATGGTGACACATAAATTTACTCTGCATTCAACTCGTGCGCGAACTGTAGATATGGCTGACCACCATTCGAGCGAGTCACAAACTCGACCTCTTGTTGACCTCCGTGGCGCAGTGTGTAGCGCTGTTGTCTTAACGTGCGGAGGTCCCGGGTTCGATCCCCGGCAGGGTCATTTTGCGAATTTATAATTTATGAATTTTCCCTGGTCTAGCCTGGTGAGAGGCTTCGGCCTTAGCTAGTTACCACCCTACCGGTAAAGACGTGCCGCCAAGCGATTTAGCGTTCCGGTACGATGCCGTGTAGAAACCGAATAAGGGTATGCGTTTAATATAACTGCCATTCCCCTAACAGGCTAGCCCACTACCATCTTAGACTGTATCATCACTTACCATCAGGTGAGATTGCAGTCAAGGGCTAACTTGTAGTGGTTAAAAAAAAATACTACTGGATCCAGGCGGCGCAAGTCCTCAGCGAGTGGAAGTCCCTACAGGAGACCTAACTATGTCCAGCGGTGGACATCTGTTGGTTGACAATGACGACAAGTTTTCGTATATGACCGCTATTGATAAACGAAAATAAATTATTATAATTATTGTGAACCTTCTTCGTTCGACTTTGATTTCGAAAACAAGAAAAACAACTAAAATCAAAATGGCCACATCAATAAACCATTTCCCACAAGTTCATATTTATAGTTATATAAAATGACGCGCAGTTTACGATGTGGAAATAATCCAGATGCGTTATTGAGCAGTCCAGACGAGAGAAGAGTGCGCGTGTTTAGGATTCCGTAGTACAAGGAACCCTGAAACCACGTAATAGATGACCTCCCTGGCGCAGTGGAGAGCGCAAGGCAGGAGGCATCCCGGGTGCGATCCCCGGCAGGGTAAATTTGGGAATTCATAATTTCTGTTTTTTTTCTGGTTTGGCCTGCTGGGAGGCCTCGGCCGTGGCTAGTTACCACCCTTCCGTCAAAAGACGTGCCGTCAAGTGGTTTAGCGGTCCGGTACGATGTAGAAACTGATTAGGAGATTAAATAAAACTGCCATAGAGGAATGGCATAATATTAAGGTAAGCCTTAGCCCGCTACCATCTTAGATTCCATTATCCTTAACTACCAGGGAGAATGCAGTCAAGGGCTAACTTATAGTGGAATTAAAAAAATATAGACAGGTATATCCCCAATAGATAAGCCCGCTACGAAAAACAAGGACTTCCACACGGTTCCCACCGTAATTTTGTAAAACTTGTATTTGCACGCGGGGCGAAGTCGCAGTCGTTATTTAATGCTTATTTAATACTTATTTAATATTGAAAATGGTGAACCAGTGATAGAGCCAAAGTATCATAAACGAGAAGCTGTCCTATATAAAATAAATACTTTTATTTCAAAATACGGGCGTCGAAAAACAACCTATCTCAACGAATCTTTCTCTTTACCAATATTTTTATCAAAATTGGTGGAAAATATTGGCCGCCAAAACGTAACAGACATACACAAAATCGCATTTATAATAATAGTATGGATGTAACAACGGAACCCTACTTTAAAGTGTTCTGCTTCTGACACGCTCTTGACCAGTTTTTAGTTTTATTGTGTTTGTTTTCTCCACCGGTTATAAGTAAATTATGTCAGTCTGAACACGCTATCTAATAAAAACGTCTTTATCGACGTAATCTGGATGTTTTTTACAGCCGTCCTTATAACTTGTATTAATTAAATTTTATCGGAATAAGGACCTACCATTCAGGAGTTATACAAACAATAAGAAATGACTTCACTAACTCACTGGCTGAATGATTAATACTCAGCCTAAACCGTTGGACCTAAAAATTAGGGTATTCGACAACTAGTCAAATCAGCATATTTTTTCAAATGTCAAAACCCGCGAATATTGAATTTTATAAAATTGTGTACACATATTTAGGGTTGTTACTTGGATCCTGATGTGTTGTTCTTATAATTCTTTCTCAATGTTTTGGTTGCAATTTGTTTTGTGTACCTTTTAAATAAAATAAAATCTTGTATGAATACTTACTTGTGACGGTGACGACATCAAAATCCGACTTACTTTTTTTTACTTTAATCGATATTTTAAAATGGTTTAAAAGAGTTGACATCCCGGGGAAGGACATAGCCCTGTTCATCTCGGAAAATAAAATAGCTCTCTAAAACTACTTTTCCATGAAATATTTATTATTTATTTATTTTATTTAGATATCTTTATTGCACACACAAAATATACAGTATATAAATACAGTATAAATAGTAGAACTACATAGAAAAGTGCAAAGGCGGTCTTATTGCTAAAGCAATCTCTTACAGTCAACCTTTGGTGAAAGGATAAATAAACTGGAGCGCGGGATGGTGCTGTATTTTAAAAATAAATAAATGAGAAATGCATGCACGATAAAGTACATAAATTTTAGACCAATAAAAAGATGTAAACATGGATAACTACATATATTATATAAATATATCTTTATAAATATATATCTTTAATATATATACTCAAAACTAGAACGACTTTTGAAAATTGAGAGCGATTTGGAATGGCGGATTTCAGAAGGCAGACTAAATATGTGTGTAATACAGATGCTTATTAAGTACACCTAGGACTAAATTTCTAGGTATATCTAGATATATAATCTAGCAAAATGGAATCCGCGCGTCATAGCACGTCGAACATAATCTTTATGATCGTGGCGATGCATTGAAACAATCTGCCATATTTATGGAGGCTTTACTTTATTCCAGTAAACTCGCCACTAGCTGGAATCGTTTTATTTATCGAGCTTTTGTTTATATAAACTCGCTATTGGCAACAAAGTTGTTGAAAAGCTTGTTTTTGTTTGTTTGTTTGTTTGTTTCGGAGTAAAACGTGTTGGGATTTTAAAATGTTATAGTTATTGTATCCTTGCCAGAATCTTATAGATAAAAAAATCGTGGTAAATCTATACTATCTAATCTAATATTATAAATGCGAAAGTTTGGATGGATGGATGGATGGATGTATGGATGGATGTTTGTTACTCAATCACGCCCCAACGGCTGAACGGATCTGGATTAAATTTGTCACAGAGATAGATTACAGTCTGGAATAACACATAGGCATACTTTTTATCCCGGAAAAATAAAGAGTTCTCGCGGTAACCGAAAAGCCTGAATCCACGCGGACGAAGTCGCGGGCATTCGCTAGTATCTGTATATAATCAGTTAGACATTTGAAAAATATAGTAATTTTCAAGCTTTTGCACGTGAAACTCAGATAATGTTGTTTACTTTGTGTATCTTAGGAGTTAGGTTTCAGTAGGTAGACAAATTTTGGCCTAAGTTCAATCGGTATGTTAAGCCTTACCTAATTTTGAATTTAAATATAATAAGTACGCACATTTATAAAATAAATTTAATTTATAGCCATAGAAGAAATCAACTCCAACGAATATTACATGAATATCTCAAAGTGACATTCCAGCTAGTAATCCGGGAATTTATTCCATTTATTTATTATTTACAGTGTGTATTTTTTGTAAAAATAATTAGTTTTTTGATTTAGATTTTAATTTATTTATTCGTTTTAATTAAAATATATTTAAAATAGAAGAAATAGTTCTCTCGGTAAATAATGTTTATGTGTGGTATCAAAAAAATATAGTCGATAGGTACCTATCTACCTATTACAGCTTCACAGCGCGCAAAACAGAAAACATTGGCACAATATGGAGGAGGCCTTTACCCGCAAGGGATCCTTAATTAAGTAAAGTAATATTATACCAATGTATTATATCTATCACTGTATCTTATGCGTAAGTAATTAGCATTAACTTCGTGCAGTATCTGTTTTGTTTTTATTAATTATATTAAGTACTTTGTAATTGTATTTAGTTTTTAATTGAGAAATAATAAAGGCATTTTTATTTATTTATTATATCAAGCCAGTAAGTAACACAGGCCAGTAAGCTTCCACGTGTAAACGCAGCTTACACAACCCAACCAGAGCGGTAACAATTACATTTGCACACAATGAGGTGCTTTGGAAAGAAAGCATTATAAGCTCTTCTAAGTTCGTATACGAAGCGAAATAACGGAAAGAACATACTGACACATTTCGAACAGATGCACCGTGAAAGCGTAGCAAACAGACAGACAGACACTCTTTCGCATTTATAATACATTAATGTATGGATTATCATCTCCACCACCACTACAGTCCATTAACGTCCCATTGCTGGCCACAAGCCTACACTATCATAGGAGAAAGGAAATTAGAGCTTTGACCCACCACGCTACTCCAATTCTAGTTGGCGAGCTTTAAGGATAATATTCATTCATGTTAGTGGCTATAACCGGTTAAAATATAACCGGGACGGGTCCTGGGTTCAAGTCCCGGGTCGGGCCATAACATGTATTGCGTTTTTCTAACAAGAAATTCTCAGTACTAGCCCGAAGTTAGGAACTTGGCTTTATTCCACCCCGTGCCTCGGAGAGCACCTTAAGCCGTCGGTTGCGCCTGATCTCTCTCCGGTCGTGTCGGATTTTCCGTACCATCGGGCTATGAGAGTAAAGGAATACATAGTGCACCTGTGTACGTGCACACACTTGTGCTGGTGCACTATATCTCCCGCGCAGATGGCTGATCTGTCTGGAGATTGGTCGCCGTGGCCGAAATTCGTTCGGGAGGACATTATTATTATTATAGATTATCATATCTTACTAAATATTGTTAATGTCAAAGTTTGTTGCCACTCCATCAAGCCATATTACTTAACCGATTTGGCTGAAATTTGGAATGGAGATACATAAACCCTGAATTAAAACTTAAGCTACATTTATCCCAGAAAAAAAGAGTTCCCGCAGGAATTAAAACTTATAATTAAGGGTGTCTATTTCGTAATCACACTTATTTACTAGTATAAAGAGGTATAGGTAGAGGTAATAAGTAATAATTTACCGAGTGTTATTTATAAATTCGTCCAAATGCCACGGGAACAATGGATGGCGGTGTCGCCCGAGATCGATGAGTAACAAGTAATCCCTCAGATGTCGGAAGATCTTACGCAATGAGATTGAACCCGTATGAAGAATGTCGGATTATGTGTTACTGCCTCTTTGGTCTAGTGGTTAGCTCTTTCGATTGCAGATGACGAGTTTTTTATACGACTGCCTGAAAAAAGGAGTATTTATACGACTGTCTGAAAAAAGGAGTATATTGTTTTCAAGGTTCATGTATGTACGTATGTGAGTTTGTATATTCCACCATAACTTCTATACGCCTGAACCGATTTTGATAAATGAGGTATGGTTAGAATCCCTAGCTTATTCCGGGTGACATAGGCTAGTAAAACATAAAAAAAAACTGATGGGGTGACCATGATCCCGCATTAAAGACTAAAGTTGGAAAAAAAATTTCGAATAATCATCATCTAGAAAATTATGAGTAGATTCCAAAAATATATATAACACTATAGTTCAATATCCAGTGATTCACAAAACAATATCATTTAATAAAAATGTAAATAAGATTCTAAGTTAACTAGATTAATTTAGATTTTTAACTTTTTAGTTCGTTTTTTGGCAGGGCAGTCGTGCTTTTTATTTTTTTTAATTCTGATTTGTTGATAGTCACTAAATTAGAGAAGAAGGCCCGATCTACCTAGTAGGGGTCTTCCAAAGTTGCGCTCCATTGCAAGGTGAAAAATCCAGTAACCTGGGACCCCAAAGTCAATTTTAATTATTAAAATGAAGACCTCGCCAACCATTATTATTATGTTTGGAAAGCGTATATTCTATAACATGAATCTTATTCATACATAAATAATAAATGTAAAAGTCTGGATGTTTGTAATACTCCCTCATGCCAAAATGACTGAACCGATTTGGCAGGGAATGAAAATAGGATAGGTTTTAATTACCACACACTTAACACTATATATGATACAACATATTGAACATAACACTTTTTATCCTTGAAAATTATATAGTTCATGCAGAAATCAAAAACTTTAATAAATATATAAACAGCTTATAATTCGCAAATCAATGGGGGATTTATCACCTGCAGCATTAAAATGAAAGTGGTGATTAAAGTCCTTAAATCCAAGTCACAATCAGCCCGTTTAATCGCCATTAAAACTTAAGAGACGTCTTAAAATTCGTCGGTCGCATTCATCAAAAATAAGAAAATAATTAATACCTGCGTTCGGAACGCGAAACGATGCGTTTAGACAAGGACAAGAGCTAGTGGGAAAGTTTAACTAGGTCAATAATCATCTTCACTCATCATTTTTCACTGCCCTATCAATTCCAACTTAAACTACATTATTAACACTTATAAACTTATAACCTGAATTCAAATGAAAATGAAAAACATAGCTTCGAACATTTTCTCTCGGAAAGTTGAAGAGTTCCCGCGGAAATTAAAAAAAACTTAATCTAGTAATGCCTGCGAATTCGTCCGAGTCGATTAAGGTTTTTAGATTCCCGCGCGATAGGTAATGACTTATTATAGTATTTAATAATTGATATACCTAATATTAATAATATAAAAGTGGTCACATCCTTTATATTATATATTCATTTAGCGCCGGTTCTTTGAGCATTAGAGCGCGCACAGCAATAAAACAATACGCCCGCAAACCGACAACAAAACACAGAAAAATATGAATTCCGATCGGGACGGCCGGGGAAACAAAAGATGGTGGATTTTAATGAAATGAAATAAAATATAAATTCCTTCGGGAAGCGAGAATTCTTACATTTTTAATTTGCGACCGCGGCACGGGAATGACCCTAAAAAACCGGACAAGTGCGGGTCGGTTTCGCACACGTAGGGTTCCGTACCATCGTTCTTGCAATTCACGAGTGCGCGTGGCTCGTGGATGTGTAAAGTTCTATCTGTATACATATAAATATGTCACCGTAAGATTGTAAACCGTTGACTGCCTCGTTGGTCTAGCGGTTAGCGTAGTCGACTGCGGATCACGAGGTCCTGGGTTTGATTCCCGGTCGGGCATAAAAATTGTTAGGTATTGGGTTTTTCAATTAAGAAATTCTCAGTGCCAGTCCGGAGTTGGAACTTGGCAGTGTTTCACCCCCGTGCCTCGGAGAGCTTGTTAAGCCGTCGGTCCCGGTTGTTATCACTAACATGATAATAGTCGTTAAAGCCCGCCAACCCGCATTGGAGCAGCGTGGCGGGTCTAAGCTCCTAATTCCCACTCTCCTATGAGAGTGGAGGCCTGTGCCCAGCAGTGGGACGTTAATAGGCTGTAGTGGTGGTGGTGGAAGATTGTAAAAACCGTTAGATTATAATCTAACTCGCGAAATTCTAAACTGTCGAAAGATTGTAAACTGTTCAATGTTCTGAGTGTCAATTTTTGAAATATTCATTTTATTTACGTTTTCTTGTCTCTTTCTTGTAGGTTAGGTTAGGGTTCGACATAAACAATCAAGTCACTTAGGTATTATCGGGTTTAAATACCTATCAGATTACAATCTACCGGAAAATAATGCGTTAAATTCTAATCTTACGACAGTTTAGAATTTCGCGAGTCAGATTATAATCTAACGGTGTTTACAATCTTTCGGTGTAATAGAAATAAGCATAGTTCTAAGAAATATTATAGCGTTAGATATAAACCCGTGAAATAGCAAGGTTGAAAGAGAAAGAAAGAAAGAACAAGTATGGGGAATAAAAGTGCGAGAGGAATATCAGATAGAACTGGAGTGAAAGAGTACCCTTAGATAACATAGGCTCTGATTTATGTCAGAGGAGGTAGATAAAAAAAAAACTTTCGGTGACATATACGTGTAAATGTGTGCGTGATTGCGCGTGCGAACAACCGCTTTGAGCGGCACGCACACTCAGGCAATGTACGCAAATACAGATAAAGTTCACGCGCGCTTGTGAATTACAAGAACTACCTATACGAGATTTAATGCCATGTTATTCTTATAATTAAAGAATTTTATTAAAATATTATTTTATTTTTATTATTTGTTGTTATAGCGGCAATAGAAACACACAATAAAAAAAGTACAATTATATCTGTCTAGCTATCACGGTTCGTGAGATACATATGACACAGCGCGCTTGCAGATAAATGGACGGACGGATAGCGGAGTCTTAGTAATAGCACTAAGGGTTCCGTTGGCAGCCATTGGCCACGGAACCCTAAAAACGACCAAATTCCACATTCATATACAAGTCCGCCACTCCTGATTGAGCCCCGTCGATTTTAACTAAGTGAATTTATTATTCATTTTTATTTTGTTTATTTGGGCTTTGAATCTGTTAGATTTGGAGATTGGAAAAATCTTGTACTTTAAATACTTTTATCATCTTAATAAATTTATTTCAAAAATAGTAATTTAGACTTATTATCTTAAATTTATGCCTATACTTATATAAACTTATCTGTACTTAATATTATAATTGCGAAAGTTTGGATGGATGTTTGTTACTCAATCACGCCAGAACGGCTGAACGGATCTGGATGATATTTGGCACAGAGATAGATTATAGTCTGGAATAACACATAGGCTACTTTCTATCCAGGAAAATTAAAGAGTTCCCGCGGAAACCAAAAATCCTCAATCAACGCGGACGAAGTCGCGGGCATCAGTACAATATAGGTATTATAGATAGACCAAAACACTTCGCAATTTTATAATATTGCTCTGTATGGATAATGTTGTCTTTTTAGAATTGCGACGTGAACAATAGAGGTGCTCTACTTTTTGGCAGAATATTGTTGGCACAGATGCATTGGATTGCATAAACTGTTTACGTGCATATTCCAAGATGGTAGTTGACTGTGCACTTTTAGAAAATCTAGTATTTTTACCAAGGTATATCTTAGTCGAAAGGAAATTTCCATCATACGTATGTAAACAGTATCTTTTAAAATAAACTCTACATAACAAAATGTGGAAATAAGCATCTAATCTACTGTCATATTTTTATCTTACTTTAGATTAATGTGACGATTGAAAAATTTATTTGAATAAAATATATTTGAATTTGAATATTCAAATTAATTATTTAGAATTACCAGCAAATGAGATAAACCAGCAAAAAGCACGGGGATTTCTTTTCTTCAAACAATATTTCTTTTATTCTTGTAAAAAGTAGTAGTCGTAGTAATTAGTAGTACTATTTCTTGCGATTTTCTCGCGACAGTCAAATGACAAAACCACTCTTTTATGATTTACATAGGTTTTGATTGTATTGGTAGGTAAGCATTAATGTAACGTTTATGTTACTGTGTCCTAAATAGATTTTTTACGTATTCAATTTAATTTCTTTTTATTATTGGACCATTACATTTTGAAAATGATTACAGTGTTACGATTACATTAATCACTAATTGGCTTAAAATCCGATGTCGCAGTAAAAATACTTACCTATCATAAATTCATCCAATCACTACAGTTTATATTGTAACAATGACTAATGCAGATTTCACATAATCAAAGTAATAAAACACTTAGATAAATAAGTCAAAATTATAATTAAGCTATTAAATAAAACAAAACAATAATTTCCTGTATTATATGACATTTATAATTACAACAATGAAGCGAAATGACATAAAGATCGGCCATTAAGAATTCCTCAGCACGTCGGGCCGGGACGTGAAATAGACGGATGCATTTTAAATATATCCGTCCACGTATCAAAAGATATTTATCACTGGCGATAATTGCGAAGATAGATTTCGCGATTTGTCGTCCGATGTCTTTTATATAGGACATTATTTTTGGCGCCCAACTCAAATTGTTTCGTAAAGGAATTTGTTTGTCTATTTTGTGGCTTTATTGACGTCGGTTCGACAATTATTTATGTTTTATGTCGATATTTATTAAAGGAGTTTATTTGCTTGATGTAGATTTTAATCATCTAATTAATGTAATATTCACTTAGGTTTAAGAATGTAAAAATATAGTTATTTCTTCATAATATACTTGTTCTGCGTTCATCAATTCGAGGTGTTCTGCGTTCATCAAAACAAATCAATTCAAAAACTTAGCTTTGACTTAATCTCAAGTTTAAGAAAATCTCATACTATTCACATTAATTACCTATGATTAATTACTTTGTTACTATCATTTTGATTATTTAATTGATCAATTGAGTTAATGTGTCAAAAGGCAATTATTGATTTTAAAACTTATTTGAATAATAAAATTTTGATTCTAATTTTTATCCGTATTTGATATTAATTGGAATATTTTACTTTCAATTGAGCGATTAACAAGCAGGAAGTTATTAATGGATATATTGAAGTATACGCAGAAGTTAAATTAGAAGTTGGTACTTTGCTGTTGAGTCACATTATAAGAATGATTCGATCACAACTACAATTAAATCTATCTAAACAGTGTCGGCGGCTCGAAATAGGGCGCCTTTGCAATTATTTTAGTTCTGTCTTTCTGAAAATTGGCAGCGAGTACATCTTACAGAAAGGCATTCGGTTGAGAAACCAGCGACCAATCTCAGGAAACCCGTAATTTGTATGCATTAGAACTGATGGATATCCCACTATAAAGTGGACGATTTGAAATCAACAGACCAGTGTAATTAGACCCGCGATACGACCCCGCAACTAAACAACTTTGTATCGAATGCAACTGGGGGATAGACCAGCGTTGGCTGGACGGTTGTATAAATAAAACCCTGCAATGTGAATAATAGACAAGTACGTGTGAAGTATTTGTGATTTATTTTTATTTTCCTATTTGCTTGGATGCTGAAGGATTTATGTAGACGCAGTTAAAGGTTAGAGGTTCACACGAGTAGGTATCTTCAAAGGCTCCGTATCTCAGTTATCACAGTACACTCAACAGTACGTAAAGGTTTAATATAACTGCCATATTAACTACATGTTAGCCCACCACAATCTTAGACTGCATCATCAAAATCGCTATCAAGGGTAAACTTGGAGAATAATAAAAAAAGTAAGTAATATACATAAGAAGATATAATAATTGTCCTTTCTTTAGGACATCATTTTTGTGAAGGTCTTTGTAAAAATAAATTTAATTGGTAATTAGTCAGCTAAGGCGTCTCTAGTAAACAACTAAGCTTTTAATAGTTGCCTTTCAAAATAATTATAATTATCTAAAATATCTAGAACATTTGCGGTCGCCAAAATGATAATCTCTATTTGACACAATAACGCATTATGTTTAATGGGCACACTTAAAATAGTTCCGCTCGAACGCCATTTTGTTATTCTTATCGCAAATCGTAAACAATTGAATGCAAAAAAATTAACGTAATAAGTTAATGCGATTCCACAATTTAATACCATATTGAGCTTGCAGTGAAAAAAGGCAACCAACGCCGTCGCGGACTAAAAATTTACATTTGTAATCAGAACCATTAACGTCTACAATAAACTGCATTGACATGTGACCGAGGGGGACGGAGCTATCGCCAGTGAAAGAGATGGGGAGCTTTCCGACAATCACGACGGATACAATAGCCTTCGTGACTAAAGTGAAGACGTTTATCCACGAGAACCGTTTAGTGAAATGAAACTGTAACATAACGGAATAGAATCCATATTCTAATTACAATTAAATGTTGATAGTACAAATTGTGCTATGCTGTATTGTCGGCGCGTGCACTCTTAGATAAAGACGTATGTATATGGAAAGAAAGAGATGAAACAGTTTCTGTCAATGCGTTTCATTTCAATTAAAGTGCGTTCGGATTTTATGCGTTTGCGAAAAATGCGCGGAGATTTATCGTTTCGCTTTCTGCGTAGTCTATTATCGCGTACGCATATTATCTTGCGAGTACATGTATATGCATGCAAGTTACATGTTGCGATGATATGCAAATGATTGTAATTTATTGATCCGTTCGTAATAATGCACGGCTCGGCTGTGTTTTTGAAAATTAATGAGGCTCTCTCTTTGTTAAACTGTTTATGATTTCCTTGTAAGCTAAAAAGCCGGCGCGATTTGTTTCTGTTAGGTAAATTGTGATACTACTTAAGAATCAGGGGGATCAGTGATCAATTTCATTTTTCGAAATGAATTACGAACGACAACAGCTGTTAAAGAACAAAATTTTATTTATGAGTACTTATAATTAATATTCATTTATTAAGTTCTGCTACTTGTGGTTAAACTTTGCAGTAAAAATAATAATTATATGAACCTAAATAATATCTTTTTCGCACATGTAAAATTATTCGACCTCAATATACTTGACTTCATTAGTTCATACTATGCATAGCTTTAGGAACGAAGTTATAGCAGAATGTGAAATATTTAATAATGTGCAATCCAATAAAGGCAAAATTTCTAATTGGAAACGCATATTTACAGTGTGAATTCCAATTAAAAACAAAACCAAACTACGATACCTATTCCGTAGGTATTTGTAAATTATAATTTTAAAACAAATCATATCAACAAAATTAATAACAATAATTTACCAAAATAATTCAAACAATAATCCAAGAACAAAAATGGAAACAATAATTGAAATAACCTATCACACTACCCAACAGGTGCGTGAGAATCCGAACACAAGAGAACACAAACGAACATAAACGAACACGTAAACCGTACACACAGCATATGAAATACGGGACATGCTCAGGTTAATTAATATTACTATTCTAAGTCCCGACGAAATATTGTTGTTATTTATGCGTCTGCATTCAATATGTGGAACAAAACGAGGAATGGCCAGACGTCGGTGCTTAAATGTCTTTAACGTAGGACATCTGTGTATTGTAGAGAAAATTTGTGTACGTTTGTTTGTATTTAATATTAATTTTATGATTTTGTCAACAGGTACGTTACATGCTGGATAGTACGTGTACAGTCAGAACATCTTTCTGGTCAATATTGCTTCGCAACGACAACATGTAGACGATAAAGATTTCCGGCAGCTTTTCGATTTTGCGTACATTTCTAAAAGAAATAGAGTAAGTTTTACTAAACCATATTATTATTTATTTAATTAGGTATAATACTAACATAAAATTAGTCTGGTACTAACAATAATGGACCTCTGTAGTCTAAGAAATAAATTATTCATTCATTCAAAAGAAGACGAAAGTTCACAAAATGACTACTATTTATTTCAATTTATAAAATAAAAAGGTAAAGCCAGGAATACCACAAGTGTATTAGAAATGTTATTTTCGACATTACAAACGCACAAGACCGCTGTCTAGCTATTTCCAGGCCACGTTTTGTTGTCCCGCAAAATTATTCGAAATGTTACAACTAGCACACTTTTCAATATGTCAGAAATTGAATAGATTAACGAAATTACGACATTAATAATTTATGATGTTGCCTCCTAAACGTATTTTTCTGTTGACTTAATTTTAAAAGTATTTCACTACTCTTTGTTTTTGGTGTATTTTGAAACTTTTTTCTAATTTCTTATGATCGAATAAGAGTATCGAGTATCGAGTAAGAGTTCTTTTATCGTCGGGGCATAAAAAATAAGGAATAGGGATTTCTTATTTAATTTCTATAAAAAGTTGATATTTCTGACTACATTTTCCATTCTACTTGACACTAGCAAGATAGTCATATCAAGCCTATATATCTATATAAAATCGCGTATCTCGTTCTAAGCTTTTTTGTTTTTTCATTATTTTAATCGAGCTGTTATTGATTCAATTGCGAATACTTCACCAGTTCCAGAATTTACAATTGAAACGAAAAATAATTCGATGCATGCTATAACGTATCTTCGTTTCGTTGGTAGATTACCAAGATTTGAACAGAGCGATGTGGACAGCCGCTGCAAAGACCGAGGATATTTCCTTGACGCATTCTAGCGTCACCCTGATAATACATGACGTTATAGCACTAAATAATATCACACATATAAATGTTAAGTTGGCTGGCTGTTTATAGAATAAAAATAAATTGTTCATTTCTACAGATTAATTTCAAATTAATTTTTTTTAAATTCAAATAAACTTTTACAAATTCTTTTGCATCGTCAAGTGAATCTATCATCAAATTTAAAAGGGTAAATTCATTTAACATCAGATAATAAGTACTGTACTCAATTTAATTTATTTTTCATATAGCCTACATTGAAATTGCGAGTTCCAATGCCTGTTGAGCCATCCGATACGAGTCAATTTCAGACGAATACGTAATTTTTCTACCAGCTGAATGACGTAGCAGCTCTCCTTTCAATCTTGTCAGAGTATCTTTTGTTTACTTCAAACCTTTATAATTGTCATTTTATCCAACAACTAAGTTTAGTTGACAGATATCATATTTGTAAACACAACCTAGCGACTATAATAAATAAGTACTATTTAATAATTTTTGGATTTAAATTGGATATTTGCAATTTTTTTCGTAAGTCTGCTACAATCTTAGGCGGCATGATTTACCTACAGGTCATAGAATACTACCTAAGTCAGTTTGCAGCTCCTACTAACAAAAAGCATTTTGGCGTAAGTTCGATAGTCTTTCGTGTGATAATGTACTATCATGGTGACGTTACTCGTGACACAGGCGCGGTAGACGTCTGGTTATTTGTGGCGTACGTTTTGTTGTTCCGAGACATAATTTGCGTGTGTTACATGTTCGTACGAGGTATTCTTATATTCCGTTACGTCATAATCCAGAATGCGATTTAAATGACGATTCGAGAATTAAAAAATTAGTCTTTGATACTTGAATCGTCATTTAGAACTAGTTAAGGTCATAATGAGTAATCATTGTTTTTCGGAACTCTGTAGTCTGTTGTCAAATATTTCGAATATCGTTAGAATCGGTAGAATTTAATTATTATGATTCCAATTTCAAACCTTTAACTTATAGAATTAATTGGGAACTATTTTAGTGTAATTATTTTAAGAACCTTTTATATTACTTACTTATATTCCGTTTTGTTATTTATATGATATCAATTTGAAATGCATATTGAAATAATACGTTGAGTTTTGAATTTTGAACTTTTCACTTTTGAAATACCAAAATTATTTTCCTTCTTAATTACGGAATGTATATTAAATAAAGAAAATAATATTAAAATAATACTGTTTTCAGCTGTGGTAGTAAGCCCCTGAACTTGTTATTTGTATAAGGTTTCAATTATTTCTTATTTATCAAGTATTCCATACAGCAATGGGCGACTTGCACGTATAAGTTCATAGTCGCCATGAAAGGTTTACGAGCTACTATGGCGTTAACAATAAACATGTGGGTTGTTATGTCGCTCTAAGTATTAGTAATGGTGGAAATATTATTAACCATTAATGCTCTTAAGCCGCTGTTACGCCCGTGAAAAAACTCGGAAAAGCACGAATCACACTCATTTACTGAGGGTTCCGTAATTTGTAACAGTAGTTATTTTTAACCGAAATATTGTTGTGTTTGTTTCTTAAAGTTCCTAAGCTTACCTCTCTATAATCTATACTTCTATACTAATATTATAAATGTAAATGTTTGGATGGATGGATGCATGAATGTTGATCGGATCGGAAAAAAGCGTTAGAACGATTGAACGGATCAGAAATTTGATGAGTTCCCGCGGGAACCAAAAATCCTCAATCCACGCGGACGAATTCGCGGCCATCAGCTAGTCTCAACTTGAGACTATAAAACTAAGTTCATTTTCTATGTGGTATTTCGCTAATTAAGGGTCTTTAAAACTGCGTTATTTTTACACTGACACTTCTTTCTTTTTATTTTCTTTAGCCCTGAGAATAAGACATTTTTAAATTCCCAAATTGACCCTGCCGGGGATCGAACCCTGGGCCTCCGCATGTTAAGACAAGGTGGTTGGTATAGTGTTTGACAGTTGATTTGATTTGAAATAGGAAATTGATTTTTTTAATTGTCAATAAAATATAAAATATTTAAAGTGCATTAAATGATGTGACTACAATTTTAAATTCCGAGCAATGATTAAATTAAAACTTAAAAGCCATACTAAGAAAAATCTACTTGTAAATTTCAATTACACCTTCTATTAAGCTATATTGCACTCAATGTTACTTAACTTTAGAAGTTATATTTGTTTGAATTCATGTGACAGCTGTGTGCTTTCCTTAGCTTTTTTAGTGACGTGATCTAATACGTAATATTCTTGTAGGCCAGGAGCTAACGTCATAGCTAATATTATGTTATGTGAATTACATGTAGGAATTAACAAAATCGTGAATTACATAAGATAAGAATCAAAGTTTTTTTACGTTAATTAATAAAGCTTTGAACAAATTACTTAAATAAATAATAATATGTGTACAATGAAAAAAAGAATATCAATTCTTGAACATGTATGTATTTTCCTTTTGATAATTTTAGAGTATTCAGATAATAACTATACGAATATAATATTACTATGCCCGCTTATGCCCGCCACTTCGTATTCGTGAAGGTTTTGGTTCCCGCGGAAACTCTTTCATTTTCCTAGATAAAAAGTAGCCTATGTGTTATTCCAGACTAACACCTATCTCGATGCCAAATTTCATCTAAATCTGTTCAGTCTTTTTGCCGTGATTGAGTAATAAACATCCATCCATCCATCCAAACTTTCGCATTTATAATAATAGTATAGATACTCTTCGCATCTTTTAAGGAGAAATATCCACTATATACCATGTACAGCTCTAGGCATTGTTTTATCTTCTTTATCAACAATTTAAAAATTAGATGAAGATTATATTATGAGTCCACTTTATATTAATCTCTAAAAGATTTTCAGCCACCAACTCTCGAAATAAAATTCGTAACGAGACTCTTCAAGTGAACATCCTGTAACATAACACATTCCAACATTCCCAACATTTCCTTATACATCGACGCATCACAACGACACCCATTCACAACAATGCACACATAACAAGCAATGTATAGCCACATATTCGATATAGTTTGTACGCAAGACGTTTCAGCCCTTAAGGACGTTAACCCTGCCTTTTTTCTTCGAATCATATAGCTTCCTTTTTATCTCCGTACGGTTTTTAGGGTTCCGTAACCAAACTTTGCCAACATTGCCAACCCTATCACTAAGCCTCCGCTGTCCGTCCGTCCGTCCGTCAGTGCCAGTGGACTGTATCTCATGAACTATAATAGGTACACAGTTGAAAATTTCATAGAATATTTATTTCTCTTGCCGCTATAACAACAAATATTAAAAAAAGATGATGTTCGCGACATCGTCAGCGAGGACTAAGTTTTTTTAAATTCCCGCGGGAACTCATTAATTTTCCGAAATAAAAAGTAGCCAATGTAAGGCCCCGGGATACAAAGTATCCCTGTACCAAATTTAAGACAGACACACTTTCGCATTTATTATATTAAATAGTAATAGTAAATTAGTAAATAAATATTAGTAAAATTAGTAATCAGTATGGATAAAGGGTTACCCTCATGCGCACAAGAAACGCGATTTTTGAGCGATTCGCTTGTTTCTATGAAGAAAATACATACTTACTGCTTAGAAATTATTTAGTGTTAAATCTTGTACCATGATACGGGACCCATAATGTGCGAATCCGACTCGCACTTTGCTGGTTTTTTATACGATTTTAATTGTAATGCTTCTTTGTGTGGCTACGTCACCGTTGACAGGCGTTTTGATTAATCTACCGTCGATTTGGAGGTTTTTGGGCCGTAATCGTTATAAATTGAAACAATTTGGAGATTTCACGTTATGCCTTATAATCATCATCCTACTTCTTACTAATATTATAAATGCGAAAGTTTGGATGGATGTATGGATATGTATGGATGTATAGATGTTTGTTACTCAATCACGCCGCAACGGCTGAACGGATCTGGTTGAAATTTCGCACAGAGATAGATTATAGTCTGGAATAGCACATAGGCTTTTTATCGCGGAAAATTAAAGAGTTCCCGTGGGAACCAAAAAAACTGAAACCACGCAGACAAAGTCGCGGGCGTTCGCTAGTACTTTATTTTGTAATAAAGGTGTATTACAATTTTACACACCTAAAGTTATATAAAGACACATTTCATTAAATTATATTATAAAGACTAGCCAATGTCCGCGACTTCGTCCGCGTGGATTGAGGCTGTTTTGGTTCCCGCGGGAGCTCTTTGATTTTCCGGGATAAAAAGTAGCCTATGTGCTATTCCAGACTATAGTCTATCTCTGTGCCAAATTTCAGTCAGATCCGTTCAGCCATTGGGGCGTGATTGAGTAACAAACATCCATACATCCATCCAAACTTTCGCATTTATAATATTAGTAAGAAGTAAGATTAAACTTCTAGTTAATTCATTATTGGTGCATTACATTTTTACACACATAAAATTTTAAGTACTTAGTTACATCAAATTTCTAAATGAAGTTACAGTATAGTCATAGCTAGTAGCTTAGGACCTACTGATTTTTTGAACATGAAATACTTCATTAACAATATAAGTCTTTGATTATTTGTACCTACTCATTAATAATATCATATTTATTTTATAAACGAATAAAAAAATTTAAATCATTGTATCATCATTTCCATCATATAAGTAAAAACCCTTAAATAAAAATATGCTAGGTAAATAAACACATCAATCCTTTTGTATAAATTCCTCTAAACAACGCTTTACAGTTAATTTCAAACTACGGTTTACGGTTTAAAAAAAAGTACCATAAAATTGCAAAGGCAATAATTATGATATTAAAAAAAAAGTAGCAACGAGAGAACAAAGTAAAGAATCTAACTAACAAATTACAATTCGTTACAACAATCGAAATCCAATCTCACTCTATATTTTTATGATAAAAATCAATTCGTAATAATAAAAGAACGCCTGCGTTTAAAAACCATAACTAAAAGAATAAAAACCCATTCAGTGTAGAGACGGCACGATTCGATCAATTTAAAAAAATAAAATTAGACGACGCCCGCATATAGAAATTGTAACCCTTTGTATACAAAAACACCTCCCCCTTCTAGGGCTGTCAATTGAATATTAAAAAATCTCTGATATTTAATTATAAATATGGAAATTTAACGAGTAATCTTTAAATTTCCATAACACTTTCAAGAATGTAACTGTTTTCTGCGCTAAGCAAAACTTAAAATTTGTAGGTTTTATAATTTAAAGGTTTATTTTACTTAAAACTAATAGAAAACATACGAATATAATATTAACTTGATCGTTCTATTTTATATTTCGATAAATAGATAGATACTTACCGAGGAGATAAATTTACTATCAAATTCTTAAAATGTTTTGTTTTTCTTTGTCTGAAGTAATGAATCATCTTCATCTTCTAAGTATAAAACATAACATAACTATAACATGTGCTAACATTTATAATATTCATAACCTAAAACGTAGAATATATTTGAAGATTTACTTTTTCTATCCCAATCGGGGTTCTAACAAACTGGAACTGAATGTTTGTGCACTAGCAACAAAAATAGCAGAGATTATAAAGTTTTTAACTGCTGGTAACCCTACGCTCGCCCCAACTGAAAAATGTTCCAGAAATATTAAAATAGTCAAAAGAGTTAAAATTAAAATCGGGGGGTAGTCACAAAAAACGTAATCCGTAAACTAACACAGCTGAGCGGATCCCACCAAATAACGAGTAGTTTTATATTTCAAGCGATTCAGCGCTCTCGATCGCTTTCATATTGCGTAAAATGTACCTAAATCTAGGTACAGTTATTAAAATCGGAGTAGTTCTGTTTTTCTATGCAACTTTCACAGTTACCGAATATAGAAATGTTATAGTTTTTTTTTGTGTAATAGATAATTGGTAGCCCCCATCGATTTGTCGAATCCATATCCATACTAATATTATAAATGCGAAAGTGTGTCCGTCTCTCTGTCTGTCTGTCTGTCTGCTACGCTTTCACGGCCCTACTACTGTTGCTGTGCGTTGATGATAGATCAGTCAGTCAGTCACTCGGAAAATCCTTAATTTACCAGGATAAAAAGTAGCCTATGTCCTTCTCCTCGTATCTCTATACCAAATTTCATCAAAATAGATTGAACAGATGGGCCGGTAAATCGTAGCAGACAGACAGACGGACACACTTACGCATTTATAATATTAGAATGGATTTAGAAGTGTAATATAATTAAACAACGCTTCAAATACCTAACAAAATAAATCGCAAATGAACAGATGTAATACGCAAACATTTTTTAAATATTCCATTACAAAATACAATCAACTCGAAACATAATAGGTTCTTTAATATAGTGATTGTTATCGGTTAAAAAAATATGATTTATTTTAAGCCAAAATTAAAACGTAAACAATGAATTCAAGAATTTTATTTATGTTTAAGTTAATTTATTTTAACATGAAGTAATTTTATTTCAAGGGCATTCACTTTTTTCAATTGATCTTAAAACATGTTTTAGCTGTATAGTTGTTTAAAAATTTAGAAATATTTATGTAATTTAAGTTACATTAATCTAACCATGACCTTCTTTTAGAAAAAAAAGAACAAGAACAGTATATAGTATCTCATTGCGGGCTCACTCCTGAGCACGATTCTCCTCTCGGAATGAGAAGGGTTTGGTCATAGTCCACCACGCTGGCCAAATGCGGATTGGCAGACTTCACACAACTTCAACAACATTACAGAAAACTCTTAGGTATGCAGGTTTCCTCACGATGTTTTCCTTCACCGTTCGAAGCAAGTGATATTTAATTAATAATTTGATATTTGATAATAATAATAATCTTAAAACGCACATAATATGTAGCTTCGAGAAATTGGAGGCGCGTGCCCGGGGATCGAACCCGCGACCCCGTACAGGAGGTCGGGTGTCTTAACTCTTAACCACTAGGCCATCTATATAGCTATATATAGTATAATTTCAATCATAATGTATTCAGACCTATTATTAATTGTTAACTCCGATCCACGATATAATATGATATTTTATATTAACACAAGAAATTTGAATGCACAAAGAATAATTTTTTTTACGAATTCCAAATTCAAATTTCTTTGTGTCCAGTTACATTGATAACTCTTTGTATAGAAAAAGGCAAGGGAGCCAGCATGACGAACGCAATTTAAAAAATGGTAGGGTTTCGCTTTACGTTCCAATTCCACAAAAATGAACTCGCGACGAGTGATTTGACGACTCGAACGGATTGTAAAATGGATGTGCTATGCAGTAACGTGATAACGATTTTTTAAATTCTTTTTTTAAATTTTGCCTCATCTGTCTGCTTGTTAAATGTATAATTCGACCTGTTTAAGGAGTTCATAGCTTCATAGCACGTCAAAAAGCACGTATGAACTCCTTAAACAGTTCGGAGTTCAACCGAGAACATTTTATGCTGTCAAATGATAACGATTTGCTTAGACAATTGAGGCTCAATGGCTGGTGACAGACGGGCTAGCTCATTTTTTTGCGCAAAGGATTAGCATGGCTGTCCAGCGCGGATATGGAGCCAGCGCGGACATGATTTATATAGTAATTATTAATTAGATTATGCTAGCTAGCTTTAAGCTTTTTTTACTATTACAAAATAGTTCAACATGTTGGAAAATGATAACGAAACAGTAAAATAAAGTCAGGACTTAGGAGTCAGGATGTCAATATAGTTTGCCTAAATTTTCTTTACTATGGAAGAACTAAAGAAAAATTAATGGCTCGATTTTAAGGAATGATAAAAATACTCCTTTTACCCATAGATTGCAAGTGATCAAAATATTTGTAAATCTAAAGCTCGTTTGTACCTGCAATGCAGTCCATTACATAGGTTCTATTACGTTTAGGTTAATTATAAAATTGTATTTCCTCGCATAATTGGGTATTTGACAACTAGTCAAATCAGCAACTTTTTTTCTAACGTTAAATCGCGTGCTTAGTATGAAGCTCCGTACGAAGCGATTTGCTTCCTTTTTCTATTTGAACCGCTAGGATATGGAATGCCCTTCCGGCTTCCGTTTCCCCCTCCTCTTTTAATATAGGTACCTTCAAATACTCGGTGCTTCAAATCAAGGGTGAATAGGCATCTTCTAGTCAAGTGCGCCTAGAAGGTACCACCTTAGGCTGCATCACCACTGGCAAGTAAGTCTGATTGCAGTCAAGCGCTAGCCTATATATTTAAAAAAATATAGTATGGGACTTTGTATTGAATATTGACGTCATCAAAGTTCGACGCACTTTTTACTTTAATCGAAAGGTAGTTTAAAATAGTTATTCAACATAAAACTAACTGGGGACGGGGATATTACGACTTTTGGGAGATCCTCTATTTAATAATCACAAAAAATAATTTAATTGAATAGTTGTCAAATACCCAATTGAAGACCTTTGGGTAATTTTTCTACTTGGCAATCTATTGAAGCCTGTGATCCTTTTGCCTATCATGATCGTATCACTCCAAAACCACGATGTAGAACCGTGAGCTTGTTATACATACACTCCACGCCACGCATTAAAACATATAGAATTCCTTCCTCAACCTAATCTTTACAAATGAACATTTCAAGTACAGCACACAACGAACGAAATATTTTTATAATGAAAGAAGCACTCAAATCTAAAATTAACATGAGTGAAAACAGAGTTTGAAATGTTCCCATCCACTTGAGAGTGTTTTACTTTTAAGTAATTTCACTTGTGTACATAAAGGCATAAAACCCTCCGCACGCACACACCGCCAGCGCCGCAGATGTTGATTCCATAAAATAATATTTCATGTAAAGCACTAACCGCCCGACCGAGGGCGGAAGGATTGAGTTCTATTTTTAAATTTTTATATTTCAACAATTCACGGCGACCAGACTCTTTGTACCAGAACGATTTATTTACTTCCATTCCAATAAAAAACGGCTTCGCTTTGCCGTAATATATTTTTGCATTATCGCGCATCGCGAGTTCGACATTTGAAATTGGAGCTAAGGTGAAATTATATTATTTATATATTTTTAATTTCAATATTCCTTGCTACGTTAAATATTCTTAGATATTAGGATAATATTATCTAAAATTGCCCGAATTAGTTAATTAGGAAATAATACTACATTATTACTGCTGAATATAATACTGCTAAATACTGAATGCTTGTTTACTGCGTTATTTGTGAAATTATTCTTTCATCAATTCATGGTAACAAGCCTCTTTGTCTTAATACGATTTATTTAATACAATTTCAATAAAAAATCTTGTCGCATATTTTCGCTTTATCGTGTAGGATCGCGACTTCGACATTCGAAAATGGAAGTTCGAATTCGAATTTTAATTAATTACAACAGATTTTAGCATAAGTATTTTACAGTAATACCAAATATCAAGGAATTGGTAATTCTAAGTTTAAATAATTCAAGTTGATAATGTTAAAATACTAGAGCTAACATAGAGTTATTTTTTTTTAAATTTAAAACTAATCAATTTGAAAGTAGTTCGGTAGCCATTACACTTTTATAAAATGTCAAATAAAGATTTGACCTCCAAAAACTATTCAGCTTTAATGTTCCTCGAGATCATTCATCAATTAAAATGGAAGGGGACTCGTTATTAAAGAGAACAAAAAAAGGTTTAAGGGTCAAAGCACATTAGTGGATACTTTCAGCATCGGCAATTTGCGACGGTATATTTTTCGGCGACTCAGTTTACGTTCGAGCTACTATGATCGCCTATATTCACGATTGATGTGAAGATTCACCGCGTATTGACGACTTGTTGCGTTAGGTCGTTATATCATTTAGCAAAGTGCCAATATTAGTGATAATCTCAAGTAACTTATTTTAAATAATATAATATGTAAATTTTGATGATGACAATGTGATTATTAACTGAATGGTTTTAAAGTGCAATAATTGAGTATCCCCCCCATAAATGGAATTTGACATATGTAATTAAGTAGGAGCTATTATCATATTATCTCTTATTATGTTATATTATTTTATTTCGTTTCTAATTGTAATTTTGTATGACCTTTTATTAATTTAATTTTATCTAATTTTCTTTGTTTTTGTTTTAAAAATTGCTATACCACTTTGATGATGATGAATATTCATACACCATTAATTGGTAGAATGTATAAGGCTCTCAAACTGTAATCATGTCAACTTTATATCACCTACATTCTCATGAATAAATTATTATTATCAGAACGTCAATACTCAGTTTTCGATCCCATTGCCATTATTATACGTGTAGATTACAGCTTACAGATTAAGTCATCACTAGAAGACTTCGTTTAAATTATTAATGTCAAATTGTATCAGTTTTTCTATTACCTTCTGTTTAACCCATCTGTTTAAGATTTAGAGTAAATTTGGTACAGATATATGTTGCATCCCGGGGTTGGACAAAGGCTAATTATAACCCGGCAAAACAAAAACTCTAAAGGTGTTAAAAAACCAGTCGCGGGCATATTCTTAAATGTGTCAAGGATAGGAAATAATAATGACATGTCAATGTAGAGTTAGAGTTTAATCGCTTCTAACAATACGATCAAATCGCCGATCAACAGCAGAAGTGTTGTGTGCGTTGACCCTAAGTCTCAGGCACAGGTCTTGGGTTTAAAAAGCTTCGTTTCGAAGTAAAGAATGTTGTGTACAATCTCGGTTCAGACAAAAAAGTGACAACAGATAAAAAATAAAGCACAACACAACACGGCCCGGGAACAGATTATCAGCGCTAAAAGGGTTGCTCCCGCGCTCTCCTTCTTTTGTTGCTTCCAAATTCAAACTTCAAGCCCGTACAAGGAGCGTTCGAATGCGAATTCTATTTTTGAATATTCTACCGAGAATTTTTAATTAATGCCGCTCGACTGTGCCCGTATTTTTTAAAATTGGTATTCTGTTTTTAAATCGAGTCCGATATTCAATTTTTTTCGCGTTCGATTCCCCCGTTTGTTATTTTTTTATTTATGTTGTGCGATAATGACGTTTCTGTTTAAGTGCTTTATTTCGATTGGGGATTTTCATTCCGATGTTCTTGAAGGTCGGTAGTTTTAGTGATTAATGGGCGCGATATGTGGAGTGCTTTTTAAACGAAATATTGAATTTAATGATGTTTTATGGAACTCTCCGCGGATCTGTTTTTATTTTGTACGTGGGCGGAATTCGATGCTCGATATCAATTGAACGCCACGACTAGGAGTAGACACTAGACTAGACTTAGTTCTCACATCCGATACAATTCTGGCATTCTTTAAATGTGAAAATTACGACTCTGACTAGTTAACAGTTTAATCACAAAGCTATATATTTTTTGAAAACAGAATATTTAATCATATTAATTGCAAAGTATCATAAATTCAACTTGATATATCTTCACTTAAAAGCTGCAATTCATACGCACTATTATTGATTTATTATAATATAAATATTTATCAAATTATAAAGTTTATTTATTTGAATAAGGCAACTTAGGCTATTGAAATATTATAAACATAATTACAATAAACGAGCCTGCTTGAAAACAAAAAAGATATCATTAACAGTATAGACTAGACTTTATTGACCCAATGGCTGATAAATTTGACAACTTTTTTATTGTATTCCACTACAAGTTAGCCCTTGACTGCGATCTCACCTGATGGTAAGTGATCATGCAGCCTAAGATGATAGCGGGCCAACCTGTTAGGGATATGGCAGTTATATTGAATCCATACCCCTAGTCGGTTTCCGGTAGGGTAGGGTGGTAACTAGCCAAGGCCAAAGCCTCCCACTGGACCAGTCCAGAGAAAATTCATAAATGATATTATTTCCCAAATTGATCCTGGCGGGATTCGAACCCGAGACCTCCTTAACACGAGACGTTAAGACAACAGCGCTCAACACTGCACCAGGGAGGTTTATGCAGTTAACTTTATGCAGTTGTAAAATTTATCGGCCATCGGGTCTTCTCTTTTCTCATTTCAAAATAATGTTACCTTTTCGGCCAATTTCAATAATTCCACGTCTATGAGATGTAATGCTCATGTATCGACATTCTACGTCACTATGCGATGTTGCTTAAAATTTATCGACATTAATACGAGAGTGCATACCGTGATAAAACATAAATTACCTACAGCATTCGATTAGCTGGCAATTTGGCGTTTATTGCGTCCGCTCTATTACAATGAGCCCTTATAATATGATTCTAATAAGACTTGTGAGGTCACGGTTTAGAATAATCTTCATACATTTTTGACAACCTCCGTGGCGCAGTGTTGAGCGCTGTTGCCTTAACGTGCAGAGGTCCCGGGTTCGATCCCGGCGGGGTCAATTTGGGAATTTATAATTTCTGAATTTTCCCTGGTCTGGCCTGGTGGTAGGCTTCGGCCGTGGCTAGTTACCACCCTACCGGCAAAGACGTGCCGCCAAGCGATTACACGTTCCGGTACGATGCCGTGTAGAAACCAAATAGGGGTATGGGTTTAATATAAATGCTATGCCCCTAACAGGTTAGCCCGCTATCATCTTAGACTGCATCATCACTTACCATCAGGTGAGATCGCAGTCAAGGGCTAATTTGTACTGTTTTAAAAAAAACTATTTGGGTATAATAAAAGCAGTAAGTCAACTTAGCATGTATGAAATGTCTTTATTCTGTGACAATTCTATATCCTAGGGGCGGTGATAGCCTAGTGGTTAAAGCCTTAGGTTTCCTATTGAAGGAGTTCGCTACGCATCTTTTGTCGGAGTTAATCTTTACCTCATAGCCTGATGGGACGGAAAATCAGGCACGACCGGAGAGAGTTCAGGCGCAGTACCGACGACTTTACGTGCTCTCCGTAAATTTTTCATAACCCCCCTTATATAATAATACTTTATAACCCCCACCAAACTATATATTAAGTGTTCACCACCACTACAGCCCACTACAGTCCTTTAACTGCTGGGCACAAGCCCCCACTCTCATAGGAGAGAGGGAATTAGAACTTAGACCCACCACGCTGCTCCAATGCAGATTGGCGGAACTTTAACGAATATTATCATGTTCGTGATAATTATCGGGGTCGACGGCTTAACGTGCTCTCTGAGGCACGGGGGTGAAACACCACCAACTTCTTAAATCCGGGCTAGTACTGAGAATTTCTAGTCAGAAAAACCCAACACTTATTACGGCCCGACCTGGGACTCGAACCCGGGACCTCGTCAGCCGCAGTCAAACATGCTAACCACTAGACCAACGAGGAAGTTATATATTTAGTATAGTATAATATAAATACAAGGTATGAAACGTCATAGTGTGTCAATGAGTAACCAATAAGTCGCATTAAGGGGTCACTTGACGCATCGCATGCCTCCGGCATACGCGAGTCGTTGACCCCGATTCGGCTGGGAACTTCTCATTATGACACCTTTATAATCGATAGGACGGAAAATCCGACGCGACCGGAGAGAGATCAGGCGCAGGACCGACGGCTTCACATGCTTTCCGAGACACCCTAAAGATCAATCTAATTCATAGAATAACCATCTTCTATTTGGGTATAAAAAGCAGTAAGTTAACGTACAAGGTATACAACGTCGTAGTGTGTCAATGAGAAACCAATAAGTCGCATTAAGGGGTCACTTGGCGCATCGCACGCCTCCGGCATACGCGAGTCGTTGACCCCGATTCGGCTGGGGGCTTCTTATTATGACACCTATATAATCGATGGGACGGAAAATCCGACGCGACCGGAGAGAGATCAGGCGCAGGACCGACGGCTTTACGCGCACTCCGTGGCACCCAAAAGATCAATCTATTTCATAGAATAACCATCTTCTATTTGGGTATAAAAAGTAGCATGTTAACGTACAAGGTATACAATGTCGTAGTGTGTCAATGAGTAACCAATAAGTCGCATTAAGGGGTCACTTGACGCATCGCACGCCTGCGGCATACGCGAGTCGTTGACCCCGATTCAGCTGGGGACTTCTTATTATGACACCTATTTAATCGACACATCTAGCCGTTCGGAGCATCAATGAACGCGACTTGGGTACGTGGTTTAGATAGATAGATAAATTTTCTATTGCCACACATAATATATAACTTCTAAATAAATAAATATTTGCCTGGTGGGAGGCTTCGGCCGTGGCTAGTTACTACCGGCAAAGATGTACCGTCAAGCGATTAGGAGTTCCGGTTCGATGCCGTGTAGAAACCAAATAGGGGTATGGGTTTAATGTACCTAACTGCCATGCCCCTAACAGGTTAGCTCGCTACCATCTTACACTGCATCATCAATTACCATCAGGTGAGATCGCAGTCAAGGGCTAACTTGTAGTGGATAAAAAAAAACATAGGTACCTTCAAGGCAAGAGTGAATAGGCATCTTCTAGGCAAGCGCGCTCCAACCTAGACCTCATTATTTGCTTTGCAGTATGCATGACTGTCGTCAAGCGCAAAACTATCACGCAGTAAAAAAACATAGCATAGAAATAACTTAGAAACAAAAAATACAGAAAACAGCGCGTACGCAAGGGCGGTGGTTTAGATATATTTTAAGCGTTTTATTGTGCTCAAAATAGTTATTAATTTTGGCACTGCAAGGGATGATGATGATGCCTGCCTCTACAAGAAATAATTTCTTAGTGATTATATTGGAGTACACTCCATAAGAATCGATTTTCATACATTATAAGGCCGGGTATGAAAATTTATGGAAAGTAAAATCAAACTTTCTCCGTTACGTTACGTTATGTTTATGTTTCCATGGTAACACTTTACGTTCGTAAAGAGTAAACTCCAGTCGTGCGTCGGACGAAGCTGACACACACAATGCTTTTTTTTAAATTAAGGGTCTCTCAAAAGACCTAAAATTCACAACCGCGATTAGTTTGCAGTTTCTTAACCATTTAAAACAAAATGTTCTACGAAAAATGTACATTTGAAATTTGAAAATTCATGATTGTTATTTCAAATCACGCAACCTTGTTTTTTTTAATCTGTGAAACAATAACTTAGATGAAAAAAAAAGAGAAAAAAACACTGTATTCATCTCGTAGGTAGGTACCTATATCTAAGTACGTTGCCTCGTTATCGATTG
This sequence comes from Erebia palarica, assembly GCA_964035005.1. Lineage (NCBI taxonomy): Eukaryota > Metazoa > Arthropoda > Insecta > Lepidoptera > Nymphalidae > Erebia > Erebia palarica. The sequence goes on from OZ035992.1 coordinate 7,009,925, forward strand.
AAACATCGTAAAATCGTAATAGCCGGCAGATATTATAAATAATTTATACCTATTATGTTTCATACACAAAAGTAGATATTAATAATAGGGTAACGTGTCTGATATCTTTCGAGTGAGTTAGCACATCTCGAAAACTTTGATGGTTAACGTGCGGTAGAGTAAAATGGACCTAAATTCCTGAATATAAAGTCGTATTTACATTTTTAATTCACAAAGCTTTATAGCTTTATGGAGGAATCACTGAGTGCGAAAACTCGTTACGAAGTTAAGTTGATTTTATATAAGTAAATGCACACACTACCATTACAGGACAAAACTTAATTCTCCCCGCAGCTGATGTTTCGTTAAGTATACGCTTTGTCCTCCCGGTCTCTAGTGTGTTTTCGTTCTGAAACTACATCTAATTAGATGTAGTTTCTACGTTACGTTTTTGAAAACTAAAAATACTCGTACTAAGGTCACAGTACGCTTCCCAAAAAGCAATAGTAATCATTCGATCGTATAATAGCTTCACTTAATATTCCATTTTCAAAAATATTTGAAACGTCATGCTCGTTCCATTCCTTTGTATCGGCAATACGGCTGCTGTTGCGTCTATCAGATTTTAAATTTGGAATCGATTCCGATTGGGTTCGAATTTGAACATAGAATGTACAATTTAAAAAGAGATTTAACAATATGATAGAATGGGAATTAGATACATTTTTATACTATGTCATCTTTAAAGGATTTTATAATTATAACCTGGCCCATTTTAGATCACAAATTGGTCGAGCACTATCGGACAAACATAATTTGCTACAGATAGCATACTAAGCAGTATTAATGTCATAAAAAATTAAAAAAAACAATTATTAAGGACTTTTATTGGTGTCCTATCCTACTTGCCACAATTGTTTTATTATACTGTATCTTTTACAAGTATAGGAATTAGATTTTTAAATTAGTATTTTTTGTTTCCAGGTAACAAAATCATAATCTTGTTTAGAAATTCGCGCTGGACATGAAGGTGCAACGGAAAGAAGCGAATTGTCACGAACTTTTCCGAGAAGACGTGAGTGATTACATCCTAATTGGAATAAAAGTTTTTGACCGGATATTAAAGAAGCAGTGAAGCTCTTATTCGAAATCCGAATTGACCGATATGACTTTAGTTTGAATTTGTTCGAAATAAATTAAAAGTTTATGTCTTAGTTAAAATTATTTGCTGTTTTATTTTTGTAGAGTTCTTTTAATGTGCCATTAAAAAAAATCAATTTATTATTTTAATTTAAAATTTTAGTTATGTACTTGAACGCTTTATAATTAATTACTTTTTATATTTAATAATATTATTTTATAATTAAATGCTGCCATCTTATCAAATCTAAGATCAGCAACACTTTAACAAACGTCAAAACGCTCGTTTAGTTAGTCAATTATGAAATAATAGACCTATATTATATACTTGTGACGTCATTTTCTTCCTTATTTACATACTTGTTACTTACTTTCTGTGTACTAACAAACTTTTTTGCTTAAGTCGATAGTTTCAAATGTTTACAACACAAAGTAACAGATGATGGAGATTTTACGGCTTTTGAAAAACTCTCTAGATAGTAATCACTGCAACATTTTACAACCCAATAAATAATTTACTTACTTATTGCGCATTCTATCAGCAAATCAAGAAATCAAATTGTCGATAAAATGCGTTCACGTTGAGAATACATAAATTTTATTGACTAAAATCGCGATACAATGGCCGTGTATATTTTGCTAGTGCTACGAAAAACTTCGGGATTTTATGAATACCATATTAAGTTGAAGTTTAAAAGTTCCGAGCTCGAATTTGTACGAGATAATTGTGCCGTGAGATACTTAGTGACAGTGTGATTTTTGCAGATTTTTAACCACGACCTCAATTAACATAGACGGGCCCTGTCAAATAAAGAATGTGAACTTATTTTACTAACGCCATCTAGTCTGAAAAACGGGACTTTGCTATGATGGGGACAAGGACAGCCTATACAGGTGAAGGGCACGCCCTATGAGTCGGACGCCCATTTTTTCTATGAAAGGGCCCATCAAGTATCATCACCTACATATAATATAATATGATGTAAAATATTACAACCAAATAAATCATTCTTGCTTAGTGCGCGCTATCAGCAAATCAAGAACTCAATTTGAGGATAGTCAAATTAAGAACACAGAAATATTTATTATAAACTCATTTCGAGATACAATGGCCGTGTATATTTTTCTACGAAAAACTTCGGGATTTTATGAATACCATATTTAGTTTGAGATAAAAAGTTCCGAACTGGCATTCGTACGAGATGATTGCGCCGTGAGATACTTGGTAACAATGTGATTATTGCAGCTTTTTAATGAAAATATGCGGATTCCGTTTACGTAATATGAAACGGAATAATCCCGGAGCGTTTTAGAAAAAGTGTTCGGAATTTAATTACAATCCTATAATTTTGTTTGTTGCTGAATTATTTACTTTTAGTTTTAATTTTCAGTTGCTTTCACATTTCTTTGTTATAAAAATGTCTAGGTATAATATATTTGTGTAAAGTCCAGAATTTATTTTATTAAGAAAAATTAAAATCAAACTGTCTTTTTAACTTTTCATAAAAAGTTAAAAGTGAAGTGAAGTGTAGGTACATTTTTTGTCGCAGCATCTAGCAGGACTCTATCTTATAGGTTCCTTCGGCTCTGTTCGCGTAAAAGCTCGGGCGTAGCTTTTGATCAATCAAATAGTTAAGGTTTTATGTCATCTGTCATTTTCATTTGTTTTTAAAATACATAATTTACAGAAGGTGAGCTATCATCGAAATTGTTACACGCAGCATGAACATTTATAGGCATATCCATAACTCACACACACATATAAATATAGGTGTATGTGAGTTATCCCTATCAATGATGTGTGAGATAATCGCATGTATACGCAAATAACTCATCCTTTCCTCCGTGTGAGTGTCCCTCAGAGCGATGGGATTATAAAAGGGGTGAGTCCAGTTTCATCATCAATTATTACGTGAATGTGGAGCTTTCCATTTTTTTAAATAAACTGCGAAGGGGGACCCTAATAAAATTACACGTGGGGACCAACTGAACCTAGACAAAAGTATAAAAATACAGTATAGATTTTAAAAGAATTCAAAAATGTTAGTGTTAGAATTATACATTGTTGCATTTTTAGAAAGAAAATTAAAAACTATGTATTATCTAGGTACCTACTTTCTACCAATATACCTATTCTATAATACATATTCCATAATTTAATGAACAGATAAGTTGTGGTATAGTATATATAAATAATGAAATGTACAAAACAGCTATTCCGAATAAAAGTCTTATTTTATGAAGCTGTCAAAATTAGTATGACACTAGCCATCAAGCTCTAAGCAATAGCTTGGAATGGATGCTTGACCCTGCATCTAGTGCGACATACACAATATGAGCATTGTAAATAAAAACAGTAGCCAATTTTAATTCGCTTTTCCTCCTTGACTATAAAGTATAAAAAAATCTTTAACAATCCCCATATTATATTCGTCCACTCGTTCCACATAAATAATGATAATGCGTATATAAAAGGTGTTTTTCGAATGAATTTTTATCCAAAAAAGCAACCAAAAGCCCCCAGAAAGTGAGTTATTCATAAATAATTCAGCACGCAAACTTGCCGATTCCACAAAAATAAAACTTATGAGATAAAACTTTTGGAACATCGAAAAATCGTTTTGTAATTTCTCGTTCCGTATATGGGCGTCATTATAATCGAGTGACGAATCGATTTTCAAATTAAGACTCCTATTACTGGTAGATCTATCTACATAATTATAGAATTGTTGCGTTACTGACGGACTGACAATTAACGAACAATAGAAAATTAAAATTTGTAGAAAAGGTAAGAAATCTGCTGTGGTTTTTAGAGACAAGAAGAAGTCTTTTTTAACCAAAACAGGTTTACGTTTGTATGTAATTTTGTTACAAATACGAAAAGAACATCTAGGTTAAACTTACTGTTAAACTTTTTCACAAAGTTTTCAATAAAAAACGAAAGAAAGCTTATGTTAATTCCGTTGGCTTTTAAAACAATCCGAGTGGGGGATTTTAATTTAAAAAATGCAATTCGATCCCCACATAAGATATTGAATAGAAGCAGGCGTTACTTTGCGGAAGTCCATGATAGTGAATGAACTAGAAGTTTAATTCGCTATAATCCGCTACAGTAGACAAATCTGTGTGGTACAGTGCGTGTCTTTCACCTGCAGCATGCGACACCCACCACCCAGCAATTCGCACAGGCACAACACCAAACCACACAAATCCTCCAAATCAAACGTACGTTGAGAGTGATTTGGAGAATTTGTGTGGTGTGGTGTTGTGCCTGTGCGAATTGCTGGGTGGTGGGTGCTACATGCTGCAGGTGACAGACACGCACTGTACCATACAGATTTGTCTACTGTAGCGGATTATAGCAAATTAAACTTCTAGTTCATTCCCCACATAAGATTGATTCAATTCAAAAACTTACTTACTGTGTACAACATAGGTACCGGATAACTCGGTGCCTATAATTAAGGTATTATTATGATTTGAAATAAAACCAAAAGGTCGTAAGTTATTGCACTTAGGATTTTAAAAATATGACAAAAAAGCTCAATTTACTTATATCCAGTTTTATTTTTATTTTCTCGACGGCATACTGAAGTAAATCAAGTTAACAAATTTTCCGCCGAAGGCAGCAGCGGTTTTATCTTTCTCTGCCATTATTTTCAAAAATGGCGTCGCAGGTATTTTCGTTGTTTTATTTTTATTTTTAGAGAGTTTTCAGGAATATAAAATGCCCCAAAATTAAAGTAAATTACATCGATGATCGGATCTATGCCCTGGATATTTGGGATGACAAAAAAGATATCTAACCTTCTCCCGTCTTGTCCCTGTCACCCCGCAGCATTGCTCTGTTTAGAAGTCCCAGTCAGATGAATGATGACTGGTAGAAAAGAAAGTATCTCTTCAGACTGTGGTATTACAAAACTCTATAAAGCGAAGTCGATAGCAACACCCAGTCCCGAATACAATTATTAACGACAATTATCTATGATTAGAAAAAAAGTAGATACGTTTTTATGAATACCAACGGACAATGCCTACGAAGTGCAAGTCACTCCATACGAATTAGTTACCGATGCTTTGTTTCAACTTTTGGATCGGACAAAAACACGATTTTTAATATCAATACACTCTATTCATTTGGTATCGATATTCGATGTACAGGTCGGGCGGTTTGTAAGCGTGCAGTAACATTAACTAAAATAAATAACATTTTTGATGATAATATATAATGATAATACAAAACTGGATGGCATAAATTTCTAACGATGGCAAACTGAATCTTTTTGCCTACTTAAATACCTACTAAGTTAACTCAGTCTCTATATTTAATTGACTCTAATACTAACAGAATATCGTTTGACAGAACCTAGGTATCACATAAAAATATAATCTGTGAAGTTATCACAATTCACAGTTTATCCCCTGAAATCCTTTAATATTGTAAGCAATTAAATATAATGTTTTACTAGATGACGTTCGCCACATATTTTGCGTTCATTAAATTTCTTTGATTCCCGCGGATACTCCATAATTTTTGGGGATAAAATAAGGGCCGGTAAAGCGTAGCAGAGAGACAGACAGAAACACTTTCGCGTTAATAATATTAGTATGGATTATAATACTAATATGGATAGTAAGGATATGGATTTTAGAATGTATACTAGATTTCTGAAAATCTGTAATATTTTGTTTCACTGTCTGTTTCTGAAATTTCACGAATCCACCTGTTTATTCAATTCTCATTCGTAATAGTGCATTATATTAGCTGCCAATACAAAAATTCGTTGATACAACTTTAACCCTTTTTGCTCAAAACTTTAATGATTATAATTGCTTGGTAAGTCAAATCATGCTGTACAGGTTGGAAATAGTTTGATTGTTGCTATAACTGTCTAATTAAGTACATAATAGTGAACATATAATCACGTTTAAAAATTTTGTTGATAATGCTGTAAGTAAAAAAAATAAGCAAATAAGAAGAAAAATGTAACTTATCTCTGAAACAGACCTTTGAGATTGAGTTTTTTTATCCAAAAGTTAGCCCTTGACTGCGATATAACCTGATGGTAAGTGATGATGCAGTCTAAGATGGTAGCTTGCTAACCTGTTAAGGGCATGGCATTTAGTTTAAACCCATACCCCTAAACGGTTTCTACATGATATAGTACCAGAACGCTAAATCGCTTGACGGCACGTCTTTGCTGGTATGGTGGTAACTAGCCATGGATAAAGTCTCCCACCAGGCTAGACCATGGAAAAATCAGAAATTATAAATTCCCAAATTGACCCCGCCGGGAATCGAACCCGGAGCCTACGAACGTTAAGACAACAGCGCTCAACACTGCGTCAGGGAGGTAACTAGTCGTCGTCGTCGTCGTGACTGAAAAAAAATGTTGTTTAAGGCATGACATTAAAGTATGAAAACAGATGGCAGAATTGAAAGAATCATAATTTTATAAGTCAATTGTAATAACAGTGGCCTATTTTTAAACATTTAATATGCTAAAGGCACAGCCTAACAACAATGGGCAGCATAGCGTCGGATTATGCAAAAGCGACAAAATACATTTTTCAACCTATAATGGACCCTTGATACGCCGAAAACGGCGTAGAAAGTGGTAATAACACATTATACGGTATAGACACTTAATTTGTTCAGGACGTGAACGGGAACCGATCCTTGGTGCTGCATACAGATTGGTATTGAATTTTTCCAAACACATTTTAAAGGTTTTGCAAAACATATTATAAGCAAGTGTTTTCTATTAGTTAATTTCACTCATTTGAGTAAGTTTCCAGAATCTCACAAATACTTACCTGTTATTATGTAGGCATGTGAAACATTGTATACAACACATAGGTACTACACATTAACAGTGTTATCTAGAAAATTATTTTTCACAACAATAATTAATTTGTTGACTTAATTCTTCATAATTAAACTAGAAATTAAACTATTTATTAATAAATATAAACTAGAAATTAATTCTTCATAATTTAACATCTCATTTTATGGATATTTTTATTACATAACTCATTATTTAGAAAAAGTACGTAACATTAATTAATTGAAAACTTATTTAATTAATTCATTAACTATATATTTCGAGATAAGTATTTTTTGTGTGTAACTTACCTGCATGGATATTCCGAATGATTCCGATAAAATAAAATTTAATAATTTGAATATGTTAGTAAAAAAATATCATATAATATGATATTTTACAAGATGGCAACCTTCAAGATAAATATTGATAGATTTTATAAAGTAAATCAATATTTACAAAGGCTAATTCCGTTGCGCAAGGGCACCTATGACAAATTTAAAATTCCACTGACATTTCTATTTGGATCACGCGTGTAAAATGTCAGTGAATAATACCACATACAGTCAATAATATTAATTACTAGCTGGTGCCAGTGCCTTCGTCAGCTTTTGGTTGTAAGTTTAATACTTTAGAGGAAAATAAAGTAACTTAAGAGGACTCCAAAAGATATTTGAGTTGAACCCAAAAACAAAACTTGGTTACCAAAAAGACCTACCTACTTATTTTATTTCTAGAATTAAAAAAAATACCTAAATAACATACATTTTTCTCTGACATTATTTTAGTTAACTATTTCAAATTTAGAACAATGAAGCAAAAAATTTCGTGCAGGGAATGTTAATCGAAATATTATATTGTTAAATAGCAATACGTAATATTTTAGACTGTCTATTTAGTTTATTTTAGAGACTGCTTGAGTAAACGAAGGTCCAAAGAAAAAGGTAGGTTCTGTGATTCTAGGAAAGATTAACTACAATCGTTTTTAATAAAACGTCAATCACAAAAAAATTTGTTGAAGCTAACTGGAAAAGAAAGGACCATCAACTATATGGCCAGTAACTCTAGTAGCCATATTGCTCCATTGTGAAACCTCAATAAACGCGTAGCCCGCATATTAAAAACCATCGGTATAAGCTGCCGGCGAAAACGGGAAACAATCGGCCCGCCATATTTGAAATCGGCGTTTGAATATGGAACTATTTAAAATTTCGAATCCGTTGCGTTATCGCCGCGACGTGCTGGCGTTTTCCGATTGTTCTTTTTTGTATATTTGAAATTGGAACGCTATGACAATATTCGTATAAAGGTAGAGACGAAATTAGCTGAATTCCGCTGACGGTTATATTGAAATTTTTGTGAAGCGATAAATAATACATTTTTTTATTGACTGGCCTTACAGCTCTGGGTTCCAGCCATTCTGAGCCTGTATATTATACAGATACTATCTTCATCACAACCTATTGCCGGCCTTTTTAATGAGTACGGGTCTACTATCAGTACAAGTGCGGAATGGCAGACTTCAAACACCTTTTGAACATAATAATATAAGATTATGGACCTCTCAGGCATGATGATGTTTGTAGCAAATGATAATAAGAGCTAGGTAATATCTTCGCGGACAAAATGCTGAAGAAATTTTCCGCGCGCGCGAAATCCGGCTTGATATCATATGACATATCAAAGTGTTATCAGAGTGTCATACTTGGCATTGTTATTATTTGACCGGCAAGAAGAGGTTTCGTCCGAGTATTTCCGCATGACCTCGACCCTACGAATCGCGAAATTAGATCGCGAGTTTTTAGTTACTAGATGTGCATGTATACATACATAATTTAAATACTTATTAAAAAATAAGATTATTCTATTGTCGAGTCAACATCTCCTTCAAATTCAAATTTGAATTAGAATTAGAATTAGAAAAATTTTAATTTGATGCTCAAGGTTAAGGATTCTCAAACGATCTTTGAGAATAATTTGGAAGATTTGTGTGGTGTGGTGTTTTGCCGGTGTAAATTACTGGCTTATTGAGCGGTGAATATCGCTGTACGACATAGATTTGTCTGGTGTGGCGGATTATAGCAAATAAACCCTCTTGTTCCTTGATTATCATAGACTTCCGCAATGTAAAGCCTGCTTCTATCCAATATTCAAGTGATTATTCGACAGCGCCCACTAAAACAATGTGTTACCTACACATCGTATGCATTACCACACGCATAAGCAAACCGACTTCGTGAAATAAAACAACAAACTTCAGCGCATTTCCATTAAATTTAATCCTATATATTGAGGGACGAGTGGCCTAGTTGCGTTAGCGCATATCAATCAATTGCGATTGTTAAGCAACGTTGACCCAAGTCGGTAATTGGATGGGTGACCGAATTTGGAAGTCCAAATTTGGCATTTACGATCCCTGCGTGCCCCGGAGAGCACGTTGAGCCGTCGGTCCTGGATATTATTATTAACATCTGATAATAATCGTTAGTAACCTTATAGAGTTGAAATGTTACTCTCAGTGGAGTTCTACCTATGCGGAAGGACCTGGGAACTCACCGCATTATTTTCCCGAGAAAGCCCCTGCCATTATTGATTACTGGAATGGGCTCACGACCCTCAGCAATGGGGAATGCGACGCAGTGAGAGATTCTTTATATTATGCAAGCCTAGGTGTCGATAACGACGTAACGTTTGATATTTCAAAAGGACGTGATATTTGAAGCGGTAGCCGTACATATATGGACTTAGAATAATAAGTAGCCTGTAGTGAATAATATGAATTTACTAGGAAGTAGAAATTACATTTAAAAACTACAGAAAATGTGTATTTATTTGCATTTAGTTAGCAACTTAACACAAGTCCTGTTTTTATCAATTTGATAGTACACACAGTGACACATTTAGCCGAAGTTTTCATCGAGATTTGGTCCGTGGAAACGTTCTCTTCTCAGTAGAATGATTTTCCGAACCGGTAGTATTATAGTCTTGATTTATGATTATGACACAAGTTATACTACTTGAAATAAATAAATCATTTATCAAACACGAGCTGATACTTCGTCTTCGTCCGCGTAGTTTAAGTTTTTATTTTCCTCCCGTGGGAACACCTTAATTTTCCGGGGTAAAAAGTATAAACTGCAACCTATCTCAGTACCAAATTTCTTCAAAATGGGGTGAATACATGGACCGTGAAAGCGTAGCAGACAGACAAACTTTCACTTTTATAATATTAGAAATATCTTTGATTTTTCTTGAAACATACTTAATATTTTGTAGTTTTCCGCGACGGTCAAATAAGCAACGTCTATGGAAATAAATAATCTGAAATCTACTTGACTCGCAGTGGACTTGATGAAAAGTCTTGCGGAATTTCGAAGAGGGAATTCCGCGGTTGCATAACAGCGGGTGGAATTCGTTCGACAAAATGACTGAAAAATTTCCGCTAGAGATTTTCCGCTCGCAAAATGCTATAACTTAAAAGAACAACGTTGAAATTTCCTGTAAAAATTGAAGCATGCTTACTTAATTTTACAATTCCATCATCCCATACGAGAATCAATATAAAAACCGTGCTCATGACAGCATAAACAATAATAATTGTCCCCATAAAACGGTAGACAATTGAAATTCGACTTTGTGGGTCTAGAAATAGGAATGGAATTTGCATTGTGTTCATCCTATGGTACTCGGTACTCAAATTGGTGACTTCCTCGAGGATTTTTATTTTTATTGATAAAGCGACGGGACAACAATTGGTACGGATTTGGTCTTGAATTGACTTGAATCGGGAACGCCATTGTGAAATGTCTTTTACGTACTCGTACGATGTTGGCTTGTATACTGTTAACAGGTTCTGGAATTGTTTGAAATTTAAGCTCTTCTCAAACCAGGGCGCGTTTGGAACCTTCACATCTTTAGTTTTAAAATACCGTGGCTAATTATCACCATCTTTTCGAAAAAAGTTAAATTTCCGTTATAAAAGCTGGTACAGGCTAATTGGCAAACAATCACCTTTATCGCTGGAAAACAAACTTCTAGTCTACAAATAATTTAACTCATCTGGTTATATGGTATAGAACTTTGGGGATCAACAAGTAACTCAACCTTGAGATACTAAAGCGGCTTCAAAACATCGTACTAAGAGGAATCTGTGGTGCACCATGGTTTACACGGAATTATGAAACTTAAAGATACTTGGAAATGCCAACAATCAAAGAGGACGTTAACAAGTACTCCAAAAACTATGAGCAAAGACTAGAAAAACAACCTAACGTATTAGCACATGAACTGCTGGTAAACGCCAACACAAAACGCCTTCAAAGATGCCATGTACTGGATTTGGATGAGAGATCAAGTTCAAGCAAGTTCGATCGTGCATGGAGTACTGCAGCCATTTATGGGATGGCTCTGCCAAGTACCAGCTTGATGCATTAGATTCGGTGGATCGTCGCGCCAGGAGACTTATTGGTAACAAAGCGCTGGTCAGTTCGAAGCTGCAAAGCTTAGAACATCGGCGCAAAGTTGCCTATCTGTCGGTATTCTACAGGATATATTTCGGAGAGTGTGCTCAGGAACTGTGCTCAGGATTCGATCTGATTCGATTTTTATTTCCTTTTTATTATCGAACCGCAAGGCATCGACAAGGTCTGCACCCTTACGCAGTCGAAATTCCGCGGGCTCGTACGAAGCGATTTGCTTCCTCGTTTCTAATTAGAACCGCTAGGATATGGAATGCCCTTCCGGCTTCCGTTTTCCCCTCCTCTTTTAATATAGGTTCCTTCAAATCAAGAGTGAATAGGCATCTTCTAGGCAAACGCGCACCTTAGGCTGTATCACCACTTGCAAGCAAGCCGATGGCACATAGTTGAAATGGAAAAAAATATATCACCATCACGTCTTATATTTTTTTAAATTGACGTTCAGAAAATGTACTTTGTAGGTACCATTTTTCAATAAATATACTTACTTTGAGTTTGAGATTGAAGTTTCTTGTTGATTTATGTTTTCCTTGTTCGTGATTGTCTAAATCTTGTTGTTTATTCACACTGACATTGCTTAATGGGGATTTTTCTTGCACTTCTTTAATTAATTTGCAGTAATATTATTTTGTTTTCGCCCCAAGATGCGCCCCACTCTGAAGTGATAATAAATTATATTATGAATTGGATTAAATTATTCTAATGACTTACATCCTAATCAGCGGTGAAGGACGGTTTTGATATTGATTATTTTACGAAAAAACGAAATTGTACAACAGGCATTAGAAATTGGCTAAAAATTACAGAATTTAATGTTATTTTTTACAAGACATGTGTAAGCTTTTACTTACACTTAAATTACAGAAAACAGATTTCTTAATACCTTTGCTTTACAAAAAAAAGAGGTCTCTACACAAGAAAATGTTTATTTAACCTTCTGTTCATCATCATCATCTACACAGCACGGGTCTTCTATGAAAATGTGAAAAAAAGGGCCTTGAATATAAAAGTGCAGTTTGGCAAACTTAACACACATTTTGATATCAATATTCAGAAGAACTCTTAGGCATTTTTCCTCACGATGTTTTCCTTCACCGTCAAAGCAAGTGATATTTAATTGCATAAAACGTACCTACATACTATAAGCTCCTCTAAGTTAAATCCCGTTTCGAACCCCTGACTAGAATACTAAATCTTTATACACAAGGCCAATACCCTATGGCGCATTTTTCTCTTATTCATAATACAGTAACAAAATGGATACGCGATTCACCCCATTTTAGAATTTGCGTCAGCGTCAAAATTTCCACCGGACCCCGCGTCCACTTACGCAACCCCACCAAAATACACTAAAAATAAAAAAAAAGCCGAAGGGGACTTTAAAATCGTTATTATAATCTCGGACGCCATTTTTGCCTACTGGGGACGCGCCCTTCAATTTTAAATCTTTTTTCAAAAAACCCCTTTGATGTTTATGCATTTCGGCAATATCTCCCGCCCGGATAGATACGCGACATTTGGCCATTTCGAGGATTTTACTGATGCATGTTTTAGATTAAAACTTTAATGCCACTCGGTGCCCGCCCGTGCTTAAATACGCCGTCGACAATTTATATGATCACAATTAATCATTTTCACTTTTGTTGCACGCTCCGACAACTTTACGTGTCGATGTACATTGGCGTAATCGTATCCGTGTATGTTCCTCGGACTGCAGCTCACAAAACTTATGCTAGCTCTACATTCTCGCAGAGGTAAGAGGTGAGTCGACCACGGTCTCTACGAGAATGTTCTTGTAACCGCGTCGCATAGTGTTTGTAAAGCACAAACACAAGTTCGATTCTGGAGTCGATTTTTGGGTGTGAGTCGTGTTGATATCTACTTCAAATGGACTAAAATGAGTGACACAAATCTGTTCCGGTTTAACTGTCTCTTAATTTTATAAATCCATGGTATTAAGTCTGATATAAGTCAAAGTATACCTATTTGCTCTATACTCACTATAATAGATTTTATATCAATCTTACCACTACAGCCTATTAACGTCCCACTGCTGGGCACAGGCCTCCACTCTCATAGGAGAGAGGGAATTAGGAGCTTAGACCCACCACGCTGCTCCAATGCGGGTTGGCGGGACTTATAAAATAATATGTCAAGTGGACTCAGGACAGAAAATAAAAATACGCAGAGGCGCACATGAAGACATTATTCGAGCTCGTCAATTACATATTATTTACTATCGACGATACGATGAGGCGCGTTGAGTGTAGATGGACACCTTTAAGTGTCACCCTCGCCTCACTTAACCTTGGAACCTTGCCTCGAGTTATCTTGACGAGAATGTAGAGCTAGCATAACGAGTTGCGAGCGATGAGTGTAGGTACTCCAAGATATTGCTATAATAAGCTTGGATGTAAAGCAACAATCGGCACTAACGCAACCTCCTATTAATCAACTCATTTAAAAGACAAACAGCTCAAAAAGACGTGTGGGAAAACGTATCCAACACATTCCGAATTCGAATGAATCTGAAAGGCGGGCGAGATTTGAAAAGAGAATGAGATTCGAAAAATAGAACATGCCATTAGAAAGAATACAATGGTCTCATTGGTCGATTTGAAAAAGGAACAATTTGTTAAACGTCAAATATGAACTTTTTTATTTCTGTAATGAAACGGGCTCAGTGTGATGCCTAGTACGCATCTACGAGGTTTTTGTTGGATCACGGCGCTCGTTTTTCATTTGTTTTGTCCGTCCGCTGTACTTATTAATGTCAAAATTAAAATAGGAATCCGAGCTGGCTCGATATGCCAAAGGCGACGAGATTATTATGTTATTATACTCGCTCTACCGCGAGAAACGTCCTAATTGCAACTACAACAACTAGACTTACAAAGAAGTCTATGTGCAAAAGAGTTATTTAGTGAACACTTATAATATATTATACTCATACTCTTTTCTTGCTGGGTCTTCCAATTAGCGAAAACCATAATATGAAAATCTATCCTGCATTTAGTTTGTGAGATTAGCATTTAAGAAACAGCGACGAGAAGAACAATAAAAATAGATGCAACAAATAATAATAATTTAGACATTAATTATTACTATTTAAGATACAGAGAGAGATAGTGGGCTTTGAAATTCGAATTGTGTTTTTTGCCTGCTGCCTACATATTATTATTGTCTATTCTCTCATGCATTCAATTCTCTACTCGACAGACTTTCTATCTTCGAACCGTTTATCGGACGATCGGAAACACGAGCAATGACATGAAACTATCAATATTTCTAATAACTTTTAAAAACAAAGTATTAGTTTCGTATACGCGAGCGGCCATATTAATCATTGGAACGAATTTCCGTACGCCATGTCATATGGAGTTCGTTTATTAAAAATGTGACGTATCAAGATCATAGAATGAGATAGAATGAATAACATTATACACAATTTCAAAGAGAGAACGAGATAGATGTGTGCTGACATTTCAACGGGTCATCAACCCTACGAGCATCCTTCTCTAACAAGAATTCGAATTTGATTTGAATTGTTCCTAATTTTTTTAATATTGACCCGTTTCGTTCGCTCCGGACTCCAGTGTGATCGTTTTTTTTCCAAACAACATCGCATGGTTTATTAAAATTTATTTCATCTACATCGAGCTTCCGTTTGATGTTCTTAATGGTTTTGATAATCCATAAAAGTGGAATAAATGGTTGTAAAATATCGTTAAGTAATTTTATGTCTTTACAAAGATAGTTAATAGCTCGCTTCCCAACTAAAATCACGCCGCTCAATCGCGTTTAGAGAATTGTACGTTTTTTTTAATCCGACTTGTTTTATATTACTGGCATAAGGCATTACTTTGAATATATTTGTGGTGTAGAAGATTATGATAAATTGGTATACATATACATGAATAGTTGGTTTTATCAATTTGCGTTAGTCATCGCTCTAGTCGTGGTCTTACTCTTACGTGATTAGAGTGTTTTTTCTTGTTTTTTTTTCTAAATAATATTATGTCTTTGCCATACAACTTAAGTTCCTGTGTAATAAGCCAATGACGAGTTGAAATTATGATTATGAAGTATTTCATTCGATCATCAATGATCAAATGTAGAGCAAACAAACAACTTCTTACCAAATTTCAATTACCTAATGTTGTGTAATGTAACTACCTACTAGTTTAAATTTTACCTAAATACATAACTATTCCGATTTTCCAAATCATAATCCAACTAGCGAATGCCCACGACTTTGTCTGCGTGGTTTGAGTTTTCTTCTTTGGTTTTCTTAAAAACTTAATTTTCCGGGATAAAAATGTGCTATTCCAAACTTTAATCTATGTCTGTGCCAAATTTCAGCCAGATCCGTTCAGCCGTTGGGGCGTGATTGAGTAACAAACATCTATACATTCACACATCGATACATCCATCCAAACAATATTAGAAAAAAAGAAGATAAGAAATGCCTATATATTTATATTATATCGAGAACCTACTAGTGACAATGAAACATAAAATATTATTTCGTAAAGCATAAAGCTGAGCGTGCATTGACACAAAACGAAAATAAGGCTTACGTCGCATGCATTTAATTCATAGGCCCCTAAGCCCAAATTAAAATGCAAGAACACAAGTTGCGCTCAAAACAAAAGATACAAAAATGTTAAGCATCGTATAGGAGAATCATAAGCGGTCATAACTGGTTATTCCGATCCATTTATGGCAATGTAATCCTATTGTACGATACTATACCTATGATAGGTACGAGTGCGTATGTTGTAGAGAGATTTTGGATTTCGTTATTTTAATTAAGATCCTTGTATTGCCTCGAACGAATCGCTTCTTCTCTGCCATCTCAGGCGTTTGCAAGGTTTTCCGCAAAACACGGTCTTGTACCGCTTGCATTCACCGTTTATCTTCAATTTACTTGATAACGTCTTTTTGCTTGGAAAGTCAAAGTTATTTAGTATGAATTATGGAATTGGATTAAAAATGTGACATTAATGGTACAGACTATAGACTAATCAAATTGGATTCTTGAACTGTGTAAGTTAGGTGCCTCATTAGATGTCATTTCAGAATTTGCCCACAATCAAAGACGGTATAATGATAACGTGAGAAATAAAAAAACCGTAGCTAAGGAAAATAAAGACAATTGTAAAATATCACTTGGTAGGAATCCATTTAAAAGGACAAATTTTAAAAGTTCTGCGTTTCATTAAGTTCAAGATAGAAACTAATTCTGAGAACAATTATTAATCAAATGCAACATGACAACAATCTCAAAGTAGCAAAAATCCAGGAACTCTATCAAACCAACGAATCTAACGTAAAGAACAACATAATATTATCCACATATGTTTAAAATGTTTTCAATCGTTAATGTTGTTTGTAATTGAACAAGCTGCGATCTTTGCCAGCAAAAAGCTGATGTTTCTTCGAAATTCAGCCAAGTAGGTAAAGTTTAACTAGCTTAAAGTTCTATCGTATTGTTTTCAATAAGTTTTTACAATAAAAGTGTATAGTAAGTATAAAATACATAGATTAACGAACCGATGCTTTGGTATTAAATTATTTCGTTAGGAGCCGATTTTTCAATTGTCAGATAAAATTTATTGGAGGAATAAATTTGACGCTTTGACGGATTTTCAATACAAAACCTGTCAAAACGTCAAATTTATTCCTCCGACAAACTTTATCTGACGATTGAAAAATTAGCCCTAAGAAGATTTAATACAAATTGGACAAACCTGATTTTTACTGTAAAATCAAGATAAATTAATGATTTAGACATTCATAATAATAATCTCAAGGACTAAAAATAAACTGGAATTCGATCAAATCAACGTATTGGACCTCTGCCTACAACATAATCCACATAAGTGTAAAATATGTTCACTCGTTAATTTCCTCCGAAATTGAAAGAGTTGCCAGCAAAAAAGCCGATGTTTCTTGGAAACTGAGCCAAGTAGGTGCAAAAATATGTACATACAAATCCGAAACGTACTTCGATATTCAATTATCATCGATATAAATATTTAATAAAATTTAGGCAAACCTGATTTTTACTGTAAAATCAAGATAAATTGAGGATGTAGACATTCATAATAATAATCTCAAGGACCAAAAATAAACTGAAATTCGATCAAATCAACGAATTGGACCTCTGACTACAACATATTATCCACATAAGTATAAAATGTGTTCAATCGTTAATTTCCTCTGTAATTGAACGAGTTGGCAGCAAAAAGCCGATGTTTCTTCGAAACTACCAAAGTACACCGATCGGTTGACGGACGGACACGTTGAATTTATACGTTAATAAAATTCTTTTGTCAAATTTACGCCGGGGCTCCCGATAAAGTGGGCTCGGCCGGCGGGGATTCTTTACCGAAATCGTCGTCTACTAGCGTTTTTCTGCCGGTTATTATCTTATGTGTGTACGGCATGGAAAAATTTCACTTGTTCCCATTAGAGGCTATACGACTTTGTGATTCCCGAAATGTGCGCTAACATCGTCATTGTGGGCATCTTTCGGTTTCGATTATGTAATTAGTTGTTGTTATTTTATGTCGCTATTATAGTTTGCCCGGCACGGTGGGCAGTGGGTGGTTCTTCATATAAACAAGAAGGCATTGCTTACCCTGCATTATTTGATATTATTAGGTAACTATAATGTAGGCATTGTAACATCACTTTAGTAGGTAATCTACAAACTTTCATTGATCATAAAATTATTCATTATTACGCCAAAACCTTTAACTAAAATGATTAATTTGTAAAGGAAAAGAAGGAGCTGGAAGACTAATCGCATAGAACAATAAACCTATTCAAATAAACACAGCTATAAATGTAAAAAAGCACCAGTGTGACGCGGCCTTAAATAAAGTACGCAGCACACAATCGATAATTACTCAAAAAGAAAAATCTCCATCGGAGAACCCATTCATCATTTATCAGCGGTCGATATCGGCTACTTGGACAGTCGCTTTTCTATTATTCATTAGCTCATTGTGCCCCCCCCCCCTATCCCCCTCTCCCCTCCCCCTCCCCCCTCTAGCCTCATCTCCCGATCGACCTGAAATTCGGTAACCGTCGGAACATTAATAATTACTTCTCAAAATAATGCTAACTGTGATGCACGACCGCGATAAGGCAATGGTACGGTCGCCTGCTACCACGATACGGCTGCCATGGCGTTTAACTAACAGTAGCTCTGATGTAGGTATTGTGGTGGATTCTTTGTGAAGCTACAATTTTTTTTTGGTCCACTACAACTTAGCCCTTGACTGCGATCTAGATTCGTATTAGATTCAGATTTTTAGGCAAGCGGGCTCCATCTTAGGCTGCATCACCACTTGCTAGCAAGTCTGATTGCAGCCAAGCGCTAACCTATATTTTTTTTTAAAAAAGGTGATGCCTGCATTTAGTTTTTTTTAATCCTGTGGATAAAGTAGCCTATGTTTTTTCCTAGATGAAACCTAATTATGTACCAAATGTCGTCAAAATTGGTTACATAAGTATTAGAATACTAGCTGATGCCGCGATAAGGGAATGGTACGGTCGCCTGCTACCACGATACGGCTGCCATAACGTTTAACTAACAGTAGCTCTGATGTAGGTATTGTGGTGGATTCTTTGTCGAGCTCCTAGATTTAGGTTTTTTGAAATCCCATTGTAACTCATCGATTTTCCGGTATTTAAGCGGTCCTTTTCTGGGACGCAAACTATGTCTGTACCAAATGTCGTGAAAATTTAATTCATTCGTTTAAATGGGTCGTGATAGCGTAGTAGTCAGACAGACGCATCATATTATGGTAATATTATTATCAGGGATACGACGGCCATTTTTAAATTAAAGAGAGATTTTATTTTTCAGTCCAAAGAATTTACTTATCATAACATTTAGTGACGAGGAAAGCATTAATTTTTACAATATTCATTCATTACTTACTAGCGGGCAGATGTTGTTCTGCCCTGAACCTAGACCCCGACTGCAGCACCCCCTACCGGGACCAATTATGAATATATACCAGCCCTGGACCCACTCAAACACACACACAAAAAATCCATCTAAACCGGCCCAGCCGTTCTCGAGTTTTAGCAAGACAAACGAACAGCAATTGATTTTTATATATATAGACTAGCTGCTGCCCGCGACTTCGTCTGCGTGAATTGAGGTTTTTTGGTTCCCGCGGGAACTTTTAATTTTTTGGGATAAAAAGCCTATTTGTTATTCCCGGCTATATTTTATCTCTGTGCCAAATTTCACCCAGATCCGTTCAACCGTTTTGGCGTGATTGAGTAAGAAACATCCATACATCCAAACTTTCGGATTTATTAGCACGGATTTAATAGAGTTATTTTATTCCTAATTTTCAAGAAAATTCGTATTCTAAACATTTAGTGATGGAGAAAGCAATATTTTTTACAATATTCATTTTATTTTTCAGCAATCATTAATAACAATCATATTTACAAATAAAAAATATCTACTTTACAATCATTTAAACTTTGAAAAGGTAATTATGATATTATGTAATTTTAATTAAATTAACTCACATAATTAATTACAGATATCACCTTAGTACGTCGCGTCGCATGTTTGATTGATTTATATTAAACTGTAGCAATTAAATTAATTATAATTGACCGTGTTAAATTTGCATATAAATCCAAATATGTTAATTAAATAAACAGGCAAATTCATGAAATTGAGTAATCAAAACCCACTGCTATTTTCCGTAAAAATGTTATAAATTTCTTTGTTCCCTTGTGCGATATTCTCTGACCGTAAGTGATGCGGTTGCGGGCTAGCCCATACCTCATACAATAGAATTCTCTTTTTTTTAAAGTTAATGACCGTAACTATAGTATTGATCAATCAAAATGACTATGGGCGTAAAGGAATAGTTATTAAGACAAATCCAACAAGTCCTACGCGCAATTTTTAAGTATCTTTACGTGTTATTTTAATAATAAAAACTAGAAAGATCCTTTTGGCATATTTTTATCAATAAATCAAATCCGTGATTGGGTAAAAAACACGTGTGGGCAGGAAAAAAGGGACGGCTAGTATGATAATTTCTATCCGGTATTAAAGTCTGTGTTTTGTAACATTCTAATGCTAATTACTGATAGATTATACAACGGGGTTTGGGTCCAATTTTGCGTCTTATCTCGCCCATTGTTTCGCTGTTTCATATATAAATTAGATCACTTATCCGTCACGGTAAAAATTCAAAGCCGACGGATTGTCGAACTGGTTATTTAGGATTCCGCACCTTATACTGGAAAATATATTATTCTATCTTATATTATTCACTTAATTTCTTCAATTTTAATAACTTTACATGAGAACTAGAGGCTTCATACCGCTTTAATGATTTTGATTTTATATCCTTCAAATCATACTAAAGGCTTTTAACATGAAACCCATGTGGGTAATTTCAAGTCTATACATCAATACTTACCTACTTATAAATGCGAAAGTTTGATTGGATGGATGTATTTAAAGATGTTTGTTACTCAATCACGCCCAGACGACTTGGGTTTGGATACAGTTTGGCATGGTGCTAGATTATAGTCTCAAATAACACATAAGCTACTTTTCATCCGGAAAATTAAAGAGTTCCCGCGGGAACCAAAAAACTACAATCCACGAGGACGAAGTCGCGAGCATCAGCTAGTGACCTATAATTTTGAAATTTGGCATTGAGGCAGATGTTGTGCACATGTAAGGAATAAACCCGAAAGTCTAAAATTTTAGATCCGTTTTTTCATAGAATCCCACTACTAATTGTAAGGGACAATCCAGAAGTATTATTAAGATACTTTTAATATATTTATACTCTCATTTGGAACTTGCACGAGTAAATGGTTAAACGTGTAGAGCATACCTCTATGGTGCAGTGGTTCCATGAGACATTTAATGTAATTAGATAAAAGTTAGTTAAACTTAAAGACAATATTCATTTGATCTGGCCACGATTGCTATCGTTAAGCTCTAAACCAAATCGCCATCTAAACACAAAAGTACTCAATAATCGCTGAGTCTGCCTGCAGGAGACTGAATGACCATCGTCAAAACACTCGCATTTATAGTTACGATTTTCAAAATGGCGTCCGCGTCCGCAGATATCGAATGACATGAAACGAGTCAAATTGACAGATGTTATACTTCCTGTTTCATGAGATATAATAACAAACAGTAATAATGCCAACATAATAAACTTTCTTTCGAATGTCTATTCACCACTTATCAACTTGCAACATTTAGAGGTACGGAACACCCTCAACTCGTAAAATCTCCCACTTTACCATCTAGTTTTAAGCTTTCTTGCGCAAGCTGGTTGCATCAGTTAATTAATTTCATGCGGTGTCCGGATCGATCACATAGGTTTAGCGTATGATCTGATGTTTGTTTGTTTGTTGACGTGACAAGTAACGTTACTCCGAAATCGTGATCTTGAACGGATAAAATGGTGCCGCGCTCCACCTAATGGTGTATTTGCATTATTTCGAAAGCGTAATATCCAAGGGCGATTAATTATATTTATCTCGATTCATTGTCGTCTCGGAATGAATTTTTGTTGTTTCTAATTGATCATAGAATTCGGGGAACTAATTTATTTAATGGTAAATTGAACATTTAATATGTATCAAACGTGAGCTGTTTGAGACAACCAATTTAATTTGAATTTGCATAGCAATACCTACATTGAATCGATTTTTTTTGCTAGAATCCGTCTTTTAATACTTGGATAAAATAATATCTTCTGATTCATATTTTTATTAATTTATATAAATATACCTAAATTAGTTCAATAAATTTTAATATATATTGCGTTCATAACACGTGTTCAATACATGGCTTTTGTTACAAGCGAATATTCAGATTACGCCTAGATTTGAGATAATGAATAGTTATGCCAGTAAATAAATATAATTAGGATACCAATAATACCTCATTTATAAACCTGAGTATAACATTTATCAAATATTTTAAATAGGTACTTATTAGATAAGTAATCTTATCTTAAGTTATCTTAGTAAATCTTTTTTAAACATTCATAATAATATAAAATAATCAACTTAAATTTAAATATGAATTATGGATTAAAAAAAAAATATATATCGTTAGATTATGAAGAAAAATTTATTCATTCACAAAAATTATAAATAGACATGCATTAAAAATTAAAAGTAAACATCGATTAATTAGTAGCAAAACATGTTTTACAGTTGTTACAGTAAAATATCAAATAATGAATCCAATGAATAATTAAAGGTGAGTAAAAATGAATCAGCTATTTCAGTATTCATCATTTCATTTTAATAAAAACACAATGGCAATAAAATATAAAACAGCCATCAAAAATGACTTTAATATCAACAGCCGTACGCCACTAATAAATGCAAATGAGAAGATTAACGCCGTCCGAAGACGCGGTGGTTACTCTGTTATCTTTATTACTTAGAAGCGTTCAAGTTAATATTTATTTTTAGACTTCATATATTTTCTTTTTCGATAATTTATTGGATGGCAAATGAGTATACCGTGCCTTATGCCTCCCTTTTAACTAAATTTACTTGAATCTTTTATGTTATGTAGGCAACGACCTCAATTTACATAGACGGGCCCTGTCAATCAAAGAATGTGGACTTATTTTACTAACGCCATCTAGTCTGAAAAGCGAGACAGCACTATGGCGGGGATAAGTACAGGCTTATACAGGTGAGGGGCATGCCCTACAAGTCGAACGCCTAACTTTTTTCTATGAAAGGGCCCATCTAGTAGTACATATAAATCGATGTAGGTACCTACTATAGACTTAAAAAAAATATTTATTTAGTAATTAACCCTAGTCGACAAAGTTAATTATGCATTCTTTTGCGCTACTTTTTCCACATAAGGCAACCCGTTCATCACACGTCCTAATGAGCTACATAAAAACTTTATTGCTTTAGACAATAGCCTTCCAATGAAAAGGAAAAATAAAGTAGATACATACCTATCTAATTGCTTATTGTATTAGCTGTGGAAACGTTACTGGCAACACGCGCCGCCAACAAGAAAAAAACTCGTTCCACATTTAAATTAGTTAGGAATTTGAATACGCGATTGTCATTGGTTGACAATCAATCATTATAGTTTTTTGAAATTCGAATTCCATCGCGTTTGATTTGATCAATTTGAACGTACCTACGACGTACTGTATTAAATATAGAAACCTATTATATTAGTTAGATACATAATATTTTTTGTTTAATGAAGTGTTAGTAAAATTTAACGGCTTATTGCAGAGTTTAATGAACTCTTTAACGCAGTGATATTACAGAATATATTAATATTATAGAGATAATAATTATTTAGACGACCACCGTGGCGCAGTGTGTAGCGCTGTCTTAACGTGCGGAGGTCCCGGGTTTGATCCCCGGCAGAGTCAGTTCGGGAATTTATAATTTCTGAATTTTCCTGGTCTGGCTTGGTAGGAGGCTTCGGCCGTGGCTAGTTACCGCCCTATACCGGCAAAGACGTGCCACCAAGGGATTTAGTGTTCCGGTACGATGCCGTGTAGAAACCGAATAGGGGTATGGGTTTAATATAACTGCCATGCCCCTAACAGGTTAGCCCGCTACCATTTTAGACTCATCATCACTTACCATCAGGTGAGATCGCAGTCAAGCATTCAAGGGTTAACTTGTAGTGGATGAAAAAAAAGTATTGTATTTTTATTCTTGGGCTTTGAAAAAAACATTTTCCTTGATTATTTGCAGATTTTCTTAGCGAAAAGTTTTGTAATAATATTTCGGAAATCAGATTTTTTTCGGCTGTTCGGTTGCTCTATGAAACATGAAATTCAAAGTCATCGACTTACGACAATATGTACCCAAGTATTAAGCCTATAGTTGCTCTTAAACATATTTTTGAGTTCAAAACAACACGCACTCGAGGGCCCTTAATGATGTTGTTTCAAAAATCCGAAGCCCCGTAATACAAGTGCGGAATCAAACACTCGAAAAAATGTACATTTTTCTCGTTTTCTGAGTATTGACACAAAGATTTGGGAGAAATGCAAACACACTGAGTGACGCCCGCTTTTTGACTTTTTTTTATTTAAGTACTTTACGCCTGAGTTTTGAATATAAACACGCAATGCGTTAAATTATAAATTATATCTACTGTCAGATCAATAAAGTTTTTTTTTATACTTCACTATATGCTACTTTTTATAAGCCTCTATCTAAATTACTTAATTACTTTTATTCAGGAACACAGTTTCGAAGTTATTTTTAACAAGGGTTTTTTTAAATAATAGTTGACAGACTGCTTCCCTAATTATTAATTATTATTAAAAACGAATTTAGTTACTTGTTATATTCGAAAATTGTTTAAATGAAGTTTAAGAAGAATGCTCCTTAAATATTAAGTAAAGGCGATAATTTTGACGACCTCCCTGGCGCAGTGGTCCCGGATTCGTCCGGTAAATTTGGGAATTTATAATTTCTGAATTTTCTCTGATGTGGTCTGGTGAGAGGCTTCGGCCGTGGCTAGTTACCACCCTACCGGCAAAGACGTACCGCCAAGCGACTAAGCGTTCCGGTACGATGCCGTGTAGAAATCGCCTAGGAGTATGGGTTTAATATAACTGCAATACTCCTAACAGGTTAGCCCGCTACCATCTTAGACTGCTTCGTCACTTACCATCAGGTGAGATTGCAGTCAAGGGCTAACTTGTAGTGGAATCAAAAAACAAAAAAGGTACTGTTAAGTAAATCATACAAATCATAGTCTTTCTATCTCAATCAATTCTCAAAAAGCAACAAAATTATTACCTCACACACACAATAAAAATGCGTAAATGTCGGTAATTATGAATCGTTTCACACGGAATGTGTTATCTGAGAACGCTGATAGAAATCGTTGCTTCGAACCACGTTTACATCGAATCGAGACGATATAACTTTGACTCGATGTTAGATTAGGCAAGTGAAATTACGAATTATATTAAAACAACGTGCCATGTTGAAACAATATTCAATTTCACAAGAAGAAGAAATAAGACATTCCTTCTTTTACTGAATACCAATACAATTTACTCAGACCTATCCAGTGTGCTTAGCATGCGCACAACGAGATTATCTCGCGACGAGAGAGAGAGATGTTGTCGTTGCCGGCAAATTTTTCATTAACTCTAATATGCACAAAATTCCTTATATTATAAGAAAAAAATTGTCGACGTGTAAAGGTTCGTAGAGAAAAATACCACAGATAAGAAATATTACTTTTATCTATACTATTGACGTAACGAGACAAGTAACCATGTTAGCTTCGGTAGACAGAGAGAGATATCGGGTAGACATAAATTTACTCGTAGTGCGCATGCTAGCCATACAGGTCAAAATAAATGTGTAGTTCTAACTAAAAGTTTTACAGCTATAACCAAATTCATAAAAATATTCAACATTTCAGTTATTACGTCACTTTAGGAATAATAATTTGATTTATGAGTTTACGAAGCTTTTTTTTATTTTACCTCGGCTGAGTGTGTTGTGTGCTCTTATCAGACCAAGCCGCATTTGGAACCCTCGTAGCTTTAGTTTGAAGATACCGTAGTTAATTATCACCATCACGTCTTATACTTTGTAAGCATGACGTTCAGGTGTACTTTGTAGGCACCTATTTTGAATAAATAAGTTTTGAGTTTGACTTTTAGCTATTATTTCAAAAAGCCGTCACCGTTGCTACATACTGGAAACGTGTTACAGTTTTACGTCCAACAAAAATTTGACACGGTTAAAGCAAAACGCCGATCGATCTCGTTACTTTTTTTCACTTAAGTACATACTGTGAACGAGCAACAGTTTTCCATCAAACCGAAATTTCTAATCGGATTCTGACATAAGAATTTGGAGCGAAGTCTCGTAGTTTGTACCGTAATAACCCGAGGCGGTCGAGCCAACATGTTTACGTTTACACTTACTTAACTTTTTACCAAGTCGGCTATTGATGATTGTAATTTAAGTGGATAATATAGAAACTGCGATTTGTATTACGGCGCTAATGTTTGGAAAGTTTGTTTGTTGCGTTTTCTTAGTAATTTTATTATTGCAATACCTACAATAATTATTAAACTTTTTTTTTTAACCACTACAAGTTAGCCCTTGACCGCGATCTCACCTGATGGTAAGAGATGATTCAGTCTAAGATGGTAGCAGGCTAACCTGCTAGGGGTATTGCAGTTATATTTAACCCATACCCCTATGCGATTTCATATTGCGTAAAATATACCTAAATCTAGCTACAGTTATTAAAATCGGAGTAGTTGTGTTTTTCTATGCAACTTTCACAGTTAACAAATATAGAAATGTTATAGTTTTTTTTTGTGAGTTAGATAATTGGTAACCCCCATCGATTTGTCGAATCCATATCCATACTAATATTATAAATGCGAAAGTGTGTCTGTCTCTCTGTCTGTCTGTCTGTCTGCTAAGCTTTCACGGCCCTACTACTGTTGCTCTGCGTTGATGATAGATCAGTCAATCAGTCTCGGAAAATCCTTAATTTACCAGGATAAAAAGTAGCCTATGTCCTTCTCCTCGTATCTCTATACCAAATTTCATCAAAATAGATTGAACAGATGGGCCGGTAAATCGTAGCAGACAGACAGACGGACACACTTACGCATTTATAATATTAGAATGGATTTAGAAGTTTAATGTAATTTGTTTTTTGTTTTTATCCACTACAAGTTAGCCCTTGACCGCGATCTCACATGATGGTAAGAGATGATGCAGTCTAAGATGGTAGCAGGCTAACCTGCTAGGGGCATGGCAGTTATATTAAACCCATACCCCTATTCGGTTCCTACACGGCATCGTACGGGAACGCTAAATCGCTTGGCGATACGTCTTTGCCGGTAGGGTGGTAACTAGCCACAGCCGAAGCCTCCCACCAGGTAATATAGTAGACTAGACAATGTCCGCGACTTTGTCCGCGTGGATTTAGGCTTTTGATTCCCACGGGAACTCTATAATTTTCCGGGATTAAATACTTTTAATATGTCCTCCCCCGGGATGTAACCTACCATTTATGTAGGTTACCAAATTGCATCAAAATCGGTTGAACAGATAGGTCGTGAATGCTTAGCAGACAGATAGACAAACAGAAACACTTTCGTATTTGGGTATAATATTAGTATGGAGTTATGTATGTATATGTATGGATTGGTAATAAAATCTTAAAGCTAAAAATTGCTAGAGACTGATTTAGTAGACATAAAATTTGATTTATTAAATATTCAATCTCAATTTAACATAATAATATAAGGGGTAGCTATATAAACAACTTTTTTATTAAATAAAATATTTTATAATAAATTGTCAATGATGATAACCTAGTGTGATACATTTACAATTGACAGAGTTTAATTTACAGTAAATAAACATTTTCATTTTACCGTAAATAGGTAAGAGTAGGTAAAAGTAAGTACTTTAAATCATATTTGCCAAAAACGAATTTGAAATTGTGTATTTTAATTCTTACTTTATACGTCATCGTATGCCTTCTTAAAGGTTTGTGATTACTTTTCTCTACGTAAATCAAATCAAAATTATTATAACTTAATTTACGTATTATAATTTTGAATTATTCATGCTCTAATAAAACTAAGTATAAAAAATAATAAGATAGTGATAAATTTGGTATTTTAATTCATTAAATCATAATTATTATTGATCAATAAATTGTCAAGCAATTAATTGTATTTACATTTATAAATCTACAAATTTAATTTTTATTAAATTTAAATTAACTATAGATACAAATTAAGGGTTATGGAAAATTTCAAGAAATATTTATCTGTTCTCTAAGTAGGTACTAAAAATTATAGTTATTTTCCCTTAGACTTATATAAAAGCGCTTACGAAAGTCAGATCGGTATATAGTACAGTAAAACATTGATAAAAATTTACATTGATGTGTCATAAAATTTAAAGTTATCCAAGTACCTACCTAGTTTTACCAAATTAACGTAAATAATAACTTCTTTACTTTTTTTTTAATTTAACTGGTTTAACGGCTCTGGATTCTAGTCCTACTGAGTAACTTCTTTACATTATCTTAACTTCAATGATACCTTTTTAAAAACAGATGCCAGCCCTACGCCAGTGTGCGTACTACGAAAGTAAGCGTATCATAATATCAACGTGGGTGCGTATGTAATTAAAGTATGGAAATAGTTATATGTGTTTTGAAGTGTTTTCTTCATAAAACTCGAGTGGCTGGGAACACTCACGGGTCGATGACCCCGTTTTTTTTTCTCCTACTGTTTACTGGCATAGACTGGTCTTATTAGAAATATTTGAGATCGTTTATTTTCATTATAAATATATCGGTTGGTGCGATTGACAGCATCATTATACCTATGCTTGGAACCTCATAACCTGGTGGTTAAGACTTTGGGCTGTAATTCGGGGGGGTCCGGGTTCGATGCTGGTTGCGCACGTCTAAGTATTTGGACAACTTGCTTTAACAGCAAAAAAAAATAATGCGGGGAACCTACATGCATGAGGGTTATCTATATTGTTCTCAAAGGTGTGAGCCAAAGGAATGATTTTCATTTATAAATCATTTTAAATTCTTATTATATGTTGCTTTTCATTTTGTCCCCTTTCATGACAGGCAAAGATCTAAGACCATATAGCTTTCTATTCGAATTTCAAACTTCTACATTTTAAAACCTTATTCTATAAAGTAGTTTTTAGTTATGGGTGCGTACGTACTTCTACTTAAACTAACTCATAATAATATTTAATATAATAGAGTTGTGAGAAATGTAGTCACAGCTAGTAATTCCATTTTCAAATATTAAACTTATGAACGCACACGTCATGTTTTTCTAATGATAAAAATTAAATGGTACAGATACAAAAAATTGTTTATTACAAATTTACAAGAACTTGCCGACCGGTTGGTACCTACTCGTATTTAGAATGAGAATGTTGCGAAATTTGAACGGTTAGTGGGGGTCATTAATCTGCCGTGATCCGAAACTGTCGGTTTGTTTGTTTGAAAACGTATTTGTATGAAACTGGATTGAGTGACGTCATCGGTGTATGTAAAAAGTTCTTCCTTGTCGGCCAGCTATTTTTCTACAATGAATCATATCCCGGATCCGTATTTGGACCTCACAGAGGTCCAAAATTAGTTACTTTATGGGGATTTTTTGTCTCACACCTCAAGAATCGGGAATCACACCTCATCTCATGTGCCTGATTTCTTCCTTTTTATTTAAATAATAAAATATAATTTATATTATAATTATTTAATCTATATAATATAAATTATTTATTTTCCCAAACCTAAGGTCAAATAGAGCTTTTATAGTTCAATAGTTACAGACAGCCGTTTCATAAAACTGCCAAAAATTATAGCTAGAATGATATAAACTCTTAAAAAGAACCACTTATAACCACCAAAGCAAAACACACATCAAATCAAAGTTAGCCGTCATGCAAAACTTATTACAATCATGTCAATCTCTCTCTCGAAATCTTAATACAATATAATGTAATTTTTACCATAAATACAAGATCATTGTTTCATAGAGAACAAATAAAAACAATCTAGGACAATAGTACATGCCTCGACTCACGACCAAACCAACCCACGGTAATTGAAAATAATAATAGAATTTGAATTAAGACTACGAAATCAGAATAGAATGCGTTCCTTAATGGTTCCATATTTGAAATTCGCGTGGTATTGTAGGTTCCTACGCTCTCGGTTCTTTTTTTTTAAAGTTTTTTTGAATTTGGAATCGTGTGTGCTCTATTGTGTGGCAAATGAGATTCTAGTTGCGTATTTCTGTTACTTAAACTTTGTAGTTTGTAACCATTTTATTTTGACCTATAGGTAATAGTGTAAGAGATAGTATTTGTTTATGGAGGTGTAACACTGGTATTAATTTTACATTTAAATATCATCGACAGGAAACTGTCGACGATAGAAAAATCCATAAACACCTAATATTTTTGAAATTTTTATTTTTAATGAGGTAAAATTAGTAAGTAGTAGTAGCAAAATAAGTCAGTAACTCAGTGAACAAAAATTTTATGTTCAAGTAATTTATACACAATCCACATCTTCAAAAAAAATAATTACGTATTCAAAAATTATTTGTGAAAATTTTAATTTAAAATGTTCTTGTAGACTTATTAGTAATCACTAATACAAGTGTCCCGGTTTTAGAAAAAATAATTGAATACTGCAATATTTTTTGGACCCTACATTCTGCAGTAAAGTTGTACAATTCTACAGTACGACAGCGTTTTCAAATTTAAACCTGTATAGTTTTACCGCTTATCACCTCTTGGTCTATATCAAAGGATCTCTGTGAATTGGCCATCGACTAACAGAACGATACTTTTGCAAAAAATGTACCAATACAGATCTGTACAGATAAAAAATACGCGTTCCATTATGTAACTTGAATTTACGTAAATTGTATAGGTCTATTGCTCAACTTCGGCCTAGAAGTAATGTACGAAACAAAATAGTCAGTAAATTTCAGTTTAACCTCCAAGTTAATTGACGACCTCCCTGTGCAGTGTTGAGCGCTGTTGTCTTAACGTGTGGAGGCCCTGGGTTCGATCCCCGGCACGGTCAATTTCGGAATTTATAATTTCTGAATTTTCCCTGGTCTGGCCTGGTGGGAGGCTTCGGCCGTGGTTAGTTACCACCTTACTGGCAACGACGTGTCGTCAAGCGATTTAGCGTTCCAGTACGATGCCTGTAGAAACCGATTAGGGATATGGTTAATTTAACTGCCATGCCCCTAACAGGTTAGTCCGCTACCATCTTTGACTACATCATAACTTACCATCGGATGAGATTGAGAGACCGTCCACAAATTTTAGTCTATACGCATACCCACACCTTTATTTTTTGGATTTTTCAGAAATTTCATCCGAGTTAAGCTTTTGTTATTAATGACAAGTTAGCCATTAATTACGATCTCATCTTGGGCCATACTGCCAATGCCTAAAGCAATACTTATAAGTCTCATCAACTTATCTGGCCTGGTGGCTAAAATTGGAACTATTTTTTATGAATGTTTAGTTTTTGTTTTATATTTTTATTTTTCACATCTACGAGCGACACTGTCACCGGGTCAGATAAGTTTGTGGGACTATAGTCTATGCAATATCATTCATAATGACAGTTTGATGTCACGTATCTTGATGTTTCTAAAATAAGGATTATTATTCTAAAACACAAAAGTTAACAATAATGAGACTAATGATATGGCTTTATTGGCAGTATAGCCCCTGGTATATGACGAATCCGTCACGTCTTATATGGTAGCTGGCTAATTTGCGTATAGTAGTTATAATAAACCCATACCTACATGGGTTGCTAATTGCTATGCAGTATCATACTTGAACTTTAAACCCCTTGGTACGTTTGTTGGAGGGTTACCAACTAGTCACAGCCGAAGCCTCCCACCTGATAATCGTAATAAGTCGAGAAATAACTTATAGGTACAGGAAAAGGGTACCTGGTTAACCTACTTTAGTATCCACATTGTCCTTTGTCTATTTATATTTAATATGTATAGACATAGATAATAATAGTACGTGTCTAGGAATATATCGATGTGTGTGTCTGTGTGCAATCGGTCGAACGTGCCCGGTATCATAATCAAACACTCACTTTACACCGGAAATTTATGAATTTGAATGAGAAAAGTGTTAGGAATTTAATGGCAGAGTTCTGTGTAAACCGCGCGCTGTCTTCCTGGTGAACTATTACATAAATATTGAATAGTTTCATTGTTTATGGTCAAGCGACGTCGCATAGATAATTTTCTACGCTTAACTGTCAAGTGTTAACGTTTCCTTTGCTAATGTGCGTGCTTTTCATTCCCTGTTAGAAACATGCGTATTCCTATGATTGGCTTTCGGACTTTGTTGAGGCGGAGCGAAGGAGTCATGAGCCTATTAAGAAATTTCATATTATGTGAATCGCTGTTTTCTTGCAACTTAGAACGTTTCGTTTGACATTAATACATGATATATTGTTTTATGAATATTAAAATATATGAAAGGTTTTTAACTTTTTAGTACAATATTAGATTTCTTTAACTTTGCCAGCTTAATAATCATTTTTCTTTTTTTGTTTCAGGCACAACACCTCATAACACATGCACGCCAATAGACGTGAGTACCTAATTTTTTCTTAATCTCCATTTGAATTTTACTGTATCACTTCGAAATTCAAAATCGGACAAGATTTTTACAATTTTATGTTATTTATACCGAAAATTGTCGTTATTAAGCAACATAAAATTACTTACCTACTCTTAAGGATGAGTAATTACAATGATAATTTCCTATCCTCTTAGACACTCGTATAACTTGTTATATAAATAAATAAATTCTTTATTTTGGTAACTAACTACTGGTAACTCACTCGGTTTAGTTATACTGAATCCAGAAAATTGTAGAAATAGTTAATTAATTTTATTTGATTTCAATTGATTACAAAATGTTAAACTAATTAAACAGTCCTACTAGGTACCCAGTGAATTTTTTTTATAAAACAAAACAAATAAATGTAACCGTATAACAAATTATAATATTAAGTTTATTTAAAAAAAAATTAACACCGTCAAACTCACAAATGGGCATGGTACCCAATATAACAAGAGCTCCATTGCTGGATTACTCGAGTAAGTCATTAAAAGATGAAAAATATTCGATAGAAGCAGGCGTTACCTTGCGGAAGTCCATCATAATGAAGGAACTAGAAGTTTAATTCGCTATAATCCGTGACTATAGGTAAATCTATGTGGTACAATATGTATCCTGCACTTTTTTTAACTGCCTCGTTGGTCTAGTGGTTAGCATGTCCGACTGCGGCTGATGAGCTCCCGGGTTCGAGTCCCGGGTCGGCCCATAACAAGTATTGGGTTTCTCAACAAGAAATTCTCAGTACTAGCCAGGAATTAAGAACTTGGCGGTATTTCACCCCCGTGCCTCCGAGAGCACGTTAAGCCGGTGGTTCTGCGCCTGATGTCTTTCCGGTCTTGTCGGATTTTCCGTCCCATCGGGCTATGAGAGTAAAGGAATAGAGAGTGTACCTGTGTACACGCACACACTTGTGCACTATAATATCTCCCGCGCAGATGTCTAATCTTTCTGAAGATTGGCCGCCGTGGCCGAAATTCGGTCGGAAGGACATTATCCTGCACTTATAGCCCGCGATATTCACCACGCCACAGAAATCTTCCAAATTACTCTTAACATCCGTTTCACTCCGAAACCGGAGCATCTTCAAGGGATGTTGACTCGTTGTTGCACAATGGTTTTTTTTAACTACCACAAATTCAGCCCCGGATCTTCAATTTTTTCAAGGCGGGGCAAAAACTAAAAAATGCCGCCCTCGCCAGTCTATATTTTGATTACCTTTGATTCTCATGTTTATCATTTTTTTATATTTGCTATTTTTTAATTTAAAAACTGATTTTCAGTTTATTTTTAATTAAAATTCAAATTTTTTTTTCTATCTGGCCAATTTTATTCCTGGTAGGTATATCAAAATATTGATTTTTATACGACTGCCTGAAAAAAGGAGTATATCGTTTTCAGGGTTCATGTATGTATGTATGTATGTATGTATGTATGTATGTATGTATATATGTATGTATGTATGTATGTATGTATGTATGTATGTATGTATGTATGTATGTATGTATGTGTGTGTATGTATGTGAGTTTGTATATTCCACCATAACTTCTATACGCCTGAACCGATTTTGATAAATGAGGTATCGTTAGAATCCCTAGCTTATTCCGGGTGACATAGGCTAGTAAAATTTTTAAAAAAATTGATGGGTTGACCATGGCCCCGCATTAAAGACCAAAATTGAAAAAAAAAATCGAAAATAAGATAACTATATAATCATCATCTAGAAAGATGAGTAGATTCCAAAAATATATAACACTATAGTTCAATATTTAGTGATTCACAAAAAAATATCATTTAATAAAAAATGTGAATGAGATTCCATAGGCTATATATGCAAATCGCTCCTTATGGAGGTAAACTCCAAAAATAATATGGCAGGGCAGTCGTATTTTTTAATTCGTTAAATTAATTTCACTTGTTTGCTGAGTTACAGCTGCCTTTTGTTTACCAGCGCGCGGACGAAATGCTCGCGTCAGCACTTATCTTAATTTTTTTCTGTTTCTTTCAGTGAGAGTGAAACTTCTAGTTTGCTTCAGTTTGTCTACATACATACTAATTTGATTTCATAACTTCTCAATAGATATTTTAATTACCATCTTATTTTTTTATTAAAAAAAAATTGCGGCCAATAAAATTAAATCATTCTTTTTTAAATTCTTTTGAACTTAATGTTTAGTTTTTAATGTTTTATATATTTCGTAGTTTTAAGTTGAAAAAATATTGTTCTTTATCTGTATTTTATCTAGCGCTCCGCCCCGGCTTCGCCCGTGTAGCACTAATCATCATAATAGTTCATACCCAATAATAGCCAGTCGACATTGGGCAACAGTCAGCACAACAGGTTTTACATTAGCACTGTGGTATCTCCACCCTGCCGGCCGCCCTTATTTCTGTTGCGCGTTAATTTATTTCTATGATATCTTCTAAGACATTCATCGGAATGAAATGGTGTAACGAGTGAATTTGGTTTATATTAAATTTTAGAGGATTTAAAGGATTAAAACAATGTCAGTAAAAACACCTTCGAAAGTGAAGCTTTTTTGTAAATTATAAAATCATAACAAGTGAAATTAATTTAACGAATAAAAAATACAACTGCCCTGCCATATTATTTTTGGAGTTTACTTCCATAAGAAGCGATTTGCATATAAAGCCTTTGGAATCTTATTCACATTTTTTATTAAATGAAATTTTTTTGTGAATCACTAAATATTGAACTATAGTGTTATATATTTTTAGAATCTACTCATTTTCTAGATGATGATTATATAGTTAATCTTATTTTCGTTTTTTTTTTCAATTTTGGTCTTTAATGCGGGACTATGGTCACCCCATCAATTTTTTTTAAATTTTTACTAGCCTATGTCACCCAGAATAAGCTAGGGATTCTAACGATACCTCATTTATCAAAATCGGTTCAGGCGTATAGAAGTTATGGTGGAATATACAAACTCACATACATACATACATACATACATACACACATGAACCCTGAAAACAATATACTCCTTTTTCAGGCAGTCGTATAAAAAGGTTATTGTGAGACAACCTTAAAAGATGCTATCGCGGACTTTTTTTTAGAACTTTTTGACGGGAACAATTCCACATTACAGTGTTTTCGTGTAACTTTTACTATTAACGCAGCGCACGCCACGAAAACACTCAGATGAGAGGATTTTTTCCGACTTCATTCACATCATTGCAATTTTCGTAAGGATTTTTCTGTAATTTTTTGTAAATAAAAGATAGCCTGTCACTCGCTGATAAACTAGCTATCTATAAGTGAAAGAATTTTTAAAATCGGTCGAGTAGTTTTTGAGTTTATCCATTACAAACAAACAAACAAGTCTTTACTCTTTATAGCCCCGCGAAAAATAATTTATTTCATATAACTTATTGTCCTTAAAGTACTGGACGTCACAGTGGTCAAAGTTAATGATGATTTGTGTGTGTGTGTGTGTGTGTGTTGAGCTGCCAAGTTTGAATTTGCCGCTCGAGGTATGGGTGCCGCCCCGGAGTACGGGTGCCGCCCGGGGCATGGGCCCCGGCTTGCCCCCCCCTAGATCCGGGGCTGCACAAATTAGCCCTTGACTACGGAAGTCACCTGATGATAAGTGATGATGCAGTCTAAGATGGTAGCGGGCTAACCTGTGTGAAGATTGTATTCACGAAGTGCGGGATACACACTTTACCACATACATTTACCTATGCAGCTACCTCGGACAAAGAATTAGCCTAGCTATTCAAAGCGGGAACGCTGCCAGTATATTCGGAACCTTGACTAAAGGGACTCCTCTTAATAATATTTTTTAGTTATTATTTTTAAGGCTTTAAATATTATTAAGTTTCCTTTTGTGATTATGATATAAGAAAATTATGTAATTGCCTTTACCTATTGTCGCGGATTATAGCGAATTAAACTTCTAGTTCCTAACATAAGAAATGTAAAGTTTCTCCACATCCACATCCGATCAAAGCGTAAATCCGATGGAGGAATTCCAAGCAAGTTCCACGCAAGATTACAATTTGGTGGGGCTAGATAATTCACTATTAGCATACAAAGGAGAATTACTGCGCGCGTCCGTATGTCCCAGCTCGCGAGCGCGTTACGAATATGTGCCACGCCTTGTAGCTGTCATATGTAGCCCAATTAGGAATGCGGTGGACTGTACGGTGTACTCTATACCTATTGTTGTTCGAATCGTTACGAAAATTAAGTATAAAGGTAACTTTGACTGCATTAATTACAGTTAGAGCATGTAATATTAGATCTTTGCCTATGAAATTGCCTTTCTTCAATACTGGTCATTTCAAATTAAAAATAAGTTCGTAATGTATTAACCATGATATTCTGCAGCTGATTTTTACAAGAAGGGCATCAATAAACTGCTAATGCGTTGGCAAAGATGCGTCGATTGCATGGGTGATTACTTCAAATAACAGAAATAAATAAGCTTGAAAAAATAAGTACTTTCACTTATTCCATACAAAACGGCAATTTCATAGGTAAAGACCTATTATTCGTAAATATTTCGCATATATCTTTATATATTCGAAATGTTTACGAATATTACATGCTCTAACTGTAATTAATGCAGTCAAAGTTACCTCTATATATTCGAATACACTTTAGAATCAATTGAATATATCTATTTAATATTATGATCATACTAATTTTATAACTGCGA
Organism: Erebia palarica; assembly: GCA_964035005.1. Lineage (NCBI taxonomy): Eukaryota > Metazoa > Arthropoda > Insecta > Lepidoptera > Nymphalidae > Erebia > Erebia palarica. The sequence continues at coordinate 7,047,294 of OZ035992.1, forward strand.
AAGTGTGTTTGTTTGTCCTTCGATCACACTGCAACAAAGCAACATGACGTGATTTTTTACATGGGTATAGGTGAAAAAACCTGGAGGCAAAGACAAAGGCTACATTTTTAAATGGGTTCCATTGGGAATTAAAAAACTTATTTCACGTGGACGTAGTCGCAAATATCATTTAGTTTAAGATAAATGCGAAAGTTTTTTGTCCTTTATTGATGCTGCAAGGGATCGACGTGATTATCTTATGTATATAGTTAAATACCTGGACAATAACAGCCCACTTTGATTCCCGGAAAATTAAAGAGTTATTAGGGAGCATTAGTTATTTAGAGAGTTCTAGTTCTTCTCGGTAGGAATGGCATTTCTAACCAGTGGTAAATTCACTCGACGATTCAAAAGTATATCTACTTGTAAAAGTTTATTTGAATAAAAAACATTTTGAATTTTGAAAAAAGTTATGAACTAAATCGACTGGCATTCGAAGTCTGCAATTATTAATTCTTGAGCCCCAATTCTTATCAAGATACCAGCACGTGGCGGAAATTGCGATCAAAATGACATTCAATTAGTCCGGAAAAAAATGTTTTAGATACAAAAGTGTTCCAACACATTCCTTGTCACTTTTTTACAGGCCTACTTAATTTCATAAATAATTATACACAAAACAGTATGTTGCGAGTAAGTAAAACTCTAATATCCGGCTATGGCGAGCTGTCAAGGAACTGGTTCATTGCCAAAGCACATCCGGTTTACGAAATCTCCATTTGTACTGTATGCTTAGTCTTTTCTAAATTGCAAATTCGATTGAAATTAAAATCGGTTGTACAGAATTTGTGACTTCAAATCAAGAGCTTTTAGGTCCATTATACTTTGGCGCTATTGTGATCGAATGCTCAATACGATCAATCGAATGTAAAACTTTACACTAAGCTTACTGAGCTTTTATCCTTACGCCGCGATTACATTCTCGCCTGAGATTCTGTGAAGTAAGCATAAAAACTAACCTAGTTATACTAACTTACTATATTATTTCAGTGCTGGACTTAGATTTCTGTACTCGAAAAAGTTAATTGTAAGTTAATGGTTCGTGCTTGTAGATTTTTTTTAAATTACTGGCATTATAATCTAATTTGTTAAAGGAAAGTAATAAAAAGGGTATTAATTAAATTAATAATTAATTGGTATTTAATAATAATCATGTCAAGCTATGCCCAATGGGTAAAAAATGTGGAATAGGTGTCATAAGAATATTATAATAACTCATTGAATGATTACCATATAATATTACAACGTATCAATGATTAGTTCTTATGAGTCAACATATCATTGTAGGGATCATGGCAATACTATAAACAATGATGTCACTAAATAGCTATTTTGTATAAATTTCGATGCTGAAAGACGCTGCTTACGCCTAGTGTCTATTGTTTATGTTAAGTACTTCTTCTGGGTAGAAAAAAGCATTCAAAAATGTTAATGCATTCAGTAAGTAAAGAACGAGTAGAAACGTTGATTTTAATTATACCTCCTCTCTCACAGGAGAGAAGGATTTAGAGCTTAGACCCACCACGCTGCTCCAATGCGACTTTAACGACTATTATCATGTTAGTGATAAAAACCGGGACCGACAGCTTAGCGTGCTCTCCGAGGCACGGGGGTGAAACTTCCTAACTCCGGGCTAGTACTGAGAAATTGTAATCAGAAAAACCCAACACTTAATTATGGCACGACCCGGGACTCGAACCCAGGACCTCGTCGGCCACAGTACAACATTCTGACCGCTAGACCAATGAGGTAGGACATAATATAATCATACTAATATTATAAATACGAAAGTGTGTTTGTTTGTTGGGTTGTCCTTCAATCACGCCGCAATGGAGCAACGGATCGACCCGATTTTTTGCTTGGGTATAGTTGAGGATATGAAGAGTGACATAGGCTAGTTTTTATACTGGAACATTAAGGAGTTCCCGTGGGAATATAAAAAACCGTTACAATCAAGTGAGATTGTACTGGCGAAAAAAATATAGCATTGAGATGATGATTACAAAAGTAGGTTTATTAAATTACACGTAAATAATAAAATGTTAATTTTCCATCAAAACGATCGCCATTTTCCTGCCGTCGAAGGTTGGACGGACGCTTAGAATGCGCTCGTCTACGCGCCTGTGTCCAGAATGTATAATTGTTGACATCGCGATGAATTATTGCAATATCGACTTAAACTGGGTATTCACTGTTGGATCTGCCGCTGCGATGATATGTAAGTGAAGCTGTATGAGCTTTATGAAAAGAAAAACTACTGTTGGTACCTTTTAATTGTCATATAACGGAACAAAAAGAAAAATTACCACCCTACCGGCGAAGCCTTACCGCCAAGCGATTTAGCATTCCGGTGTGATGCTGTATAGAAACCAATAAAAGTTAGGGTTTAATATAACTGCCATACATTTATAACACTGCCTACTACCATTTATACTGCATCATCAACTTGACTTGCATAAGCAAGTTAAAAAATGTAGTGGAATTCAAAAAAAATGCAATAACACAGTAGATTTTTTTACGCTAGTAATCAATCCCTTATTTTATTTAATAATTCGAAAAGCTTTTTTTCTTTTTTTAAGAATTTTCATGAATAAAAAATCTTGCGATGTTTTATGCCAGTTTATGTTAATGAATCTTAAACGGTACAAAACTTCAAGGAGAAAGTTATCGTGTATATTTTTCATGCCACTTAGGCAATGAAAAAGCTCTAAAGTCTAAACCGATATAATAATTATTAACTTGCCTATTCAAAAATTTGACTGCAGCGTTGGTCTAGTGGTTAGTATGTTCGACTGCTGCCGACAAGGTCCCGAGTTTAAGTCCCGGGTTGGGCCTTATATAAGTATTGGATTTATCTGACTCGAAATTCTCAGGACCTGCCTGGAGTTAAGAAGAGAGCACGTTAAGCCGTTGGTCCACATCGGCCTAGTCTATATCGGTATAGTCTAACATGATAATAGTCGTTAAAGCATTGGAGCAGCGTGGTGGGTCTAAACTCTAATAACTAATTCCCTCTCTCCTGTGAGAGTGGAGGCCTGTGCCAAGCTGTGGGACGTTAATGGGCTGTAGTGGTGATGGTGGTGGACACAGTATATTCGCCGCCTCAAATTCCACAGTGTACACTACCCGTTATTGCAATAAAGGTTCGCAAGGTGTTATATGTATAATAATAAGCAGAAATTGTGCCACCACGCGCATACATCCATTTTTAATTAATACGCCTGTCGTTTTGTTCTTTATGATGACTGATGTCGTACATTTTGAAAGCATTCAGTTATTGTTTTATATTATTAACGCGAAAGTGTGTCTGTCTGTCTTTTTGTTACCATGTCACGGCTAACGCGGTGATTCTTCTAATAAGAACTGCCCATGGACTTCTTAAACTATAGAGGGTCTACGTTTTATCACAGAATAGGTAATGGTACGTGTTTTTGTGATCACTTGTTTCAACACATAGTAATACCGTTATTTAATAAAAAAAACAACTATCATTAATATAATTGACGGGTAAATGGCAATTAAACGTTAGTGTACTTACAAGGTACTTAAAGAAGTCTAGTGAGTTGGAAATGTGTATAATACGTATTTAATTGGCGTAATAAAGCTCGCATTCTGATGACTAGAAAAGAAAAGTTCTTGTATTTACCGCGGGGAAAATAATATCGTACGTAACTGTAACACAAAAAAAACTGTTTTATACGGAAAAAGTTACAGAAAACAGCCAATTATATTTGCAAAAGTATCTTTGCCTGTCTGTCTGTTATCTTTTTATGACCGACCAAATAATCTTGAAGCAATTTAGCATAGACGTATAAACTCAAACTCAAAGTATATTTAGTCAAAATTGGTTCACACCATCTGAACGTAAAGCTTACAAAGTTTAAAACGTGATGGTGATAATAAACCACGATATTTTAAAACTAAAGCTACGAGGGTTCCAAACACGCCCTGGTCTGAGAAGAGCCCACAAAAAATTCAGCCGGGTTTGTTTCAATAGGTTATAGTTTCTGCCGACAGAGAACAGTTTATAACAAATTCTTTCGAAGCTTCATCGGCGAAAAAGACCAGATACTGGGTGAAAGGTAAATGTCACACTACAAACCAAGAAATACAACGAAAGAGAGACAAAGTTGCGAGCAATAACTACCTAGATTATATTTATAGTAAAGACTTTTTGCACTTTATGATGAGTGATGCCATACATTTTAAAAACCTATGTACACATAATTCACTCGAATGGCCAATTACTCATTTACCCGTTGTTGATGTATCGAATGTTTTTTTTTTTTATATCGTGCCATTATCTAGTGTTTAACAACAGGTAACTGCGAATTCTAGGCTGTTTTTGTTGAATTTTGAAGTATTTTACGACCACTTTTACATTTTACGAGCACTTTTACATTTTAAACAATATGGCGGATCGACTATTGATCCATATACCTACCATACAAATGGGATATGATACAATGAGAAAAACGACGCAAAAATGTGCTAATATTAAAAACTAGCTCATGCCCGCGACTTCGGCCGCGTGGATTAAGTTTTTTTTATTCCCGCTGGAACTGAACTGGCGTGGTGGAAGGCTTTCGTCGTAGCTAGTTACCACCCTACCAGCAAAGACGTGCCGCCAAGCGATTTAGCGTTCCGGTACGATGCCGTGTAGAAACCGAATATGGGTATGGGTTTAATAACCGCCATGCTCCTAACAGGTTAGCCCACTACCATCTCAGACTGCATCATCACTTATCATCAAGTGAGATCGCAGTCAAGGGCTAACTTGTTGATAAAAAAAATGGTGCCCGCTACTTCATCCACGTGGATTCAGGTTATTTGAAAATCTCGAGGGAATTTCTGTCTGAACAAATTTTCTCTGAATAGACAAAGAAAGACATTCTTCTACAAATTATATATTACTAGCGAATGCCCGCGACTTCGTCTGCGTGGTTTGAGGTTTTTCGGTTCCCGCGGGAACTTTTTAATTTTCCGGGATAAAAAGTAGCTAATAGCGATTGTAGTTTACATTGAAATTGAAACCTGTAATCACTAAAAAAACATTAAATTCACAAGTACCTACTTTTTACTTCAATTACACATTTCCGTAATTCGAAATCACTTATCCATAAAGGTCAAATTCCTACAATTTATTCTCATTACTCTCAATTTATTTATAACACTAGCTAATGCACGCGACTTGGTCTGCGTGGATCGAGGTTATTAGGTTCCCGCGGGAACTCCTTAATTTTCCGGGATAAAAAGCCTATGTGCCTATTCGAGACTATAATCTATCTCTGTGCCAAATTCCAGCCAGATCCGTTCAGCCGTTGGGGCGTAATTGAGTAACAAACATCCATACATCCATACATCCATACGTCCAGACATCCATTCATCCATCCAAGCTTTCGCATTTATAATATTAGTAATTAGTATAGATTAACGAGCCTGCGTAAACTCAGACCTCACTCTCATATCGATGGAACTGGACTTTAAAAGTGTTTTAAAAGTATTAGAATAATTGTTATCGCTAAATCTTTTACGCATAACGGACCTCTTAAATCATTCAGATACGGCTTTTTGTTGCTTTCCATTAAGATTTCGATTCATATTTGGAAAAGTCGCATCAAAATGGATCGAATAAATTGATATGAGCTGTTAATTCAATAATGTGGCTCATTAATTATTATATTCGTTAATATAATCAAGTCCGCATAACTAATTTCTTTTCCCTTCCTACATGGTCATCTACATAATTTATCTACACTTAAAAATGTATTGTACATTAAGTACAGATTTCTGTCCTTTTGTTAAAGTTTTTTACACTATTTTAGTTTGACGAAAAGATATTTTGAAAAAGAGTTAAAAAGAAACTTATCCTAATATATGTATTTATACATATATTTTAAATGCGAAAGTGTGTCTGTCTTTCTGTCTGCTGACATCCCGATGGCATCCCGGGAAAGGAAGGAGTACCCAGGATGCCTAATCCACGCGGACGAAGTCGCGGGCATCCACTAACTAGTTGATGATTTTTCAAAATACCTAGAATGAAAAACTGTAATATAAGTTACTACTTATAACACTTACAAAGTTTTTCATTCTATGTATTTTGAAAAATCTGAAAATGCTATAGAGCTTATAAAGCTAATAAATACAGCCTTAAGGCTGACTTAACTTTAACAAATAAAGTTGGTTGAAATTTTTTGTTAGTTCTTTAAATAGAAATTGGTAAGTAGGTTCTAGAATTTTGTATTTTATATTCATATTTTTTTATAAATACGAAAATTGTCTTGAAAATTTCATAACCCGTGATTGATTAAATAATCAATTTGGTACAGAACTAGCTATATCTAGGCCCCCTTTTACTTCGGAAAATCAAAATGTTTCCATTAAATTGTAAAAAAATGTATTTTATAAATAACTGGACGTCAATAAGTGTATTAATCTCAATACCTACCTAAATTGAATAAACAATGGGGCTGGTTCTGTAGTGCACAATCTCTAAACTAAACTAAAATTAGAGCATTATAAATATTGCTAACCCTTTCATAATACTCCCTACGGAAAGGGACAGAACTAGATTTAAAGCTGCCATTTTAGTTTAGTTTAGAGATGATACATTACAGAATCGGCCTCAAATAATACCATTATTTGAGTTTTTAATTTTAAATAGTACATACAAGCGAAGGCGCGTGGAAAACCGAATGAAACTCAAAGCGTACAGTTTACAAGAGACCGCCGATGGCTAGTAATAAATAACGACCAAAAATCCAACGTTTAAAATTAATATCAAAATGGAAAAGAGATACAACCTAACGCGCTCTGCCTACGCGTGGTTGACTAATTAAATTATGTAGTCATTGATTATACTATTACAAACTTGCTGTGTCCCGGGTTTGATTTCCGACAGAGGTATTTTGGATACCAAACGTGTTAGTTGGGAACTACATGATGCAAGCGACTTCGCGTAGATTTAGTTTTTTGTAAAATACCGTGGGAAGGCTTTGATTTTTCGGAATAAAAAGCTTACGGGGACCTAAAACCTAGCTCTGTACCAAATTTCGTCAAAATCGGTAGACCAGACGAAAACAGATAAATTGTATGAGGAAATCTCCGCACCGTCCCAATTCCGTAACAGACACAAAATTCGTAGCAGACAGAAAGTCTGACAAACAGACAGACTTATACAGATTTATCCAGATTTATTTTTTTGTTGTCAATGCTCGGTAATGCTGAGTTTGCTACCAATTGCTTATTGTTAGGTTTTAATTCAGTCATAAGTTAAATGAAGTGTGTTTGTTTGTTGGTTTATTGGTTAGTAGGTTTTATTGGTTTGTCCTTCAATCACGCCGCAGCGGAGCAGCAGATCGACGTGATTTTTGGCTCGGGTATAGTTGAGGACCTGGGAGAGAGACATTTTTATCCCGGAAAATTAGGGAGTTCCCGCGGGAAACAAAGAAACGTAAGTCGCGGGCATCATCTACTTAGTTATATATGTCACCGTAAGATTGTAAAAACCATTAGATTATAATCTAACTCGCGAAATTATAAACTGTCGAAAGATTGTGAAACGTTCAATGTTCTGAGTGTCAATTTTTGAAATATCCATTGTATTTACGTTTTCTTGTCTGTTTCTTGTAGGTTAGCTTAGGGTTTGACATAAATAATCAGGTAGTGCCCACTTAGGTTCTATCCGGTTAATATACTTAACAGATTACAATCTACCGAAAAATAATGCGTTAAATCTTTCAACAGTTTGCAATTTCGCGAGTTAGATAATAATCTAACGGTTTTTACAATCTTACGGTGACATATATAATACTTATTCATGTAACATTAATGTAAACAATAAAGCTTTTATTTATTTATTATATGAGTATGGATAATAAAAGCATTTATAAACGAAAAATTTACATCAAAATGGAAAACTTGACGCGATCTGCCTACGCGCGGTTGACTAATTAAATTTCGTATTCGTTGATTATAAATCAGTACAGATTATATTGGGTTACGTTATAATATAATCTGTACTGTAATGTATAATCTGTATATTATAACCGACATCAATTACTTATGAACACGGTGATTTTACTGAGCTTTTGGAATGGAAATTATATACCTACTGGTTATAAGCATGATAGAAAGTTTGTACGAGATAGATATTATTTAGTAATTGAAATAATTTAATAAGTGTAATTCTTTCGTTATACTTATTTTTATAATTATCAATTATTAAATAAGTAAGTATAACGTAAGGATGACGTGATTGAACAGACAATTAATAAAATTAAAATGACTTCAGTCATTAAAATTATGGAATTAATCAAAATTACGATTAATTAAAAATCCTTTAATTATTAATCAGTAACATTTATGCATTCATTTAACTTAAGAGTTTAAATTCCTTATTAATGCGACACTAATCCATACTACTAATATTATAAATGCGAAAATGTGTCCGTCCGTCTGTCTACTACGCTTTCACAGTCCATCTGTTCAACCGATTTCGATGAAATTTGGTACAGCGATAGGTTTGTATACCAGGGAATGTCATTAAATTAAAGAGTTCCAGTAAGAGTCAAAACTGAATCCACGCGGACGAAGTCACGAAGACTAAATATATAAGTAAGATTAAATAATTCAAAAATTTTGTACTAATTTCCATCAAAATACCTATAACACTTATTTCAAATTATAATAAGTTGATTGCTGATGAAGCATTTTCTTACAATAGGTAATTATTAGATATTTGGATTGAAACAATATCGGAATAATCAATTTACTTTCCATACTATTATTCTTCTTAATTCTTATAAGATTAAGATACAATAATTTTATTCGAAGATTTAAATATTTTTGTTGTAATTTTATATTGATTTTTATTGTTTGATTGTAAGAATTATTTAATCATTAGTCTGGGCTCACAACTAATTTATAATAATGAAATAGTTAACTTGAAAATTGTACACCGGCTACGGTAGAACATGCAGAACGTACTATGTATTTATTATAACATCTGTATTAAATAACTATATAATAATGTACCATGTTCTGGACAATAAACGAATTATGAATTATGAATTCTTCTTTTGTTTAGTGGCTCCTCGCGTCGAGCGTTTGAGCCATAGTCAAATACTATTTTATTTGGAACTACCTAAATAATTTGATTTAAAAAAAAAACTGTCGTACAGTCTCGGGAACAACTTCATAAGTCGTCGTGAGTTCCACAAGTGATCATTATAGGCCGTAAAGTCGCCGATAAAATAGATTAGCGCCATTCGAATATTCAAACGAGAGAATATTTTAGTGCCAACGTGGCTGTGGGCCGTGTAAAGTAATTGTTGATGTGTTTATTATATTATACTCATTTATAGGGCTGGCGATTAACAGTGATGGAATTTTGACAAGATTATAGCAAATTTGGGTTTTCATTTGGTCTTAATGCCATATAATAGTGTACATCCAAATACCTTAAATATACGGAATGGAATATTATAAAGTAGATACCATGCAATATTATAAGTATGTCCATTGGACCTCTATCTATTCGAAGTTATAACATAATAATATAATATATAACAAATGTCATATCGTAGTAGCTTTAGTTTTGGGATACCGTTACTGATTATCACCATTATATTTTAAAAATAACTAGACGTCAATAAGATTAGTATACCTACCTAAATTGAATAAACATTATGTGAGTTCTTTTTGAGTATAATGTGCGTTTTAGGCAATTAGATATTTGACTGGTATTGACTATCTAATTGTTCAGGTTAACTTAAATATTTTTTCAAATTTCAAAATGCCCGCTTAGTATTGTATTTCGTATGAAATACTGAATTGCCATGTCATCAAAAGTTGTCGCACTTTTTTACTTTTAATAATCACAAAAAAATAGATAATTTATATGGAATAGTTATCAACGCAGTTGAATACCCAATTAGTTAAACACTAAACACTTGCTTGAAGGAAAATATAGTGAGGAAACCTACATGCCTGAGGGTTCTCCTCAGTATTTTCTAAGGTGTATGCAGTCTACCAATCAGTAATTGGCAAGCGTGGTGGACTACGCCTTGGTAGTGAGCCGGCAATGGGTTGATAACGAGATGTGATGGGATATCTTACTAATATTATAGATGCGAAAGTTTGGATGGATGTATGGATGTTTGTTACTCAATCACGCCCCAACAGCTGAACGGATCTGGCTGAAATTTGGCACAGAGATAGATCTGGAATAGCACATAGCCTTATCCCGGAAAATTAAAGAGTTCCCGCGGGAACCAAAAACCTCAAACCACGCAGACGAAGTCGTTGGCATTCGCTAGTCTTAATTAAATAACGATTTAAAAATAAACTACTATGTTAATACATTATAGGTTTATATAGCAGGTATGTCCGGTGCCGTAGCCTCTACGAGATTCGTAGCACTACAATACACGGAAGCGGATGTAGTAAGAACCTGAGTTCTACGTACTACATGGTAAATACTATACAGGATGCATAACTTTTTTTAGAATGTTTCCGCAGATTTTTATTCTAGCTACTTCTAGGCATTTGTCATTTATTAGAAGTTGCGGGCATCATCTATGCCCACGACTTCGTCCGCGTCGATTAAGATTTTTGATTCACGCGGGAACTCACAGATTTTTCGGGATAAAATGTAGCCTTTATCCATTCTCGGGATACAAACTATCCCTATACCAAATTTCATCAAAATCGGTTGAACAGATGGTCCGTTAAAGCATAGCAGGCAGACAGACAGACAGACAGACTTCCGCATTTATAATATAAATACTGGATGATGCCCGCAACTTCGTCCGCGTGGTTTAAGTTTTTTTATTCCCACGGAAATTCCTTAATTTTCCAGGATAGGTAAGCAGAAGCCTATGTCACCCCAGATCTATAACTATAGCCATGCAAAAATCATGTTAATCGGTTGCTTCGTTGCGGCGTGATTGAAGGACAAACCAATTAACAAACACACTAATTTCATTTGTATATTATTAACAATAGTAGTGATATTGTTAAAAATCTTACCCATAGGTCATAGCATAATATTGTGAAATGATTAAGTATTTTCTTATTAGATTACTTACTAGCGGTTGCCCGCGTATTCGTCTGCGTGGATAAACGTTTTTTGATTCCCACGGAAACTTATTAATAATGATTAAATTCGGGACAAAAAGTAGCCTATGTGTTATTCCAGACTATAATCTAGCTCTGTGCCTTTTATCCAAATCCGTTCAGCCTAACAAACATCCACCCAATCCATACATCCATCCAAACCATTACATTTATAATATTAGTATAAATATTACAGAATGTTAAAAATGATTCACGATTACGTAATTCGGAACTAAAGCGATTAAAAATGGTGGCCCAATTAAACGTGTGAGCTTAATAATAGATATTACAAACCAATTCTAATTCCTAGCACAGACCAATGGAAGCGCATAGAATCAGCAAAATAATGTTTAATTGTAACAGTGAAGCCAGTTTAATATAGGGAACGCCCTAGCTACAAAAAAAAAAAAAACTAAAAAGAGCAACTGCTGAGTTTATTGCCTGTTCTTCTCAGTAGAATTTTTCCGAACCGGTGGTAGTCACGACATTTCATAAAAGATGTCCTACGTCAAATAAAAAAAATCATTTCATTTCATTTGTGAATATTTTATGCACTGCTCATTACGCCAGTGTAATGTGCTCGTAACTCTTAAAATTATTTAAAGAAAATCCTTTCTTAGTGACAACAACTTTATAGTGAAAGCCTAAAGTAAGTGCAGAATCTAAAATTCTTGAGCTGTGTTGTAATATTATTTTAGTCAGTGAGTTTATATATTTTTTAATATACTTAAGTAATATAGCCATAGTTGAGAATACGATTTTAAACATTTAATTTATTATACGCAGTTAGTGTTTATTACATATATGCAGCAAGTAGCAACATACTATTTAGACCTCCTAAGTTTCTTATCTTTGGTAAAAGTTTTAACCACACAATCGCGGTTAAAACTGATAAACAATTACACTTTATTAATTTTTGGTACGTCTACATCTTCGTTTAATCTATGGCTTCATCGTTAACTACCCGTACCGAATACCGAAGCTAATCTATTAAATGCTGTCAACTCAAAGCGTATAGAACTAAGAGTTATATTCCTTTGCCTGTAAATTAAAAAAAAACACGTACACAGACAAAAAACGCTATAAGAACTTAGAACCGTGCTTGCTTAGATACGATACGGTCATAAAAGCTCTAAGTATTGCTCAGTTACTCAACGTGTCTAATGTAATTTAGAGCTCATTGATGTGGGTAACTTTGATAGAAAATACTTATTTTCTTCACTAAAATTGTTCATCCTACTAATAAAATAAATTCTTGAATTTTTTCAATGTAAGTATTCCAAATATTGTATGAAATTAACATTTACGTTCCTAGGTACTTCTGCACCAATTTCAACGAAAAGCACAAAACATCTGAGTAACCACTAACCTACCCTACCCTACTCGATATTAAAAACGTAGTTCTAAGTTCAACCACAGAATAGGTAATAAGTAGGTACGTTGTGTTCTAGAATCTACTGTGTTTATTAAATTGATAATATAAAATACACTTATACCTAATATAATTAAGTGTTCTAATTCAAAAATGGATAAAATATGGATGCGCTTAATTATAATAAATTCCTCTCATGACTCCATCAATCTAATTTAATTAATTTACCGGTATCTGTAGGTACATAAATTTTATCGTAACATAAAATCGATGTTCCGTATTTAAAAATTGTTACCCAAACATATCTAACACCAACAGAGGCCAGTGGTTACAGAATAAGATTTAAAAAGCCAACGTTCTAATTCAAAAATGGCGTTCGAATTATGATTTAAAACGTGTTCCGGAGAAACTCGACGTTTCTAAAAACGAACATCTAGCGGCGACGACCGCCGTCATTATACATACGGGTAATGAGAGATATGCTTACGAGCACAAAGGACCTTTTTAATGAAAAAAAAAAAAACAAAAATTTATGAATCATTTTCTTTCTCTACTAAGTAATACTCAATACACAATTTGTTTATTTCCCTGAAAACATTCCCTATAAGCCTGATAATCACATCTCTATGCCTAAAACTCTAGGACTCTTACATTGAGTTGACCTTTACCATTATTGAAAAAGTTAATTTTAAGTATTATTTTCATAAAAAGTTAAAAATATGAGCAACACTCAAATAAAATATCGGTTTTTATTACCTAGTGTTGGTATAAACAAAGTGTAGCAATAAATAAATCAAAGATAAAATGTGTCCAGATGTGAGCAATAAAAAGCTCGTAATCGAGCTTTTACTTCAAATAAACAAATGCCCGTTCTGCTCGTGTGTTCACCGAAGATAGTGTACTTCATAATAATATAATGTTTCAAATATTTCAAGGCTAACCGTTCTCAACTGTCAATCATAACACGCTACCTGTCTCTTTCTGTTACACGCTTTGTTATATTTCTCTCCCGCTCGGTCGCGCTCGATCGGTCGCCGCGCCTTTATTTGAAAATTTGATTTTAAATGTGGAATGAATAAGCATTATCTTAAAGGAATCCATTCTTTTATTTGAATTTTTAATTCCTTTTTTATGGTCGACTACCGCTTTTTAATTTTTTCTCTTCTTTTTAATCATTTTTCGGGCAGGATTTGGTTTTTAAGATTTATTAGATGTGAATGCGGGCTTGGTTTCAAAAATCGATTTTAACTCTTTGGTATCGATTAAAAATTGTTCATTAAGTACGAGGAGTTTTATTTTTGTTTTACATCATCTTGAAATATTGTTCTTAGTTTTGTGTATATCTACATAATTTATGGAAGTATAATATTTCAATATTTGATTTAAATCGATACAGATAATTCGCGAATTTTGTGATTTTCACAATGATGCCTTTTAATTAAAAATAAATTATTTCTTACTGATTATTAAATAGTCAAAAGACCTAGAATCCACGTTCTAAGCTTATAAGCATTTGAAAATAAAAAAAGTGCGCCAAAAGAAAAATTTTACTCAAACTCCCATTGAGAATGGCGGCCCTGGCCAAATTTCGATAGTCTACGTCAATATATCTACAGTTTGCGTGCGAGCAGAGCTAATTTATGGTGACACATACCAAAGCTCTATATTCAACTCTTTAATAGTCCCGTAAAACGACCTCAATTTGCATAGACGGACCCTGTCAAACAAAGAATGTGGACCTATTTTACTAACGCCATCTAGTCAGAAAAGCGGGACAGCGCTATGACGGGCAATAGGACAAGGCTATACAAGTTGAGAATGCTCTAAAGGTTGAACGCCCAAAAAAGGGCCCATCTAGTACCTACATATATATCGATGGTCCCTTATCTTGTAATTAAAAAAATTAAAAAATACGACTGCCCTGCCAAAAAACGAACTAAAAGTTAAAATTTTAAATGAATCTAGTTAAATTAGAATCTTATTCACATTTTTATTAAATGATTTTTTTTGTGAATCACTGGATAGTGTTATATATTTTTGGAATCTACTCATCATTTTCTAGATGATGATTATAGAGTTAATCTTATTTTCGAATATTTTTTTCAACTTTAGTCTTTAATGCAGGACCATGGTCATCCTATAATTTTTTTTTTAAATTTTACTAGCCTATGTCACCCGGCATAAGCTAGGGATTCTAACGATACCTCATTTATCAAAATCGGTTCAGGCGTATAGAAGTTATGGTGGAATATACAAACTCACATACATACATACATACAGGAAACCTGAAAACAATATACTCCTTTTTTCAGGCAGTCGTATAAAAAGTGGCAACTAGACGCTTATTCCGCAGTCCGTCTCATTCCAGAACTAAGCGTATTATTTTACAATAACAAACTCGACGAATTCCAACCGACGAATTCTTTCATATGCATCACCACAAAAATATCGAAGTGTTGGATTGCATAAACAATTGAAGCAGATATTATGACACTTACAATCTTAATTGCTCGACGCGACGTATTATAATAAAGAAAATAATGTTGCGTTGTATAGGTGGCTATTTCGGATGCGGTTTATGAGGTCGTGGATTCGAGTTGCGGGTAAATAAAAAGAGCTAAGTATTGTTTTCTTTGTGTCGAGAAACTAATAAATATAATTTATCTACAACTTTGTTGGTTTAGTGATTATCTAGCATGTTTGACTACGGATACTGAGTTCCTAGGTTCGAATAAACGGTCCATTAAATTAAGTTTTGAGTTTTATTCACAAAAAGTTCTTAGTTACAGCTCAGATTTTTTTTTTTAAGTTGACGAAATTCAAAACTGTAGTAGCTTGCATTATGCACCCAAGGGTCGTTCTCGATTTAAAAACATTTAAAAGGGTACCAATTACCATATTAAATTAGGCTAAATGTAACATGAGTAATAATGAAAACTTGAAATACAGTTTTCAGTAGCAATAAAAACCAAGCAAAGGACACTTGTGTGTAACAGTGCTAAAACCTACACATTTCTTACAGCTCATAAAAACCGTAAAATATGTAATTTAATCCTTATTACATGAACTGTAAAGCCTCTATGTTATTTCATTAAGTGCAAACGATATGTCTGTAAACGCACGCGTTCCAATTTCTAACATTTCCACTTAAATTCAAATCTTTATTATGCAAAGTTATATTTGCATGTACTAAAAATTGAATACGTCTCTTTGCAGTATTGGTTAGAGTTTGATTTAGTTTGGCAATTGTTTAACGAGTGTCATGTTAATTGTAATATGTTTTGATATGCAGACGGTTCTGAGAAGAAACTGAGGTCCTCTATAAAGAATAACTGTTTTGTTTATATTATCTCGGGTGTTAAGTTACGTTTGATTAGTCTCGATTCGCGGATTTGTGCGTAGGTTTTTGTATTTGTTTGGGAGTCGTGGTGGGTCCGTTGAAAAGACGTTGACAACGCCTTCTCTATGTTATACCTATTGATTGTACCTACAGCAAAGCGATGGCTACGGCTTTATTCCGCTACATGCAACGACCTCAATTTACATAGACGGGCCCCGTCAAACAAAGAATGTGGACTTATTTTACTAACGCCATCTAGTCTGAAAAGCGGGACAGCGCTATGGCGGGGACAAGATCAGACTTATACAGGTGAGGTGCATGCACCACAAGTTGGAAGACCTACTTTTTTTCTATGAAAGGGCCCATCTAGTGCATATAATATATCGACATCTACATCGAGTCGTGGGTGTCGCATGCTGTAGATGAAAGACACTCACTGTACCACATATATTTGTCTACTGTGGCGGATTATAGCGAATTACTTAAATTTCTAGTTCATTCAATCATTTTGAGTAATATTGCTTGAGTATTGTTCTAACCGTTGGCACTGTACTCAGTTAGTCGATGAAGACATAATTTTAATTTGGAATTGAAAACTCATCAACACGACGCCAATAAACAATACCCAAGTGCAAGTACGGTTGCCAGATGAGTACAAAAACGGGAGTACCTATTTGTATTTATTGCCAGAAAACGATCCATAAAAATGTAGGATTTACCTTTATAGGTAAATCCTACATTTTTATAGATCGTTAAGCATCTATAATTATAACTTCAAAACTGCTCATATTTTAGATCACATAATATTATTATCCTATAAGAGGCGTAAAGATTCAAAGATCTTAAGTAGTGACTTATGACTTGGTGACAACTGACAAGCTTGGTGAGGTAATGCGTGACATTTAAAAAAAGGGGAACTAACGGTAGATCAAAGAAGGCTTCGATACATTTTCAAGAAACTGTCCCCTCCCTGTATCGAAGACGTATCGTCCATTTAGAAACATTATGGTAACCCTATTTGCAAGGGCCCCATTATCCTTAGCACGTCCAAACTAAATCCATAAAAGTGTTAACCGTCACCCATAAATGCTGGACAAGCCTTTTTTGCGCCAACCTTGGACTAAACAATATCCAATAATAACAATAAAACAGACACTATTACGCGCGCGTACATTATTAATATTGATCGGGACAAACATGGCCGATGTACGCACATACCTAATTATTGTACGTTTTAGTGTAAAGATTTTGTGACATTGTGTGGAAATTAGTGCAAATATTGTTACAACGCCGATGTACATTCATATACAAAGCCATGCATTATCCATACTCGTATTCACCTACCTTTATTATAAATGAGAAAGTGTTTGTTTGTCCTTCAATCACGCCGTAACAAAGCAACGGATCGCCGTGATATTTGCATGGGTATAGTTGAGAGACCTGCAGGCTTAGCATGCGAATAACGAGATATTTCGCAACGAGAGATAGAGAGATGTTGTCGATACCGGCTTATTTCTCGTATACCCTTACAAGCACAAAATCCGGTATATTAGAAGAAATAAATACTCGGCATGTAAGGGTTCGTAAAGAAAATACCATAGATACGAAATATTAAGTACTTTTATCTCCACTTTTGACAGTAGACAGTTTTTTTCGGTAGACAAATAGAGATAACGGGTAGACAGTTTTACTCGTTATGCGCATGTTTACTCTACTGGAGAATGACATAGGCTACTTTTTGTCCCGGAAACTTAAGGAACTGGAATTCCTTAGAATAAAAAAAATCTTATTCCACGCGGACGAAGCTGTTTAACAATTAATCATCTACGTAGGTAAAGTGTAAACTTAATGCAAGATAGCCGAATGACAACGGAAGTAACTTTATAGGTTCTGTTTAAAACAAGAATTTCGGTTACATGAATTTTATTGTTCCGTACAGTAATAAAGGCTTTTTTTACGATTTCGTAACATTACTGACCACACCCTATTATTATTGACTTCGTGACTTATACTAGTTTTTGTATCCATTTGGACTCGTGTTAAGTTCTTTGAGGAATATTTGTACTAAGAATCAATGTCTTGAATCCTGATTCACAAAATTAAAGTTTGTAATTGAGAGCTTTGTTACATGATTTTTTATTTCCACAATATGGGCACATACTATCATTAAAGCAGTATTATTGGAATATTGTTGACACTCTTGTTTCATAATTATTATTTAGGGACGTCACGAGACGTGATAAAAGCGAAATCTTACTAATACTAATACTTAATATTATAAATGCGAAAGTTTGGATGGATGTATGGATGTTTGTTACTCAATCACGCCCGAACGGCTGAACGGATCTGGCTAAAATTTGATACAGAAATAGATTATTGTCTGGAATAGCACATAGGTTACTTTTTATCCCGGAAAATTAAAGAGTTCCCGCGGGAACCAAAAAACCTCAAACCATGCAGACGAAGTCGCGGGCGTTCGCTAGTTTCCAAATAACCCTTTCAAGACCGGCTTTGCACCCTTCTGTATAATCTTTTTACCTTTCGTTAATTGTTTCTGTGTTAAGTGTATACCTATGCAATAAAGAGTTTATCTATCTAATTGAGAATATTCTTATCACAAGGCGCAGACGCATATATATGTCATTGTAAGATTGTGAAAACCGTTACATTGTAATCTGTCTAGCGAGATTGTAAACTGTCGAAAGATTACAATTTAACGCATTATTTTTCGGTAAATTGTAATCTGTTAGGTACATAAACCCTATTAGCCCGACAGAACCTAATCTTTTTATGTCTAACCTTAACCTAACCTACAAGAAAGAGACAAGAAAACGTAAAAACAACGAATATTTCAAAAATTTACGCTCAGAACATTAAACGGTTCACAATCTGTCGACAATTTACAATCTATGAGATAAAAAGCGTTATATTGCAATCTGACGGTTTTTACAATTTTACGGTGACATATACATTGAGGTCAAACCTCTGTGGTTTTATCAATATGCACTAAACTATGTTAGTATTGTAAAATACCACGTCTTTTAAAAGACGTAAGTACCGCCAAGCGATTTAGCGTTCCGTTACGATGCCGTGTAGAAATCGAATAGGGGTATGGGTTTAATATAACTGCCATGCCCCTAACAGGTTAGCCCGCTACCATCTTAGACTGCATCATCACTTACCATCAGTTGAGATCGCAGTCAACGGCAAGATTGTAGTCGATAAAAAAAATCTATGATCAGCACGCCATTGACTTCAGTAAATATTAATTTGTGTAGTAGGTATACAGAATAACACAGTAGTATATTTCAGTAAATTTTTACATAACACCTTTCCCCAGTTTTCAAAACGATAAGCTCATTTCTGTCCGTCTCAGGTCATCACGATATCCTGATAACAATCACACTGGTCACTTGGTGGGTGATTAATACAATCTAATGTGTTACGCCCTCTATTAAAGCAACTATAGACGTGCCAACTTCCAACTCCAACCCTATGGACCACAAAATATGAGACCAACTTTCATTCAATTTACATTCTAACCTAATTTCAACTTCTATAAATTTATACGTACCTAGTTGTCTATACCTGTTTTCAACAACGATGATAATCGTAATAACATAAACTTCCGCACCCAAATTGGGACGAGATTTTACACAGATTCAATAGAAAAAAAAGCGCGTTACGATTGAAAAAGACCTCCGATTAAGGTAGGGAGATGTTTTAAACATGGATTTATGAATGGTTCTTTTAATAATTCTTATTTAGGATAAACGTATAATTTCTGCAGCCTGGAAACAGCAGGCTTTTCAAGTTCACAAAATACAACCTCGATAGAACAGGTCTTTAGCCAACATGTTGGCACATCTGTAGATGCTTTAAACGTGTTACGCCCTGTCTTAGTAGCAGACACTAGACATTACGCTTGCAGAGGTCAGATGGTAATCGCTAAAAAGAACTGGTAACTTAACAATATAGGTTACGAAACACCAAATATCTTTTGACTAACAGTAGAATTTTATTTTTTGAATTATTGTTAAGGAAAAAATATAATAACTTACTTTTCAAAGCGAAGCCAGTTTATCTGTACCTCTATTCTATAAGATACAAGAAAAAACCCTGACTTTAAATATTTTTGTGAATCGCCTAGGAAAATTTTGATATTTTGAGATAAAAGTGGCCCTACGAGCATCTCGAGTTATCTCTTTACCAAATTTCGTCAATGTCGGCTAAAACGGTGGACCGTGAAATCGTAACAGAGAGACTCAATTTTGCATTGTTACGGTTCCGTACCTCAATAGGAAAAGAACGGAACCCTTATAGGATCACTTTGTTTTCGGCCCGTCTGTCTGTCAAGATCCTTCTTCTCAGGAACGCATGGAGGTATCAAGCTGAAATTCAAATCAAATACTCAGGTCTACTGCCCCTTGGAGCTGTGAAAAATCAAATCTAAGCCAACGCATTCAAAAGATACAGTAGTTTATGCTGCAAATTTTCGACACTCGCAAGGGAATCAAAACCTACAGGGTACTTCCCGTGAACTCAGAATCATGAAATTTGGTACGCAGCAACGTCTTATAGCACAGATAAAGGAAAAATTGCGAAAAGCATAAATTTTTAGTTACATGACAATATAATAAAAATATTTTTAATAATTTTAAAGTTATTACAGGTTTTTTTTTTCGGTGCGCGAGTCCGACTCGCACTTGGCCGTTTTTTTAAATGTATATTATGTATTACTAGATGATATCCGCCCCGCCACTTCTGTGCTATCATGTCTGTCTGTTTTCGTGTAATTTAGTTTCTTCAAAAGTCCGTGGGTACTCTTTAATTTTCCGGTATAAAAAGACTTTAACATTTTCCAAGTACAAGTATAGGTACTTATGAAAAAAATCACGTCAATCCGGTGCTCCGTAATCACAATAAACAAACAAACACACTTTTTCACTTTTGCATACTAGATGATGCCTGCGACTTTGTCAGCGTAGATTAAGATTTTTTTCATGCCCTGGGATGCAACTACCCTCCCTCTGTACCAAATCATTCCCGCAAGAACTGTTTAATTTTACGGGTTAAAAAGTAGGTATGTCCTCAGAATGCAAACTACCTCTGAGTATATCAAAATTCATCAAAATCGGTTGAAAAGATGGGCCGTTAAAGTGAAGCAGACAGACAGACACAATTTCAGATACTAGATGATGCCCGCGACTTCGTCCACGTGGATTAAGGTTTTCTGATTCCCGCGGGAACTATTTAATTTTCCGGGATAAAAAGTAGCCTATGTCCTTTCCCGAGATACAACCTATCCCTGTACCAAATTTCATGAAAATTGGTTGAACAGATAGGTCTTTAAAACGTAACAGACAGACAGACAGACACACTTTCGCATTTATAATATTAGTATGGATTAGTATTACATACAAGTACGAATTGATATTGGCAAATCTCCAATATCAATTCGTATCGTATCATCTAAAGTAAATCCGAAAAAATCTACTTAAATTATGTGAGTACGTATATCATCCTACGAAAGCTTCCTACATGACAATTCATCCATTGTTTAACTCAAACTAGTGACGTGCCATGTCGACATACAACGTCGACGTCAAAACCTTGCGGTGTGACAGCTAGAGACGGGATTTTATCGATATATGTCAATCTACATTTTTCGGAACCCGTTTCGATAAGATTTAGCCTTAAGAACAGATTGTGAGGCAATTTTACACATACTGATTTATAAACTCACTAATGAGTGTTTGTTTAGTTATCTTTGATTCATTTTTAAAAGCAATTTTTTTTTTTTTTTTAATGTTGATTTTTCGACTGACGTTTACGGTTTATGCTTCATTAGCTTATTGTAACTAGTTCTAGGTTTTATACGATCAGATACGTTCCTTACTTAATTTTATTCAAATGAGAACTTTTTAATTTGACTACCTAGATGATGCTTCATAGACGTGGATCAAGGTTCTTAAATAATCTTTTAAGATCTCTTCTTATATATTATGGTTCTGGAAATAGTAACCTAGGTCTTTTTTTTTAAATCCACTACAAGTTAGCCCTTGACTGCGATCTCACCTGATGGTAAGTGATGATGCAGTCTAAGATGGTAGCGGGCTAACCTGTTAGGGGCATGGCAGTTATATTAAACCCATACACCTATACGGTTTCTACACGGCATCGTACCGGAACGCTTAATCGCTTGGCGGCATGTTTTTACCGGTAGGGTGGTAACTAGCCACGGCCAAAGACTCCCACCAGACCAGACCAGGGAAAAGTCAGAAATTATTAATTCCCAAATTGATTCTGCCGGGGATCGAACCCGGGACCTCCGCACGTTAAGACAACAGCGCTCAACACTGCGCCACGGAGGTCGTCACTCTTCAGATCTCTAACTATAGCTTTGCAAAAGTCACGCCGATCGGCTATTCCGTTGCAGCGTGGTTGACGGACAAACTCACACAATTTTTTGTATTTCTAATAGGTATTTAGTAATGGCTCATTTTTAACTAAATGATGCCCGTGACTTCGTCCGCGTGGATAAAACTTTTGTATTTGCGCGGGGACTCCTTAATTCTCCGGGATAAAGTAGCCCGGTCCTTCCCCGTGATACAACCTATCCTTGTACCAAATGTCATCAAACTCGGTTGAAAAGATGGGCTCAATGGCCCAACGGCAGAACCGATTCACAATTAAAATGAGAATATTTTGTTCCAGTCAAAGTCTCTAAATATTTTATAGACAAAATAAGTAGCCGTTAGCTAAATTGTTAATGTCCAAAAAACATATATTTACAAAGTTTTTGTAACAATAAAACGCGGAACGCTCATCAGTGCGGGCAATTTTTTCCGCCACCAATTTAATTCTTTACTCGGAAAAATGATTTATTAAAATAATGTTTAACGAACTGAGCGCAAAAAGTTGAAGAATAAGTATCATGTTCGCCATTTTGTACATATGTAGTTATCAAAGAGATTTACGTAAAAATAATGTAGAGCAGTAAATGCGATCATTTTCATACGAACTTTATTATATTATTATCTATAATCACAAGCTTTTATTTTTAACATACCTCTAAACAAGGGTTCTCAATTCGGCGCGTATTCTGAATGACTAATATAGATACCTTATTACCTATTCACGAACGAAAAATTTAATTAAATTTATTTTTCAAATATTTATTGTAACATCAAAGCTATAACAACGTGTACCAATTAGCGTATTCTCAGTTCTCTTTTCAACATAACCAACTAGACTCTTACGAAGCTACAATTATGTAACGATACCTAAACAAATATACTCACAGATCCGGGTAGGTTTTATATATTTTTCTGGGCCAGTTAATTTTTGCCGTTTTATCCTATCTATCACTCACACAAAGTTTAAATATCCCCG
The DNA here is from genome assembly GCA_964035005.1 of Erebia palarica. NCBI lineage: Eukaryota > Metazoa > Arthropoda > Insecta > Lepidoptera > Nymphalidae > Erebia > Erebia palarica. Next base: position 7,070,561 of record OZ035992.1, read on the forward strand.
GTACCTATATTATTTGAATTTGAATGATAGCTTATTTCTGAGTAAAAAATCGTGAATTTGCATAAACAAAATTTGCATTCAATGAAATACTTATTACCCATTTATTATCCTACGTAGGTATTACTAATATAAAAATTTGAGACGTGAGTGTATGCACAGATGTACTTATGATCTCTCAAGTATATTGGAATATTCTAAACATGAAAGGAGTCTTAGGTTTGATTTCAGATTGGGTCAATTTTAGAATTTGCACAAATATCTTTGCTAATAGCGATTGTAGTTCACTTTGAAATTGAAACCTGTAATCACTAAAAAACATTAAATTCATAAGTACTTTTTACTTCAATTAGACATTTCCGTAATTCGAAATCACTTATCTATAAAGGTCAAATTCCTACAATATATTCTCATTACGCTCAATTTATTCATAACACTAGCTAATGCCCACGACTTCGCTTGCGTGGATCGAGGTTTTTTGGTTCCCGCGGGAACTCCTTAATTTTCCGGGATAAAAAGCCTATGTGCTATTCCAGACTATAATCTATCTCTGTGCCAAATTTCAGTCAGATCCGTTCAGCCGTTGGGGCGTGATTGAGTAACAAACATCCATACATCCATACATCCATACATCCACACATCGATACATCCATCCATAAATCCATCCAAACTTTCGCATTTATAATATTAAGTATATTAAGTATTAAGTATAAATTATTTAAAGACCTGTAGAGTGTTAAAGGCTACTTCTTATCCTGGAAAATCACGAATTAATTTCCACGGGAATCATCGACAGAAAAGTTTTTCACGAAAGTTCATTTTTAAAAATATTAACGTAATCAAGTTCAATTCAAATTCAAATTAAAGAGTTACCAGTTACAGTTACGGGAACCAAAAAACCTCAAACCACGCAGACGAAGTCGCGGGCATTCGCTAGTTATTATATTCATGCAAAATACCATGTCAAACCTTTAACTCCGTTTCGGCGTGATTGGATGACCAACAAACAAAATAAAAACACATTTATAATAAGTAGCGGTATTGATATGGGGCAGAAACTGCCTCGTCGGTCTAGTAGTTAGACCAAAGAGACTGTGGCTGACGAGGTCCCGGGTTCGAGTCCCGGGTCGGGCCATAATTAAACGCTCGGTCCTGCGCCTGATCTCTCTCCGGTCGCGACGGATTTTCGGTCCCATCGGGCTATGTGAGTAAAGGAACAGAGAGTGCACCTGTGTTTACGTACACAAGTGTGCAAAATATCTCCCGCGCAGATGGCTAATCTCTCTGGAGATTGGCCGCCGTGGCCAAAATTCGGTCGGGAGGACATAATTGATATGGGTATCGATGATGCCAAATCGTCGAAAATATTATACTGCGTTCCAACATAGTCTATCACCCACAGTTTACTGAACTGCAAAACCTGTCAAAGACAGTTAAAAAAAAAGCTGTACTCCAAAAATATGTTACCAATTTCAACATGAATATTGAATATGTTATTTTTTCTCAAGCTCCGCTTAAACCAATCCCGTTTACTCGAGAATAGATCTAATATGCTGAATATAATTAATTTCATAGCGAGTTGATCGATGCGTGATACTCGAAATACTTGACGGGCCGCGTTTTTTTGTATCATTATCTTTAAATTACGGCCGAATTACGTCAATTCGCCTAGAAAACGGAACGGTGTATTTTACGTGTAAAGCAGACCGACGACTTTGAAGCGGAGGCTAGACGTTCAGTAAATACTTTGGTCTATCAATAGACTCGACATACTACATTTTACACCAACTCTATTAGCCGTCTAATACGTCGGGCAAAGATTTTTTCCTCTATTTTCACGAAATAAATTTACGGATTACGCCTACTGACTTTTTAATAATAATATAATAATAATAAGTGTTTTTATTAAAGGTAAAAGAGCCCAGTATACAATACACACAATAAAGTTAGTTATACAATAGTTAATTAAAAATAGAATACAATAACATAAAATAAAAGTAAGTACAACATACATAAAACTTATAAACTAACTAGGAATGTTAGAAAACTCTTATGTATTTCCTATTGCTATTGTGATGCACTGATAGCCAATAGGTTAAAATTTTGCTGGGCATACTGTTACAAACCATCTTGAGGATGCTACTCTGAGATGTCCGGAGTCTCTCCCGAAAGGAAGCTACTCTTTTCCTCATTACAGCATTAATCCATTGTTCGAAATTTAACAGTATCCTGTTTAAGCTCGCTATAGCTTTGGTGTTGCAAAACTGCTAATGTGCGTACAAGAAGAACAAACAAATAAAAAAGGATTTTAAATTCCACTTTGGATGGCAAACTACGTTACCTACCTACTAAAATATCGCGATAAGAAATACTATGACGCTACTCAACCCGATATGAATTAGCGGTTAATAAATACCATAATATTATGTAACTATAAAATGTCTCAAAATATGAAAACAAGGTAATCTTTGTAATTACTTTTAACTCGTCTTAGTTATCAAGCTTTCTGACACAATTGGAAATTGGAAATTCAACGACCTCGATTTACATAGACGGGCCCGGTCAAACAAGGAATGTGAACTTATTTTACTAACGCCATTTAGTCTGAAAAGCGGGACAGCGCTATGGCGGGGACAAGGACACTCTTATACAGGCGAGGGGCACGCACTACAAGTCGGACGCCCAACTTTTTTATATGAAAGGACCCATCTAGTACCTACATATATATAGACGGGGAAATTATACGTTGAGTCGGTTAATCGGTCTATCACAATCTTTTTTTTTTAATATTGTAAACCATTGAACGACTTTAGTATTATGTCTACGTTACACTTTTACGGTATCGTTTTACGCGATTTTGGCATGTTAGTCGATTTTGTTTATAGCACTTAATTCCTTGGCCACTGCTAAACATTTAATCACAGCCACAATCTCGTTCTATAATAATATAGCATTACCAAACTAGAGTAATTATCTACCTACATGTTTTTCTTTATTACTATAGATTACAGAATTATTAAGTTTTTGAGAAATTGGTATTTATTTGTGCCGTTAGGTTCATTAGGAGTTCAAACTAGATTCAACTTAGATATTTTTGGGCTAGATTGTAAATAAATCTTCTCTAAATCGTGTGAAGTCTTATAGAAATAAGTACTTCCTTGTCCACTATGTCTCTGTTTTTCCACGTAATTATTTTATAAGTTTTGGTACAAAAAAATAAGTTAGTCTTTCTGCTTTTTATATCCCTTTTCTATAGTATAAAATCGACTTCTACTGGGGAATTTTGGCAGTAAAATTTTGTTTCATTGTTACAGGTTACAACGTTGGCTGATTTGGAAGACTGAACAATTTATTTACTAAGCCAACTAGGATGTGACGTTCAACAAACTAATTCCTCGGTAAGTTTGCCAAAACACCTAATTAGTAACTGGTCAAGTCCAACCCCTATACTTAACCTTACGCCTATAATTATAATACGTATTATAACATTTACCTACTCTCAGAACATGCAATAGAGCATTTTGTGGCCACGTTTCTTGTTAAAAACTTTAACTGTCTTTAGTTTTTAGACAATAATATTTTTTTCAAAAAATAGAGTTAACAACCTCACAATAATTTTCTTAGAATACCTATTCAACGAGGTATCGCGATTTTTTTTCGCCTCTTGCTTATCTTGTTTAGGAGGTAATCAGATTTTTGTCAAATTATAATATCTGTGTAGCGCTAAAAGATTTCTATACTGGTGCAAAATTTGTTTGTGACACACCGACAGACGGACAAGCAGAGAGCAAAAAACTTTTCTATGGAACCATAAAAAAGGTCAAAGTTGAACGACCAGGTAGAGGTCAAAGACGCAATTAAAATGAAAATCGATACAGTTTTATTATTTTACAAACATCAGCGGGTAAACTTTAAATTGAATTCAAAACATTCTACAGTATTCAGCTAATCTCAGTGTCAACAAAGGGCTATTGTCTCCTCTCGGCACATTGTCTCCATTTAACGAAAGAAAATGAATCACTGTTATTATTGGACGCTAAAATGTGTTGAATTCAAATTTGATTGTTTGTAATCTTGTTAAAGTAGTTGACTTTGTATTGTTACAGGTCGGACTTGCTTCGAGTCGCGGTGATCAGAGACCAGAGATGACTACTGCGATGGCAGCTCACCAGGAATCGATTCACGAAAGACTTCAAGCTGGCCCGGAGGAACCATTATACCTGCACCATGCAACCACATGGAACACGGATGTTGTTGACCACCAAGAGGAGCACAGCACAGACTTGTCCTCATACTACAACATGCCAAAAAGAAACAAGAGAAAGAACTTCAAACCCAGATGTGCTCCCAACGCCACAACTTTTTCTGACGAATCAAACGGTCCGAATTGTGAACTACCCAGTCCTGTAAACGGAAACGATAGAACAACCCCTGATCAGGAAAATGACGAAGCAGAAGGGAACTATGCTAAAATAGGTGTTAAAAACTTTAGTCTATTAAAAAGCGGTGCCGTCGACCTAAGTCGAAGACTAAGCACAGATTCGAATGAAAACATAGAAACGAATTACCAAAACAACTTGTCAGAAGACAAAAAAGTGGACTCGTTCCAGCGATCATACATACATAGCTTACAAATTAATCAGGATACCGATAGGGATCGTACTGTGTTAAATTTTAGTAATTTACAAAATAAATCTTTCTGTGCCAAAAATCCTTTTGCTATATCTCAGTTAATAAAGACTAATTCGCCTCCAAGAAGAAGGGATTCAGACTCTGATGATGAAGGCAAAGACCAGGATGTGAATGCAAATTCGAGGTTAGAAAACCCAGAAGTTTTAGAAACTAGTGAGCCTCAACAAAATGGAGATACGTCTAATGCTACGAATAGAATTTTAAGGGATTATGCAATGAACACTATGAAGGAGCTACTAGGTATCTATGGTTTATCGTCGAATGAAGTTGCTGACGCTATAAGTGGACAAATATTGGCACTGCAGGCACTTCAAGGTAAGTGTGAATAGTGACACTTGTTATTGTTAATTTTTTTGTTAGCTAAAATGCAAAGCATGTACACATTAATTGAATTGCAAACACTTAAGTTCTTGTGACCAATTTTACTAGTGAAAGATTGTAGAAGTGTGAACATCTTTGTGTTTTTTCTAGGTAAATTCTTTGTAACTAAATAGGTAATTTCTAATTTTCAGAAAGTTAAAATCTTGGTTTAAAGGAAAAAAGCTGCCTGAAAAAATCAGATAGTTTTTGATGGAAATTTCCGAATAAGTAACTGCAACTGCAAATTGCTTAAATTGTAATTGACTTAAAATAAGCCGACTAAAAAATAATTAATTATCAGCCAGTTTAGGAAAGAAAATTAATAGTGACTAGTTTGAATTTACTCTTCAAGCTTTTGTTTTGTCTTAATACTTTTGTCTGCCCTCACAACTTCATTGCAACAGTGCCCAAACCATTCACCGAACTACCTCGAAGTTTGAAAAGACGTCACGACTCAGGGGATGGAACAGAGAGAAGCCTCCGAAGATCCTCATCAGCTACTGAAGATGAGGGATCCACCAATATCACTCCACCTAAAACTCCAGACAACTATATAAAGTCTACAATGTGAGTACCTAATCCATACTTCCAAACTTATTATAATATTATAAATGCGAAAGTGTCAGTTTGTCTGTCTACTACGCTTTCACGGCTCATACGTTCAACCGATTTTGATTAAATTTGGTACAAGGATAGGTTGTATCCCGGGGAAGGACATCCCGGAAAATTGAAGAGTTCCCGCGGGAATCAAAAACCTTAATCCACGAAGTTGCGGGCATCATCTAGTCTAGTAATAAATAAATAATAACTTTAATTCACTGTTTTTTTTGTATTTCAATTTAATTGAATTTTCTAAATACTATTGTAAATTTCTAAATATTTACCAAAAAATCAGCAGATATGTTTAACTTTCTCAAGTTCAATTTAATTTGATTGGATAAATTCAAGGAAAAGTTTAGTTTTAAATTGGTAACGGAAGAATGAATTACAGAAAAAGGGTTAAACTGATTGCTTTTAATTTCAACAGGCAACGAACGTTAAACCTAATGAGGCTGCTCGGTAAAGACGAGGAAGGAAGTTCAGATGACGGAGAACAGACCCTGGACCTTAGTGTGTCAAAGGATGCTGATGGACAGGTATGTATAGCTTTCACAATTGATAGAAGTTAAGAAGTCTATCGTATCACGAAACTGTGCCTTCTTTCAGTTTAAGTGTAAAGAGGAATAATTTCCTTTGATTGCCAATCACTCGGCGTCGCGCGATCGCGTTCCTGTTCAATTTGGTCCGTCACGCGAAGTCGAGTCATGAGGTCCTACTTTTTTGTTTATCGTATAGTTAGCTGCAACAAAGTCAGCTGTCTACTGGAATATATCCAAAGTTTGTCTTAGAACGTCTCTACATTGAAAGATTAGATTATCTTTGAGATCAGTCATTTACCAGAGACTCAGACTTTTGAAAGTATAGCCCCAACGTAGCGGCCAATATTCTTTGTATGAGGTTGTATGGAGCAGAGTTTGTATGGATGCGGCAGGGAGGTGCAGTGCGCAACGCAGCCCCATACAAACTCATACAAACAATATTATTTGCCGCTACGTGCATCTCAAATGGAGCTAAATATATCTTTAAACTAAGAACTGAAACAGAAATAAATACTTATAACGGAAAGAGAAACGATAGTGTAACCCAATCAATGTGTAACCGTTTATTTCTGTTAATAAGTGTTTTTATCTGTAACCCTAATAGGTACATGACCTAGCAAACTGCACGGTGTGACAACGCGTTCTTCTCACTCCATTGAACTTTACATACACTGACATTACATGGCCATTTTTCTCTTAAAACAATAGCAACCATCAATGCTTTCACCTTAGGTTCAAATTTGAATACGCGTCAACAGTAAATTTGGCAACGTCGCTTAATAGCGACGTTGCCAAAATGAAAAAAAATTAAAGTGTTTTAAAGTGTAACGATAATTCGTTACACTTTAAAACACTTTCATTTCTGTTACAAATTCGTTTCTGTTACAGAAATGTAAGTGTTTCGGGTTAACAGAATTAAAAACACATTCAAAAGGATTACAGCTTCGATTCTGTTACACTTTCATTCTGTGACACTTATGTTTCTGTAACCTATAAGAATCTGTTTTTCAGTCTCTGCTTCATATAGAGCCCTTTGTACAGGAACAGTCAACGACGTCAAGCGCAGGCAACAGCGTCTCCGAGTTCGACCAAAACATGATGATGAGGAAGAACCTGGAAGACTTGTCCAATTTACAAATGCAGGTACACAAACTCCACTTATATACGTACTAGATGATGCCCGCGACTCGTCCACGTGGGTTAGGTTTTTTTATTCCCGCGGGAACTCCTAATTTTCTGGCATAAAAAGTAGCCTATGTTCTTCCCCGGGATACAAACTATCCCTATATAAAATTTCATCAAAATCATTTGAACAGATGGGAAGACAGACAGATAGACAGACAGACACACTTTCGCATTTATAATATATGTATGGATTTTTATTATTCTTCTAGCTTACAACTAAAGCTAAAGAAATGCCGTCATGTCATTCGAGCCATTCTTATGTCAAAAACTAAAAAGTGAGCCAGAATGAAATTTCAATTATCTACTTTTGTGATAATTTATCACAAGAATTTCTCCAGATTTTTCCAGATTTATAGTTTTCTAAAAATACAAGAAGATATACTGTATGTAATCTAACTGATAGGTATTCTTCTCCACAGAATTTCTTCCAAAAACAATCAATGATGGACGGTGAAGATTCTCAAGAAAGAAAATTGCAAGCTAGTGGTGAGTTCAGTCTTTAGAATGATTCTTTTGTATTACTTTAAAAAAATATAAGTATCTAGGTATCGCACATTTTTATTTCTTAAAAAAAATAAGTACTTGTGTCTATCGCATTTAATAAGCATCTTCCAAGTTAAATTCATTTACGAGTTCACAATAAAGTACTATTGGCACAACTACAAAACCTACTACTAAATATCATTAGTGGTAGTTTATTTTCTTAATATTATTAGTGGTAGTTTTCAATTCATCTATTTATTTGCTTGAATTACAGAAGAAAAGTTGTCAATAAAAACCGAATCTACGACTTGACTATATCTAGATGTGCACCAATTAGTTATATTTATATGCGCAATTTTAAGGTCTCTTGTGTTTAAAAAAATCAAGAAATCAATTTACTTTTTTTATATGTAAAATAAATTATCTGTGGAAGTATGGACTAAATAACTTTTAGTCTAGGCAATAAAGCTAGACCCCAACAATAATTCCTCAGGCGACGAAACTTTATAGTATGGTAAAGTGTCATGAGTGAAACCTATATTATAAATATCCAACAAAAAATTAGAAAGGAAGTAAGGTTTTTTATGCTTTACCCAATAGTTAAAGCAGGGAGTACATTATCGCGTAAACGCAGTTTAGATTTCATCATAAAATCTGTTCAAATATCGATGTTCTGCATGATTATTTCATTTGATATTTCGGTTTTGAGTGTAAATATAGTACCAGCTATTATCTTAAAAAGAAATCTAGAAAATATTCAGTCATAAATATTGAGTTTTTGGTATAAATACCTAACTTCCGGATGTTTTTCTTTTTGTTGGACATTTTTGTGTAAGTTTTCGACCATCCAATACTAAACCCCAGCCAAGTTTAATCGACTGAGGATTTAATTTGGGGGTCTCCGTACAACGAACCGCCCCATTGCCTAGACTATTTCTAGAACAAAGTAAAAGAGCAGTGCTAATCCGTGTCCTTTACACCAATTATGCGTCCGACGTGAATTGACTTAATTAACACAAAAATATGTCACAGTTAGTCGCCACCAACCGACTCTCGTGAATACGCAATACTGGTGGTACACATAATTAGCGTGATTTCACTTTTTAGTACTAAACTAGGAAACTAGGCTTCTACTTGCTACTAACCCTTTTTTTGAATAACTACAACTTCAAGGGCCGATTTTTCTATTATTAATTATTACTTAAATCTTTCTTGACCACAAGTACAAGAAATTACAGAAGACTTTAGGTATAAAGAGATTTATTTCCCAACAAAGAACAAAAGTTCACTCCCATGAGAGACTTACAATAGTTTATGCTTAAACATATTACAGTATACCTAAGTGACCTTATATAAAAATTACTAACTTATATACTAATTCTAACTATGAATAGGACTATAAAGTATGCTATCTCCGATTAACTGACGAATTATTTTATAATTTTAACACAGAACCGATTAAATAATAATCAAATACATAAGTCAATACGTCAAATTTATTTGTCGGTTAAAAGTTACTCTGAGATGGAAAAATCGGCCATTTACGTGCTAGATAGGCAGCGAAAACACTCCGTCGATCCACCTTAACTTTTTCAATCCATCTCCAGCCCACTAATAAGAACCATGTTCGGAATTGAATTTGGTCCTCAACGCTGGCCTAGTACAGATTGGCAAACCTAACACGCCTTTGAGAACTTTTTGGAATTTTATCGAGCATGCACGTTTTCTCACGATGTATTATTCTGAGCTTTTTTATCGCTTTAAACGCACAAAGCACCGAAAGATATGGGATGCGTAGTTAGTGTATAAGTATTAAGTATAGGCTCCAGGATTAAAAATGACTTCAATAATTGATAAAAAAATAAATAAATAGTGTCCTGTGTAAACAACTTAAAAAACTCGAAATTAAAATCGATTCCGCGTAGTTAAAAGAACAAGCCACAAATCCATCACAAATACACAGTTTCTCACCTAACTACACTACACTTAAACATAACTGTCCCAATAATCGTATGCAATGCAAACAAAATTAGAATATCTCAGGCACCGACAGTTCTTAGGCTCAACGCTCACCGGCAGAGTGGAGAGAAAGCCTAGTTGTTTAAGGCTATGGACGCGTTTTAATCTTACTACACTAACCAAATGTCTGCATCGTATTCCTCATTACTGAGGTTCGTGACCCCTTTCCTTTTATCAAATAATGGCAGGAGTTTTCTTTGGATAATAATGCGGTGGGTTCCCACGTCCTTCCGCATACGACTCGACTTAGCTTTTTGTAACGATTATTATCAGATGTTAGTGATAATATCCAAATGTCCCAAATGCAAACAAAATTAGAATAACTCAGGCTATCACACACATTCTCTAGGCTAAACGCGTAATACCTAATATTAAGACACATCATAATTTATTTATGTACTACTAGACTAGATGATGCCCTTGAATTCGTATGGATGGATTTTGAAAAATCACGTAGGAACTCTATGATTTTCCGCCATAAATTGTATGTCCTATGTACAAAATTTCGTCAAAATCAGTTGAAAAGATGGGTCGTGAAAGCGTAGTAGCTAAACAAACATACATACCATTCGCATTTATAGTATTTGTATGGTTAGTAAAAACTCCATTTTAACTTCACTCCACCCGTATAAGTCGGCCCTTAGACTATTATACTTATGACATTTTCGAAAAACCGTGGATATTTTACACTCGGACGTGAAAAGTGGCATCTCACTAATTTATTCGGTGGTCGGAACGCTTCGGTTTTGTTTTAATTATCGATACCGCATCGCCGAACATAAATATTTATTTTCGTGTGCATTGAACTTGAATAGAGGAAATGAGGTTTTTTAAAGACAAAAAAATAATATATTTTACATGGAATAAATCAAAAAAATTAATGATGGATTGATAATATTAATTAGCTCGGAAATGCAGCCAGCAGTCTTGCCACGGCGAGCATGATTAATAATTGTACATTAATTAGATTAGATTAGCTAGGTTTAAAAAATATGAAACTATTTTCGGACACTATAAAATCCAAGAACATAATAATTATTTACAGTTAATATTAAGATTATTATAATGTTCAGCAATAAAATTAGTCTATGTAAGTATTTGTAGACGATATGATATTGGGAATCAATTGTCAACAATTTGTCGACTTTGCGTTCAGCGTCCTATAGCGGGTAGTAAAATAACCTACCTACTAAATACTAATAATTATTGATGACTGTATACCTACTTATTGTAACATTTTCACAGAGTAAGAAAATATTATATTTTAACTCGACGAACATTTTGTACTTTTAAGCAACTGCTGAGTTTCTTACAGTTTTCCAAACCAGTGGTAGAGTCAAAACAAGACGTAAGTATCATAAAATATACCTGTATGTCCTACATTTAAACCAATTTAAGTTTAAAGTTTATAAGCTAAATTAAAAGTATTACTGCATGAATAGACTATGAAAAAGCTACGTTATAATGCAAGAGGCCTATTTATAAATCTGATTGAGCAATGAAAAAAAGAGCAATTGAGTTGTTTTAGGTCCATCCTCTATGGCCCCTGCCAGTAATTGTGGAAACCTCAGCTAATCTCCTCAATGGAGCGAATTCACTCAATTGAGTCTCCGCTGGGAGCGGACCTAATATACTCTTTCGTAATACTCTATATGACACACTATTATCACTATTATCACAGCGTAAGTATATATTCGTACAGTGGGTCGACACTCACATCAATGACAGATCCGGCTACCGTTACAGTTATAACACCTACTGGTACGGTATTATCAGCTATGTATAAAAGAAGAAGGAAACTGCATACAAAGGGGTTTGGTTCAGAATTTTTAATTTTTTCTCGAAATTCTTTACTTTGTTTGTTGAAACTTGTTCCTTCTCCGTTCTACTAGATAACAGCGAGAAACCTTTGGCCCTGATGTGGTTGACGTCCAGTCTGAAACGATGTTTTTGCTCGCCTTTTCTGATACGAACCGCCAAGGTATGGATCATCCTCCCAGCGCAAGTGTTTCCTGCCACTTAGAACTTAGGACCTTCAAGGCAAGAGTGATCCGGCATCTTCTAGGCAAGCACGTTCTAAGTTCAAACCTAGACCTCATCATTGCTTTGCACTAAGCATGATTGTTGTCAAGCCTATCTTGCAATAAAAAAATAACCGCCACGCCTAAAACTTGCATTAATCAGTATTAACACAGGCAAGTATTAAATGAGACAAAATCTTCTAAAGCGTCAGGTTTCCATGAAGGTTTTTTAATCAAAGTTATAATCTAGGCTCGATGATGGCACCACCAGTACAGCCAGGAAGGCCAGGAATCTAGGAAGGTATTTCAAGAATATTCAAACCCCTTTGACATTAGAGTGCCAGAATTTTGTATGGAAAATTCTACCAGTTTCCTCCGTCACGTCCCTGTCCGCAGCGTTGCTCTGCCTAGACGCCTCCATCGAACGACTGGGAGGAAAGTACACATATCCGTAAACTGTGCTTATAATGTTTGATCATTTATACCTATTAGGCTAAGTAGGTATGTGGATTTTGACATCGCAAATGGATTTAATGGGTTTGTTTGTGTAGGATTCTTCTATAGAATTTAGGTACTGAGGTACCTAATAATATTATTTAAATTACTTACTAAATACTACCTCAATTGCTAATTGTCTGTATGCAGGATAGGTGTGGTGATACATAATAATGTTATATTGTTGCTTTTTATATTTTTCGAACATGTGTACTGGAATAAATAGTGTTGAAAAAGAATGCTTTGAGAGAACGTGTTTTTAGTACTTAGTTATCGAATGTCATGACATTTTAATCACTAGACTTGTGATCATGGGTTTTAAATTATATTTTATCAACTTAATTCTAATAGCAACTTCGCCCACATGGTATAATTTATTAATTCGCACGGGAACTTCCGAATTTCTTAAACATAGCAAAAAAGAAAAAGTGACTGATAGACTGACTGATCAATCAACGCACATCTCAAACCACTGGATGAATCGGGTTGAAATTTGGCATGCAGATAGTTATTTTGACGTAGACATCCTCTAAGAGAGGATTATTGGAAATTCTATCCCGAAGGGAATAAAATAGGCGTTCAAGATTTATGTAATCCACGCTAAAAGCTACTAGTAAAAGTAGGTATTTCATAAGTATCACTCCGAATTGTTAGAGGCGTGTGATCGGCGATCGAAAGCCCAACCGCCCGAATAGGAAGCCGGAAATCAACCACTAGGCTATCACGCTAGTAATCTGGTAAAAATGTATGTCTGGAGCCATGACCCACAGTAATGAGGGAGCGACGACGTGGAGGAAACTCGATTCAGGTGACCCACCTCCAGGCGCGAGTCGCAGTCACACGACAATAAAGCAAATCGCCGCGCACCGGACGCAGCGCCACTATTACATTAAATGGGAAACTATTTGCCTATTGCGTGCCCCACCGTCCTCGGAAACTTTGGATTAGGCTGCTCTCTCACGTGGGATTGTCTTTTTTTTTTTTTTGGCGTCGCGTCTGTTATCGGTTGGGCGGTAACTAGCCACGGCCGAAGCCTCCCACCAGGCCAGACCAGGGAAAATTCAGAAATTATAAATTTCCAAACCCTGCCGGGGATCGAACCCGGGACCTCCGCACGTTCAGGCAACAGCGCTCAACACTGCGCCACGGAGGTCGTCTAAGCAAATCGTAATCATTTGACAGCTTAAATCGTATTACTCAAACTGTTTAGGGAGCTCATACATACTTTGTGACGTGCAGGCATCTATGAACTCCTTAAACAGGTTGAATTATGTGTGAGTTTGTATATTCCACCATAACTTCTATAAGCCTGAACCGATTTTGATAAATGAGGTATCGTTACAATTTCTAGCTTATTCCGGGTGACATAGTAAAATTTAAAAAAAAGTTGAAAAACAATCGAAAATAAGATTAACTATATAATCATCATCTAGAAAATGATGAGTAGATTCCAAAAATATATAACACTATAGTTCAATACCCAGTGATTCACAAAAAAAAACATTTAAAAAAAATGTGAATAAGATTCTAATTTAACTAGATTAATTTAGATTTTTAACTTTTTAGTTCGTTTTTTGGCAGGGCAGTCGTTTTTTTAATTTTTTTAATTATAACTTCTTAAAATCCACTAAAAGTTAGCGATTGACTGCGATCTCACCTGATTGTAAGAGATGATGCAATCTAAGATGGTAGCGGGCTAACCTGTTAGGGGCATGGCAGTTAAATTAAACCCATACCCCTAATTGGTTTCTATACGGCATCGTACTGGAACGCTAAATCGCTTGGTAGCACGTCTTAGCCGGTAGCTGGTAACTAGCCACGGCCGAAGCCTCCTACCAGGCCAGACCAGTAATCCATAATATACATACTTCCATACAAATATTATAAATGCTAAAGTTTGTCTGTCTGACTGTCTGCTACGCTTTTTGGTATAGAGGTAGGTTACATCCCGAGGAAGGACATAATTATGCTACTTTTTGTCCCGGAAAATTAAGGAGTTCCCAAGGAAATTAAAAAGTGTTACTCGAGGGCAATAAGTAACTTTAATAATAATCAAAGATCTTGATTAGCATGAAATTAAATACCTATTTCATTATACGATTACATCGCTATGACATTGTAGCTTGACATTAATTTCTCCGAAACCCAGAACGGGTTAGGTCTAGACTTTAGGCGGGCTCTTACATGCAAATGAGTCTAATGACTGAATATTCAGTGTGTCCTATCTGCGTAGGTATTATATATTCAGAACTTGTTGTTTAAAGTGCATAATCTAGATAATAATTTAGGTGTAAAATTGTAATGTTCCATTGTCATTATTTCCGGTTATAACTTACTAATAATGAAAATTTGTAATTAATTTTGTATTTTGGAAATTCGTTAATATAGTGAAAATAATTCAGTACCACTACAGCTATTAACGTCCCACAGCTGGGCACAGGCCTCCACTCTCATCGGAGAGAGGGAATTAGAGCTTAGACCCACCACGCTGCTCCAATGAGGGTTGGCGGACTTTAACGACTATTTTCACGTTAGTGATAATAACCGTGACCGACGGCTTAACGTGCTCTCCGAGGCACGGGGGTGAAACACAACCGACTTCCGACCCCGGGCTGGTACTGAGAATTTCTTAACTGAAAACCCCAACACCTAACAAATTTTATGCCCGACCGGCAATAGAACCCAGGATCCACAATAGACCATGCTAACCGCTAGACCAACGAGGCAGTGAAAATTTAATAACACAAAATACATTCTCAAATCTCACGAAATTCCCACAAATCTATCTCTTCGTAAATAACTGTCCTGCCTTAACGTGATTTAGACCAATCCCGAGGCGACGAAGCTATTAGTCATTGGTTGAAATTGTTAATTACTGTTATTAAGACACATGCTTCTATCACATAGTGATCGTTAACAATTTTTTTTGAAGTTTCATAAAATATTGGTTTCCGTAACCAACACGGAATTCTGTTTGCGGTTGCGTGGGAAGAAAGAAAAACGGCTAAAAATAAATCATAAAGAATAATTATATAGGTAAACACGTTTATTTAGAATCGAGCATATTATTATCTTAAAATACTTATTTGACTATCTGATGGCCGTGACTTCGTCCGCGTGGTTTAATATTTTTTGATTCCCGCGAGGATTTTGAGTAATTTTCGGGATTAAAAGTATCTTAAGTCACTCTCCAGGTCGACAACTATACTCATGCCAAAAATCACGTCCATCCGTTGCTCCGTTGCGGCATGATTGAATGACAAACCAACAAAAAAAACATACTTTCGCATTTATTTATTTTTCACTTGATAGCAGATCACAGTAATTCTTAGAGAGCTTTCGCATGAATTAAAACTGAAAGGGTATTGAAAAAAAAGGAAAAAATTCTTTTACTGTGTCACCATTTTTTGACATCGATTAAAGTCTAGACTTGAGTCAGCTAGTCATTAATGTACGGAACTCCGAAAATCGTGGCACTCTATTAAATATACTTTTTTTCATTTTAAATAAAATCCTTTCTAATTTAGGCTCATAGGCTCGAGATCGGCTCGTGAAGTTGATTAGTGAATCGATTAAGCGCTTAATTAGTTATCGATTTTAATAATCGCTCGGCTGTATCGATGTTTCGAGTCATAAAAACTCAATTATTAGGTGGATCGTTAATCTTGCAAATAAGCAATAAATGCTTGAAATTGTTAGAAGCTGTTTCTTCAACGTTTTATTGACTAGTAGGTAGCCCCTAGCTTTACTTTATTTAGTAGTAACTAGTTATAGTAATAAACCTTTATTCGGTAGTACCTAATAGCCTAGTGGCTACATCGGTCTCTAAGTCAAGGGGGTTCGATTTTCAGGCACTTATCTCTAACTTGCCTGAGCTATGAGCGTTTTAAGAAACTAAATATCACTTAGTACCACGTGAACTACCTAAATAACACGTAACGGTAATTAATATATAGGCTATTATCCATATCCATATCATTATACTAACCTTATAAATGCCAAAGTGTATCTGTTTGTTGGTTTGTCCTTCAATCGTGACACATCGAGATGATTTGATTTGCTTGGCTAAAGTTGAGGGCCTGAAGAATGACATAGGATACTTTATATCCCGGAAAATCAAAGAGTCCCCACTAGATTTTGGTGTGTTTTCATTGCCCATCCATTCAACCGATTTGAAAAAAATTGGTACGATTGGAAATAGGTACGTTGTAACTCAGGGAAGGACATAGGCAAATTTTTATCGCACAAAAACAAAGACAATTTTCAAAAATCTAAATACATGCGGGTGAAGCCGCGGGCATCATCTGATATAAGTTATATTTAAAATGGTGTCACTCCACTTTAAAATACCATCACCATAAACCTTGCCTTACAATGTTCGATTCGATATTAAAGTTATCTAACTACTTAATCGATATAATCAAGCAATTCGACTTCTGCTGTCTAACATCTCAGCGTTAAAGGAAATGTGTTCGATTCATAAACATGTGTTAGTCTTTGTTAATTAACATCGTATCCTCCCGTTGTTAGAATACTGAATGAGTAGAGTCGGCTATAGATATTTTATTAGTTTTTTTTTAAATTTATTTTACCAAAAACGATGCAATAATGTTGTACGAAAATTAAATATCGTCAAAGACTAGATGAAAACCATGAATTACAATGAAATGTCTGTCTGTCGTCATTTCGATCACAAAATTAGGTAAATTATTAATTAATTTCTTTTCTTTTTATAGAAAATTATGTTAAATAATTGAAATTCTTACTACGATACTATATTTACTTCGGGCAGTTAAACTATAGGTACTTGAAGATAGGTAAATGTTTGATTTTTGTACCATACCCATTGCAGGGACCTAGAGACTCAAACATAAGAATCAAAAAAAAATTAAGAATAAGAAAAGATCTCTTCAACCATAATAGGTTTAAGACGCAGTCTACATGATTAATAATTAGAATAAGAAGCTTTTGTGAGGTTTCTAGATTTCACAAGGGTGACATGCTCACTACGTGACCAAACCCTTTAAATAAATGTGATTAAAAAAATACTCTCCAATCCATCAAAAACAGTTACGTCCTCATTTCTACAGCATTTCAGTCATTTACATGCAATGTTCCGCTTGTCCTTACTTCTTAATGTAGAAAAAATAAGCCAAAAGCCCTTTGAATACCAGAATAAATCGTCCTGACTGTGATATCGAAGCGAATCCAGGATACACTAGTTATTGTGTACGTGTAGGCATGATAAAAAGATGATAAAAAAACCATAACACCTCTACGGATTTAATGTGCGTATAATTTCTTTGTGGCACCGCGAGAATGTGCTCAGACATCATAAAGTTTGCATTTCTTCCTACATTTCCATGTGTGTGTGTGTGTGATTTAAGGCGACGCTCCTAAAACAAAACAATTATTGAACATCGTTTGCATTATTTATATCTTACCAAAACGGGGAACAAGTTTCTAACAAAGTGAAAAATTAAGAGCTGTTAAAAGATAAAACGCTTATTTCTTAATGTTAGTAGTTTAACGAAAGCACCAGACTGGAAATATTATAATATTCTTTTACCCAAAACGCCATTATATTGGCTATTTGACTATTATCGAACCCTATATTATAAAAGTCTGAAAACCTTGATATTACTAACTACTTTTATGATGTCAGCAAATTCGTCCGTGAAAAAGGTATTCAAAAACTAAAAACTTAAAAAAATAACCTTTTGACCCTAGGATGCATCTTGCAACCTATCTTTGTACCAAATTGAGTCAAAACAGGTTAGATGGGCCGTAAAAAGGTAACAGACAAGCAAACATATTTTCGCATTTATAATGTTTTTAGTAAGGATTTTTCTAACGATGAGGCATATTATGCCGGATTCGGAAAAATAAAGTTTGAGGCTCCTTAAACACACACAAGGAACATTATCCTTCCCATTTTGTCTTGTGTGTGTGTGTGTACGTGAGTTTGTGATGTTCTCATTCTTATACTATTCGTTTATCACGTATTACACATACGCGTCGTCTTTTTCGTTACGTGTGGCGCACTCATGCATATAAAGATAGGGATGTCCATTAATTTTTGGAAAACTTAACTTTATCTAGTACATTATGCAAAAGTACCAAATAAAAATTAAAAATTTGTAGAAAAACGTTTTTCTTTGATTTAAATTTCAATTGCGTAAAAGTTGAATTAAAATTAAAGTATTTAACAACAAGATTATTGAAAATATTATAAATAATTAAAAATTCTAGCTTCTATGCCAATAATATCTACTGGCAGTAAAAATTGTGGAAGAAATCTAGCTATAAGCAACTTGCTAGTTTAGTACTCAATTCTACATTTATAAAGGAAATCTCATAGAAAATCTAACAAGTAGAAAATGAAATTGATATAACTGCTAACTTCTGCATGAAAAATGTTATTGGACATGAATTAGGCTTAGAATTTTCAATACATTGTTTCCTGAAGTTGTCTTTTCAGAGAAAATGGTGAACTTTCAGCTGATACTAATTTGAAATGTGGCATCTTGAAATATATTTCTTATACCAAATTAAAGTAAAAATTTGGTAGGCAACCCTACATTTAGGTTCCTTTTAGTGTACACGATGCACTCATACAAAGCAAAAAGGTCCTTTAACATCGCCCGGAGGTTGTGCTTTTTGTACTTTTATTAATGCATTCATTATAAACTGACCTTTTATACAGTTAAATGGAAATAAAGAAATTACGCTCCAATGAAAAGCAAATAATTGAAACGATTACAATTTATTAATATGGGGCTGTCTAGTTCCCAATGCGAACAGTTTTCAACGTATGCCTATGTTTATTTTTATCTGCCTGCTCTAAATGTTTTATGCTTGCAACTCAAGTTATTTAATGATTAAACTCTGTATTATTTTACTTGATTTAATGCGCGTGTAATTTTAAGGTCTAAAACACGCTAATAGGGATCGGATAACATAAAACTCCATCGCGATACTCTGCGCTGGAAGATAACTCGTTTCATCCTGTCGTGCGATTCTGTGCGCTCCATATAAAAATGCCGACGCGGATGGTTTATCCTATCCATAGTGTGTCGCCTTAAACCTCGCAGAAAACCTTTTGTATCAAAAATTAACAGTACCTACCCATCCTATTTTCATATCCAGAAAATCCTTCTAATTGTACCGTGCCGGAAGCCGAACCTAGGACCTTTTCTTCAAAAGCGTTATCTACTATGAGCCAAAAAGGTCGTCAAGTCATCCTCCTTAATGTGAAAAGTGCACGTCAATATAAAGACGCACGCACACTACGGCATAATCAACAATAACTCTATCGTACCTACACACATCTTTTGCATATTCATTCGACTCATTCGTATGGCGATATGAAATTATAATGCATTATGTGACCCGGCGATGCGTCGCTCTTTTTGTTAATAAAAAGCCTAGTAACGTCTGGGCGCGTTCAGATATTTATGATTGTTATAATGTAATGTTGAAGTTTCAATGCTTAGGCCCGTATTAATAAAGCAACATCAGCTAAGAACACGTTCTCAAGTATCGGTCAGTTTTTTTTTTTGGTGAACACCTATGATAAGTAACAATGTACACCGGTTCGGAAAAAGGATTCTACTGAACCGGCAAGAAACTCAGCGGTCTTATCTAAGCATACATTGACCGATGCAACCTATAATTGCAAACCTAATTGACTAATCTAACACTGCAAAAAAACTTATAATAAACTTATAAAATACTTTTATTGAACGTTATATATAGAGCAGAACGTGGAAGCGTAGCGGTCAGACCGACACAATTTTGGCTATTTTAAAATATTAGTATGGTCTATAATATTTATTTAATACTAGTTGATGCCCCTGACTTCTTCCGCGTGGATTAAGATTTTTGATTCCCGAGGGAGTTCTTCAATTTCCCAGGTTATAAAGTAGTCTATGTCCTTCCCCGGGATACAATGTACCCCTGTACCAAATTTCATCAAAATCGGTTGAGCAGATGGGCTGCCAAAGCGTAGCAGACAGCCAGATAGACAGATATACTTTCGCATTTATAATATTGGTATGAATCAAACAATAAATGAGTACCTACTGAAAATTCTTTTCGCATTTACTCAGGTAAATTTAATAAAAAATAAATAATACATATAATAATACATATAATAATTTTTTTTTTTTTTTAAGAATACTTTAAGCTGTGTACATAATCATTATTATAATTTTTTTCTAGTTTAGTTATACTCAAGTCATAAGTTTAATTTATTATTCACAATTTACTAGTATTTACAAAACCTATTTTTGATTCAGTTTTCTCAGATTTTCTTTTTACACCAACATAAGATAATACATACTCTGCCTAAAATATAAAGGCTATATCATTGACGTTCGCATCGAAAGGCGGTCACTGAAAATCAGCGTTGGGACACCTGGCACCTCAGATGCGAGTCCTGACGGCATCGCCAGTTTTAAGTCTGAGAGGCCAGGAGCCCCTACACAAGCTGAGTGACTCACCTGTTGGTAGCGTTACACTGCTGTACAAACTTACATTTTATAATATGTATGTAACTCATTTTTAATTTTGATTTATTTTGTGCATCTGTGTTTATTGCTGCCAATAAAGATTTTTCTATTCTATTCTATTCTATTCTATTCTATACACTAATGAATACCGAGAACAACCAGATCGAGCAAAACAAATATCATGTTGGTCAAATTAAAAGAACATTAGGAATAAGTACCACAAAATAATCGAGGAATCTCCACATTTAGTGTGAACTCGTCTTAGCTACAAGGTTATAAATAAAATAAATATCACACACAAAGTTTTTAACTTATTCGAAGAACACCCAGAGTTATTGCATCGTTCGTAAACTTTTAATCGAAAATACTCGACTCGATTTTACAGTTGATTCTTTTATCTCGTTAAAGTTTTTGGGTGTTGTGATACAGCTGATTTAAAGTGAGAAAAGCCATTCTTACATTATCGTAAGTCAAGTTAGCGGGGTCAAAGATGGAAGGTTTATTGATAGCGCAGGATAAAAGAGATTGGACATAAAAGACTTTAAAACACCCTTAAACATTACTTACTCGATGATGCCCGCAACTTCGTCCGCGTGGATTATTGAGGGGTTCACCCCACTTTTCCAGGATAAAAAGTTCTAAAGCCTTATGTCCTTCCCCGGGATGCATACTATCTCTGTACCAAATTTAATCAAAATGCACCGTAATGGGTCTAAGCTCTAATTCCCTCTCTCCTACGCCAGTGGAGGCCTGTGCAAAGCTCTGGGTCGTTAATGGGCTGTAATGTAGGTGGTGGCCTTCTGCTTCTGTCCGTAGTCGGCAACGACCTCGTACCTTTTTGACGACCTCCGTGGCGCAGTGTGTAGCGCTGTTGTCTTAACGTGCGGAGGTCTCGGGTTTGATCCCCGGCAGGGTCAATTTGGGAATTTATAATTTCTGAATTTTCCCTGGTCTGGCCTCCGCCAAGTGATTGCACGTTCCGGTACGATACCGTAAACCAAATGGGGGTTTGGGATTAATATAACTGCCATGCCCCTAACAGGTTAGCCCGCTACCATCTTAGACTGCATCATCACTTAACATCAGGTGAGATCGCAGTCAAGGGATAACTTGTAGTGGATAAAAAAAAACAATCTTATACCTCGTTACCGTATGTTGTGTAATCTATAAAACTAAACAATGAACAATAAATTTCTTATAAATCCACAAACGGCCAAGTAAAACGCGCGTCCACGTCCGCATATAAAATTATCATAATAAACTATTAACATTCAGACCCGTGTACGTCTGTTTTACGTGAGAATCTGTTGACACCATTATTTCAAATCGTGAAATATGGAATGCAAATTTTATATATACCGAGAAATTTTTGCTTACTCAATTTCTATTTATTTCACGTAGGAAGGAATAGGTTGATTAATGATTAAAAGTAGCAATCGTTAAGCAATAAAGGTACCTGTTTAACGTATTTTTAGCGTTCCAGTACGATGTCGCCTAGAGCCCCTGTTTCTAATACCACACTATACCCAATGAACGATAAAAGTGAGACGAAAAGTGGGTAGTTTGTAACTCGCTACCCTCTAATCCGTACTGATATTATAAATGCGAAAGTGTATCTGTCTGTCTGCTACGCTTTCACGGCCCACCTGTTCAACCAATTTTGATGAAATTTTGTACAGGGATAGGTTCCCCTGGGAAGGACATAGGGTACTTTTTATCCCAGAAAATTAAGGAGTTCCCGCGGGAATCGAAAAAACTTAGTCCACGCGGATGAAATCGCGGGAATCGTCTAGTTGGTAATATCCTAGAACCTTTGCTAATATCTGACGTTTGCTCAGACTATAAAGGAATATCGAACACAGATTAAAAATATGCCGTTTATTCGTCATATAGCCCGATATTTATGAACATAGTAAATAAGTTTCTTTTCCGACATAAGTAGCAACCAAGATCCAACGGATCTAAATTAAGTACAAGTCTATTACCGTCTTGTTATCGCCTTTCGACAGGTTAATCTTTATAATCGATTCCCAAGCAGGTGATAATCGAACATGTTCTCGATTCAAGCGAGATAATCGAGATCATTCATAATTACATACAATAATTTCACAGAAGGTGAACCTATAAAAGTCGAACGATTTAATTTAATCCGTCGGTTATAATTTCCGCATAACACAAATCAATTAAATTATCAAAATTTCTCATAGCGAAATAACACCGTTAGGTTTATTATAATTGAACAACATTATTTACTACGTAGACTAGTTTGCTTACGTCCGAATTGAAGATTCCTCGGAGAATAACCGTGTCTTTGTCTCGTGGGAAGGTTTCGGCCGTGGCTAGTTACCGGCATACAAGGGCCACAAAGTAATTTTGGTACGATGCTTTTTTTTCAGAATAGGCTTGCGCTGACAACAGTCATGCCCAAGACAAATCAATGATGAGGTGTAGGTTAGAGTGCGCTTGCCTAGAAGAAAATAAACCTTGCCGAAACCGATTAGGGGATTGGTTTAATAAAGCCGTTATGACTTATAACCCTGTCAAGTTATTCCGAAACTCTTAGTATCTTTGACAATATGATCTTTAACCAACGTGTGAGATTGCAAAACAAATTGCTCTGTCACCGGGTCACATAATATATATAAGCTATAAGTCCGATAAACTTAAAATAGAAACAAAAACTAAACCGGCATAGAAATTAGTTCTAATTTTGGCCACCGGGTCAGATATTTTTGATACAATAAAACAACAAAAGACAGTAGTTGTAATCAGCGCATAAACGAGTAATCGGTAAAACTTCGGTTCCCTCCGGTCGCCTCCGCTCCACCTCGCTCCGTGATTGGCGTAAATGACTCCACGTCGTCTTGCACGGTTTTTGCTCTGTTTTACCTTGTCGTCTACTGTGAGTTTTTCGTTTTTACAATCGCTATCGGAATGGAAGTCAATTAGAGGTTTGAAACCAGCTTTTTTGTCTAAGGCTGGCCGTAGACTAGATCCTATCACGCAACTTGTTGCTCTAGTCGATTTTGCATTGGCATAGTTCGACTGCTATTACTGCGAGATTTTTGCTGTCGTAGGAACCATGTACATAGTGGAGATTATCATAAGTTTACTTCAGTTTATTAAGTTTTACTTATAATATTTAAAGTAATGTCCTATCTGCATTATGAGTCTTTGTTGCTGGAAATAAATTCAATTTTTTTAATCATCTAAAGAGATCCAGGATGGCGTCTTAATTAATTATGCGGCTATGAAGTTGCAAATCAAATGTGCGGCAATCGGAAAAAAGACAACTGAAACCGCTCAAATAATAGGGCTGATCCTGTAGTGCACAATCTCTAAATAAAACTTTAATGACAGCATTAAAAATATTGCTAACCCTTTCATGATACTCCCTGTGGAAAAGGACTTAAAGCTCTCATTTTAGTTTAGTTCAAAGATTGTGTTATACAGAATTGGCTACAATATATTTCGGTGGCAATTAATTGGCTGCAATAGTTTAAGCGACTTTTTAGCTAACCGTTTTAGCTAACTAACGAAAAGCTTAATAATTTTCTATAATTACAATTTCCGCTGGAAATGAATGATCTACGTGTATGTATTACGTACTAAAGTCAAACGTAGTCTAAGCGTCTAGCAACAAGACGCAGCTAATAGAAGTCAATATGCGCCCAGCCTTATTACTATAGCTTTGAAACTTGCCTTTTTTGTCTAATTCCGCCCGATATGTATCGGAATCTCGGAACGACGTAAGTGTTTTAATTGGTGACGGACCGATGTCAGCTTTTAAGATAATTGTTGGAGCGTTTACTCATTATTAGGGTTCCATAGAAATAAGAAGCTCTTTTTGACGACCTCCCTCATCACTGCGGGTGAGCGGACGATCCCTTGACCCTAGTTCTTGACTGCGATTTCACCTGGTGGTAAGTGATGTAGTTTATGATGTTAGCACGCTAAACTGTTACTATGACAGTTACCCACTGCCCTAATTAGTTTCTACACAGCATCGTACCGAAACGCTTAATCGCTTATCGCCACGTCTTTGCTAGTAAAGTAGTAACTAGCCACGGCTGAAGCCTCCAACTAGACCTAAAATTCATAGATAAATTTCCAAATTGACCCGTCCGGGGTGGAACCAGATTTCTTCCCCTTTTAAGCCAACAGCGCTTAGCATTGCGCCATCAAGGAAAGTTGTTAAAACTTTTTATTAATATTTAACGAGCAGTAAGTATTATTTAATAACTGTAACACGACTACTGAATTTATGTTCGTTTAAAAAATTTGAATGATAGAACTTGAAATTTAATTCGCTATATTCCGCCACAGTAGGTAAATCTATAAAAAAAATTAGCCTACGTCGCCCAAACCATAATAACGAATCCAGTGGTACCTCATTCATCAGAATCTGCTCAGTAGTTAAGGAGTTACGGTAGAACATACATAAATACAAACATACATACGTACATACATAGACTGCTAATTTCATAATTAATAACTTTGCCGTAATCGGGTACAAAATCACGAGCGCTGTTGTTACGATGTTCTGTATAATAAAAACCCCAACAAAAAAAAAAGCTTGGAATAAAAAGTTTTTAGCAACCAGCAATTTTAGTTCTACGGAACCCTAAGCATGTTCTGCCGTTCTACCATTTATGTTGACTTTTGTATGTGTGTTATTTCAAATTGTTATCTTGTTTAATTACTTCAAAATTGTTTTTAGTATTTAGGAAGATAGCTACCGCTTAAGAAACTTAATACAAAAAGAATACATGTGCAACTTTTTCAATGATTGGTAGCAATTGGTTGTTATTGACCACCCTTGATGGTACGGAATGCATTAAAAAGTCAGTGGCACTTGTTGCGGGCAAAAAGACACTGCTTACTTTGATATTATGATTGACTTTGACTGCTTTGGGTAGTGCTAGTGGCTTCATAATTACGCTGAAGAGTGCCTAAAAGGTCCTGTGTTCTAGTCCTAGGTCGGGTTGAAAAGTTTTGTGGAGAGAAATCCTTAGCTAGGTAGAATCCGAAAGTTGGGAGGGAAACGAAGACTAAAAGCTGTCGATCCAGCACCCGATCCCTCTCCAGTTGTATCGGATTGCCGTCATCGGACTATGAGATTGAAAGAATAGAGAAAGAACAAAAAGTTAAATTCCAATCTTGTAATATTATTAAGTAGGTATGTGTCGAAATAATTATATTGACAGTACTAGCGAATGCTAGTAGGCTTCGCCTGCGTGGTTTGAGGTTTTTTTGGTTCCCGCGGGAACTCTTTAATTTTCCGGGATAAAAAGCCTATGTGCTATTCCAGACTATAATCTATCTCTGTGCCAAATTTCAGCTAGATCCGTTCAGTCGTTGGGGCGTGGGGCATCCATACATCCATAAATCCATCCAAACTTTCGCATTTATAATATTAGTAAGAATTATAATTATTTAATTGTGATGTTGATTACAAAGTATTAAAATGTAACCCATCGCAAAGCCCTGCATTGCTCACGTCATTACAATTATTATTCTATAATATTATGTACATGTATGCATTTAATAAATGAAATGAAATAACACAAAATAATCGATGTTAAAACGACGATGTAGCATCGATTTTTAAGGTCAAACCTGGTTAAAACAACGCGTCCCTTCTGTCAGCTTCGCTACTTTATAGGTAGGAGAATTGAATAGTGTATTGTTTGGTTAATATAAAATCGATTACCCATCGATTTGATCAGCCCTATCGATCAACGTTCTTAGATCTTTTCTCTGGTCGTTTCATACAAGTATGGCTAATTGGTGCAAAGATTTATTTTCAATTGTGTCTATTTTGTGCGTGTCTGGGTTCTTTCATACAAGTTTTAGTACTGTCTAGTGCAGGGATTCCCAAACTATTTTGGGCAAGAGACCCTTTTTCCAAAATGAACTGATACCTCGGACCCCCGTAGCCAAATTACTTTAAAAATCCTTTCTCTAGTTTTTTTCCTATTGATACAAAATACTTACCAATTTAAAAACTTTGCGGTTGGTTAAGTGAGTAAAATCATCATTTTTTCATCAAAATTTAACATAGTAAATAGACATAAAATTCTCTAAATATCAAGTTTAATTAATAATTATTAATACAAATTACATAAAAATACTTAAGTAGGTAATTATTTTTTGAAAACAAAACATTAAAAAATCGCCCCTATCGATTTTTAGACCTCGTCGACACCCAAAATCAGTTTTCATTTATGTCGACCCCTGGGAAACCAAAATAGACCCCAAGGGGCCCCTGGTCTAGTGTATAATCACAGAATATGAACAAGTAGTATAATTAAAAATGACCAGCTACGTATTTCGAAGACAAAACTCAGAAAATATTATTTATACATTCTTAAACTTTTCTGTTAAAGGAAGAATGGAATGAACTGAGAGTTTAGGTTCCTATAATTTCATCAAAAATACTAAGTAGGTACATAACAACTAATAGATAACTAACCTAATACACGTATAAATATTTTTATGGTCAAAACTCTAATAATTAAGGCATTAAACTGATCAGGGAACTAAATAATTGTGTCATTAAACTAATAATACTGCCTATATAGGGATGGTAGCATCGGTTAAATTTTGTTTCAAAACCAAATTGGTTCAAAACCAATTTTGCTTCTGAGGAGTTTTCAACTATGAAAAATATTCCTCAGAAAAGGAATTTGACGAAGCTATGAAATACGATCCATGTATTTTTTCATATATATATAAAAGAACCCTTATACGTAAGGTTACAACTTACACCAATATTTTAAACTACTAGCCTAGTACATCCTCTCCCTTGTCTCTCTATATTTCTATCTCGCTTTAATTTAATGCAACAAGGAATCGATCTGAACATAATCTAGATCCTTTATCGATCGACGTATCCCGATTTGATCTACGCATGCGTACGTTCATAATTATCTTCCCTTTCATCCGCCGACGAGAGTTTATGTGCGCCTGGTACTGTGTAAACGTCTCCCGTCATATTGCCAAGTAATTAATTGACTTTACTTCATATGTAATTTAAAGTATCCATTAATACGATTGATGATCGGTTGCTGGTAATAAGGTACTTTTGTTTCGAAGGTCGCACGATACAATTATAAAGATATGAATATGCAGAGTTTATTTTTTACAACCAACATATTATTTTTAAGCTACAACCTGCATTTCGAATACGAAAAGTACCTTCATCAATATCAGCCATTGTGCATCCATTGTTGGACATAGACTTCTTTTAAGTAGCGCCAAACGTGCTCGTTCCTCGGCTTTTCGTATCCAATCGATGCCAGCCACCTGCCGGATATCCGGGGGCGCCCTAAGCTTCGTTTACCAAGACGCGGTCTCCACTCCAACCCTTCGACCTTTCGACCCCAGCGTCCACCGGTCCTCCGACACACGTGGCCGGCCCACTGTCACTTAAGCGTGCCAGCTCTGAGAGCTATATCGGTTATTTTACCTTACATCCAGTTTTCTATTGAAATGCGTTGCTAATTTCGAAAAGTCCACCCTTATTCTTTGTCTTCATTATAAAGGCTTGTCTTTCTGGGAAAAGCTTCGGAGCTTTAATAATCGAATCCTCAAGGTCGTCTGTGAGAGTCCTAGCCCTATTTTTGACAATTGGCTGCCTGTGCACCGTGACAAGAACAGAAAGTAACTAGTACCTACCTGTGACCTGCGACATCTGAAATGACTATTCTAACTATTTCAGTTAGCCTTAAGTTTTCAATGTTTTATATACTGTACATTTCTATTGTATTTTGTGACTTGTTTTATATTGGCGTCTATATGCCTTTAAATAAACTATACATTATTATTATGTTGAGATTTTGTTTTTAAGATTTTACACGAAATATACGAACAGTGTAAAGTTCAAATTAGCCTTTTCAATTGAAATTAAGTTCCAAAAATACTGTTAGATTTAGACAAAACCACTGAAGTTATCCAACTTTGATCTTCCATAATAAATCAAGTGTATTGGAACGGAACTGGTATTTTTTAGCCGTGAGCAAACAGAGATTTATCAGAAAAATGATACTATACGCAAAGCATAGAGATGTCATATTATTATCACTGGAGAAGCTAACCTCATACAAAGTAGTTGGGCAATATTTTTTTATTATAATTAATTTAATCATACTAATATTATAAATGCGAAAGTGTATTTGTTTGTTGGCTTGTCCTTCAATCACGCCGCCGCCTTCAGAGCAACGAATCGACATGACTTTTGCATGGATATAGTCGAGGACCTGGAGAGTGACAAAGGCCTTTTATCCTGGAAAATTAAGGAGTTCCCGTGGAAATTGAAAAAACTTATTCCGAGCGGACGTAGTTGTGAGCATCAGCTAGTAAAAAACAGAGTACCTAGTTAGTAATCGCTTTTTTTACTTCATACTGAACTCGTAATTTAATAAAAGATTTTTTTGATATTTACATAAAACTCGATGACCAAATAAATATGTCATGTTCAGTATGACAGATATGTGGAATATGATTTTTGTTCTGATCTAATCTAATAAGCGAAAACGGGGCGGGTCAGATGCTAAAAAATTTCATTATATGCTCAACTTGGTCTTAATAGTAGTAGTAGTAGTAGTAGTATCTAATAATAATAGGTCTTAGGTTCAGTGACACTTGGAGCCATGGTAAAAGCAGATGCTGTACTTAATAAGTGATTGAATGACACAAAGCATAATTCCTTCAACTTAATAATATATTGACGTGATTTTGTTAAACATTGCACGCTCTATCTATCCACTCTTACATCTCTCCGACTATACGCTACAGAGATTATAAAATTAACCAAATAAAGCAAAAAGAAACGACGCAAAACAAGCCAACAAAAAAGGTTCGGCATAAATTTGAATTATTACATAACTCGGTATTCGAACACAAAAAGATCTCACGGTGCAAAATAACAATGAGATATGAATATTTTTATCTATACAGGAAAACGTAATATTATTCCCAATCTCAGATCAACAATACTTCAACCGATAGAAATAAATTCTCTGCCTTTTATCACTAAATCAGCTCTGGAAATTATTTCATTTAATTCATAATAATAAATAAAAGAAGCTCTGAAAGTGTTTTCGTGGCGGTGGAGTATTTTTCAACTATTTTAAACTACTAAAACAAACGCTTGATCCGCTATGTGTTTGTAGTTGGCATTCTTACGATGGTCACATGTTGGATGGATGGATGATATAAACATTTTCTAATTCACTAGAATAAACTTAAAACGTAGTTGTATGGCATTTATAACTTTAAAGCGTAAAATACTTAAAATTGAAGACAGCAAACATGATATGTGCATCAGATCATATTGACGCAATCATCGGAGTATTATGATTCATCTCGTACGAATCGGGCATGAGAATCTATTTCAATTCAATTACATATCAGGGAACTTCCATAAACGTTCTCGTACTCATCAGAAATACGTACTCGTAGTATTGTGTTTTGTATCTAAAATACTGAAGCCTGGTTTTATTACCTACCACGGAACCACGGCACTTACAAAAATGGTTTGGTTTCCTACCTATATAAATATTGTTTTCTATTATTATTTAATATCCATTATTTTCATTTTCAAATTTACATAACCTTACCTTTTAGTTGATACGAAAATTGCAATATATTTGTTTTTCATTTATGTTCCTTACTTCTTTCATATTTTCCATTATGTTTTATTTGATAATTTTTCGATAATTTTAGAATTCATAAGATTAATTGAAATTCTGCTGGCTTTAATACGGGGCAGCGACTACCCACTTTCCGCAACTTTAGCACACAGAAACACTTTTCAAGGACACAATCTTTAGCATCCATAGCATCGTAAATTAAACTTAAATGTTACTCTCGAAGTTTCATTTAAAACATCTATATGGTGACACCTCTAACGCATGAGTCTAGTACCACTTCTAATCCACACTAAACTCTATGCATAAGACAAAGAAATCTCGCTTATTAAAATCTCATTAACAGTTTAGGTAAAACGTGAGAACAAACGAATGGCTATACACATTTATAATCATAAAATCTCCGTAGTTGGGTAAAGAGTCGCGTCGTTCTTTCACTCGTTTTTCTTTGTAATCTTTATCATCAATAATATCTTCGGCCGTTTTCGTTTTCCTTTTGTTTTGTTTCATGTACTTTGAGATTCTTGATACGCTGTTCTGTCTCGAGTGGAATCCATTTTTGTTTTATTAATGTCAATTGAATTAAGTCTGGGGCAGTAATTGTTTTAAATTTATAATAAGTGAACCCTATGGATCATTGTTTTCTTTGTTAATTTCTTGTTTGGGTTTAAATTTATGCTTAGTTTTAAATGTTATCATGGAAGATTCTAATCGATTTTCTTTTATTGTATATTCGATATCCATTTGAGTAAATAAGTTGAGTTGAGTTGCCTCATCCTTATCATCTGAATTTCTCAGTACCCTATCCGTCATTGCTGAGAGTCGATACCCTTCCATTAATAAATTAGTTTTCGAGATTTTCTTGGGACGAAATGTGATGTGGTTCCCAGATACTTCTATTTCACAAACG
The DNA here is from genome assembly GCA_964035005.1 of Erebia palarica. NCBI lineage: Eukaryota > Metazoa > Arthropoda > Insecta > Lepidoptera > Nymphalidae > Erebia > Erebia palarica. Next base: position 7,102,028 of record OZ035992.1, read on the forward strand.
TATCAAATAAGAGTACGATAGTCTCATATTAGGTTTAAGATTACTATCATAATATAATAACAGGGACCTACTTAGGACCAACTAATGGTCCCAAATTTTCACCCGCAAGGAAGGTTACCATGTAAAATATTATATATCTTATACAAGTCAGCTTAAACGAGATAAGGTTATGAATTCCAGTTTCTTTAGAAATATCGTCAAATAATTATTTTGACAACAGTTTGAATGCCATCACTTCATTGAAACGTTGTTAACATACGTTCCTAAGTTCATTAATAAACCCAAAGTAGGTGGTTATACTGTGTGTCAATAGCCACATCTTTCTCTGTACGTACACCTATTGCCCCGCCTCATTGCCTCTTTCGTAGCGCTATGAAATTTACTATACTACCTCACCAATGTAGCGTGAGCTCTGGATTCAATACATGATCTTAATAAACCAATCAATGCAATGTATCAAGTTACATCAGACGTATGAGCCAAATTACAAGATTATATTACTGTTGAGAATATATAGATTAGTCTTTAAGATGTTGGAGTAGAGGTTAAAATTGTGATTGGTGATAGTAAAGTTTAGGTGGTTGTGGGTTGGTGCGTATAACCGCATTTACATTTTAGAGATACTCGCAGGGAATAAATGTCAATTGAGATGGAAGACCGAGCGCGGATGCGAGGAATTGATGATGCAGTTATTGAACTCGTTGATAATAATCAGATTCTAGATGGGCAGGGGGAAATAAACGTGCTCTTATTAGAACCGTATTACTTCATTGTTAGTAGAGATAATGACTTCGGATTTGAAAAAACGATACCAATATGTGAAATCAAAGAAATAGTTTGATGGATATTTATGAATCGAATTATTTCTCACCTGGTAAGGAGTCAGACTATTTCTTTGTCAATTATTCATTCCTTGCCTTTGGAAGATATAGGTAAATTGGCATGCAACCAATAAATAAACGTAAAAGTATCGTTTATTTAGTTTTAAACCAAAACCTTTAGAATATAGGTCATCTAAAAATAAGCATTAAATTGTGAATCTCCTTCTTTGTATCCGTTTTCACCGAAATAATTTTTAAGGGTGTTATGGTACAAATACAGTTAGGACACAATCCTAAAACTAAAATTATAGGTTAAAGTAGGTATGTGTATGCTTCGGGCTGCCCCTTTTATAATGATCCCTTCGGAAAAGTAAATACTTAAATAAAATTTGGTATAAATAAATAAAATAAAATTGTGTACACGACAGTAAGGTGTTTTATAACTTCAGAATAGAAATCACAAGCTATTTTACATTTAAAGAGTCTTACATTTGCTTGACTGATATTTTCTATCGATTAGTTTTCAAATAAAAACTGGCGTTCACGTGTAACATGACCTTTAAAAATGTGTTTATCCAAACTAAGTACAGTTAGCACCAAACGTACTTAACTACCTATACGAGATTTAACTCAAGATGTTTCACGGAACTGACATTTATCCATTTTTCACTTCGCCGAATGTCAGAAACGGATTAGGAGATAGTGATTTTTGTGTCATATCGCCAAATGACGTGGGAATGTGATATTTTTTGGAGATTTACTTATACGGTTAAGTAACTGTTTAAAAGAATTGCTTTATCAAAATAAACGCATCATATTTAATATTATTATAAATGCGAAAGTGTGTTTGTTTGTTGGTTTGTCCTTCAATCACGCCCGCATCGGAGCAACGTATTGACGTAATTTTTGGCATGGGTATAGTCGAGGACCTGGAGAGTGACATAGGCTACTTTTTAGCCCGGAAAAATAAGGAGTTTCCACGGAAATATAAAAACGTTAAGGGCGAAGTCGCGGATATTAATATGTAATTGCATGATCTTAAATTAGACTTATTTTAATATTTCATTCATTATGCAAATAATTTTTCATTATTTCGAACCTGATAATAATGACGCAATATCTTCTACAGTTGATTCAAAATTAAGACATTTAAATAACTAGAATGATACCCAGGATTTCAGCCGCGTGGATTGATGTTTTTTTACTCAATTCCCGCGGGAACTCTTCAATTTTCCGGGATAAAAAGTAGCCTATGTAATTCCCCGGGAAGTAACCTATCTAAGTACCTAACTTCATTAAAATCAGTTGAGTAGTTGGGCCGTGAAAGCGTAGCAGACAGACAGACACACTTTCGCATTTATAATATTAGTATGAATTACTTTTATAATGATACAGACCAAACAGGAGTGCTCATGCACTCCATGCATGCATGGTAACATTAGCGTGACCAAAAAAATCATCAGTCTGACAATGTATCTTGAGCTGATTAAAATGGGTACGGTAAATCCATCAAACTTTTATCACAGAGTCAATCACATACTCCATTTTGTATCGGTGATTGGACAATCGTGGTTTAATCCGTAGTTTTCTATTTACTTAGCTGAATTTTGTCTTAAATATATAGGTATCTCTAGTCCTTATGCGCTACAACTAATTAGTGTACATACACTAATTAAATAAATAAATAAATCTTTATTTGTTCCAAAATAAATGGTAGGTACAAAGTTTCCAAACTAGGATGGGCCGAATCTTGGGGGGTCAGTAAATATTTTACTTACACTTTTGATAACTATTATTTCATGAACACATATATTATATGGGATATAATATACACACCTATTATAATATTGGAAAAAAAAGAAAATATATAGTAATATTAGAATAGTATATTTATCATATTTTTTCAATAGATTTTATCCATGGTTCTTAAATAATTTAGACTTCTAAATTAATTCTTCTTCTAATGTGCATACTTATATTATTGGAGCGTTAAAAAATCTTCAATAAGTAACAAGACTGACATAATCCCTCACCCTTCAGATATATTTCCATCTCTTAACTAACAGCTGAAACTTAAGACCTCCTCAATTTAAGGCCTCAATACTTAATTTATCATTGTATATTACATTAAACATAAAGTGCCGCTGCACGATAAGAGATTTCTGCTAATAGTGAATGAAAAAATTGAAAATACATAGTACTTAACTGGCAACAGGATGTTAGTCTCAAATTTCGTCACGGAACGCCAAAACGTAGGTTCAAACGGGTCAGACGAAATCATTTGTAACTTTCAATCGGATATTGATTGAAGCATTGTATTAAAATAAAGACTTCCAAACCGGTAGCTGTAGTAGTTAGAAAAGTATCGATTGGTAACTTTGAGGACACACCCGTTTCTTCGAATCAGATAACTTAAGGCTCTCTGTACATTCACTTAACTCAAACTTTTAATATAGGTGCCTTAAAATCAATAGGCATCTTCTAGGCAAGCGCGCTCCACCTTAGGCTGCATCACCACTTGAAAGCAAGTCTGATTGCAGCCAAGCGCTGGCCTATATAATTAAAAAAAAAAACTTACATACCCGCTTTGCTTTGCAATTGCTGAAAATCCTTTCAGAAGAAGAATAAAGAACAGTGTGTGAGTGCTATTCAAACATGGCAGAATTGAAACTTCAGAAAACTAGCCTACGAGAGAATGAGACAAATTGTATTCTCATTCTCTCGCAGGCTAAATCCTTTTATAAATTATCTCTTTTTTTTAATGTCGCTCTTTCGTTTCATCGAATTTTCAAATCACTACGACAAAAGAAGTTCAAGTTCAAAAATGAAAATGAAATGATTTATTTCACGTAGCTTGTGTCACGATAATTCGCAAGAATCTACCACGGATACGGAAAACTGATCATACTGAGAAACTAATGTATCTATGTTCATACGAGTATCCCAATCAGTTTCTTTAAGAATCGCCTTTTTTATTCTAATTATTAAAATACAAATCATTTGAGAACTTTTATTTCTACGCTAAATCTAATATGGCATGACTTTTTTAAATAGATATAATTAATTCAATTTTATTGTAACTAACTTTGTATCTAAATTAAAAAAAAAACTCAGTGTAATATCTTCAGTTATAAATTTGTCTTTGCTTCTGCATCTTTTTAGTACTTTTCATATACGAACACGCAAAAATCGACAAATTTTTGATGTATGGACAGCCTTAAAAACTTTCCATCACAACGTATGGTTCCACTGAGTGAATTCAAAAACCCATTATCTCGTACATTATGAGGACCCCATTGTTTCGGTTGAATGAACCGGCACAATATCTTACGAAATTTCCTAAAAAACCACCTAAGTATAAATGTTTATTATGTCCGACATTATCTGATGTGGTCTCGCGTTCACCATTGTCTTTTTTTGTTTTCCCCCATCGTGTAAGAGCGCTTTCAGATGGTTAATTTAAAACGCAACTGAACAAGTTAAAGAGGCATAGCAAAATTTGAAAAATCTCGAAACATATCACTTAATTTTTAGATTCTAAGTTGTTCGATCCTCAAAATTCTATTTCTAGTGACTAAAATAACTAAAATAGTCTTACTATTTTCTACATAACTCGTACCTAAATTTGTGTGCATTGTTACTTTTCTTAAAACTGTCAATACGTAACAAATACTCGCTCTAGTTCTCAAACAGTTTTTTTTCCTTATCTAGAATTTTAATCACAGTCATTGAAAATATCAAAAATAAGTAAATTTCTTACCGAGATACGTCATTCCATTCTATGATTCTATATCTAAATTTTATAACTTGAATGAAAAAGTATGATGAAAAAGGTTTTGCATTTAATAGCTAAGATAGTTACGATTCTTAACCATTATTATTACGGAGGCTATATTTGTAGCGAAGATACTCTACCATAAATTCAGGCAAACACACCAATAATAATAATAATGGTTAAGAAATGTTGTAATCACAACTTTCAGGGCGGCTGACGTAACCAATGTTTTAAAAACCGTTGTGAACCTAATCTGGCTTTAAAATAGACCAAAAAATTGCGCAACAGCAACGATTCAAAATTAAAAAGCTATTTCCTAGCATGATAGATCGCGCGGCTAACGGTGCCTATCTGAAAGCGATCTTATTTAACATCGTGGCAGCCGTCAAAATGAGATGATGTGAATTTACATTTGAGAAAATTAGATGTTCGTAAAGAAGGAATTGGTTTAGCGATAGCGCAGACGGCCGATTTTTATCCAATATCAACTGTCTTTAGACTCGGCGGAAGCGGAGAAGTGGTGTCCGATTTAACTCCAACTTACGTCCGATTTCTTTATTCAATATATATGTTATCGATAAATAACTAAGCAACACCAATGTCATTATTTGTCAAAAATGACACCTGTTTTTCATCAAATAACCCTTGCTAGGTAACATAACGATGGATTACAAATATATTGATAATTGAATTTCGCCGAAATTCACATGTTGTAGAATGCTAATAATATTATAGTAGGCCTGTTATCTGCGTTAGCGCGTGTTTACTTCTAGCTGTATTCTATCGTTCTCTCCGACAAAATCGGATCAGCTCAATGAGAGTTTTCCTCCAGTTACATACATAGTTCAGTACACAGGTTCTTTATGTATTTAATTTGTTGTGTTGGTCAATAAACATTTATTTATTTATTTTCACTAGGTGCCACTTTTAAAATTAGTGAATATCTGAGCCGTAACGTATTTGCCAGATTTCTTGGCCGTCTGCGATGAACCTTAAAGTTGCCGGAATTTTTTAACGCTTGATGGATTTCGTTTATGATATTTTCGTCTGGGATTTTTGTTTTAAGTTCTTGATGCTTTTATGATTTTAACTCAGTATGGGTTGATTTGAGTTTTACGATTTCAGTTGGATTCCAATCTTTTGGTTTTCTTGGTATCATTTTGAATATAATATCCAACGCTTCAATTAGATTTTTTGTATACTATGTTTAAACTAGGTGGCGGAACAAGATTGATGGATTCTGGGTTATTCCATAGAATTCCTTTGTTTAGCCTGCGTCGCCATGAACTTACTAACCTCTTATAACTAGATAATACAAATATCCATACAAATATTGTTTTGTATATAATATGTCTTGAGTAGGTATTTTAAATTTTTCTGTTTCAATCCCTACGATGCTACAGACATACAGATATACACATTTAACTTATAACTCCCCTCTTTTCGCGTCCGGGGTTAAAAACCAAGGCAACCCTGGAGATTGAATAATTTTGAAACTATAGAGTAAGTTAAAGCCTAGAGGGGGCGTGCCTCATAAACAAAGAGAGGCGGTCGATAGGTGTGTAGGTAATAGTGCATCTAGGTACGCCCGTAACAGCTACAACGCACAAGTGGGGGTAAAATTCCACTACATTTCTACGTACTTTCTGTTTTATAACTTTGGTCTTGGCCAAGACAAATCTAATAGTGGCTAAGCTACCAGTGGCGCAGTGGTGAGATGAGGTCTTATAGTAGGAGGCCCTGGGTTCGGTTTCCGGCAGGGTAAATTTGGGGATTTATAATTTCTCTGGTTTAGTCTGGTAGGGTGCATCGGCCGTGGTAGTTACCAGCCAAAATGTACGCCACGCGATTAAGCGTTCCGGTACGATCTCGTGTAGAATAATTGCCGTACACCTAACAGGTTAGCCATCATTGGTCATCCAGCAATTGATGTCCAATGCTTGACTCCCTCGTTGGTCTAGTGGTTGGCATATTCGACTGCGGCCGACGAGGTCCCGGGTTCGAGTCCGTCCACCGAGTAGAGGTCTTCTAACCCTACGCTTTCCAGTGTAACGTCACACTAATGTAATTAATACTCATCCATTATACCACTCCATATATTCCACTTGACTCGGAGGTCTTCGAAAAAACCCCGTAATACATAATAGGTACTCCACATCATTAAAAATCCACGAATTAAAGGCAATAAATACATTTCACACTAGTATTATCGACGTAACAATACGGTACAGTTCTATATCGTTTCGCACAATCACTTAAAAAATCGTGATCTATTCCTATATGAGCGCATTCCCATTGTATTATACTGACTTTCCTTCCGGACCGTTAAAACAGATGAAGAGAATTTTGGCAGCATTCCAAAGCATTCATTCAGTCCGTCAAATTTAACTAGCCCAGTGGCCAAAATTTAAACTAATGTTTATGCCAGTTTAGTTTTTGTTTTTATTTCATTTTTAATACATACTAGCGACGCTGTCATCGGGTCAGATAAGTTTGTGGGACTATACAATTTTATCTGATCCGGTGACAGTGTCGCTGAGTGATGAAATTTGGTTCAGAGATAGATTATAGTCTAGAATAACACATTTACTTTTTATCCCGGAAAATTAAAGAATTTCTGATGATGAAAATCGAATGAGAAGAACTAGCAAGAAATAAAGCATTTGCTCCTTTAAAATATTCGTTAAAAATCGATCCAGGGCTACTACCATCGCTTAAAGCCGTATTGTTTAAATATTGTTTACATCCGTGTTTGAGAATTATAATCCTTATTTTAGGGACGTCAAGGTACGTGACATAAAGCTGTAATTTTTATATAATACTACTTCAAGCGATGGTAGTAACCTCCCAGATTATAAGTAGCACCAGAAGGTTTAAAAGGTTTCAAGGTACGATAAGCTAGTAAGTTTTGTCGGACCGTCATAATGGGAACACTTCTAACGTTAGAAACTTAAGAACAAGAGATCTCTCTCCCTCGTTTATAATAACCTGCTCTCCAATCCCTCATCTATTATTATAGCGAGTAGGTCTTCACGCGTCTTAGGTAACACGACGAATTATCGGGCCGTATGTTAACGTCCATTGTGTTGTGAACGCTAATCTACATAAGTATAGGTATTAATTCGTCTTACAAAACTCTTTTGTAGACTTAGTACGAGTTTGGAGGTCTCGACAACGTTGGAAGAATTCGAATGCTGAAACACAATAGCGTCAAAGTGAAATGAACCCAAAAGTTTGGGATTTAAAGTCAAAATGGTGGTGGTGGTGTTGCGTCTGACGTTGAGTTCACTGGGTTTGAGCCTCGAAGAAATTGAGTCATTTTACTTTAAGCCTGTAACAAAGACTGAGTCCGGCCATTTTGGCTTATGGCTTGATGGTGATAAGGTATGAATCCGTGATTCACCACCACTTGCGCCGAGTTTTAGTTACTTTTGTTTATTTTCTGCTTGAAGTGAAGGCTGTATGTGATTTTAAGCTTTAATACCATTAGCTTAATAACTTTAATTTCAAGTGTTACGGTACGGTGTTTCGATGATCGAAGTATATAAATTTTCGTGAGGTGTAATTCATATATCATACTAACCCTACTGTTCTAAAAAATGAAGGAGGTTGTATTGCGACAGTTGTAAAACGGGTAATTCAAATTTCTTGTACAATAGTTCTGTTCTTTAGTAAAAGACGCACGACCTCGGTATAAGATGCATCGCACACCGGCATAGTTGCGGCATAGTATCTTGTGGAGCAGAGACCCAATGTCTTCATTGATAGCAAATCAAACTAAGCTTTATTTGTTTAAGCATAATGGCGTACAAATTTCAGCCGTGTATCAAAGTGAATAAACATACACACACACTTAGAAACTAGTGCGTCGAACGCAGGCAGCTTTTGAATCTATTCATGTCTAGTATAATTATCTAGATACGATTTCTAATACAATTATTGTTTTTATTCCTTTAACGATTGGGAAATACTTAAATCGAATCGTAATGCTAAAAGGAATTGTAAAAACTTCAAACAATACGAATTACTACAAGCCTTAGGAATCTATTAATTTGTTTCGCAATGACTATGTGGAAACAAATCTAGAGATATAGTTCAAAATGAGCGATAAAGTAATAAAGTATCACTACTAATAGATACAGATTTTTTATTAACTGATAAAATCGGTCGCGCGCAGAGATATCATATTGCTAGAGGTGCTAACCTTATACAGTAAAACGCGTGTCAAAAAAGCTTTACTTTAACTAACACTTGGAACTTATTAACATAGTATTTAACTTTCCCATCCGGTGTCGATTGTAGAGTAAAACAAGGAGTTCTTCTTCTTCTTGCCCTTTTCCCACGTTATGTGGGGTCGGCACAACATGTTTTCTTCTTCCACTCACTTCTGTTATCCGTCAACCTCTTATTCACCCCTTTTATACGCATATCCTCTTTCACACAATCCATCCATCTTTTCTTTGGTCTCCCTCTATTCTTTTTTCCTTCTACATGCATATCTATCATTCTTCTCGTAATATGCCTTTCTTCCCTCCGCATTACATGCCCATACCATGCTAACCTATTACTCCTCATCTTTTCTATCACTGGCGCTACTTTCAAACTTCCCCTTATATATTCATTCTTAATCTTATCCATTCTAGTCACACCACACATCCATCTCAACATTCGCATTTCGGTCGCATGTACTTTTCTCTCATCCATCCCTTTCACCGCCCAACATTCTGAACCATATAATGCGACAGGTCTAACGACTGTCTTGTATATTTTCCCTTTTAGTTTCAGGGGCATTCGTGGGTCGCATATAACTCCTGAGACCTGTCGCCATTTCATCCATCCCGCATTCATTCTTTTGTTCACATCTCGTTCAATATTGCCGTCGTTTTGAAAGAGCGAACCGAGGTACCGGAAATCGGAACAGACCGGTAGGGATACACCATCTAAGGCAATTTAATAGAAACGAGAGGGGCCACCGAAGTCACAGAACAGATGCTCTGTCTTCGTTCGGCTGATCCTCAGGCCAACACTCTCCAATTTCTTTTGCCATTTTCCCAGTCTGCTCTGGACCTCGGAAGCCTCTTCCCCGACAAGTACAATGTCGTCAGCGAACATCATGCACCAGGGTGCCTGCTCCTGTATGTCTGATGTTAGAGCATCCATTACCAGGAGAAACAGATAAGGACTTAAAGCCGATCCCTGGTGCAAGTCCACTTCTACATTGAACCTTACCTTGAACTATTGAAGAGTAAAACAAGGAGTTCCAGACATGAAATCTTCGATGTCATGAAACCTTTTGAAATTGATTTGAGTTTGATCTTATCGTCAAAGTAACAACGCCGTCCAATATCCAATGGGTATAGCTACTACATATACTATATTTTCGTACATTTAACAATGGTAGTTGAAAAAATATTTTAACAAAACATGCGGAAAATTGCACCATCTAGTAAAAGCCATCTCTCCGGTCGCCGGTTTCAAAAAAGTTGATTTACAAAAACAGATCTGTGATGTAATACTGTATGTAGAGGAGTCAACGATCACTCACAATGGCATAGCCCAGAGTGACTTGGAGAAAACATTGATTAATTACCATAATAATTTATTTGATACTCCAAAACTTGATGTTGGGAGGGGCCCGCTCTGCGAGCTAGTTTAAGTTCCTTTTGAACTAAAAACGTACGCCGCTATAAGACTAAGAGTTAACGCACACAACCGAGTTACTTTGAGACCGATTTTACGATTAGAGACGAGAAGCTGTGTTTTTTACGCCAACTCATAATAATACTTATTGAATAATCTGTATTAGCACATGTTGATTAAACTTCACATGTGCATCTTTGTTAAAATTTTCCAAATATTGCCTATTGTTCGTTACTCCTATATTAAAAATATTATCATCATCAGAAGCTCAACTCATCGCCATTAGCCTGCCCACTCTATTCTAAACTCTTCTCATTCTAAGAGGACCACGAGTCTCTCCTCAAAATTAGATGGGTTTACCCATAGTTACCACTACCACTACACTGGTTACTTGCGGATAGGCCAACCTACACACCTTTGAGATGGACACACCTTTACTCTTTTTTTACTATATTAATATGTTAAAATAGATAATATTTAACTACAAAATAATATATGCCAATTAGAGTTTTATATACTGTAATAAATACTGTGTATAAATTTAGACATGCTTAATGTCAATGCGTAACAATTTTATCAGTACACTGTATCATGTTCTATTTTCGCCGAATTCAGTCGGACAAAATGTTATCGATTGTCTGCGTTAGACATAACGCGAACGGCTGTGATTTGAATGATAGTGACTTGGAAGTTATTAAATATTTCCTACACGATGAAAACAGTACATTGTTCGTTTTGAATATGATGCATGGAGGTGATTTGGCTGTTCCAAACAAAAGAATAAGTTTTGAGGAAAAGGAATGGTTGGACGTATCGTTGCTTATTGTTGTATTGGATATTAGCATAATACGTATTTTTTTGGAACAGCCGTTTCTTTACTCAATACGGGTGGTTATTCGTAACAAGCACATTCTGTACTAATATTATAAATGTGATAGTGTGTCTGTCTGTCTGCTAAGCTTTTCCGGCTCATCTTTTCAACCGATTTTGATATTTTTTTTGTGGAGGTATAGGTAACATCCCGGGAAAGGACAAAAGACTTTTTATCCCAGAAAGTCGCGGGCATCATCTAATAATAAATATACGTTTGTCAATTTCCATAAAAATTGGAAAATGTTTTCTCACAGAAGGGAAAGGTTTAGCTCATGGTCCACCACTCTGGCCAAGTGTGAATGGGGAGACTTTACAAAACTTTGAGAGCATTATGAACAAATCAAAGACATGCAGGATCCTTCGTGATCTTTTCCTGTATTTTTAAAACAAACTGTATTTGCATAAAACACAACTTATCTCCGAAATGTATAATTACTCGGGAATTTAACGCAAGAAGCTCCTGACAGAAAGCCAAAGAACTTATTAGACTCAACTCTAACTCCAAAGCTATTCTTAAAGTAACTATCTAATTATTATTACCTAAATCAGTGTAGTGTAATAAGATTCAGGGAGAAAGGGTCCCTAATTCAGTCCTTATTGCTGTGTAATAAGCGACGCCAAAACTAGCGGCCACGCCCACCCTTGCTACTAGGCCCTTTGATATGTGCAGTGTAATAGGCATATAGCTTATAGTGGCAAACAAAAACATTTTTCCATTTACCTTCAACATTTGCCTTAAGTCAAAAGTCAAAGTATATTTGTTCATATTCTACCTTCACGGTACACTTTTCGAACGTCGATTAAACAAAGATGGTGATAATTAACGATTATATCTTTTATGTAAAGTTACGAGGAAGCTAGCAAAGGTGACAGCTTAGACTACTCTTAGCTGTCACCTTTAGGATATTAGGCTTTTAGTTTAAGACCTTATCTTTTCTAACAGCCGATTATTTTTTTGTGCAGGCCTGCTGTCCGCCTTGAATCATCTGGACCAAGCACGCAAGAACTCCGCGCAAACAACCGTGGATTACTCCAGATACGTCAAGAGGTAAAGATTTAGTGTCAAAGATAATCTCCTTTAATAGTATTAAAAATGCTTTTATAACATTTACATAATCCTCCTTTTATTATAACAGTTTGTATGGAATAGTTTAATTGAATAGATCTGGCACGCCTACTTGTGAGTGAGGCTAAACTCTTAAAGTGCTTAGGTATTATTGTTGTTGGATAGCTTTCTTTTTTTTATTGTTCCGTGACCTATAAAAATCTGTAGATCCACGTTTTATAGGTACGTTTATTAGTTTACAAGATGATGCCTTCGACTATGTCCGTGTTATTTTTTTGAAGTTCTGAAATAATTTCCGGGAAAGAAAGTATCCCATGTCCTTCCTCAGGATTTAACTAACCTCTATACCAAATTCCATCAAAATCGGTAGAAAAGATGGGCCATTAAAGCGTAGCAGACACTTTGTTTTTATAATAATAGTATGGATTCAGGCACTAATACAAGTCATAAGTCATTTTTTTTAATTTTTACTAGCCTATGTCACCCGGAATAAGCTAGGGATTCTAAAGATACCTCATTTATCAAAATCGGTTCAGGCGTATAGAAGTTATGGTGGAATATACAAACTCGCATACATCCATACATACACACATGAACCCTGAAAACAATATACTCCTTTTTTCAGGCAGTCGTATAAAAAAGAAACAAGAAAAAAAAAATGGGCGACGAGGTCCTGGGTTCGAATTCGGTTTCTGAGGTTCCTTTGGTGAGGTTTCATCAAAGTGGAACCTCAGAAATTATTATTTTATTATTTTTCTTAACTTCGGGTCTTCTGTATTACTTTCATGCTTTCAGATACAGCTCAACTCTAGAATGTGGGTCTTCATACTGCAAAGACTTAGGCTATCGGGAGCACTTCCATTGCATGGACTGCACAGCCAGGGTGTTCTGCAAGAAAGAGGAGATGATCAGACACTTTAAGGTTTGTATTAAACTATAGCTTAACCTCTAAAATCCCTTTAAAGTATCCCTACATTATAGAAACCTTCATGCAAAATTTCATGTTTCTAAACATAGCATTTTGAGCTTTTATACCTTCACTATAGTACACAAAATCATTGAAATTTGTTGTTTTATTTTTATTTTTATGCAGATTTAGATGGAACACGTTTAATATATCTAAGAATTTAATCGCGAAATTTAATTTAACCTACGACGACAAAATCTCAGTGTTATTGTACCTCGGTGGTATAGCCGTTTTAACGGAAACCATAGGAGAGTTCAAACATGAGCTTTTTTAGAAAACCCTGTTTCTTAATCACTCCAAGAGATTCAATTCGAACCTTTATCCTCTGATCTCATGTGATCATAAGAGCCACTGTGTGAAGGATATTAATCTAATAACAACTATTATTTAGTGGCACAAGAAACGCGACGAATCTTTAGCGCATGGATTCATGCGATACTCACCTCTGGATGACTGCTCGGAGCGATTCACCGACTGTCCTCACAACAGGAGTCAAACCCACTACCACTGCATTCAAGATGGCTGTGATAAGGTAAAAAAAATACCAATATTATTAATATTGTAAACATATTTATTTATAACAAAAATATCAAATTAAAGCTATGAAATACATTGAAATCGAAATTTAAAAACTAAACATTAAATATATCATCTAATTTCCTGCAATGAGACAATGTGCATAGAACGCTGGCTACGCTACCCCGCTGTACAGCCAAACTTAGGTATATATTGGCCGAGGTAACTGCCAGCACTCCGGTCACCTGTAGACTCTGTGAGACGAGAAGATAGATCCTTAAAAAAGGATCTTAGATCTCAATAACTGACTCAATAAAAATAAGGGACCATTTCTTACAACTTATTATTTTTCTTACAATATTTATTTTATTATTTGCAAGACAGAATTGATTCGAGAATAAGAGGTATTTTCTCATAATAAATAATTTTTACTTGATCTCTTTCTTTTGATTCTACTAAATATTGCTAATTGTGTCTATTTATTTTGGTAATGGTAATGAACTTGGTAAAGATTTTCAGCTCTAATATAATTGACCATGTTACGGGTTTTTGAATCTTAACGACTGGTTTTTAAGGTCAATTTTAGATCTCGTACACTAGATATACTTCCACTAGAAGTAGAAACTTGGAAATCAAAAATTTACAGTTCTACAGTGAATCAAATTATTAAACTCAATTTCCAGGTATACATCTCCACATCAGACGTCCAAATGCACGCAAACTACCACCGCAAGGACTCAGCAATTCTCCAGGAAGGTTTCCAAAGGTTCAGGGCGACGGAAAACTGCTCAGCTCCGCACTGCATCTTCGCTGGCCAAAGAACCACGCACTTCCATTGCAGGAGACCTGGTTGTACATACACGTTTAAGAATAAAGCTGATATGGGTAAGATTTTTTTTGAGATAGGCTTGCGCTTGACGACAATCATGCTAAGTGCAAAGCAATGATAAGCTTAGGTTGGAGCTCTCTTGCCTAAAAGATGCCTAGTCATTCTTGGCTTGAAGGTACCAAAGTAACATGAGTATCTATTTGGTACTTAAAATAGTATGAATAATTTTTTTTTATCAGCCCACAAAACAGCTAAGTACCTAAGTAATTTTTTGTTGTCATCCTGAAATATAAAGCAAATCCTTCTAATAACTACAGAATCTGTTTGGGGTCTCGTTAGAATTTTTAATTTGTGGAGGCAAAGGAAGACAAAAGCACATATAATAGTTTTTAAAATATTTTCAGTTACTAAAATATTAATACTTTTTAAAATATTTGAGTCATTGATGTCATTAGCGATAGGCATCCACCGCTGGTATGTCCAGCGGTGGATGCCTAACTTCCTGAACTCTTGTAAGGGGATGTATGAATTTAGAAACATACAGGATCATTTAAGGCATCCAGATAAATCTACACAGGTAAAGTTAAATTACTCTGCGAATATTCTCAATTTTATGACAATCATCGGTTGAGTAAGGATGACCATGCAAAGGTGCGCGAATAGTATCTGCTACACGAGTGAATTCACTTGGGAGTCAGCAATTTAACCAATTGATCATTTAAATTTTATGATTTCAAAGAACCCAGGAAAATTGAATGAGCAAAACAGCAAGAATGTAGTTAATTGAAGTAGGTACTTTGAATGACTATGTATTTACGTAGTGGATTTGATATAATCCGACGGGTAGTTTGAAATTTGATTATGATCGACTTGTTTTATTTAAATGAAATCTATTTTAATCTTCGTATAAAGAAATATCGCTGGCAAATAAGCCAAAATATTAATAAAGTTGAGAGTGCATAACGCAGGAATGGTGAACCTACTTCGAAAAGCGCTAACAGCTAACTAACAGAAATCTATACTTTATATCCTTCTTTTTTTATGCACTACAAGTTAGCCTTTGACTGCGATCTCACCTGATGGTAAGTGATGATGCAGTCGAAGCTGTTAGGGGTATGACAGTGATATTAAACCCATCCCCCGGGTCGGCTTCTACCATGGGTAGGTGGGTAGCGTGGTAACAAGCCACGGCCAAAACCTCCCACGTTAAGACAGCGCTCAACTCTGCTCCAGGCAGGTCGTCCATTCATATAACTGTAGTTTCATCCAACTGGTAGAGCACACGTTAGCCAAAGCATCTAAAAGTACACTTACTACATCTTCAAGCCCTCTACTTCTTCTTCTTTACGCACAACCTGTCTCATTCCAATACTAAATGTGAACACTCTTCTTTCTAGAAAAACACAAAACCTACCACATCAAGGACGAGGCCCTCTCCAAAGACGGATTCAAGAAGTACATGAAGAATGAGGCCTGCCCTTACCGCGACTGCCGCTTCAGTCGCACGTGCAACCATATCCACTGCATCAGGCCTCACTGCAACTATGTGCTGCATTCCAGCAGCCAGATCTTCACTCATAAGAGAAAGCATGAGAGGAAGGAACAGGAGATGAGTTTTGGGTAAGATTTACTCTGTAACATTCTGGATTTTATCAGATACTAGTGGGCCCGGCAGACGTTGTCCTGCCCTAGCCCTAGAACCCAATTGCAGTGGCCCCTACCTGGTCAAATTCTGAGTTTGTTGAGCTTGTTTTTTATTGAGTTTATTGTTTGTTTCTGAGTTTTAACGAACAGCAATTAATTTTTATAAAAAAAGATTTAAAAAAACCCTATTTGTTCACTCAGTAACTATTACATTTTTGAATTAAATGTGTATGAATTTAAATTACGTACTTGAATTTTGTGGAATAAAAAGTAGCTTATGTCCTTTCCCGGGATACAACCTATCCCTGTACCAAATTTCATCAAAATTGATTGAAAAGATGAGCCGTGAAAGCGTAGCAGACAGGCAGACGGACAGACAGATGGACGGGTTTGTAACTCTAGACCGGCTGGACGGATCTGGATGAAATTTGGCACAGAGACAGATTATAGTATGGAATGGCATATAAGCCCTAAAGAGTAAAAAGAGTAAAGAGTTCCCGCGGGAACTAAAAAACATAAATCCTCGGGGACGAAGTCGCGGGCATCAGCTAATTTATAATATTAAAAAGTATGGATATGGTTTTTTTTTTTAATATCATTTAACAAAATAACTTTTACATATCATAATTAACCTCACGTCCTGAAACTCGCATGAGTTTATATGGACGTTGCACATTCCTCCTAAACAACTAAGTTAACAGAACAGTAATAATACAATATACCCTAGATATCAATCTTGACGACCTCCGTGGCGCAGTGTGTAGCGCTGTTGTCTTAACGTGCGGAGGTCCCGGGTTCGATCCCCGGCAGGGTCAATTTGGGAATTTATAATTTCTGAATTTTCCTTGGCCTGGCTTGGTAGCTTCGGCCGTGGCTAGTTACCACTTTACCGGCAAAGACCTGCCGCCAAGCGATTACGCGTTCCAGTACGATGCCGTGTAGAAACCAAATAGGGGTATGGGTTTAAAATAACTGCCATGCCCCTAACAGGTTAGCCCGCTACCATCTTAGACTGCATCATCACTTACCATCAGGTGAGATCGCAGTCAAGGGCTAACTTGGAGTGGATAAAAAAAAAAACAATCTACATGATTCTAAAGCACGATGCGTTTGTCCACAGCCTCCCAACATCAGTGATCCAGAGTGCGCTGATGCAGCAGGGCGCTGACCTCAGCATGTATTCTCCGGGCAGTACCATGCACGGCGACGATGATATGTCCAGTTCGATGATGGACGATTACGCTCAACCATTTGTAAGTACAAACAAATACAATGATTTTTAATGTTTAAACTATCTCGAGTGATATTTATTTAAAGTGTATGTCACCGTAAGATTGTAAAAACCGTTAGATTATAATCTAACTCGCGAAATTGTAAACTGTCGAAAGTCTGTAATCTGTTAGGTTTATTAACCCGACAGAACCTAACTACCTGTTACTTATGTCAAACCCTAACCTAACCTACATGAAACAGACAAGAAAACGTAAATACAATGAATATTTCAAAAATTGACACTCAGAACATTGAACGGTTCACAATCTTTCGACAGTTTACAATTTCGCGAGTTAGATTATAATCTAACGGTTTTTACAATCTTACGGTGACATATACAAAACCACCGGTTGCCACCTCCCCCTCCGCCTCAACACCCCTCGCAGAGACCTTTACGGCAGATTTATGTTACTCACATAAGTCCATCTCGTTTTAACTCTAAGAAAAGTCTGAGCAAAGTCAAAGTAGAAAATATCTTCAGGGATAAAAAGTAGTATATGCCTTTCCGAGATGAAATTGATTCCCCTGAAAAATGAATTCCCCTATACCAAATTTCGTCAAAATCGATTAAATAGATGGGCCGTAAAAGCGTAGAAGCATACTATTATTTTGTATATAAGCGTAGAAGCATACTGTTATTTTGTTACCTTTTTTGTGGTAGCAGACAGACACACTCGCATTTAAAATATTAGTATGCCTGTATAGGTACTACAATTATACATCAATGTGCCTGAATGTCAAAAAGCTTGTTTGGACTCCTTGAACAGTTTGATTAATACGTGTTAGTCTCTCAAAATGATTACGATTTTCTTCGGGCTCTAAAACTCACATCTTTCTGACTACCAGCAAACCATCAAAAAGTCAAGGTTTTCACTCAAAGATTTGCTCAGTGTCAGCAACTTAAAGAATACATAATACAATCAAGACATTTCTTAGAATTTGACCTTCACATAAAAATCGAAAAAAAATCCTGTAGAAAAGCTGGCTTATGTTTTGCGCAAAGAATCAGCCTGAATTTACATTACGATCAATAATATTTTTGACACTATTCCAAGTAGACATGATTTGTTTAGTAATTAGTCATTAGATTAGGCTCAAGTTTTATTGTAACATTTTCATTATCAACTTTCTTTTTTTTTCAAATTTCAGAATCAGTCTCTGATAGATGAGGTATCACGCAAGTACATAGAAACATTCAGCGGGGGCAAGGATCCAGAAGACAAATGCAATAAATGCAGCGCTTGCAATAAGCATTACCATTGCTTGGCTGAGGGATGCAAGTTGGCTCATAGGTGGGACATATTGATTAATTAATTCTTTTATTTGTAGTGAATGAACTAGAAGTTTAGTGTGCTATAATCCGCCACAGTAGGTAAATCTATGTGGTACAGTGTGTACTGTGTATCTTGCAATATTCACCACACCACACAAATCCTCCAAATTACTCTCAACGTACGTTTCACTCCGACATCGGAGCATCTTCAGGAGACGTTGACTCGACAATGCACGATGACGTCGACGATGGATTATAGCAAATTACATCTTTAATTATATCATTTAATTATCTATCTATCTACCCTTTCATCTTATTTTAATCTTATTTTAAAGAATAACTAACTTGATAATAAATCCCTGAAATCCTTCAAAATCGTACATTTATAACTATCAGCATGATATCAGAAGATAATATGAAAGATTTTTTGATGCTAGTTAAATTAGATAATAAATGTAAAAAATGCACAAGTATCTACTTCCAAAAATCATGTATTTTGTAAGATGCTTGGTTTGTTCCAATCCATCAAAAATGCTGATGACGAACAGATATATAAGATTGATGATCACTCATGAGACTTCCAAAATGTTTTCCCTAAACTTTAACAGGTGTTTTTTAATCAATAATTTAACCAAAACTTAGTTAACGAAATAATTTTTATTTCAGTTGCCATAACACAATGGTGAAGCATGTGATGGAGCATGAACAGCAAAACCAAGTGACTGATGCATACTTCATCACTTACACCAGGAACAACCCATGCAGTAACTCCGCCTGTCAGCATATCAGGGACATAACCCATTACCATTGTACTTGGGTGAGTAAAAAATGTTTATCTCTCGCGCTCTCTCTCTCTCTCTTGCTTACTCTCACTCTCTCTGCGTCTTATCCCTCATTACTGAGGGTCGTGACCCCTTTCCATTAATCACATAATCATAGGAGTTTTCTTGGGATAATAATGCGGTGGGTTCCCACGTTCTTCCGGATACGAATCGACTAAGAGTATCATATATATGATATGCGTTATCACAACTAGGCCATTCGTTCCTCGTCAAAAATGTTAAATCTTCAATTATCATACTTACTACATGGCAATATTTAAACATATTTGTATGGTTATTGAAATATTATAGAAGTTATAAAACATTCTTAGACTCAGCACTTTTGTCATCTTAGACATGAGCAAATCATATCTGCGTCAAATTCCTTATTATTGACGACTCTTCCTGAATTCTGGTTTAAGATGTTTATTGTTTCAAATGAATTTTACAATTCGTTTAGATGAAACTTACAAGCTAACATAAAATACTTATTGTAAACCAGATTTAGCAGTTTGAGCGTGCAGGAAGAAGTTAAATTAGTTTATAACGTACAATTCCAAACAAAATATTGATTTATTTTATACATAACAACAAAAACATACCAACGCATACACGGATAGTTTGCCTTGGAGCTGTGTGAACATATAATATATTTCTTTCCAACTATTACATTATGTAATATATTCTCAGATTATTGTGAAAAATTCAGTAATATAATATTTTGGTTTGCAGGAAAACTGTGGAGCAGTAATACTATGTTCAGAGGAGCATCCATTTAGACGTCTGGAACACCACCGTCAGCACGCCATTTTGAGCCCAATGTCCCCAAACTTAGCGGCCAGATTTGCACCAAGCTTCACTCCCCAACTCTCAGCTCAATTACACCCGAACATGGCAGCGCAACTTGGTCAAGTACCGAGCTTGCCAAATCTTCCAACAAATTTGGCCCACTTGGCCCAAATGACACCAAGTCTATCTTCCCAGTTGACTCCAAACTTACAAGCTCAGTTAAGCCTTGGCCCGAACCCTGGAATAGTGCCACAGCATGTGAACCCTTCCAGTTCTTTGGATGAAATGTTTAGCAGGAAGAGGGGAAGACCTCCTAAGAACCGAGTTGTAGAAGTTTGGACTGATAATGTAAGCTTACATTTTTTTACTGATGCTTTTGATACTAGATGTTTTTTTTTATTTCTTTAAAAGCCTTCGAATAAATTCTTGTTTAAGCTGTTAGTATATTTTTTTGTAGGTAACACCCCAAGCCATATTCACGTCATTTAAACTGCCAAAAAGCAACCAACTACCTCCAGTCATACATTCACCAGTCATAACTACTGTAGAGGAATTTCCTGTAAGTATTTCTTTTTTCAAGAATTGAGGTATTTTGATTTTAAATGTTATGGATTTGTTTATTTAAAAATCCTTTTACCTTACAGCGTATCAGGTTCCAACATTTCGAGGTATTTACTGTACCAGAGACATGCAGCCAATACTACTCTAACTGTCAATTACGATCAACAAGGATTCATCTTCATTGCTTCAACTGTAGCTTTGCGAGCGAGGCACACATTACAATGGAAACGCACATGAGGGAATCCCACGCAGTCAGTCCACTATTGGACGGATTTGATTACTTTGCCTCTTTCGACCAGTGTGGAGGAAAAAGTTGTTTTAAAAACCAGTTGAGATCACATTTCCATTGTGCTCAGGGAAATAATTGCCCAGCAATTTTGACACAATACTCGGCATTGGCAACTCATAAACATGGAAGGGGAACTCCAGTTATAAAGAGTGAGGAACCAGAGAAATCTTACGATGAAGCCAAAGATTATTCTATTAAAGAAAGGGCTTCGGCTGATAGTATTGCATCTATGAAAGAGCAAATGGATTATGGTCCAACTAATTTCTCGATTAAAAACGAGTTTGAAAGAGAACAGGACAATGTTTCGGGTAAGCATTATTCTATCATACCATAAATCTTATTAGGTAACTGTTATTTTAATTGCTAGATATAGTCAGATAAAATTTACATCGATCCATTAATAATAAGATCATTACGAATTTAGGCCCATTGTTATGAAACGTTGCTTATGTAACTCTTTTTATTACTTTTAACAATCCATCAATTAGGAAATCAATTATTCGAACCAAAATAATGACAGTCAATCAATAAAACTTAATAAAAATTCAATAGCTAATCATCAAGGAAAATAATAATCGACGAATTTCTTTCTACGTAACTAATTAGTTTGCGGTGTCAAATTAACTAACCTACAATTCAAGTTAGCCCTTGAATGCGATCTTACATGATGGTAAGTGATGATGCAGTCCGAGATGTAAGCGGGCTAACCTGTTGCTAACTAAGCGGTATGGCAGTTATAGAAACCCATAACCATAGTGGGTTTCTACACTGCATCGTACCGGAACGCTAAATCGCTTGGCGGCGCGTCTATGCCGGTAAGGTGGTAACTAGCCACGGCCGAAGCCTCCCATCAGACAGTCTTCTTTTTACTACGCCTAATTCACATTATCTTAAGTCTACATGTTTATTTCAGTAGTAAAAGCGACAGGAACATTTTATCCATCATCTCATCTCAGAAGCAATACATCATCGCCTTCGCCAAGAAGCATATATGATGCATCACCGTCAAAGGAATTGAAAATGAGAGAATATGAAAAAAAACCTTTCGAATCACCAAAAATTCCAGGACCAACCATACCACCATCATGCCACGATCAAGCTTGTCCTTTGAACAAAAACGCTGGTGGCATGAATCTGCACTACCATTGTCCTCACTGCAGTCAGGCGTATGTGGACTTGAAGCTTCTGTTCAGTCATATGGTGAAGAAGCATAGCAATTCGATGGACCCTGGACCCATAGGATTGGCCGCTACAAAGGTGAGCAAAGTAAGTCTTTTACCGTTTTAATAATCATTTATACCGCTAAGGTGAACCCCTATAATAAAAAAGAAATGAGTATACTGTTTATACGACTAATCAGTTTTTTTAATGCGATTCTTATTCCTTACTTTTACCTTTACTTTTATCCAGTGAGCATTACAATTTACAATATATTTAATGTATTTTGCTATAAATTTGTACCTCATTTTAGGAAACCCTTGAGAGAGAGTATCCGGAAATTTCAATATTACCCTCTACTGCTACTTCATCAAATGTACAATCACCGTCACCAAATCACAGACCACCGAATCCAGCAGAACAAGTAAGTTTGAAACAATTTTAAACTGTAACCACTGACGGCTTTAGAATTCATATTTTGGCTCCAAGTGTAGTGACCGTAGGGCTAGCAGTTACCTCGGCCAACATATAAGTTTGGCTATTCAGAGGGGTAACGCAGCCAGCATTCTGGGCACATTGCCTCATTACTGCGGTATGGATGATTTTTTAAATTTAGATTTTAATGTATTTCATTTAATTAATTTGATAATTTGGCTCTTCAAAATACTGTTTATTTTGTTTTATATTTTATTCTTACGTTGTCTTTAACTCTTATAGGTACAAGCAGTTCAAAGTCTCCTCCTCCAACAATATTTGGCGGGAGGTCGCAAAGGCAGTCTTCAAGAGCAGTTGAAGATGCAACAGCAATACACCGCCTCTCTCGCAGGTCTACCAGGACTTGCTCAAGTTGCGCTGTTTTCACAGGGGTAAGTTCTAGAAGATTTTCTATCATCCTACTGTATTCTTTTTTTTTAACTTTTTTATTTCTACTAAGTGGATATTGATTTCTTTTGGCAATTCAGATAATCGTTTTCCCATTATTATTTTCTCTGTTTATTCAGTTTTGGTTTTTACTAAATTGAAATTGGTATTTTTCAAATTTTTCTGCTTTTTTTTACTCAGATAAAATATAATGCATTATTTTATTAATTGATTATTTATTTACAGTGCCAATGCGTTCCCGCTCTACCCAACGATGATGTATCCACCAGAGCTGTTACTAGAACAAAGTCTGCTCCAAGGCCACGGTCTTCCGCCAGGCCTGGACAAAGAAGCCGAGCTTATTGCCAAGACGTAAGTTCATTTTGTTTAACTTGTTAATTAGACGGCAAACAAAGGCCTAAATAACTATAAATATCTTAGTATAAAGTTTTATATTGCGTAAGTTTCAGTTTTATAATTTTCATGCAAAAAGTTTTATTGTTACCTTCAACTAGAGATTTTTATTATTCGTTAACTGTTGGCATAATGTTTAATGTCACTTTATAACTTATTAAACGTTCTAACATCCTTCGTCTGATTGATTTTATTATATGCAGAATTGTTTTACATTTGCACTTGTGCGAAGGTTTCATACATAGTTCCATACCATCTCATATATAATCGCTACTTTAATTGTTTACCAGCCACCAAATAATAGATTAATTTTGTGTTTTTAGCAGACGCACCCACACTCCAAGAGGGCCACACATGAGGGTACTGAAAGACGAACCAATCCCTGAAGGATACTTAAGATTCAGGTTCAATGAAGACTGTGGATATCAACAATGTGGTTACAGGTACGTTTAAAGGATCCACCTCTTCTTTCATCATCGCGTCTTATATTTTACTGACTCATAAAAGTGTAACAAATCCTCCAAATTGGGAGAAAAGTTCTCTTGAGTTTCATGTTTTTTTAGTTTTGTCGGACGATTTTTAATAATCATTTTCTGTACATTTTTATATTATGTTCACTAAATTCATTTCATTGATTTCTTATTATACTATGGTATTTATTTTCAATGTCATTTTCCAGGGAACACCAAACTCATTTCCACTGCACAAGAAAAGACTGCGGCTACTCTTTCTGTGACAAAACAAGATTCGTACAGCACACAGCGAGACACGAAAGGCAGGTGTCTGTTTCTATTATAATTTCAAAACTTAGTAGTAACGTAGTATTTCTTAGTTTTACATTTTTTTTTCAATCTAAAAAAGTTTTACATTGAAAAGTTTACTTATTCAATTTTTTTTCCATTATTTACGAAAAATCATATTTAAATAAATAATATTTTCATTTTCATTTACAGATTGGATACATTGATGGGTGGTGATTTCCAACAGTACCGAGCAAACGTGTACTGCCAAAGACCTGAATGTCCACACGCTTCAACTTTCGGTAAATGTCATATAATATCTGCTACTTTAACAGCGCTTTAATATTAATCTACAGTTTTTGTTTGGAATTATTCTCTTTTCTTTCGTTTCTCTTTTCAGAACCTTCGATTTATTTTCCTTTTCCACATTAATTATCTCTCACACAATATTCACTCTTTAAATACTTACGATATTTTCATCTCACGTTAATGAAAATCATTATTCTCATAATATTTTTGCTAAGATTTTTTTTGTTGTCTTCATTTACGAATTTTAAAATACACCTACAAACATTTATTTTTACGATTCTGTGAATTTCGTTGTAGGTACAGGTCAAAACAAAGCCTCCCACTTCCACTGCCTTAAATGCGAGTTTGTATGCACTGATACAAACAAGGTGGTAGCGCATCGTCGTCAGCATCAGAAGCTGGACTCCATACAAGCCGCCGGCTTCGAAAAGTTTCAACCTAGCAAAGGTGAGAATCGATACGGTATTTATTCAACAAGTACAAAAAAAAGTTTTATAGTAAATTAGTCAAAAATAAAAGAGATATATAGCAGCTTACTGATAGTCAAAACCTCTTAGTATTTACAACTTTCTGGTTGCTACTATTACTAAAGAACCACGATGGATGAAGCGTGACAACAGACAAAACTGGAGACGGTTCAGATATGAATTTTGATTGGATTAAGAAGATGTACTTTGAAATATGTGTGATTTTAATAATTCCTTATTCTTGTTCACAGGTTGCGGCTATGAGCCTCAATGCATCCACAGCAAGAAACAAACCCACTACCATTGTCTACAGTGTGGTTTTGCTGTGCTCGGTCTCTCTCAGATGACATCCCACAAGTACAAACACCAGGAAGCGAACCTTGGACCTTCCACCAGTGCGACCAACTGACCTATTCTCTACGAGTTTGTGTCTTTGGATTTTTCAGTGCAAGTGATTTTAGAAAAACGTTTGATTAGACCTCTAGGCCGTCAATAAATGTTCTATGAAATTGAATTTGTCTTAATTGGAATTTTTAAAATAAAATCTTTTGAATATTTACCTAGATTTCTATATAATATTTAACAACTTCAAAAGATTTATGACATTACTATACTAATGTTAACGATATTCAAGAAAATCGGACTACTGTACCATTGTTAACTATATTGAACAAAATTGGACCTAAAAGCTCCCTGCAGCTCGCCACGCAATATAATTGTTAATGTAGTAGTATGCTCGAAGAAAAGTCCCTCAAAAATTGTGCCTTAGACGCAAAATAGTTTCTGAGATTAAATTTAAGGTGGTTGGCGAATTATTACGTGCCAAATTTTATGAAATTAACAATTTGTACATTATTGTTCATGATAAATATTATGAAGAATTATACTCGACGCATGTATATAATATATACGTAAATCATTTCTCAAATAACTTTTGCAATGCATTTTTACACGACACTTTTTCGGAGCGAAGTTATTTTACAAATGAGTCTAGTATTAAACTAAGTGCATGTCTTAAGTGTGTATCCTAAATCCTGACCAATGTAGATGATAGTTAATATAAAGTATTTATATTTATTACTTCCCCGTGAAAAAGACATTTTTACGAATAGTATTATTAATTTAGGTTTCGTAAAATTATAGAGGGCGAATACAATTGGGTTAAGAACGCCATTTTGTGCCTCCCAGGTGAATTCATGACAATATTAAAATTTTACTTTGAAATAGTTTTTAATTTTAAAAAATATAATATGGTACAAGTATTATAATTAATAAAGTTTAGTTAAAGGCCTAAGCCCAGTAGTGGTCTCACACAGGTTGATGATATTAATGATGATGAAAGTTTCTACAAGACAAATAATATTGTTATAAAATGGCGCACAATGTCAGAAGCGTTTATAAAATCGTTAGAAGAATAATATATTTTTGAAAATTATTGAAAACTATTTCAAAGAAGAATTACTGTCTACACACAAATTTATATATAAAACAATAACTATTAAAAATATTTAATGAAAGGAGAAAAACCGTCAATTTATCAAAATGTAAATAAGATTAGATATATTATATGAAAAAATATATGTTAATAAAATCTAATTGTTAAACGAGTATTGGTAAAAAATTTAATGTATAAAAAATACAATAATTAATCGGGCTCTGTACAGAAAACGAGTGCTAACATTATGTGATCTATGAGGTAGCCATAAAATGCCATATTATTTCATTTTAATGTTTTAAATTAAAATAAAGTTCTGTTCTATCAGATCAGTATTAGTAACAGTTAATTTTATAACCTTTGCATTCCTGTTTTATTCCCGGCTACATGTATAGTCCATTCCCGTATTAGTTTTAGAACAACTTTTGAGGAGCTGTTTCATACGTTCCGTTTTGACGAATTTTATACTCATTTCGAAGACTCGCGCGTTACAGTTCTCCAAATCCTAGCTTGTATCAGTATTTGTTTTAGTTGTAGACCTTTCCTATTGTTCCTACGACTCTTATCACGTTTATATCTCTAACAATATGAATCAGTTTTTATTTCATTTTAAGAGGTATTTTCTGGTGACTTTTCTTATTTTATTTTAGCAGTTCTTTCGTATAATACGATAAAAGGCCGTGCCATAAATATTTAGTCATCGTTTCAATTTATTTTGTAAACTTTAATGTATTTGGTGTGTTCACTCAATGTAGAAAAATACATTTACTCTCACAATTACATTATTTTAATATTTCGTCGTACTATTACATTAAGTTAATCATTTTAAAAAACGATATCAATGCTTACTTCATTTAAATCAATTCTTTTGTCACAAACTATTTCTTTGCAATAAAGTTGAAATTTCCCACATTATTATTGGTTGTTATCTTTGTTATGTTATCTAATTTTACGTTCATGTTTATTATTTCGATTCTTTTACGTTTTCATCTTTCACAAACTTTAATTACTCGAGTATTTATGTATTTTAGTATAACGTAGTGTAATTATTAGTGATTAAATGAAATTCCTTTTTTAAACGCAGTATTGTGCCCGAACGAGTATTACACATGGATTGTTTACAAAAATATATACCTGTCGGTAACTTTGTAAGGGTTTTCGTACAAACATTTTTTCACACATTTTGTAAGTAGTAACTTTGTATCTGATGCGTACGAATTATTGCTGTAGCAGTTTTTGAGATTAAAATCGATTGGTATGACAAATAGTTTAGTGTTGTTTACCTCATGAGTTTTAGGAATTAAATGAGAATATATAGAGCCTCTGACTTTTCTTTTTTAAATCTTACCATAACAGTAAAAAATAATAACTAAGGGCCGAATTCCCTATCTCAATTATTTTAATGTTTTGACAAAAGATGTAAAGGAATTCTGCCAAAATGTCAAATTTATTCATGTGCAACTCAAAGATGAAAATTTAAATCGGTCCTTAGTTATGATATTATATTATAATAAGAAGATAAGTTTTTGTGGAGGCCTTAATTTTGAAAAGCCAGACTTAGTACAAGTACATGAAAATTGACGCCCAACGTGGGTCTCTTCATAGTAATATTATAAATATGCGACAATGTGTCTATCTGTCTGTCAGTCTGTTCAAGTAGGATCCCTAGTACCCTCACTACCCTACCTACGTAGTACCCTTGAGGGTTTCCTTTTTCATGACGATTTTGACGAAACTTGATGTGGACGTGGCTTGCATCGAGATGTTAGACTTAAATCAATAATAAAAATTGTTAAAAATCTGAGACACACAGTCTTACAAAGTTTCATCGCAACTTCAGTAAGTAGACAGTGTGAAACTTCAAACGAAGCCAGGCATCATTCTGTTTAGTTAGTTCAATTATCTCCCTGGCGCAGCAGTGAACGCTGTGGCCTTACAAGTAAGAGGTCCCGGGTTCGATTCAAGATTTACCAGCGGAACCTTTAGGAATCGGACGAGACGAGCAATTACAATTTCTGAATATAGTCTTATCTGGTCTGACTTTGACCGCGGCTAGTAACAACCCATATCGTCAAAGACGGACCGCCACAAGACTGTATACCTAGTAACCGATATAATAGGCATAGGTATAACTGCCGTACCGCTAACAGGTT
Organism: Erebia palarica; assembly: GCA_964035005.1. NCBI lineage: Eukaryota > Metazoa > Arthropoda > Insecta > Lepidoptera > Nymphalidae > Erebia > Erebia palarica. The sequence continues at coordinate 7,130,701 of OZ035992.1, forward strand.
AGCCCCTAGTGACTACAATCTTAGACTGCATCATCACAATATGCCACCTGCAGGGGCCATACTGAGAACGCTTAAAGGCATCTGTTTCATTATTGTTGACTTTCGTGTTTAAGTATTATAATCCTTATTTTTGGAACGTCAAGGTACGTGACATTAAACTATCATTTTGAGTGATATTGGTTAAGTAAAGCTTTAAGCGTTGGCAGTATTGCGCTAGGTGACATCGCAGGCAAGGGCTAACTTGTAGCGGAATAAAAAATACTTGATAAGGCTTACGTACTGTTTCTTTGTGTCTGCAAATCCGGAATAAAATAACTTCCTTCAGTCTCCTTACGTAGTTTTCGCATTTAGCTGAAATAATATTTGCCCTTACATAGTACAGACCCATCTCAAATAGCCATCCATAAGGGTGTCTTTCCATCACAGATGAGCTACATTGCTAAGCTACGGATCAAAACTACCAATTCGAGCGCTAGATTTTCATAGCTTACATCGCTAGAAGTTAAGATCAAGCGTTCCTATTTATGAAATTGGGTACTGGATAGCTTGTATCCCGGCGAAGGACATAGTCTACCTTTTAGGCTACTTTTTATCCTGAAAAATTAAAGAATTCCCACGGGAATCAAAAAACTTAACGCGGGCATCATCTAGTTATCTTCGAGTATGTTTAACACACATCCGTAGTTTAACAACGCAGCACATCTCTGTTGGAAAGGCGATCCTAACATTCAGGTCAGTCGATTAAGGAAATCCTATTAACGCCTCGTCATCCTGTCCGCCATACGACTGACGTGAGGCAATTGAGTTTGCCTGATTGCAAATCTATCCTTCCGATATTTAGATACCTACTCGATTTCGGTACAAATTGAAAATTGCGTCTTGCCGTAAGCGCTGTTGTTTTATTTATTGACTAGCTGATGCCCGCGACTTCGTCCACGTGGAATAAGTTTTTCCCACGAGAACTTCTCAATTTTCTGAGATAAAAGTAACCTACAGGTGCTCAACTATACGCATGCAAAATTACGTCGATTATTGCTCCATTGCGGCGTGATTGAAGAAAAAACCAACAAAGCAATAAAAACCAACAAACAAACAAACACACTTTCGCATTTATAATATTAGCACAGAATAGATAATCGATATTAGTATGATATGAGAGCAGAAGCGCAGGGAACAAGCGACGCGGCGAATGCCCAAAAACCTAGTAAAGTGAATGCTCCCGAGCGAAGACATGTGGAGTCGGTACAGCTAAATGCTCAGGGCTACAATGATGAGGAGAGAAGATAGGGAAAAGGAAGAAAAGAAGAAGATCGAGAACTAGAAGATCAGCACGAAGTAATGCCAAGCAGTTCCGTGCTGACGTTGAAAACACGGGAAGGTTACTTTAGTCCTTGCAAGTCGGACATGCCCTGCCATTAGGCAGAAGTCCGCAGGGAATTTTTCCTCCCTTGAAGATAAATAAAATTTGATATAAAGTACGATAAATACCGACTTATTGATAAATTGGGTTCGATTCCGGAATATTCTGAAATCCATACTCATAATAAAAATGCGAACTGTTTGTCTATCTACTTGTCTGCTACATTTTGATGGTCGATCCGTTTAACAAATTTTAGCCGAAATTAGGGTCAGAGATAGGTTGCATCCCGGGAAAGGACAAACTCTTTATGCTGGAAAATCAAAGAGTCACCACGAGATTTTCCAAAACCTAAATCCATGCAGACACTCTCCTGGGCACCATGGGACAAAATCTAGTTAATTAGATCAAATTACTAGAAGATGCCCGCGACTTCGACCGCGTGTATTTTAAGGTTTCTTTTATCCCTAACCTCTTTCTTTCCCCGAGATGCAACCTATCCCAAATTATATCAAAATCGGTTAAAACGATGGGCCGTTAAATCGTAGCAGACAGATAGACAAACACACTTTCGCATGGTTATTAAACTATTGTGTAAGTATGTTCATATTATTTTACTTTAACTAAGCTATTTTTAGATCTAAGTTCTTAAAATATGCTGTAAGCAGTAATTTTCTCTAGTCTGGCCATGTCTGGCAAATAATTTCATTAAATTTGACAATAGCCTACAAATGTTGCCGTGAAATAGTAGGTAAGTTAATTATGCTTCGTAGGTATTTAATTAGTTAAAATTCGGAAGGCTGACTTTCTGTGAGAGTAACTGACGCAATAGGTATATGGAAAATAATTAAGTAGAAACCATAGACTATATATTATACTGGTCGAGAGTAAGAGACTCTAATTAACAACTTCCTGGTATTTTGACGACCTCCCTGGCGCAGTGTGGAGCGCTGCTGTCTTAACGTGTGAGGTCCCGGGTTCGATCCCCGGCGGATTTATAATTTCTGAATTTTCTCCGGTCTGGCCTGGTGGAAGGCTGGGTAGTTACCACCCTACCGGAAATAGCGATGTTGCCAAGTTTATTGTTGACGCGTATTGAAATTTGAACCTAATGTGAAAGCACCGATTGTTGCAATTGTTTTAAGAAAAACATGGCCATGTTGTGTCTGTGTGTGTAAAGTCCAATGAAGTGAGAAGAACCACCGTGCAGTTTGTTAGGGCATGTACGTATTAGGGTTACAGATAAAAACACTTATTAACAGCAGTGGCGTGCACAGCTTTTGCAGCTAGGGTAGGCATTAGTTAGTCAAAATACCTATTTACTAGCTGTTTTGATGAAAAATGAGCATTGAGGTATTTCCATTTGGGTAAGCAGTGCTTTTGTGCCTCTATGAACTGCACGCCACTGATTAACAGAAATGAACGGTTACAGATTGGTTTGGTTACAGTATCGTTTCTGTTTCCGTTATAAGTGTTTCTGTTTTATAACAGTTTCAAAAAACAGTGTTTATACCCCTTATTTCGGTTATTGTTTCAGTCCTTAGTCCTCCAAACCAAATTTCGGCCACAGCTGTTACTCTCCGCATGGACTATATAATATACCTAGTCTTCTGCGCGTGTAATATTATAGTGCACACAGCATAAGTGTGTGTGCAAACACTGGTGCACTCTCTATTCTCATAGCCCGATGGGACGGAAAGTCCGACATGCTCCGAGAGAGATAGGCTCAGGACCGACGGCTTTATGTGCTCTACGAGGCACGGGGGTGTGATTTTGTTACTGTGACGTAAACCGAATCACAGCGGAAAACCAACGCATTGCTTTATTTTGGCATGCAGTTCAGGGCTTAACACTGAGCTGTACACATACTCTGGGTGGTGGCACAGACGAAATTGTTACATCTGTAATCAATTTTTTGATTGTGACACCAATGTCGATTATATTTTTTTTCTTTCTTTCAATCTAGAGCTCACAATTATTATAATTATTGGTAGTATGAATAAAACAATACCAATTCAAAACCAAGGCCTCCTAGGTAATAATATGCAGAAGTAAGGCATGAAAGCTCATAAAAGGCCTATTCCAGAGTGGAAGCGCTGCTAAAAATATTAAAACCGATATTTATAGTCAATAAATTGCGATATGTAGGTAGGCGCTGTTCGCTGTATAAACGATATACTACGTAGCCGCTGAAAACGTAACATTCCGGGCGACGGTGGTTGTCCACTTGGTTACTCGTCGACGACTGGTGTCGGTTGATAAAAATATCGTCAAAATTATTATAAGCAACATACGAATGTTTTAAATGCGAAAGTGTGTCTTTCTGTCTGTCTGCTACGTTTTAATGACCCTTCTTTTCAACCAATTTTGATGAAATTTGGAATAGGGATTATATCCCAGGGAAACTTTACTGAATTAGATTGGTTTACAGAATTGGCTTTATACGATTTTCAGCCAACTGCAAGTTTCCATCCATCCAGATTGGCCGTATTATTGGCCGGTTATGACCAAATACGGCCAATCTAACAACTTTTATAGCAGGTCGGACATCTAAAAGGGGCTGAGAATGCGGTCAACCAAATAACAGTTTAAATGTCAGTGACCGAAAACGGCTGCCGAAACTGCTGATTTCGGCCAAACCAACCTAATATAAACGCGCCTTATTACGTACCTTACTGTTACCATTATTATCTTTTGTCATTATATTTCATGAAACAGGAAGTATAATAGCTATCAATTTGACTCGTTTCATGTCATTCGGACTGCAGATACGGACGCCATGTTGAAATTTGTTCGCATAAATACGAGTGTTTTGACGTTGGTGACTAAGTCTCCACCGAGACTCAAACGATTAATTATTGAATAACTCCGGTGCTTAGATCGTTATTTTGATTATGAGCTTGCAATAGCAACAGCGGCCTGGTCAAATGGTTAATTACTGTTGTAATGCTTTCCTCGGAGAGCACGTTAAGCCGTCGGTCCCGGCCATTATCACTAACATGATAATAATCGTTAAAGCCCGCCAAACCGCATTGGAGCAGTGTGGTGGGCCTAAGCTCTAATTATCTCTCTCCGATGAGAGTGGAGGCCTGTGCCCAGCAGTGGGACATAAATGGGCTGTAGTGGTAGAGGATTAAATCTCTCATGGAACCTCCACACGTCTAACAGTTTATTCGTGCAAGTTCAAATGAGAGTACAAATATATTAAAAGAGATTTATTAATACCTACATCTGGGTTTTCTCTTATGAATTTTTCTTTTTATATTGTTTTCATTTAAGTTAAAACTGGCTAATGCCCGCGACTTCGACCGCGCGGTTTAAGTTTTTTGTTATTCCGGCGGGAACTCCTTAATTTTCCGCGATAATAGCCTATGTCACTCTCCAGCTCCCCTATTCTGTAACTCAGTGGCTATCGAAAAATGAAAGCCACTGACATATATATTTTTTCCATTGAAGGTTTACTATGAAAAAATGAAAGAACATGTCATAGTAAATCATCAATGGATAAAAAATATAAGCCAGTGGCTTTCATTTATTGATAACCACTGAGTTACAGAATCGAGCTGCAGATCCTCAACTGTACCCATGCCAAAAATCACGTCGATCCGTTGCTCCGCTGCGGCGTGATTGAAGGGCAAACCGACGAACCAATCAACCAACAAACAAACGGACAAACCAACAAACCAACCAACAAGCAAACACACTTTCATAACTATAATCATAATCATTTTTATTTTTCAAAAATGATTCATCTCATGGTCATGATGATTCTTTCTCATTTATTATATTAAGTATGAATTTGACACACCCCGTCGAGCTGGTCCAGTGGAAACCGCACAGCGTTTCCTCGCCCGCGGTTAAGGATCGATGCCACGCATGCGCGCTCCCCGCCGCATTATTGAATGGAGCCATTCATGGCGCAACTAGTGCCTTAAGAATGAACTGCCATACCTATACAACTACATACAGGATGGGAGAATTTAGCAGCGTTCGTTGAAGCAAAATTTAAAGTTACAAAATCATTATTTCGAATTCAGTTTTTTTCATTTCCGCGGGAATTACATTATTTTCCGGTGTTTTCGGCGGATTTTCCGGTAATTTCCGGCATCCCAGTCAAGAACTAAGCATTAATAAAACAAAAAAAACATAGTATTGTAAGGGACAATTCAGAAGTAGGTATTAATAAACACTTTTAATATATTTGTACTCTCATTTGGAAGTTGCACGTGCGAATGGTCACAACGCGTAGCGGTTCCACGAGAGATTTAATGGAATAAGATAAAAGTTAACTAAACTTACAGACAATATTCATTTGGTCTGGCCACGATTGCCATCGTTAAGCTCTAAATCAAATTGCGATCTAAACACAAAAGTATTCAATAATCGCTGAGTCTGCCTGCAGGAGTCAAAACTCTCGTATTTATACTAACTATTGTCAATATGGCGTCGGAATCCGCAGTAGAGTCAAATTGACTGATATTATACTTCGTGTTTCATGAGATATAATGACAAACAGTAACAATGCTAACACCGGGTTCCGGGGTTCCGGGCCTATGTCCTTCTCCGGGATACTTAAATGACAAGGAAGCTTGACAATGATTTGGTCTAATGGCTCCGATAGTTTTTTAGTTAAGATGATTTGTGAAATAGTGATAATGAAAAAAAAATCCGGCCAAGTTTCTTGTGGGCAAGACTCAGACCAGGGCGCATTTGGAACCTCGTAGCTTTAGTTTTAAGATACCGTTACTGATTATCACCATTATATTTTATAAACTGGACGTCAATAATTGTAGTATACCTACCTAAATTGAATAAACATTATTTGAGTTTGAGTTTTGAGTTTTTGATACAACTTATCTCTAAACAGAATATCATCAAAATCGTTTGAAAAGATGGGCCGTGAAAGCGTAGCAGACAGACACACTTTCGCATTTATAATACTAGTATGGATTGTGGAAGTGTCTAATGGCGTAATAGCGAGGAAACCAGCTTGGCTAGCTTATGTTACTTAATACCGTTAACGTTAATGTAATTATATGATTTAACGCACAATTATGATCAATCGAATTTGCAATATAATTTAATATGGCATATCTATGTAGGTAGGTATTTATTTATGTATATATCTGTATGTCATCAGTATGTATATTTGTGTAAGTAACATCATATTTCATTCCATCTCATATTTTGTTGTACCTACCTATTCTTACTTCACAACCTTTCTCAATGCCAAGGGTCACTGGTAATCTCTTATGGAGATTGTTTCCTTGTCCACTATGTTTCTGTTTATCTATGTATATTATAATTTTTTGGTACAAAATAAATAAATAAAAAAACTTAGGTTTAGCTAAGTACTGAATCAGTAACCGAAATAAGGGGTTTGAAACTGTTATAAAACAGAAACAGTTATAACTGAAACAGAAACTATACTGTAACCCAATCAATCTGTAACCGTTTATTTCTGTTAATAAGTGTTTTATTTATAACCCTAATAGGTACATACCCTAACAAACTGCACGGTGTGACAACGCGTTCTTCTCACTTCATTGGACTTTACACACACTGACACAACATGGCCATGTTTTTTCTTAAAACAATTGCAACCATCGGTGATATCACCTTAAGTTCAAATTTGAATACGCGTCAACAATAAATTTGGCAACATCGCTATTTCGGTTACACTTTAAAACACTTTCATTTCTGGTACAGATTCGGTCCTGTTACAGCGTTATAAGTGTTTCGAGTTAACAGGATTAAAAACACATTCAAAAGGGTTACAACTTCGATTCTGTTACACTTTCATTCTGTAACACTTATGTTTCTGTAACCTTTATGAATCTGTTTTTCAGTCCCTTGGTTTTGCGTACCTAATGTAGAATAGGCGACGCGCCAAATTCGAAATTGGTTTCGCGATTGAGCAGCTTCAAATCGGAAATAGGTACCTATTACAAGTTCATTCGTATGTCGCTTTCATTCCGTATTCAATTTTCCAAAGGAAAATGGAATGCGATTAATATTTCGATTTTAACCAGCTTACTCGATTTTGCAAGAGTGGAATTTGTTAAAATCTTGTCTTTGTGTTCAGACTTACTTTAACAACATTTCGCCTTCTTTAGAATTACTTAGTAAATAACCTCGACGTTTGTATTTTAAGTTCGCTCTCTGTCTTTCAAAGATAACTTTTTTACTTTATTGCATTGGACATAAAAAATACAAAGAGTACAGATATCTAAAAACTACGTATGCAAAGGCGGCCTTATTACTTACAGAGCAATCTCCACCAAGCCAAGGCCATCGTTCAATTTGAACGATGGTATTTCTCTTGAGAACAATTTTTCTAATAATTTAATTCCACACAGTTTTTAAAAGGTTTTTTTTTTCGATTTACAAGCAAACTCTTTAAACTCTTTAAACAGTTCAAATTATACATTTGACAATATAAAGGTATAGACTACAGAAATGAAGATTCGTATTGGATGAACCGAAGAAGTACTTATCTAATCTACACAGCTCAACGAGTAGCGAAGCTTAAGTGGATATGTAGTTCGAACAACCGATAACCGAGCATATAATATGCTGCATTGCACGGGAAAACACAGTTTCTATTTATCTCCGCTCGCCCTAGGTAGAAGACGACATGTTCCTTTTGCTGGCACGCTTTTATATCATGCTACCAAATACTTACTTAGGTTATACCATTGTATAATAGGTTTATGCAATCGTCCATCTGCATTTTTAAAACTGTGTAAAACAGTGTTTGTTAAGCCGAGGCTGGTTACACTTGATGAGTTTCCTAGTGACAAAGTTGCATGGAAGAAATTGACTTCGCATTCGGCAGACGGCAGAGAACCGCTGTACCACGCTATCACGGCCACCTAATTATTCAACCGATTTTGACGAAAATTGGTAAAGTTGTAGTTTGTATTTAGGGGAAGAACAAAAGATTATTTTTTCCAAAAAACAATCTACGCGGACAACATCGCGGGCATCATCTTGTATGTTTTATTATCTATACTTACTCCTATACTAATATTATAAATGCGAAAGATTGGATGGATGGATAGATGGCTGATTGTTTGTTACTCAGTCACGCCATAACAGCTGAACAGATAAAAATGAAGGTACAGATCAGATAGATTATAGTCCGGAGCAACACCTAAGCTACATTTTATTCCGGAATAATAAGAGATCCCGCGGGAACCAAAAATCCACGCGAACGAAGTCGGCATACTATATTATATTGCCAACTATCATCGCTTGATTGACGTTCGTGTTTTAGAATTATAATCCTTATTTTAGTGGGATCAAGATACGTGACATAAAGCTGTAGTAACCTCCAGATAGCTATTACAACGTAGGCATCCGCTAAGAGAGGATTTCTGAAAACTGAACCCCAAGGGGGTAAAATATAACATTTACCAATCAAAATTGGTCTTAACGTAGGCGAAGCCGCGAGATACAGCGATTTATTCTTTTAAATGAAAAAACTTGAAATCAAACAATATTTTCCATTAAAGGCGCGCCCGCAGCTACTGAGTGTATAAGTTGAGTGCAATCAACGATATTTATTGCGAACTACGTTATTGGCTATAGATGATCGTAGGTAGGCCACGAGATGGCGAGGATAAAATAAAATGAAAACCAAAAAACTGGCGCTGACTCTCTGGAGCAGTAGGGAGTGTCCTCACTGCTGGAGGGAAGTCTTTGTGGTCTCTTATAAATAAGACGCCTCGATAACTTTTTTCTGGTCTGGCCTCGTGAGAAGCTTCGCCTGTGGCTCTAGTTTCCACCACCCTACCGGTTACCGGCAAAGATGTGTCACCAAGCTATTTTGCGTTTGGATAGGTACAAATTGTAGAAACTGAGCGTGGGTTAAGGTACAATATCCTTCCTCGGGATGTTCGGTTCGGTTGAAAAGATGTCAAAGCATAGCATACAGGCACAAAGTAATATTAGTATGGATTATTTCATGAATAAAATAAAAACCAATAACGCCACATCTAGTTATTTCTAGGCAATTCTCTCTCGCACACACACACACACACACACACACACACACACACACACACACACACACACACAAACACACACACACACACACACACACACACACACACACACACACACATGTTCACACAAAACCCACACACTGTTCACTTTACCTTTATTATGTTTTCATTATGATCCTAATGTGTAATTCTCATGAAATTGTAATCTGGAGGTGGGCGTTAGCACAGTTTCAAACTAACGCAGTTGTCATCGTTCTACAGTTTTTAAGGCTCCGAAGTAATTTTGAGAAATTAAAAAAAAAACTTTATCAGTATTACTTATAATGACAGTTTGATGTCATGTACCTTGACGTTCCTAAATTAAGGATTATAATTCTAAAACACGAAATTCAACAATAATGATACAAATACGGATTTAAGCGATGACAGTATGGGCCCCACTGTGATAATCTAATAATAAAATGAATTTGGTTTAAAAACAACCCACCTCTAAGCACCACGTGGCGCGTTTTTGAAATTTCCCTGGTCTGGCGTGGTGGGAGGCTTCAGCCTTGGTTAGTTACCACCCTACTGGCAAAAATCGAATAGGGATTTAATATAACTGCCATGCCCCTAACAGGTTAGCCCGCTACCATCTTAGACTGCATCATCACTTACCATAAGGTGAGATTGCAGTTGAGGGCTAACTTGTAGTGCGTAAAAAAAGCCATCTCTTATCCTATAATGTCCACAATAGCGCTATTATTGCGATCAACAAAATAAGCTCAACATTTTCAACTCCGTGGTACAAAGCTGTTTTTTATATATAGCTCCTCATACGAGTAATATTATACGCATGGGATTTATTTACTTGTGGGGAAAATCGATTTTTACTACAGCCATGCGTCATAAGGGCTTGTGCCCGTTTTCACTAACGACATTGAACACAATCATGTACAAAGCAATGATGAGGTCTAGGTTTGAGCGCACCTACCTAGAAGATGCTTATTCACACTTGCCTTGAAGGTACTTAAGTTATACTTATCTATTCTGTGGTTATACGTGGCAGGAAATATATATATGCGCTGGAAGGGCATTCCACATCTTAGCGGTTCGTATTTCACACCTTAGAAACGTAGAGCAAGACCGATTCGTTCTGGAAAATAGGACGTCAACCACATAAGGATGCCAAAGCTGACGGTTCCTTTCTGTTCTGTGGTAAAACGTTAAAGGAGGAACAAGTTTGTAAAGTTCTTGAGCACACTCTCCAAAGCACACATATTATATCAGACAAGCAGACACAGATAGAACAGATAGACAGACTCATAAATACACACGTTAAACTTATAACACACCTCTTTTTCGACGGGAAGTAAAAATTAGCCTATATTTCACCCTAAGGGTCTTTGCGCCAAGGAGGTCGTCATAACTTAGAATCTAGAAGCTGGTTCTATTAATATTATATGTGAAAGTTTGGATGTTTGTTACTCCTTTACGCCACAAAGACGGAACAATTTGGCTATTTGAGATGGAGATAGATAAATTCTTTCCATCCATCCATCCATCAGCCTGTATGCATCCACTGCTGGATATAGACCTTTTCGAGAGCACGCCACCAAACGCGGTCCTCCGCCATCCTCATCCACCCGCTAAAATTCTTAATTTTTTTATAGACACACAAACATAAAGATAACATAAAGTACAGAAAACAATGTGCGCAAGACCGGTCTTATCACTATATAATCTATATAAATATTAAAATATACGGATCTTCTCATAAAGGAGTTAGAGTACATAGGCTACATTTAATATCGGAAAATTAAAAAGGTTCCATCGGGAATCAATAAACTTTAATCCACGCGAATGAATTATTGGCGGGCATCATCAAGTATTACATAAGAAGAAGTTATAAAATTCTTTTACATTTATTACTTAGGTCTCATTAGTATTTAGATCAGATTCATAGCCAGACATAATACCAGACTTTATTGCATTCGTAGCAAAGACAATTATTCTAGCCAGTCTTCCATTCTGAATATATAATATTTTCATTAGAATATAATATCTCCTTTGAACTAAGATTCATAAATATTTTTATGAATTCATGAGTGGATGAAGACTTCTTTGACAAGAAAAGGCATCGAGCAAGACTATGGAACAGCCAATTTATTTGATAAGGTTTCAAATAAAAACAAACTCAGAGAAAATACGTTCTTTTTATATAAATAAAATGAAACTGTAATAATTGTAAACAGTATAGTGGTGAGCGCTATGGACTTACAATGGGAGGGGCCGGGTTTAATTCCCGGGTCAATTTGGGAATTTATAGTGGTAGCTTCACTCACATAAATGATTGAAAAGCACTTCTCAAGGGCTACTCGAATAAAAAAGATTTGATTTGATTTTATTCTATTTATAACTTGATGATGCCCGCAACTTCGTCCGCGTTTTTGATTTCCGCAGGAACTTTGAATTTTCCGGGATAAAAGGTAGCCTATGTCCTTCCCCGGGATACAACCTATCCCTGTACCAAATTTCATCAAAATCGGTTGAACAGATGGGCCGTGAAAGCGTAGCAAACAGACTGACACACTTTCACATTTATAATATTCGTATGAAAGTATGGATTTCTGAGATTTCTCTGGTTTGGTCTGGTGCAAGGCTTCTTTTGTGGCTAGTTACCAGAGACGTATCGCCAAGCGATTCAGCGTTCCGATACGATGCCGGACATCACGCTGAAAGTGAAGCCGGATGATAATGCCACAACTGCTGGCATATTACCATCACCTAAAGCTTATTGTATCAATATTGTCGACGCTCGTTTTATAGAATTACTAGCGGTCCGCCCCGGCTTCGCACGGGTATCACTAATCATCATAGTAGTTCTTATCCATTAATTGCCAGTCGGCACTGGTCGCAGCCGCCCCTATTGTGGCTATTGCATTTCTATGATATATTCTAAGATATTCGGCTAAATTAAATGATGTGAAGGGCGAATTTGGTCTATATTAAATACTTGAGATGGCCAATAATTTTATTTTGATGAGGATCAATACTATGTTAGTAAAAACACCTTCGAAAGTAAAGCTTTGATGTAAACCAAATTTGAAAATCATAAAATGGTTATTGTTGCTACCACTATCCACCTCTAGGTGGTGCTACTTAAAAAACTGAGCCAGAACCCCTGAATTATAGCTACTGAGACAACCTTAAAAGATAGATAATATATGCTAGCGTGAACTTTTTTTTAGAACTTTTTGAGAGGAACAATTCCACCATACATTGTTTTCGTGTAACTTTTACTATTATCGCAGCGCAAGCCACGGAAGTTTTTTCTGACTTAATTCACATTATTACAATTTTCGTAGATATCTAGCTAGATAGATAGCCTATGTTACTCTGTGTTTTGTGCGAATTGCAAAATTAAAGTATGATTAAATGAAAAACCTGTGTTTCCTTCTAATATTAGTAAACAGATCGTTTATAACAGAACTAGCCGTTGCTCTAGTCTTCTACTACTCCCCGTGAAAAGGTACAGTCGAGTGCACACCCACAAAGTGGGTGACATTTCAGATATGTCGATATTATGTAATTTGCGTGGGAAATTCGGAAATAAGTATGACGCTTACGCTAAACTGATTTAGTTAAATTTTGTGATGCTGTCACTTTTTGATGGGTTTATAATAATAATAACTTTATTTATTGAGGCAACCAAAAAATGGCCCATGCTGGAGTTGACATGATAAGGACAGGTATAGAACATTTGCCTGAACAACTGCCTCGTTGGTCTAGTGATTAGCACGTTTGACTGCGGCCGACGAGGTCCCGGGTTCGAGTCCCGGGTCGGGCCATAATTAAGTATCGGGTTTTTCGGATTAGAAATTCCTAGTACTAGCCCGGAGTTAGGAAGTTGGCGGTGTGCACCCTCGTGCCTCGGAGAGCACGTCGGTCCCGGTTATTATCACTAACGTGATAATAGTCGTTAAAGCTCGCCAACCCACATTGGAGTAGCGTGGTGGGTCTAAGCTCTAATTCCCTTTCTCCTATGAGAGTGGAGGCTTTTACCCAGCAGTGGGACGTTAAGGGCTGTAGTGATAGAACATTTAGAAAACACATTTAAAGGTCCGAGCCACTGGATCTTAAATAAGGATATATCATATGCTGCCATGTTAAACGTAGACCGCAGGTTTTCACTTTCCAATAATTAATATAATCCAAGGGAGGGAGGCTATATTCACGCAAAAAATCACGTTGATCCTTTGTTCTGTTGCGGCGTGAATTGAAAGACAAACCAAGTAATTAACACACTTTTGCAATTTATGGCTTCCCCATGAAAACAATGTTTTCTATTCTTTACTTACCTATTCCGTAATTACTTCCCACCTTTTGTGTATTACATGTTGTGTATTTGACTGCCTCGTTGGTTTACTGGTTACGAAAGTGGCACGTTCCACTGTGGCTGTTGAGGTATTGGGTTCAATTTTCGGATCAGTTTATTAATTACTAGATGAAAGTAGCCTATGTCCTTCCCCGGGATATAACCTATCCCTGTACCAAATTTCATCAAAATCGGTTGAATAGGTGGGCCGTGAAAGCGTAGCTGACAGACAGATAGACAGAAACACTTTCGCATTTATAATGTTAGTATGGATTGGCGGTATAGCACCACATGCACGTCCTTACTGCTAAGTTAGTCCTTGACTGCGATCACACAAATACAATTAATTAATTTCAAATTAATTAATTTTAATTAATTAATTAATTTCTTAGTGGCAAAAATTTTTTGCGAGATATTTCACCGCGGTTAATGGCAATTATAGATGAGGCATCATCTGGTGACAGACGGGCTGGCTCATTTTTTGAGCAAAGGATCAGCCTGGCTGTCCAGCGCGGAAATGCAGCCAGCATTCTTGCCACCATTCCACGTGGGCATGATTTATATAGTAATTAGGTTATTAAGTTCTATTGTATTATTTACAATAAAAAAAAAATTCATATTTCATAATCCTATTTTTGACTATTGGCTGTCTGTGCACCGTGACAGGAACAGAAAGTAGTAAGTACCTGCAACATCTGAAATGAGTTTTTTAACCATTTCAGTTAGCCGTAAGTTTGAATGTTTTTATATTACTGTATTTTATTGACTTATTTTTTATATGCCACTAAATAAAAAAAAGTTTATTGTTTGGACTGCCTCGTTGGTCTAGTGGTTCGCATGTTTGACTGCGGCCGACGAGGTCCCGGGTTCGACTCCCGGGTCCGGCCATAATTTAGTATTGGGGTTTTCTGACTAGAAATTGTCAGTACTAGCCCGGAGTTAGGAAGTTGGCGGTGTTCCACCCCCGTGCCTCGGACAGCACGTTAAGCCGTCGGTCCCGGTTATTATCACTAACATGATAATAGTCGTTAAAGCCCGCCAACCCGCATTAGAGCAGCGTGGTGGGTCTAAGCTCTAATTAACACAGTTTTTAACTTTACAGGATTATCATAAATTCAAATTCAAATTCAAATGTTTTTTATTCAAATAAACTTTTACAAGTAGCTTGATCTACCACTGGTTCGGAATGACATTCCTACCGAGAAGAACCAGCAAGAAACTCGGTGGTTGCTCTTTTTGAATAAATATTTTATTTACAATTATTATATCAATGTATACCTAACCGCTGTCTTTAGCATTGCTAATAGGATAGGAGTTCATAGCATATGAGTTCGTATGTGTTTTTTGAGGCCTTGTATTTCTGAATAAAAGTTTATATGCCACAGCTATTTATTTATTTATTTATTTATGGTGGAAAGGCACCCTTGTTATTGGAAATCCAGCTCCCAAGGAGATTAATTATATTATCAAAGTTTGTAAATCTAAAATTAGCCGATGATACTGTGAAGGCCGACGCGAGTAAACTGGGCGATAAACTAAGGGCTTTAAATTAATTGAACAATAGGTACCGGCCGTTGCTTAGCAATGTTATACAGTTAGGGAGCTTTTGACGACCTCCCTGGTACAGTGTTGAGCGCTGTTGTCTTAACGTGGGTAGTCCCGGGTTCGATTCCCGGCAGGGTCAATTGGAATTTATAATTTCTGAATTTTCTCTTGTCTGGTCTGGTGAGAGGCTTCGGAAGTGGCTAGTTACCACCCTACCGGAAAAGACCACTAAGCAATTCAGCGTTCCGGTACGATGCCGTATAGCAACCGACCAGGGGTATGGGTTTAATATAACTACCATACCTCTAACAAGTAACCCGCTAGCATCTTAGACTCTAGACTAGATCATCGACACTTACCATCAGGTGTGATCGCAGTTAAGGGCTAACTTTTCGTGGAATAAAAAAAAAGCTTTATTGATAGCAGTAAGCCGCATTCAATACAAACTGTTATTTAGTTTATATAGTTACTTTTAGGATGATTCTGTTTTTTGTGCTGATTTATCTATACTAATACTACGTCTTGTTGATTTGTATAATATGTAAGTTTTAAATGTTTGAAAAGTTTATAACGAACTAGTGGGCCCGGCAGACTTTGTCCTGCCCTCAACCTAGATTCCGATTGCAGCGCCCCCTATCGGGTCCAATTATGAATATAAACCAGCCCTGGACCCAAAAAAAACCATCTAAATCGGCACAGTCGTTCTCGAGTTTTAGCGAGACAAACGAACAGCAATTGATTTCTATACAAACGAGTATATATAATAAATATATATACATGTAGATATAGATAGATAGATAGATATACTTACGTGGTTGACGTCCAAACTGCTAGAGTGTGGAACACCCTCCCAGCGCACGTGTTTCCTGCCACTTAAAACTTAAGTACCTTCAAGCCAAGAGTGAATACGCATCTTCTAGACAAGCGCGTTCCAACCTAGACCTCATCATTGCTTTGCACTAAGCATGATTGTCGTCAAGATCAAGCCTGTCATGCAATAAAAAAAGAAAAACAATGTTTTTAAGCATTGCACATATATATATATTTTTAACGTCTATATTTTTGCTATGTACTGTTTGTTTTCATAAACAGTAGAATTAAAATAAATAAAAATGTATTAACATTTAATGCAACATAATCAATCAAATCTTTCAATATTTACTATTCTTATATGTATGTATAGCGGCGGTTGGACGAGCGGTGAATGACACGAGGCGCCTTATAGATATACCTACTATAACTTTGATATTTTACTTTGAATTCAAACTTAACTTAGACCCTAGAAACGAATATTTAACACCTCGCTTCTTCTAATCATGCCAGTCGCCCGTTGTAGACACTAGAACTGCACGATTGCGAAACTGTGGTATTGGCATCCTAAACTCAATAAAACTCAAATAAGTAGGACACGAAACCATCTAGAACTTCGTCGAATGAGTACATCTGAGTTTGTCGTTAAATTAATGCCATCCGACGCTAACTGACTAATAATTTAGTTAACCTAGTTTATAGTTAGGAGATTAGGCGTTGCATTTATAAAATACTAGATGATGACGGCGACTTCGTCCGCGTGGAATGAGGTTTTTTAGTTCCGGCGGGAATTCTTCAATTTTCCGAGATAAGTAACCTATGTCCTTCCTAGGGATGTAAGCTACCGCTATACCAAATTTCATCAAAATCGGACCGCTAAAGCGTAGCAGACCGGCAAACAGACAGACAGACAAACAGATAGACAGACACACTTTTGCATTTATAATTACAATCAGCCATAGCAATAGCATGCAAAATTACAATCGCCTATAGCAATGGCATGCAAAATTACAATCAGCCATAGCAATGACATGCAAAATTACAATCAGCTATAGCAACGGCATTCAAAATTACAATCAGCTATAGCAATAGCATGCAAAATTACAATCAGCCAGAGCAACGGCATGCAAAATTACGATCAGCCATAGCAATGGCATTTCAAATCTTATTGTGATTAGTTTCGATGGTGAGTTACCTATGTCCTTCCCGTACAGCCTACATATATCGGCTGAAAAGATGGGCCGTTAAAGCGTAGCAGAATAGTGTAGCAGATGCGAATGTTTTTTGATTTTTGAATTTTGAAAAAAGTTCCTGATTTGACTAATTGTCAAATAAATAGATTTTCTCAAACATGCATGGAAATATTGTCATTATTTTTGAAAAAAGAACACGCGAAGTATCGAATTTTCGGACAAAGAAAATCAAAACCATTGCAGGAGCGTTTTTTTAATTTGGAAAATTACAACGCTCCTGCAATGTTGTATGAAACGGCGTGCTGGGGTTATTAAATACTCTTTGACCGGATCTCTTTTACCATTCTTGGCATACCATAGTCTCTTTGCTTAGTACAAATTGGTGGCTGTATAGCCATAAATGCGTTTGCCTGTCGGCACAGATGATAAAAAAAAATTGGCAGCAAAGCTGCAAATTCGTCTTGATTTGTTATTTAAATATAAATTTAATAATAAGTAAAATGGGTTCCAACGGTTCAGAGAGTGAAATGGAGATTGATTGTCATCCATCAGATTTAAGATCAGAAACCAAATTGGTAATGGAAAACCTGCTTCCAGCGAATTCCAAAGAAAAATACATGAAAGTATATGAAAATTTTATGAGTTTCCAACTCATAAAATTTTCTCCGAAACAGTATTTTTGGCGTATTTTAATGAGATTGCTAAAACTAAAAAGCCATCTACATTATGGGCAATTTATCCCATGCTGAAATGTACAGTTCATGTTAAAAACGGCATTAACTTGAAAAATTATGGGAACTTAACTACTTTTCTTAAACGACAATCGACCGGATTCAAAAGCAAGAAATCGAAAATTTTTACTGGCGAAAACATAAAGCAATTTTTAATTAAAGCCCCAGATGATATATATTTAGCGACAAAGGTAAAAAAGTATGTTTTATTTCCCTGCATTATTTTGAGAAAAGCACTATATATGCCTCGGCGGAAATGGCAATTGCCTGTCTCGTATTAGTGAAGTCCTCGCCTACGGCTCGGCCTTCAAACTCATACTCGACCTGCAATTGCCTATTTCCCAGCCTTTGCAATAATGTACTATTACTACATTAGTCAAATACCTACCCAATTTAAGTTCATTGCTGGCGCAATAATTTTTAAGTTAGACCACCTCTACCTAGATTTATGTTTGCATATGTTTATTTTTATATTAATTGTTTTGTTGCATTGACTTTGTTGATATATTTCTATAGATAAACATGCTCCAAAGGTCAACACTGCGACGTAGTAGAATTAATTTTGAGGGAAGTTTCATAAACTTTGGTCTCCATGCCCATAAAGTTCTCAGCCCACTTCCCTTTTACCGGACGACGCAAAGGTCGGCAGAATTTCAATTAGGGCTAACCATAAGCCACTCATGTAAGAAAATCTATCTATATCTATACTGAAGACGCCATGGTAACGTTTACCATAAGGTATTATAATGTGTAGCATAATGGTAAGCATAAATAGTTTTTCTTTCTCTTTCTTTCTTTCTATTAAATGCGTATTATAAATGCGTAGGTGAATGGATGAATGGATATTTGTTACTCAATCACGCCAGAACGGCTGAACAGATCTGAATGAGATTTGGCTCAGAGATAGATTATATTCTAGAATAACACATAGACTACTTTTTATCCCGGAAAATTAAAGAGTTCCTGTGGGAACTGGAAAACCTTAATCCACGCGAACGTAGTCTCTGGTATCAGCTAGTTCTTACTGGAACTTTGACGACCTCTATGGCGCAGTGTTCAGCGCTGTGGTCTAATAAGTGGGAGGTTCCGGGTTCGATCCCTGGCAGGGTCAGTTCGGGAAATGCTTTTTTATTTTTGTCTGGTCTGGGCTGGTAGGAGGCTTCGGCACTGGCTAGTTACTACCCTACCGGCAAAAACTTCCCGACAAGTGATTTTGCGTTCCGGTACAATATAGTGTAGGAAGTAGGAACCGATTATTAACTATCTAGGGATTAAATACATCTGCCATAACCCTAACAGGTTAGCCCGCTACCATCTTAGACTGCATCATCACGTCATTACAGCCAGTTTAGATGGCAGGCAAGGTCTATAAATTATAGTAGAATTTAAAAAAATAAGATTTTCTCATTTATTTGTTATACTGCACTATATTATTAATCAATGTTTGAGAAGGCGCTGGCCTCTAAGATACGGATTTTCCAAGTTCAGGGGTCAGGATTTAATTGTACTGTGCTGTATTGATTTTTACTTTGCCTTTTTTTCTTCTGCAAGTTAGCCCTTGACTACAATCTCACCTGATGGTAAGTGATGATATATTCTAAGATGGTAACGGGAAAACCAGTTAGGGGTATGGCAGTGATATTAAACTCATACCCCTAATCGGTTTCTAAACGGCATCGTACCCGAAAGACCAGAGAAAATTCAGAAATTATAAATTCCCAAATTGACCCTGCCGGGAATCGAAACCCGGACCTCTGCGTTAAGGCAACAGCGCTCAACACTGCTCCAGGGAGGTCGTCAAACAACCTCCTCACACACCTCAACCCATACGTTATACACATAAACATAATAAACATAAGATAAAATAGACCAGAAAATCCCTCTTGAATAATAATAAAATAGTTGAACAAAATAGAAGAAAAAACCCTTTTTGAACAATAGTAAATGTTCAGTAAACGCTAAGGAGTGGAAATAGCTTCTTATCAGCGAACGCGTCGGGACTACTAATGTAGAAAACTGTACAGTAACGGAACGAGTGGACCCTTCAAATAACTTTATAGCTGCTATAAAGTCTCTTTGGTAAAGATTTTTGTACTGAAAAAGTTACCAATGTAGTTTTCAGCTGCGATTTAAAATATTTAAATGATTTATTTATTTCACGTATAACAACTTTAGAACTTTACTTTATGGCTAAGCAAAGTACAGAGAGGACATCCCCGCGTCGTAAGAAACACATTACGTCGTGTCGCGTTACTCTGCGCAACTCCAGCAGCTAACAGACTTTGTTTTTGTCTTTTTGAAGTGAAAATTCTTTAGAATCGTTCGAAAATTCGCGACACGAAAAACGAAACGAAAAAGTGTTAAACAAAAGAGTTAATTTTGTATTTAGTTTTTTTATTATTGTCCATTATTGGTTTGTGTCAGTGTGACACCTTCTAATATTGAAAAATTATTATAAATTGAATATGGTTTTGAACAATAAATTAATTATTTATAAAAAATGTGTTTCCTGAGAAAATATCCTTCAACAAAAAGCGACACCAAAAAGAAAGAAACATATATATAGGAGGCCTGCGAGAGAATGAGATAGAATACAAGTTATATTAATCTCATTCTCTCGTAGGCTACTTTTCTGAAGTTTCACACTTTCTTTGTTTGTTTTTTGAACGAATACAACTACTAATGAAGTACAGAAAGGGACTAAACGGAACGAGCGGACCCTTCAAAGAACTTTATGGCTGCTATAAAGGGAAATCCCATCAAAAACATAAATGTAAAATGAGAGCCAAGTTCAAAATTGTGATATACATATATGCCTTGGTTGTTGACTTCAGCGACAAAAGAAGTGAGATCTAAATGGGTGCCAAGTTCAATGGTCAGTCCTGCAATTTATTTATCCCATCAAAAACGTAAATGTGAAATGAGAGCCAAGTTCAAAATTGTGATATATATGCCTTGGTTGTTGACTTCAGCGACAAAAGAAGTGAGATCTAAATGGGTGCCAAGTTCAATGGTCAGTCCTGAAATTTATTTATAACAATATATAATATTTTATAACAACTTAAAATATCATATGGGATATCAAAGAGCATAAGACGTGATGGTGATAATTAACTACGGTATCTTAAAACTAAAGCTACGAGGGTTCCAAATGTGCCCTGCCGGCCTATTCTGTATCTCAGTGGCTTTTAAAATTTGATGGGCACCGGCTTGTCTGTTAGAATCTAAAATTGTCAAAATCAAATTTTGTATTCTGTAACTCAGTTGACAAGAGGTTGATATTCGAAATGACGTCAAAAGTACATCTTTAGTGAGATGGCCACGCATAGTGTTGGGATGGCAACTGGAAACGCATTTTGCCTTAAATTCTCATATCGACAACTATACTTTCGTATTCGCTAAGCAGAATGACAGGTCATTGTTGAAAACTCAATGTGACGAGTGCCTATATCTTTAACAACTAGTAGAGAGCAGTGTTTTTGAACATCAACAATGATAACAAGTTAGTAAGATAAAGAAAATTTAAATTATTTTCAAAGAATTTAGGCTCACAACAGTAATAGAAGTGAAATAGCGTCCATTTATATAATTAAAGGTAAAACAAACAACAGCCAAGCGAACGACAATGACTCGCGCAATTTTAATTGCACATGCTGACGAACTGCGTAAAGAGAAAGCTTTACGCGTTCATAGGCGTAGGCTGCGGGACTTTTACGATCCTATGGAGCTGCCAGAAAGAGAGTTCATTGCGAACTTTCGATTGAGCAAGGTTGGGTAGTCGATAAAATTAGCAGTGACTATCAAGCAATCTGATAGTCATTTTATGCAGTTGACATTAAAATGTTTTACTGAATACGAAACATGTGACGTAAGCATTAGCAACCACTAATGAGTTACCAACAATAGAGTGTTGGTAACTTGTTGTCAAATATTTAGCGAATAGGCCTGCTGGTCTGAGAAGAGCCCGGAATAAACTCAGCTGATGCCTTGCTATGGTTTTGTTAATTTACTGCATTTTACCACCGCTTAAAGCAGTATTGTTTCAAAATAACGTTTGAATGTCACGTACTTTGACGTCCTTAAAATAATGATTATAACACTACAACATGAACGTCAACAATATTAAAATAATACGGCTTTAAGCAATGGTAGTATGCCCCGTGTCAGAGTTTTGATCTATCCCTTGATCATAAAAATGACGATTTTTGTACGTTTATATCTAAATAACCATTTAAGGTGTGCTTATGAAATTTGGAGCACATATGTATCTCACGGGTCTCAATATATGCGCCAAATTTGACATGTTTATGTGAAATAGTTTTTGAGTTATGAGGGGGTCAAAAGTGGCTCCAAATGGTTCGTGTAATATTACACACGGTGCTGCTCGCCAGTTTTTTTGAACTTTGGCTGGACACGCTTCCGCGTGTCTTGATAATTTTCTTAACACGTTCCCTACCAAATAAAATTGGGAAACAAACAAATGTACACGGTTTGTATGGCTGGTTGGAAAAGCCATCCGGCCATAATAAAATTAACAATGAAATGAAATATTATTACTGTATATCAAAAACAAGAAATACGTAAAAAACAAGAGAATTACATAAAAATAACAACAAAAATATGAAAAATTTGGGACAAGTAGGCGGTGTTATCGCTTTGAAGCGAGACGCTTAATCAAGTATTTAACCGACTTCCAAAAAAGGAGGAGGTTCTCAATTCGGCGCGTTTTTTTTAAATGTATTTCGGTGCATATCTCCGTTGTTTCTGAACCGATTTGGATATTTTTTTCAGTCGTTAGAGGAAGCTCTCGAGGTGGTCCCATAAAAAATTCTGACTCCAAATCCTCAACCCTGACACTAAAAAGTTAAAAATAAAAACTCTTTCTAGAATACCGACTTCCAAAGCCACTGGAAACTAAAAAATAATTTTGATTTCTACACGCTATGTTGAAGTCGGGCGGGTATATACCAAATTTAATTTAAATCGGTTTAGTAGTTTAAGCGTGATTGCGTAACACACAGATAGACAGAGCTACTTTCGCATTTATAATATTATTAAGTATGGATTGTCAAGCACTTGATGGCATGATAGCTGGCGCTCGACCGATTCCATACGAATGGTACTTAGTTAACTTTAACGCGATCGAGTAAGTAAAAAAACTCCCACTCGCCACCCTGACTTTTAATTTCTTTTTCAAACCATCCCTCTGTTTAGAAGGTTTTATTAATAAACCTGTCGTGTGTTTGACGGGCGTTATTGTTTGTTGATTCCGAATGTAAATTGGATGACTACCTACAGGTTTGACCTTTACCCACGCGCTTCAGAGTCCCAATAAACATTTCGTAGATGAAATCCACTGATAAAAGGGTGAAATGAAACTTGCAGGCTCGTATGATGTTTGTAAAGGTTTTTTTGTAACAGTTATTAGTTACTTGACTAAATTTCACCGCTTGCTAATTTAATATTGATTACTATGTGCATGTTAGTCTTAAGTAAATAGGAAATCATTGAAACTGGATATGGAAATACAGGAATTACTTAAAATTAAAAATCTAAACGAATGTAGATAGATAGATATGAAATTAAAAGATTTATTTCACGTAGGACAACTTGCGCCACTTATGATATGCCGTATGAATCTACCACCGGTTCAGAAAGCTTCGGATTCTACTAAGATACTTACATAAAAAACAAGACTGTATAGAAAACAAAGTGCGCAAAGGCGGTCTTATCACTAAAAGTGATCTCTTCGATACAACCCATAAAATTAGATAAATAAGTGTTAAGCACAAAAAAATTAACTGTGTAAATAAAAATAAGGATAAATATACTATTTCATTTTATTTTATTTATGGTGTTTGTGAGACCTTTTTCACACACACACGGTTCCCGTACCTATTAAGTAAGATTCGCATGAAATGCGCCGCATCGATTCGGACCGTTGCGCATTTTACATGCAGTAAAGGAAGTTAAAGTTCTCAATATCTTAAATAGAGTTTAAACAACCAAGAATGATTCACTATCGCTTATTTAACTTTTTTTGTTCATCTATGAGTAACGAGAACGTGTAAAGTCAAATGTATTTCACAGCGTCACACTCTACCGATCCGAGGATCATCTTTGGTTTTGTACAATCATCACATTAATAAGTTTTATTTGAACGATTTCAATGAAATCAAAGAGGTACTTCTATAGGTACTTTTTACAGTAACAATTTCAAAAGATTAACGTATTTATTTATTACTGGATATTGCCCGCGACTTTATCCGCGTTAAGTTTTTTTATTCCTGCGAGAACACCTTAATTTTCCGGGATAAAAAGTGTCGTTCCCCGGGATGCAACCTATCTCTATACTAAATTTCATCCAAACTGGTTGAAATGTTAAAGCTTAGCAGACAGACAGACAGACGGACAGATAGACACACTTTCGCATTTATGTTTGTATGGATGTTAGTTTTCCATTTGCCTAATAAGATCGCAGAAATACGACGTTTTCACATACATTTCACAGGGTAGGTTGAAGTAATCGTAAAAACGCAAATTACGAATTTTCGTGCTACGAGATTTTTTGCCTACGAGCCTACGAGAAATGTAGAGAGGCCTACGTATCTCTACGTGACATAATTTATTTTATTCCACTACAAGTTAGCCCTTGACTGCGATCTCACCTGGTGGTAATTGATCTCCCTGGCGTAGTAGTGACTATGTTCTTCTAAATGGGACGCCCTAGATATGGGAAATATGGGAAATTCTAATTTCAAAATTGTCACCCGGTAGGAGGCTTTGGCCGTGGTTAGTTACCACTTTCCACCGCGATTTAGCGTTCCGGTACGATGCCGTATATAAACGGATTAGGGATATGGGTTTAATATAACTGCCATACCCCTAATAGGTTAGCCCGCTACGATCATAGACTGCATAATCACTTACCATCCGGTGAGCTTGCAGTCCAGGGTTAATTAATTTTAGTGACGTAAAAAATACTTCGGTTCCGTAGCCTACGAGAATTGGACAAACATAAATAGCGTGACATAAGTAATTTTTTTTCCACTACAAGTTAGCCCTTGACTGCGATCTCACCTGGTGGTAATTGATCTCCCTGGCGTGGTATTGAGTATGGTCTAGCTATGGTCCTCTAAATGGAATGCGCTGGGTCTGATCCCAGGCAGAAAAATTTGGGAATTAATAATTTCTAAATTGACACCGGTCTTGTCTAGAGGCAGGCTTTAAGATATCAAAAAAGTCCGAAGGTCGTTCGTGGGAATTTCTATATGTATTCTGTTCTATATCAAAATTCCGTAACCTATTTCAAAATTGCCTTTACACAAGCTTCAATCAATCAATCAATCAATTTCATTGGAAAGTGTACAGAGTGGTCTCATTCTAAATTATAATAATACCTACTAGCTGATGCCCGCGTGGATTGAGGTTTTTTGGTTCCCGCGGGAACGCTTTAATTTTTCCATATTTTCTCACCGTTTAAACCTTTCCTGGACTGTTAAAACCTTTCCTTCCCGATAAACATTTCAAAACCAAAATCAGCTAAATCGGCCCAGCTGTGCTCGAGTTTTAGGGAGACTATACATACACATAATATTCTTCTTTCATTCTTAAGCTTTTAATTCACTAACCAAGTGAATTAAAAGCTTAAGAAAAAACCAAGTGAATTAAAAGCTTAAAAGTATGGTCCTGAGAAAAGCTTATCACACTGTTGAAGATTAAATATGTTAATGATAAAAGATCATGGATTTGACTCGCGACAGCAATGCTTAGGACAACAGTTATTTATGTACTCGTATCTACAAATTGGTGTAATTATTGTAAATAAATTTTTAATAAAGAGCAATCACCGAGTTTTTTGCTGGTTCTTCTCGGTAGGAATGGCATACCAAACCAGTAGATTAGATTATTAGGGTAGATTCAATCGACTATTCAAAAGCACTTATAAAAGTTGATTTGAATAAAAAACATTTGAATTTGAGTTTGATCGGTCTTAAATTTCTAATTCAAATCTTTTTTATTCAAGTTGACTTTGGCAAGTGCTTTTGAATAGTCGATTGGATCTACCACTGGTTCGGAATACCTAGCATAGAATGACTGATACTTGAGAACCTGCTTTCAGCTGATGTCGTTTTATTAACACGGATCATAGATTTCATCACCTCTGGTCAGAGTAGTGGAATAAAAAAAACACGTATAAAAGTGTTAATGGAGATGCGCCGTTCAACAAAGCCTATTCAGTATCGTGGAAAACCTAATTGCTTGCTATAACATTAACAGTGTTATCTCTTAAATAGTGACGTAGAGACCACCAAGGCCTACAAATTCCCTCCAAGAGCCTACTACGTGAGCGAACTCCCTTACCTCTCAGCTCTTCTTCTCTTTCACTCTACAAGTAATTGTATATTTCTATCTCTTTTAGAAAGACTCCCACTCAAGCTCACTCCTACGTGAAATAGCTTCAGCCCCGATTCAGCCCACAGTATCGGCCTAGCTGTGGTGCCGAACGGACGTTAAGGTCGCGAAACTGACAATAAATTGAATCGGATAGAATTTTAATCGGGCATGTCGATTTGACGCCGTTTAAAAAGGACTTTTGACAATAAATTGATCTTCCGTGGTTAGTTAATTTTTTCGCGTTAATTTGGACGTGAGATTTTTTGATTTTTTTGTGGCACGAGGTGGCGCTAGTGGGGACCAACAGGTGAGAGCTTTCATTCAGTATTTTCAGCATTCCTTTTTTGTGCGAATAATTTTTTAGGTAGCGCAACGCGATCGATTTTCACTGATTTTCTGCTTTTAATAAAGGTGTGTATACCTATTAGATATTGATTCTTTTTAAATTATGGAAGAAATATATACATTTTAAATTAATATATAATGTAATTTATTTTAAACAGGTATGAGTATATTATTAAATATAATAAAATAATATGACGTTTATTAAAGTAATTTGCTTTTGTTTGACTAATTCTTGAAAAATTGGAAAAACGCGTTTGTAAAATTTAACACTTTAATTTATTAAAACTTTTTGTTAATGGTTTAGGAAGTGGAACGAAAAAAATTCACCCTTTAATTCTTAACTTAATAAAAATACTGGTCCTTTATAAAGGGATAGATAATTAATAATCAATTAATCCAGCTTTGATATTATTTATAACATAATTTTCAGACTAAAAATAAATAATTATGTAAATTAGCCTTTCTTTACAACTTTTTTTATACAAGAACTAGATAATGAGCTACTTGTTCTTGGTTGATTAGGGTTTTTTATTGCCCCGGGAGCTCTTTAATTTTCCGGGATAAAAATGAATGAATGATGAGGATATAGCCTACCCCAGTATGAAATTTAAAGCCCGCCAATCCGCATAATGTAGTGGGTCTAAGCTCTTATTCCCTCTCTCCTATGAGAGAAGAGGCCTGTGCCCAGCAGTGGGATGTTAATGATCTGTAGTGGTGGTACCAAATTTCGTCAAAAACGTTTGAGCTCATGGGCCGTGAAAACAAATGGACAGTCACACTTTCGCATTTATAAACCTAGATTAAATAATGCCCGCGACTTCGTCCGCGTGAGTTTAGTTTTTTTTATTCCCGCGGGAACTCTTTAATTTTACGGATTATATGAAGTCTATATCCTTTCCCGGGATGCATCCTATAACTTTATACCAAAATTCATCAAAATTTTTTGAAAAGAAGGGGCATTAATTCGTAGCAGACAGACAGACTGACACACTTTCGAATTTATGATATTAGTATCCATGTGTGTGCGTCTCAAATGGGGCCTAGACCTTTACCCGCCGGATAACTCCAGAATCTAGGCAGGTTGGCAAGAATAAAAGGATAATAATATGTAAAGGCGGCGGATGCGACAACAGCCTAGTGGTAGACACTTTACCTCCTGTACGGGGTCGCGGATTCGATCCCCTGACACCTCCAAGTGTGAGTTGTAAGAAGTTAAATATCACTTGCTTCAAACGGTGAAGGAAAACATCGCGATTAAACCTGCACGCCCGAGAGTTCTTCATAATGTTCTCGAAAGTGTGTGAAGTCTGTCAATCCGCACTTGGCCAGCGTGGTGAACTATGACCAAACCCTTCTTAGTCCGAGAGGAGACTTCAGCTCAGTAGTGAGCCGGCAATATGTTGATAAGAGAAATGTATCAGTAATCAACCCAAAAATCGGGGTATAGGTATAGGGGTTTTCATACGTTTCTAGTTCAGATAATTATGTAACATTTTTTTTTACATCCCGTGAACCAAAGAGTACCGTTTAAGAGTGTCTTTAATAATGTCATTCTCAAAGATGCAATCGATCTCTGAAATCTGAAGCAAATTTTGTCAGTTAGGTCGGGCCGCAGAAGCATAGTAGAAAGACAGACAGAGAGACAGAAAGACAGACCCAGGTATAATATTATCATTATTAGTAAGTACTTATGAATACTTTTGCAACAATATCAACCATATTAAAATTAAACACAAGGAAACGTTTAGGTGTGGAAACCTGCTTACGAAACATAGTGCATATAGCGGCCTTTTCTTATATTTAATGATAATTATTAGTTTAAACGTTATACACCTACATTATAAATGCAATGGTTTGTTTGTTGGTTTGTCCTTCAATCACAGCGCAACAGTGCAACGGGTCGACTTGTTTTTTTTCCATTACAAATTGGCGTTTGACTGCGATCTCACCTGATAGTAAGTGATGATGCAGTCTAAGATGGTAGCGGGCTAACCTGTTAAAGGTATGGCAGTTTTGTTAAACCCATACCCCTAATCGGTTTTTACTCGGCATCGTACCAGAACGCTAAATCGCTTGGTGGCACGTCTTTGCCGGTAGGGTGGTAACTAGCCAAGGCCGAAGCCTCCCACCAGGCCAGACCAGGGAAAATTCAGAAATTATAAATTCCCAAATGGATCCTGCTGGGAATTACTTACTTGTTTAAAATGGTTGTTCAACATAAAACTGTCAGGGGACGTGGAGATATCCTCTATTTACTACAACTATTAGACTACAGTTCAAATAAATTATTTTTTAGTGACAAAAAAATAATTTATTTGAATTATAGTCAATAACCCAATTCTTTAAAATGAAATGAGAAAAGACAATGATGACGTAAGAACATTATGTACCCGAAAAGTCGACAATATTCCCGAAAAGGCCGCATTTTCTAACCGTATACAATTATTTAACCTTTAGACCTACATATTCTTTTGATGAAGCCCACGACACCGATTAAACGACAAACAACCTTTATTTCAATATACGTAACAGGTACCTTAAAATACTCTGCTGCGTGGTTTCAATAGAAAACAAATAGTCTCAAATCTTTTATAAACAGAGTAATTAAATCAGAATCAGAAATTATTAAGAAACTATATGACGCCCGTACTTCGTCCGCGTAGATAAAGTTTTTTTGATTTCCGGGAGAACTCCTTAATTTTTCGGAATAAAAAGCCTATGTCCTTCCCCGGTATGTAACCTACCGCTATAAAAAATCTATATTCATCTAAATTGGTTAAATAGATGACCCGTGAAAGCGTAGCAGACAGTCAGACAAGTACAATTTCGAATTTATAATATTAAATGTTAGTATGGATTAAATAGAGATATTAGATTAGAAATATTGAAATAAAATAGATAATAAATAAAATTAAAATAGATAATAATATAAAATTATTCAATTCCTTATTTTAAAATCCGGATGACGCTACTATTGGATATTTTATACGAATAAAAAGTTTGAAATAAAAACAAGTTATATAAAAATTAAAAACATGACTGACCTGGCCTATTGAATTTCTTCAAAAATTTTATAGCCAGTGTCATACTCACTGTATAGTCACACTGGATAATGATATGCACCACCTCCACGGGCGAGGGTATCGGAACACGCCCGTACCACTATCGTCGGAAAATTTCCAACGCTAATCCGGCATTTTAATATATATATATATATATATATATATATATATATATATATAAATATATATAACTTCATGCTAGCTAGCCTAACTTAATTACTATATAAACCATGCCCATTGGCAAGAATGCTGGCTGCATTTCCGCGCTGGACAGCCAGACTGATCTTTTACACAAAAAATGAGCCAGCCCTTCTGTCGCAACGCTTCAGATGAGGCAACTAAAAGCAGTGAAATATCTCACAAAAATTTGCGATCATGTTAGGCACCACCTCCACGTGCGAGGGAATCGTAACGCGCCCGACCCACTATCGTCGGGTAATCTCCGCGTTACAACGCTAATCCCGCCAGCGTATCGTCGCGACTCGAAACTGTAACATATTATCTGAACTAGAAGCCTATGAAAGCCCCTATTTCACCATGTAGACGACTTTCGGTTGATTGCCGATACAACTTTCTTATCAACACATTGCCAGCTCACTACTAAGCTCTAGTCTCCTCTCGGAATCGTTTGGTTGTAGTCCACCAGGTTGGCCAAGTTGACAGACTTCAAACACCTTCGAGAACATTATGAAAAACTCTCGGGCTTGCATGTTACGTTGTTTTCTTTCACCGTTTGGAGCAAGTAATATTTAATTTCTTAAAACGCACGTGACTTCGAAAAGTTGGAGGTGTGTGGCCGGGAATCAAACCCGTGACCCCGTACAGGAGGTCGGGTGTCTTAACACCGCTTCCGCCGCCGATACATGTTATTCTTTTATTTTTGCAAACCTGCTGGGATTCTGGAGTTATCCGGCGGGTAGAGGTCTAGCTCCACTTGAGATGCACGAAGCGACGCGGCACGCAATGCGTTGCGGCGCGTCGGTTGTGTAGAACATTGACAACTCCAGGGAACTTGTCCCACAATAGTTGACGGAAATGCGGGCCACGAATTGAGCTGGCGGACAGATATTGGGACGCATCCGCTAGTATTCGCCGATCTTGAACTGATCGTCCCGTCCTGTGCACCCCGGTCGTGCACCTTTACCGTGACAGTAGAGTAACACGAAGATTTAATAGAAGATGTACTAGGAAATAATAGAGATATTTTCCGTACAAACGTTCTGGATTGATTGGTCTGCTGTTTAGTCCGTGGGGAATATTTATACCAGTAAAATCGTGATGCAATCGGAATATTCCCGAACGCCATTGATTGCAACCATCTGAACTTTATTTCGTAACTTTAAATTTCTAGCACCTAATCAATTCCTAAAACAAAAGTTGCCACAAATACATAAAGGAGACGGTTCGGATTTATATGGGGCGTGGGACTGATCTTGTACATTATAGTGAAAAGAAAGAAAATAAAATAGTAAACCAGCTTTGGTTATTTAAATCCACGAATTCGTCCTAATTTCAGTGGTGAAATTATTTAGTCTTTCCACGATTAGCAACACTAAACATGGTAACAGCGGCGGATTCTTAATTTTGACGTTTTCTGTCTACTATGAAAGAAAAATAACACGATGACTCACGTCACGTGTCAGAAATGACATTTGACACATTTCGCACCTACTGACTTCTCTATGGTTGGAAGCATATCGAAATACTTGAAATAGATTTTTATTTTTAGCACGTTATTTAGTTTGCTACTCTAATTTAGTTAATTTTTAATATAATCTATGTATTTTAACTCTATTCATGATAAAGTGTACATAGACTACACCCTAATGAACCTTCTTAAAAATGGGTCTTTGTTCATATTCATTCTCCGAATTCAGGCAATACTATAAGCTAGTCGCCAACACAACAGAATGCCACAAGAACGCAACGTATCGCTGCGTTCTTGTCGCTGTCTCTTTTGGAAGTGATCAAAGCTGAGTTTCTTGCCGGCTCTTCTCAGTATAATCATTTTTCCGAACCGGTGGTAGAGTCAAGTGGTACCATAGGTGACACAAGTTGTCTTACATGAAATAAATAAATCATTTATCATATAACGAGATGATGCCCGCGACTTCGTCCGCGTGAATTCAGATTTTTTGATTCCCGCGGGATAAAAAGTAGCCTATGTCCTTCCGCGGGAAACAACCTATCCCTGTACCAAATTTCATCAAAATCGATTGAATAGTTGAGCCGTGAAAGCGTAGCAGACAGACAGACAAACTTTGGCATTAATAATATTAGTATGGATATGGACATAGAGACAACTAAACTCAGACTTTCCACCAATTCCTATCGTTAGGCCTAAGTGGATTTTTCCATTAGGCTTGGTGTACCAAGCAAAAAATTAAGTGTACCTAGCAACAACAGTTCCAGTTTTATTATAAGTATAGATAGATAGAAAATTTTTATATTCAAATAAACAGTTACAAAGCTCTTTTGAATAGTCCAGTGAATCTACTTTGAAAATTCTTTCTGTGTAGCGTCTTTTCTATTTGAAACGATCTTTTGCCGAGGACAAGTCACGTTCGTTGCTTTTCTCGGGATTAAAAGTATCCTTTATCCGTTTTCAGAATACAAGCTATCCCAAGTTCGATGAAATTGGTTGAGTGGGTGGCTTAGACTTCGAGAATCAATGTAAAGTATGAATAATGTCTTAGAAAAGGCTGAAAACGGCAAGCGGCGGACGTATGCCTCTCTCAAAGAGAGTTAAATATTTGTTCCGTTTGCCGTGGAGACCCTGGGGCCGAGTCTTAGTGGCAATTTTTTTATGCGAGATATTTCACCGCGGTTAATTGCCTTATCTGTGACAGAAGGGCTGGCTCATGTTTTGCGCAAAGGATCAGCCTGGCTGTCCAGCCCGGAAATGCAGCCAGCTTTCATAAGTAACACTCGTTGAAACTACGATGATGAACTCGACTACGTGAAATAAATAAATCATTTCAGTCTACGCGGGCATGTTTTTTTTTGTCTACTACAAGTTAGCCCTTGACTGCGATCTCACCTGATGGTAAGTGATGATGCAGTCTAAGATGGTAGCAGGCTAACCTTTTAGGGACATGGCAATTATATTAAACTCATACCCCTATTCAGTTTCTACACGGCATCGTACAGGAACGCTTTATCGCTTCGCGGCACGTCTTTACCGGTAGGGTGGTAACTAGCCACGTCCGAAGAACCAGAATAGACAGAAATTATAAATTCCCAAATTGACCCTGCCGGGGATTGAACCCGAGACCTCCACACGTCAAAACTATAGAGGTGGAGGTCGGACGGAGGTCGGACGGAGGTCGTCAAAAGCGAGTAGTTAAGTTTGGCTAGCTAGCTTTAAGTAATGTTGTATTGTTTTCAATAAATAAAAAAATTATAAGAAAATAATGCCTGGTGGGAGGCTTCGGCCGTGGTTAGTTACCACCCTAGCGGCATTTATAATATTAAAGTATGATAAGACATCAGGATGTTCTAAATCTTGTCACCTGATCAAAGCCGCCTACCCGTCGTCCTAGCCGTCCCACTGCTGGGCACAGGCCTCCACTCTCATAGGAGAGAGGGAATTAGGAGCTTAGAGCCACCACGCTGCTCCAACGCGGGTTGGCGGGCTTTAACGACTATTATCATGTGGTGGTGGTGGGGATCAAAGCCGCGCGCGGTTTCTATCAAATAGATAAAACTTCGAGTCTTCTCAACTTTATGAATGAAACTCTGTTTAAATATACATGTTTACGAATGGTATCTGCGCGGTTTGACGTCATTTCCAATAATACCAGTGGATCTCGTACGCATACGTCGGGATTTACGTCATGCGTTACAAAAAACACATCTTCAGTTGCGACACGGAGCACAGATCCGATGTGATACATCTTAAAGATAGAGACACACTCGGTAGACAAATCATCTGCCCCATTATTCGGTTATGCTTTTTTTACTTTACTTTGCGGAAGTCCATCTTAATGGAGGAACTAGAAGTTTAATTCACTATTATCCGCGCTAATAGGTAAATCTATGGGGTACAGTGTGTATCCCGCACTTAAAGCTCGCGATATTCACCGTACCACAGAAATCTTCTAAACTAATCTCAACGTACGTTTCACTCCGACACCGGAGCATCTTCAGGAGATGTTGACTCGAGAATGCTTGATTGTAAAGACTCTCCCTCTTATGCTCTTTACAATCGAGCATTGTACACATGTGTGTGGAAACACATAAATTTACCTATTGTAGGGGATTAAAGCGAATTAAACTTCTATTTTTTTCATTATTATTTTTTTTATTCCCAGTGTGAATGCACGCTTAATGAAAACAAAATTAAAAACTTACCTAATATCAAACAACAACAACAAAAAAGTCTTCAAGAATTTCATTAAAATTTCATAACAGTTTAATTTCGTAAGAGTTTTTCTTCGGTAATTCCAAAACAATGGGTTACGAAAAAAAGTTGCGCTGATGAAACGTGAAAAGTTGGAAAAAGTTGCAGACGGTTTTTTACATTTTGTGTTATGAAAGGTGGACGTTTCACAATACTTCCTGCGGAGAGGGGCAGCACTAGATTTTGAGCTGTAATTTTAGTTTAATTCAGAGATTGTGTTAAACAGAAGGACAGAGGGCCACATTGAATAAATATAAAACTGTACTCATATAGAAACAAACCAAACACTTTCACGACTAAGTATCGAGAGCTGGCAGCTAAGTATTCAGAGCAAAACTCGATAGACAGCCGAGACACTGTCGCATTTATAATCTAGCTGACACTCGCGACTTCTTCAGCGTGGACTGTCTTCTTAATTCCCACGGGAACTCTTTAATTTTCCGGGATAGAGAAAGGAGCTTATCATACTGTCTAGGTCCTCATGCAAAAAAACGCGCCCATCGGTTGCTCTGTTCCGACGTGATTTTAGGACAAACCAACAAACCAACAACAAACACACTTTCGCATTTATAATATTTAGTATGACACTAAGTACTTTTATAAATGCGAAAGTGTGCCTTTCTGTCACGCTTTACGGCCTATCAGTTCAACTGATTTTAACGAGTAGAGATAGGTGCATCGGGAGGGCATTAGCTACTTTTTATCCCTAAAAATCGCAATTCAAAAAACCTATAAGAACACGTCCGAAGTCGTGTGCAAGATCGAGTTTTTTTTTTTGTGTTCCTTCCTTTTTCCTCCGGCATGGCGATCGGAGACTGATCTAGGTCGGTACTATGAATGATATTTCTTTTTTTTCCTTTTTTCTTTTTGCTGTGCAATGTTTTTACTTACTGCACAAGTACGTACAGTGCATAAGTACGGAAGTATGGACACCATCAAAAATTCCCACCGGCTCTTAGAATTCTAATCTAAGAGAGTGTGAATTATGTCAAGCGTAAACCTGCCTTCCTATAAATAGAAAATCACTCGCCTAGGGTGACTTTTACCATTTTTTAACGCGAAAAGTGGGACTTTTTAAGAAGATGGCTATTATATTATTTTTCGACCTTTCGACATTGTTCAGCGCTCGTGTTCTTACCAGTAGATATATTATATTAGACCTACTATTTACTTACTTACTTTATATATTACTTATTGTAATATCTTGTTTTTTAAAAAAGAGCAACTGCTGAGTGTTTTGCCGGCTCTTCTCAGTAGAACCTTTCAACCAGGCTTTCCGAACCGGTTGTAGTCAAAACATGACGTAACACAAGAGATACCTACCTGTGCTATGTCTTACATGTTATAAATAAATTGAGTATTGAAACCTCTAGATGATGTCTACGACTTAGTCCATGTAAGTGAGGTTTTTATTTTATTCCCGCGGGAACTCCTTAATTTTCCGGTACCATATGTCCTGCCCCGAGACACAAAATTTCATCAAAATTAACCAACCCTGATAATCTTGAAACAATGGGTTGTGAAAGCGTACGATACAGACAGAGTTACATAGACCACGTTTCACCCCCCGGTAAATCAAAACCACATTTATTTCAAAGATTTATTGTAAGTCCAGCTGTGTTAGTGTATAATTTATGGAAATAATTTTCGATCTGACAGCTCGCTATGAAGTTAACAATATTAATTTTGTATTATTTATTTATATTGTATTTTTTTAATTATAATTTTAAAGTTTTAAAATGTCATTATAATAATTATAATAATTATATTATGCATGATGACAATGAATGGAAAAAAGGAACAGAAAGTTGGGTTAAGACTTAAGACAGCTTGTCATCCAGACCTTGCTCCCAGACATAGGCTAACAGTTAAGAGGATATGGCATGAACGGGAAACTTTGAGAGTAGGTATTGAACTATTATATTGCCGTCGCGCCGCTCGAAAATAATTCCATAACACCCGATAGGAATAACTGCAGCTTGGACCTATAATACCTACGAAAAAACAGTCGAATTCTTACTCTCGTATTTTTCCTCCATAACGTGAACCGAATTTTTTGCATTTTTTTTAATTATTTAAGAAGGACTCAGACTATACGTGTGGTATGTTTTTCTTCTTTTGATTATATTCGTTAAATTTATTTGCGGGATGTCTGATGATGCCGTCAAAACTGGGCCATTTTTTGAAATTTTTGAAGGTTCCATGTTCTTAAAATTATTAACTTATCGAAAAAAGGAAAACGAAGAAGCATGGCACGGATACTTGCGGATTTTATGATAAGAATATTTTCTCTATTGTAATTATGCACGGAGGAAACAGACAAATGTTTTTGTATGGAGAAACCGCCGGGAGAATTCCTCTTAAGACGTTTCTGGATCGAAATATCAAAGATCTCCCGAGGGAATTAAAAAAAACTGAATCCCCGAAGGCGTCTGCTACTTCAATTTATTTACGGATTCTTACCCACTCTAAAGCATTTCTTTCTTGTTAACTCTACATTTTTCAATCCCTTAGGAGTACTCTTATCTTATCCGGGGGTTTAAATTCTCGTTTATATCCGGGATAAGGGTGGACGGTACAATTTTCTAATGATGTGCGAGCGCGCGACAGCTTTCACCTTTAAAACACACGGAAGTATTTTATGTTAAGAATCGCTTATAAGTAGGCTGTGATAATAACAAAAAATGTCCTGCGGATCGAATTTTGGCGACGGCGGCCTATCTCCATAGAGATGGCTATCTACGCGTGATATATTATAGTGCACAAGTGTGTGCGCATACACAGGTACACTCTCTGTTCCTTTACTCTCATAGCCCGATGGGACAGAACATCCGACACGACCGGTGAAAGGTCAGGTGCAGGACCGACGACTTTACGTGCTCTCTAAGGCGAGACGGTGAAACACCGCCTAATTCTTAACTCCCGGTACTGAGAACTGAAGTACTGAGAACTTCTTGCCAGAAAAATCCAATACTTACCGGGCCCGACCCGGGACTCGAACCAGGGATCTAGTCGGCCGCATTCGAACATGCTAACCACTATACCAACGAGGCAGTCAAACTGTGAAAGCTGTGATAGTTAGATAGTATACCTAAGCTGTTATAGCTTAGTAGCTTGGACGTCCTGCTTCCTATTTGGGAGGTCAGGCCGATCGGTTGGCATTGCGGAGTGAAGGAGTAACAAATATCCAAACTTTCCCGTTTATTATATTAGTAACAATCTTTCCCTACCCCTCTTATCTTTGCCTATAGGCTTAAATTTAAGGGTAAATAAAATAATAATTAATTAACTTATGATATGCGAGCACACGATCTCCTTTATTTTGAAAATACATGGAAGCATTTTAAGTTAAGCACCGCTTTAGAAACTAATAAAAAACTTTAACCTTAAATTGAAAAGTGTAATTGCAAACATGTAAGTACATGTTTTACACTGTAATACACTCACATATTGTTACAATTACACTCTAATAAACAATAATACTACAGTCTAATAAAAAATTGCCATATTATTTCAAAATATTGGATCGCCAACATATTATGTGATTGAAAATATCATAATCGTACCTCGTCAACGTAGCCTTGAAAAACACCCATTATTGTCATTAATTATATTTATTTAGATATCTTGGATATAAATAAATATAAGTCGTCGTCTCGTAATAGGGTAGGTTTGACTTAAGTTACTCAAGTTAGCAGGCTTATTCACAATACCAATTTTCACGTTTTCCACAAACCTAACGTAGGTTTTGGAAAAAACATACTTCTTAAAAATAGATTCTATAAAAAAGTTTTTTAATAATGTAAATTCCATTACTATTTATAGAATGTACAATACAATATTATATAAAAAGCAATTCTGTTTATAAAATGTAGAATACATTCTATAAATAGCAATTTTGCTTATAGAATGTAGAACACATTCTTTATGTAGCAATACTACATTATTCGAGTATGTTCCGCCCACGCATGTAGGTATATGTGATACAACATGACGAAAATAAATGTTAATTGGCTAGGGTAGTACAAGATTTAATATCTCACCACTGTCGATAGAATTCGACCCTCGAAACAGTTTAGCATTAAAGTTGAACTTTGTTTTAAGGCTCATATTCGTACATTCATCTACATGATTGTTGACTTTAAATCAAAAAGTTTGCATCCATTTTACTCTATTGTTATTGTATTTCGACATTCAAATCCTATCATGTGAAATGTACAATTTTATAGGAACCATGCATATAATATACTTACCAAAATTCATATAGCATAATAAATAAGCCTCCTAATAAATACACACATGTAATAATAGGAATGAAATTGCTTACTGTGTGATTGAAGCTACAATAATGAAAATGACTTTCTTCGCTCGGATGGGATTTCTGAAAATCCTTTTAGAGCGGGTTTCTAATATATAAAG
The DNA here is from genome assembly GCA_964035005.1 of Erebia palarica. NCBI lineage: Eukaryota > Metazoa > Arthropoda > Insecta > Lepidoptera > Nymphalidae > Erebia > Erebia palarica. Next base: position 7,169,328 of record OZ035992.1, read on the forward strand.
AAATTTTAGTTTGGACTATATTTTGGAGTTTTTGATGACCTTCTTCGGGTAGGCGTAGGTATTGGTAGGCGCTGTTGTCTTATAAGCCGTCCCGGCTTCGATTTCTGACTTTGTCGGTTTTCAATTAACCATTAAATAGCCTACAAAAACGTAAAGATAAAAAAATCATTAAATATTTTGCCCAATTTACAAGTTTTCAATTTTGTAAATATTGCCCGGTCTGATCTAGCGGGAGATCTATGGTATTGTAAGTCAATGGTGGTAAAGACGTGCCGCTGAGGTTACACGCTACGGTATCTTATATTATTAATTTATTTAATATATACTTACTTAATTTACAAAATATATCAGTAACAGGGAAAGAGAGATAGATACTTTACATAAATATGTTTTTACTTGCCACCGGTTTCAGCCATTTATACTGCGGCTCTGAGTATTAGTGTTGTCTCTGCGTTATGACACGGAGCCAATGTGTCAAAGCCATAGAGTATATGTCAAAGCCTCCTGGTCAAAGCACGTTGCATCCATGGATGTAGGAATATTAAATTCTGTAGTTGCATAAGGGTTGCATCCCACATTAACGTCCCACTTCCCAGGTCCATTTAACTATCAGTCTATTAACACTAAAACCGACTAATTCTATGGTGGCAAAATCCTTTTTAAATAAGTCGAAATAATTTTCATCGAGCGTGAGTAAATAATGGACAAAAATAACAAAATCGAAGAAATAAATTGTATACAAGAAAAATAAATTATTTGAACGAATTATACGGCGCCCGCCTCTCCGCTAGCCCAATTACTGTGACCCAGCGGGGTTCCATTATTGCATTGTATCCTCGCTGATAATCTAGTTACTTTCATATAATAATGTTAATATTATTTGGTGTATGAAAATGGAATTTATTTGAAAACCGCAATGGCAAAGCCTCTATGACGCTGGAATAAGCGTTGTGGTCTTAAAACTGAGTTCAGGGATCGATTCTCGGTAGGTGCAGTATCTATGTGTAAAGAAAATTTCCAAATTGTCTTTGGTCTTGTCTGGTGGTACGCTTCGTGTGCTACCTGTGTTTCTAATCTGGTTTATAGGCCTATTACACTGCACTTTTTACAGGGCCCTTATTTCACAGCAATAAGGACCAATTGAGGGGCCCTTACTCTCTAAATCTTATTACACTACACTGATTCAATTGTAAGGATTCCTGTGAAAAGTGCAGTGTAATAGGCCTATAAGTAGTAGTAACCAAGCGATTTAGTTGTTGATACGATGAAAAGTGGTTTAGATAACCTATCGAAACGCTGAATCGCTAAGTTTTAAATACCGTTTCTAAATCACCACTTACTACCAGGTTGCAGTCAATGACAATCTTTTCATCTACTGAATAAATAAAAAGGTATAGAAAATCGTCATTCACTTATTTTTTTGCGCCGCCTGAATTCAGCGTCTCCCTGCGACTCGATTGATGTCATATCTCCACTTTGTAGGGGTATCATACCTAAGGGGTATGCCTTCACTACGCTTTTAAGTATGGGATCGCCATTCCAGCACCTTGAAACTCTAAAATCTATCGGTTTTTCAAACTATGCCCCGCCTATTCCCACTTCAGCGTCTAAACACGTCGAGATAAATTTGCGGGCTATTTTTGTCCTTTTGATTTGATAATGAATACAATTCCTGGAATCATAGCCCTTTTTATCACCCTATTCAATAAAAATTTATTGGTAAATAAATTAAAATTTCCAGAGGCGTTTTCTAGCAGAATAGTAAGTGAAGTAAAAGAAATTTTCCATTAGAAAGGACATTTAATACAATTGAAATAAGAAGCTTAGAGTGCTTTCTTCAGTGTCCAATAAAGAATGACTAAAGTGTCTTTTTAAATTGTACATTGCAAAAGACAAGTTAAAGCATAAGTTTTCTTTTGCTTTAACTTTTATACCCGTAAATCCACCTACGATTTTCATAAAGTTGGACTTTATCAACTTTGGTTAGAATTCTTCGATACAGGGTATCACTAAAATCATTTAAAAAACCTTTAAGTTAAAGGAATATCTTATTTCAATGTAAGTAATATTGCTGAGAAAGCTACACATGACGGAACAAAAGGAAATAATAGTTTTCTACATGATGATATTCTAACATTGTCTGCATTCCTTGTTTTTGGAGCTTAAGCGATTTCTCGATTGCATCGCGTTTCATTTCATGCATATTTAACAAAGTGTTGATAAATTTTTGTTACATTCATGCTGACTTTACTTAGCTTAGGAAACAATTGCTGGATAAACCTCCTCGAGCACACACTTCACTCTATGTGCGTTTTATGCAATCAAATAAAGAAAGAAAATAAGTTTGTTCGCAATAGTGCATCAAGAAAACACTTATAATACCATAGTACCAAATCCATAAGATCCATAGGTTGTCCTTAATTATGAAATAAAGACATTTATTAAGTGAAACATCTTTAAAATCGTTGTGATTTGAAATTTCGATGAAACGGATGTTTTGGCGCCACCGGACGAGTGCCTGCGAGAGAATGAGATAGAATACAAGTTATATTTATCACACTATCTCACAGGCTACTTTTCTGAAGTTTCACTTCTGCCGTATGTGAATTGCACACTCACACTTTTTTTAAATATGATTTCAAATTTTCGTATATTAACAATATCAACAAGTTATAATTTAAAAAAATAAAAAACACGACTGCCCTGCCAAACAACAAACTAAAAAGGTACAAATCTAAACTAATCTAGTTAAATAGAATCTTATTCACACCTTTATTAAAATATATTTTTTGTGAATCACTGGATATTAAACTATAGTGTTACATATTTTTGGAATCTATTCATTATTTTCTTGATGATGATTATAGTTAATCTTATTTTCGAACTTTAGTCTTTAATGTGGGACCATGGGCACCCCATCAATTTTTTTTTAAATTTTACTAGCCTATGTCACCCGGAATAAGCTAGGGATTCTGACGACACCTCATTTTTTAAAATCAAATCGGTTCAGGCGTATTATAGAAGTTATGGTGGAATATACAAACTCACATACATACATACATACATGAGCCCTGAAAACATTATACTCCTTTTTTCAGGCAGTCTTATAAAAATCAAATAAATTGCGAAGCTGTAGTTAGTTCCTATTCCCAATGGACCAAAATACGAGTATTACCAAAAAAAATGTTTTAAAAGCGTTCCGGTGAGACCAAGCTTCCGAATTTACACTTATGCAATCCGTTTAGTGTGTAGCAAACATTTTCAAAACATGTATCTTGAACGTTTGTTTGTTCTCTTATAATAATTATTTCCGGTAACGTAACAAAAAACAAAACAAAAATTTACTATGCTCATTATTACGTTTGTGGAGAGTCGAATGCTTTTAGTTTTAAACAACAACAAAATTAAACTTTACACTCTATTGTTTTAATTTACCCCGTAGCCTACAGCTTTCAGTGTAGAGTGCTTTTCACGAGAAAATTCCTGTGGCAATTGCGATATTGTCTAAGTTCTGAATTTAACAACTCCGAATAGCGATAAACTAGGAATACGAATAGGATTTTGACCAACTCCCTGGTGCAGTATTGAGCGCTGCTGTCTTAACGTGGGAGGTCCCGGGTTCGATCCCCGGCACTAAATTATTAATTCCCCAATGAACCCCATTTGGGAATTAATAATTTCTGAATATTCTGTGGTCCGGCTAGTTACCACCCTACCGACAAAGACGTACCGCCAAGCGATTTAGCGTTCCCCTACGATGCCGTGTAGAAACTGAATAGGGGTATGGGTTTAATAAAACTGCCATGCCCCTAACAGGTTTGCCCGCTGTCATCTTAGACTGCATCGTCACTTACCATCAGATGAGATCGCAGTGAAGGGCTAACTTGTAGTGGCATAACATTTAAAAATAAAGATATTTTGACCGATGGTGTATTAGGAATTCTGTCTTGGTGAACTAAGTCATAAATAAATTCTAATAAGATTATTGAATAGAGGATCCCCAAAAAGACGTAGTATTTACGTCAGAACTGTGTCCACGTGCCCGCGACTTCGTAGATTATTTGAGTATTTTTTAATTCTCGCAAGAACTCATTAATTATATCAGGAATTAATTTCTTATCATAAAAGTTAGTTAGTTGAAATCGGTTGAACAGATAGGCCGATCGTAGCAGATAGGCGGATAGGTATACATACAGATAGAAAAAAGTTGCTGGTTTTATTACTTGTCAAATTTCCAAATAGTGATATTTGTGTTTAAAGCTTAAACGGGATGTCGTTAAAAGTCAGTAAGTATTTCATATTCAGAAAAAAATAAGTCAGTTGTCAATTTAAATAAAACGGCTACGTACGCTATTAAGTAAATAAAATAAACTAAGTATCGACCTAAAGTGCCCATGTAACTTATAATAGTTAAAAAGCTTTTGGCACGGTTTAACAACACAGCTTCAGTGCTGCACGAGTTTCCCGGAACGTTGTTTTATTAAAGCGTTGAAAATGTAAAGCGTTAAGGTTAACTGCAATTATTTAACTTGGTCATACACTGATTTTTATGAGGTAGTATTTTTTATCTACTACAAGCTAGCCCTTGACTGCGATCTCACCTGTTGGTAAGTGTAGATACGGTCTAAGATGGCAGCGGGCTAACCTGTTAGGAGCATGGCAGTAATATTAAACTCATACCCCTACTTGGTTTCTACATGGCATCGTACCGGAACGCTAAATCGCTTGGCGGCACGTCTTTGCCCGTAACTAACCACGGTCGAAACCTCCCACCAGGCCAGACCCTACATAAATTTCCAGTTTAACCCTGCCGGGAATCGAACCCGGAACCTCCCTCGTTTTGACACCAGCGCTCAACACTGCGCCAGGGAGGTGTCAAACATTTGAACATTTCAAAATAACTGCACAGTAGACGAAATTAGCGACGGATGTGGTAATGCGGAGTCAGCGATAAAAGCGGCTGAAGTGTAGTATTCAGCTAAATTCAGCCCGTTTGTGTACCCGCTAATCCTGGCTAAGCCAGGCTAAGCCGATATGACGCACGATTTTAGCCAAACATCTTTCACGTAATCGTCTAATTAGTGCGTGAAACAGGAAAATAACAATGGAAAAAATTTGTAATGCAATGCCAAATTTTTTCTTTTGTTTTTGGAATTCCGCCACATTTGCATATCGCTCACAATTTTGTTAACTTTTCCATATGAAGTCTTTATTATTATATATAAAAGCGATTTACCACTCACTCACACACTGACTAATCACGATATCACAGGATTATAGCATACATACTTGAAGGAAGGCAGGTTCCTTCTATAGTGTAGACAACAGTTGAGTTACGGTTTTGAGAAAATTCACCCCCAAGGGGTTGAAATGGAGGTTGTAAATTTGCATGAAAGTCCTTTTTTTAGGTTAGAGACATGAAAATTGGAAAATGGGTTACTGATAATATTATAAATGCAAAAGTGTGTCCGTCTCTGTCTTCTACCCAAATTTGAAGGAATTTTGTATAGATATTTTTAACCCGGGGATATCAAATCATCTACCTAATAATATATAACTAATTTTAGAAACTTTGTACCTACAATTTATTTTGGAACAAATAAAGATTTATTTATATTATAATACAGTTCTCCGGACCAAATTCTACGGTGGCCAATCTCCTCACTAACTAACTAACTGCCTCGTTGGTCTAGTGGTTAGCATGTTTGACTGCGGCCGACGAGGTCCCAGGTTCGAGTCCCGGGTCAGGCCATAATTAAGTATCGGGTTTTTCTGATTAGAAATTCCCAGTACTAGCCCGGAGTTAGGAAGTTGGCGGAGTTTCACCCCCGTGCCTCGGAGAGCACGTTAAGCCGTCGGCCCCGGTTATTATCACTAACATGATAATATTCGTTAAAGCCCGCCAACCCGCATTGGAGCTCTAATTCCCTCTCTCCTATGAGAGTGGAGGCCTGTTCCCAGCTGTGGGACGTTAATGGGATGTAGTGGTGGTGGTGGTGGTGGCTAATCTCCACTGAGTTGCGCGGGAGAATCACGAGCACGGCACTAATGTGTGTGCAAACTTTTTATTCCATTGTGAGTTGCGAGAGGCGAGTTGGTGCTTCTAGTACAGTACTTAGGTACTATTAAAGTTTAATGAATCTAATAATTACCACTAGTATAGGTATTATCACTAAACATAAGCTATCTTTTACACCTAGCTATGTACTTTAAATAACCAAAAATAAAATTACAAATACAATGCATCACTAGCTGGCACACAATTATGAATCACTAGCTGGTGCCCGCGATTTCGTCCGCGTGGATTGAAGTTTTGTGGTTCCCGCGGGAACTTTTGTAGCCTATGTATTATTCCAGACTATATTCTATCTCTGTGCCAAATTTTAGCCAGATCCGTTCAGCCGTTCTAGCGTGATTGAGTAACAAACATCCATCTATACATCCATCCAGCTATCGATCCATCTATACGAGTACATCTATCCAAACTTTCGCATTTATAATATTAAGTATAGACTGTAAGTATTTAATCGGTAAAGGAGTTTCAAAGAAAGTTTTACGTGCTCTCCGAGGCACGGGAGTGGACCACCGCCAACTTCATAACTCCGGCCTAGTACTTCAAAGTACTATCACATACTCTGTGCTAGTACTGAGAAATTCTCAAGTCAGGGCCCATCGGTCAACGCTTAAAGCAATGCTTATGTAATAATACTCAAAATGACAATTGACATCACGTACCTTGACGTTCAAGGATTATAATTTTAAAATATAATTAACTTTCGTAAACAATAATGAAACAATATAGCGTATCCAGTATGGCCCCAGAAAATTCAATAGACATTTTATAGCCCGGATCATCTAGTAGAGTAATAAAATGTATAACACGGTGAGTCGGTAGGTCTTTGAATTTAATATCGCCCGAGGCATTGCAAGTCAAACTGTATCCCGCACACTAGACCACAACCCAGACGGCAGATAATACCTACGTGGTTTTATTAGGGTTGGCGATCCAAAGCTTTTTATTTCGATTTTTGAATTAATTTTGATATATACGTACCACTTTGAGTTTTTGAAGTGAAAACTTATTTAGGCGCGTTGAGCACTTTTTGGTAGAGGGTAAAAATGTAGATTCGCGTGACCGACATGATATGCTCGGGAATTGCGACATGCTCGCGAACATATAAATATACTCCATTCGAAATTAAACTTTAATGCCTTAGTGTTAAGGTTAATATTGTAATAATTTTAATTTAAAAAATCTAAGAAAGAAAACGAGATGGTAAGTGATGATGCAGTCTAAGATGGTAGCGGGCAAACCTGTTATTATTAACCCATACCCCTAATCGGTTTCTATAAGACATCGACCGGAACGCTAAATAGCTTGGCGACACGTCTTTTGCCGGTAGGGTGGTAACTAGCCATGGCCGCAGCATTCCACCGGGCCAGACCAGGGAAAATTTAGAAATTATAAATTCCCAAATTGACCCTGCCAGGGATCGAACCCGGGACCTTCAAACACACAACAGCGCGCAACAATGCGTCAGGGAGGTCATCAAGAGCTTATGCTAACGTTGACTATAAATAAAAACGTATTAAATTAAACCTACCATATTTCTTTTATTTTGTATTTTTAATGGTTCTTAATGAGTCAAAATAACGAGACATTGAGAATGAATGAATATATACAAATATGTTTTGGCTACTTGGCAGAAAATCTTGTTTGACAATACACAATAAAATTCTATTATATAAATAAGTCATAATGCCTATTTGGAATTAATATCGATTAATAAAAATGTACTGATTGGCAACCCTAACTCGTCGCCATATTTTCCAGACTGTGAGCTGGGTAATCTTATCACATTTACTATTACTGAATCCTTTATCCTTGGTTCGTACTCTAAAAGCAGGTTTTAATTCTAATAAAATGCCATTTAATAAGTATTAAATCATTTATAAAAGGCTCCTACTTTTTTTATTTATTTGTCTCTTTTTGGTGTCGATTTTCGTTTCATCGAATTTTTCAAATCACGATTCTAAAAAAGTTCCACTTCATAAACATTTTTGGAGTTTACCTCTTTTAGAATCGATTTGCATATATCTAAATGTATGTAAGCCCAGGGTATGAAAATTTATGGGGAGTAAAGTAAAATTTTCTCCGTTACGTTATTAACTTTATGTTTCCATGACTATGTATTTTAATGAATATAAATTATAATATAAAAAAATGTATAGCAAGCATGCTTGCAGTAATATACAAAATGCGTTCATTTTACTAATCTATATATTTTATAATCGTTCGTAAAGAATAAACTCCAGTCGTGCGTCGGAGCTGACACAATTTTTTTTTAAACTTTTATCGTCCGCCATATTGAATTTAATTAAACAATTTGTGTATTTAGTGTCGTGCAACTAAATACGGGACTCGCAATTAGCATGATGATTGATACGTATATTATGTAAAGTTAAATTAAACCATAAGCAAAAACAAGCGCGTCTACATTTTAGTGAGGCATTAGACCAAAATAACATGTTAATTAATTAGACTTTATCAGTATAATTTTAGACATGTTCTGTTAAATTAAAACGTGTCTTAAAAGCCTTAAATATGAGGAATTTTATAGAATAATTAATTTCAAAGGAACGTATTTTCACATAAACAAAAACCATCCTTGGGCGTCGTAGCACGCAAAACGGTTTCACCGACTTTATTTTATAAAGTTTTTTTATTTATTTAATCCCCAACAAGTTAGCTCTTGACTGCGATCTACCTGATGGTAAGTGATGATGCAGTCTAAGATGGTAGCGGGCCAACCTGTTAGGAGTATGGCAGTTAAAATATTAAACCCATATCACTAGGCGGTTTCTACAAGGCATCGTACCGGAACGCTGAATCACTTGGTGGACCGTCTTTGCCAGTAAAGTGATAACTAGCCATGGCCGAAGCCTCCCACAAGACCTGACTAGAGAAAATTTAAATTCCCAAATTGACCCTGCCGGAAAACGAACCCGGGACCTTCTACGTTAAGTTCTTAGCTATGACTCAAGTAAATCTGTTCAGCCATTGAAGATCCATCTGATCTTTTCTAGCGATCCCGACAATGTTATCTACCATTAAAAATGAAAATTAAATGATTTATTTCACGTAGGACAACTTGTGCTACATAAGATAATTCGCAAGAATGTGCCACCGGTTCGAAAAGCTCATTCTACTGAACTCAGCAGTTGCTCTTTTCATAAACAGAAAAATGTTACACCAATGCATACGTTACGCAAAAAGTAAATTACACTGACTTGTGGGTTACTGGATGCGAAGCCGGTTGCTTTCATGCAACTTTGTCATTGAGAAAATCATCAATAGCTTAATAACCTTGACTTAATAGATGAGACTCTTTTGGTACCATGTTATAAAAACGTAGGTACACTCGACCCCACAAAGGTTTTCTGCTCTTTACGCACACAAAATAATATATGACGCTGTTACAAGCATATGGCGGTTTCTAGTACGCCTGCTGTTAAGCGCTTGACGATTCCATACAAATGATCGATTGAGAAGTAAATCTCCCACTAGGCGAGGGCAAGGTCGAGTTTTTAAAAAATTTAATTTATTATCGTTATTAAAATTCTAACAGAATTAATGAATTTTGTTTTCAACTAGTCTCTCCCTTAGCGTTTACTTAAACAAATTTAATAACCCCCAAGGCCCGCCCACGAACAATTTTAAAGTAGAAATTACATAAATCAGTGGAATGTATTTTGAGCTTAGTTTCGACGTCGCGTCGGTCCAACAGGCTAGGGTTGACAGGCGATGAGAATTTTCCGGGCTAAGAATAAATAAAATTTTAGTAGAATCTTTTTTCCAAGCCGGTGGTAGAGTCAAAACCAGAAGTATCATTGGAGGCTCCGATATAAGGGGCTCTTCAAAGGGCGGATAAACCAATATCTCAAAAGCCGGCAACGCATTGGCGGTGCCTGTGGTGCAGCAAATGTTCATGGGCGGCGGTAATCGCTTATTTCAGGTGACCAGCCCGCTCGTTTGCTCGCTAATTTAAAAAAAAAAAACAACTATTATTATGTCCTATAAGAATTACTATGAAATATAAAAATTGAGCATCCAGTTGTTTTACCTAATTCCCCGGGAAGCTCTCTGATTTTCCGCGAAAAAAATACCCTATGTCACTCTCCAGTACCCTTACTCTGAGATTGATCGAATTTGAAATACGTCTCACTAAAGTGAGGTGAAAGTAAGCTCCTCCATATATCTATAGCCAGCGCTCCAAGCGGAAACATGGCGAACAAAAACTCACCGAGTCATTCCCACTCCAAGTAAAATTCGATGAGACAGATCGAGTTTACAACCAAACGTACAAAAAATACGCTATGACTCATGTCATTTGCTATTTTGGGCACTCTGAATGTTACTTTTCACACAGATTGACATCTCAAAATGCGAGAATGACGTCATTTTTACATTCGATGGCGGATTCGTAACTCACCGAAAATATTCGCTTACACTTGGCGTGGTGAGCTCTCACGTCGATCAATCGTATTTGCAATGTTAAAACTGGGAGTAAGCGTACTGGTCCACAACTATCCCCATGCAAAAGATTACTTCGTCATCAAAGCAACCGCACTTTCGCATCGTACTAATATAATAAATGCGAAAGTGTGTTTGTTGTTGGTTTATTGGTTTGTGCTTCAATAACACCGCATCAGAGCAACGGATCAACGGATCAACGTGACTTTATGCATGGGTATCGTTGAGTGACATTATGCTCTTTATATCCCGAAAAATTAAGGAGTTCCCGAGGGAATTTTACAAAACTTATTCCACGCGTACATAGTTGCGGGGATCAGCTGGTCTATAATATTAGTAATTATAGCGATCCACAGCGCCCGTTTCCGGAATTTTTTTATTAAAATCTGGTAGCCCTAGACAGGGCGACGGGGGGTCAAAAATGTAGGTTCATAATTTGCAGCCCACGCGTAATTCGCGTTAAAACACTTTGAATAAAGAAAATGTTTCGTGGGAGCAGTAATTTAGTTGGATATTTGAACTGGGTTCCCTAGGGTCTACATGAGTAATGAGTATGGGTTCCTACAGTGGGTGGGTACTACGTAATCACTAAATAAACATCATCATTCCAACCTAACGCTATCCCACTACTGAGTATATTGTCATATTCTTACTTCTTAATTAATATTATAAATGCAAAATGTTGAATGTCTGTTACTCATTCACGCAGAACGGCTGAAAGGTCCAATTTTCTAAATAAACCGTTGATGGACGTATGTATGGATGGATGTTTGTTAATCAATCACGCCTTATCCAATCCAATCAATCAGGACCTGCATGAAATTTGGCACAGAGACAGATTTCCCACGGAAACCAAAAAACCTTAATCCACACGGAGAAAGTCGCGGGCTTCGACTAGTTATAATCTAGCTCTGTGCCCAATTTCATCCAAATCCGTGCTGCCGTTCTGGCGTGATTGAGTAACAAACATCCACCCATACATCCATCCACCAAAACTTTCGCATTTATAATGTTATTATAGATACGCTCGTAGCCTTACTTTTAAGATACCGTGATTAAATATCACCATCACGTCTTATACTTTGTAAACGTAACGTTCAGAAGGTGTACTGTGTAGGTATCTACCTATTTTGAATAAATATACTTTTGAATTTAAGTTTGAGTTTATGGAGAAAGATTAAAGTCTGGAATAACAACTAATTAGGCCTTTTTTTTTCTTAAAAATTACAGTAGATTGGTGGTAGGTACCTACCATCTGAAATCAATTTCTCTGTAATCGGGCGCACGCAATACGATCATCAATCATTGAAACGAAATCAATGTACCAGCAGTCTGAGGGTTACTATAATCGCTCAAAGCGATTAATTATAAGTATTATTTCAATATTGTTGACGCTCTTGTTTCAGAATATATTCCTTATGATAGGGACGTCAAGGTATGTCATATAGATCTTAAATTTTAAAATAATACTGTTTTAAGCGATGGTATACCAGGTCAAATCAATGCTCCATTTATTTGTGTCTGTAAACTAGATACTTTATGACTGATAAGAAAAAGTATTAATAGTGTGGTATTTTGCATAATACTCACTACTTACTTTATGGATGCCATTAGTGATAAGGATGGCTGCCCAATCCATACTAATAGTATTTTAAAGGCTTATCTATCTGTCTGCTATGCTTTCACTGCCCATAAGTACGCTTATATTCTGTCCATCCATTTATTTTACTTTCGACGCAAGCCTATGAACTTTCTACCATCGACAAAAAAGCCAATACTTCATAAACGCAAATATATTATCACAATAGTGAAGCGACGTTCCCTTTTATCCGATACTACAGATTTAGATGACGGTGTACTTCGTATCACCTATCCTAACGACATAAAAACTCTCACTTCGCTAAAATGGCTGAAAATTTTGATAGGTAATGTCAGGCATTGCCATTTTCTTTATTTTAATTACCTATTATTTGACAGGAAAGTAGGTAGAACAGTTTATATGGGAAAATGAAATTGTTGTTTTTACTATCTTCCTCGCAATTTTTCCATATTTTCTCAACGTTTAAACCTTCCCTGGACTACGACAAACATTTCAAAACCAAAATCAGCTAAATCGGCCCCGCCGTTCTCGAGTTTTAGCGAGACTAACGAACAGCAATAGATTTTTATATATATAGATAGATTGATTTCGTCACTCGAATACTTATCTAGTAATTAACAGTACGAATTTCCTTTTCAAAATAGTTACGAAGCTGCAACGCAAGCTCTCTTGACTGTCCTATAAGCGCCTTACATCTTTGGCGATGGATGGTTTCTATGACCTGACTGATTCATGGATGTTTACTGTACTGTGTTACCTAAATAATATATTTTAATACATACATTAATATACTTAGTCATTTAAACGCTTGGATATGGTTATACATAGAACAATAAAAATGTTAAGCAAAGATCAATGTGTCAAATCGATTAAATAAATAAAGTTAAAGTAAAATGGACGTCAAAGCACTTGATCAATTATACAAATACAATACAACCGATTTTAAATTCGAAACGTACCTCGCATAACGTAGCTCTAAATCAATGCTGTTAAGGTTCATTTTACTTTAATGCTTTTTACGCTAATGTGAGTGAACGATTAAGGCGCCTTGAGCTCACGAAATGAAAACACAGGAGCGCGGGGGTGAAATCGAGCAAATTATTGGTTTAAATAAGGAGAAAAATTGTAAACTAAGAGGTATGTTTAAAATAAATTTTAATGCAGAGATTTTTTAATTGCGTTTTGCATACATTATGTCACCGTTTATTGGATACACTGCATTAAAAAACTCAGTTTTGCCGATTTTACGCTATCACAGGGCCTTAAGACGATACGGGAGGGCGGTTTCCCCATACAATCGTGTTAGTCTGTTTTCCCCGTGCATAATAATTACAATAGAGAAAATATTTTTTCACCATAAAATCTATATGTGTCTATGCCATGTCCCTATGCTTTTCTTTTTTCGATAAATTAATAATTTTAAGAATATGGAACCTTCAAAAATCCTCATAATATGATCATTCGAATTTACAAAGTGAAAACTTAGACTAAGCGTATTCAACGAATATATAAAGATGACGAGAAAACAAAAGAGGAAATTTCTGAATTTTTTCATTCCCTCGATTTTCAAATCACTTGAAAAGAATAATGAGTAACAAATAAACCAACTCACCACCACCACCACCACCACCACCAATACAGCCCATCATTAACGTCTCACTGCTGGGCACAGGCCTCCACTCTCATAGGAGAGAGGGAATTAGAGCTTAGACCTACCACGCTGCTCCAATGCGGGTTGGCGGGCTTTAACGACTATTATCATGTTAGTGATAATAACCGGGACCGACGGCTTAACGTGCTCTCCGAGGCACGGGAGTGACACACCGCCATTTTTCTAACTCTGGGCTAGTACTGAGAATTTCTAATCAGGAAAACACCAATACTTAATTATGGCCCGACCCGGGAAACGAACCCGGACCCCGTCGGCCGCAGTCGAACATGCCAACCACTAGACCAACGAGGTAGTCAACTCCTAACCTAACCTAACTATATTACATTCGCCTTTATTATATTAGTAAGGATATATAGAATATGAAAAAGATAATGCGGCAAGAAAAAAATTATCTTAAGTACTTTGATTTACTTATCTGCAGTAAAATAACCGCAATGCTACGCACTAAAATGCATTTCGCATGAAGTTTAAATTGCTAAATCCTGACCCGTTGAATTAATATCATATGAAAAGATATGATCATGTTAAGGCGAAAGCACACTACAGAGTACAGACATAGCAGGATACAAGTGGACATAATTTAAAAATTAAAATACACGACTGCACTGTTGTATTGAATTTTATTTTATTTTTCAAATATTAATAGCCAGTGTCTCTCGGGATTATGTAAGGATTCTATGTAAGGATACCTACTCAATTCATCCAAATCTCTTGATCTAAGCAAATCGTAATCATTTGACAGCTTAAAACGTATTACTTGAACTGTTTGAAGAGTTCCAATTTATTTATTTATTAAGCCATAAGCCTTGTCGACTTGTCTGGGGGTTCATCAAGATTTTTGACGTACAACTATGAACTCCTTTTATTCAGGCCGTATTATCCGTTTGACAAACAAATCGGTTACTATTGAATGCCTGAAAATCGGGGTGCTTTTCAGGCATTAAGAAGTTCTGATGGAATAAAGAAACTCCTTACATTACGCTCCCTTTTTGAGCGGTCGTGCAAAAATGTACGCGCAAAATGCCCGCTTCGTAGGGGAAACAAGTTCTTTCCCGCAAGTTAAAAAATCTTTAAGTTTTATGGCCGATTTTTCCAACTCGGAGTAGCGTTTAAAGTGCGAATAAAGTTTTTTTCATAGAATATCTGGCAACTCTCAAAACATGAAATTTATGTATAAATTCTAACATTACTGGTAGTTGGAAAAATCGGCTCTTAACTAAGTTGCTCTACTGCATGAAAGTCTGTATGAACAATTGTTAAATAATTGCAGTTAGCCATTTGCTTCGTGCTTTACATTTTCAACGCTCTAATAAAGTAACATTCCGGGAAAGCTCGTGAAACACTGCATGGTACTGTTAAAACGTGCCAAAAGCTTTGTAACTAACTTATACGGGCACTTTTCTTTATGAAACCAGTTTTATTTAATACGTACGCGTACGTACGTAGCCATTTTATTTTTACGTACCTAAATACGAGTACTACAATAGCCATAGGGATGATGATCAATCTTAAATACGCGTTTCTAGTATGAAAGTATGTATTAAAAACAGTTGTGACGTCATCAAATTTCAACGCACCTCTTTTCTTTAATCTGTAGTTTAAAATGGTTATCAAACCTAAAACTAGTGTTATGTGACTTTAAGGTCAACGCTCAGTTCAATTCAATATTGATGTATTCATTTTAAATACGCTGTAGGTAAGTACCTACTCTTATTGACGTCCGAAGCATTAAAAAAAACATGATGATGATAATCAATTACGGTGTAGTCGTAATCTGACGACCTCCGTGGCGCAGTGTTGAGCGCTGTTGCCTTAACGTGCGAAGGTCCCGGGTTCGATCCCCGGCAGGGTTTGGAAATTTATAATTTCTGAATTTCCCTGGTCTAGCCTAGTGGGAGGCTTCGGCCGTGGCTAGTTACCACCCTACCGGCAAAGACGCGCCGCCAAGCGATTTAGCGTTCCGGTACGATGCCGTGTAGAAACCGAATAGGGGTATGGGTTTAATATAACTGCCATACCTCTAACTGGTTAGCCCGCCACCATCTTAGAATGCATCATCACTTACCATCAGGTGAGATCGCAGTCAAGGGCTAACTTGTAGAGGATAAAAAATAAATTTTAAAAAAGTAGTAAAAGTAAAACTAAAGCTACGAGGATTCCAAATGCGCTCTGCTCTGTGATGAGCCCACAACAAACTCAGCCGGTTTTTTTTTAATTATCACCATCATACAAATATAGTATATTTAATAGTACTACAAATTACAATTAGATTAATTATTGGCCCCTGACACCCACCTACTGATCTACCGAGTTCGGTTAATTACCTATACCCAGTGATTACTGTTCCAGGAGGCTTATTGTAACGAAACCTTCCTTTATGTCAGCATCTTGTGCTGAAGGGCTCTTTTGTGCTTACAGTCTTTGAAAAACCTTAACTTTCTTTTGAAAGAACCTCTAATGAAGTCGATGAGGCTTAGTGGGTGGATTTATTGATGGTGGTAATTGGGTATTTGACAAATAGTCAAATCAGCAACTTTTTTTCAAACGTCAAAACGGGTCCTATGTATGGGATATAAACGAAAATCATCGAATTAAAGTTCGTCGCACTTTTTTATTATATATTTTATTTTTTGCACTATTGTTTTTACCTATGTACTCTGTGCAGTGTGCAGTAAACAATAGTGCGTCTGTCAAAGCTCGAAAACAAACAATTGTGACGTCATTCGCTTCCTGGTGTTTAATCCAATATGGCGGTTTGCTGTATTTTATAGTTTTATTTTATCAAAATAAATAGCAATCTCATTCGAAATAGAAAAATAAATACGTTTTTTATAATCCATGAATCCTATTTCATTAGATAAATTCATATTTTCATTGATTCTTTGTTACTGTCATCATGCCTATTATATTATAAATGCGAAAGTTTGGATGGATGTATGGATGTTTGTTACTCATTCACGCCCCAACGGCTGAATGGATCTGGCTAAAATTTGGCACAGAGATAGATTATAGTCTGGAATAGCACATAGGATTTTTATCCCGGAAAATTAAGGAGTTCCCGCGGGAACCAAAACACCTCGATCTAAGCAGATGAAGTCGCGGGCATTAGCTAGTATTATAATAATATACTTTATAGGCCTATTACACCGCACTTTCCACAGGGCCCTGTAGTAAGAGTGGGCGTGGCCGCAATATAGAGCGTCGCTTTATATCATTGCAATAAGGATCAAAATAAAGACCCTTTCTCCCTAAATCTTATTACCCTACACTGATTCAATGTAAGGGTCCCTGTGATAAGTGCAGTTATAGGCCATAACTCATGTGCAATGCTGAAATTAAAATACTAGGAGCGCATGATAGGTGAGGAGTATCACGTCTATCGAGTTTAGGTAATTACCTATTTATTCCCAGAGATAACTGTTCCAATGCAAGGGGCTTATTAACGAAAGCCTTCCATTATATCAGCACCTTGTGTTGAAGGCTGGAACATCCGCTGGGATTCGACAGACGATGTTGAAACCTGTTAATTAATAGGGTTGTCGCGTCTTGGAACTTTTAATGGTACTTCAGTATGCTTGTTTTGAAGTACATTCGAACTTTTCCAAACCGTGTATCTTCAAACGAATAGCGATCGTTGTGATACTTTAATTAAATAACATAAGTATTTATTTAGTACTTATCTAGTAAGTACTAGATAATGTCCGCATGAAATTAAGTTTTTTCGTTAAATCCCGTCGGGACTTAATGATTTTCCGAGATAAAAAGTAGGTGTCTTTCCACGGGATGTAACCATTCTTCGTATTTCGTATTCCCAACGTGGTGAAATACTAATATATTTCAGTATTAGTTTTTTTAAGATTTTCTTCTTTGCAATAAATAGTAGATGGTAATTAAGTCTTAAATATTCTCTTATCAAATCCAATCACAATTTCACAAACTCAAAAACAGAGCAATTTAACATGATAATGTGTGTGTTTTCTTTAGAACCTTTAGCGCTAATTTACGTAGGATGATACATTTGAAGAATAAAATTATTTTGTACAAGGAGTCAACCCTAGCTCGCTTCACGGCACTCGATTAACGCCTGCATCTAAGCGATAGCACAGACATAATTATTGCTGACGAGTTCACGCGACCTATTCCTACACTATAAAAACAAGTTCTCCCACATTGACCTTTATTTCTATGACGATAGGGTACAGTTTTGCTCACGGGAAAATTATGAGTAATTTAGCTTGGAAAATTTTACTGGATTTTAGTATTATTTAAGAGAGAAATCAGTGCACCGGTAAACGATCTTAGCCGAGGTTTAATTTATGTTTTAGATACCCTTTTTGCAAAGTTGGTGAGTTTTGAATTTGTGACTGGTGAGTGGTCTTTTAGCGGGACGTCCCGGGTTCGAGGCGTGGTCATTTTGGGAATTTATAATATCTGAATTTTCTTGAGTCTGGTCTAATGGGAGGCTTCGGCCGTGGCTAGTACCGGCAAAGACGGGCCGCCAAACGATTTAGCATTCCGGTACGATGTCTTGTAGAAAGCGATTAGGAGTATACTTACTGCAAACTACAACCCATTGCCGGCTCTCTACTGAGCACGAGTGAGAAAGGTATGGCCTTTAGTCCACCACTCTGGCCAAGCGTGGCTTGGCAGACTTTACACACCTTTCATTTTTTATTCCACTACAAGAAAGCCCTTGACTGCGATCTCACCTGATAGTAAGTGATGATGGTGGCGGGCTAACCTGTTAGGGGGGCAATTATAATATTAAACCCATACCCCTAGTCGGTTTCTATACGGCATCCTACCGGAATGCTAAATCGCTTAGAGGCACGTCTTGCCAGTAGGGTGGCAACTAGCCACGGCCGCAGCCTCCCACCAGGCCAGATCAGGGAAAATTCAGAAATTATTAATTCCCAAATTGACCCTGTCGGAAATCGAACCTAGGACCTCACACATTAAGGCAACAGCGCTCAACACTGCGCCTCGTCATAAGAGGTTTGCGGTTATTATTAGATGTTACATTAGGAGTATGGGTTTAAATTTAAATTTGAATTCAAATCTTTTGAATCACCGAGTGTATCCAGGTACTACTGATTCGGAATGCCATTCATAACGAGAAGAGAGAGAGAGAAGGTTTCAAATAATCATTCCTGAGGCTTGTCCCCGAATATATTCCATTTAAACATAGCCTTTACAATGTCGACCTTCATTAATTCCAGATAACGTCCCCAGGGGTCTTCATTACAAGGGTCTTACATATAGACCTCAGGAAACATACATCAGACCTTACCTTGAATTAGAATACATTATGCAAATGCCCTACTATCATTGTAGTGATAGAATTATAATTCAGTTTTCTGCCTTCACCACCCATCTGTTAGACCAAATTAAGGGCAAAACACACAGGGAACGGGCGCGGGTCGGGCGCGGGTCGGGCGCGAGTCGGGCGCGGGTCGGGCGCGGGCCGGGTCGGGTGCGCTGCGGGTCGAATACCTTGTATTTATACGGACGACATAACATAGAACTCGAGCGCGGGTCGGGCCCGGGCGCGGGTCGGGCCCGGGTGCGGGTCGGGCGCGTGTCGGGCGCGGGCGCGGGTCGGGCGCGGGCCGGGTCGGGTCCGCTGCGGGTCGAATACCTTGTATTTATACGGACGACATAACATAGAACTCGGGCGCGGGTCGGGCGCGTGGCGGGTGACGCTATGTTTCGTCATCCATTTAAATACAAGGAATAGGCATGATGACTGATTTTGAAAAATGGTCAGATTATGTTCGGAAGTATCTACTATTTCGAAAAAATATATTATTTCAGCAGGAAAATTAGATTTGGTAGATAAAATTGGCATTTGAAATTTAAATTTTAAAATTCGCGCCAAAACGCTCGCGAGTGTCATGGCGTCGTTTGTGACGTCACTATTGTTTTAACGGATGTACTCTGTACAGTGTGCAGTAAGCAATAGTATGATTGTCAAAGCTCGAAAACAAACAATTGTGACGTCATTCGCTTCTCGGTGTTTAATCCATTATGGCGGATTGCTGTATTTTATAGTTTTATTTTATCAAAATAAATAGCAATCTCAGTCGAAATAAATACGTTTTTTATAATCCTAGAATCCTATTTCATTAGATAAATTCATAATATCATTGATTCTTGGTTACTGTCATCATGCCTATTCAACCCACCGCGCACCCGACCCGCACCCACGCCCGACCCGCGCCCGGGCCCGACCCGTACCCGCGCCCGACCCGCGCCCGGGCACGACCCACGCTCGCGCCGACCCGCGCCCGTTCCCTGTGTGTTTTGCCCTTTATTGTTTTTTTTTTTGCCGGAAGATTTGAGGGTTCTGGGAAATAACAAAAACTTAAACCACGCGTCCTACACTACTAACTGTAACTAGTCCATTCTTCCATACTTTACCTATATTATAAATGCGAAAGTGTGTCTGCCCTTTTTTCAGCCGCCCATCTTTACAAGCGATTTGATGATATTTGGTGTAGGTTACAACTTACATCCCAGGGAAGGATATAGTTCGCCCGGGAATCAAACAGTTCGATCCACGCGGACGAAGTCGCGGGTATCAGCTAGTAGTCTATAGTAGTAAATGTCACTAGCTTTAAACATGGTCACTTAGGGTAGAAAATGTAGACATTTCCATAAAGGTTAGGCCTAATGGACGCGATCCATAATCAAGACCTTGGAATAGCAAGCAGGGAGCAATAAAGGCGAAGGTTAGGTGGAATCCACGCTGTTAAGATTCCAGTGTGAATATCGATATATACAGGGTGTAAGGGGAAGGCTACCGAAAATGTCGTCCTCCCTTCCAAACAAATTCCGGCCACGGTGGTCTATCTCCAGAAATTAGCCATCTGCACGGGAGATATAATTTAGTTATAGTGCACTGTGCACAAGTATGTGCGCAAAAACAGGTGCACTCTCTGTTCCTTTACTCTCACAACCCGATGGGACGGAAAATTCGACACGATTGGAGAGAGATCAAGTGCAGGACCGACGGCTTTACGTGCTCTGCCAGGTACAGGGGTGGAGTACCGCCAACTTACTCACTCCGGGCTAGTACTGGGAATTTCTTGTCATAAAAAATCCAATACTTTAAGACCCGCCCCCCGACCCAGGACTCGAACCGGTGTCTTTGTTAGCCACAATCGAACTTACTAACCACTAGACTAATAAGGCTGTTAAAAAAAGTAATACTATCTTTCTAGATATCAGCGCTAGGACATTAATTACTAGATAATTCTAAACCTAGACAAACATGTTAATCCGATCGTATTATAGCTAGCACGTTCTATTAATACTCGTAGCTCCGTTTATATCCGACCAGCGTATAATAGGAACAGGTGGATATAAATTTAGCACTGTTAGCTTAATATGTACATAAGCTTGCAATTATTAAACAGAGGGCATGCCAAAAAATTTAATATCCACGTCCCCTGTTAATTTTATGTCTGATAACTATTTTAAAGTAAAAAAAGTGCGCTGACTTTCGATGACGTCCCAAGAAAGTATTCCATACAAAATCCCATACCGAGCGCGCGTTTTGACGTTTGAAAAAAGTTGCTGATTTGACTTTTTGTCAAGTCGTGTTTTGAAAACAGATAGACAGACAGACATACTTTCGCATTTATAATAATAATATAGTGTGGATACCACATTACCCGCTGATAGTGTTGTCAAGTGATGTCTTTGACATCTATCGTAATATACACATACGTGTATGGAGTGATATATATATTACCGTTACAGTTGTTAAAACCGTTTATGTTCACATTAACGCTATGATGTCAACATTAGCGTATCAAATCCGTTAGAGTTGGATTAATTGTTTACTTGCTCATGCTACCTAGGTTATGTAAGTTGACATTTCCTAGATAATACGGAGTCTAACGACTAAGCGTTCGTTAGAATTGAGAAAATGGCAGTGGTGTCAGTGGTGGTGATAGTGGACTGTCCCAAAACCGAATCAACATAACCCGACTCAACGTAGTCTTATTTGCCCTACCTACTGGTTTGATTTTGTAAAGTGTGAACCTATAAGCTCGCGTAGGAGGTCCTGAATGAAGCGAGGTGAAGCGAGTCTTCTAGTGTAGCCCATCCTTTTTACTTCTACATTTTTATGGACACCCAACATTAGACGTTTGATCATAATATCATCAATGAATTAGGTGATCATTCTTGATGAACACTATTTCGACCATTCAATGATATACTTGATTATTTAATGAAATGATCAGCTGTAAAATAAATTCAGCTGTAAGATTTCGCGATTCAACGGTGGAGTTAATGTTTACTATTTCTAGGTAAAGTATTTAAATCATCTCATTGACGAATTTCGAGCTCTAACCGTTTATGTCGACATTTCCTAAGAAATGCTGACATTATTAGTTTCCGGATATGAGAGGTAGTATATATAACATATTATACTCGGTAATATGTACTCTTTGATCGAACGCTTGTTGCTTGTTTGTCGCTTAGTAATCGAGTCGTTAGTAATTCGTTCTCCTTCTAAAAAAACATACAGTCGAATTAAAAAACCTCCTAATTTTTATTAAAGTCGGTTAAAAAGATGATTTGATTCACAGAACAGAACAAAATTCACAGAACTATAGAAGACTTTTATCGAACTAAAACAATCGTCCCTACTTGTCCGAATGATTTTATTTTCTTTACTTTAGAAATAAAGTAAGCTTTGGACTTTATTATTGTGTTTCAATCAATATTTTAAATGTTTTTAAAATAATACTACCACTGCTTGTTTTTGTAATTTATCGATATATGACTGTCAGTAATAAGGTCACAGCACTAGCACATACCTAAGCTCTACATTCAACTCAGGTGCGAACAGTACCAATTAGTTACTTATGGGAAAACTAGCTTTAAATGGTACATGGTACAATGGTAGTAACCCCCCTTATCCTAAGTCAACTGTACCTTTGTGCCTTAAGCCCCCACGCCATTTATTATACAATATTCATATACATATTCTATGCCCACGGTTCTCTCGCCGCTCCCAACGAATGTCTGTTTTAAAGCGTACATAAGTAGTTCATCTTATTCTTTAATATTGTTACAGTACTTTTTAGGGTTCCGTACCCAAAGGATGCCAATGGAACTCTATTACTAAGCCTTCACCGTCCGTCTGTCTACCAGCGGGCTGTATCTCATGAACCATAGTAGGTATTAGGAAGCTACTGCCACTATAAAAAAAAAAAAAAACGGTGGCACCATACAAAACACGTGATGCTTTGGCGTTTCCTGATTGTCCTTAACAATCGAAGAAGTACTTTGGGGCCAATTCTGTTGTACACCATCTCTAAACTAAACTAAAATGACAGCTGTATTTTTGTTCATATCCCTTCGTTAACACTCCCTGCGGAAAGGGGCAGCACTAGATTTAAAGCTAGATTAAAGCCACATTGTGTCAAATCTTAAACCTCTTCGTGTGCGAGTCAGACTCACACTTAGCCAATTTTTCTTTAATATTGTTACAATCGTTTCTTATTTTAAGTAAAATGGTATTGATATTAAGTATTGTTTGACGAATCTATTTATAGCTATACTGTCTGGGGGCATATGATTATGAACATCGCTTAAATCCCTATTGTTCTAATATTGTTGACGTTCGTGTTTAAGAATAATTACCTATAATCCTTATATTAGGGAGGTCAGGTTCGTGACATAAATTTGGGCAATATCAAAGGAGTTGGCCAATCAGGATTGTTATATTGTAGCAATCATTTTACCGCAATAACCCTGACAATATTACAAGTGACCCGTGGGTTGAAACATGACGCTCGCCTTTCAAGATAAATGTCACCATCTTGTATCTTTCCCTCGTTATTCTTTAACCTAGTTCAGAGGGCTTACCGTCATCAATTAAAGGAGAGTATTTTTAAATTGACATTTAATATGTTGCACCTTAACGTTTTTGAAATAAGGATTATAATTCTGAAACAAGAACATCAACAAGATTAAACTAATACTACTTTAAGCGCTGATTGTAAGCCCCCAGTTTACATCTATACTTATTATATAAAATATAAAACTACTATCTGATGCCCGCGACTTCGTACGCGTGGATTAAGGATTTTCGGTTCCCGTGCAAAGGCTTTAATTTTCCGGGATAATAAGTATCCTTTGTGTTATTCCAGACTATTATTGCGCACAAATATAGATTACTATTATCTTTGTGCCTTTCAAACAGATCCGTTCAGCCGTTCTGGCGTGATTAAGTTACAAACATCCACCCATCCAAACTTCAAAATCCATTCATTTATGATATTAGTATTTAGTATAGAAGTTTATATTAAATTACACTACTATTTTATTACACCATTAAACTAGATTACACCCATTACATCTGCGAGTTTTTTAAGAAGTTAAAATATATCACTAGCTTTAACGGTAAAGGAAAACATCATGAGGAATCCTGCATGCCTGAGTTTCATAACGTTCTTAAAAGATGTGTGTAGTCTACCATACCGAACTTGGCCAGCGTGGTGAAAAATAGATTCCTTGCAGAATGACGTAAATCGTAGACATTTTCGTGGCTTTACTTAAACTTATAACGTCGAAGTAGTTTCAAACTTCCACGCTGTTCGAGTTGGGAAACTTTCAACCACCTGGACCGGATGTAAATGGAGCTTTGGCAGCTTGCTTGAATAAAAGTTTCACGGAAATGTTAATGTAGAGTATGTTATGTAACACTGACATAGTGTTATGTCCAATACGGTGTATTATTATTTCCGCTTCTTAATCCTGAGGTGAGATTGTGTAAGAATTGCCGATCAATTCGTCAAAGCTCGGCGCCAAAGTAAACTAAACCATAACAGCATTGAATTAGAGCTCAATTTCGTGTATCCATTCTCATACGTTTAGGTATGTACGATACCTAAATTCAATGAGGTTATGGTTTATTTTACCTTGACAGCGAACTTTGACGATTTGATTGGCTACTTTTAGACAATCAGGGGGCAGACGTGTATAACAGCATAACGATGCTATTTTTATTTTTTACTTGCTGATGCCCGCGATTTCGTCCGCGTGGATTGAGGTTTTTTGGTTCCCGCGATTACTCATTAATTTTCCAGGATAAAAAGTAGCCTATGTGTTATTCTAGACTATAATATCCCTCAGTGCCAAATGTAATCCAGATCCGTTCGGCCGTTCTGGCGCGTGATTGAGTAAAAAACATCCATCAATCGAAACTTTCGCGTTTATAATATTAATAGATTAGAATAGATTCCATTACAAGTTAGCCCTTTACTGCAATCATGCCTAGATAGTAATGATAATGCAGTCTAAGATAGTAGCGGCCTAACTTAGTAGGGGAATGACAGTTATATTAAAGCCATTACTTTAATCGGCTACAACATTGTATCGTATGGATGGAACGCTACATAACTTGGCGGTACGTCTTTGCCGGTAACGTGGTAAGTCGCCACGACAGAAGCCCCCACCTGCCTAGACCAGAGAAAATGTATGCAGGAGGATTTATATTTTCAGAAATTTCTCTTGTCTGACCTGGTGGGAGGCTTCGGCTGTGGCTAGTTACCACTCAACCGGAAAAGACGTACTGCCAAGCGATTTTACGGTCGAAACGATGCCTTGTAAGGGTGATTAGATTAGCCCTCTACCATATTTGACTGCATCATCACTTATCGCATCAGGTGAGATCGCATTCAGGGACTAGCTTATTGTGGAATAGTAAGAAAAAATACTATAAACGTTGAAAAAGTATAAAAATACTACAAATAATACATAAAAATTAATAAAGTGTAGCGGATCTGTACCTAATAGGGATGAGGTCAACTCAATCAAATCAGCAACCCTTTATCAAACTCAAAAACGCGCTTCTAGTTCGGAAGTTTATATGATATACATACTTAGTTGTGACGACATCTTCCAACACACCTTTTTTCTTTCTTATCAATACTTATTTTTTTTTTTTTTTTTTTTTTTTTTTGTATGGAATATTTCCTTTTAATATTTTTTTTTTAATCCAGATGCGTTTAATTAATTATTTTAAATTAGGGTACAGTATATTTATTTCAAAGGCATACTTAGTTGAAAATGATTACCAAACTAACAGAATATGTGAATTTTAGGTCTTTTTTTAAGTCCCTCTATTTAATAACCAGAAATCAATATCTTTTTTCATTCAACATTCATAGAAAACATTCCCTATTTCAATAGAAAACACAACTTTTGTAGGGACGAAAGCTAAATCGAACTGGATAAGTATTAGCACTATACACTCAGCTTCGGTATCGTTATTTTCCGCTCAATCAATTCCCTCTTCTCGCACTATTTACTTTGTCGGCGAATTCCGAGATAGAGGCCGCGCTTTTCACCACAAAACCGAGATCTAAGTATACCCACATAATTTATTAGTACCTGGGTGACGGGTATTTTTTTTTGGTAAATCGTGTTTTTTCTGGAAATTATATTTAAATACAAATTACATACTGAAGAAATATGAACAATATTTATCGATCTTACCGACATAATAATAAAAAAATATGAACTGCTTATTTACATAAAATATCATCAGTGCAATTGGGCTCATAATATTATTATTATGAGAAAATTTATATTTTCTCACTAAAGAGGGAACTTGAATAAAAAGGGAAAAAATAATCGGACTGGTGACACCTGGACTCGAACCGGGCCTTCTGCAGGACGACCGCGTATCTTCTGCATTAATCATTGTTACAGTATTAATTGTTGTGATTGGCTGAATTTATGGTATTCTTGCTGCGTCAATGGATTTTGTCCAATAGTGGAAGAGTGTTATCCAATCAGAGGTGATTGCGATCGTTACACAGAAGATACGCGTGTCAGAGATACGCGGTCGCCCTGCTGGTTTTTGGACCGCCCAATTTCCCATCGGAGCTAATAGAACTTGTAGATGACAGCGAAATTTACCTTCCTATTCTAATGACATTATAGCAGTTTTCACTGAAAATAAGGATAAAACGAAATTCTAAAATCGAATCCTACCTAGATCGATTATACTAAATTTCATGAAAATTGTTTAAGACGTTTCAGATAATATAATATAAGATATATATAGAAGAATTGCTCGTTTAAAGGTATAATATGAGTAAGCGATATTTTAGTATTCGTTCTGCTCCAACGATTGAAACACAAAACAGATTTTCACCTCTCATGCTCCAAAAGTGTATATTTTTTGCAAAACGTAGACGGTTGTTTATATGCATAGCAAATACTGTACTGTATAGGGTCTATATACTACAGAATAAATACTGTAGTATATAGGGGAGGGACGAGTGGCCTAGTTGTGACAACGCATATCAGTCGATTGGGAATTTTAAGCAAGTCAGTAACTGGATGGGTGACCGAATATGGAGGTACAAATTTGGCCGTTTCGTTTCCTCTAATAAAAATTGTTAAAAACTCTTAGTTTAAATTCGAGTCGTATAGGGAAGGACGTGGGAACTCATCGCATTATTATCCCAAGAAAACTCATTATTAATGGAAAGGGGTCACGACCCTCATTAATGAGGAATACGACGCAAAGAGAGATATAGGGTAAGCTCACCCATGTCCACTAGTTGAAAAAGATTTAATGTAGGTAATTCATCGCTAAGGGTGTGGTCGATCCGTGAAGATCATCGGCAGTCGCAAACAGCAGTGCCTACTTAATCCAATAGAAGACCGGTCTATTGGAAAATGAGGGGTAACAATGTGAAGAAAAAGGTAAATGGATAAAAAGACCTTTATGTGACCTTTAAAAACCTTTCAGCTTAGCAGTAAGTACGTATAACTATCGTATGCTCGTTTTACAACAAGGCTAAAGGAAATCACTACGATAATAGGGATGAATGATGCCTATATCGAAAATAAATTATTTCTAACTGATTATTAAATAGAGGGTCTCCCAAAAGACCTTTTTTTTTCTTTTTTTTTTTAGGGACTTTTATACTTATATACATGTCAGCCCCATTATAATCTAAATTTATATAGAAAACAAAATCCACGGTAACTTACAACAAAAAAACAAAGAGTAAGTGCAGTGCCGGTCGGCATTTAAGCACCTTGGGATTCCAACGCTTTTTTTTTATCCACTACAAGTTAGCTCTTGACTGCGATCTCACCTGATGGGAAGTGATGAAGCAGTCTAACCTGTTAGGGCCATGGCAGTTATATTAAACCCATACCCCTATTCGGTTTCTACACGGCATCCTATACCGGAACGCTAAATCGCTTGGCGGCACGTCTTTGCTGGTAGGGTGGTAACTAACCCCGGCCGCAGCCTCCTACCAGGCCAGACTAGGGAAAATTCAGAAATTATAAATACCCAAATTGACCCTGCGGGGGATCGAACCCGGGACCTCCGCACGTTAAGACAACAGCGCTACGCACTGCGCCTTGGAGGTCGTCAAACGCCTATCGATTCTTAGATCTATGTGCCACGCCCATTGCCACATCAAGTTAGAGACTCTTCGCGCTAGGTTACTCTAGTTCTCACAACTCATAGAGTATTATAGTATTATAGATGCGAAAGCGATTTATTGGTATATCCTTCAATTACACCACCAAGGAGCAACGGATTGATGCAACGTTTATTCAGAGCCGGAGAGTGATAGAGAGACATAGGCTACATTATGTCCCGGTATTGACTCCGAAGGTGGGAAGATGACCTACGAGCCACAGCAGGAATTTTATGGAGGAGAATAGCGCATGACCGAAAAACATGGAAGAACCTGGGGGAGGCCTATGCTAATGAGCAAAACAATCGTACATTACCGGTGTCTTAGATTTAAGTTATTATAATTTTGTAAATTCGTAACTCTGTAATTAATGTAAGGTTGTTAAATAAAGGCTAATAATAATAAATAATAATAAAAATAATTGACTTTGAAAAATGGTCAGATTATGTTTGGAAGTATCTACTATTTCGAAAAAATATATTATTTCAGCTGAAAAATAAGGTTTGGTAGATTAAATTGGCATTTGAAATTTAAATTTTAAAATTCGCGCCAAAACGCCCGCCGGTGTCATGGCGTCGTTTGGAACGTCACTATTGTTTTTACCTATGTACTCTGTGCAGTGCGCAGTAAACGATAGTGCGATTGTCAAAGCTCGAAAACAAACAATTGTGACGTCATTCGCTTCTTGGTGTTTAATCCAATATGACGGATTGCTGTATTTTATAGTTTCATTTTATCAAAATAAATAGCAATTTCACTCGAAATAGAAAAATAAATACGTTTTTTATAATCCATGAATCCTATTTCGTTAGATAAATTCATAACTTCATTGATTCTTGGTTACTGTCATCATGCCTATTGAATAGAAACCAAATGAGTATATAAATTCATACATAATTATACAGCGATACAAAATAATATTTACCTCCATATTATACCTCTATGATATTAACTTTGAAACTCAATGAAAACGCACTTAGCCGTGAAAATTTCATTGTTCGAGCATACGGAGTAAATTGTCTTCGCTAAATACATTAGGTACATACGTGTACAATACACGATAATGGAATTCTCTATAAATAAGTCAAATGTAGAAGACGCGGTTTTAGCCTAGTGGTTAAGACACCCGACCTGCAGTGCGGGGTTCGATCCCCAGGCCTTTTTTCAAAGTTATGTACATTTTAAGAAATTAAATATCACTTGCTTCAAACGGTGAAAGAAAACTTCTCAACTCAAACTCAAAGTACCTATATTTATTCAAAATAGATACCTACACAGTACATCTTCTGAACGCTTCGTTTACGAAGTATAAGACTTGATGGTGATAATTAACCACGGTGTCTTAAAAGCGTCAAGATTCCAAACGCGCCCTGGTCTGGGAAGAGCCCACAACAAACCCATCGTTTGTTTTTTTTTTATTATCACTATCTCACAAATGGAAACCTCTCCATCTCACAAACATCGCGAAGAAACCTGCATGCCCAAGAGTTCGTCATAATTCCCTCAAAGGTGTGTGGAGACTGCCAATTCGCACTTGACAAGCGTGGTGGACTATGGCCAAACTCTTCTCATTCCGAGAGAAAACTCGTGCTCAGTTTCTAGTGAACAACAAGAGTGAGATATCCGCATATATCTCTCTCTTATCTCTTGTCTCTTATCAGCCGGCAATTGGGTTGATAAAAGAGATAGATATGCGGGCAAACGAACATGCAATGTAAACGCTTAGCACGGATTTGGATCCAGTATAACTGATTCAGAATTCAGTAGAAATTCGTATGCAAAATATTCTGCTTCACTTCAATCGGTACTAAAAGCACTTTGATTCGTGGGCTTTATATAAACGTTGATGCTCAATTCACCATTCATTCTTCACTAGCTTATCTGCCCCGGCTCCACGCGGGTGGCACCTTACTGTAAGCAACAATCCAGAAGTAGGTATTAATAAAACACTTTTAATATATTTGTCTTCTCATTTGAAACTTGCACGAGTAAATGGTTAAACGTGTAGAGGTTCTACGACAGATTTAATGTAATCAGATGAAAGTTGGCTATACTTAAAGACAATATTCATTTGATCCGGCCAGGATTGCTATCGTTAACCTCTAAATCAAATTGCGATCCAAACAAAAAAGTATTAAATTATCGCTGTGTCTGACGACAGGAGACTGAATTATTATCTTTTTTTTTTTTTTTTTCGGATTGAGTATGCTGCATAGGCCCTACTGGCCGCTACAGCGTCACCGGGGGGATGGGCGAGCGCTAAGCGTCGCCGAGAAAAGAGCCCTAGGGCTCGATGACATCGGGGGAGGCAACGTCTTCCTAAGGGCGCCTCCTATGAGGCTCGGACCACGGCTTAGGATGACGTTGGGACGAATGGGAGGTCGGTTGGACTAGGTTAGTCCACACGCCCCCGAGGCCGTGGGTTAAGACCACGTCCGGGTGACGTAAGATATCGGGGTCCTCGTCTTCGCCGGCGAAGACGCTGTGTTTGACATGTGTTGGTGTGTAGCCCTAAGTAGGGCTATATGGCGTCCGTAACAACTAAAACTACCACAGATTAAATCGAAAGACATGAAACGTGTCAAACTGATAGATATGATACTTCCTGTTTCATGAGGTACAATGACAAATCGTAATAATGCTAACATTATGTACTAATCATACTAATTTTATAAATACAAAAGTGTGTTGGTTTGTCATTCAATCACGCCTTAAATAATTAAGGAGTTCGCGCGGGAATAAAAAACTTTAACCACGCGTACGAAGTGGCGGGCATCAGCTAGTGTTAAATATACGTCCCCACACAGGTCAGCCTGCTAAAATCTAAGATTGAGTCATCACTTACCTCCAGGTGAGTTCATATTCAAGCATAACTAATGATGGAATAAATAAAAACCATATACTTAATATTATAAAAATATTATTTTGGACTCAGTTTGGTTTCAGTATTAAAGTTTCTCATTAAAACATCCAAGAAAGTACATATGTAATGCACAGGAACAGGATAGAAATAAATTGCTGAGATTTTAACTAAATTACGAATAGAGCCTGTTATTGACTGCTTATTGTTTCTTCTTAGTAGAATTTTCTCTCCGGACTGGCGCGGTGGTAGTGTCCTGCCATAATATCATAGGTGGCACCAGTTGTAATCCAACATGAAATAACATTTCATTTTATTTCTTTGTTGAATATAAATTATAATTGTACTCAGCGATTAAACTAATTTAATCACTAGACTCCATTCTTTTACTATATTAATTTAATCTCCAACTCTCCGTTAGATTATAATACTGATGGCAACCCTACCGAGCAGTAATACAATTGAAATTGTTACCAGTTTAGGATTATCGCTTAAATAGAAGCACTTTACATGCAAATTGTTTAATACTTTACTTTAAACCGATTAAGGTCTCGTATACATTAACGTATTTTTAACCGACTTCTAAAAAAGGAGGATTCCGATTTGAATTTTTTTTTTCAGTCCTTAGAGGAAGCTCTCGAGGTGGTCCCATAAAAAATTCTGACTCCAAACCCTCGATCCTGACACTAAAAAGTTAAAAATAAAAATTCAAGTAAACAAAGAAATATTTTAAGATACCTATCGATATTATACTCTCTGCGATTGCCTCTCAAGTCTCGATAAACTCTAGATTAAGTACACCAAATTAGGTCTAAATACGTAGCAAGTGAGTAATTTATTTGAAATCAAGAATTACATAATAATTTGAATATTTACACTAATTAAAATAACTACAAAAAATAAAACTACCGGAAAAATGTCTAATTATTTTTATAAGAAAATTTACACTGCCCAAATGATCACTCATGGGCATAGGGCTTAAAACACTGGAGCTATTGCTTCTCTGAATTTACTTCCATCTGGTGAAAGCATCCGCTTCATACAGCTGCCAACGCTTATAGCAATCGTCGTCGTCAACCAATGGACGTCCACTGCTGGACATAGGTCTCCTGTAGGGTCCTCCACAAGCCACGGTCACGCGCCACCTGGATCCAGCAACTCCCTGCGACTCTCTTGATGTCGTCAGTCCACCGTGTGGGGGGTCTGCCGACAGTGCGGGGTCGCCATTTCAGCCCCTTGGGACCCCAACATCCATCGGTTCTCCGAACTATGTGCCCGCCCACTGCCACTTCAGCAGCAACTCTTCGGGCTATATCGGTGACTCTGGTTCTACTACGGATCCCTTCATTCCTCTTCACTCCATTTGATCACGTAGGGACACTCCCAGCATAGCCCGCTCCATCACCCGTTGAGTGACGGTGAGCCTTTTTATCAGGCCTATAGTCAGCGACTTATAACAATGCTTATGCAATATTTCTTCAATTCTTCTTTTTAAATTCTAAAACCAGAAAGTCTACAATAATGAAACAATTGGCAGTATGGCCCCAGAGATTGGCATAGGCTTGTTTATTTGTCTTAGGACTTAGATGAAAGACGCATGTGTACAACGAGCCTAAAATGGGAAACTCAGCGATTCAGCGAGTGCTCTCGAACCGTGGTCCGGAGCAGTAGCGGACGGGGTGGAGTGGGCGGCCCGCCCCGGGACCGACTCTAGGGGGCTTCTAAATCTTATTAAGGTAATATAGGTATTAATAAAATGATTTAATCCTTAAACAAGGGCTACAAACATTATTATTTTGATCAGAAGATATTTGTTTCTGTAATATTAATAACCCTGTGCGTTCCGCAATCGGGTAAAAATAATAACGCTCGTTAGTAAGAAGCCGCTGGATTTAGATGGCGCAAGATCGCGGCATTTGGAGGTTCCTGCAATAGATCTAGCTACATGATATTATATCAAACAGTGGACGTCGCGTCGATCGGATAGCCACGCAATAATATTATTTTGAACTGGAAATCCAAGTTCGTTTTTGTAAAATAACAAGCATACAAGTAGCATAAAATATATTATATCTTCTTCTTTTTTTGGTATTTGGCTTTCAAAACAGTGCCAAAGTAACTTTATATGCATTTACAAGCAGAATATGCCGAACAATAGACGTTTATGAAATGGCATTTGGTCCGACAAACAAAAACAGAAATCCAAAGTATTTTTTTAAATAATATTAATAGGTAATTCCGCCCCGGGCCTCTGCCGGCTGAGTCCGCCACTGGACCAGAGTGGGCGGGAGTGGTCTATATTTGGCTCTCTTTAATGCAAGGATTATAATATTGAATTTATTTTTGATATTCCGTTAATCCGCCTTAACTTTCTAAAATACCGCTTCTACTACTGAAAACTGTATTGCCAGAGTTCTAGCCATATTTAGTAGCCAGAGGTTATACAAAGGGTTATTTAAATGAGTGAATGAGAGAATCTAATTAATAATTATAGATCTAATAAATTTAAGATTTTATAGATTACCTAGTTACTTTGTAAATTTGCACGTCAGCAATGACAAAACATGTTTATTTTTAATGTGTCTATCATCTTAATTGCACAAGTTTCTTGCAAATAAATAAATGATTTGATTATTTGATTTTGAAGATGTTTTGTGAGATGGTGACAAATAAAAAAACCGGGCTGAGTTTGTTGTGAGCTTAAGTTTTAAGATACCGTCGTTATTTATCAAAATCAAGTCATATACTTTGTATTATCGATGGTTCAAAAAGTGTAGACGTACCTATTTTGAATAAGCATATTTTAAATAAAAATAAAAAAAATAAAAAAATCATTTTTTTTTAATTGAACTAAATGCTAGCTAGCCTAACCTAATTACTATATAAATCATGCCCACGTGGAATGGTGTCAAGAATGCTGGCTGCATTTCCGCGCTGGACAGCCAGGCTGATCCTTTGCGTAAAAATAAATGATATATTATTAATTGCTTGGGTACATAATGTAGGCCTTAAAAATAATATTTCCCTTACAATGGTGTGCGAATGGTTATGTATTTTTAAGTTTAAATTTCATTCGATCATAGGTCTTAAAGTCATCATTTATATCTGTTACCGTAAGAATTCCGTTTGCAATTTCGCGAGTTAGATTATAATTTAACGGTTTTTACAATCTTGCAGTGACATATCATTATCTTATTAATGATTTGATGTAAATTGTAGTAAACCTACAATTTACATCAAATCATACAAAAAACCTACATAATATATTAATGCTTGTATTTAAATTAAATAACTTGGAACTATACGTGTAATATATAAAAGCAAAAGGTAACTGATTCATCACGATATCTGAGGAACTATAAAGCATACATATTTGAAATTTGGAAGGTAGGTTTCTTCTATGCTGTAGACGTCCGCTAAGAAACGGCTTTGAGAAAATTAACCCCTATGGGGTTGAAATGGTGGTTGGAATTTTGTATGAAAGTCCTTTGTTTTTGAAGTTAGAGACATGAAAATTGGCAATTAAGTTAATAGTTATAAATAATAAAAACTTATATAAGCAAATTCACGAAAATTCACCGCAAAGAGGGTGAAATGGGGGTTGTAAGTTTGTACGAGAGTCTTATGTGTTTTAAGTTAGAGACTTGAAAATCGGCATTCAGGTTATTAGATTTAAATAATAAAAAACAGCCAATGCTATAGCCGCTATAAGTAGGCCTTTTGCAGCGGGAAAATCTCATAGGAAATTAGAAATTGTACGCGGACGAAGTCACGGGCGACCTCTAGTACGTGTATATACTACTTAAGTAGGCAAATGAATGTAATGAAACCTGCCACAAAGAGAACTGTGTCTGCCTAGGCATTATTTGCGTTGAAAGTTGTTATGTAGTGAACAAGTGCACAGTAAATTGTTAACGAGCTTCCAACTTCGTTACTCACAGAAGTAGCGCTACGCTAGCATATTGTTTAGTTAGTAAACAGCAGGCTAGCACAGGCGTAGTTTAACCACAGAATACTAACGTAAATAGTACAGCTGGGGACTACCTCCGTGGCGCAGTGTGTAGCGCTGTTGTCTTAACGTGCGGAGGTCCCGGGTTCGATCCCCGGCAGGGTCAATTTGGGAATTTATAATTTCTGAATTTTCCCTGGTCTGGCCTGGTGGGAGGCTTCGGCCGTGGCTAGTTTCCACCCTACCGGCAAAGACGTGCCGCCAAGCGATTTAGCGTTCAGGTACGATGCCGTGTAGAAACCGAATAATATGGTATGGGTTTAATATAACTGCCATGCCCCTAACAGGTTAGCCCGCTACCATCGTAGACTGCATCATCACTTACTATCAGATGAGATGGCAGTCAAGGGCTAACTTTTAGTGGATTAAAACAATTAAAAAAAACAGTATGCTAACAACAAACTCTGCCGGGTAAACAAGATGGGAAAGTGGGTCTGTCTGTTATCCTTCCACGGCGCATCCGTTAATTCTATTTTGACGGATACAGAGAAAAGCCATAAGAATATAGACTAGTGGTTCACCCCGTACTGAGACCTCGCGGTATCCATAGGATAGTATTAACTATATATGTATTGTAATAATTATCTTTTAAGATTAGACGCTAAAGAGCTAATATCAAGAGTTACTAGAGAAAATCTCCACTTTGAAAGCCCCCCATTTCAGGTATTTCGTCAATTTTAGAGGAAAAATTAAAAAAAATATATACTTTTGGACTCTATTCCTAATTATCTTTCAAATGATATGCCGCGACGCTATGTAAAGTTATAAAAAATATTTTACTTTGCTTCTATGAGAGCCCCCCTGAAATAAAGATTTTTATAATTTTTTAAGCCATATTCGGCTGGAGGCCATCGGTTTACATATTATATTGAAATTTGAAGTAATTACGTTCAGTAATTCAGACGTTATAAGGCTCTGACGGAGGGACGGACGGACGGACAAGTGCAAATTTACTCAAGTAGACTCAGAGACCTTCGCTTCGCTCGGTCAAATAGACTTTTTGTCCCAGAAAATCATAGAGATCCCATGGCATAATCTATAAGTATACGAGAGTATATAGGCTACAAAGTTGTATCTACCTGTTAGAATAGATGTCATACTCGTAGTTCGAAAACTCGTTAAGTAGTTGTTAGTTTGAATTGTATCAAAGGCAGAGCTATGAAATGTATCAAAGGCATTTAACTGTTTTGATACCATTCATAGAACTTCCGACAAAGTTATACAACCAAATTTCAGTCTAAAACTAGATCTGAAACCTCTAAGAGGGTATTTGACGAATAGTTCAATCAGCAACTTTTTTTCAAACGTACTAAGATTTATATGAAATTCTGAAATGTGATGTCATTAAAGTTCGACGACGTTTTTACTTTAATCGATTGCTTAAAATGGTTATTCAACATAAAACTACCAGAGGACGTGGATATTACGACTTTCGGGAGATCCTCTATTTAATAATCACAAAAAAAAATTGAATAGTAGTCAAATACCCAATTCAAGAGTCCACTTTGACGACGTGCCGCCAAGAGATTTAGCGTTCCATTACGATGCCGTGTAGAAACAGATTAGGGGTATGGGTTTAAAAATGCTATACCCTTAACAGGCTAGCCCGTTACCATCATTACTTACCATCAGGTCAAGCGATTAAGTAGAATAAAAAAAAATTCTCTCTTGACAATTTATTGTCCATAAAATATTTTTTTTCCTCTGAACTAGAACTAAAGTCCAGGACGTCATGATTTGCAGCTGTCTGTCTGCTACGCTTTCACGGCCCATTCTTTCAACCGATTTTGATGAAATTTGTTATATAGGTAGACTGTATCCCGGGGAAGGACATGAAGGCTACTTTTATCTCGGAAAATTAAGGAGTTCCCGCGGGGAAAAAAAAGTTGAACCACGCGGATGAATTTGCGGGCATCATCTAGTATTATTATAAATGCGAAAGTGTATCCGTCTGTCTGCTACGCTTTCCCGACCCACCTTTTCAACCAATTTTAATGAAATTTAGTACCGAAGTCGATTGTATCTCGTGTCGGATTTTCCCTCCCATCGGGCTAAGGGAACAGAGAGTACCTTGTGTTTGCGCTCGCACTAGTGCACTATAATATCTCCCGCAGAGCTAATCTCTGGAGATTGACCGCCGTGGCAGAAATTCGGTCAGGAGGACATTATTATTACCTCGGGGAAGGACATTTAGCTACTTTTTATTCTGCAAAATTAAAGAATTCCCGCAAGAATCAAAAAAATGCTTAATCCACGTAGACGAAATCGCGGGCATTGTCTAGTAGAGTTTTAACGCCAACGCGGTTAAAGGAGTGTATGTGAATGTACACTATATACCTATATTAAGTTAGTTTGTGAACATCTGTTACTGATAGTGGGCAACGACTTGTGAAATGGGCGAAGCGATTACAAAGTAACTGAGTCGAAAATAAAATACGGATATAACAACCATCAACATGGACAAAACGAACAGTATATTATATTTTACACTACATTATTTGTAAAGTTGGTTGGTTGGTACTCACATCGCTATTAAAATCTGTCTGTCTGTCAACAACCCTTTTGAATATTGGATAGAAGCAGGCGTTGCTTTGCGGAAGTTCATGACAATGAAAAAACTAGAAGTTTAATTTGTTATAATCCGCGACAACAAATCTATGTGGTACAGTGTGTATCCCGTACCTATAATACCCCGTGACATTCACCACACCACAGAAATCCCCCAAAACTACCCTCAACGTACGTTTCACTCCGATACGGGAGCATCTTCAGGAGATGTTGCCTCCACAATGCACGATTTTCACATTTCTTCTTCATCGTTTTCATTTCTTACTTTTTCTGCAAATAAACTGTAAAAGGTTGTATAATGCACGAAACACACACATTGAAAATTACACGATCGTTTTTGCCTGCAACTAAGGCATTAAACATCGCCTTAATTTTTATGAACTTGTAGTACAAATATTATTGTGGTTTATTGAAGTGAAAACTTCTTTAGGCGCGTTGAGCACTTTTTGGTAGGGGGTAAACATGTAGATTCACGTGACCGACATGCTCGCGTGACCGACATGCATGCGAACAGCGACATGCTCGCGAACATATAAATATACTCCTTTCGAAATTTAATGCCTCAGTGTTAAGTTTCATATTTTAATAATTTTAATAAAAAAAAAAATTTTAAAAAAAAAATTCACTTCTATCGGCAGTCCCAATGACTGGCAATATTTTTTTTTTGTGAAAAGTTTTAAAAATATACAAAAAGTTGGAGTTTTTTTTTATGTTATACTTGTGACAGTTATAAGATATATTTGCATACTGAAGTGTCAGTAAAATAAGCAAGGCCTTTTAAAATTTGAAGAACGTTGTTAACCTCTTCAATATTTAGCCATTAAAATTTATATCATTTCATTTCAGTCAATAAAAATAAGGACCTTTGAGTGAAATAAAAATTAAAGTAAGGACATAATAAACCTTTGAATGAAATAACATCGTGAATTCACTTTAGTTTTACACAGAGCTCCGGGAAATAGAAGTTCCACTAACAATAACCATTCGTCAGATTGCGCTGAAAGCTCTCGCAGTTAGTGCTCTGTGGAGTTTTAACGAGCTGTCTAGATCTCCCAGATAGCTCGCTTTTACCGCTAAGAAGAGATTTAATGATAAAGTTGCCGTCTTTTGGTTGTTAATGACAGCTATGCCTAAATACTTTCTTATATTGCATAATTTTAAGATAATTAATAAATGAACATATATTTTGTCTATTAATTTATTTAATAGTACCTAGTCAAACAAATATATTATATATTAGTATGTACAAAATATTTGCGATATTCATTTCTTTGGTTTTCCTGTAAAGTTAATTTTCAAAGATACGTCCAATAATAATATTTTTTTAAATTTCATTTGTAATAAGGTTAGCCACACACTAATGAAAACTATTCCAAAATTAATGACGTCATTATAGTTACTTTAATGAGAAACTGTGATCGACGGACGGATCTATAACAGGGTTCCAATTGTTTACAGGTACAGAACCCTAAAATTACTTGTGATCATGTC
Organism: Erebia palarica; assembly: GCA_964035005.1. Classification (NCBI taxonomy): domain Eukaryota; kingdom Metazoa; phylum Arthropoda; class Insecta; order Lepidoptera; family Nymphalidae; genus Erebia; species Erebia palarica. The sequence goes on from OZ035992.1 coordinate 7,208,536, forward strand.
CTCCTTGGCGAATCCACCACGGTGACTGAAGCGTTTGAAATAGGCTTCTGCTTGACGTCAATCATGCTTATGAAAAGCAATGATGAGGACTAGGTTCGAGCGCGCTTGCCTAGAAAATGCCTATTCACTATTGCCTTGAAAGGCGCCGGAAGGGCGTTCCAAACCAACCCCCAATTATGTAAGGAAATCGTAATCGTAATCGTCTGTCAAACGTATAATTCGACCTGTTTAAGGAGGTCATAGATGCCTGCACGTCAAAACGCATGTACTCCTTAAAAAGTTCGAGTTAGACGTTATGAGCTGTCAAATGAATACTTAGACAGCGTTAGGCTTAGACAATTAGGCCTCAGGTAGCGGTTCGTATTAGAAATTTTGAATATCAAAAAAAAGGAATTCTTACTTTTATGCTCGCATTTCGAAACAATTTCTAAACTATTCTTAAATAAACATAAAAAATTGCTGGGTTTGAACCTGTGTCTCTCTGGAAATCACGCCCAGAATGTTTAACCGGACGCGATTCCCAGAGAGATGCCGGTTCCGCAATTTTTAATATGTATTTAAGAAAAGTTTAGAAATTTCCCTAGTGTGAAAAAAACTGTAATAAAAATTACAAAATTCGAAACAATTTCATAAACAAACAACTTTGCACTTCGAGTGCAACGAGAAAAAAAGAAGAAATAAAGTTTGAAATTAAATAATTTGAAATAAGCGAGCGAGAACGTGCTAGGAAATCTGTCCAGAATGGAAAAGGATTTATATAAACGAGATATAAGTCCGCCCGCAGACGGCCGCCCACGCGCCAGCCGTTCCGCTTAAAACCAGACTCGTGATTTGCCTACGCCTACGTTTATTTTTAAGCGAGCCTTTATGAAGGGTTATGATTTTAGCAGTGTATGTATGTATGTTTGTATTTATGTATGTTCCACCGTAGCGCCTAAACTGCTGGGGTCATACTACCGACGTTTAAAGCAATATAACTCCAAATGACAGTTTGACGTCATGTAACTTGACGTTCCTAAAATAAGGATTATACTCGTAATTCTAAAACACGAAAGTCAATAATATTGCAACGGTATGGCATTAAGTGCTAGCCTTTAGACCCCTGTACCGATTATAACGAATCGTCAATCGTTATTATGGTCCAGGTAGTATAGGATACAACTAACAAAATCGATATGAAATCGAAAATGGTGGTCAATACACATTTTTTCCAATGTAGTGGGACATCAAATAAAAGAGGAGCAAATTCTGAGTTCGTAAATGTGAATATAGTACAATTTTAAAATATACTAAGCGCCCAGAAAACAATTTTATTATTTCCGTAGACGGCTTCAAGTTTTTAAAACCTTTATGTACTTTACTAGTACTCGCAAGTTTCAAAAGAGCCTACCAAGTAAAGTTCCTGGTGCAGCTTTGAACGCTGTGGGTTTAAATGTGGTGGATCCAGTGTTTCATGCAAAATTCAATATAAAAAAATTTCATCATTATCTCAACCCATCGCCGGCTTACTATTGAGTACGGAGCTCTACTCAGAATGCGAAGAACCATAGACACGTCACACGCTCCACAGTCAACCTGTCCTCCGATGAGAATTAAAATCGTAAACGTTTGTCAAACGTATAATTCGATGTTTAAGGAGTTTATAGATGCCTGCATTTCAAAAAACATGTATGAAGTCCTTAAAAAGATCAAGTTATATTATGTTTTGAACTCTCCAATGATTGCGATTTTATTAGACAACTAGATGAAGCCTGCGACTTCGTCCGCGCGGAATACGGTTTTTTGGTTCCCGCGGGAACTCATTCATTTTCCGGGATAAAAAGTAGCCTATGTCCTTCCCCTGGATAGAAACTATTTCTATGCCAAATTTCATCAAAATCGGTTGAAGAGATAAATTTTTTTATTCCCGTGGGAACTCTTGAATTTTTCGGGATAAAAGTAGCCTATGTCCTTCCCCGGGATACAACCTATCTCTGTACCAAATTTCATCAAAATCGGTTGAACGAATGGACCGTGAAAGCGTAGCAGACAGACACACTTTCGCATTTATAATATTAAGTATGGATTGGGCCACTGGGTTGGGATCATTGATTTTGATTTCGGATCGCGATCTAGTTTGACTGTGTGCCGGGCGTACTGTGTAGTAAGCTATCTAACAATAAATCTTGGCTATCTCGATAAAACTTTACAAAAGACTTCAAATAGTAAGACGGATCCGAGCTTTCACGTAAACTTGACGAATGGGTATTGTTCGGTGAAATTGTGTTTCCTTGTGCAATCAGTCCTTGCCGGATAAAGCTATTGCACTGAGAAGAATTTAGGTTTAAAGATGTTTATTTTCTCCAAAGAAAAAAAAACTTGTTAAATTTTAGTTGGCTCCGGCTTCGCATGTAAAGTAAATACAGGGTGTCTCTGAATAAAGTGCAACCCCGAAAGGGTGTGAAACTAGACCATAAACGATCGACAAAAAAAATAGAAAAAAAATTGAATTTATTTTAGAATTTAGAGATAATTGAAAAAAGCAGTCAAAAAAATTGATTTTTTATGGACAAAAAGCAAAGTTTAAGTCATGATGCCACGTTTTTGCGAGCTTATTGTTATTTAGTCCTTACCGCCAAGTATGTGGCATAATAATTGTTTTTATTTCAAAGCAATCGACCCACTAATTTTGAAGAAATCTTTTTTTTTCTTACATAGAGTCTACTTATGAAATAACTAATAAAAAGTAAAATAATTTTTTCATATTTTTTGTCGATGATTTATGGTATAGTTTCAGCCCTTTCGGAGTTGCTCTTTATCCAGGGACATCCTGTATTATAAGTGCGAAAGCATACTTTGTTGGATTGTCCGTGCTTCGCAATACTTAATAGTGCTTTGGTTCTTCTACGGAACTTCATTTCCTTTTTTATTTATTTCTTTTATTTCTTTGGGTTCACAAACAACGACACAGTAGTAACGTCTTCTTAGTATAACAATACTATAACCAACCTCTTAAAGGCGCCAATACGCATTGAAAAGATATCGATATTATTAAAAGTCTTATAATATGATAAGTATAGTTTAAACGCGTAAAGTCAACTCCGAGTATAGCTTTCTCCATATATTGAGCTGCTTAAAGTTAAACCTCCTTTGCATAAAGACTTCCATCCATCCATCAGAGGCCAGCCTGTATTTCATCATCCACCCACTTCCCGCTACCTTTCAAGGTCGTCGGCCAGCGGGCTGGAGGTCGTCCCACACTGCGTTTACCGGAACGCGGTCTCCACTCCAGAACGCGTCTGCCCCAACTGTCAGATAATATGTGTGCTAACATAATTAAGTCATTCATTGATAGCTTTTCACGTCTTACTAATACAATATTACTTTATTAATACTATAGTGATTAGCATGCATTGCTATGAGGCCCTGCCAAGGCCATATTAGATATAATATTATTATATCTAATAATCTTAGTACACTACACCACTCACTACACAGCCCATTAACGTCCCACTGCTGGGCACAGGCCTTCACTCTCATAGGAGAGAGGGTATTATTTCATTTAATTTTTAACCGACTTCCAAAAAAGGAGGAGGTTCTCAATTCGGCGCGTATTTTTTTTAAATTGTATGTTACTGCATATCGCCGTAGTTTCTAAACCGATTTGAAAATTTTTTTTTCAGTGGTTACAGGGAGCTCGCGAGGTAGTCCCATAAAAATTTCTGACTCGAAATCCTCAATCCTGATGATGTAGGTGTACCTACGACTCGATGCTAGGGAGTTAGGAAATTTTGATGGTGAATGGTGAATATAGTAGGTATCACGTCACGTGTATACGATTCAACTCTGAGTCCCAACTCTTCAACCCTGATTCTGCAGGGTACAGACCTTTTATATAATATGGTGTCAAGCAACGACTATCATGTTAGTGATAATAACCGGGACCGACGGCTTAACGTACTCTCCGAGGCACGGGGGTGAAACACCGCCAACTTCCTAACTCCGGGCTAGTAATGAGAATTTAAAATCAGAAAAAATCCAATCCTTGTTATGGCCCGGCCCAGGACTCGAACCCGGAACCTCGTCGGCCGCAGTCAAACATGCTAACCACTAGACCAACGAGTCAGGTAGTACACATTTAATGTAATATACAATATATTATTATACCTAGTAAACAACGAAATTACATGGATATTATATACTTATTATTACTATATACTTATAAATTAATAATTATATACTTGTTGCTCATATTGGCACTATCCATTTTAAAATCTTTTACGCCTCATTTAAGCATAAAAATCTCCAGCTTGGTCTCGTAACATCCACATGTTGCTAATAAACAAAATTAGCTCGTTTTGGCTCCAAAATAAACAACGTGCGGTGTACAGTGTACGGGAGGCGGAAATCAAGCGATTTGCATAATGTGTTTACCCGTTGGGGTTATTTGGCTTGAAACAGCTCAATTTTGAACTTTGAAAGATGTTTTTTTAAATCGTAATTTGGTTTTAAAAAATCTCGTGGTAATTCCTTAGTATTCTGGGATGAAAAATAACCTTTGTCTTTTTTTTATTCCACAAAAGAAAGCCCTTGACAGCGATCTCACCTGATGGTAAGTAAAATAATGTCCTACCGTCCGAATTTCGGCCACGGTGACCTATCTCCAGAGAGATTAGTCATCTGCGCGGGAGATATTAAAGTGCACTATTGTGTACGCGTAGACAGATCCACTCTCTGTTCCTTTACTCTCATAGCTCGATGGGACGGAAAATCCGACACGACCAAAGAGAGATCAGGCGCAGAACCAACGGCTGTGCGAGCTCTCCGAGGCACGGGGGTGAAACACCGTCAACGTCCTTACTCCGGGCTAGAACCACAGAATAGGTAAAAGTACGCTAGTACTGAGAATTTCCTGTCAAAAAACCCCAATACTTGTGTTATGGCCCGACAGGGGACTCGAACCCGGGACCTCGTCGACCGCATTCCAATATCATGGTAATTGATGTACGTACAAAAGACCAAAAGTATCAAAGTCGCTAAATACCTCAATTTCCTCAAACTTTAAATGCTTCGTTAACTTTTAATGAGCTGTCAAGATTTCAAGATAGCTCATTTAATTATAATTAACACTATCTACCTACATCGAGGATACGAAATTAAATTACTTTGAGAATTCCAGCAAAGGCCTTTCAACACAATAGAAATCGGGCAGTAGCGAGTTAACTTGCACACGAATTGTTCCGCATATAAAAAACTAGTAACGACTCGTAGTAAATTTTAATATTTTCGCTTTGTTTAAATTTTACTGTCAAGAAAATAAGCGTTTTCATCTTACTAAAAAACTAGTCATCTTATGTTGACTTACTAATATTATAAATGCGAAAATTTGGCAAGGATATAGCTTACAGGCCCGGTTTTTATCCCGGATAATTATAGAGTTCCCCCGGCAGTAAAAAAATGTTAATCCACGCGGACGAAGTCGCAGGCATCTTGTAGTACTTAATATGATTTATGAAATGGCCCGCTGTTATGTTCAACATTCCATTGTGTATTTAATTCATTAGATACCAAAAATAAGAAAGAGTGAAAAGGCATCTTCTAGGCAATTCAAACCTCATCATTGCTTTGTATTAAGAATTATTGTCGTCAAGCCTATCGCCGTCGCCTATCTCGCAATAAAAAAATATTCGTTGAGTTTCTTATAGAGTACAGGCCCCGAGACGAAAGAACCCTAGAACCCTAATTACTCCCCCCAGATGTCACTAATGTGTGCCAGCACTAATTACACTCCCAATTTACTGCTGAATTGCTAATGGCCGAGTTTTAATCCAACGCCGGCGGGTTGTGAATAAAATACTCCAATTAAATTAATGCTTAAGTAAACCTGATCGCGTATCTAGAATAAGTAATATCCGTACGTACCGTACCCTAAACAAGACCTTTGACATGGTGATATTTGACACTATTTTAAACATGTGTTATTCTAGACGATTCCAATGACTTTACTCGAGTTGCAATTTTGAAAAATCCCGTGGCAACGTTTTGCTTTTCGGGAATGAAAAGTTTATGTTTCCCGGGGTTATCTCCATCTCTGTACCATATTTGGCCTGATGTACCATATTTCGTGATACGAAATGTGATCACTACACTGAAATCGTGAAAATAACCTATGTATGTAAATTCTGAGCTCTTAATACAAGAATTTTCAAGTCAGGTGAGATGCAATGCCGGTATTATAAATGCAAAAGTGTGTTAGTTTGTTGGTCTGTACAATCACGCTGCAACAGAGCTACTAAGTATCGACGTGATTTTTTGTATGGTTATAGTTGAGGATTTGGAGAGTGAAACAAATCCAGGAGAACTGTTATTTCCCTTTGATTTGTTTTAAACAGCACGTGAAGTGCGTGATGTCTGATGAAAGATGTGCGATCATGTGTACATGAAGGTTTGATTAAATTTACAGAAAGAAGCTCGGTATTGGATCGAGTTTATTTAAAATCAACGTGTAATAAATCCAAAATGGTTTACTTAGGTATTCGTTTTCGTTGAAAATGTTTAAAAATAAGCCGATGTTTTCGAGAAAATGATCGGTAAAAATTTGAATTTTCAATCAAGCTTATACAAATACCTGTAGTAAACATTTTGAATTTGCAATACGCAATTTTTTAAGCCCCTATAGCTAATCGTTTCCTATCCTATGCAGTACGGGAAATACAGGCTATGAGAGTGAAGGAATAGAGAGTTTCCGCACACATCGGTGCACTATATCTCCTGCTAAGCTGCTACTAATCCAAGTTATGACAGTGTTCATCTGTTTTAGCCTTTGAGGCTAAAACAATTAAAAAAATAATGTCCTCCCGACTGAATTTCGGCCACGGCGGTCTATCTTCAGGAGATTTTATAGTGCACAGGTGTATGCGCAAACACAGGTGGAATCTCTATTCCTTTACTCCCATCGGGATATGAGAGATATCCCGATGGGATGCAAAATCCGACACAACGCGACCGGTGAAAGTTCAGGCGCAGGACCGACGGCTTAACGTGCTCTCCGAAGCACGAGGGTAAAACACTGCCAACTTGCTAACTCCGGGCTAGTACTGAGAATTTTTTGTCAGAAAAACTTGTTATGGCCCAACCCGGGACTCTAACCTGGGACCTCGTCGGCCGCAGTCGAGCATGCTAACCTTTAGACCAACGAGGAAGTCAAACATAACGTCAGCTTTTTAGGAATATCTTTTAACAAAGTTTAATTCTTTACGAATTCCAATAATGAAAGGAAGGAAGTAACGAACGTTCAATCTTTAATTTTTTCTAATTTCCATTTCTTTTCTTTTAAGTTTTAAGAAGTAGGGTAGGTACTAGGTACCTCTTCGACAGAAAATTTTACAATAATTTAACAACCGGAAAGTTTCTCTTTTAATTAAGTGACTTTTCTGCGCTCTGCGTTTTATTGAAAAAGTTTCCTTTTCTATCTATTTTTCTATTATTTCTTTAACACAGAATACTAGATATCTAAATTAGTCTGTATGTAGTAGAGGTAGTTTGATTTTTAAAACTGCACACTTGATAAGAACAGCGACTATGTAAAACCTGCACCAATCATTGCTACAGTCTCAGTCGTTTTGATTGGCTGAATTTATGATATATTTGCTGCGTTAATGGATGTTGGCCATTAAAGGAAGAATGTCAGTCAGAGGTGATATGCGTTCGTTACACAGTAGCTTTCATTTTTAGATAATCGCTCTCCTGAATTAATACCGCCATGCATTCTGACAGTCGAAATTATGCTAAGGTCATAGGTACATCCAATAGGTCACGTTCCGCATATCGAAATTAATGCTTGATTGACGGTCAATCCACTCTGTACACTATCAATCTGGATCGCGACCATTGATCTTGATCGCCGGATCGCGATCCAGTGTAGTGTAGGTAGGTATAAGGTATTTTTCAATACACTTGCTCGAAAACTGCACTTACGGAGGCAGTGCACACGAAGACGCAGAAAACACGTTGCTCACGTACTATTTTTTGCAGGTTTTTTTTTAATTTTTGTAAGTAAGATGGTTGTTAGTGATATTGACTTTGTATGTAGAAAACCTAATAAATAATAACATTTAGAAGTGGATTGATAAAATTAAAATTTGGATTAATTATATTTAATTAGAATTGTTTTAAGTTTTATAAATCATAAAGTAAAGGCTGAATAGTCCAGGCTGGGAGTTAAGAGCTAGAACCTAGAGCCATGAAGCCGATTAAAAAAACGCACGTATCTGTAATCTTTGATCAAAGAGTATAATAAATATAGGGGGAATTGAATAGTTTATTTGTCAGTTATCTGTGCAAACCGTTGGTGCGAGCTGTTTTTAAAAGATTGAGTTTTTCTTCTATTATTAAATTGTTATGAGTAGTTTTAGTGATGTGGAATAATTAAATTAAATCAACAATTAGATATTTTAGATGTGAGAAAAAAATCACACTATTAATAGCCGCCAAAAATCTTGAAATAAGTATAGGCGTGAGCAAACATCTTTTAGTGAGTATCTACTACCACGAATTTTATTTCAAGTTTTCTCGCAATTAATGTATTGAAAAATATTGTGTGATACACGGGCCTTAAGTTTTTAACAAACTCCTGATGGTCAGCCCTCGCCTGGCGGTATCAGGCTGACTTGAGTCAAGTCGTATGTAAAAACGATTGACTGTGTAGTTAGCGAATATTTTATCTAAATAATAAAATATAGATATCACTGATTACTAATCAGATAAATGTATTTTATTGAGAAAATATTTAACCATCAGCTAGCACAACCCCAAGATTGACCACCAGGAGTCGCCTCTGCTACACTGGATCCTAAATCTATGCTTTGCGATCAATAATCGAGTCTAGTCACAAGTAGCAATATTTGGGAGCTCTTCGCATTATTATCTCAAACAAGCCCTACCATTGAGCGACTCATTAGTCAGCAATGAAGATAACGTGAAGAGGAAACTTTGAAACGAATACAACCTCAGTAAAAAATTAATACTGTTTGAAAAATGCGTTCGAAAAATCGAGGTAAGAAAAATAAAGGCTTACTTTCAACCGTACTACCCACGTTTCCATTTACGTCCATCATAAAGCCTATCTCCCACCGGACGTGCGCGGCTGCGATCCGGATATTGCCTGCGGCAGCCCCGGACCGGCGGCTCCGATGTTTTATCTTTGCTACAAACCGCTTTTACAGTTGAGAAATAGCCGTTTTTATTCTCCGGCGTGTAACGGAACACGGACAATGGAATTTATTTTATCCACAATCTTGGCACTCGAAATCCTATCCCGTTTATTTAATACTAGGTGATATTGATGCCCCCGACTTCGTCCACATGGATTAAAGTTTCTGGATTCCCACGGGAACTTTTTATTTTCCGTAATTAATACCCTATGTCCTCCCCCCATGGTTGTATCCCAATACAACCTATCTCCGTGCCAAATTTGTCAAAATCGGTTAAATAGATGGACGGTAAATGCGTAACAGACAGACAGAAGATACCTAGATACACTTTCGCAGGTACAGTAATTAATATAATACGTAATTAGGGTAGATCTCACAGCATAAGTATATTATATTCTCATAGTGGATCGACGCCCATACAAGTTGTAGACCAGGTTCCGCACCTAAGCTATCGTGTTATACACCTCTATGTTGCATACTTATTTTGTACTAGAATAACACATTTTTGTACCGAAATTTTTTCCATCGTTGCTATGACGAGACAATTCTGCCGGATGACTAGAATAATAGAACTTGTCTAGCTTGTGTTAGAATGATTTATTAATATCGCGTAGAACAACTTGTGCCATTTATGAAATGCAATGATTCTACCACCGATTCGGAAAAAAGATTCTACTGAGAAAAACCAGCAATAAACTCAGCAGCTCTTTTTTTAAGAAAAAAGAATGTTACAATATGTAGTTAATACATAGTAAAATGTAACAAGAACTACACTGTCTTGTGGGCTTATTATCAAGTAAGATGAGCAAAAGTTTCGAGTTCTCTACTGTAAAAGTGAACGTTGGATTACCGCCGACGGTGATATCCATTTTATTAAACGTGTTGCGAACTTTGAACATGTCCATGCAGCATGGCGAGTGGAGACATGTTTACCTGACATAATGGGAACAGCATGACGTATCCTATGTATCGCAACCTACTATCCGTAGATATAGGAGGCTGCCATTCATAGGATATATTAATTACAAGCTTTTATGTAGATCTTGTCCAGAACGGGCGAATTCGCCGCGAATCATTTCGTGCGAACCTACGTACGTCCAGAAGGAGCGTGCATCAAGCGAGCATTTCAGGATATTTCGGTGCATCTATTCGTGCACCGCTTTATAGTTCGCGCGCCCTTTCCACTAACCAAATAATAGCAGGGCTTTTCTTGGGATAATAATGCGGTGGGTTCTCTGGTCCTTCCGCATACGACTCGACTGAGAGTACTATATATTTCAACTCTTAGGTTACCAACTAGTAATTATTGGATGTTAGTGATAATAACTGGGACCGACGGCTTCACGTGCTCTCCGAGATACGGAGGAAATGGAAAGGCTGAATTCGGACTTCCCAATCCGGTCACCCATCCAGTTGCCGACTTGGGTCAACGTTGCTTAAAAATCGCAATCGACTGATACGCGTTGTCGCAACTATAGGCCACTCGCCCTCAACTGTGTATATAATAAAAGCTAAGCATAAAGAATAATAAACGTATTTTATTTTTATTTACTTAGATATTTAAGCCGATTATTATTTCTTTTAAAGACGGCTTCTTTTGAGATACGAAAACATTGCCACAAATAAATTGTATACTATGAGCGATAACTTTTTCAGAAATACAATCTGTTAAATATGGAAGCGAATATTTTCGGCAAAACTATCTGCTCGATATGGAAATCGCAGTTACCCTTTGTGGCAGTATACCTAGACTTTTCCACTTTCCAACCAATCATCACAATACCGTAACATCAATACCTACTGATTCAATTAAACCATTGATTGATTCCAATCGTTAACAAACGCATCCACATAGATATCTCTACAAAGGCCGGTTCCATTGAATTGCTTTGCTATTGAGGCTTTTCGAAGTATTGGCATTAACTTATTGGTCTTATGTGCCGTTAGCTCGACCAATTGTTCCGGTTCTTTTTTTTTAAATTCCACTGAAAGATGTTAACTTTTAATTAAAAGTTAACAAGGGTTAACCTTGTTAACTTTTAATTTTAAAGAAATCTTTACAAATGGCGGCCTTATCGCTCAGGAGCGATCTCTTCCAGACAACCACGTTTTATAGGAACTAAGATTATTGAACAACAGTCGAGGGTGTACGTAAATTTAGGAGGAAATAATAATCATATAATAATACTTATATAATACTAAAAATACTACTAATAATATACATAGTATAATATAAAATAAAAATACATCAATCTATACCTACCTATATACAAACAAAAATAAATATATAAATAACTATATACCTACATAATATAATATATATTACATCAAAAAAGGGAGTAAAATAAAATAAAAGCCAGTTTACGCAATATAAATCAGATGAAGGATTTTAAAAGATGTTAGGTAATTTCATAATTCACGGAGGAAGGAAGTGATGAGCTTTTTAAATGCTTTTAATGTCAACAAGATTAAAATAATACTTCACTAAGCCACCCCGAATTTTACCTTGCTCACTTCTATACTCATTCTGATTGTTGTAGTTGTTAACTCTGTCTATCTCTTGTTCCAGGATGTGGTCAATCTGGCGAGTATGGAGCGTGGCAGTGTGTATATGCGCCTGCTCAATAGCGCAGCGCATAGACCAGGAGCCGGTGCTTAGTCCGCGGCCCGCGAGGGTGCGCGACCGCGACATGAAGCCCGACGAGCCGACATGTGACCAGTTGAAAGCTATGTGGAGGTGAGTGAGGGAATTTATTCCTTTCGTAGAAAAATAATCCCTCTAGAAGCACATGCCGAGCGTGTCACTGAATGGAAACTCTGACTTTTAAGGGAAGCTGGAAATTTTTTCGATTCGGGAGATAAGCTTTACCTTTGTCCACTTATTTTTATATTAGTTAAAAGACATATTTTTTACAAAAAGAATAAAAATAAAATATGTAAATAAGTAGCGAATGAAATCCTTTCTTTATTATGTAGGGTTGTCATTTTAGTAGAGCTTGTTTAACTCCAAGTTTGACCCCACCTTGAAAATAGGCGACATACTATAAGGGACAAAAAATCATGTAATTTTCATTTTTTTTTATTCTTATAGATTGAACATGCATTCCTGTTTTGTGCGACTGAAATAGGTAGTGTCTAGCAGTCTATAGGCTTCTTTGTCTTTGATTTCTTTCGGTTAGGACGTTTAATATCATAAGCTGCTCAATAGCGTAGCGCATAGACCACTAGCAGCGGGTTCTTACTCCGCGGCCCGCGAGGGTGCGCGACCGCGACATGAAGCCTGACGAACCGACGTGTGACCAGTTGAAAGCTATGTGGAGGTGAGAAATATAATTTGCTCCAGCTCTCGGTTAGGATGTCTGTAGGCATCTGTTCAATAGCCCAGCGCATCACCAGGAACCGGTACTTAGTCCGCGTCCCTATATTCTCTTAGTTAGAACGTCAATAGGCGTCTGTTTTATAGCCCAACGTACAGACCAGGAGCTGGGCTTGCTTTTACAGAAATAACAAGATTTTTTTTCCTCTGTGAAGGAGTAAAATCCTCATTGGACACCTCACGAGTTTGATAGGTATGCCCGACTCCATTGGGGGTGTTCCACAGGGAAAGTCTTAAGGCAACATGAAAAGTAATTACTGCCGCCCATGTATATTTACAGTACCAGAGTTAATAATCTTGCGATCGAAAGTCTTGAAATCCAAATTTACACCAATGTTATCATATCATCCGGTTACGAATACTTTAATATTATATTAATAACCACACCATATTCAACCACAAATAGATTTATAATAACGTGAAATGCTAAAACAATATTCATTGAACCAAATTTTAATTAGGGAGTCACGGTGAAAGGTTCTATAAATAACATTCAAAACTTATGAAACATTTATTACTAGCTCTTCATCGCCGAAAGTCGGATGACTTTTAAATCGTACACACGACCATAAAGTAAATCTATAAATACATAAAAGGAAAAAGTGACTGGCTGACTGCCTGAAAGTCGATCGAATCAGTAACGCATTAGAACATCATTAAATCGAACTGCCAAAAGAAAAATAAATGATTGGACAGAGAATAGTAATACCTGTAAAATTAAACAGTCGTGTAATTTTAATGAAAACGATTCATAACTTTCTTTGGCAAATCTGTCAAACGCGGCCGAAAAATGATGAAAATGCCCGATGAATAATACCTCTTCATATTACCCACCTGAACCGCGAATTTACTTAAATCCACGAGCCGATTTTAGTTAATGGAACCGCTTCAACGAAAATGTTTTATCGGGAATGTTGATTGAAATTGGGTATTCGATTTTGTTTATTCTTTATACTAATATTATTAATGTGAAAGTTTAAATGGATGGATGGACGGATGTATGGATGGATTGATGTTTGTTACTTAATCACGCCAGAACGGCTGAACGGATCTGTAAGAAATTTGGCAAAGAGATAAAATTGTCTGGAATAACACATAGGCTACTTTTTATACCAGATATAATTAAAGAGTTCCCGCGAGAACCAAAAAATCTCAATCCATGCGGACGAGGTCGCGTAAATAAAAAAAAAAGAAAACCTGATGTTTTCTTCTTTTTTTTTTTAATTAAAATTACGTAATCGAATTAATCACTCTATAAAACAAATCTACAAAGTCCTCTTGGGACCTCAAGTGTTTACATTACATTGCGGCCAAGCGATTAAGCGTTCCGACAAGATGTCGTGTAGAAACCGATTACGGACATGGTTTTAATATAACTGCCATACCCCTAACAGGTTAGCCCGCTACCATCTTAGATTGTATCATCACTTACCATTAGGTGAGATCGCAGTCAAGGGCTAACTTGTAGTGGATAAAAATAAATATACTTTTTGAATCACGAAATAGAAATTTCCCTAACTTAACCAATAGAACATACGAAAATAGGTTTTTAGATTAAGAGTATGACTGTGTAATACTTTAACATCCTACCAATATGTTAATGCGAAAAAGTTTTTGTTGGGGTGTCCTTCAATCATGCCGCAACAGAGCAATGGAGTGTCGTGATTCTTTACATTTTATAGTCAAGTAAGACATGGAGAGTGATATATCTTTTACCCCGGAAAATCAAAGAGATCCCACGAAATTTATAAAAATGCTCAACTACTTTTTATAGTTCTCAAATAAAAAGCCTTCAAAAATTAAAAAAAATCATCTGGCCCATTATCCTAAAGTTCATTTTCTGCAGAATATCAACTTACACGTAAAAACGTAGGTCTAACAATTCCTTAACAAGCAATATGCAAAATACTTTATCCAATCAATCTAGCTCAGAGGAATTCTTGCACTGAATTCTTCAAATTCTAAAGATGATATGCGAAATTCCTTATATCAACGTCGTCGCTACAGAATGTATAGGTACCTTATACCCAACATAGTTCACATTTGAAGCCTATCAAATATAATGGAGGCTTGAAATTCGACGAGGAACATCGCTCGGTGTCTGAATTGGGAAACTTAAGTACCTTGACGTACTTAAGGGGTAGTGTAGTAAATGAATGAAATATACTATTACTAGATGATGCCCGCAACCCTAGTAGCCTATGACCTTCCCCGGGATATAAGCCGTACCAAATTTCATCAAAATTTATTGAGTAGTTGAGCCGTGAAAGCGTAGCAGACAGACAGACACACTTTCGCATCTTCTTATCTTATCTTACTAATATTATAAATGCGAAAGTTTGGATGGATTTATGGATGTATGGATGTTTGTTACTCAATCAATATATACTGTATGTACATAATTAACTAGATGATGCCCACGACGTTTTTTCCATCGGGATGTTTTAGATTTTCCGAGACTTTTTAAAGTGTAAGCGTAGCAGACGGAGAGACAGAAACACTTTCACATTTATAATATTAGTATGGATATGGATGTGGAAGTTTAAATATTTGGATGTTTGAATGTTTGTTATGCCTTCACGCTGTTGACTGTACGGATTTGGCTGAAATAAAACTTGGACATAACAATTGATAGAATTATTTTTGGTCACGGAATGAGAAAAATGTTTTGATAATTTATCATACCTTTATCCCCTGTTTTGTTAACTCGAGGAAAATAAAAATTAATAAGGGAGAAATAATAACAAGTTTTTATGTATGGACCCCTTTTATATATATAAAAGCTTAATACCACTCATTCACTGACTGACTTAGTAAACATGATATCTCAGGAACTAGAAAGCATACAAACTTGAGATTTAGATGCGACTATATTGCAGACATCAGCTAAGAAACGATTTTGATAAAATTCACCCCTAAGCGGGTTAATAGGGGTTGCAAGTTTGTATGAAAGTCCTATGTTTTTGAAGTCACAGACTTGAAAATCACGATTTAGGTTATTAGTTTTAAATAATAATCTGCATAAGCTATAATATTAAGCCTCTATATATAGATAGATAGATAGATAAATACTTTATTGCCACACAAAACATTAAAAAAGAAACAAAAACAGTGAACAAGCAAACATAAATAAGTGCGCAAAGGCGGTCTTATCACTAAAAGTGATCTCCTCCAGACAACCTTTAAATAAAGAAACAAATGCAACGAAGCGGGATAGTGCAACAACAATACATACAATATACTACATAAACTATACATTCTAATAATACATAAACAGGCTTTTTGCAGCGGGAAAATTTAATAATCTCATAGGAAATCAGAAATAGTACGCGGACGAAGTCGGAGGTGACCTCTAGTTCTGTTATAAAGGTGATTGCATAGCTAAGTATTCAACCGTATGAAGATAAGATTTTTTTCTAGTTGATGAAGGGATGTGAGGAAATTCAACAGGTCTGATCGATTCGAAAGATACAGTACGCGTGCGAGTTCAATGCAGAGCATTTGTATGTGTCACCATAAATTTATAACTCTGCATTCAACTCGTGCGCGAACTGTACCTTGTTAGTTCAATGTTTTTTTTAACTTTATCCACAATAATAATAATGCTCATTCTCAACTCGCGAATTTGTGAACATTCTAATATGTAATGAATTCCATTTGATCATTATCCTGCGAAGGCTGGAAAGGTCAGGAAAAGCGGAAAGGTTGGAATCCCACACGTGAATCTAATGATGCCTATTCAATAAGCAATTCTACTTGTGAAGGATACATGTAAAAGGATATGTATCTGATTTTGTAATTATTATGATCTTATGTTATATTTAAAAGAGGGAAATTGACCGCGTGAATAAAGGTTTTTGATTCCCGCTGAATGTCTTGAATTTTTCGGGATAAAAAAGAGGCCCATGTGATACAAAATATCCCTGTGCCAAATTCCATCAGAATTGTATGAACAGATAACTTTTTCGATTCCCGTGGGAACTCTTGAATTTTCTGAGATAAAAAGAGGGCTATGTCCTTCCCCGGGATACAGCCTATCCCTGTACAAAATTTTATCAAAATCGGTTGAACAGATGGATTTCTTAATTATGTTCTCGAAGGTGTGTGAAACCGCACTTGGCCAGCGTGGTGAACTCTGACCAAACCCTTATCATTCTGAAGGGGACTCTTACTCAGTAATGAACCGGCAATGAAAAATATCATGATGAAATTTCTCATGTTATAACTGAGGTACGGAATTCGTACAAAAATTAAAATTCACGTGAGGTTAAAAAAATAAAGAAACCTACCTATATAAAATTTTAAAACGTAATATTTATAAGCACAAAGATCTAAGTAAAAGAAAGGCAAGAATCTCCTTAGACTGAGTTATTAGGAAGGAAAGTTGAAAAGCTACTTGGGGGAGTGCAATTTACGTTACAATATAACGAATGAAGGCTCTTAGCATACAACGCTATAATAAAATTTTGGTAGTATGATACGAACGTCATGCAAACTATAGTATCTAAATTAAGAGGGACTCATTTACGTGCCTTTACCATCCCTTTTTATTTACACCTACGTAAATTCTTGAGAGAAATTTAGAATTTTTTTCGACGCGTTAAAATTCATTTGCGCAAAACATGTGCTTTAAAACATAATGATTATGTTAAAAAGGAGCTTTATTATTATCTCCTAATTTATGTTTATCTTGTGAAAAGCTTTATATAGAAAATGGTCCCGTTGAATTAAAGTCTTAATATTTGTATCTAGAGGATGCTCGCGACTTCGTCCGCGTGGATTGATGTTTTTTAATTTCCACGGGAACTCTTCAATTTTCTGGGACCCGTATTAGACTAGAAATGGGTAAAATAGCAGTATTCTATAGTACGAGTATACCGGCTATATGAGATCTAGCATTAATTTCTGTTTTCCTAAACATCAAGGAACAAGAAGCTAAATTCACTATAATCCGCCAAAGCAGACAAATCTATGTGGTACAGCGTGTAGCTTGCGATATTCACCGTCCAATAAGCCAAAAATTCGCACCGGCACAATACCACACCAAGAAAAGAAAGAAAGAAAAAAACATTTATTTCAAATCCATACACCAAATAATTTATCTTCGTACGTTTTACTCCGAGTCCGGAGCATCCTTTTTTTAATCAGAAAGAGATGTCGACTCGACAATGCACGATTGTAAAATTACAAATTGTCTGCTTTGGCGAATTATCGCGAATTTAGCTCCTTGTTCATTGATCATCCAATATATTATCTAAAAATAATCTAGCCTTGGCTAGATTGATATATTTTGGTGTTTTGATCGAGTGACATGTATTGTTTACCGAGTAGGACGCCTTCGTTGTACTATTTTAAGATGACTTACTCAATTGTTTTCTTCCATCCTGGCCTATTAATTACACGAACTTTGTTTATTTATAAATTAAACAATGCTACTTTGCAGCGTGAATGAGGATAAGGGATTTATCCTAGTCCTGTCTAGTCACGCTGCAACAGTTTTTTTTCATGTATGCAGTTAAAGATCTGGAGAGTGACATGGGTCACTATTTATCTCTGAAAATCATATAATTGTGTAGTAGACAACTATTCAATTGCATTATTTTCTAGTGATTATTAAATAAAGGGTCTCCCAAAAGTCGTAATATTTACGTTCCCTGTTAGTTTTATATTCGAAAACCATTTCAAACTATCGATTGAAGTAAAAAAAGTGCATCGCACTTTGATGACGTCACTGTTCAGTGTTTCATACATCCCATACTAAGCGCGCGTTTCGACGTTTGAAAAAAGTTGCTGATTTGATTAGTTGTCAAATACCCAATTCCACATGGACTTTTAAAAACCAAAATCCATCTAGCAATTTTATATTTAAGAGAAATCCTAATGTTAATTTTAATCCACAGGTTCTCAAAGCGGCAAGCGCGAGCCCCTGAGATAATGAACGAGGTGAACACATACCGCGACCCGCTGATGTACAACGAGTGGCCCGTCTACACCGCATTGCCGCGTGCTGCGCCCAGGTAACACTATACACGGGCTAGATATTGAGCAACTTCTAGATCCACAAGCGGAGAGTGCAGGCCCCTAAGATAATGAACGAGGTGAACACATACCGCGACCCGCTGATGTACAACGAGTGGCCCGTCTACACCGCATTGCCGCGCGCTGCGCCCAGGTAACACTATACACGGGCTAGATATTGAGCAACTTCTAGATCCACGAGCGGAGAGTGAGGGCCCCTGAGATAATGAACGAGGTGAACACATACCGCGACCCGCTGATGTACAACGAGTGGCCCGTCTACACCGCATTGCCGCGCGCTGCGCCCAGGTAACACTATACACGGGCTAGATATTGAGCAACTTCTAGATCCACGAGCGGAGAGTGAGGGCCCCTGAGATAATGAACGAGGTGAACACATACCGCGACCCGCTGATGTACAACGAGTGGCCCGTCTACACCGCATTGCCGCGCGCTGCGCCCAGGTAACACTATACACGGGCTAGATATTGAGCAACTTCTAGATCCACGAGCGGAGAGTGAGGGCCCCTGAGATAAAGAACGAGGTGAACACATACCGCGACCCGCTGATGTACAACGAGTGGCCCGTCTACACCGCATTGCCGCGCGCTGCGCCCAGGTAACACTATACACGGGCTAGATATTGAGCAACTTCTAGATCCACGAGCGGAGAGTGAGGGCCCCCGAGATAATGAACGAGGTGAACACATACCGCGACCCGCTGATGTACAACGAGTGGCCCGTCTACACCGCATTGCCGCGTGCTGCGTCCAGGTAAAACACTATACACGGGCTAGATATTGAGCAACTTTTACTTGGAGCTGCACAGACCCGCCCGACACAACGAAGCGTATAGAACGGGCGTTTAGCGGCGCTAATATTTTGTAATGTTCCGTCAGAAGTATCAGTGTTTTTGCTACTTCATATTATTATATTAGTAGCTTGTGAGTGCTTCAGCGGTTTGATGCTACGTCTTCATAAATCATTTATTTTGCAAAATAACTGCTGTATAATATAAGCAGGATCTTCCCGTACACAATCTACTGTCAGAGACAGTGTGCATTAACTATATATATTATACTAAAATGTATATATAATATAAAATTTAAATTAAAAATATGTGATATAAATAATTAAATTAAAAATTGGTCCAAGTTAAAATTCCTTCGTAGCGATTTTGAGTCCATTTTATTTCGACTCTAATGTCATCAAATTATTTTATGATTAATCGAATTAAAACTAAGACTAAGTTTACTGTGTGTGTTCTCGCTACTTCAGTCATATCAGAAGCATGTTACTACTTCAGCGGTTTCGATGCTACGGTTTCGTAGCAATGTGCTACGGTACCTAGAACACCGAAAAGACGTCAGTTCTCTTTCTATGATAGACTTTACAAACTATTGAGCGGATCGTTTGGAGTAGTTATTTAATGAAACACCACCTTCCCTGTTCCTTACATCCACCTTCCCTGTTCCTTACATCCACCTTCCCTGTTCCACACATCAACCTTCCCTGTTCCTTACATCCACCTTGCCTGTTCCTTACATCCACATTCCCCGTTCCTTACATCCACCTTCCCTGTTCCTTACATCCACCTTCCCTGTTCCTTACATCTACCTTCCCTGTTCCTTACATCCACCTTCCCTGTTCCTTACATATACATTCCCTGTTCCTTACATCCACCTTCCCTGTTCCTTACATCCACATTCCCTGTTCTTTACATCGTAGAAACAAATTTCATCCTCACCACATGTATGCGGTATGGTTTTATTCCATTTTTATTATTTACTGTGCAATCGATAATTGTAAAATAACTAAACACTTTCGTTGTACATTTACATGTAAACGACATAAATTCCATCTGCCCGAAACGAACTAAAACTTTACTTAAAAACCAAAACCAAAAAATTTATTCAGCCAACGATAGTTAGTAAACGAAAAATATATTGTAGAAGTTGTGAATATCAATGGTAACCCATTCATGTTTGTTTCTTTTTAATCTTAATAGGAACACTTAGAATTAACTGACGAAATAACCTAAAAATCACATTAATTGAAGTACTAGCTGCCCGTGACTATGTCTGCGTGGACTGAGTTTTTTTTGTTTCCTGCGGGAACTCTTTAATTTTCCGCGATAAAAAGTAGCCTATCTATTATTCCAGACTATAATCTATCTCTGCGCCAAATTTCATCCAGATCCGTTTAATCGTTCCGGCGTGATTGAATAATAAACATCCATCCACCTATTTATCCATCCATCCAAACTTTTGCATTTATAATATTAAGTATAGTATAAATAAGAGCTATTTTATTTATAGTTTGCAAATAAAAAGCTTCCGAAGGTTGCAAAGTTTTCAATATGGTCCCTTAAGTGCGAACCAACTTGAGAACATGTCTACACCCACACTCGTTCCTATGGCTCTTTATTAAAGATACGAAAACGCCTTCCCACGTAAAAACTTCCTAACAAAATGTTCTAGAATATTCGATAAATTCTATTTTTAACTTCGCCCCGCCCAAAATACGCGGTTTTATAAATATTCGGGATATTCGCCCGCGAGCTCGCAACGCCTTTGGGACTTGACTCAGAAATTCGATTTTAGATTTATAGGTATATTTAACGTTACTAATGTCCTCCTGACCGAATTTCGGCCACGGCGGCCAATCACCACAGAGAATAGCCATCTGCGCGGGAGATATTATAGTGCACAAGTGTGTGTGCAAACACAGGTGCACTCTTGTTTCTTAACTCTCATAGCCCGATAGGACGGAAAATCCGACACGACCGGAGAGAGATCAGGCTCAGGACCGACGGCTTAACGTGCTCTCCGAGGCACGGGGGTGAAACACTGCCAATTTCCTAGCTCCGGGCTAGTACTGGGAATTTCTTGTCAGAAAAACCCAACACTTATTATGGCCCGGCCCGGGACTCGAACCCAAGACCTCGTCGGCCGCAGTCGAACATGCTAGCCACTAGACCAACGAGACAGGTCATTACTGTAGGTGTATACATTCTTATTTCTAAGAACTATTTACTGATTAAAGACTGTTTAACACAACTTATTTTTCAACCGCATAATCTTACCTCCATAGTCTACCAGTGTAGGTACCTGAGTCTCTCTTTCTTATCAACTCATTGCGGGCTCACTACTGAGCAAGAGTCTTCTTTTGGAATGAGAAGGGTTTGGCCATAGTCCACTACACTGGCTAAGTGTGGATAGACTTCACACACACTTAGAGAACATTACGAAGAACTCTCAGGCAATCAGGTTTCCGCACGATGTTTTCCTTCATCGTTTGAAGCAAGTGATACTTGATTTCTTTAAACGCACATAATTTCGAAAAGTTGGAGGTGCGTGCTCGGGGATTGAACGCACTACACGTAGAGGAAGTCGAGTGTCTTAACAACTAGGCTATCACCGCTTACCTGAGTAAATAGTAGCAAACTAGGAGTGCAATAAACTGTACCTAAAAAGTTTTTATCTTTAATTGTTCTCGTGTACCCACGACAAAAAAGTGATCCGTAACAGCAATTTCAGAAAAAGGACCATTTACAGAGAAACATACTTATCAAAAACAGTCAAAGATATAAACTTTTTGTACTTAGTAAAAGTGAATACATATTTAATATAGAAATTTTATCCGCTTTCAATAAGACACTATATTGTTTCTATGATATCAGAGGTTATTGAGCCTACGCTTCTGAAAATCACCCACTCCTGAAATTGCTGTTTCAGATCACTTTTTTCCACGTAACTACGGTATTAATTATTAATTACTAGCTGATTCCCGCGACTACGTCCGCGTGGATTGAGGTTTTTTGGTTCCCGCGGGAACTCCTTAGTTTTCCGGGATAAAAAGTAGCCTATGTGCTATTCCAGACTATTATCTATCTCTGTGCCTTTCAGACAGACCCGTTCAGCCGTTGAGGCGTGATTGAGTAACAAACATCCATACATCCATCCAAACTTTCCAATTTATAATATAAGTAAGATTAGTAAGAAGTAAGATGATATTAGTAAGATTTTAAAACTTTAGATAAGAACACATTGCGGACGTGAGCTTTCTCCGTTAAACCTAATGTATGGAAGCAGGAAAGCTATTAATACAACCTTAGACTTAAGGTAAAAAAAAGGTAAGGGACAACAATCTATACTAATATTATAAATTCGAAAGTGTGTCTGTCTGACTGCTTTCACGGTCCATCTGTTCAATCGAAATTGATGAAATTTGGTACAGGCATAGGTTATATACCGGAGAAGGACGTAGGCTGCTTTTTATTCCCGAAATTTAAAGAGTTCCCAAGGGAATCACAAAAACTTAATCCACGCGGACGAAGTCGCGGGCATCATCGTCGCTACTATCTGCAGATCGCTACTAAGCGATAAGGCCGCCTTTTTGTATACTACTTAGTTCTTTGTTTTCTATGTATTTTTTGTGTACTTTTTATGTGTGTTGTGGTGTACAAAATAAAGAGTAATAATAATAAAGAGTAATAATCATCTAGTAATTTTACGTATAAGTGGCAACATCAAGATTTTCCGGCGGTGTATTTGATTTAATTAATTTTCAATAATATGGTCGACAATTAGTAGAAATCTTGTGGTAGTTTTAAATCAAAATAAACAATCCACTGCAGTTAGACTTAAATTTCCCCAAAAATCATAAAAATCAAAGTGAGTGAACAAAGGCAGTATTTTAAAAGCTTTTGTCGTCAAAGAAATTATTCCAATTCAGCAAAATGTCGCTTCCCCTTTGTTATGAATGAATGAATGAACGGATCAATGAATAATATTTTGGAGAAGTACAATATCAACGTCTTACGTACCTATATAAAAAGAGAATCCGTCTAACTGACATTGTACAGCTCAAATGGAGAAAAGATAGTTAAGATTTTGTGTTTTTGTCTTTTTATCCCGGAAAATTAAAGAGTACCCGCGGAACCAATAAAACCTCATTTCACGCAGACGAAATGGCGGGCATCGGATAATTATTATTAACCTGATACATACAGGTAATGAAGGTATAAAAAATTAATACCAATAGAGTACTGTACACACCTACCTATGTAATCCTAAAAAATAAAGAACGAAACAAAACGGTTTGTTGAATGGCTCATTAACTCTGGGCTGGTACTTACGTGGGCTAATATACCTAGCTTTCAATGAACACTAAATTGCTTTCCTACAATTTCAATACTGTGTAGGAAGCTCTATTAGACTTCTTTGCCTTGTATTATTATTGAAATCTGGGTTTTGAGTATGATATTGAATAGTCAGAAATAAAAAATATAGAGAATAGAAATTAAATTAGCCATACATATTATGAATTACGTATAACTGAAATAACGATTGGTAAATTAAATATTTTTCTAGGCAGTAGGCACTCCAAACGTTATTTGTAGGGTAATGTAGTAAAATAAAAAGAAGTGATAACTTAATAGTGTACACGCCCGGCTGTCCATTTCGGGTGGCCTAGTACTGAGGTTTTTTCCGGCTCTTCTCAGTATCTGATTACCAAAGGTTAACTGGAAGAGATATTAAGTACATTGTACATCGCATGTTTGATTTGAAATCAGCAATACCTACTTTTACAAAAACAAACAAATGATGGAAATGGATTTTTATCTTAGCTTCTACCACAGATGACAACTACACAAAACAAAATAATTACATTGTAATTCGACCCCATGTGATCCCATTTTCACAGCAGGTGGATGAAGGATTTGTCTTCATGCACGATACTGCTCGCGCTCATACAGCCCTTGCGGACGCCAATATCTCCTAAAAAGGAGATATTGGCATATTTGATTGAGATCCGGACTCATAGCAGGCCAGGGCTTTTGCCCTGGCCTGCTATGAGTCTCAATCAAATCGAACATTTATTGGACTAATTAAAGAGAAACTTAAAAGAGAGCTACAGTAGCTTAAATAACCAGCAGGAGCTGATTAATGCTCTAAAAGCCTGTTGGGAGAGGATACCCCAGGAAAAAATAGTCCATTTGCTCAAAGAGTGTGTACAGAGGAAGCCCTACCCGCTACTAAAATCTAAATTTTTCAAGGATTAATTGAAAGTTTAAAAATCAGCGTTAAGTTAAACATTATGATTTCGTAGACTAATTGTTATATTTTTTTTTGTTTTGTCTGTAATCCAACAAAAATAAACTTTTTTTTCAAACAATTTTGTATTTTCACGTTTCTTATTCACTAATTTAAACATACAAATTTAAAAGAAATACAGAATTTTAGATGTTTTGAGATTATACTTAGTGTAAAAGCATAGTGGGCCCTATTTTGTTTTGACTAGTTTATTAATAGTTAGGTACTTTTTCTAAATAATGTGTTTTGTTGCAGGTTCAGATATCAGTACCCGTCCATCCCTCGCGAGGCGTACGGGCGTGTGATTACGAAAGCGCCCCCTAACGTCGTGCGTACACCCGACTATGGCGAGGTGGGTCTTTTTCTTCTTCTGCTTGGAGAGGCAGCTGTGCCGGAAATTCCGTTACATCTAATGACGGGCTCTGTCAAACAAAGAATGTCGAACTTAATTTAGTAACTATATTAGTAAAAAAAAGGGAAACAAATAATCGGAATGGAAACATCTGGACTCGAACCGGAGTCTTCTGATTTCGGGACCGCCCGATTTCCCACCTGAGCTATTATGTTGTGGTGGAGATGGTGGTGAAATTTACCTTCGTATTCTAATGATATTGTAGCAGTTTTTATTGTAGAATAAACGGATAAAACGACATTTTCTAAAAATTAATCCTAACTAGATCGATTTATCGCCCTCGAATCCCCCTGCATACTAAATTTCAGGAGTTTTCCAAGATTCAGATTATATATATACATATTATATATATATATATATATTATATTATATTATATTATATTATATTATATACATAAAGGTATAAGATTATAGGTCTAGGTAGGTATTAAAGCCTATTGTCCATTCCATCTATGCTGAAACTAATATTGGTTGCTTTTTTATCGTACTTGCGCTGGACTATTCTAGGTCTGGAACCCAAAACCAGGTTAACTTAAAAAAAATAAGACAAATGAGGTGCGTGCACCACAAGTCGGATGACCAAATTTTTTCTATGAAAATGGTTACATCTATTCCCTGGCCTACTGGCCTGGTGGCAGTCTTCATACTCCATACTAATATTATAAAAGTGAAAGTGTGTTTGTTGTTGGTTTCTTGGTTTGTCATTCAATCTAGCCGCAACGTAGCAACGGATCGACGTGATTTTTGCCATGGGTATAGTTGAAGACCTGGAGAGTGACATAGACTACTCTTAATCCCTGAAAATTAAATACTTCGCTCGGGAATTAAAATTTATACAACGCGGATGAAGTCGCGGGCATCAGCTAGTTATTTAAATTTCATAATAATTTATTCCGCTTTGATCTATTTTCATCAAACCTCAGGAAACCACCAAAACGCACAACTTTGAACGATGTCGAAACAATGGCAAGTAATAACTCAGTGATATTAAGAGTTTCGGCATCAGTTGTTACCGAATTTTTTTTTAATATAAACTTTTAAATTCACGTGTCACAGGGGTCATATTGCCAACAGTTAAAACCATATTGTTTCATTATTGTCGACTATCGTGTTCTAGAATTATAATCCTTATTTTAGGAACGTCAAGGTGCGTGACAAGTGTCATTTATTACAGAGTAATATTGCTTAAGTATTGCTTTAAGCGCTGGCAGTATAGGCTCTGGTTGGCAGGCTGACCATTATTGAGTAGCTTCTTCTACCCACTTATTTATCAATCAATCTTTCTTTATCGAATCAATATTTTGTTTTAAAGTGAACTGACTTCAAATCTGTTTATTAAATTCGACCACTTACGACTTCAATACGAAATTAGTAGATATCAATACACTTTCTAATAAATACTAGTTTATGAGTTGCTCTCGAATCGTAACAACTTGAAATTTAACAGGTTTTTATAAAAAAAATAGTGGATTACGAAACCTTATGTAGTTTTAATGAAAAAGGGTGACATGTTAACCTTTATGAATATTCTTTTCTTCAACAGAGAGCAGCCTTTTCTTCTTATATCTTTAAAAAAATCAAATTTATATTTCGACTTGACTTTAAATTTAAGCTACTGAAATCTGCTATCGCTAGAGCTATTATGGGTAGATATTTATGGCTTCTGCACACGGTAAATTTTAATCATAATGGCTGCTGCACACACCTAAAGGTGAATTCCCCTTTTACTTCAACAGTAAAAGATAAAAAACCTAAAATTCAGCGCGGCGCAAATAGCTCACATTTGGTTTAACGCGCTCTTTGACGCGGGCCGCCATTGTTGCTCGCCGATTGCCTTTGTAGCCATTCATTCCGTGCTGCCATTCATTCCGGATCGCCATTCATTCCATGCTGCCATTGATTTTACTTTCATGTTGCTTACACTTTTACTGCTTCGTCACAATTACCTTATTAAACAAAAAAAAATACGACATTAAGTATTTCTGCTAAGGCAATGAGTAACCTATTTTAGGCTTCAGTAGTTGAAAAACAAAGACTTTCTTTTAATTAACATTACTCGATCTCACTCTTAAGCCAACGTTGTAGAATTTTTAGCTCAGAGTTTTGAGAAATATACCTAGTTGCACATGCGCAACTGTTCCTTAAAACTCTATACATGCTCTAGGTATTCTGTTGGATGGTGCCATAATAATTTACATTTCTTGATTTCGCAGGAAAAATATTAAAACTAAACAGCGTGGTGCAAATTGCTCACATTTGGTATAACGCGCTGTTTGACGCGGGCCGCCATAGTTGCTCGCCGATCGCCTTTGTTGTCATTCATTCCTTGTTGTCATTCATTCATTGTTGCCATTCATTCCGTGCTGCCATTCATGCCACATGTTGTTGTCGCTTACACTTTTACTGCTTCTTCATAATTGGAACGTCGCTTAAGTCAAAAGTATTTTTTTTAGTGATTCTTTTTTTTTAATTCTCAAAACTGACTACAACTGTGAAGGCTAAAAAAACATGATAAATTAAATATAAACTATACAATTGTATCTTTTAGATGAGTACATGGCATGCATAGACGGGCACATTAACTACAGCGAAAAAATACTAACAAAACAAAAAAAACAAAGAAAATTAAAACTTAAAACTTAAATCTTAAATAAATTATACTAACCTACTTAATTAAACCTTACTAGCTTAATTTATGTGCATTGAGTTTGTTTTAAATAAAAGATCTTTCAAAATACATAATATCCACGCCGCCTGCTAGTTTTATGTTGAACTAGCTGATGCCCGCGACTTCGTCCGCGTGGATTGAGGTTATTTGCTTTCCACGGGAACTCTTTAAAGAGTAGCCTATGTATACTACTAATGAACGGATTGAAATTTGGCACAGAGATAGATAGTCTATCTCTGTGCCAAATTTCAATCCGTTCATTCCGATCCGTTCAGTCGTTCTGGCATGATTGAGTAACAAACATCCATCCATAACTAACTTTCGCATTCATAATATTAATATAAGTTTTTTTTTTTTTTTTTTATCCACTATCGTACCGGAACGCTAAATCGCTTGGCGGCACGTCTTTGCCGGTAGGGTGGTAACTAGCCACGGCCGAAGCCTCCCACCGGGCCACACCAGGGAAAATTCAGAAATAATACATTCCCAAATTGACCCTGCCGGGGATCGAACCCGGGACCTCCGCACGTTAAGACAACAGCGCTACACACTGCGCCACGGAGGTCGTCGAAAAAGTAATCATTTGAAACGATAGATTAAAGTAAAAATGTGCGTCGAACTTTATAAAATAAATCCCATTATAAGCGCGCGTTTTGACGTTTGAAAAAAGTTGCGGATTCGACTAGTTGTCAAATACCCCAATTATAATAAATGCTGAGCTTTAAAAGTAGTAAGAAATACGACAAGTCTAAATCTGGAAAGGTAAGCCTCTTAAAACTGTACGCCTCGGTAGGTACTAAAAAGTACCTACCGAGGCTACTTATTATCCTCATTCAACTGGCATAATATTAAATAGGTCATGGTCACAGAGTTCACCGCTAGAATTTTTCTACATTCTGGAGTTTTGGATTTTTGCATTCACTAAAAAAAACTTTTTTTATTTAATCGATGAATAGGTCTGCGCTTGACGGCAATCATGCTTAATACAAAGCAATGATGAGGTCTAGGTTGGAGCGCGCTTGCCTAGAAGATGCCTATTTACTCTTGCCTTGAAGGTACTTAAGTTACTATATATGTGAATAAAAGTTATTGTAAAATTAACAGGGACCTCCCGCTAAGTATATGACCACTGCATGTAGCGAGAGGTCCTGGGTTCGTTTCCCGGCAGGGTCAATTTGGTAGTTTATATTTTTTAAATTTTCTCTGCTTCGGCCGTGGCTATTTACCACCCTACCGGCAAACACGTACATACCTATTACCGCCAAGCGATTTAACGTTCCGGTACGATGCCGTGTTGAAACCGATTAGGGGAACAGATTTAATATAAATGCCGTACCCCTAACAGGTTAACCCACTAACATGTTAGACTGCATCTTCATTTACTACTAGGTGAGATCGCAATCAAGGACTATCTTGTAGTGGAATGAAAAAATATTCTATACTCTACCCCAATTCACTATGAAGCCCTACTGACTCTTACATAAACAAAGTAATACCTAGAGCAATTGACCTTCGAGACTTACCGTTTAGGTCATTAGCTACCTACGCTCCTCCTAGCCTACGTCATAGTGTAAGAGAGTGTGGATAAAAAATCCGTAATAAATAAATAAATCATTACAATAATTTTAGTACTTATGTAGTAAATCATTACAATAATCTTAGTATACCTATGTAGGAATTGCATTTAAAGTTTTTGTATAAATATATAAAATGCAAAAGGTGCAATAGTTTGTATAGAGCTTAGCCGATTTTCACAAATTGAATGCATTATTATACTTAATACAATATTTTGTAGACTTTATTTCAGCATCTCATAAAATATATTTATAATTTACCAATTCAACAAAACTTGTGATACATAATTACTTAAAACGCGTATAAATCCGAAATGTTAGTACGTGTATAGTTTTCCTTAGTTTATAGAAGAGGTACACAAATCACAGAAACCTTCGAATCGAAACGCGTAAGCGACACGCTTCGCTCGGCGCTTTAGACGTCCTCGAGTTAGGTTTTTCACTCGTATCCATCGAAATAGAGCATAGGTACTAACATTCTACATCAATGTTAACATCACGATCCATCGTTAGCTCGCGGTAACAACGTCCTATCCGCCTAGCAAACTGCGCGTCTCATTTGTGCGATAAACTACGTCTTGTTTACTTTTTTCTTGTGAAAAAAAAACTATTGTGAGATTTGACTCCCGAATAAGCGACCAAAGGTTAATTCTGTTTCATATCCATACTACATAAAATTATAAATGCGAAAGTATGTCTTTCTGTCCGTCTGCTACGCTTTCACGTTTGGTACAGAGGTACGTTGCAACTTCCCGGTGAAGGATTTAGGCTACCTCAATTAAGTTCCTGCGGGAATCAAAAATATCTTAGTTCAAGCTGACGAAGTCACGGACTTCATCTAGTGAATAATAAATCTGAATTTTATTTTGCAGACGTAACTTGTAAACATTTATTTTAAATTAGCCATTTCATATTATTAGTGACGAGAAGCCTTGTCTTCCTACGTGGTCTCTTTGTTATCACAGATATCGTAGGTCGTAGGCAGGTTAATAGGTATCGCGTCTCTAGGCAAGCACTTGGTAACGTAAACAGTTTTGCTGGGAAACGTGGGCAGTTTCTTGCCTTGAATACGCTTATCAGCTATCACTGTATTATAACGACAAGGTCAAAGTAAAGCACCTAGCTATTTCAGATCTATGATTAACTTGGGAAACTACGGTATAAAATTATACGATTTCCTTTATGGGTTCCATAGTCAACTTGGAACCCTTATAGTTTTGCCATATCCGGCCGTTCCGCGGCTTAGCTCAGAGACTATTAGTATTGAAAGCTGTAATTTGGCATGAGTATGTACTCATAACATATTGATCACGTCAACAAAGTCGTAAAATAAAATTATGAAAAAAATTTACACGTAAAGTGGGGATGATTTTTGAAGTGAAAACTTCTTTAGCTGCGTGGAGCACTTCTTAGCACTTTGTGGATTCGCGTCACCGACATGCTCCGCGTCATCGACATGCTCGCAAGACAAAAAGTCTTAAATATAAATATACAACATTCGTAATTATACTTTAATGTCTTAGTTTTAGTATTTAAGTTATAGGTTTTCACTTCTGTAGGCAGTCCCTATGACTGCTAATTTTGTTTTTTTTAAATAATGAAGCAATGTCCGAGTAAGTAGGAGGAAAAACATTTTCTTAATTCCTTTCATTAAAAAGTCCTGCTTGTTCCAGATGTTTGGCATGTTGAACGTACCTCACACGTCCGGCAAGATCCTGAGATACTCTGGACCCACGCGGCCACGAGGTGGACCCACGTTCATGGTGCCTCCACAGAGGGACAGGTAAATCATTCCTTACCAGCTTTTTCTTAATCTACTACAAGTTAGCCCTTGACTGCGATCTCATCTGATGGTAAGTGATGATGCAGTCTAAAATGGAAGCGGGCTAACCTGTTAAGGGTATGGCAATTATATTACACCCATATCCCTTGTCGGTTTCTACACGGCATCGTACTGGAACGCTAAATCACTTCTTTGCTGCTAGGGTGGTAACTAGGCACAGCAGAAGCCTTCCACCAGAAATTTTAAATTCAAAATTCAAATGTTTTTATTTCGTCAAGTGAATCTACCATTGGTTCGGAATGTCATTCCTACCGAGAAGAACCAGCAAGAAACTCGGCGGTTGCTCTTTTGCAAAAAAAAATTACAATTTTATTAATGTATACATAATAAGTAACCGCTGTCCTTAGCATTGCTGGAGCGAGTCAAATCCATGCTCTTTTGTCATTTACGTAATCTTCAACAGTATAATAAGCTTTTTTCAGAAGCATACTTTTAATGGATTTCTTAAACTTGTGTAAAGGCAAGTTTCAAATAGGTTGTGGAATTTGATTATAAAATAGAATGCTCATTCCCACGAACGACATAAAGTCAGATAAAGTCTAGTCACATCAGAATTACAGACATTAGAATCTTCATTTGGATAAATAGGTTGTTATAGGAAGTTAGTTGTTGCTAGATAAACATATGAATACCTGAAATAATTGTAGGTTCGAAGCTCTGAAGAAACTGATCCGGCAGGAGCACGTGCGTGAGCTGCAGCGGAAATATGAGACGGAGCAGAAGCAAGAGCTCAAAGAGATCGCAGCTGGACGCGGGTAAGTCGGGACATTGCCTTTATGCCTCTACTAGCTGATGACGGCGACTTCATCCGGATGGTTTAAGTTTTTTTTTATTTCCCTCTAGGATGGGTAGTCAAGATGGCGGACGTGTTGGTCAGTGCTTGTGTGAATTGTAAATCTATATTCTATACTCTATACTAATATTATAAATGCGAAAGTTTCAATGGATGGATGGATGGATGGATGGATGGATATTTGTTACTCAATCACGTCAGAACGGCTGAACGGATCTGCATGTTTGGCATAGAGATAGATTATAGTCTGGAATAGCACGTAGGCTACTTTTTATCTCGGAAAATTAAGGAGTTCCCGCGGATACCAAAGATCCTCAAACCACATGGAAAAAGGTTACAATAAAAACACAATACAACACATACGTTACGTTATAAGTATTACACTGACTTGTGGGTCACCGGATGCGAGGACGGTTGCTTCCATGCGACTTTGTCTTTAAGAAAATCATGGATAGTATAATTAACTCGACTTATCAAATGCTGTTTAACACCGTCTTTAAATTTATGTAATGGCAAATCCAGAAACTCTTTGGAAATCATGTTATATTATAAGCGTACACTCGACCCCACAAAGGATTTCTGCACCTAAATGCACAACCTGCAATTAAATGGATAACCAGTGTTTTCCTTTAAGATCATGGATTGTGGAACTGTGGATATAAATTTCTTGAGCAAAATTAATTTACAAAATTGTATGAAGCAACAAGTCTAGCCCCTATCTAATTTTGTATATTATAGAACTTAGATTTAATTTCAACGACATTGAAAAGGCAGCATCATTCACTATCCTTCACCCTAATTGCTTTTATGAAACGCGCAGATTTCTCGAGAGGTCATTAATCTTGAGTAGTGTCGGGGTTTTTCGTCGTATCTGATACAAGATAAACAAATGTCAAGGCTGATCAGCCAGTGACTTATTGCCTGTCCAAACGCAACTAGTGGTGTGTTTTTTATCGTCGTCTTTGACTCAACCAATAAGAGACCACTGCTGGACAAAGGTCTCCTGCATGGATCTCCACAGAACATGGTCTTCTGCCGCTTGCTACCAGCGGCGCTCAGCTCGAATAAATTGATGACCTCCCTGGTGCAGTGTAGAATGCTGTTGCCTTAACGTGGGAGGCAGAGTCAATTTGGGAATTTATAATTTCTGAGAAACCGACTAGGCTAGAGGTATGGGTTTAATGTAACTGCCATACCCCTAACAGGTTAGCCCGTTACCAGCTTAGACTGCATCATCACTTACCATCAAGTGAGATCACAGTCAAGGGCTAACTTGTAGTGGAATAAAACAAAAAGCTACTCGCTTAAGATCGTCCGTCTACCTAGTTGTCATCCATCGAGGCCACCATTCAAGCACCTTGGAACCCTAATGCCTATCGGTTCTTCGTACTATGTGCCCCACCCATTGCTACTCAAGCTTAGCGACTCTTCCTGCTATTTCGGTCACTCTGGTTCTCCTAATGTATTTCATAGGTACGGTTTATATCTACAGAAGTGGCAAGATGGCAGACGTATCTCTTCCATGAGAGCCCGCATAAAAATCATGATCCCATGATCAAAAAGGACTAAAAAGTTAGAAGGATGAGATAAGAATGGCTTATTCAAAAATGTTTTATAGTGTAAACGATTTTTTAATCGAATAGAACTCAACAACTTCATCAATGTTAGTGTATACATCTTGTTAAATTTATAGTATAGATGTATCTATACTAAAATTATAAATGCGAAAGTGTGGATGGATGGATGTTTATTATTCAATCATGTCAGAACGGCTGAACGGATCTAGATGAAATTTGCATAGTTACTTTGTCTAACACTTGTATATTCCAGTAAATTTAAGAGTTTTGTTCCCGCGGGAACAAAAAATACCTCCTCAATCCACGCGGACGATTCGCGGGAATCAGCTAGAATAAAAATAAACCTACTGTAGGATGTAGGCGTATTACATTATGCATACATCGTTCGTCGCCTTACGAGGGTCTTACGCGCTGAAAAATTGTTTAAAATTCTCTCCTATATAAACTTTCAAACAGCTTTATAACTTTCCTTCAATCTTGGAAACTTTTTTAATACAATAGTCTTGTTCAACAAGGGAGAAAATTAAAAAGTATGCTAAGTATGAATTATTTTACTATATTCAAACTTCGAAATTATATTTTTTGCGAATTAAAGCCCTAAAATTATGTTTACTTACTTTAAAAATACTTGTCATAAGTAAAGATCCTACCATGCAGCGACCTCTAAATAACCAGACGGGAGGTGTTAGAAATAGCAACTTGAAATTTTGACAGTACACGTATCTTTTATTTTTAGTATGCAGTATTTACATTGCAATTTCGATTGATTGTTATCGGCGTTCCACCGCGTGGTTAGGGTTAAATTAAAATGGTCCCAAAAATTCTTAGACTTCTACCACACGGACGAAGCCGCGGGCAACAACTAGTAATTATATCTGTGTATAATAATTATGTTAAAGCATATATGGATAACTTTTATGCTGTCATGCGCAAACGAGTCGTATCGCTGATGCGCAGAGTGAGGGGGAGTACCAATGTCATTTTGAGGGTGTTAGGTGATAAGCCGGACTGCTGAGGCACTGGATACATACGCATGTCTATTATATACCTAGTGCCCAAGCATGCAACCGCAGATATTAAATTAGTTGTTTTGTTTTATGTTTTATTTATTTTGTGTGTACTAACATAGTTTTTTTATGTTATTACTGTACTAACAATATGGACTATACTATATGGTCTGAAATAAACAATTTTTTTTTTAATATGATATAAATATTTTGTACATTGTTGCAGTA
Organism: Erebia palarica; assembly: GCA_964035005.1. Lineage (NCBI taxonomy): Eukaryota > Metazoa > Arthropoda > Insecta > Lepidoptera > Nymphalidae > Erebia > Erebia palarica. The sequence continues at coordinate 7,243,321 of OZ035992.1, forward strand.
ATGAAGACTACGTGTACGGCACTTATGGTGAACAGGAACCGAGAGGACTCCAGCAGTTGGAGTATCCGGCCGATGAGCCCGCATCGAGGCACGCAGGAAAGTGAGTACTTTGCTACGTTTTTTTATTTATAGACTACCCACCACCACCACTACAGTCCATTAACGTCCCACTGCTGGGCACGGGCCTCCACTCTCATAGGAGAGAGGGAATTAGCTTAGACCCACCACGCTGCTTCAATGCGGGTTGGCGGGCTGTAACGACTATTATCATGTTAGTGATAATAACCGGGACCGACGGCTTTTAACGTGCACTCCGAGGCACAGGGGTTAAACACCGCCAACTGCCTAACTTTTTTCGTCTTGGTAGTCCAATATTTACATATAGGCACTGTTCGTAAATATTATAAAAAAATAATACTAATAGTATAAATGCGAAAGTTTGGATGGATGGATGGATGTTTGTTACTCAATCACGCCAGAACGGCTGAACGCATCTGGATGAAATTTGGCAGAGAGATTATAGTCTAGAATAGCACGAAGGCTACTGTTTATCCCCGAACGTTAAACAGTTAACGTGGGAACCAAAACACCTAAATCCACACGGACGAAGTCGCGAGCATCAGCTAGTTGCTTACATAAAACAATAATAGTTAAACAATTTTTTTTTATTTAATCACTACAAGTTAGCCCTTGACTGTGATCTCACCTGATGGTAGGTGATGATGCAGTCTAAGATGGTAGCGGGCTAACCTGTTAGGGGCATTGCAGTTATATTAAACCCCTATTTGGTTTCTACACGGCATCGTACCGGAACGCGTAATCGCTTGGCGGCACGTCTTTTACCGGTCTCCCACCAGGCCAGACCAGGGCAAATTCAGAAATTATAAATTCCCCAATTGACCTTGCCGGGGATCGAACCCGGGACTTCCGCACGTTAAGACAACAGCGCTACACACTGCGCCACGGAACTCGTCAAACTACTCAGCATAATAATGATTAAACCATTACTTAAGGTCATAAACCATAAGGTCATAATAGTTGTTTATAATACTAATAGTTAAACAAATAAGTGCAAATAACTGTAAAAAGGAAATAAAGCTTATTTTCATTTTTATTTATTTATTTATTTACTAGTGGGCCCGGCAGACGTTGTCCTGCCCTATCTTCCTCACAATTTTTACATATTTTCTCACCGTTTAAACCTTCCCTGGACTACGACAAACATTTCAAAACCAAAATCAGCTAAATCTGCCCAGCCGTTCTCGAGTTTTAGCGAGACAAACGAACAGCAATTGATTTTTATATATATGTATAGATAGATTTATCTCTATATTTTTAATTGTTCCCAGGAAGCCACAGTCGGGCAGCCGCCAAGTGTCACAGTTCTCGCGCTACTCGGACGTGATGCTCCCCCCCGTGCGCCGCACATTCTACCACCCTGACTACGACTACCTCCCCGAGTACGCCCCATACTACTGAACCCCCTAGAACTGCCAAGAACGTCTCAGAACATTGCAGAACGATCGAGAACATTCCATACGGGACAATCCCTTACGTACAAAACCTTCTCTGGCTTTAAAAACTTCAATTTATTATTATATAACTATGCATGAGGAGCTAGTGGCAATTTTAATTAAGTATACAGTCTTCCCACAAAGTTTACCGCAAACACGTTGTATGGAAATAAGTCATGCTTAATATAACGCGTTTAAATTGTAAGATCTTAAAAGTTTAATTTAATTTTATGAATTCAAAATACGACTTAAATTTAGAAAAGGGTGGATTTTACTCAAACAATTTAATAAGTCTTCCTTTGAATTATTAGTGTTTACTATGGATTTACAATAAAATACATGAAACTTATTGCTTTGAAAAAATATTATAATTAATTGTTGAGAAAGGGCTAAATTAGAGTTGCAAAAGTACCTTTTCTCGAAATCAGTGGTATTTTATAACTCCTAAATAATTAACGCAGTCTACCTGACGATGGAAGGATACTATAATCACAGCCACGGGCTCCTTGGCTATTATCAATTAATTATTATCAGTATTAAAAGTTGCCATATCGGAAAGCATATCCCGCTTTTCGCTTATTTCGAAATGAAAACTGAGCTTGCGGCCGCTACTATTGCAATATTTTTATATTTATGAAATCGAGGTATTCTCTGTAGATATGCGGTTTTTAATCCCAATTTTACGATCGCATTGTATTTTTATAGATATAAGATTTTTCTTATACCAGTTCTAGGCTGGTTGTAGATTTAGTGTAACCAATTACCAATTGACAATAACTTTTTTCTTTAATTAAATAAAATTAATTATTACCTACTATAGAACTTTTACGATCAATTAATTATATAAAATTGAATAAACTGGGAGCCGTCAATTTCCAAGACGATAACGAAATGACAATAAATGGATGATGTTTTACCAAATATTCAGATGTTTATATTTAACATTGAATTGGATATTTTTAGTGTTGTAAGTGTATTTAAAAAAATATTGTCGATGTCATAATTATTGTACGCAGTGGTATATCGATGCTTATTTTTATTAGCTCTCTTAATTGAAGGATATTACGAAATCTTGAGGTTCTTATGAAAAGTTTTTTATTTTCATTTTCACGGGACTCTGTGAGAGCCCGACGGACGGCTCGTGGAACATTTTTCAAGCAACCTACGTAATTATTTATTTATTTTGTAAATTAATAATTGTTTTATTTTCCAATCAAATATCGTCATAAAACTTTTATCTAAAAAACAATTTGTTTCTAAATTACTAATATTTTTGACGTACTTAATTTACTATAGTTATTGTAAGTTTTGTATAATGTTACTTTTAAGCTATTAGTAGAATAATTTGTATTATTATTTTTATATTCAAGTATTTCTGTGTTATTGTGTAGGAGAAATTTACCTGAATATTATGTATATACATATTTGGGTTTCGAAGGTACTTAGATACAATATTTTTACATAAGACAATAATAAAAATGTATTATGACAATAAATATCATAAAGATCTCTTCTAGAAACTTTCTATAAAGTTTTAAGATATTATTTATAGTTTTGTTTATTAACGATCCTATAATCATTATTAAAGATTTAAAAAAATAAAAAATTAATATTTTCAGCAAGTGACTGTTTTAATTTTTATTATTTGTCGATAATAGAATTACGGCCTTCCCTATCACATAAGTTTATTACCTATTTAAATTGTACCGGTATTATTTCTGAATTGATCCCCTTGCAGTATACTAGAAATATTTGTAAGATGTATAATTAACATGTTTAAACTTGAAATTGATAATTGATGCTATATTATATGCTGAATTATACAATTATATATCAATCATGTAGTTTGAATGTCTATACATACCTACCTATGTATAACTGTCGTTGTGATTAGGAGCTAAGATTTTCCTGTAAAATATATTCCAACAGCCTAAAGGACGGCTAAGTCGGGTTCGGTGACGGGAATATGAGATGATTGAGGGTGGAATTCGTGCAGCCGAACCGACAGACAAATGCTTTAACTACATTTAAATGTTTCACGTTAGTTACCTATTTGTAAATTAGCAAGCGTACGAGCACTTTCAACTTATCTACTCCTATGTATGGATTTTAGATATAGTTCAGGGAGGACATGATTTTGGAGCGTTTTTTGAATTGTATAAAGTGTTGCTGAAGTTTAAATTATACATATAAAGCTTTTTGGAGATAGATAAAATTCATGCGCGAGACGTGCAAGTTATTTGCACTTGCTTCCTCGTAACAAGCGTTGTCCTGTTACGAAATAAAACATTGCACAATTTCAGGAAGAATATGAGATTGGAGCATTTTTCAAAGAGGTTATTAATTAATGTCTCTACCAACTATATTACAACATACTATTGGCATAATTATTAACTATCTCGAGTTAAATTATTGTGATGCGCAAATAATCAACCTATCCTAGAGCACGCATAGAAATAATATTCCTAACAAAACAAAAAGGTTGGTATAGACAAGTTAGGGTGTATTTAAGGATGTTGTTAATTATTATGTGCTAGTTATATATTATTAATTGTCTATCTATTGACTATGAAAAGACGAAGATCGTCGACATAACCTCACAGACTATAACATTGGCTTTAACATTTTACATATGTATTAAACGGCTTTAAGCTATAGTCAAATTCATTAATCTTCTATTTATTGACGGACGTACAGTCCTTTCCTACGACTTTAGCAAGATGATATAATATGTACCTATATATTTATTTATACCAATATGATTTTCTATAAATATTCCGTAGTTTTACGACTTATTTTTATTATCATTTTAATTAATATATTATGTATTTGTAATATTGAGCTGCATTTGTGGAAAGCGTATTGCAAAAAAGAAATAGATGTTTTTGATTGATGAGTTTACTTGAAAGGAGATAGAAGAAATTGAGCCTGATTACTCTTTCAAAACAAATAAAACATATACGTTTTTTACTAGATAAAAGTTAAACTTTAAAGTGATAATGAATTAAATTCACACTCCACTACACAAGGTTAATACTTTCAACTTTAGTTGATCTGTACCTACCTACTGAAATCAAAATTATTTTTTTGAAAATACTATTAAAGTAGTTATTATATAGTAATGAAAAACTCTTTTTGTTGAATACCTGTAAATTCCTAATATTATCCAAAAATATTGAGAACAAATATCTTAAAATAATATTCATCAACCACGCTTACTGTGGTATTAATCAAACAATAGTAACATTTGCATGGCCCTTATAAATATCCTAAAATTTATTTATTTAAAACAAGGATACGAAACACTTAGTAATAAATATTAATTTTACAACACTACACAATTTTCGTCATGAACATTATAGTTTTTAAAATTATATTTATCTAAACTAAAATCAAATTAATTGACTTATGCTCAATTTCAAACATCTCCTTTTTGTATATGTACTTAGATTGGCATTAACATATCTTGGCATTTATCTTAAAAGAATGTCTCTTGCCTAACTGACATATTATTATGAAGTAATCATATCATAAGAAAATTATAAATGTTGCTGTAGGGGTTTCAAGTTATCGAAAAGGCAGCCACTTTATGCCGATTAAATTGATAAAAATTAATGTTTTCTCAGTAGAAAATAAGGAGATCTATTATTGGATACCTACCTAATTATTTAATTTAGTAAAAAGTTAAAATAAATGTTTCTATTGTAGATATTGGTTCTAAAATAACACCATAAAATATTTAAGAAATCCTTAAATATATTAATGGGTTCCACAAATAAAAATTAAACCATAAGTGTTATTAAATAGATAAATTCAATAATTCAACAAACATAAATGCTTTCGATACCTTGGAATACCACTATACTACTTTACCATAATTAAATTTATAGTTAAAACAAAACTAAGTATGATTGTGACGCGGTCTGAGAAAATTATGACAATAATGTGACAATAAACAGACGGTCGAGCAAATATTGACCTTATCTATAACATAATAGAATTTATGAGGGGCTGGCCGTGTGTGTACGAATAATATATTATACAGATAACCTTAATCAATAATATTTAATGTTTTAAAAAGTGTATTTTAATTGGTGTTTTTTTTGTGAAATAAAGATAGTTTACTCCGAGCATATTGATTTTCTTTCCTTTTAAATTTTAGTTTTAAGTACATTGACCCAATTTTTTTAAAATTATATTATCTATGGCAAACAATCGATTCAATAAGTTAACTGGCAACACTTGTGTGAAAAATTTATCGATATCAAGATTTTACATCACTATCGGATAGGTGAGTAAGTACGCCTACTTTAAACTTAATTTTTATATTTTGTGGTCAAAACAACGTCTTACGACGTCTCAACCGTATCCTATGGATGAAGATACTCGATTAATTCGCTGAAAAATTAAAAAATCGTGAAGAGTTTTTTATTGGTTAGTTGTCTGGGGTAATTTAAGGCCAATTGTCTAACCAAATCTTACAGCTTGATACGTATTACTCAAACTGTATACGAGTTTATACATACATGAACTCCAAAAATGGTTCGAATTATAAGTCTGACAAACGATTACGATTTCCTTACACAATCGAGGGGCTGGTTGGCCTCGGTTCAAGTGGTCACGGGATCGATCCACGGGCACGCACGTCATTCTGAGTTATATGCGATTCAAGCAATTAAATATCACTTTTTAACAGTGAAAGAACGTCTTGAGGAAAAGTGATGAATGAAAATATAAGATCTCTATGGAAAATCTATAGTTAGTCCATTAAGGGATACCCGACATATTTTTAATTTAATTTTAATTTCCCTTCATTTTGTACAATCCGTTTTTACTAGGGCAGACACTAGCTCCTATATTAGATAATTTATAATGAGATTGAATGCAGTGGCGTAACTAGGCGTGGGCGAAACGGCCCCTCATGCACTTCCTCGCACGGGGGCCCCGCGTGAGGCCCAGCCAAGCAACTCTAACTAATACGATTAGTAGGTAGTCAGTCTAATTTACTTTTTTACCTAAGAGATGAGCACTTTTAGATTTACCACAATTTGATTTTTTACTTTCAAAACAAAAAGGAATGTGGCCTGTAAGTTTTACCTTGGGAATAGCGCCTCCCTCACAGATCACAGAACAAGTCTGTGATCTGTGGCCTCGCAAACGCGACTTCGTCCACGTCTTAGTCCAAGCTACGCCAGTCGCCACTGATTGAATGCAGTAAGTAAATATACTATACGTAATACGTATACTTCTCAATTAGGAAGGTAGGTACTTGGGTAAGTAATTTAAGATATTATTAAGTATAAAACTTAGTTTTTTTTTTTTGTATTTTCCATAGGAGCAAGTTTCCTCTTAGACAATCGCGGACTATTAGTACCGAGTACGCAATGCCCTCAGGCCAATAGTACACTGTACCGTCGCTTTAGGTAAGCGAGGGCAAAAATCCCTGCCTTAATCGACTTTTCTGTTATGTATTTTAATATACTATTTTATTTTATATTTGTTAAGTATTGTATTTCGTGTGTACAATAGGCTCTATTGCCCCACTATTTCTCTTTGAGATAAAATCAATAAAATCTCGGATTGCGTAGTCTGAGATACAGGAACTTTCGACTCGCAACACATGAAATACAGAGGACTTTTGCGAAATCTGGAATTTGTGTCGGAACGCAAAGTTTTGACAATTTCGTAAAGTTTGATTAGAGCGACCTGCGCGGTGATGTCGCAACTGCCTAATAAAATTCCAAAGTCTTCTGAGAGTCTCATGAGTCCTGAATTTATTGTTCGCAAATTAAATAACTTTGACAATCACTGTAAGTAGTAGGCATAAAAGGCGCAACGGACACCTGAAAGTGGAGTGTAAGTATCAGAGACACAATGTCTTTTTTGTGAGTTTTATTTACTTCATGATCCAACAGTTCAACCCAATGCCGGTTCACTAGTTCACTACTGAGTTTGAAAATAGTTTAGCCAAGGTGACGAACGTATTACATTTTGACATATCAGTAATATTATTTTATTTCAGAGCACGTTAGAGGTCGTCTAATCAAAAAAAAATATGGCCCCACATTACGTGTAGGGGAAATTTTTTCTTAATGAAATGAAATGAAATGAAATGATTTATTTATTTCATGTAGGACAACTTGTGTCACTTATGAAACGTTAAGACTCTACCACCCTACACCTACACTTAACTTTAACTTACCTACACTTAATATTTTTATTATACCACTTTGTCGGCCTGATTAATAAGTACCTACTACCTACTTAGTATCCGTCGTCCGTTAGTAATATCCCACTGCTGGGCACAGGCCTCCACTCTCATAGGAGGGAAGCAATTAGAGCTTAAACCCACCACGCTGCTCCAATGTGGGTCGCCGACCGACGCTATGGTTTAACGTGCCTAACTCCGAGGCACGGGGGTGAAACACCGCCAACTTCTTAACTCCGGGCTAGTAAATCTACTGAGAATTCTAGTCAGAAAACCCAATACGAACGACCCAGGCTCGAACCCGGGACCTCGTCGCCGCAGTCGAACATGCCAACCACTAGACCAACGAGGCAGAGTACCTCTACTAGGCAGCAGTATAGTATGTAACCACGCAAAATTACAACTTTCTAGTAAGTAGATACTAAATTAGTCTCTGCGCTAAGCCGCGGAGGGACGGACGGACGGACGACGACGAATGGTCATGATTCATGACTCATGGCAGAACTATAGGGGTTCCTTTTTCACTACGGAACCCTCAAAATGAACACGCGCTTTCACGTCAATGGGGCTGATTCTGTTGTACACAATCTTTAAACTAAACTAAAATGACACCATTAAAATATAAATAATGTAAACTTCTCATTATTGCTTTTCTCTAATCCAAATAATAAAATTTTACTATTTCTTTCTTTCTTATTACAGAATTTACCACCTGGGCAATAGGCAATTCAACCCTTGCAAGAATTGAACCTCAATTTGTGTTCAGAAACTACGACGTTTCTCAAAATGAAAACGGTTTAGCCATAGTCCACCAAGTTATGTTTAATTATTTATTAATTTTATTTGTGATAATTTTATATCGAATATATAAGTACCTATCGATAATACCAGCCCTAATCCCTCACCTTAAGCTCCGCCCATATGCCATTTTTACTTTCCGGAAGCTTCAATTTAATTAAGATAGTTCATATCCTTCTCAATATACACATCAAAGGTCTAAGGCCTGCTTTCGTCCCTGCTGCCCTAGGCCGGATGTCGTGGTCGGTGTTGAGACCGCACTGCGGTTGACAAATTCGTCACAGCCGCAAGCATAAAAAACGTGTGCATATCAGGCATGAAAACGTCTTCCAATTTTGGACACCGGGCCAGATAAGTTAAGACGGACCATACATAGGTAAAATATTACAAGCGTATCGTGGCCTATTAGAAATAAAAACTAGTATGAAAAGTATGTTCTTTAGTGAATCTACTTAGTTTCCGATATCATTATTTACCCGTAGGTAGGTAAAAATTATATCGGAATACAGGTATGCAGTGTGTAACACGTAGTAGGAGTAACTTTATTTATGACAACCATTAATCTTATGTAACAGAATTTTGATGTCGCTTTACCACCGTTTTCCTATTAACGGACTAGGTATATTTTTGGAGGCTCTAATGTTCCTGCACTAAGCCATAGCCCACGCCACAAAACGTGATAGATATTTTTTTGACAAGCAATATTTTGATTTTTTTTTATTGGACATCAAATTAGCCCTTAACTGCTATTTCACCTGATGGAAAGCTATGATACAGTCTAAGATGATAGTGGGCTAACCTATGAGGGGTACGGCATTATAATTATTAAACCCATACATCAAATTGTCATCGTACCGGAATGCTAAATCGTTTAGCCACAACTTTGCCAACAAGGTGGTAGGTAACTAGCCACAGCAAAATTCTGTAGCCAAACGATTTAGGGTTTCGGTAAGATACCGCGTAGGAACATCAAAGATTCCTCTCAGGCTCATTGGGCCTCAGATAGGACTAGGAAGTCTTATCTGAAGCCCAATTGTTTAAGCAAATCAAAGCTTTCGACACAAAACATATTATTACTCGAACTGTTTAAAGAATTCACAGGTACATGCTTTTTGACGTGTAGGCATCTATGAACTCACTCCATAAACAGGTCGAATTATTCGTTTGACTAACGATTACGATTGCGATTTCCTGACATAATGCTACTTCCAGGTTGGCCCGTAATCATAGACTGCATCACTCACAGAGTACATTATATATACTGGGCATCACTGTTTACCAGATCGCAGCCGAGGGCTTACCTATTTTAAGGCAAGAACTTTCAATGTTTCACTAAAGTACATTTTACTATAGTAGAGTATTAGTAATTTTAAACTTAATCTACGCCTACATATCGCTTGAGAAGCTCGAAAAGGTCGCGTGGTCGCGTGGCCGCGAGTTTGCTCGGGCGCGCGTCCTACTAATAGCTAATACCTATGAAATTGCCGTTTTGTAAGGGAGGGGCATAAAGTCGATTTTTTTTTTAATATAATATATTTATTTAATCAAAGTATGTACCATTGCTATCTATGTACTTTTGCCATCTCATAGATAGTTCATTGATCCCTTTACTAAAAAAACCATTCGGACGGGAATCAATAAAATCTTTGAAAGCGCTTTGGACTGCCCCATCGGAGTTGAATTTTTTCCCTTGCAAGAAGTTATCCAAATTTCGAAAAAAATTGTAATCTGTTGGAGCAAAGTCCGGGGAGTACGGTGGATGTCTTAGACATTCCAATTGAAGTTCCTCTAATTTGGTAGCCGTCTGTTGTGCAGTGTGTGGTCTAGCGTTGTCCTGAAGCAGCAGTGGCCTAGAGCGATTGACCAGCCTCGGTTGTTTAGCAGCTAGCTTTTCCATCATGGTTTGCAGTTGCTGACAACAGACATCCGCCATAATCGTCTGGCCAGATTTAAGAAAGCTGTAGTGAACGACACCGGCACTAGTCCACCAAACGCTCACAAGTAATTTTTTTGAGTCAATTTTCGCTTGGGGCAGGATTTAGCTGGTTCGCTAGGGTTCAGTCATTGCGATTAGCGTTTCCGATTATCGTACAGAATCCACTTTTCATCACATGTAATAATTCGATTTAAAATCCCTTCATTATTGTGCCGGTTGACTAATGTAAAGCAGCAGTCGACGTGCGTTTGTCGGTTTGCTGCACTCAATTCATGAGGTACCCACCTTTCAAGCTTTTGCACCTTCCCAATTTGCTTCAAGTGGATTAAAACAGTTTTATCACTAACACCGCAGCCTGCAGCTAGCTCGGATGTGGTTTGCGATGGATCCGCTCCCACAATAGCCTTCAGTTCTTCGTTATCAACTTTGATCTCCGGCCGTCCACGGGGCTTGTTTCGAGGTCGAAATTTCCAGAACGAAAACGTTGGAATCAAAAAAGCACTGTGTTTTCTTTTGCGATACCGCCGCCATACACATCATTATTCCTTCGAGCCGTTTCTGCAGCACTGGGGCCACGATGGTACTCGTACTCGTAAATAACGCGATTTTTCAAGTTTTCCATTTTGTAAAGTGAGTGACGCAAAGAAAAAACCAAAAGAGGAAAAAACAAATTTATAGGGGTTTTCAAAACACAAAAGCATGAGTAAATAGCTGTATAAATTTGAAATTGAAATTCCTAACCAAAGAGGAGATATTTGAGATCAAAGTGGCCAGTACGACAAAACGGCAATTTCATATGTTTAAGGACCTAATTATATTACTGTACCTCTAAGATTGATCGAATTTGAAATACGTCACGTACAATAAAGAGAGGGGAAAGTGAGCTACTGAGCTACTTCATACATCTACAGCCAGCACTCCAGGCGGAAACATGGTGAACAAAGTCACCGAGTCATTCCCACTCCAAGTGAAATTCGCTGAGAGAGATCGAGTTTATAACTCACCAAACGTACAAAAAATACGATATGACTAATGTCATTTGCTATTTTGGCACTCCGAATGTTACTTTTCACACAGATTGACATCTCAAAATGCGAGAATGACGTCATTTTCACATTCGATGGCGGATTCGTAACTCACCGAAAATATTAGCTTACACTTAGCGTGGTGAGCTCTCACGTCGATCAATCGTACTTGCAATGTTAAAACTGGGAGTAAGCTCTCTGGTCTTTAGTGTGTAGATAGTTAAAACGTCGCGTACTACCGGCCGCTGCCATCCCAGTGTAAATAGAGCAATAAACAAAGGCAGGTTAGGTATTATTTTGAGTTAAATAAATAAACAAATTGTAGATAATTTCTTATATATTTTTACATTTCAAATAATAATACAGGCGGTTACATAACAAATAAATAGGGTATTCGTATTGATTTACACAGACGAATGTGATGTTCAGACTTCTTAAGGTTAAACATACATTTTTTTATAATAATAATTAATTATTGATTAATCTGTACACGGCACACATTACAAATACAAATATCACTACAATCACGTTGACTAAATAATAGGACCGACTGTTTGAATTAGGCTGCATGCACATTGCTGCGTGATGTGTTGTGACGCGACAGCCGTCAAAGAATTACATTTTCATTCATTTCCAAGAGTCATACCTACCTCATTATAGCCTTGTCCCAGACTGCTAAGCGCACTTAGGTGCCTTCCTAGGTTTTGATGAGTAGGTAAGCCTTGGAATTGGTAGATGTTTGCGTCCAGAATGCGTTGCAACTACTTACATCAATCCACACAGCACAAGACAGTAATGTGTATGCATTTAAGGTGGAAACATTAACTTTTAACGCGTCACGATCCGACTATACCAGACGATGCGTTATTCTTTTTTTTTTCAATTAAATAATTTGTGTTATTACAACCATGACCAGAAACACACTTAACACAAAGTCCCACCTCGTGGCATCCAGTCGAGTCACGTGTTATAAGTTTATTCCCGCCCTTAGGATGCTCCCACACAAGTTTTGAAATATTTTATAACAGAAATAGAATTTTTCCCATGGAAATACGTATTTAAAACCGAATCTAACATGTCCAAGAACATACTAATTGTTGTTCAATATAATTTTGTACAAAATTAAATCATTGGAGAACGCGATATATACTTTTGTTATAAAATATTGTCTAAACTTTTTTTCTGTGGGAGTATTTAAATGTACTTTTACATTTGTAGCGTATTTTTCAAATACAAATATAGACTGAAAAAGCTAATACATAATTGAGCTTGAAATTAATAATATTTGCATGGAATTCCATTTTAGTGATTCAAAGTTTTAAAGAATATTATTAACTTTAACTAATTGTATTTAACTTGAGTTTTCTTGTAGGCTGGCTGTATGTTGAATTGTTTGTTTTATAATTCCGTAATTGGGCATCATGTCTAATGCTGAGATCTATATAGGAGCGTACTTTGACTTGGCTCAGACTTTACTTAGAGTTAAAACGAGATGGACTTATGTGAGTAACATAAATCAGTCTCGTTTTAACCATGCCTTAAGCCTAAGCAAAGTCAAAGTTCGCTTTATAGATCTCACGCTTAGAGACCGAATAATAGAATCTTTCGGGAACAACGTTTCCCAAACTTTTTTTTGTATGCACAATATTATTTAGCTTTTCAAATTAAAACATCTATGACAAATTTAAACCCTTCCGGAACTTAAATCTCGAAGTAGAAAAAGCACTCTTTTCGCGTGTCTTTTGATAGGCACAGAAAATTTAAGAGTGGAATACATAAGCAATTTTATTTTGGAGAAACTACAAAGAAAGAAACTGCCTGCCTCTATGACATACATATATTATTATGTTTTGCTACATAAAGTCAGACTGGGGTAGGGTATTTATTTAACTTAAAAATATATAATTATGTTAATTATTATAAATGTAACAAAGTGTGAAAATCAATAATAGCGAGTCAGCCTTAAAATTGCTGTCAAAAGTATTACCATTATATGACATGTCCAAACACAAAGTGACATTTTTATATCAACATTATTTGTATGGATTGTCAAGGCTAAAGTGCATTAACTAAAACACTAAAGGCTAACCAATGTTACGTAATCGTTCGTATTTTTATTAAAGACAATTAATAATTTAATTTTAAATGATATTCAGAGTTTATTAATTTTCCAATTTAATATTTCAAATTGCAATCAATACATAAACTTCCTTAGCGTCAATACTTGGGCAATACTAAATGAGTAAGGGTGTAAAAGTATAAAATTTATATATGTCACCGTAAAATTGTAAGAACCGTTAGATTATAATCCAACGGTTTCAATCTCGAAAGATTGTGAACCGTTGAATGTTCTGAGTATTAATTTTTGAAATACTTATTGTATTGTACCTATCTTGTATGTTTTCTTGTATCTTTCTTGTACAGTTCGTGCGCGAGTTGAATGCAGAGTAAATGTGTTTGTCACCATACATTTACTCTGCATTCAACTCACGCGCGAACTATAGGTTATCCAGGTAGGATGCACTTAGGTTCTATCGGGAAAATATATCTAATAGATTGCAATTTACCGAAAAATAATGCGTTAAATTGTAAGTAGTATGTTACGGTTCACAATCTGTCGACAGATTACAATCTATCGAGCTAAAAAGCGTTAGATTACAAAATAACGGTTTTTACAATTTTACGGTGACATATACAACAAATATTACTAGGTATTTATTAGACAGTTGGCAGTATTAGTATTTGTGCTTTCATAGAGGACATCACTATAGGGCTGGCCGCATAATATCACAAATTCCGACAAACGCTGTAGCTCAAGCATTTTGTTCTAGGAATCAGTGATTTTGTCTTAAAGCTCGTTCGTTTTTAATCTTCACAGGTTATTTTTAACTATTTTTATAATGAGGAAATATGTAATATTAAGAATTTACAACATTATGAGCATTATTTTAAAACAAAAAACAATGATCAATGGAAAAGGTTCAAAACTTTTTATATTATTTATGGTCGGCAAAAAACCATGTATTCTAATTGTAATCCCTGAATCTTAGAAGAAATAATTTTTCCGAACATAAAGCTGCTCGTATGAGCCCTATGAACGATGTCCTTTGAAATTAAAAAAATATTAGTGTACCTACTATTATTACAAAAAACCTATTGTAAAGGGACGTTCAATTTATATCATAATTGTGCCACTGAGGGATGAAATATATCAGTCCATTAAATTGAGGAATCACTCATTCCTATCTATATGTATAAGGCAGATAAATGTAAAAAAGTTAAAAAAAGTATTAACATACTTGAAAATGGGAAGATTGATTTAGTCTTTCGATATTTCAATGGAGAATCAGATCATGTATCTACATAAACAACCTCAATTATACGGGCCCTGTCAAATAAAAATGTGGACTTATTTCACTAACGCCATCTAGTCTGAAAAACGGGATAGGGCTATGAGACAAGGACAAGCTTAGGACAGGTGTGGAGCGCGCTCAACAGCTCGGACGCCCTATTTTTTTCTATGAAAGGGCCCATCTAGTACCTACATATATATCGATGATGTACATGTTTCATGAGTATTGTTAATTAGTGTGTTGATTTTGTACTAAATAATTGGAATGTCGGAGGTGTATAGTTAGTCGAAGGAATCTTTTATTTCAAGTCAATTTCATGTCTCGTATAAAATGTCATAGTATTGTAGGGTTAAGCTAGTCAACAAACAAGATAACTTTTATTGTTTTATGCTATTAATAAGAAAAAAATGTTATTTATGTAACAAAAAAATTGTCTCATTATTTATTTTTAAACTACGTCAGAATAAGTCTCTAGTAATTTTTTTTTAAAGTAAAGTACTTAAAACAATCTTCAAACGACAGGTATATCAATCGATTTTTTATCCTAATTTAATTTAATATAAATTATAAATGCACAAAAACGATTTTCATATCCATCGTGACTAAGAGTGGAAAATGTCTTAAAATAAGAGAAAATTTGAATTTTCCAAACCAATACAAACTAATCATACAATGTATAAAACATCTTTGGCAACCCAAAACATTTTCAATATAATATTTTTTATACGAATAGTTTTTAATGCGTGTTGATTTAAAATTAAAAACAATATTTCTTACATATAAACTAAACCAACTGTTTAGTTTATAGGTTTATATTATAGTTAGTAAGGTGAATACATGAATTTTATACATAAGATAAAATTAATTTTTAGTTTTAAAATATTGGATAAATCTAATAATTAAATACAAAAGTATAAAAATCTTAGAATAAAAGTAATAAATAATAATATTACATGTATTTTCAACAAGGCTGACTCTTATAGTATCGACGTGGTAAGCGTACACTTTATACTAAGATAATATGAAAACTTACTCACATACCCATACTATGCACCTAATATTCCTTGGTGGACGAACCAAAAATTTACGTCCAATCATATCCATAACTTGAAACTAAGAACAAGACAAAAATGACAGCAGATAATAAAATTGCCATTTCAATTTTTGAAAAATAAATTTAATGGCGGATCATCCACTACCCCTTTATCAAACCTTTGTTCAATAAGTGGGCAACTTTTCAATAATCTTAGCCAACCAGTGTACGAATCCCATCGATGCATCAGATTAAATAAAATGTCAATAATTAATTAATATGTTTGCGTAGATTCTAATAAGTAATAATAATATCGATAAATGGGGGGAATATTATATCGGTATATATATATATATATATATATATATTTTTTTTCGAAGTTTTATACCTATTAAACAGTCGCCTGTTCGTTATCAATTCGTTAGGTTGGCTTGTTATCGGTATGGTTATTGGTTAGTAACTGTGTTCATCATTCTCACTTCATCTCTCATGGACAACCAACCTTATTCTAGTGTTTGGAATACGTGTATAGAATATAAAAAGGGATTGGAAAAATTTACTAAGCGAAAAACATCTATAATGTATACGGAATAGAATTCAAACTAACTACGCGATTATACTTAACTAAGCCTAAAATGGCACATACAAGACCTTCCAGCGCAAAACATAGTCCGCTCATTTCCATATTATTAATTTAGGGCTGCGGTCGTACCACGTACATTGAAATCAAATTTTAAAAGATGTGACTATATACAATTATTTTAAATGGTATTCACTGAGCATAATATTATACTTTACATTGACAATTTAACTCGGAAGATATTTATTAATTTTAATTCAAATATATTAATTAATAGTTAGATTAAATAAACTATTATAAACTGGACAAATTTGCAAAAGAATTTCGAATATATTATACAAACAAATTATTATATATTTTTATCTTGATAGTTTATACTTATAGTAACTATGCCGTTTGTAAGTTTTTCTTTGTTCTCAAAATAATTAATTAATATGAATGTTTTTTTTTTAAATTTTATAGCATATCTTCAGTGGTACAACCTAAGCCAAACTCTTTACTTGCCATTACGCAAAATGTACGTGATATGAAAACACCTATTTTTATCTCATTATATTATTATAATATATAAATATTTGTGCTCGACTGACTTTTTATTTATTTTATTTATGTACATATATTTATGATTGCACAGTTCCATTTTGAATCAGTTTTTAAAACTAAACTTCAAACTTGTAAACTGTGTTGCAATTGTATTAGAATATTTAATTATTTTTAACTGAAAACCTGTTTCATAGAATAAGAAACCCAAGATTGCTTGCTGGAAAACAGATTTTTCTTTACTTTAAACATAAATCACCATTTAGCACGGCAGCCTTATTTTTCACTAATAAGATCTAGCCTATGGGCTAGTAACTAATATTACGATACTATAAATTTCTACTTATATACCAAACCAGATAATTAAATTATTTTTATAGTCCATTATAAATGTCTATAACTCTATTCCCTAAGGTGTTATATTTTAAGAAGTTGTTAGTTAAAAACTGATCCAAAATAACTTTATAACCTGGAAAGCGATAATGAATCTGAAGCCCAATTGTCTAAGCAAATCGTAATCATTTGACACCTCAAACCGTATTACTTGAACTGTTTAAGGAGTTCGTACATGCTTTTTGACGCGCAGGCACCTATGAACTCCTTAAACAGGTCGGATTATCCGTTTGACAAACGATAACGTTTACGTTTTCCTTACACAATCGGAGAGCTGAACTCTATATTATATAAATATTTCCCATATTACGAACACTTCGCACAAAAACCTACGACGGACAATTCTATGTGAAAATAATCAAATAAATATAATATATTTTAAAAAAAATTATGGCCTACACGTAGTATCATAAGGTAAAAATTTGTACACACATAATTACACGGGTAATAAATTATTATAGAAAACATCGATAACAATTATTGTATCATAACTAAACAACTCAAAAGTGTATAGCTGCCGGATGACTATTATAAGTTTTGCAAACGACACAAACGACACTAGTTACTGTGTTTACACCTTTTTAATTTATTGTTGGTACAAATAATTGATATCAAAGTTACTATTTGATAGTTTGTTTTTTTATTGCGAGGTCGCATAGATGTGCCATAATCCTCAGTCTATGTTGAAATTAAATATCTCGGTTCTAAATAACTAAACATTAAGGACATAGAGGCGATTAAAATCTTTTCGTCCAAATGCGTCTGTATGTTTAAGGTGTTAATGTCCAAACCCAACCCAAAACCCTGCGGTTTTCACACGAGAATTGCCCGATAAAAGGCCCACGCGGAACAATACATCATAATTGACGCGTACCACTTAAAAGCAGTCTTCACAATAATATAATAATTATTACAACTCTAGATTATAATAAAAATACTGGACCATTACTTGATTTAGTAGGAATTATACAAATACGTTACAATCTCTTTATCTTTATACAGTTCTGGGGGCTTACTGTCATCCCTTAAAGCAGTATTATTTTAATATTGTTTACGCTCTCGTTTCAGAATTCTAATCCTTATTTTAGGGACGTCTAGGTACGTCATATAAGAAATTGTGTTTTTAAAGTTATACTGCTTCAAGCGTTGGTAGTAAGTATAGCTGAAAAATTATCAGAAATTATAGCCGATTAACATTGTTCGATAGATACAAACTTGTTTACGACGTCTTATTGAGAAATTCAGATAAATGTTTTTGAATAGGTACCGTTTCGTCTCTGGAAACAAACACTGGTTGAAAATATCATCAATGATGTGAATACAAACAAGAAGTTGATTACGCAACGCATTTGCAATCAACATTGATGGCATTAATTTTTAATTTTATGAGGTATCCAAATATTTTCTATAAATGAGGTATTCAAAATGCCTTTAACCCTCGTGCAGGAGATCCTTAAAACCGATAAAATGTCTGTCTGCAGTGATCGCAATTGGCAATTTAGAAACGTTTGTTAGATTTTTTCTGAACTCCCAAAGTTATTTATACCGGCATTTGCTTTCAAAACGATCAAAGTTATATGAGGAAGGCAAGTGCATTGCATAATTACGACTTCTGAAAGCCGTACTTTAAATCTATGTACACGTAATACACAACCGCATATTCATAATAGACGAAACCTTATAATTAAACGCGTACTTCGTATGTCCTATACATTCAATATAACCTGAATCTATCCTTAACGATTTACAACGATTTACAACGATTAACACGATCAAAACCGGTTTACTAAAGCCCTGTCCTGAGCAACGCGAAAACGCGACTCGATACGACGCAACGCGACAACGCGACTCGATACGACGCAATGCGACAACGCGACTCGATACGACGCAATGCGACAACGCGACTCGATCCGACGCAATGCGACAACGCGACTCGATAGGACGCAATGCGACAACGCGACTCGATACGACGCAATGCGACAACGCGACTCGATCCGACGCAATGCGACAACGCGACTCGATACGACGCAATGCGACAACGCGACTCTATTCAACGCAACGCGACAACACCGAGCAGTAGCTGTCCCTTCACATGGCCTACAATGACGTAGTTTTTGTGGAGTCGTATTGCGTCGCGTCGTTTACTTAAGACAACGGGTGACACAAAAACAATGGTGCTAATTAGTTTATACAGAATTTCTTAACTCAACTGGCAGGTCTAAATCTAGTGCTATTTGTTGTCTACTTGTCACTGTTCTATACTATACCCCGAGGAGGAGAATGTTCAATTAACAAAATACTTATTTATAAAGTGTAAGCTCTATAAACCTTGCTCAGACATAAGACCAAAGATCAAGAAAGTCTATAAAATGCAAGACACTACCCATTTCAGTCACACAAGAAAGAAATGCATATTCATTAATTACGCGTGAAAGAATGAGACAGAATTACATTTTTTGTCCCTCATCGCGTGCTGCCTAATTTCATGACCAAGTCAAACTCGGAGCTGTGCATGTTTGAGAAAGGCAATTGGATAGGTTTTTTTGTTACTTTATTTGGTATCCCTTTCGGTGACATGCTTAGTTCTATAGGAATTCTCTTTCTATGGACATCCAAAACAAGACAGATTTACTCATATTTAAGTCCATCTAGTTTTAACACTCAGTTAAGACCTGTCAATTTAGTTTTTTTATTGTACAATCGATTTAGCATCAACGACCCAAATTCTTTGTATTTCATACACATGAACATACCGAGAACAAAAACGTATGTATATCAGTGAGACGTACATATGTTCTCGAAAGATATTTTGTTGCGCATACAATATAAATACATACACGAATATAACAACAGCATATAAAGTTGCGCCAAACATCTTGCTCGGTCTGAACTTTGGATAATGTTGAATATTCAGCACTGGGAATTTTGGAGATCCATTACTTGTCTAGGGAAGCTTTGTGCGACATTTCAGCTTTCCAGGCCCAAAGTTTTAAATCGGTGGTGCCCAAATCTATAAAGTAAGCTAAATATACAACCTAACAAAAACTTTATAACGTTTCAATTGGTTGGTTTTCGGTCAACAGCAAGTTTGCACCAGTCGTTTATGACCGATTATGGTCAACCTTAACAACGTTTATACTAGGTCGGCCACCGCAAACGATTAACTTTTAGTATTTAGTATTATACACGGACAGCTTGAAGCAGTCACGATGGACTGCTCGAAGCTCCGACTGCATAGTTAACTACAGTCTTCCACGTACATGGAACCGCTCGAGCAGTTTTGATTGCTTCGTGCTGTTGCAGTGGCGTGCACAGGTTTTGAAGCTAGAGTAGGCATTATTTAGTCAGAATACCTATTTACTAGCTGTTTTGATGAAAAATGAGCATTGATGTATTTCCATTTGGGTAAGCAGTGCTTTTATGCCTCTATAAACTGCACGCCACTGTGCGGTTGGCAGCAGTTATCAATGGTAGCTTCAAGCTGTTGACTATGACTGCAAGAGCGGTCCGTGTATGTTGATCACTGGCTAACTGCTCGAGCAGTCCGTGTATGGCCGGCCTTAGAGTACGTAAGTCCGTGAGCGAAAACGGTAAAAGTCGAATACGGGCAAACCGACCTAATTTAAACGCGCCATTTGACGTCACAAACAAAGTTTTCAGACTGAACGAGAAGTTTAACAAAACTTTCCAGACGTATTCTTTCGCTAGTCTAAGAATACAGAGTTTCAACGTCAATACCATTGCACAAAACGAAATGTCGCTAAATATAATCACAGTACAATTTTAACACACCAATCACCAATAAAAAGTCTTTTCCCGGATGTGAAACGTGATGTGATGATCAGAGAAACGTGATGACGCCAACCACGTCAACGTGATATAACCGCACAACACACTGAGTATTCAGTTCATACAATTCATTGTATGGTTTAATCATTTACCATGACTCCTGTTGTGATGATGAGTATGACCTGAAAAACAAAATTCTAAAATTACAAAAATTTTAAAGTTAATAATACTCAGTTGGGGGCGAAATTGAGATAAATCTACTAATATTACAAATGAGAAAATGTGTCTGTACTTTGTTTGTTGGTTTATCCTTTAATTACGCCGCAACAGAGCAGCAGATCGACGTTTTTTTTGCATGGGTATAATGTTGAGGACCTGGAGAGTAACATAGGCTTTTTTTATCCAGGAAAATGGAGTTCCCATGGGAATTTAAAAAACTTATTTCACGCGGACGAAGTAGCGTGCATCATTTAGTAAATAATAATACTTTGAATAAAATTTAATTCCCGCTTAAGGCTTTAAGAGATGACAAACTGCCTCAGTATTAGGATGTTTAAGTCAAATTGTCTTAATAACTGATAGTTGAATCCGTAAAGAAAAAATATGTAACGGAAGATATAGGCTTAATAAACATTTCTACTGTAAAAAATGTTTACTTTTTTCAAACCCTCTTTCAGAAAAAAAAACCCAAAGAGTATCTACTTTAGCCATACTTTGAAAATTTTCTGCAAAACGGCACAAGCTTTTTAATTAGTTCTTGCACACAAAAATAGGTCTTAAAAATTACAATATTTTTAACGGCGAGTTTTATTTTTACTCCCTATAACAATCGTGTAAAGTAATTTTCCCCCGAAATTTAAGTATCTTAGTGAGAACGTGGCTGCTCCGTCGCCCTGTAAACACCCGCGGGCCCTTCGGCAGTCCGTTTCGGGACATTGTCGAAGGTGGACTGCACGTCGGTGTCGGAGCGAATTTTTAAAGTTAATTTTCGATTTTGAAGGGTTTATACTCATTTGTATATATTTAAAATTTTAGAAATACTTAGTTCAGTATTTATCTGTAAATTAGTAGGTGTAAATATATTTTTTATAAGAATTTAATTTTTTAAGTGAGCAAAGTAGGTGCAAAGACTAAATAAGGTTCTGTAGTGACAAGTGATTGTAAAAATTCAAATCAAGATGATTTTGATGAGGAACAACCTACCTGCACTCGCTACTTAAATTTCAATTGTTTTTAAAGCTAATAAGCTTTAATTTGAATAATTAACTTGCACAATGTAATGGTTGTTTTGATTTTTTTCCTCCGACGGAATAGATTATAATATTTTTAATGCAAAATTACTTACTATTAATATTAATGCTATTAATAACTAAAATACATACTAATAATAATTATAATGTATGCGTAAGTGTGTCTTTCTGTCTGTCTTTCTCAGATGTAAATGTGCCATTTTTGAATTCTAACAACTTTTGTTTTAGTAAATCGATTATGCTACCGAGACAAAATCATTTTGTCTGCGACGGAGAGACTGCGGAAAAGCAAGCATTATAATTTCAGCGTGTATAATATGTATGTATGTATGTATGTATGTATGTATGTATATTCTTTATTGTACACCACAAAAAACACAAAAGAAAAAGAAACATGAAAACTTAAAATGTAGGTACAATAAGGCGGTCTTATCGCTAACCAGCGATCTCTTCCAGACAACCTTATCGATAATATCATAATATGGAATCGAAATTCGTGATGACAAGCTGGGAACACCTGCACTCCTATTCTCTAACTCCGTGGCTATCATCCTAAATTAATTACCATATATTTTATATTCATCAAAATATATTACATAGTCATGGAAACATAATAACAACATGAATTTCAAAATGGCGCTAACTTTGTTAAATTTTGGTAACAGTTTCCTGTTTTGTGATCCCAGTAGGTCTAGGATGCGCACAACGCGATTATCTCGCGACGAGAGAGAGAGATATTGTCGATGCCGGCAAATTTTTAATTTACCCTAACATGCACAAAATGCAGTATATTACAAGAAAAAAGTAGTCGACATGTAAAGGCTCGTAGAGAAAAATACCACAGATTAGAAATATTACTTTTATCTCTACTTTTGACGTAACAACCATGTTAGCTTCGGTAGACGGAGAGATAACGGGTAGACATAATTTTACTCGTAGTGCGCATGCTAGCCGTGCTGAAAGCCGTAAATATCGATTTTGAACGAAATCGGTCAATTAACAAAGAATTTCAAAATGGCACCGACTTTTTTAAATTTTGGTAACAGTTTCCTGTTTTGTGATCCCAGAAAGCCGTAAATATCAATTTTGAACGAAATCGGTTATTTAACAAAGAATTTCAAAATGGCGCTGAATTTTTTTTAAGTGACTCTGTGCTGGGAGCTGCGCATGACGTAGTACTGCACATAAATTTTCATACCACAGGCATACATATGAAAATTGATTCTAAAGGAGTAAACTCACAAAAAAACTACGCAGCTCCGGCAAGTGGGGTTTATTGTGAACAGTTAGTACCTGATTCTCTATCTCCTCTCCCTGTACCCCACTCATCCCTCGTTGGAGGTAGCACGTTTCAAAACTTTTAGCTTGATGTTAACTATCGATAGTTCTGCAACACTAACTTGAACTACCTACATTTTAGCATTGATCCAATACGAAATATTACTTGTACCTATACCTAAATCTGTGCCTACTACAAGCGCAAACAATATTTAGTATCGGATACGATATCGAACATTTCATGGCAAGGTTTCAAGGTAAAGCTAAAGGTAGGTATTAAAGAAAGTTTACGTATTTGTGACCCATGATATTTAAGCGCAAACATAAATATAGGCATTATCCCATAAAATAGCACTTGTTCCGCAGTCTATAGTCTTTGGCCTAGTTTGCGTAGTTCCGGGCGTGGCCGCTATACGGCATTACCGTCGGCAAAAGTCCCGCTGGTCTGCGTTTCGTCAAGGTCATTCGGCCTTCTTAACCCCTTAAGCGTTAAAACTTATTATTATAAATGTGAAAGTGTGCCTGTCTGTATGCTTTCACGGCTTATCTTTTCTCTTTTTTTTATTATCTTTTCATCCGATTTTGATAAAATTTGGTACAGGGCAGTAGTAGGAGGAATCCTAGACTAGGTACTTATTAAAAAAGGTATTAAAAACACTTAATCCACGCGGAATGGTCTAGAGTTGCTCGAGTCTAATAGGTCTTACCAAACTTCTAGTACGATCTTACCTACGTAACGTTTTACTTTTTACATGGCGATCTTTCGATTTCGACCGGTCAAGAAATTTAGCTCAACCTAAAAGACGCTTAAGCTTAAGAAGCTTATACCTGGATAGAAGATTGACCTGGAGAGATCATATTAAAGCAAAAAGAGATCAGGCCAACAGAAAGTTCCGGGAACTATATTGGCTGAAAGGCAGACAGTCCTCCTTAAGTTTTGAAAACAAGCTTCTGATTTATAAAAACATCATCAAACTAGTGTGGACCTATGGCATTCAGCTCTGGGGCTCAGCAAGCCACTCAAATATTGAGATACTCCAGCGCTTCCAGAACAATATTTTGAAGGTTTTATGCAACGCACCATGGTTCACAAAAAATTCCGAAGTGCATGAATACACAGAAATCCACACAGTTAAAGAAGAAATAGACAGATCTCTTGAAGCCCTCAAAGAAAGACTTGAGTGTCACAAAAACAACCTAGCCGTCCAGCTTCTGGATGCCAGTGACAGCAAATTCCGCCTTAAAAGGACAAGACTGGCCAACATATAGTATAACTTGTTATACTTTACTTTGAAAGGATGTCACATTATTGGATGTAATCCTTAACTTCAAAATTAATAAGCACAGATCTGTTTATAGTCGAGGGACTGATCGCAGATGGAGGAAATAAGAGAGAATAAAAAAAAACCTAAAAGACATTTATTAGGAAATTGATAGTTAGTTACCTGGTTCAGCTGTCAGGTCGCGGCAGTTTGTGCGAGTACGCCGCTAACGCACTATACGCAGCCAGCAACGCTTTGGGCGAGTGCGCTTGCGGCGGCTCAGCCAAGTTGCCGCTACCGTGTGGCGACGCACAGTGGTTGTGCGTTTGTGCGTTTGGTGCGTTTGGTGCGCATCGGGCGTGTGCGTTGAGTGCGCTACTGCAGTACAGGTCTGCGGAGGTGCAGGGCGGGGCGAACTCCGCCCCCGGCTCGGATATCGCGGGGTTCCTCACGCCCCCGCACGCTGCGCTCAGCGAGCAGAATGTTAGCGCTCGCCAGCCGCCGTATCTACAAACGAAAATGTACTTGTATGATATTTTTTTTTTTACCCACTACAAGTTAGCCCTTGACTGCGATCTCACCTGATGGTAAGTGAAGATGCAGTCTAAGATGGTAGAGGGCTAACCTGTTAGGGGCATGGCAGTTATATTAAACCCATACCACTATTGGGTTTCTACACGACATCGTACCGGAACGCTAAATCGCTTGGCGGCACGTCTTTTACCGGTAGGGTGGTAACTAGCCGAAGCCTCCCACCAGGCCAGACCAGGGAAAATTCAGAAATTACAAATTTCCAAACCCTGCCTGGGATTGAACCCGGGACTTCCGCACGTTAAGGCGACAGCGCTCAACACTGCGCCACGGACGTCGTCAAATATATGTGTTATTCCAGACTATAATCTATCTCTGTGTTAAATTTCATTCAGATCCGTTCAGCAGTTCTGGTGTGATTGAGTAAGAAACATCCATCCATCCATCCATACTTTCAAATTTATAATTTTAGTATATAGATTTGGAAAATAATAAACGTAAATACAGTATTGCAATAGTATAGCCCTAGGAAACAATTATAGAATAAAACACAAAAAAAAGCTTTAACTAGTCATAATTAAAAAAATTAAAAAACACGACTGTCCTGCCAAAAAACGCTAAAACGTTAAATATCCAAATTAAATTAGAATCTTATTCACATTTTTATTAAATTATATTTTTTTGTGAATCACTGGATATTGAACTACAGTGTTATATATTTTTGGAATCTACTCATCATTTTCTAGATGATGATTATATAGTTAATTTTTTTTTCAACTTTAGTATTTAATGCGGGACCATTCAACCCCATCAATTTTTTTTTAATTTTACTAGCCTATGTCACCCAGAATAAGCTAGGGATTCTAACGATACCTCATTTATCAAAGTCGGTTCAGACGTATAGAAGTTATGGTGGAATATACAAACTCACATACATCCATACATACATGAACCCTGAAAACAATATCCTCTTTATTTCAGACAGTCGTATAAAAAAGCGAAATCTACTTACTTGTCAACAACAACGACGGGCCCGTTCTTATACTCCATCTGGCAAGCAGCGACAAACTCGATCAACGCGAACGAGTTTTCAAACGGCGCGATCAATCGATCTATTGCCTCTTCCCTCTCGCTCGCACAGCTAGCTTGCCGCACCGCTCGCACACACTCATTGTCATCCGGCCTACTCATAACATAATCACTGGTATGACCGTCCAACCAACCACTGCACTTAATAAACTTAACACTTAACTGATAATCGTCTTGTAAAGAATGCACTGAGACATTAGTAACTTCTATCACTCTATCCGAGGAGATTTCCGGAACACTATTGACCCTTTCGAACATGTACACTGGTCTTCTTAATTCCGCTTCTTCTTGAACGGTTAAAGAAGGAGCTATTGGTGGTGGGGGTGGGGCGGTATCGGGGGGTGAGCCAGCGGTTCTTGACCCCCATTCGGGGAACTTGAACTTTGTTGGGGAGCCCAACTTGAAGTTTTTCAACGACATTTTTGATGGACTTCTGGGGGATTTCGGACCGTTTTTCTTTTCGGATAAGGAGGAGAATAGATCGCCGTTGGCAATGGATTTTCGGGCGGATAAATCTCTGTTGCCACTGAGACGTTCCAGCCTTAATTCTGTTCTGTCAAACCTATAAGCCGGTTCGGGGGAATCGTTTGCTGGGGAAGTGTTTTCTGGTATTAATCTCTCATCGTCTGCGCATTCACTGCCTTCCGTCCGTCTATAGCCGTTGGTTTCCGGTACGGTGGCGGACTCGCTCTGAGCTTTCCGTTCCGATCTCATATACGCTACGTATGTGTCTTTGGATACGAAACTCGCTCGGAAGTTCGCCACAAATAGCTCGTTTTCTTCTTCAGTGGGCCAGAACACGTCGCAGTCCTAAAAATGAAAGTTTTGATTGATGTTAACTTTTGAAATTGATGCTTTGGAAAAGTTTTTAGATTTATTTTAGATAAATAAATAACCTTAGCATGATTGTTTTACTTTAATTACATTTGAATTTTCCAATCAATTTCACTTCCATAACTAACTTCCGTCGAGAAGGCTCCGATATCGCGATTCAGACTTCAGTACTTAGTTTTGGAAAAGTTTAAGATTTCTTCTCGATAAATAACTTGAGCATGATTTTTTACTTTAATTACATTTGAATTTTCCAATCAATTTCACCTCGATAACTAACTTGACCACCGGCAAAACTTCGATATCGCGATTTAGACTTCAGAGACTCGTCTAAGCAAATCGTAATCATTTGACAGTTTAAAACGTAGAACTCGAACTGTTTAATCAGTTCATACATGCATAATGACGTGCAGGCATCTATGAACTCCTTGCACAGGTCGAATTATACGTTTGACAAACTATTACGATTACGATTTCCTCACACAATCGGGTGGCAGTACCCTAAGTTTTAATTCGATTGATCGTATAAGAATTCAATGGCATTAGCGTCAAAAAATGCATCGATTTGAAGCTTAATTTGGTGTATGCATTCATATACGTTTATGATTACGATACATTGTACATTCAAATCGTATTTACTGAATTTGCGGCTAAATCGATGCTATTAAAGATCATTTTAATTTGACGCCAAAATCACCTAATGCTTATACGATCAATCGAATTAAAACTCAGGGTTATACCCTATAGGGTGCTGTATACAGCACTTAGTCTTCGTAGATTCGATAAACGCCATCTGTAAACCACTACGGCAACAAAATCTGATTTTTTTGTTATTCAACTACAAGTTAGCCCTTGTCTGTGATCTCGCCTGATAGTAAGTGATGTTGCAATCTAAAATGGAAGCGGGCTAACCTGCTAGGGGCATGGCAGTTATATTAAACTCATACTCCTAGTCGGTTTCTACACGGCATCGTACCGGAACGCTAAATCGCTTGGCGGACCAGGCCAGACCAGGGAAAAAATTCAGAAATTATAAATTCCCAAATTGAATCCGGGATCTCCCACATTAAGGCGACGGCGCTAAAGAGCGCCAGGGAGTTAAAAGTAAATACTCACAGGGTCAGCAGGATTATCGGCCAACAGTAATACAAGTTGTGCAGTGTGATCCCACAATAGCCTCCACAGTTCCGGGGAATCCCCGGGGTGCTGAGCGACCGCGTATTCCCGCATGCGTCGCCGCCCACACACCCACGATGCGTTTACGTACTCGCTACCTGTAAAGGGAATTAAAAAAATATGGCCTCTAAAATATATTCAAAAGTAAAAAAAAACAAGTGATAATCTAAAAGATTGATTGTTAAACCAACTTCACCACACACTTAACAGTCAATATCTTGAAAACTACTGAACTTTGGTATAGAGATAGGTTGCATCCCGGGAAAGGACATAGGCTACTTTTTATTCCGGAAAATCAAGGAGTTCCCAAAACTTAATCCACGTGGAGGAAGTCGCGGACACCATCTAGTAAAATATAAATTAATTTTGATATATTATGAAATATTAATGACCTTCGACTCCAGGCTTAGGGACCAGCATAACCCTGGCGGAGTCTGACGGCAATATGCCTCCGGGCCTATTCTTGTCAGCGTTGTGCGCTGCGCGTGCGCACACGCTCGGCTCAACGCACGATCTCGTTATCAACTGTAATTAAAACATTATATGTTCCAACATTCTATACTTATAGGCCTATTACACTGCACTTTTTACAGGGACCCTTCCACTTGAATCAGTGATGTGGGTCCCGAAATTGATCCTTATTGCTGTGTAATAAGCGACGCTAACTAGCGGCAACTTCACACAGGGCCCTGTAAAAAGTGCAGTGTAATAGGCCTTTTAACTAGCGGACCCGACAGACTGTGTCCTGCAGGGCGACCGCGTATCTTCTGCATCAATCATTGTTACAGTATCAATTGCTTTGATTGACTGAATTTATGGTATTCTTGCTGCGTCAATGGATCCAATAGTAGAAGAGTGTTATCCAATCAGAGGTGATTGCGATCGTTACACTGTAGCTGTCAGTTTTAGCCGGTAGCCCAGCTGCATGATATATATCGTGACGTTGTCATGATACCGACTGCAGCGCCATATGCCGTGCTGATTTGTGAATCTAAACCATCCAGGGCACCATCCAAACGCATACAAAAAAAACATTCAAATCGGTCCGCCGTTTAGGAGTTCAGTGACATACACACGTACAGTAGAATTATATATATAAAGATAGTCTAGGCAATGGGGCGGTTCGTTGTATGGAGACCCCCACATTAAATCCTCAGTCGTTGAAACCTAGCAGGGTTGTAATATGGCATGAACCAAAACTTATACAAAAATATCCAAAAAAATATCCATGCGGAAGTTAGGTATTTATACTTATTACAAATTTTTTATGACTGAATATTTTCTCGATTTCTTTTTAAAATAATAGTAGGTAGTATATTTACATTCAAAACCGAAATATCAAATGAAATTTAAACCGATTTTATTATCAAACCTAATCTGCGTTTTCGCGATAATGTACCTTCCTGCTTTGACAATTGGGTATAGCATAAAAAACCTTACTTTCTTTCTGATTTTTTATTGGATATTGATAATTATACGTTTAACTCGTGATACTTTATCATACTGTAAAGTTTCATCGCCTGAGGAATTATTGTTGGGGTCCACTAGCTTCATTGCCTAGACTATAATGAGCCATATAACATACAAATTTTGAGCTGTAATGTATTATGATTGGCTATTCGGAGAATGGCATATCCCAAAAAAAATAAGTTGGAAGTAAACTTAAGAATATTTGTTTTAATAAGGTTTACAATACCTGAAATTGTTTTTCTAACAAATTAACGGGCGGCGGTCCTTGGTACAGTTGATGTCTGTTGGAAAGAGATCGCATTCTCTCTAGCAGTGCATAATTTTCCGCTCGATTCACCCTAAAAATTAATAAGCAAGATATAATATTGCACGCATCCACAAAATATGTGCAGTTCGTGCGCGAGGTCCGAGGAATCTTAAGGATTTGACGTAATGAGATAGAGTTGTGATTTAGTCGATATTACCTTATCGATACTAACAAATCTTTTGTATCTGTGAACGTGCATTGAATTCATTATTAAATAATAATCCTACGAGGATAGTATGTGCAACGAGGAGGAAAAAACAAATTATATCATAAAATATAATTATAATGAACTGAACAAAATAAACGTAAAATCGAAATAATCACTGTCGCAATCAGAAAAATCAGTACTTAAAGAAATTTAAAAATTAAACAGCTATTTGCACATACAAATAAACTTTTAAGTTTAGTACTATTTATAGTACAATTTAACCCTGCTATTGTAAAATTAAAACAGGGCTCGATAAAGCGTACTCTCGCGTCACGGTCGGCACTAGTATGGGAGTGTGCGGGGTATGAAGCGACGGACGGACGCTAAATTAAAAATAAATAAATTAAATTAAATTGAAATTACTTAAAATAAATCTAAAGATATTAAAGTAATTCAACTAATAAATATAAATAAATACTAAAATTACTGAAACTAATTCAATATAAATGTAGTGGCCTAAAAATGTTTACCTCCTCATCTCTTCTTTCTCCTGTTCGTTCATATTATTGTACGCTTGCATTTTCTTGTTGTAAGTATCCGTCGACCGGGGCCCCAAATCGTACACCCCTTCCACGTCATCCCCCCCATTCACCAAACCACCCTGTTCCACATCAGAAGACTTGCTCTCCGTATTCAACTCGTCCGTCTTTATCGACGCCTGACTGCCATTCTCAACTATCTGTTCACTGACCGACTGACTGGCCGATTTTAAACTCGATCCGTCATTTTTTACATTATTCCCGTTACTTCCGCTGTTCCCATTAGTTAAATCGTTGACGCTTTTCCGTTTTGGAGGATTCAAATCCATAACAGCGAGTTCTTCATCCGATATAGGTTCTAGAAGTTTCGCTAAGTATTCTCTAGCTTTTGTGAATTCCACTTCCGTGTTTCCCGAGCGTACGTATTCTAATAATGCGTCGTGAACGAATACGTATTGTTCTTCGGTTTGTACTAGGTGGTTTCTTTGTGTTCGGGCTCTGCATAGAAAGCCGAGGGGGGATAGTGTGCCCGTTAATTTTAACTGGTTTAGTTGTGCGTCTATTACTATGTATGTACCGGTTCTGCCTACGCCCGCACTGAAATAAATTGTTCTTTATTAAAGAATTAAGCGTAAAATCAGACAACGGACTTCCAGTTGCCCTTCCCTAAGTATCCATACATAGTGTACAGATTTTAATTAAAAAAAAATATTATTTACAGTTTCTTATTTTAAATATACGAGATAACGAGATAATAATCCACAGATTCTGAAAAAAATCGATTCGATATCAAAGAATTTGTAAATTGCTACCACTGTTTAATATTTTGAAAACAGTTTCCTTTTTAATGATTATGTCACCGTAAGATTGTAAAAACCGTTAGATTATAATGTAACTCGCGAAATTCTAAACTGTCGAAAGATTACAATTTAACGTATTATTTTCCGGTAGATTGTAATCTGATAGGTATTGAAACCCGATAAAACCTAAGTACTTGATTATTTATGTCGAATCCTAACCTAACCTACAAGAAAGAGACAAAAAAACGTAAATAAAATGAATATTTTAAAAATTGACACTCAGAACATTGAACAGTTTACAATCTTTCGACAGTTTAGAATTTCGCGAGTTAGATTATAATCTAGCGGTTTTTACAATCTTACGGTGACAATTACAAGGTATCCCAGATATCGATTTTGAAAGAATCCTGTCAAATAGAAAAAAATATTAAAACAGAACTTTTCAGAACAACACTTTTGACGACCTCCGTGGCGCAGTGTGTAGCGCTGTTGCCTTAACGTGCGGAGGTCCCGGGTTCGATCCCCGGCAGGGTTCGGAAATTTATAATTTCTGAATTTCCCTGGTCTGGCCTGGTGGGAGGCTTCGGCCGTGTCTAGTTACCACCCGACCAGCAAAGACGTGCCGCCAAGCGATTTAGCGTTCCGGTACGATGCCGTGTAGAAACCGAATAGGGGGTATGGGTTTAATATAACTGCCATAGCCCTAACAGGTTAGCCCGCTACCATCTTAGACTGCATCATCACTTACCATCAGGTGAGATCGCAGTCAAGGGTTAACTTGTAGTGGATTAAAAAAAAAAAACAGCGTCCACTAATGAAAATTTTGAAAGTTTCGTTTTTATTATCGAAATACCCCGGATATCGATTTAATACAATTCAGTTCAGTGAATCGTTTCAAGATGGCGGCGACATTTCAAATTTGGAAAACAGATTCCTTTTATGGCGTCTCGTGCCATGGTCCAGCCACACAGTGTAGTGATACTGCACGATGTGGCGCCCTCCGTTGTTGGTCACTGCTTTGTGGCACTATGATGTTACCTGCAGTGCACTAGGACTGTGCCTGGATCGGCCGCGGCGCGTACGAAGGGCAACACGGCCAGTGGATGGCGCGGAGTGCCGTGGTCCGGCCACACAGTGTAATGATACTGCACGATGTGGCGCCCTCCGTTGTTGGTCACTGCTCTGTGGCACTATGATGTTACCTGCAGTGCACTAGGACTGTGCCTGGATCGGCCGCGGCGCGTACGAAGGGCAACACGGCCAGTGGATGGCGCGGAGTGCCGTGGTCCGGCCACACAGTGTAATGATACTGCACGATGTGGCGCCCTCCGTTGTTGGTCACTGCTCTGTGGCACTATGATGTTACCTGCAGTGCACTAGGACTGTGCCCGGATCGGCCGCGGCGCGTACGAAGGGCAACACGGCCAGTGGATGGCGCGGAGTGCCGTGGTCCGGCCACACAGTGTAGTGATACTGCACGATGTGGCGCCCTCCGTTGTTGGTCACTGCTCTGTGGCACTATGATGTTACCTGCAGTGCACTAGGACTGTGCCTGGATCGGCCGCGGCGCGTACGAAGGGCAACACGGCCAGTGGATGGCGCGGAGTGCCGTGGTCCGGCCACACAGTGTAGTGATACTGCACGATGTGGCGCCCTCCGTTGTTGGTCACTGCTCTGTGGCACTATGATGTTACCTGCAGTGCACTAGGACTGTGCCTGGATCGGCCGCGGCGCGTACGAAGGGCAACACGGCCAGTGGATGGCGCGGAGTGCCGTGGTCCAGCCACACAGTGTAGTGATACTGCACGATGTGGCGCCCTCCGTTGTTGGTCACTGCTCTGTGGCACTATGATGTTACCTGCAGTGCACTAGGACTGTGCCTGGATCGGCCGCGGCGCGTACGAAGGGCAACACGGCCAGTGGATGGCGCGGAGTGCCGTGGTCCGGCCACACAGTGTAATGATACTGCACGATGTGGCGCCCTCCGTTGTTGGTCACTGCTCTGTGGCACTATGATGTTACCTGCAGTGCACTAGGACTGTGCCTGGATCGGCCGCGGCGCGTACGAAGGGCAACACGGCCAGTGGATGGCGCGGAGTGCCGTGGTCCGGCCACACAGTGTAATGATACTGCACGATGTGGCACCCTCCGTTGTTGGTCACTGCTCTGTGGCACTATGATGTTACCTGCAGTGCACTAGGACTGTGCCCGGATCGGCCGCGGCGCGTACGAAGGGCAACACGGCCAGTGGATGGCGCGGAGTGCCGTGGTCCGGCCACACAGTGTAGTGATACTGCACGATGTGGCGCCCTCCGTTGTTGGTCACTGCTCTGTGGCACTATGATGTTACCTGCAGTGCACTAGGACTGTGCCCGGATCGGCCGCGGCGCGTACGAAGGGCAACACGGCCAGTGGATGGCGCGGAGTGCCGTGGTCCAGCCACACAGTGTAGTGATACTGCACGATGTGGCGCCCTCCGTTGTTGGTCACTGCTCTGTGGCACTATGATGTTACCTGCAGTGCACTAGGACTGTGCCTGGATCGGCCGCGGCGCGTACGAAGGGCAACACGGCCAGTGGATGGCGCGGAGTGCCGTGGTCCGGCCACACCGTGTAGTGATACTGCACGATGTGGCGCCCTCCGTTGTTGGTCACTGCTCTGTGGCACTATGATGTTACCTGCAGTGCACTAGGACTGTGCCTGGATCGGCCGCGGCGCGTACGAAGGGCAACACGGCCAGTGGATGGCGCGGAGTGCCGTGGTCCGGCCACACCGTGTAGTGATACTGCACGATGTGGCGCCCTCCGTTGTTGGTCACTGCTCTGTGGCACTATGATGTTACCTGCAGTGCACTAGGACTGTGCCTGGATCGGCCGCGGCGCGTACGAAGGGCAACACGGCCAGTGGATGGCGCGGAGTGCCGTGGTCCGGCCACACAGTGTAGTGATACTGCACGATGTGGCGCCCTTCGTTGTTGTTCGCTGTTGGTGCTGAGCTTGACTCGCTGCTTGATTCGCTGCCCTGTGGTACTGTTATCTGAAACAATGTGAAAAAAATTGGCGCTTAAAAACATTTCATCATCATCATCATCCATGCGTTTTTATCATAACTAGCTGATGCCTGCGACTACGTCCGCGTGGAATAAGTATTTTGATTTCCACGGGACCTCCTTAATTTTCCGGGATAAAACGTGGCCTATGTGTTAATCCGTGTTGTATGAGCCATGTCCATTCTAAATTTCATTCAAATCGGTCCAATCATTGTGGCGTGAAGGAGTAACCAAACATCCAAACTAACATACTAACAAACTTAAACATTAATTATTATATTTGTAGAAAGATACTGTGGCCAATTCTGTATAACACAATCTCTAACCAAAACTAAAATGACAGCTTTAAATCTAGTTCTGTCCCTTTCCGTAGGGAATATTATGAAAGGGTTAGCAATATTTTTAATGCTGTCTTTTTAGTTAAGAGATTGTACACCACAGGATCAGCCCCAATGTCAATGTCAATATGTGGCACGACCTATTAATACACGTCTCCATCTGGTACAAAGTTATTTCTGCATTCTGTAGCGTGGGTCTACAGTTCGCGCGCGAGGTCCGAGGAATCTTAAGGAATGTTGACGTAATGAGATAGCGTTGTAATTTATTCGATATTACACATCTTTGAAGCTTGTCTTTGAAGATCTCGTAGCTTTAGTTTTAAGATACCGTTACTGATTATCACCATTATATTTGATAAATAAATAACTAGACGTCAATAAGTGTAGTATACCTACCTACGGGCCGATTTTTCAATTGTCTGATCAAGTTTATTGGCGGAATAAATATGACGCTTTGACGGATTTTCAATACAAAACCTGTCAAAACGTCAAATTTATTCCTCCGACAAACTTTATCTGACGATTGAAAAATTAGCCCTAAATTGAATAAACATTATTTGACTTTGACTTTGACTTAGTATAGATTAATAGCTCCAGCTCCTTGGATAATAAGCTTCAATGGGGTGCTCATATAGAGACACTAGCGCGAAAACTTAGCTCGGCTGCTTTTGCTGTCAGGAAAATTAGACAGTTTACCGATATTGAAACGGCTAGGCTTGCCTACTTTGCTTCCTTCCACAGTGTCATGTCGTACGGCATTTTATTGTGGGGCAGAGCAGCTGATATCCAATCCATTTTTATATTGCAGAAAAGAGCCATCCGTTCTTTTTATAAACTCGGATCACGCGTATCACTTCGTGAAAAATTTAGAGTTTGGTGTTCTAGTGCTTTCGCAATACATATACAATAATATAGTCTTTGTTAGGCAGAACACTAATCTTTATAAGCAAATAGGTGATACTCACAATCGATACACTAGAAACCGCCATAAGCTAGTAAAAGTGCAGAAATCCTTTGTGGGGTCGAGTGTACGCTTTTATTGCATGGTTCCCAAAGAGTTTCTGGATTTGCCATTACATAGATTTAAAGACGGTGTTAAAAAGCATTTGTTAATTCGAGGTTATAACACTATCGATGATTTTATTAATGACAAAGTTGCATGGAAGCAACCGGCCTCGCATCCAGTGACCCACAAGTCAGTGTAATACTTGTAACGTATGTGTTGTGTTGTCTACATATTGTTACCTTTTCTTTTCTATGAAAAGAGCAACTGCTGAGTGTCTTGCCGGCTCTTCGCAGTAGAATCAGCTTTCTGAACCGGTGGTAGTCTTAACGTTTCATAAATGACACAAGTTGTCCTACATAAAATAAATAAATCATTTATCATTTAAATAAATAGACGTCAATACGTGTAGTACACCTACCTGACATACCCGACCCGGGACTCGAACCCGGGTACTCGTCGGCCGCAGTCGAACACGATAACCACTAGACCAACGGGGCAATTGGCAAGCAGCTTATAATATTAGTATAGATGAATGATTATCACGGCCTTACCGGCTGCGGCTTGCCGCGCACGCGCAGGTGCCGCACGGTGTACGCGGCGCGCACGTCCTCGTACAGCAGCGTGACGTGGATGCCGCCAAAGTCCGCCGAGCTGCCGCGCCCGCCCGCCGGCCAATACATGTCGCATTTACGCTACAACAAATGCGACAATAATAATTATTATTATACACTTTATTTGTACCACCACAAAATTGGAAAAATAGTTTTTTTTTTAATATAATTGGGGGCGCCACATTAGCATCATGGTAAATTTAAAAGGAAGCGCCAAATATTATTCGAGTAGGTTTGAGAAATAAAGAAGGAAAGAAAACATTCATCATTATTTTGAACAATCCTTAGAGAATAATGAAGTTGCATTGTGAGTAATGATAGTAAGATATTTTGGAACAGTTTTTTCATATAACCTGCATTGAAAGCGCGAGTTTCAATGCCTGTTGAGCCACCTGCATCTAGCCTATGGAGGGTAGAAGGGAAGGAGTAACATCTCTGTATATAAAAAGTGTCCGTCGAATTGCATTCAATTGGGGGCGCCACATTAGCATCATGGTAAATTTAAAAGGAAGCGTCAATTAATATTATTCCAGTAGGTTTGAGAAATAAACAAGGAAAGAAAGCATTCATCATTATTTTGAACAACGTAAGTTGTTGAAATTTTCAATAATTAACTACTTTAGTCGACAATAATATTAATTTTTTTCACTCGGCATACTTTACTTCAATCTACAATTGCTACATTCATCCCATACCCTTTGCTACACCAGCGCCACTGTGGAAGGTTTTTGAACGGTTATTTATAGCAACCATTGGACACTTTTTATTTTATTTTATTATTTAATGATTTAAAAAAAAATATCTGCAATTTTACCACAATTTTGCAGACCAAAGCACTAGACTAAAAACACAGGCTGGCGTTTGAAAATTGCAGCCCAAATAGACCGTAGTCTGCGTTAGGGCTGACAAAAAGGATCGACGAAGTTATATCACTAAATTTCACAAAATATAGCATGATAATTTACTTATTTTAAATATATCTGTTTAGTAAGAATGACGTACAAAAAGATTTTCAAGTTTGCTTCCATAAGAGATGTCACTCCTGATCTCTACCCTCCATAAAAAATACATACCCTGCCTCTTTCCACTAGGTTGGTGATCATGACTAGAGTGTGCACCCGGTGTTGCCATATCATCCGCCAAAACGCATCCAGCGTTGCCGGAGTGGGCCCCTGTGTGGCAATGTACCGACGTCGCCAAACCGCCCATTCCAGTTTTATTTGACGCGGCACGCCGTCTATAACAATTTTATTGTACTCTTCTTTATCGTGGGATATATCGTCCACAACTGACAACACTATAATTAGAAAAAACCAGCCAAGTGCGAGTCTGACTCGCGCACCGAGGGTACCCGTACGAACTTGTTGTAAGTTTAAAATTATTGAAAATATTTTTATTATATGATGTAACTAAAAATTTATGCTTTTCGAAATTTTTCCTTTATCTGTGCTATAAGACGTTGTTTCGTACCAAATTTCAAGGTTCTGAGTTCACAAGTTTACCCCCTACCAAAACAGTGCACAACGCGGCTAAAGAAGTTTTCACTTATGAGATACTTACTAATCTCCACATAGACATCATCCAATTCCGAGTCGTCATCGCTTCTGTCACTGTCCGAGTCCTCGGCCTGGTCTTCCGACTCCACAATTCCAGAAAATTCGATGTTCAGGAAAGCTGACTCTATGCCCTCGGCTAAGTTGGGAGGCGGCTTGCTTGCTTTTACTGAAGGTTGCCTGTAGCAACAATTAAAGGTGCTATATCTACACTGTAGTCTTAGGGTAGAAACATATTTCTATCCCATCCCACGGCCCACCACACGTGTTTTCGTATTTATATAAATAGCTGATGCCCGCGACTTCGTCCGCTTGGTTTAAAAACTAGTCATAGTCACTCGACTCCAGGTCCTCAACTATACCCATGCCAAAAATCACGTCGATCCGTTAATACGTTGCAACGTGATAGAAGGACAAACCAACAAACAGACACTTTGGCATTTATTCATTTACAGAAATAAACTACCAACACGAAGTGACATGGTGCGACAACTATGCCCCAGGAACTAAAGTATACTTTTTCAACCAGATTTAATGAAAGGAGGTGTTAATGAAAACTTCAGATTCACTCACACAGTATTCAAACATAATAGCGTGTAAGATGTTTTCAATCCGTTTCTTTACAGGCACGTGTCAAATCGGTGGTTGTATCACGATCGCGCGACCGTTGCGATTATGATCACACGACCGTCGCGATCGTGATCGCCTATCATGATGTGCCTATTTTACGGTCGTAGTAGTTTGGTGTTTTGGTATAGGATGTACCTACGCTGGTTTATTGTTATTTTGAACTACCCTCGTTTAATATTATGGATATCTCACAATAATATTATATGTCAGTTATATACATGAATACGTTATCACTAGTAAATTTAAATAAGAGTATGTAAAACTAGTAATAGTATGTATAATGACCGAACACAAGGAATACCGGTGTACGGATAAACCTGATCAGGTTTTTGATACACCGTTATGGAAATTATGTTATGTATAATGTAATGTATAGTTGTTTTAAATAAATAAATAAATGATCACGCCACCGGTGCGTGCCGTCTATAATAGGCCTATTACACTGCACTTTCCACCGGGCCCTGTGTTAAGGGTGGGCGTGGCCGCTAGCGAGAGCGTCGCTTATTACACAGCAATAAGGATCAATTTAGGGACCCTTTCTCCCTAAATCTTATTACACTACACTGATTCAAGTGTAAGGGTCCCTGTGAAAAGTGCAGTGTAAGCCTATTAAGTTACATACACACCTGTTGGGCCTGGCGCGCTGAGCGAGTTTCCTCTCAATTCGCGCGGCGGCCTGAGCGTTGAGCACGGGCAGCATCCCATCTATGAAGTTCGCGTTAACGTAGTCGCACGATGCGCCGCGACCTGCGCCCACGCAGCCCGCCGCTCCGCAGCGACCGCCCGATGATACGCACACGCGGGAGTGGTCATCTGGGTATACCATACAAATAGTAGGTATCACATCACACTATCTATACTTCTATACTTAATATTATAAATGCGAAAGTTTGGATTGATGGATGGATGGATGGATGGATGGATGGATGGATGGATGGATGGTGGATGGATGGATGGATGGATGGATGGATGGATGGATGGATGGATGGATGGAGGGAGGGATGGATGAAATTTGGCACAGAGATAGATTATAATCTGGAATAACAGGCTACTTTTTATACCGGAAATTAAAGAGTTCAAAAGTTACTGGACGGATTTCGCTGAAATTTGGAATGGAGATAATTTTTATCCTGGATTAGCACACAGGCTACTTTTTATCCCGGATAATTAAAGAATTCCCCGGAACCGAAAACCTCAATCTACGCTGACGAAGTCGCGGGTATCAGCTAGTGTACATAATACCAGCTAGTATAGTATATACATAGTGCAACTGGAAGGTTTAAACTCGTACCGAAATATGTTATCGAGAAACTTCTTCGAGTTGGTGTCTCGTAAAAGACACAAACTCGTAAAAGTGGTCTTTTTCAAGACCAATTTTTCGTAGATCTATTGTTATTGTAAAAGGAACTTTATTTAGCAAGAAAAGATTATAATTATTGTGCTATAATCCGCCAACAGAAAAAGAATTGCTACTTTTTATCCCGGAAAACTAAAAAATTCCCGCGGGAAGCAAAAAACCTCAATTCACGCAGACGAAGGCGTGGGCAGCAACTAGTGATGAATTGTTACTTACATGCTGTGATATTTAAATATCGGTTCTTCAGTCTGTTCTCTGGCCGATAGCTGTGATGACTAGTGTGACCGAGGGCCGCGGATTTCGACACCACGATTTCATATTCCTTGCTGCAAATAAACATAGTATGTTATCTAATTTCTGCAAAAAAATCATAGTATTTTATCTAATTGCTGCAAATAAATATAGTGTGTTATCTAATTGCTGCAAATAAATATAGTGTATTATCTAATTGCTGCAAATAAGCATAGTATGTTATCCAATTCCTGCAAATAAACATAGTATGTTATCTAATTTCTGCAAATAAAAATAGTATGTTATCTAACTGCTGCAAATAAACAGTATGTTATCTGTTTACTGCACATAAACATAGTATGTTATCTCATTTTTGGATTCTCGCCTTCATTTCGGTATGTGATGTACCTTCAAGGCAAGAATGAATAGGCACCTTCTAGGCAAGCGCACTCCAACCAAGACCTCATCATTGCTTTGTATTACGCATGATTGTCATCAAGCACACGCTTATTCTTAGATAAAAAAAAAATGTTCATCGCATTTTCGGTGGGCAGCATTCTGCAGTTGTGATATCGATGACCGGCAGTGGAATACGCGGACCCATGACAACTACTATACATTAGCGATGAACGATACTAGTTTGCGATGTCGCGATCCGCTACCGCCACGCTTTCCGCTCGCCATTGAAAACATTTCTTACAAAATGTATAGTGCGAGCGTTTCGCCGATTCCCCTCGATGTCTTCGAGCCCGACCCTTCTTGGCGACACCTAAGACTCCTAAGATTATATTGTACTAACAAATATGGGCCTCTGATGCTCCAATAAAGAAAAGTTATTTATTTATTATTTATTACTCGTGACTCGTGAGACACAAGAAATTTTCTTACAATGCGCAAAAGGCCTAAGAAACGCCTAATTCTTACCTAATTCCGATATCCCCGTCTGCGTGCAAGGACGTGCGCGGGGAACTGCCTCGCCCGCAACAGCGGATGCGCCGAGCCCACCCATTACTCATAAGACACAAGAAATTTCCTTACAGCGCGCAGATGGCCTAAAAAACGCCTTATTCTGACCTAAATCCGATATCCCCATCCGTGTGCAAGGCTGAGACGTGCGCGGGGAACTGCCTCGCCCGCAACAGCGGATGCGCCGAGCCCGCCCATTACTCATAAGGCACAAGAAATTTCCTTACAGCGCGCAGATGGCCTAAAAACGCCTTATTCTTACCTAAATCCGATATCCCCGTCTGC
Organism: Erebia palarica; assembly: GCA_964035005.1. Taxonomy (NCBI): domain Eukaryota; kingdom Metazoa; phylum Arthropoda; class Insecta; order Lepidoptera; family Nymphalidae; genus Erebia; species Erebia palarica. Next base: position 7,285,197 of record OZ035992.1, read on the forward strand.
GTGCAAGGCTGAGACGTGCGCGGGGAACTGCCTCGCCCGCACCAGCGGCTGCGCCGAGCCCGCCCATTACTCATAAGGCACAAGAAATTTCCTTACAGCGCACAGATGGCCTAAAAAACGCCTTATTCTTACCTAAATCCGATATCCCCGTCTGCGTGCAAGGCTGAGACGTGCGCGGGGAACTGCCTCGCCCGCACCAGCGACTGCGCCGAGCCCGCCCATTACTCATAAGGCACAAGAAATTTCCTTACAGCGCGCAGATGGCCTAAAAAACGCCTTATTCTTACCTAAATCCGATATCCCCGTCTGCGTGCAAGGCTGAGACGTGCGCGGGGAACTGCCTCGCCCGCACCAGCGGCTGCGCCGAGCCCGCCCATTACTCATAAGGCACAAGAAATTTCCTTACAGGGCGCAGATGGCCTAAAACACGCCTTATTCTTACCTAAATCCGATATCCCCGTCTGCGTGCAAGGCTGAGACGTGCGCGGGGAACTGCCTCGCCCGCACCAGCGGATGCGCCGAGCCCGCCATGCGCGGCGGGCGCGCGGCGGCCGGGCCCTCCGCTGTGGCGCCGTTACCGCCCGCGCACGACACTAGCGGTGAGCAGTTCACCACTGAGGAGGAACATATACAAGTTCATACGGTGTCGCCGTACTGCTAGTCTTTGACACTCTTTAATCAGAAGTGGGAGCAGACTTATTATTCCGTCTCAGTTGTATCTGAGATTTGGGACAATGAGACGGTTCATTCTCGACGCGGACTGTGCCGCTGGTTTTTTGTGGGTATTTAGTGAGTCCCACATAATAGGCCTATTACACTGCACTTTTCAAAAGGACCGTTACACTTGAATCAATGTAGTGTGATAAGATTTAGGGAGAAAGGGACCCTTTCTTTAATTTGGTTTTATAGCTGTGTAATAAGCGATGATCTATCTAGCAGCCACGCCCACCCTTACACCACAGGGCAGTGAGAAAAGTGCAGTTTAATAGGCCTATAACCGCTTAGTGCGGTATGCGTAAAAGCATTTTTCCAGCGCTTTAAAAAAAAGTATCATTATTCTATAATTCGTAAATCAGAAAGAGGAAAAGATGTCACAGTACAGTGCTTTCGTTACCCATGTTAATAATATCTAGATCAGGGATTACGGCAACTATTTTGGGTAAGAGACCCCTTTTACAAAATGAACTGATACCCAGATGCCCATAGCCTAATTACTTTAAAACTTTGCGGTTGGTTAAGTGAGTAAACTTGACATCCTTTTCTCATCAAAATTTAACAAAATAAATAGACATAAAATTCATTAAATTATATCAAGTATAATTAATAATACAGATTACGTAAAATACTTATATTATTATTATAAATACGAAAGTGAAACCTAAATCCAAGTGGACGAAGTCGCGGGTATCATCTGGTCTTCATTGTAAACAAAAGAATATTTTTCTAACCAAACTTGTCCTAGTAATAAGGACACGGAAAAGTACATGTTCGTGATGATAAAAAATAATAGGTATACTTTATCCTATTCCACGTGCAAACTTATATAATAAACAACAACAAACAATGATTCATGAAATTATTTACATCGATAGACGGAGTTGTTGAGACATATCGGTGTGACCTTGTATATGTCACCGTAAGATTGTAAAAACCGTTAGATTATAATCTAACTCGTGAAATTGCAAACTGTCGAAAGATTACAATTTAACGCATTATTTTTCGCTAGATTGTAATCTGTTAGGTATATTAACCGGATACAACCTACCTGATTGTTTATGTTGAACCCTAACCTAACCTACAAGAAAGAGACAAGAAAACGTAAATACAATGAATATTTCAATAATTGACACTCAGAACGTTGAACGGTTGACAATCTGTCGACAGTTTACAATTTCGCTAGTTAGATTAAAAATGTAACGGTTTTTGCAATCTTACGGTGACATATAAAAATACAGGAAATAGATGTTGCTACAAGGAAAGAGTATATTTTAATTTTCCCGTGTGTGATTAATTTGACATAATACAATATGAATGTACTTATACTTATTCCATGGCTAGGGTGTACTTCAGAATACTAAGTACGCAGGAGAGCTAAACAGATATGATAATATAACTCCATACTGATATTGTAAATGTGTCTATCTGCTACGCTTTCACAGCCCATCCTTTCAACCGATTTTGACAAAAATTAAGTTGTATCACGGGAAAGAACATGCTCCTTTTTTCATGGAAAATTAAAGAGTTCCAGCGGGAATCAAAAAACCTTAATCCACGCGGACGAAGTCGCGGGCATCGTATAGTTATAAATAAAAAAAAATACGTTAAATTACCAAAACCTATCTAATTAATATTCTTCGGAACGATATAGCTTATGACCAATTAATGATAAAGGCTAACTATTTCGATCTAAATCAGTCAAATTTATAATTTTAATCCAAAAAGATGATAATAAAACTTACGGAATTCCCACCAAAGACACATTTATCACTGAAATCCGAATAATAACTTCTCTTTTGTCTTTATTTATAGAGTCGATCGCTGTTATACAAAAATATACAGGGTTCAATCTTATTCCTACAGCACATGTATATAAATCTATTAAGTTTGTAATTGAATGATAACTTATTTGTTTATAACACAAATTCAACGCACAATGCACAATACTGCGCTTATTAAACTGCTCTATAATCTTAGTGAGTCATCGGTGACTTTGTCGATAGATGGCGCCAGGCTAGTAGCGATAACTAATGCCTGCCACACACATTCCTGCCTGCCACAAACGCAGCAAATCCGTATAAAATCTATGGGTCTATCACACACGCACATCAGTTTTCCGTTTGAATTTATTTCCGTTTCGGAATTCCGAATGTGAGCCTGTGCGTTCGGAATTCCGAACGGCAAAAATGGCTGACGTATCTCGTTTTAGGGAATCTCGTCTCGTTACCTGAATTCAGAGGAAAGGCGCTATCCTCTGAATTCAGATATTCTGTCAGCGAATATGGACGACGATTTCTCATGGCGATTGCATTGTTGCTGTACCTAGCTAAGAAGAAGAAATACGTCGCCGTTACTGGGTGGGTGGAAATAAATTCAAACGGAAAACTACTGTGCGTGTGTGACAGACCCTATATTTTATATTATGGATGGAATTCCGTTTCGGGATTCCGAATGTATGTGGCGGGCCTAAGTTTTAATGAGCCGTTAGTCTATTGGTTAACTTATTCGCATAGAGATCATGAAGTTGTAAGTTCGAGTCATGAGTCAGGCCAATGTGGCAGGATGTTTCTGTCAAGAAAACTTCACGCATTCCAGTGTAAATGCCTGAAAGAAAATTTCAGGCATTTACACTGAAACTTCAAGTCTTTTTCTTTTTTTTGAGAGTCTGTCAAGTGGGGTGAGAGTGCAAATGGCATGGGATAAAAAAATTATGACTGAATAGGCTGTATGATCTATCTAGATCTTTGCCTTTTTAGGGTTCCGTACTTCAAAAGGAAAAAACGGAACCCTTGTAGGATCACTTTGTTGTCCGTCTGTCTGTCTGTCAAGACCCTTCTTCTCAGGAACACATGGAGGTATCAAGCTGAAATTCATATCAAATAGTCAAGTCTACTGTCCCTTGGAGCTGTGCAAAAAACAAACTTCTAAGCCAACACAATCAAAAGATACAGCCGTTTATGCTGCAAATTTTCGACACTCGCAAGGGAATCAAAACCCATGAATGAGAATCGTGAAATTTGGTACGAAGCAACGTCTTACAGCCCAGATAAAGGAAATATTGCGAGAAGCATACATTTTTAGTTACATCATATTATAATAAAAATACTTTTAATAATTTTAAGCTTACTACAGGTATGTACGGAACCCTCGGTGCGCGAGTCCGACCCGCACTTGGCCGGTTTCTTTTGTTTTGAGCCCAGTGTTGGTATTATTTATTAACATTCATTAATCGACTCTTAGCTTTCTCTGGTTAACTGGTCTCTGACTTTCTCTAAACCATAGACCAGACTTATAAGTATTTACTAATGCTCTAAACAGACTTTGCCCTAAATTATAACCAACTGGTTATAACCTATTTTCCAAAAACAAAAAACAATTTGTTTGCAAAAAGATATCGGTCAATTGCGTTAATTAGACGTCGTTATCGTATTAAAAAAAGAAAAACCGAAGATCTTTTGTTTCCTTTGAACTTTTAATTTATAAAATGAATCCTCAAAATGTAGTCTAGTAGTGACACTTTATTTTCCGCTTATGTTCCTTGCAGGTGTAGTATAAAGCATTATGTATCACTCGATAGAAAGTACGATTACTAACCTGTGGCGCAGCCGAAGGGCCTCAATACACCCAAGTTAGGAATCGGTCACATTCCTCAGTGAACAATGCACTAATTTGTGACATAGGCATGATCCCTATTATATGTCGAAGGTCACCCTTCATTTACGGACATTAGAAAAGTCGTTCTTGGTATAAAGCTCACCAGGTTTCTTGTAAGTGTTGAGTGGAGCCCTGGCGGCCCTCTCGCCGCCTTCTTCAAGGTAGTTGTACGCTGCACTGATACACTTGCTAACACGGGACCGACATCTGGAACAATTCATTCATTTAATAACAACATCACAGACAACATCATATTATAATGGCCGCCACGTAAGTTGAACTCTGCGCAGAAACACATTTCGGGTGTCAAACAAAGTGCGGTATGAGGTGCGCCGCGAGGGGCCGCGCGTTACCATACCCCTCGCTCCCCGCGCATGCTCCGCTCGGCCCTGTATTACAATGTACCTGCGCAGACGACCGCCATTTTGGGTCAACTTACGGGACGCGTTTTTTTTTAATTTTTATTGCGTGATAGGCTTGCGCTTGACGACCATCATACTTAGTGCAAAGCAATGATGAGGTCTAGGTTGGAACGCGCTTGCATAGAAGATGCGTATTCACTCTTGCCTTGAAGGTACATAAGTTATAAGTGGTAGGAAACACGTGCGCTGGGAGGGTGTTCCACACCTTCAATACATCAAATCATTGTTTTATACATCAATTTAATTTTTTTTCAGTTACCTAGTAACTTTACATTTTATTATAGTGTTTACTTCTGTGTGGTCTAGTAAAACATTGTATGATCATATCTTAATATAGTTACATTATTGACCACTAGAGGCACTAGAGATAATGCGGTTTTTTATGAGATTCATCATGGCCGCGCCATAATATATGGTGAATGGCACTACGAAAAGGCATTAACCAAAATAAGAAGGAGAACATGTGGTGAATAAAAGGGCTACCTCTAGTGTCTTTGTAAAGCGCGAAGCGAGTCTTCTGGTGTAGCCCATCCTTTTTACATCTACATATTTATGTACACCCTACATTAGACGTTTGATCATACTGATATCATTAATTAATGAGGTAATCATCCTTGATGAAAACTATGATCATTCAATATTACACTTCTGTATATTACCTAATTATCAATTCTACTATATATGATTTTTAGCGATTTAACGGTTGAGGGACCTTTAATGTTTAATTAGTTCTAGGTAAATCACTTAATTAACTTAAATATTCGCACTCTAACGTATCCGGACATTAGCGGTATCACATTTATAACATAAATGAAACGCATATGTCACCGTAAGATTGTAAAAACCGTTAGATTATAATCTAACTCGCGAAATTGTAAACTGTCACGGAAGATCAGCGCTATATTCTAACAGATATATCACATGCTGAGTGAAGACCATTATGGCGATTAAGTCACATTTCGCGTTTTCTTTTCGCTTTATAAAGTCTTATTTTATTATTAGTTATTTCTTGTACTTATATCCCCGAATGGAAGATTTCTTTCTTTCTTTCTAAATCAAGAGTTTCAGGAAAGAAAAAAACTAATACCTACCTCCAATATACCAATGCTGCGCTCACAGCTGCCAATATAGTGAGCAAAGCCACCGCCACCAGAGCAACCAGCGAGTTTCCAGACTGTTTAACTTGAGATACATCCGCTGGAGACATCGCCTCTGAATGCGCCGTACACAGCTCACTTGATACTTCCTGTGAACAAAGACGTATTAAGAGGTATTTCACAGTATTATTACACTTAACTTAATACTATAAATGCGAAAGTTATGATGGATGGATGTTTGTTACTGAATCACGCGAGAACGGCTGAAAGGATCTGGATTGGCATTGAGATGGAACCAAAAAAACTCAATCCACGCTGACGAAGTCGCGAGCATCAGCTAGTCACACTAATATTATAAAGGCGATAGTTTGTATGTTTGTTACTCTTTCGCGCAAAAGCTACTGGACGGATTTGAAACAAAAAACCTCGCGGACGAAGTCGCGGGTTTCGGAAGTTTTTACGAATCCCGCGGGAACTCCTTAATTTTCCGGGATAAAAGGTAACCTATGTCCTTTCCCAGGATACAACCTATCCCTGTACCAAATTTCATTAAAATCGGTTAAACGGATGGGCCGTGAAAGCGTAGCAGGCAGACAGACACACTTTCGCATTTATAATATTAGTATGGATTTAGTGATTATTAACACTATTATGGAGTTGTTGCTTGAATTTACCTGAGGCGGTGATTCGGAGCCATTGATCAGTGCGTTGGGTCTTGCCACAGACTGTGTCACCGCGTATATCTTCACCTCGTACCGCGTCACGTTCCATAGCTCCACTTTCTGCCAACAAAAAATACAGTTAGACTTGAAAATGAAATAACTAAATTCCATCATGCAGAAACTGTGCATTATAAACTGGTAGATTCTCTCGACGATTCAAAAGCACTTGTCAAAGTCTAGTTGAATAAAAACGATTTGAGTTTCAAATTATTTTAGCTTGAGTTTTGATACCTGTCTGTTTGTGACGGTCAATGGCAAACTAGTAGTGATACCAACGCTTAAAGCAATACTTAAGTAATATTACTCCAAATTCATCAAAACTAAAACACGGATTATAATTCTTAAACACGAAGGCTTACAATGGTGAAACGATATGGCGTTAAGCGTTGGCAGTATGGCCCCTGATTGTCAGAGCTACGCAAGCAAAACCGAACGCAAGCACGCACACACTCAAGTAGGTACATACTCATGCACGCTAGAGGTGGTTAATATAACACCTTTTTGTTTTGACGACCTCTGTGGTGCAGTGTGTAGCGCTGTTGTCTTAACATGCGGAGGTCCCGGGTTCAATCCCCGGCAGGGTCAATTTGGGAATTTATAATTTCTGAATTTTCCCTGGTCTGGCCTGGTGGGTGGCTTCGGCCGTGGCTAGCTACCACCCTACCGGCAAAGACGTGCCGCCAAGCGATTAAGCGTTCCGGTACGATGCTGTGTAGAAACCGAATAGGGGTATGGGTTTAATATAACTGCCATGCCCCTAACAGGTTAGCCCGCTACCATCTTAGACTGCATCATCACTTACCATCAGGTGAGATCGCAGTCAAGGGCTAACTTGTAGTGGATAAAAAAAAACACGTAGCGCAATATCATAGCGCGCTATTGTTCCATAGCGCGGATAACGTGCTATGTGAGGAGCCGCCATGACGATACGGCATTATGAACATCATGCGATCGCGCGCGGCGCCTCGTAGCACTTATAGCGGCGCTTGCCTGCCGGTAGTGCTCTGCCGCTGGCCGATGGGTTAGTCTCATGTAACGCGCTGTTGTGAATGAACGTCTTCTTTGCGTGTTACGAAAACTAGCGCGCTACAAAATTTAGTGTGCTTCAAAACATATCGCGCTTGCCGGCCACCCCACACGCTTTCTTTCAAGCGCGTTATAACATAGCGTATTAAAAACCATGCTAAAAAATTATAGTTTATAGTCCTTAGCGTGATATGAATTTATAGCACTTATGAATAACTCTAATGAACGCGCCCATGCACGCACGCACTATAGTATGTACTGTTATGTAAGTTTATTATATTGTAATAGTTAGTTGTAATAGTTAAGTAGTAGATTGTTATAATTTTTCTTTTAAAAATTTACACGTGTGCACCGCCCTGTCATCATGCAACCAAGCTCCTATCTTAAAAAGGTTGCCTGGAAGAGATCACTCATAGTGATAAGGCCGCCTTTACACCGTAAAAAGTTGTAAATTCTGTCACGTTTTTTTTTACCTCTGTTCTGTTATTTGTTTGTGTGTAATAAAGTGTTTTTTACTTTTTTTACTTTACGCACACTTATAACGCCCCTCTTTTAGCGTCGGGGGTTAAAACAGTACTTACAACACTGATAGTAGTTTCAATGTCGTCCTTAGTGGTGGGTAAAGTCAGTCTTGTTCTGGGTTGCTTTTCGGGAATCTTCCTCAGGGTGACCACGTATTGATCGAGAGAGTTATCGTACTCGCGGGGTTGCCGCCATTGCAGATACAGGATACCTGGAAACATGTCTAGATTCTAGAGTTTGTTCTTGTAAAAGCTTCTTCATAAGACGTTTATTATTGATATGGTAGAATCAAAAGAAGACGCGTCTTAAGAGACACCTGTATCATGTTTATCCTATATGTAGTATCAGTAGTGATGCACATATAACATAAGTACATTCAAGGCAAGAGTGAATAGGTATCAAGCGCGTTCCAACCTAGACCTCATCATTGCTTTGCACTAAACATGATTGTCATCAAGCGCAAGTCTATCTCACAATAAAAATAAAAATAAACGTATGAATGTGCGATGTCGCGCACATTTATTCAAATGAAATGAAATCAGTGTCGTGCACAGGGTTCGGTGCCAGGGTAGACATTGGTTAGATACCTATTTACAGGCTGGTAATGGTGAAAAACAAGCATTGACCTATTTTTTGCTGAGATAAGCAGTGCTTTAATCCCTCTATGCCATGCACGCCACTGAATGAAATTTATTTATTTGTGAGAATATGGGATGAAACAAGATGTTTATGCTTAAAATTAGAACCGCATATTCAGTCAGCTAACCCTGACGTACAAATTTACAAAATTCTACAGAAAACCAAAACCAAAGTTCAATTAATCAATCAAGCACCAAAGTTGTTATTTTGATCACGTTAGCTCGATATAGCAAGATAAATAATGAACTATTATTTGATTCTATTGTTGGATGGGTAGATTATATTAATACCCTTATAAATGAGCGAGCGGCGAATCACAAAACCCCATAGCTTCCGTTGGGTGTAACAAACACATCACTGGGCATTTCAGATGTTAACGGTTAATAAGGGTTAACAGAAACAAACGTTTTGTGCTGTTATAATAGCAGTGGATTGAATGCCAAATATCACGTTTTCTCACTGTTTGAAGAAGATCCTCAGAAGGGGTACTACTACTACTACTGTTTGGACTTCAGACTACATCACCAGAAAGGAAAGTTGGATGACATGGAGACATCATCCCCATTAGGGGTAAGTTGGACAACTCACCACTGGGCTGCTCGCAAGTCAAGAGTATGACGGGAGCCGACGGTGGCCTGACGTCCGTCAACACGTACAGAGACTCGCCCTGAGGCCCGAGACGCTCCAGCAGGCCGGACGACATTACCCCTCTAAGGGTATGTTGGACAACTCACCACTGGGCTGTTCGCAAGTCAAGTTGAGTATGACGGGAGCCGACGGAGGCCTGACGTCCGTCAACACGTACAGAGACTCGCCCTGAGGCCCGAGACGCTCCAGCAGGTCGGACGACATAACCCCTTCTAGGGGGAAATTGTAGAATGCCCGTACCCAGATCTTGTAGGGAGTGAATGGTTCTGAAAATGGAAAAGATTGATTTAATTCTACTACACTTTACTTCTGATGTCCTTTGTCCAAGTTTTGGCTGCAATCTGTTTCGTGCACCTTTTCAATAAAATGAAATAAAAATATTATGATAAAGAGATATTTTATCTTAGGCGCTATTTAGGTGGTATTTTGTTGCACAGAAAAGTGAAATCGTAATAAGAAATTTTAAGTCAAACTTTCGTTTGCGAAAAAGAAATGAAACACTAGAAAAATTAATAGAAATGTACAAAAACACGTGATGTTTCACAGAAATATCACCTAGAACAAACAAAGGAAAGATGAACATTCTGCAAGAACATAAAAAAACAATTAGGTAATACTCACTTAAATTTCTCAATCGAAATCCCACGTGTTTCGAACTTTGAGCACCAGATGTATTCAACAGTGTCAAATTCTTTGTAGCATTCAAGTGATCCTGCATCCCAAAATCACTCCTGAAAACATTCTTCCTCTTCACCTCTTCCGAAGTCTGCACTCCTGTCACCATGAGAAAATCGCTACCCCCTTTTTTTATAGCTACCCCCTCCTCATAGTATAATACATAAGCAATCTGGGTAATGTCCTTTCTTAGAGGAACCGACATGGATTTCTTCACCACCTCAATGGGTAACTCAAACGCTTGATGTGTCTCTATGCCATCGTTTCTTTCGAAATGTATTTTCTCTGTAACATTATCCTGTCTTCTTTTCCTATGCCTATGAGATCTTGTATCCCTTTTAATCCTATACAAATAACCTGTGTTTGTAAAGCGGTTATAATATTTACGTCTCCCATTCCAGGATCTTTCATCCCGTTTATTTCTATAAAGTATATCGGATTCAGAAAATTGATTATTATATTTCCTTTCATCGTTTCTGTACAAGTTGTAAGTATAGTCAACATCCTTTGGTCTTTCCTGATTGATTGGGGTATCCAATATTAAATGATCGTCGATTGGATCTATTGGTACTTTTGGGTCGTCCGCCTGGGTTTCTTCTTTGGCTACAACTGTGAGATTCGGTTCCGACTCAGGTTTGGATGTCTGTTTGTCAGTTGGGTCTACCGGTTTGGACCGGAGGTGTATCGTGTATGTGATCGGCGGGGCCCATAATAAGTGTATTTCGGTAGCTGTCACTCGGTTTGCTGTGATGTTTTGTGGGGCGGACGGAACTGAAACAAAAGAAATACACCATATTATTATTTTGAAATTGGTTGATCATAAGGTGACTATGGCCACACATTTTATAGGGCACCAAAGAACTTGGCGGACGGAAACATACCAACGAACAACCCTCAAGAAAGGAAATAGCGTAGCGAACAAACGCGGTTTACGTTCTGGTGTAGTTTACAAGGATAGGGATTATATAGAGCGGGGTCAAAGTCTCTAGTTAGCTTAGAACCGCTCGGAATTGAAGAAGTTTAAAAACAAGATATTGAGAAATTCAATGTTGCTTTTATTTTCCGCTCAGGTCTGATAGAACTTTATGTTTCTTTTCCTTTACTACAGTTGTCTGCGCAACAACCTCAAATAGATAGTAAATTAGCAACTGGCTAAGAATCCAAATGCTGACCGTTTTTAACACTTGACTTGCTATCCTGTGTTTCCACCAAAATCGTGTGCGCATTTTGTGCACGACCACGGCAACGACGACGGCAAAATGTCTCACATAATAACGAGGTAACGGATGATATAAAAGGTGTAAAAATGTGGAAATCAAATGAAACTGATGCAGTCATAGGCAAAAACTAGCTCGCATCGCGAAAATGTCGCAATTCTTAACATGTTGTTGACATAAGGCCGCGATGAGCCCTCGATAGCGATTCTCGCCCGGTTGGCATTGTCTAGCCCTAGGTTAGGTCAAGTTTAACCAGTTTTCTTTACTACTTTTCCTATATATTATAACGTATTTTATATATGCAGAGACTTTTCCATGGTACCATGTATACTTGTTTATTTCAATACTCAATTTATTTATTACATGCAGGACAGGACATACAGGTGTCTCTTATGTTACATCATGTTTTGTATCTAAGAGAAAAGCTACTTTATTATGAACTTATGTGGACCCTCAGTCTGATGATATATTACAATCCTCTGTGACCAGCCTTTAGTCACAACTGCAGTAAAGTGCTGGGATGTCACTTTATGACTCCCTGTCAAGGCAATTAAGGCATTCGCAGGCGCAATTATAGTCAGATTCCTCTTCTCGGTAGGTCTCGAGTACTATTTATGAATTAAGTTATGCAAATAGATATCACCGTAAAATAAAAACCGTTAGATTAATTATAATCTAACTAGCAAGATTGTAAACTGTCGAAAGATTACAATTTAACGCATTATTTTTCGGTAGATTGTAATCTGTTAGGTATACAGACCTGATATAATCTAAGTGCCCGGCCTGTGGCTGGGCACCTTGATTGTTTATGTCGAACCCTAAGTTCCTAACCTAACCTACAAGAAAGAGACAAGAAAACGTAAATACAATGAATATTTTCAAAATTAACACGCTTGAGCGGTTCATCAACTTGGTGTAAACACGCACTAAGCCTACAGTTCTAATATAACAAACCTCTAAATCTATCGTTGTACACGATGCAAGAGTCATGGACATAACATAGACACACAAAACAATTAACCCTATTCCTAATTACCCCACTTCGGGAGGCCGACGGCAGGGGCCTTATGGGTGCTTTGCAATCCATGTAGTAATGTGACGACCTCCCTAGCGCAGTGTTGAGCGCTGTTGTCTTAACGTGTAAGGCCCTGGGTTCGATTCCCGGCAGGGTTAATTTGGGAATTTATAATGTCTCGTCATATCGGGTTGAACTGTCGTGGGTGATCCTTTACTAAAATTATAAATGCGAATGTGAGTTTATTTCTTTCAACCGATTTTAACGAGATTGGTTGCATCCCAAGGAAGGACAAAGACATAGAATACTTTTTATACCGGAAAATTTGTATAAAGAGTTCCCGCGGGAATCAAAATCATTAACGAACGTACGAAGTCAGGAGCATTATCTATACTAATATTACAAATATTTGTATAGATAATGCTCCTGACTTCGTACAGTTCTGGATGAAATTTGGCACATAGATAGTAAATTATACCTAGTCTGGAATAACACATAGGCTAATTAAAGAGTTCCCGCGTGAACTCGAAAAGCCTAAATCTACTTAAACGAAGTCGCGGGCATCAGCTAGTCTAGTTATATGAATCACCAAGGGAAACATTGTTATCAAAGGGCAGCCACAAATCACTTTCAATTGGGGTATATCTGTCAATGAATCGCAAAAGTCAACCATCCAGGCGTCCAGTCTAGATATTTACGGGCTAATAATAGAATCGGTGAGTACTGAGTACCTACACAGACGAAGGAAACAACAAGTACTCGTAGGCACCCGTTTCCGCTATTGATTGATTCATGTTGTGCTCGTAAGAACGGTAACGTGATACTGATTTCTCTTAGCATCAAGGACTTGTTAGGGTAGAATGATCTCTATTCTTTGGGTAACCTTATCTTCACACACATGCTATTTTAATGGGCGAGGATGATGGCAATTGTCTAGCGTGTAGCCAGCTACTTTTATCCCGGAAAATTAAAGATTTCCCGGGGGAACCGAGAAACCTCGCGGGCGAAGTCGCAGGCATTAGCTAGTAATACCTATTAAGTATCGAAGCATATCTTGTGCAGAGTAACCGACGTAGCTTAACGGGTTGCAAAGCTGAAATAGCAATGGACGTTTCAAAGGCTAATAGCTCGAAGACCCAATAGACGTTGAGTGCTGGAATGGCGACCTGAAGAACACTATTCACTGTCCACAGTCTAGTTTGGTGGAAGCTTAGGTATTCGTAGTTACCACCCTACCAGCAAAACCAAGCCGCCAAATCATTTAGCGTCCATGACGCCGCGTACAAGCTGGTTATGACTTATGTTATTCCAGAGTCATATGGCCGTCAAGGGCTAACTTATACAATAAAAAAGCTTTATAATACACTAGCGATCCGCCTCGGCTTCGCACGGGGTATCATTAATAATCCTAATAGTCTATATCCAATATAGCCAGTGGACAGTGGACAGTGGGCAGGTTGTACGCCCCGAAGATTAAAGGTATTTATTAATTTGAGCGCCACGCGCCGGCCGCAGTCGCGCCATTTTCCCTTGCACGTTACAATATTTCTATGATATCTCATAAGATATTCATCTCAATGAAACGGTGTAAAGGACAATTTTTATCTTAATTAAATACTTGAGATGACTGACATATTTATTTTGATAAGGATTAATACAATGCGGGTATGTGCTTAAAAACACCTTCGCAAGTAAAGCATTGGTTAGAACCAAATTTGAAATTCATAAAAATGGTTATTACGAATCAACTTAAAAACATAGATATATATGCTATCGCGGGCTTTTTTTTGAATTTTTGAGAGGAACAAATTCACCATACATCGTTTTCGTGTACAATTTACGCAACGCACGCCACGTAAGCTCTCAGAAGGGACGATTTTTTCCGATTTAGTTCATATTGCAGTTTTCGTAAGGATCTCTATTTTTTTAAATAAAATATAGCGTATGTTACTCGCTGATAATGTAGCTTTCTATAGGTGAAAGAATTTTTAAAATCGGTTGAGTAATTTTGAGTTTATCCATTACAAACAAACAAATCTTTCCTCTTCATAATATAGGTTTATGTAGGTATTAATACCTACATGCTGGGTTAAACCAAGCAAGGATTGAGGAGTCTCCTTTAATACAGAAAAGACATCGACTTCAACGCCGCTGAAAGCCAAACATAGGTACCACCAAGAAACCGATTATGGAGTAGGTTAGGGCTAACACGTATAGTTCGCGCGCGAGTTGAATGCAGAGTAAATGTATGGTGACACATACATTTACTCTGTATTCAACTCGCGCGCGAACTGTAGAATTTAAAAATAGAACCCGGGAATGGATATGCAAGACCAAGCAAGGATTAAGGATCCCCGTTTGTATTTAAATGATATCGACGTTTACACCGCCGAAAACAAACCTGCTGCCAGTCTACAGTTACGTCTGGCGTCTAATCACATAGGGCTCAACAATTAAACGAGCCGAAGGTGTGTAGGCGGCTAATGCCGAGTATAATTCGTCCACTTTAATCCTTATCCTTGGACGTTCAACCTGTTTAGGTTTTTTTAGAAAACTACTTTTAAACTAATTCATTCATATGCTGTTTTATCTATATTTACATAGGATGGACCCACGTCACATCATCGTCAATTCGTCACGAGACATTATTCTGATGCACGAGTTATTTTAATTCTGTGATGGTTATTCCTAATCCTACGAGATTCATCCAAATTCAATTCCTTAATTTATTAACATTTTCAAATTTACCAACTTTTTGAATTCACATTCATGAGTCAAATGGGGTCTTTATTCTCAGCCGCTTTCTACGCAATATTGACCGCTGGATATTACGGTCGGGTTTACGCGTGGACAACATGGATGGCTAATCTGGATGATATGGAGATTGGCCGCCGAGGCCGAAATTTGGTCGGAAAAAATTATTATTTATTTATTCATACTTAAGTGATTTGCTTCTAAAACCAAAAGAGCGAGCCTATTTTCGATTTTATGACTAGGTATATTGCGCTCTGCGTTGCCGTCGCGCTTCTATTAAATGCGCATTATAGAAAAATAATATATGTTATATGTCTATTCATATGTATAATAAGCTTCCGGAAAATATAAGAAAGTTAAATTACACCAATTTCAAACAAACAATTTTAAAAATACTTAAACAGAAAAATTATTACTGTGTTAGAGAATATATAAATGATAAAAAATTTAACTTATTAAATAACTAGATCCAATAAGTCCTTATATTTATAGTTAAGATTTTGTACGGTTTTATTAGATTACTTTATTTCAATAACCATCAATAATGTGTTATTATGCTGGGATACTACTTTATTTGTATAAGACTAAAATGCCTAAACGGCAAGAAATAGTGTTCCTAAAATTTTAAAATGTACCATCTTGCTTCAACCTATTTTAACAAATAAAAAAAAATTGAATTTTGTCCTTACATTTTGTGCCTCTTATACTTCCTAACGTAGATATAACAAGATCGCCTCTCGAGAGCCAAGCACTCATTTCATTTAACTGCATACGGGTCCTTGTATAAGTGAAGCTGAAGATGCGTAGGGTTGGCAACTATTATAGCTAAATCAAAAGAATGCCATACAAGTTGTACGTACACTTAGCTGACGCGACACCCCTCTCTCCAATTAATCTAGCGTACTTAAAGGAAAAAAAAACCGGTCAAGTGCGAGACAGGCTCGCGCAAAAACAGTTCCGTACCACCACACAATATAAATTATTTCAGTATATAACAGAAATATGTCATAACAACTCGTAATCAGCTGTGAAATAGCTGACTTACATATGGCGCAAAACTGACAAAACAATTCGACAATCTATGAGTACGGAACCCAAAACGATAAACGATTTTTTCGGATTTTTTCCTGTACTTGAGCTATGAGACCTCGCTTCTTGCCAATTTCATGATTCTAGGTCAACAGGAAGTACCCTATAGGTTTTGATTTATTGGCGAGTGTCTAAATATGCAAATAATGCGGTATGCGGTGTACCGTATCTTGCCATATTCCACCACGCTGGTACAGTTTTACGTACTTCACACTTTTAGGAACATAATGAACCAACTTATACCTAGGTTTCCTTGCCTCTCTAACTACTCTGATAAATATTTAGTTGTTTAAGTTAATTGCTTGATTATCGCCGATAGTTAAGTGGGTAGTGGTATTATAATAACTAATAATCCACTTCCAGCGTTATCTTTTAAAACAGTAGAGCAGAAGGATGTAGGTATGGAAATACACAATGGCTATTATTTAAATAGCCACATGAGGGCCCGATAGGCGGGTCCTCTAATTTTGCAGGTAAGGTAAGTGGAAAGGTGACAATTAGACAAATTCTTCCAGTGGAGTAACAGTTATTTAATTTGAAATTAGGTTTTATACCTATGGTCAGAAAGTAAGTAGACGATGGCTCATAAACAAAATAATAGACAATAGTCCTTACGCCTTTTCTACACTACAAAACATAGTTGGCCGTGATTTACACACATTACATATACGTATTGGCCGCCTACGCAAATTGGCGTCGACACATAATGATAAGAAACCAAACAAATCAAAATAAGTATGTTAAGCTAGTATTCCTAGTAAGTAATCATACTAATACTATAAATGCGAAAGAGTGTTTGTTTGTTGGTTTGACCTTCAATCATGCCGCAACGGAGGAACGGATCGACGTGATTTTTGGCATGGATATACATAGTTGAGGACCTGGAGAGTGACATAGGCTACTTTCATCTCGGAAAATTAATGAGTTCCCGCGGGAGTCAAAAAATCTTAAGCCAAGCGGACGAAGTCGCGGGCATCAGCTAGTAACATAATAAACTCCTTTTTACAAGCCCTTATTTAGTTTCACCTGCCCCTGTGTCTGTCTGTATCGAATCTTGCAAGACTCACTCCCGGTTTCCGATTGAGCTGAAAGGACATTGTTCCGTCCCCATACAAAGTTCGCCTAAGAACCAACCGTCATAAAAAATTGGTTACTGGGTTCAAATTAATACCTTTTTATACTTGAGAGCAGATTAAAACTACGGACACTTGCAAGAAAATTACTTATTACCAAAAATATTTTCAATTTTGAGTTTATTTTAGCATTCACGATCAATCTACTTGAACAAATAAATATCATCTCTATCCATTTGTATTAAAGCTGTAAACAATATGTAGATAAGACAAGATTCGCCGTCGTTCATCAAAAACATTACAGATGGCGTTAAAAATATTAAATTATTGTACTTTCAATAGATGGCGTTGCGAGATTCCGAATACTAGCGCACTTAGCACTTCAAGCAGCTTTTATCTTGTTTCTTACGATACAGATCTAGCGCTCAAGCGGTGGTATTGTATATTATTTAAAATTTAAGTAATTGATCTGTGTTTAATAATGCAGAGACGGAAACGTATAGTAATCAATTTAATACCCATTAACTTACTTTTTAATTAATTTGAAGTGTCCGTTAAAATTTGATATTTGGAATAAAGACTATAAATTAAGCTAAGAATTAGTGTATATTTCAAACGTGTGTTGATTCTTAGGCGAATTTGGTCAATGTCCTTTGCATAACTACACGTTTAGTTTGAATGATAATGCATAGAAAACTAATTGACGTCAATCAAAATCCAATATGGCGGGCTCCCAAAGATCGCGGACTAGTTATTTTTTATGCACCCCCAATCCCCATGCTGAGTAATATAATCCTTTCTAATATTAATAAATGCGAAAGTTTGATGTAAAGGATGTTTGTTACTCTTTCACGCCAGAACGGAACAGATCTGGATGAAATTTGGCACAGAGATAGATTATAGTCTGGAAGATTATAGGCAACTTATTTTCTCGAAAAATAAAAGAGATTAGCAAAAGTTAAGTAAATATTACGTAACACCATTTTTACTTGTCTACTTTAGTATAATAAAATCAATGTTTAATACTCAATACTCAATATCATTTATTCTGTAGGTACACTTATTGACGTTAAAAATTAAAGCTACGAGGGTTCCAAACGCGCTGGTCTGTATAAAAAAGTGTTAGAATTTGTTTACCGCAAAGGTGAGGATATAAATTCTGTATCATAAATAAAACATTATTAAAATTTTTCCTCTGGGTGAATCATTATTATTTGCATTATGACCTAGATCAATATATTTCCACCAACAAATTTTACAAATGGGAGTAGGTCTACAAAACCAAACCAACTTCTGTATTTAGATCAATGGATCTGAATAATGGATGTAATTTGTATCATACAACAGAACACTGAACTAAATAAGCTAGTGAAATATTAATTTTTATGGGTCCAAGCAGTGTCGTTGCGAATGGGTCTTGTCTTCTCTCGAGGGACATGACAACATAGATCAAATTGACTTGACGGGATCGAGTAAGTAAAACAATAACCACTCGGCACTTTAGACGACTCTATCTAAAGCACTTATGAGACCCGTAAAGAGAACCCACGAACGTACACTATAAAGGTACATAATAACATCCTACTTAAATTTTAAGTTAAAGTTTAAGTAAGCACCAACTTGACTAAACTCTTGAGCCAATCTTCGACCGAATAATAAAAAAATTTGGTAGCTACTTTTATCGTAATGCATTTCTGGTTTACTCACAGAAAAATGATGCCATCTTATGCCAAGAGCCATAGTGTAACAATTCGTGTGTATTGTTTAGAGCATTGTTATGCAGCATGACAGTGTCCCACCGGTAGTACAATGAGTCACAGGCTAATGGAAATGACCTTCCTCTCACGTAACGTACCCTCGAAGTCTTGACGGCTTTAGTTTTATTTATATTTAAATGCATTCGATAGTGTCTTCCGTTATCTCAGTTCAACCTATTGCCGGCTCACTGCTGAGCTCGAGACTCTTCTCAGAATGAGAATGGTTTGGCCATAGTTCACCACGCTGGCCAAGTGCGGATTGGCAGGCTTCACACACCTTTGGGAACATTATGAAGAATTCTCGAGTATAGGTCTCCTCACGATGTTAAGCCAAGTGATAACCTATTCAATTTCTTAAAACTCACATAAATTATTCCGAAAAGTTAGAGGTGCGTGCCCGGGGGATTGAATCCCCGACCACCCGAAGTCTGGTGCACAGGAAACCGGGCGTCTAAACTAGGCTGTCACCGCATCTTCCTTTATATCTTCTACTAGGTAAACAGCGAATACCTAACTGGGGTATTCAAATTAAGCCGACACAAAAATGGGTCATCAACTATCAATTAATTACTTGTAAAGTCTAAGAGCGAGCTCTAAGGGTCTGCATTAATTGGACTGTAAAGTGGCATTTCGAATGCAGTTTTATTGACGCATTGCAACTTTAAACCGAATAAGCAGACGGCCGGCACTGGCGATGTAGTTATAACAACTACACAAGATTCTAGAACAGAATCCAAACTGCAATTTTACATATTATGCAGTCCAAAATACACCTAGACTCCACAGTCCAGACCAGACCCTACTGGGTCCCTACTCGCTGTGGACTAAACAGAAGTGGTTTTAACCATTTGAAAACTAAAAAGCCAGCTCCTCTCTGTAGAATCATTTTCCGAACCGGTGGTAGAGTCTAGACTCATCTTCATAAGTGACAGAAATAGGGATGATGACAACTCAATCAAATCAGAAACTCTTTATCAAACTTAAAAACGCACTTCTAGTACAAAGTTGTATGAAATTCAGTTGTGACGTCATAAAATTTCAACGTACTTTTTTTCATTAATCTATATTTTAATGGTTATCGTACTTAGAACGAGGATGTGAATTTTAGGTCCTTTGAAAGACCCTCTGTTTAATAATCCGACACAAATAATTTATTTTTGATATATGCATGATCCCTATTGGCCTACGTAAATTAAATCATTTCATTTCAAAAGACTCAGCCTACAAGCTCCGAGAGCCAATAAATATGCGCGCGGCTCAGGACTGCGCCGTGTAGGAAGTCTCAACCCCTGTATAAAGGGCCTATTTATGTCCAGCAGTGGACCCCTATCAGTTCACTAAGGAGAAGAACACCCTTAGAAGACTACACCTAATTTAAAAAAAAAAAATGTCCTCCCGACCGAAAATCACCGCTTCGCAACGCTCAATCTCCATAAATTATCAATCTACTCGGGAGATTTATAATCTATTCCCTTGCTCTCTAAATCCGTAGGAACGGCAATCCGAAACGAATGGAGTGAGACGCATCAGATCCTAACTTCGGAAAAGCATAAAGCAGCAGAAGTTGGCAGAAAAACCCTAAACCTATTCGACCCGATAGTCAATATAGTTCGACCCGAGTTTGAATGGAACCTAGGACTTCTTCATCCACATTACACAGCTAACCACTATCTTAGGGGCGATTGTGAAAATGGTCAGGAAAGAGGAAGGAACGCGCGCCGTGTTTCGGCTAATGCACGAAATATGAAAGAAGTGTTGAAAAGAGGGGCGACGCACCAAGTGCCGACTGTCGAGTTTCGGCTAATGCATGGTCACAGAATCATACTAATATAATATATGCGAAAGTGTGTTTGTTTGTTAGTTTGTCCTTTAATTACGCCGACACGGGGCAGCGGATCGACGGGCCGCACGGGTGTCCACTTGACCGCTCTCTTTCATTATAACATTTTCTACTTTATTTTAAAGTAAATCCATACCCACTTAATATTACAAATGGGAAGTGTGTCTGCCTGCTACACTTTTATAGTCCATCTGTTCAATCGATTTTGACGAAATTTGGTACAAGGATACAGGGAAGTACATATGCTACTTTTTATCCTAGAAAATTAGTTTCAGTGGGAATCAAAAACTTATTCCACGAGGACGAAGTCGCGAGCATCACCAGGTAGTCAATAAAATCAAATTTACGTTGATAAAATAATGGCCTTCTGCATCACTTCTGTCCATTTGTGGACCTGTGTGGCCTTAGGAATTAAAGACTCAATATTTGCCAAAAGTTATTTAGTGTTGCATTTACACGGAGTAAACAGAGCAGTAAATTATGAATAAGAGCCGTAACAGTGTTTCCATGACCACAGTATTATGTCACTTAATAGGTTCATTGTTTCAAATTGTTAATGGTTGTTTCACTTTTATGAAAGTTACATTTTTATAGAGTTAATTGTTGACACTTTACCCAGTTTTAAAGTTTCTACGTACATTTTTATTGAAGAGAAGCTGTAGAAGTATGGAACGGTGAGCAGCCTAAATGGCAAAAAGTGTAACGGTTTGTAGAAATATGAGTATATCAGTCTATTACCCTTAAGCTCCTAAAGTGTTGAACAGATCATGATGAAATTCAGCACTGAGATCCTTCTTCTTTCCTGGCAAATGTGGTTATGCAGGGCTCATGAAACACCCTGTATCATTTTTGGAATTTTTATGATAGTGCTTCCCACACTAGGAAAGTTTCAAAAACGTACTTAAATACATATCAAAAATTGCAGAACGGGAAGAATTGTACCTGCATCTCTCTGGGAATCGCACCTAACCGCTAGGCCACAATTAACTTACCTGTCAGTACCCTGTATCATGTCGAATTTTACTAATCTATTATGATCTATAGCACTGAGATAGCTTGCTAGTTGGAAATCTTTTCCAACTGGCAAGCCATCCCACACTTATCCATTGCAGAAAAACTAGTAGGATTTTTGAAAAGTCTAAATTTATGTAGGCATCAGCTAGCATTTTAAGCAATATTTAAGTAAGTACTTACTTAATTTTTTTTTTAATAATTAAAAATATTAAATTAAAACTATGAAGTAAATTAAAATATAAATTACAAACATTAAAAATATCATCCAAACCGCTGCAATGAGGCAATGTGCCCGGAATGCTGGCTTAACATCTCAGTACTTAATTCGAGTTTGGTATGTTTTTGTTTAACTTAATCAAGCATGAATCCACCATTTCCTATTCAAGTGTAAAACAAAAGGCGGAACTCTGAAAAATGCATCCTTTTGTTGTCTTATGGCCTACTTACTGCACAAAGGGACAGTATGGCTGATAATAAATTGTGCGAGTGCAAGTAGAAATATAGAAATAACTGTTAGGGTTAGTGGGTTATTACTATAATGCTCTAGTTCAATTTCTTAGTCTACTTTTAATTATGACCCGTAATAGAATGAAGATAGTATGGCTATAGGATAATTACTTACTAACTATTATTATAGTTTAAGAATCCGATGGAGATGGGGGAGCATATGCCCAAGCTGACAAAATTTTCAAATGCAGAACTATTTTCATCAACAATACAGAAGTTGTAGAGAATACTTAAGACCCATATGTGACAGTTTTCATGGTCAAGAACTGTCACCTGATGGGCTAGAATTAAGGCATTGTTGGTGCAAATGGGTATCAGTCATTCTAGCACCAAATTAGAATACAGCTTGGAGGTGTATACCAGGAATGGATATGAAATGGATCTGGGTATTGTTCATATACCTACAGTTAAAGGTCTAATCATTAAACTTTAATATTTATAAATTATGAAATTATTTTGGAATATCCAATACTTTCAGTTACAGATATTAGATTTTAGTTTTTGGTACTAGTGAATCTAGTGTGTCGGCTTGGCTGGGTGAAAGCCTGTCATAAACGCACTAGATTTCTTATGCACAGCAGATACCTGCATTCAAGTGTGGAAAAGCTCACAGGAAGAAAGAAAAAGAAGAAAGCTACTGCACTTAGTTGTATATTTGAACAACAATGGGATTAACACTCTATTAACTGTATAATGTGTGGGTGAATTACTTAATCTTTATCTTTGGTGCCAGGTTACTACTCAACTAAGTTCACTGGTAATTTTTTTCTTAGGCATTCATAATTTTTCTCATATTTTATGAGGAATGACGCTCACTCCAGCAATGCTAAGGACATGCGGCTACTTATGTATACATTGATATAATTATAAATGAAATATTTATTTAAAAAGAACAACCACCGAGTTTCTTGCTGGTTCTTCTCGGTAGGAATGGCGTTCCGAACCAGTGGTAGATTCACTTGACGATTCAAAAGTACTTGTAAAAGTTTATTTAAATAAAAAACATTTGAATTTGAATTTAAATATAAAATTAGCATTAACGAAGTGTGTGTAATTTTGTTTTTCATACATTCCCAGATCCAGTAGGTATTTAACATCTTACTGAAATAAGTGACTAAAGTTAATTTCTTTATTTACGAAATCTTGATTGGTTTGTTAACCAATCCGTTATACAAGGTTGAAACATTGCAATGGACAAAAATTATCTGTAAAAACCCTGTGACCTGCCGAATTTCGAGATTTGCATTGTGTGATTGACAGGTCAACTTAATAGGCGTGAACATCAAAAATTGCACATAAAACCCGAGCATTTCGAAAAAAGACTTGAATATAATACAAAATACATAAAACTCACCGTAAATTTCCAAGATTTCGTTGTTAGTAACTCCATTATCACAATGAACGCACAAAATAAATACAATAAAAATGGCTCCTAGTGTGTAATGAATATACATCTTTATATTATAGTCTACACGAAATTCTCGTGCGAAAAAAGTTTACACAATATTTAAACACCACATTTTCACTTCAATTTAACATAGAGGCAGATATAATCTTGTTAGCAAGTCATAAAATTCCCTAAAAATTGTTTTACTCAAGCTGCCATCGAACTGGGACCCCGCCGTCTGTCATCCGTCTTGTCAATAAACAATAAATGTTGCTATATGAAATTATTTTTTGTATAGATTCAAACAAAAAGTTCCTCGGATAACGTAGGGTAGAGAAGGGTAAGTTTTATATCGTGGCGTGCGTTGGTTGTCTTAAAGTATTTTTGTTTAATATGATTTTTAAATAGTGGCACTCTGTAAGAACATAAGTTCTTTTCGCTCGAATTTTCGCTATTTCATTAAATAAATAAATCTTTTAATTCAAGCAACATTCACTCATAGTACCTATTTGTAATTTCTTATGTTAGTTAGTTAGTCTGGTCACGGTGGCTTATCTCCAGAGAAATTAGCCATCTGTGTGGGATATATTATAGTGCACAAGTGTGTGTGCAAACATAGGTGCACTCTCTGTTCCTTTACTCTTATAACTCGACGGGATGTAAAATCTGACACGACTGAAGAGAGATCAGCTGCAAGATCAACGCCTTTACGTGCTCTCCCTGGCACGGGGGTGAAACACCGCCAACTTTCTAACTCTGGGCTAGTACTGAGAATTTTTTGTCAGAATAACCCAATACTTGATTAATATGGCCCGGGATTCGAACCCCTTGCTTCGTCAGCTGCAGTCAAATATGCTTACCACTGGAGTCTCAGTCATTGGTCTCCAAGTTATGTTCTGTTGACACCACTAGGCTTGTTTTGTCCTTAATTTGGATTTTGTATTTGAATCAGATTTATCTAAACTAATATTTAAAGGAAAGATTTGGTTTGTTTATTTGTAATGGACAAACTCAAAAACTACTCAACCGATTAAAAAAAATATTTCTCTTATAGAAAGCTACTCTATCAGCGAATAACATAGGCTATATTCACAGGCTATATTTTATTTAAAAAAAAATTAGAGATCGCTGTTTGATACAGTATGCGCACTCCTACAAAGTACAAAGTTTGAATTAGTAAAATCCGTGTGTGTGAGTATGGAAAATTGTGTGATAAGAGCTACCCGCGTGAAGCCGGGGCGAATCACTAATTATTAGGTATTTAATGCTGTGACTAAAATTTTTATTTTAATGCCGTTTATCTACCGACGGTTGTCAATTTCTAAAGTTACCCGTCGGCCCGGTGAGCTCCGATGTGAAATACAAACTGATCATCACGACATGCCGATAATAAAATCTGGCAACATTGATCAGAGCGATTGTTTGTTCGGCTTTGGGTGTCAGCCGCTTTGTAATTTTTTATTGTGATAAATATAGAAATAATCAGTGATATCTCCGCGTAAATGAACTGAAAGATGGTTTAACTATCGTGCGATGTGTTTTATAATACGGGATCGTGTGTAGTGTACGTGTAAAGCCGCATCTTCCGCCATGACAATGGTGAACTTGGTCAGGAAGTACACTGTTACATTTGTGCTTTATTTTGGGTGTATCGTATCTTGTTATCCGGTTTTTGGTGAGTAACCAACAGTATTTATGTACAAGACTGATAGTAAACTACACGTTTGTTTGCCCACATTATATTTACTATAGATGCGTATACTTCGTGATCGCACATTTCCATTAAACACGAAACCAACTCGACCAACAAAATTTTGTTAAAGCATCTAAGACGCAGCTGCACGTTGTAATGTAACACTAATATATTGTTATTGATACTACGGGAACTTTTAATCTCGTACTACAATTTATTTTTCGAGGGTTCTGTTAACATCTGTGAGTAAATTCATGAATTTTTAATACATCATCGTCTCGTTAATGTATATTCAGTAGTTTAAGAATGTAATATAGCATATATATTTGCTTTAATTGTATATAACATACTAAAGCACTAAATTAACAACAAATATCTTACTAAATGGTGCCCACAACCCCATCTGCATGGATAAAGGGTTTTGTTTCCCCCCAGGAAGTCTTTAATTTTCTGGGATAAAAAGTAGCCTTCCCTGGCATACAACCTATCCTAATCTGTACCAAATTTTGTCAAAATCAGACACTTTCACATTTATAATAATATGCATAGGATATGAACTAGAAGATGCTGCCAAATTTACCTGTTGATTTACTTAAAAAATACCACAGGACTCTTAAAATTTTCTCGAATAGTCAAAACTTATTTATTCAAAGTTGCTAACTACTTTAGTAGGGTTAACAGCGTTGTTAGGAATTAGGATTATCAGCCTCATTGGTAATAGCATAGCAATTAGCATATTCAGCTGCCAATGGTCCCAGGCTGAACCAAAATCAACTTTTGAGTTTTTCTGATAAGAAATTCTCAGTACTGGTTAGTACAGAGGCAGGATATTGGTGGTGTTTTAGCCCTGTGCTTCGTACGCAGCAGGATATGAGAGTAAATAATAGTGAGTGCACCTGTGTTTGCACATATACTTGTAAAGTATAATGTCTCACATGCAGATGGCTATTATTTCTGTGGACATAGGCTGCTGTGACAGTAATTTGGTCAGGAGGACATTATTTATTACTGTTTTTATTAGTTTTTTATTCCAGTGGGAAATCCTTAATTAAAAATTGTAATAAATAGCCTTTGAATACACAGGATGTAATGTACCTCTATACCAAATTTAAAAAAAACGGTTGAAAAGATGGGCCTTTAAAGCAGAGCAGACAGACCAACTTTTGCATTTATAATATTAGTATAGATTAGTAGAAGTAGGATGAATCATTATTTGTAGATGTAAATTTTAGATTACTTAGTTCTAAGAATTACTTTATCTTGCTTTACAGGTCAAGATGCTCCAGAGATATTGGATCTGCATCTGTTAAATGGCACTCTGGGCTTTGACACCAACATCACCTGCAGTGTTAGACCAGTGGAAGCAGCTGTGGAGTGGTTATTCAACAATGAACCCCTTAAAATTGGCCAGAGGTAATTTTTTTCTATTGTTATTATAATTGTAATTGTATTAATATTTATATTATTAATTGTAATAATATTTACACTTAATTTTTTTTCATTGCAATATAAGCTTGCACATGACAACAACCATGCCCAGTGCAAAGCAATGATGAGGTATAGGTTGGAACTCGCTTGCCTAGAACTAGTCTATTTAATCTTGCCTTATGTTATACCTGGCAGGTGTGGTGTAGTGGTGGTAAGGTTAATTTAAAAGCACTTCAAAAAATAATCTTGAAGTTTAATAGGCACAGGAGCAGTGATAGCCTAGGGGTTTTGAGTTTAGACACCTGGCCTAATATTCAGGTGGTCAGTTTGGGTTCTATCCCAAGGCACACACACTTTTCAGAGGAAGGTACATATTATGTGCGTTTTAAGAAATTAAATGAGGCCATTTCTGTTATATACTATCTGTAACCACTACAGCCTATTAATGTCCCACTGCTGGGCACAGGCCTCACTCTCATAGGAGAGAGGGAATTAGGAGCTTAGACCCACCACGCTGCTCCAATGCGGGTTGACGGGCTTTAACGACTATTATCATGTGATAATAACCAGGACCGATGGCTTAACGTGCTCTCCGAGGCACGGGGGTGAAACACCGCCAACTTCCAACTCCGGGCTGGCACTGAGAATTTCATAATTGAAAAACCCAATACCTAACAATTTTTATGCCCGACCGGGAATCAAACCCAAGACCTTGTGATCCACAGTCGACTATTCTAACCGCTAGACCAACGAGGCAGTACTATCTGTAAACTAAACTAAAATGTCAGCTCTATTTTTATTGCTATCCCTTTCAGAATACTTCCTGTGGAAAGGGGCAGCATTAGATTTGAGGCTGTCATTTTAGTTTAGTTTAGAGATTTTGTTAAACAGAATTGGCCATATTATTACTTGCTTTAAACAGTGTAGGAAAACATTGTGAGGAAACTTGCATACCTGTAAGTTCTTCATAGTGTTATGGAAGGTGAGTAAAGTCTGGGTAGTGAGCACTTGGCCAGCATGGTGGACTATGGCCAAATCCTTCTCATTCTGAGAGGAGACTTATGCTCAGTAGTGTTAAGTGCTCAGAGTTAGGTATGATAAAACCCAGTTTAGAAGTTATTTTATTTTGCATAACTAGTATTGTATTTTATGTGCTACTACAATATTTACATGAAATAAATAAAAAATCTGCTTAGCTACATCTAATCATGCTCATCTACAAATTACAGTGGTAAAATCTTGAAGCCATCTTCAAGATCAGGACAAGCTATGGACATCATACAAAATAAGCTATCATAAAGTTGTAGAATGTTTATTTGGCAGCTTTCACTTAAAGCTGACTTAGCTGCATATTTACGGTTCTGTAACCAAAGTTTTGCCAACAGGGCCTTGTTACTAAGCCTCCTCTGTCAGTCCATCAGTGGGCTATATATCATGAACTGTAATAGCTATAGACAGGTAAAATGTTAACAGAGTGTGTATTTCTATTGCTGCCATTACAATCTATGTAAATAAAAATCATTTGCAGAAATATATGATCTTGCATCACTTCAGAACGGCTTGACTGATTGTGATGGAGTTTTTTGTGTGTGTTTGAGTGGGTCGAGGGATGGTTTATATTCACAATTGAACCCGGTAGGTGGCGTTTCAATCAGGTTCTGGTTCAGGGCACGACGTCTGCTGGGCCCATCCCCCAATATAAGAAACGTGATAAAAAAAATTGGCAGTCATAGGAACTGCCGATAGAAGTGAAAACGAATATTTAAAATAATGAAAAAAAAAAACTTAAAATATAAACCTTAAAACTAAGGTATTAAAGTTTAATTAAGAATGTACTCTATTTATATTTAAGACCTTTTGTCTTCGTAACAACGCGAGGTGTCGGTCACGGTGCGAAGTGTCGGTCACGCGTTTCCACATTTTTACCCCCTACCAAAAAGTGCTCAACGCGCCTAAAGATATTTTTACTTCAAAAATTACACAATGTAAAATCTTGTACAATGATATGGAACCCTTCACATGCAAGTCTGACTCGCACTTGGCTGGCTTCTCATTGATATCTAAGCACTTTGGCATTGTTTACAAACATAGTCAACATGAGACACTGCCCTCAGTGTATCCTATCTATAAGAAGTAATAACCAGATCTGTTATTTACAATATCAACATAAATACACCTTTGTTTCTTATGTACTATGTTTATCGATTACATTGTATACCTACAGTTAAACACTTAAAATCGACTGTATTGTGATTAGCAACTGTATGAGTACCTATATGCAACACAGTGGATAAGCATGTGAAAAAAGACTTGCTGTCTTTCACCTACATACCGATTGTATAATAAACTGCAATTTTTATGCAGACTTGCAATTTAGAATATTAAATACTAGCTGATGCCCACGACTTCGTCAGCGTGGTTTAACTTTTTTTGATTATCTCTCTAATTTTAAGTATAAAGGAATAAAAAGTAGCATATGTCCTACCCCGGGATTCAAACTATCCATAAACCAAATTTCATCAAAATCAATTTAACAGATGGGCCGTGAAAGCGTAGCAGACAGAAAGACAGACACACTCTCGCATTTATATAGTTAGGACAAAAATAAACAGTATTTTACTGTCATAAACAAATATTTAAATATTAAACTAACTATAAAATAAATAAATACTAAATTCTTATATACTATCAAAAAAGACCATCCCTGGTTGCCTATGAGCCAAAGGTACCCATCAAGCTTGTAGCATTGCCACACTGAATGGCTATGGCTAATTATGAATAATTTCAACATGGTATACCTATGTGGCGCAGCGGTAGCAGAGCTTCGTCGTAACTCGTAAGCAATGTGGCAGGGTCGAATCCCTCTCTTGTAATTCGCTTTTTTCATAGAATTGCGAAACACCACACTGCTTGCAGTATTTAAAATGGAAAGTGATAATAATTAATGATTATAAAATTAGAAAACAATTCATAGTTATTTTTCTTTATAGTTTTCTAATTTATGTGGAGTGAATTTCTACATGATCATGTAGAAATCTTTTATTTACTTAAGTCAATATTTATTTGTTTCTTTGGTAGAAAATATTAATGATTACGCTGGTTCAGCGTTCAGTGAAGAAAAAAATTTGTAAAAAGTTCTGCGAAGTCTGACGTAGCGGTTCCGCATGATCGACTTTGTCTCGCATGATGGGTTTTTTGGGCTTAATAAAATAATAATGCAAGATGAACTTGGATTGGGTTTATTTAAAAGGATAACTATCTATACAATACAAGTCGCGGGAGAGAGCGGTACGTGTGCGTTCACCAAGAGAGCCTCGGAACAAGAGAGCAGAGACTAGAGAGGCCTATCATCGGTGACGGCTGACATTACATTTTTTAAAGTGGAGCTCATTTCATGGCTCTGCGTACTAGGATTTTAGCATGCTGTCATAGATAATATATAAGGTTTAGTTTACACGTTACAATTATATCACATTAACAACAATTGTATTAAGTTTTAATCCAACACTCTCCCTTAAACTAAACCATAATATTAAATACATTCTTTAAAACCAAGACTATTAACAAATTTGCTAAATTTAGATACACAGAGTGCTTTAGTTAATACATCTGCTATCATATCATCAGTGGGACAATACCTTATACTCAAGCTTCCTTCATTCACAACCTGACGTATAAAGTGATGCCGCACGTCTATGTGCTTAGTTCTAGAATGAAATACAGAATTATTGCATAATTTTTGAGCTGATTGATTATCGTTATACATTACAATGTCTATGACTTTACTACCAAGGCATTCTGTCAGAAAAGTGCGAATAAACAATGATTCTTTGCAGGCATCAGATAAGGCCATATATTCTGCCTCAGTGCTACTAAGAGCAACAGTCCTTTGTTTACGACTTTCCCATGAAACTACATTAGAACCAATCTTGAATACGTACCCAGTATAAGACCTTCTATCAACTGTATCACCGGCCCAGTCTGCATCAACAAAGGAAGTGACCTCTAGACCACTCTTCTTGAAAACTAGACAATAATTAAGTGTACCTTTTAAATAGCGTAATACACGTTTCGCTGCCTTCCAATGCACCTCACCATGGCTGTTGTTGAACTGGCTCAGTACACTGACCGCATGCGCTATATCAGGGCGTGTGCATACTGCAACATACATCAAGCAACCAATTAAATTCCTATAATCATATTTACCTGACTCTCCCTCAATTTTATCGAGTTTCAATCCGGTCTCCATTGGTGTCTTGACAGGTTTGCAATTAGTCATTTTAAATTTTTCTAAAATATTCTTAATATAAGAACTCTGGTCAATAGTTATTGATCCAGTCTTTCAATGTATATGCATACCAAGTATATGATGAACAGGGCCAAAATCTTTCATTTCGAACTCTTTCATGAGTTCTTGCTTTAAATTATCCTTCTCTGCCTGAGAACAGGATGAGAATATCAAAATATCATCAACATATAAAGTTAATATCATCAAATTACCTTTGATATTCTTCACATAAACACAAGGTTCTGAACTAAGTTTATTGAAGTTCAGTTTTTGTGTTAAAACACTATTAATCTTCTCATACCATGACTTAGCAGCTTGCTTGAGTCCATATATTGCTTTATTTAATTTATATACCATATGTTCTTTACCTTTTATTTCAAAACCTTCTGGTTGTTCCATGAACACATTTTCTTGTAAATCACCATTCAAGAAAGCTGTGGTCACGTCCATCTGGTCTATATCCATGTTATATTCAGCTGCTAGTGCTAAAAGCATCCTTATGGTAGAGTATCTTACCACAGGCGAAAATGTTTCATGATAGTCAATTCCATACTTCTGCGTGTAGCCTTTTGCCACTAGACGAGCCTTGTAACGTAGAGTCTCTCCACTCAGTCCTCTTTTCTTCTTAAACACCCATTTGCATTGAATTGCCTTTTGGTTTTTAAGTTTCTCGACCAGTGTCCAACATTTATTTTTGCAAAAAGATTGATACTCATCTCTCATAGCTTTCTTCCACTGCTCAGCTTCATCACCACTCAGCGCCTCGTGCACGGTGGCAGGCTCGCCGCTGCTAACGCCCTGTCTGGCGCAGCTCAGGTTGACGAACTCGGAGAGGTCTGAGACGCAGTCGTCAAACTCTGCCATCTCGAGGGACGAGCTTCCTGGAATGTATGTTGAATCCAACGAGTTATCTGTTTCCATGAATGTTTCAGAGAGACTTTGATCAGAATCTTCCAATGAGAATATAGTTTGTCTGCGATTTTTATCCTTTTGAGAATAATCCACCGATGCCACTACTGTCCTGTCATCAGACTCACTGTTTTCCTCATTTTCATTGAATGATTCTGACAAATTGGGATCGACATCATTCTGAGGAATAACAACAACATTTTGTTGCTCTAAATTTTCATCATTTGACAAGTTATTTTGAAAATTTTCCTCTATGAAACTCACATTTCTTGCCTTAACTATTTTTGTAGGATTTTCAGGATCAATTAGTCTATATCCTTTACTGTCTTCACAGTACCCTACTAAAATTAACTTCTTACTTCTTTTATCAAGCTTTTTACAGCTTGTAGTTAAATGAAAACCCTGGCAACCAAAAATTCGCAAATGACTTACATTTACTTTCTTATTGGTCCATTTTTCTTCAGGGGTCGCTCCCATCACAGCCTTGGTTGGACATTTGTTCTTAAGGTATACTGCCGTGTTGACAGCTTCTGCCCAATATCTCTTGTCCAAGCCCGAGTCCATAAGCATACACCGAGCCTTTTCCATTATGGTTCGGTTCGCCCGTTCAGCCACACCGTTCTGCTGCGGAGAGTGGGGTACAGTAGTTTGATGCTGAATTCCACTAGCTTTCAGGAACGCCTGAAATGCATGATTCAAATATTCACCTCCTCCGTCACTTCTCAAAGCTTTTATCCTAGTACCTGTCTGGTTCTCTACGAGAGCCTTAAAATCCTTGAAATGTTGAAAGGCTTCACTCTTAGATCTCAGAAAGTAGACAAAAGTCTTCCTAGAGAAGTCATCGATGAGTGTCATGAAATATTTGGCTCCACTAAACGATGATTCTTGCATAGGTCCACACAAGTCTGTATGTATGAGCCCTAGCACCTCCTTAGCTCTGCTGTGAGATTTCGAGGGAAAAGGAGTCCTAGTTTGCTTACCCTCTATACATGCGACACAATTTTTATAATTACTGTCATCATAAGTAATACCAATGACCATACCTTGTTTCATCAGCTTCATGCTCCGCGAGTTCAGGTGTCCAAGACGCCTATGCCATACCTCTTGGGAGACTGGACTAGAGCCTGCTATCATAGCTCTAGGTCCTGAGTCCACACCATCGTCTTCAGCAGTCTCAGCCTGTGCCGCTGTGTCAGTCCTTAATGAAGAGTGCTCCTTTACCTGTGAACAGACTAAATTTTCCCTATCCGACCCAAAAGGTAACATAATAGCTTTATCTGATGCAACATTACATACATTTTCCCTCAATACAGTATCTAATACATAAATACCATTGCTTTGAGTAGCAGTTGCAATTATCCTATTTTGGTAGAGGATTTTACATATTTTATCATCAAAATGAACCTTAAAACCTTTCTTAGTCATAGCACTTACAGATAAAAGGTTAGTTGACAATTTAGGTACATAGAATACATTTTCTATTTTCTTGATACAATTTTGCATCTGTACTTCGACATTGCCAACGCCGGACGCATACACTTTTTCACCATTAGCGACACTCACTTCTATAAGACTTTTCGACACAAAGTTTTTAATCACTGATTGATTGTTGCACATGTGGTTAGTGCATCCACTATCTACGCACCAAATATCACTTTGTAGTTTCACGGAGAGCGCTGTAACAAGAGCTTTGTCCGTGCTCTTTACTGGTTCCTTCTGCTTCCCTTTATGTGTTTTCTTCTTATTTAGTGGGCAATTCCGGGAAAAATGTCCTTGCTCCTTGCACCGGAAACATCTGAATACCTTTTTAGTGACCAATGCAGCAGCTGATCCACCATTTTCATCCCTTCGCAGGTTCTCTTGAAGTAACTTGCCTTTTACAATATCACTCCGTAGTTTGACATTTGAGTTTTCTAATGCCATGATGAGAGGATCGTAGTCTGCTGTGAGTCCACTCAACATGATGACTGCCACGAAGTCGTCTTCAAGACCTGAGCCTATCTCTGTTAATTGTTGAGAGATTTCTGTTATCTTGTTCACGTACACTTCCATATTTTCACTCTCTGCGAGTTTGACTCCAAACAGCGTGCGCAATAAACCTAACCTACGACACAAACCTTTATCTTCATAGGCCTTTTGAAGGTTGCGCCACGCCTCGTGCGCCGATGCTGCATTGCGGATATGCGGAATGGCCGCCGGCTGTACAGAAAGCGCTATCCGGGCCAACGCCTTCAATTGGCGTTTTTTGTCACCGCCTTCGCTTTCGACACAATCGTAAAGTTCCTCGTGAATAAGCAGCATTTTCATATGAAATTTCCACGTGCTGTAATTGTCAATACCTTTTAGTTTTTCGATTGCGATCGGTCCCGAAGTTGTCGCCATCTTGCTCGCCAAAAAAACTTTGCCGTCGCTCGTTGCTGCAGATTGTCGTGTGTTGTGCACGAAATAATTTTATTTTTCGATGCACGCGCGTGACTGGGCCCATAACCTGATGGGTTTTTTGGGCTTAATAAAATAATAATGCAAGATGAACTTGGATTGGGTTTATTTAAAAGGATAACTATCTATACAATACAAGTCGCGGGAGAGAGCGGTACGTGTGCGTTCACCAAGAGAGCCTCGGAACAAGAGAGCAGAGACTAGAGAGGCCTATCATCGGTGACGGCTGACATTACATTTTTTAAAGTGGAGCTCATTTCATGGCTCTGCGTACAAGGATTTTAGCATGCTGTCATAGATAATATATAAGGTTTAGTTTACACGTTACAATTATATCACATTAACAACAATTGTATTAAGTTTTAATCCAACATCGCAAACGATAACCTTCAGCTGCTGGATTTGATTTCCGGTCAAAAAAACTCGATTTTAACTTCATTTCAATTTGCTCTAGTCGTATATATTAGAAATTTCTATCAGAATGATTTCGTCCCTCTCACTTTACCAAAATCTGTGACGTCTGGTCTGGTGGGAAGCTTCGGCCGTGGCTAGTTGCCAGCCTACCGGCAAAGACGTACCGCCAAGCGATTTAGTGTTCCAGTACGATGCAGTGTAGAAAACGATTAGAGGCATGGGTTTGTGCCTAACTTGTAGTGTCATAAAAAAATTACGTCGTTATAGGCCCTGTAAAAAAAAAATATGTACTGCAATCGTCTAGTTACAGTTTTCCTTGAAGTTTTTCTCTCAGTCTGGAGATACGTTCTTGTCTAATCGTCATGCGGAGACGTCTAGAGTCTAGACAAAGCCACCTGCGGGGGGCAGGGACTATTCGGGAGTATATAACAAAGCTGACATAATTTTGATGCTGCAAAAGTCAGTCTCTAGAGCTCAAAATTAGTATGCAGCTTGCAGGTGTACATATGAAGGTGTGGATTGGTCTGATAGGATCGATTCGAGGTATCCTATTACTTCAATGTGTCAAGGAACTTTCGCTACACCTAATCTGCCAAAGCAGACAAATGTATATGGTGTACCGTATACATTTATATGAATATCACAAGCTACACGCTGTAGCGTGTAGCTTGTGATATTCATTATTCACCGCCCAATAAGCCAGCAATAGTGATGATGACAACTCAATCAAATCAGCAACTCTTTATCAAACTGAAAAACGCACTTATACCTAGTATGGAAGTTGTATGAAAGTCATAGTTGTTACGTCATCAAATTTCAACGCTTTTTTTTATGAATCTATATTTTAAAACGGTTATCAAACTTAATACTAGCCGAGGATGTGAATTTTAGGTCTTTTGAAAGACCCTCTTTTTAATAATCAGTTAGAAATAATTTATTTTTCATATAGGCATCATCCCTATTCGACATTGCACGGCTGCAAAGATAGTCAACATCACCTAGTTTTTTTCCGGTGTCCTGTGAAACGTACGTTGAGAATCATTTGGAAGATCTAGGTGGTGAGTTGCTGTGCCGGTGCGAATAGGCATGATGACAGTAACCAAGAATCAATGAAATTATGAATTTATCTAATGAAATAGGATTCATGGATTATAAAAAACGTATTTATTTTTCTATTTCGAGTGAGATTGCTATTTATATTTATAAAATAAAACTATAAAATACAGCAATCCGCCATAATGGATTAAACACCAAAAGGCGAATGACGTCACAATTGTTTGGTTTCGAGCTTTGACAATCACACTATTGTTTACTGCACACTGCACAATAGTAGTTTGTGATATAAGAGAAAATACGGTACGGTAAATAGGTTTTTACATACGAGTTGACTAATGTCAGCCCGATGACGCCAGTCGAGGGCTGACCGTCGTCACGAGGATGTAGAAACCTTAACGCCCGTGTATCACACAATATTTTTCAATACATTTGTGAGAAAAGTTGAAAATAAAAGTCGAGTAGGTAGGCACTAGGTGCTCACTAGAAAATGGCTTTTCACGCCCATACTTATTTCGAGATTTTTGGCGGCTAATAAAAGCGCGATTTTTTTCTCAGATCTAAAATACCTAATTGTAGATTTGATTTTAAAATTCCACATCACATCTACCACTTATATTTATTGATAATTTTTAAGAAAAATTCTATGACTATTAACTACGGCGCGTTGTTGTAATTGCGTTTTTTTATTAAATTCATAGCTCTAGGTTCTAGTTCTTACTTTACCTTTAGCCTTTACTTTTTTGATTTATAAAACTTAAATAAATTTTAATAAATTATATTTTTTTATTTTTTTATTTTATGAATTAATTTCATCAATTTACATCAAAATGTCATTATCTTTAAGGTTTTCTACATACAAAGTCAATCTCATTATGAACCTTCTTGCAAGACAACTTTTTATTTATAAGTAACGTGGACTGAAAAATTAAAAAAAACTGCAAATTTACTGCACGAGAGCAGTAAATATTTACTGCACGCGGGCAGTAAATTTAACTTACAAGCCCTGTTTACTGCCTCTGTTAGTGCATTTTTCGAGCAAGTGTATTGAAAATACATTGGTAATAACAATAGTGACGTCATAAACGGCGCCATGACACCTGCGAGCGTTTTAGCGTGAATTTTTAAATTTAAATTTCAAATGCCAATTTTATCTACCATACCTTATTTTTCTGCTGAAATAATATTTTTTCGAAATAGTAGATACTTCCGAACATAATCTGACCATTTTACAAAATCAGTCATCATGCCTATTGCTGGCTTATTGTGCGGTGAATATCGCAAGCTACACGCTGTACCACATAGATTTGTCTGCTTTGACGGATTATAGCGAATTAAGCTTCTAGTTCCTTGATTATCATGGTTTTCCGCAAATTTCTTTTTTATCCACTACAAGTTAGCCCTTGACTGCGATCTCACCTGATGGTAAGTGATAATGCAGTCTGATCAGGGCATGGCATATTGAACCCATACCCCTATTCGGTTTCTTCACGGCATCGTACCGAAACGTTTAATCGCTTGGCGGCACGTTTTAGCCGGTAACTAACTAACTAACTAGTTAACCGATGGTAACTAGCCACGGCCGAAGCCTCCCATCAGGGCAGACCAGGGAATATTCAGAAATTATAAATTCCCAAATGGACCCTCGCGGGGATCGAACCCGGGACCTCAGCACGTTAAGACAACAGCGCTCAACACTGCGCCAATAGTAACGCCGGCTTCTATCCAATACTTCAATTTGGTTTTAATTGTTTCTAATTCGTACTTGTTTTTCGTGGTTTCGAAACCTTACTGCAAACGCATACAGGTATGTGTACCTACATTTCGGACACGTTGCACTAAAACAATAAGTCGGCAGAGGGTTGGAATACAATCGAAAATGCAAGGGCAATTCTTGAGTGGCGACACGAAGGGTGCAGCTTAGCTGGTAGGCTCTATACACGCGAGTGCCGCGTCAAACCTACAAGCATTGAAAAGATTCCCGCTTCCCCTTTACCACTTAAAAAACCCAGTGCTTGTAACTTGACACTCGAATATAGGCAGACGCTAAGTTAAACAAGTTTTGTTTGGATTTGGGCAATTTTTTACACGTCTCGTATTAGCTTGCTGGTAATTTGCTTTAAAAAATTTGACCAGACAGACATAGGGCACCCGAAGGGTTGCAAATGTACCTTTTAGGTATGCAGCCCAAAAAAAATTGCTTCGTCAGATATGACTTGTAAGCGAATCTTAATCGCTTCCCACTATTATATTTCGCTCTTATAGATATTGCCCGCGAGTTTAACCGCGTGGATTTAGGCTTAAATAATCCTTAACGCTTTTCCAGGATACAAAGTTTAACCATTGTTTTTCCAGTATACCAAATAGCATAATTATGTCGGTTTTAAGGATGCATCTGTATTAAACATCATCAAAATCGGTTAAGCGTGGCTGTACAGCCTTAATGTCGTCTTAAAATGCAACAGACGGACGCATGCATAAAATAATATCGGCATGCGGTATGGCTTTACTTATTTTGAATTTATTTTAAGCTTTTGTTGAGTTTTAGAGAACAGAATTTTTTGCCGACAGGATACAACAGTACGCCAAAGAGAAACAACTTCAAGAGAAAGACCTCGATGGCAACCCACGGAAGTACAAAGCGTATAACCTGACCATCACCAACGCTACCACCACCGACGACGGCAACTATACATGTAGGGTCGGTCAAGGAGAGGCGAAGGTGGAAAAGACCATCATACTAGACCTCAGTTACCCAGGAAAACTGGTCAATAAGACTATAGGGCCGATAAAAGAGAATGTGACTAACCAGGCTAATGTCACTATGCAGTGTGTTTTTGAAGGTAACTTTTTCTCATATTATACAACTAGCTGATGCCCGCGACTTCGTCCGCCTGTGTTAAACTTAGTAAATTAATTCCTGCGGGACCTTAATTTTGCGAGATAAAAAGTAGCCTAGTCACTCTCCAGGACTCCAACTATATCCATGTAAAAAATCACGTCGATCCGTTGCTCTGTTGCGGCAACGGATCGACGTGTACAATAAATATTGCAATTAACAGGTCGTGATTGTGATTAGTTTGTTGTATTTTTGTTTGTTACTAGCTGATTCGTTCGCGTGGTGTAAGATTTTTAATTCCCGCGGGAACTCCTTACTTATCCGGGATGTAGCCTTTGTCCTTTCCTGGGACACAACCTATGTATGTGCCAAATTTCATCAAAATTGCCTAACAAACATACTCACATTCACATTTATTATATTAGTTAGGATGTAGTTCCCTTAATTACACTAAGTAGTTATTATTAATTTCTATACGATTTTGTAAAATGAGAAACAAAATTGGTGTTCTATGAGCTTCATTTAATGTTTTTTTCATACAGTTTACAAATCCAGTGAAGTAAGATGGTGGAAGAAAGAGAAAGACGACGATATAAACGAGCTGGCAGTAAAACCAGCCAAACAAATCAATCTCAAACAAATCCGTAGTGAGTACGACCTCCACATTAGAAGTCCAGAAGACAACGGCACTTACATCTGTGAAGTATGGGACCCTGTTACCTCCACAAATATAACCGGGGAAATTGATGTGTTTATATATGCTGCCCCACAAGTTGTCATAGACACTGTCATACCCATAAGTGCATCCCAACTATTCCTAAACTGGACCATAAGGGCATACAATTCACCAATAACAGGTTACTACCTAATGTATAGAAGTCTACCGTCCACAACTTTCAACCAATACACGCAAGCGAAAATTGGCGTCAAAAATATATCCTTCGTAATGGAAGGCTTGGAAAAGTCAACGCAATACCAGCTAAGACTCGAAGTTGCCACCACATATGGAAAGAGCAAGCCCCACACTTATGAATCTACCGTCACAACTCTGGATAAAGACCCAATATTTGTACCTAATATTTCTATTAACGGATTTTCCGCCACGTCTGTTACGATTGGCTGGGCAGCACCCCCCAAAGATATTGAAGAATTGATACATTATTATTTGCTAGAGGCGAGGAAAATTAATGAGGTTGCGCCTAGAAGGGCGTACCATTCGAGGGATAATAGGAATTTGCCGTATATGTTCGATAATTTGGAACCACACAGCACTTATGTTTTTCGAGTAAGTTTCGCTTTTTTTAATAACTAGCTGTTGCCCGCGACTTCGCCCGTGTGGATAAAGGTTTTTTGATTCCCGCGGGAACTCTTTAATTTTCCGGGATAAAAAGTAGCCTATGTGTTATTCCAGGCTATAATCTGTCTCTGTGCCAAATTTCATAGAAATCCGTTCAGCTGTTCTGGCATGATTGAGTAACAAACATCCATCCATCCATCCAAACTTTCGAATTTATAATATTAGTATAGATAAAGATCACTTTAGTAAAAGTTTTTAAAATTTCTAGTGAACATCAGAGTTGAATTACTTAATATGACTGGTGATCAAATTACAACTAATTAATATTAAAATAAAAGACCTGACTCCAGACTCACACACACACTGACTGTCTTATCAACACCCAACTCAAGTCCTTGACCTAGAAAGTTGAAATTTTACAGAGGTTCCTTTTATTTTATAAACAAGGAATGGAACCGAATTTTTAGAAATTCCCACAGAACCGAAGCCGTGGCTTTTGCTATATTTTTTAAAATGTGCCTAATCAGTGATTATATTTATTTCAGGTATGTGCATGCTCAGATTTTACCAAACGCTGCGGTAATTGGTCGGCCGAAATGCCAGCCGCTACAGGCGATGGCATACCGGGCAGGCCCAGTAACGTGACTGTCTACTGTGCCAGTAGCTGGATCAACCTCACTTGGCAACCTCCGCTCAAGCCAAACGCCGAGATCAAAGGCTACACGGTAAGATAATATGTTAAAAATTAATGAACTGGTTTAAATGCCAGTTGATACAGGCAATGGCATACTGGGCAGGCCTAGTAATGTGACTAGCTGGATTACCCTCACTTGGCAACCTCTGCTCAAGCCAAACACTGAGAACAAAGGCTACACGGTAAGATAATATTTTTTAAATTAATTAACTGGGCCTTATAACGTGACTGTCCACACTGTGCCAGTAGCTGGATCAACCTCACTTGGCAACCTCTGCGCAAGCCAAACACTGAGAACAAAGGCTACACGGTAAGATAATATTTTTTAAATTAATTAACTGGGCCTAATAACGTGACTGTCCACACTGTGCCAGTAGCTGGATCAACCTCACTTGGCAACCTCTGCTCAAGCCCAAACGCCGAGATGAAAGGCTACACGGTAAGATCATGTTTTTAAAATTAATTAACTGGGTCCAGTAACGTGATTGTCCACTGTGCCAGTAGCTGAATCAATCCACTTGGCAACCTCCGCTCAAGCCAAACGCTGAGATCAGAGGCTACACGGTAAGATCAAATTTTTAAAATTAATTAACTGGGCCCAGTAACGTGATTGGCCGCTGTGCCAGTAGCTGGATCAATCTCACTTGGCAACCTCCGCTCAAGTCAAACGCCGAGATCAGAGGCTACAGAGTAAGATAATATAACTGGCTTGAATGCCAGCTGATGCAGGTTACAGGCGATGGCGTTCATAACTGGCAGATCATTTTTTTCTGTTGATGGGGGAAGATCTCCTTGAAGGACCTCTGGGGGTGAGATCAGTTTTGTTTAGAGAAAGGCTACACCGTAAGTGGTTATTCTGTGTTGTGGTGGCTGTCGAAATGCCAAAGTAACGTGACTGTTCATTATGCCAGTAGCTGAATTAACCTTATAAACAAAACTGTGGGGTGAAAGGATATCTTGTTTTTTTTTTCAGATTTCTTTTTAGTTAAAAAAATATTGTCATGTGTCTAATTTTTCCGATTAATTCATTTATCATTGAAATTTGAGTACAATACAGAAGTAAATATAATTTTTTTAGATGGAGTTAACAGGCAATGCAACATACAGAGATCGGTTCGGGATATTACAGAAAGACAGCTGGGGACCTCTTTCTAAATTCAAGACAAATGACTCAAGAAGCGAAAGGTTAGTCTTTTTTTCTAGCTTCAATTTGGTCGATAACTAGCATTAAAAAACACAACTTAAATATTAATTATTAATTTAACAAAAGCTGCTAACAGAAGCTGAAAGTTTGCCCGAAGGTGGCCGAAGCCGAAGGTTCGTTCAGACGCTAATTATGATTTCTGTTACTTTATTTAGAGTACTGTGGTCAAAGCTTTTAACAAATCTAAGGTGTGTCCAAACATAGATTAACACGCGACGTTAGCAGGACACAATTTTGTCGCGCACTAAACTAGCGGCACGCTATGATGGCCGGTTTGACGTTTGTCCGCTCATGAAGTTCCGTATTAATTGATAACGACTTTGAAGGAAATAATTGTATTACTTTATTGACGATAGTGATGTGCAGAGATTCATAAATTTTATCGAATGTAGTTTTAGGTTTAGGACTCAAAATTTATTTATTAAATTGATTTCTTAAATGTATACAAGTGTAGAAAAATCAGTTTGCACCATTTAAGGGGTGAATGTACTTGTGAATATGAACAATTTTCACTATGTGGACAAACCTCTGAAATCGCAAATACTGTAGGCCGTTCTTGGAACGATGACACAGCAGCATCTACTTCCAAAGTTCCTGTAGGAAAAGGAAAGACATGAATGGAGAAAAGTTTACTGAATGGTTTACCTCAATGTAATGTATGTGATGATAGCAGTGACGACAGTGAAAATAGTAGTATGGACGAATCTGATTAATTATGGCCTTTTGTGGCACCTTTTTTGGTATCTTTTGTATTCATATGTTTCTTGTGTGCATATAAAGTATGTATATTCATTTTCGTTCAAATATTCAGTTCGTTCAAATAAATTAAATAAACATATACATTTTTGTTTTATTAAACCTATTTAATCAGGTACAAAAACAAAACTTAATTGTTTTTTGTTCGAGAATAAATTGACATTCCACATCACTATTGTAATGTGTCAAACCGGCCATCATAGCGTGCCGCTAATTTAGTGGTCTTTAACTGCCTCGTTAGTCTAGTGGTTAACATGTTCGACTGCGGCCGACAAGGTCCCGGGTTCGAGTCCCGGGTCGGGCCATAGTATTAATTATTGGGTTTTTCTGGCTAGAAAAATTCTCAGTACTAGCCCGGAGTTAAAAAGTTGGCGGCGTTCTACTCCCGTGCCTCGGAGAACACGGTAAGCTGTTGGTCCGGGTTGTTATCACTAACGTGCTAATAGTCGTTACGGCCCGCCAACCCGCATTGGAGCAGCTTGGTGGGTCTAAGCTCCAAGTCCCTCTCTCCCATGAGAGTCGAGGCCTGTGCCCAGCAGTGGGACGTTAATGGGCTGTAGTGGTAGTGGACTTTAGGACTATGTTCACGATCATAATATGCGCGGCAGATGTCCAATAACTCGTCCTACGTGAGCGACAAACGCGACACCGCGAATTGATTCGACGCGACGCGACAGTATCAAACATTAGCTGGTCCTTCACGCGGCCTACGTTGTCGCCTAGACGCGAAA
This sequence comes from Erebia palarica, assembly GCA_964035005.1. NCBI lineage: Eukaryota > Metazoa > Arthropoda > Insecta > Lepidoptera > Nymphalidae > Erebia > Erebia palarica. The sequence continues at coordinate 7,328,717 of OZ035992.1, forward strand.
TGTGACGTCATTAAAGTTCGACGCACTTTTTTACTTTAGGGGACGTGGATATATCGTCTTTTGGCAGATCCTCTATTGAATAATCACTAAAAAATAATTTATTTGAATAGTACCCAATAGGGATGATGCCTAAATCAAAAATAAATTATTTCTAACTGATTATTAAATAGAGGATCTTCAAAAAGACCTAAAATTCACATCCTCGGTTAGTTTTAAGTTAGAGAACCATTTTATAATATAGATTAAAGAAAAAAACTGCGTTGAAATTTGATGACGTCACAATTGCAAATTTCATACAACTTCAATACGAGACGGGCGTTTTTAAGTTTGTTATAGAGTTGTTGATTTGATTGAGTTGTCATCATCCCTATTGCCGATTTATATTTGGATACAACTTTTAACTAGTTTGTCACAGGGAACGATGGGGTGACGTTCTTTGTTTTGTGAAGAAAACCCCCCAAATAAATGAGATTAAAAAAAAAAAACTTTAAACTATCATTTAAATTGATGTTTTCGCGTCCTGTGACCGATTGCGCGTGTACTCATCAGATTTGAGGAGCTACAGCCGAACACCAACTACACGATCCGGCTGAGTGCAATGACGCGCACGCGGCGCCGCGGGGACGAAGAGGTCCGCCATTGTACCACTGCGCCCGCGCCGCCCGACACGCCGCCCCGACCGCGCTGGAGGAAGGTACCGAACGTCATGATTTTCTAGTTTTTATACGACTGCCTGAAAAAAGGAGTATATTGTTTTCAGGGTTCATGTATGTATGTGAGTTTGTATATTCCACCATAACTTCTATACGCCTGAACCGATTTTGATAAATGAGGTATTGTTTGAATCCTTAGCTTATTCCGGGTGACATAGGCTAGTAAAATTTTTAAAAAAAATTGATGGGATGACCATGGTCCCGCATTAAAGACTAAAGTTTAAAAAAAATATTCGAAAATAAGATTAACTATATAATCATCTAGAAAATGATAAGTAGATTCCAAAAATATAACACTATAGTTCAATATCCAGTGATTCACAAAAAAATATCATTTGATAAAAATGTGAATAAGATTCTAATATAACTAGAGTAAGCGGATTCTTATTATTTTTAGAAAGGCTATGCAAATTGCTTCAAAAGTAGACGTAGTAGTAGAAGTAAACTACAAAAATAATATGGCAAGGCAGTCGTATTTTTTAATTCGTTAAATTATATATTCTGTGGAACGATTCTTCTTCTTCCTGCCCTTGTCCCACGCTACGAGGCGTCGGCACAACATATTTTTCATCATACCTATTCGAAAAACGAATATTGGCTTCAGAGGATAGCGGGAGCAAAATGTAATTTTTAGGCCCATGGGACTTGACTTTTCATTTCTCTGTTCTGATTGGTCCGTGTTCGTGCTTTAGTATCCTGCGTTCGTCGCAGAAACCTGTCAATCGCTCGTTCCGTTCAAAATCCAAAAATGTTTGAGTGGCTGTTGTCTTCGATAAGTCACGTGATCAATTTGTTGATCGGATATACGTCTTTACATTTTTTGAATTTCGAACGGAATTATGGCTGCTAGTCCAAAGAGGGAAAAAATACTAGTTAACCAAAGAGGTCGAACGCATAATGTATGAAGTTACCTATAACTGGCCGGTTACGTTTTGGCGGCATTGCGCGCTGAAAAAAGAGTCATCTTCTTTTTTTTCATTTGTTTTCCTCAGAAATGTTCACGCTAGTACGTTGTTACTCCTAGCTTTTTCTCTTACGTAATGATGAAAAATAGTGTGTGTCACTCGGGGCCAAATTTTTTGTTCTCGGGCGGCGGATATTGAATTCCTCGCTACGCTCAGGATTCTACTTTAGAATCCTTCACTTCGCTCTGAATTCAAAATAGCGCCCTCGGGGAACAAAAATTTTCTTTGGCCCCATATAATGCAAATAACTATTCTTCTTCCTTTCACTTCTGTTATCCGTCAATCTATCATTCACCCCTTTTATATACGCATATCCTCTTTCACACAATCCATCCATCTTTTCTTTAGTTTCCCTCTACTCTTTTTTCCTTCCACATGCATATCTATCATTCTTCTCGTAATATGCCTGTCATCCCTCCGCATTACATGCGCATACCATGCTAGCCTATTACTCCTCATCTTTTCTATCACTGGCGCTACTTTCAGACTTCTGTGGAACGACATTCGCAATAAATATAAGGCCATAAAGGACTTGAATCCAAGGCCGTAAAATAAAATAATTTTAAAAGGGGGAATTCTGAGGGCCAATGGGGACGCTTCCCGCCAATTGAGCGCGAAGGACGAAAGGAAAATGAGAGGGGAAAAGGATTGTACAAAATAATTAAATTAGGTACTCTAGAATATGATATTATCGGAAGGAATAAAGTATATTAATGAACATTGGGTTTTTATTCACAAAACGTCACAAAACATAAATCTTCTTCCATACCCACTTTTAATATTATAAATGCGAAAGTTTGGATGGATGGATGTATGGATGGATGGATGTTTGTTACCCAATCACGGTAACACCATGTCACACAATCCATGGTAACACTTGCTTATGTTTCCATGACTATGTAATGTACTTTGATGAATATAAACTATATATATAAAACAAAGTCGGGTTTGTTCGAACACTTGTAACTCTAGAACGGCTGAACGGATCTGGATGAAATTTGGCACAGACATAGATTATAATCTGGAATAACACATAGACTACTTTTTATCCCTGAAAATTTAAGAGTTCCTGCGAGAAACCAAAAAATCTCAATCCACGCGGACGAAGTCGCGGGCATTCGCTAGTGTTATAAATGCGTAAGTTTGGATGGATGAATGTATGGATGGATGTTTGTTACTCAATCAGGCCCCAACGGCTGAACGGATCTGGATGAAATTTGGCACAGAGAAAGATTATAGTCTTGAATAGCACATAGGTTTTTTCCCCGGAAATTTAAAGAGTTCCCGCGGGAACCGAAAAACCTCGATCCACGCGGACCAAGTTGCGGCCAGTAGCTAGTAATATATATAAAAAAAAGTGGGGTTTGTTCGAACACTTATAACTCTAGATCGGCTGGACCGATTTTCATGGTTTTTGATTTGTTGTATTTGTCTCTGCCCCGAATAGCAGAGTAACTATTAAAACATTGGAAAATTAACGAAAAAATAAAATAAAAGAAAACATAAATTCCCTTGATTTTCCCATACAAAAAACCACGCGGACGAAGTCGCGGGCATCAGCTAATGATAGTATAAAATAGTGTGTATGATTCGTTGCAACTGCTTCGTTGGTTTAGTGGTTGGCCATGTTCGACTGCGGCCGACGAGGTCTCGGGTTCGAGTCCCGGGTCGGGCAATAATTGAGTATTGGGTTTTTCTGACTAGAAATTTTCAGTACTAGCCCGGAGTTATGTAGTTGGTGGTGTTTCACTCCCGTTGTTTAAATAAATAAATAAATAAAATAATCATTTCTTTTTTATGATTCTTGCAGGTATTATCAGAAGATAAATACGTGTTTCCCGTTGACCTGCCGCGGATAACGGAACGTAATGGACCTATTTGTTGCTACAGGTAAGCTTTGTTTTAATTTCTTTTGAAGGCATTCTGCATTTTTTTTTTCTAGAAATCCTCTTTCGTACTTAAAATTTTGCTTGTAGGTTTTTTCAGTTTCTTTTTAGGCTGGAATTTGCTTTCCAAACTGTTGTAAAGCCAACATGATATCATAAGTGGCACAGGATCTACATTTCAGTTTTGAAGTTTACCTCCTTTATAGTCGATTCGAATATATAGCCCGGGGTATGAACATTTATGGGGAGTAAAATCAAATCTCCGTTACGTTATTGACTTTATGTTTCCATGTTATCACTTGTTTATGTTTCCATGACTATGTAATGTATTTTGGTGAATATAAATTGTATAATTAATATTAATAAATGTATCAAACATGCTTTCAGTAATATAAAAAATGCGTTCGACTACCCTCATTTACTAATCTATATATTTTATAATCGTTCGTAAGAGTAAACTCCAGTCGTGCGACGGAGCTAACACACACAATTTTTTTATTGAATGTTTTTTATATTGCAGGGTATACATAGTGCGTTTACGTCCACATCCAGACTGGAGGAACCTCCCGCCCCCCAGGGATATGAGTGTGGTGGACTATGAGGAGGCGCATGGGGTCCATCTGGTGTTGGGAGCTTATATCACTGATGTGTTCTCAAAGTTAGTTGGTTTTGATTCATGTAGCTAAGTTAAGCTAACTTTAAGATATAATCCAGTGGCATGCACAGTATTCGGAGCCAGTGTATGCATTGGTTAGGTACTTATTTTCAAGCAGGTAGTGATGAAAAATAAGCATTGAGGTTTTTTAACTAGGGTAAGCTATCCTTTTAAGCCTCTATGTGGTGCACGCCACTGGTGTATTCATATAAAAAAAATTATATACCGAGTTGGGTACCGCTTCCTTTTTGGACGTCGGTTAAAAATAAGCACAAAATTAATCTAAAATTTTCAGGTAAGTACTATCAACAATCGGTTATTTGACAACTTGCAAATAAATTATTTTTTTGTGATTATTAAATCAAAGATTTCCCAAAAGTCCACGTAATATCCACGTCCCCTGTTCGTTTTATGTTTGAAAACCATTTTAAACTATCGATTGAAGTAAAAAAATGCGTCTAATTTAAGTGACATCACAATTTAGTATTTCATACATAATCCAATTCTAAGCGCGCGTTTTGACGTTTGAAAAAAGGTGCTCATTTGACTAGTCAAATACCCAATTTCAAAATTTTCGATCATTGTTCTATTTACCATACCAGATATGAAATTTATAGGCTGTCTCTCTATTACATTAAATATATGAAAAAAATACACTTTTTCTAAAAAAACTAATCCCAAGAGGAAGCCATATTATAAACAGTCTAAATTTATTTTTGTGTTCCTTTCAAAAGAAAGGGATTAAATGCTGCATTTTCTTTCAGCGATAGATTCCCCTCAGAAAATGAACTCATAATAGGAGACGACAGACCGTACTTTGACAAAAATGACCCGGGCCTGAACCGTGAGTCCTGTAGACGGTGTCTGAAGAAACCGCGGCGCTTCTACGATATCCCCCCTCCAGCGCCCAAACCCCCCACCACCACCATGCAAACAACCACCAGGGATGAGTTCTTCGAAGACGAGATCGATACCACCATGGAACCGGAGGAGGAGACACGCGAAAGGAGATCCTATGTGGATATTGAGAGGTTAGTAAATTAACGACTTTATAATTGAGGGGTAAAGACGTCAATCGCTTAACTTGCGCATACGAATGTATGTGCTACATGCTTATTCTAATATTATAAATACGAAAGTGTGTCTGTCCGTCTGTTTGTTACGCTTTGACGGCCGATCTTTTCAACCGATTTAGATGAAATTTGCCACAGACATATACGGCATACTTGGCAGGGACTGAAAAACAGATTCATAAAGGTTACAGAATGAAAGTGTAACAGAATCGAAGCTATAACCCTTTTGAATGTGTTTTTAATTCTACTAGCTAAACACTTATATTTCTGTAACAGAAACGAATCTGTACCAGAAATTAACGTGTTTTAAAGTGTAACCGAAATAACGACTTTGCCAAATTTACTGTTGACGCGTATTCAAATTTGAACCTAAAGTAAAATCACTGATGGTTGTAATTGTTTTAAGAAACACATGGCCAATAAGTGTCACTGTGTGTAAAGTCCAATGAAGTAGAACGCTTGCTCCATAGTTTGGGGTCAACGATATAAGAGTGACAAAGGTCAATAAATAATTTACAGATATAAGGGTTCAGATTGATTGGGTTACAATATCGTTTCTGTTTCCGTTATAGGTGTTTCTGTTTTATAAAAGTTTCAAAAAACAGTGTATAAACCCCTTCATTCGGTTACTGTTTCAGTCCTTAATACTTGGTACAGATTGAGGTAGTTTGTATCCCGGTGACGGATATAGGCTACTTTATGTCTCGGAAAATGAAGGAGTTCCCACGGTTACCAAAAAACCTCAAACCAATCGGATGAAGTCGCGGGCTTCAGATAGTAACTAATTAAAAATCAAACCCAAAATGACACACTGGGTTTTAATAGAGTACCAAGCTGTGTATGTGTATTGCTGTCTCGCTTGCTCCATAGGGGTCAACGATATAAGAGCGACAAAGGTCAATAAATAATTTACAGATATGTTGTTAAAAATTAAAATCCACTCCGTGTCCTTATCTCTGTGAAACAAATCAAATCAATTCTAAAGGAGATAAACTCTGAAATTTCAAAAAGAGGCTTTCTTTTCAGAGATTACATGAAGAATCCAATGATGATGGACAACAAGTTAGCGGAAGTGGAGATTAAAGAAGATCTGCGGGTGACAGACGGCCTGTTGGACCCCAACGCTAATTATACGCTATTTGTTGAGTTGATACGTAAGTTTACCTTCATTACTAAAAAATATTTGCCCGAATTCTAAGTCTAAATTAAGCCTGAATTTCTTCTCTCATCACTGAGGGTCGTGACCCCTTTCCATTAATCAAATAATGGTATGCGGAATGGTATCCCAGGAAAACTAGAGTATAATAATAGAGAAGTATAGTAATAGAGTAGAGCGTAAGGCGTCAAACACGAAACTAGCGACGGCCGAGCGACGGTGACAGCGGGGCGATGTGGTACGAGAGCTAGCGACGAATTTGAGGAAGGCAAACTGAAATTGTGGAAAAATATAATTTCGTCTGGTAGAGCGTTTGCGGTTATTTCTCTTCAATAATATTTTATTAAAATTCCCAAAAAATATATTTTTGGCAATCTGAAATTTTAATCACGTATCTATCGAGTAATTTCAATAATACATGCAAATTTCGCGATTGTAAACGTGAATAAAGTTTTCAAATGAGCACGACAAAATTGCTGCGAAATTCGTCGCCAGCTCTCCGACTAATCGCATCGCCCCGCTGCCGCCGTCGCCCCGCCGCCGCTCATTCCGTGCCCGTACACTTAGAACGTGTTGTTTCAGCGGGCTCAGAGCAAGACGAGCCTCTGTTCAGTGAGTACGTGAACGCGCTGATGCCCGCCGCGTCACCCGTAGCGCCGCCACCCACCACGCCGCTTGAGATCGCTTTATTGGTAAGACTAGCTTATGCCCGCATCGATTGAGGTTTTTCGGTTCCCGCGGGAACCCTGTAATTTTCCGGGATAAAAAGTAGCGTCGATTGAGGTTTTTCGGTTCCCGCGGGAACCCTGTAATTTTCCGGGATAAAAAGTAGCCTATGTGCTATTCCAGAATATAATCTATCTCTGTGCCAAATTTTATCCAGATCCGTTCTGCCGTTGGAGCGTGATTCAGTAACAAAATCCATCCAAACTTTCGCATTTATAATATTAAGTATAGATTGATATGACTACTCTTAAAATTACTACCACGGTCGAAGATTTTACGCATTTTTAAATTATAACTAGCTGATACCCGCGACTTCGAAAATGTGGTTTAAGTTTGTTTGATTCCCGTGGGAACTCCTTAGCTTTCTGGGATAAAAAGTAGCCTATATCACTCCAGGTCCTCAACTATACCCCTTCCCAAAAACACGGTGATTCGTTGCTCCGTTTCGGCGTGATTGAGGAGCAAACAAACCTTTTCAACCGACTTTGACGAAATTTGGTACAGAGGTTGTATCCCGGGGAAGGACATAGGCTAATCGAAAAACCTTAATGCATGCGGATGAAGTCACGGGCATCATCTAGTACATAATATACAAGATCTTTCATTGAATAACAAACTCGATGTATTTATCCAGATTTATCTCAATTTTGTAATAATTAACGTACCTAACTAATATCTATGTTGGTCATATACGCCATATTGGATTTATCATGACGTCATTTAATATGTTTATATTGCAGGCGACTTGTACAGTGGCCGGGTTAATCGTGGTTGGCATGGCAACCCTCTGCGTTCTACAAGCGAGACGATCAAGAAAACATCACCACCATCACGTAGAGATGAGTCCATTGGAAGCTGCTTTCAGGTAAAGTATCCATACATACTTACTATAATATTATAAATGCGAAAATTTGTCTGTCTGTGTGCAACGCTTTAACGTCCCATCTTTTCAACAAATTGTGATGAAATTTGCTATAGGGATAGGTTGCATCTCGGAGAAGGTTCGTAGGCTCATTGGGACATAGAACTTATCTCCGCACTAAGTCGGGCGCATTTGTCTACATTAGAATGTTTTAACTTCATTGAGCCAAAATGTGAACTTTTGATAATAAAATAATAAACTAGCATTTTATTTTTCCTTACACAGTTACTTAGTTATTTTACCTTTTGATGTAAGATAATATAATAAATCTCTTAGAGGGACCTCAGCGTAAGATTCTAAGTAGTTATTCGTTATTTTAGATACGTAGTGGGTCATATCGGTGGAAGACAACAGTTGATAAGTGCAGTTCCTCCAGACATGCCGCCGATCGCAAAGGAAGACCTCGCTGCGGCATACGCGGAAAGACAGGCCGACTCCGACTATGGATTCCAGAAAGAATTTGAGGTAAATATAATTAAAACTTACCCGTTGTCCTAGATTATTATTTATTTAGACATCTTTATTGCACACACAAAATATAAAGTATACAGTTTAAAATAGTAACAGTAATAACTAGTAAGACTACATAGAAATGTGCAAAGGCGGTCTTATTGCTAAAGATATCTCTTACAGACAATAAACAAATAAATAAACAGGAGAGCGGGACGGTGCTGTATTTTAAAAATAAATATATAAGAAATGCATACACAATAAAGTACATAAATTTTAGACCAATAACTAGATGTAAATATATATACCTGCATATATAAATATATATATGTTTACTCAATAATAATTACAAAGAGATAAATCGTGATTATACAAACGACTTTTGAAAATTGAGAGCGATTTGGAATGGTGGATTTCAGAAGGCCAGACTATTACTAGGTGAGCGATAAAAGCAACGCGACGCGATAAGACGTCATAGAAAATGTCTATCAGTATTTTTTTTCAATCAATGAATTTATTCAAATAAGGTACACTGTCCACTTATTGTCCGTTCAATTAAATATAAAACATGATGTTGATAATCAGTTACGGTATCTTAAAACTAAAGCTACGAGGGTTCCAACCGCGCCCTATTCAGAGAAGAGCCCACAACAAACTCAGCCGGCGGTTTTTTTTAACTTATCACTATCTCACAAATCCATCTTAAATTAAGGAACTATCAGAGCAAATTATTGCCAAGCTTCCTAGTCATTTAATCTACGCGACATCGTAGGCCACGTGAAAGGTCAGCTACTGTTTGATACGGTCGTATCGAGTCGCTGTGTCGCGTTTGTCGCTCACGAAAGAAACGGGTAACTCGAGTGTTTTTATGACGCTAGTTATAGAGTTCCGTACTAAAATGGTAAAAAAAAAAACAGAAACCTTAGACTAAATCCGTCCATCCGTCTTTAAATGAGGTTACCAGATTGTATGATAAAGGCTTTATTTGCTAATTGCAAATTAGTTTTTTTTGTTTCTTTAGCCTCTTAGTTTTTGTTTAATGATGAAAAATGTTAAAAGAAATACTGTTATAATTGTCGTCTCAATCAATAGACGCCCACTGCTGAAAGGAACTCCATTACAAGGATCTCCGCAGTATTAAAGAATGCTACATAATGAGATTAAAATATCGTAGGACTATGTTTTGGTAGTTAATATGTAAATTATTATTTACTAGATGATACCCGCTACGCTTCGCATTATTATATTAATATGGATTCAACGCTTATGATCCATACTCATTTCGCAATTTAATAAATTCAAAAAAAAAATGTTAAATGATTAGATTCTTTTTCTATACCCTATCTTTATAATCGATCAATTTGCCCATTTATTGAGTGACGCAGGCAGTTTTATTTTCATTTATGATTTCTCCTAGTGACATGTCAAAAAATTTATTAAACCCGAAACGCAAAACCCAAGCTGTTGCAGATGCTGCCAGATTGCTTCCCTGACCGGACCACGCACGCTTCGGAAGCGCGCGAGAATCAACCCAAGAACCGATACCCGGATATCAAGGCGTACGACCAGACCCGGGTCAAACTGACGCAGGTCGACGGCATCACAGGCTCTGACTATATCAACGCAAACTACGTCATGGGTTATAAGGTTAGTGCAATACACAAGACGGCTTCCTTGAGCAAATCCATGAACCGATACTCGGATATCAAGGCCTATATCCAGACCCGGATCGACCCAGACCCAGACCCAGGCAGATCGACGGCATTACCAACATTACACATCAACGCGTACTACGTCATTGGTTATAAGGTTAGTGCACTAAACAAGACTGCTTTTCTAAATATTTTCATGAACCGATACCCGGATATCAATATGTGTAAATCCGGGTCAAACTCACGCAGGTCGACGGTATCACCGGCTTTGACTATATCAACGCGAACTACGTCATGGGTTATAAGGTTAGTGCACTAAACAAGACTGCTTTTCTAAACAAATCCATGAACCGATACCCGGATATCAATATGTGTAAATCCGGGTCAAACTCACGCAGGTCGGCGGTATCACCGGCTCTGACTATATCAACGCGAACTACGTCATGGGTGATAAGGTTAGTGCACTAAACAAGACTGCTTTTCTAAACAAATCCATGAACCGATACCAGGATATCAATATGTGTAAATCCGGGTCAAACTCACGCAGGTCGGCGGTATCACCGGCTCTGACTATATCAACGCGAACTACGTCATGGGTGATAAGGTTAGTGCACTAAACAAGACTGCTTTTCTAAACAAATCCATGAACCGATACCAGGATATCAATATGTGTAAATCCGGGTCAAACTCACGCAGGTCGGCGGTATCACCGGCTCTAACTATATCAACGCGAACTACGTCATGGGTGATAAGGTTAGTGCACTAAACAAGACTGCTTTTCTAAACAAATCCATGAACCGATACCCGGATATCAATATGAACAAACCCGGATGAAACTCACGCAGTTCGACGGCATCACAGGCTCTGACTATATCAACGCGAACTGTATGTCCATGGGTTATAAGGTTAGTGCAATACATAACATTATGCCCTGCTTTAGCATTGCCTATGCTAAAGAAGGGCATAATGTTATGTATTGCACAAACATAAATACAAAAAAAATTGTATGTCTCAAATATAAGATGGGTTGCATGTTTTCTGGAGTTTCTTCTAGCTTCATCGATCACTCAGAGCTTACATGAAGATTTTAACCTGTACCACATCCTCTGGTTGACTCACATTTGACGACCTCCCTGGCGCAGTGTTGAGTGCTGTTGCCTTAACGTTGGAGGTCTTGGGTTCGATTCCCTGTAGGGTTATAATTGTGTCTGGTCTGGTCTGGTGGGAGGCTTCGGCTGTGGCTAGTTACCACCCTACCGGCAAAGACGTACTGCCAAGCGATTTAGCGTTCCGGCACAATGCCGTGTAGAAAACGACTAGTACCTGCCATACACCTAACAGATTTGCCCGCTCCTAGACCGCATCCTCACTTACCATCAGGTAAGATCGCAGTCAAGGGCTTACTTGTAGTGGAATAAAAAAAATAACATGTAGTATGAGTTTGATCCATAATGAAGTTTAAGGTTGTTGTATACAATTTGGGTATAGTGAAGTGTTTGGGACGAAAAAATTGCCTAGCATCTCTCACCATACCCTGAATCAAAAATAGGATATAGCCGTTGATATAGCATATAGATCATTTCTAAAATTCTAGGCAGTGTATTAACATCTTTTAATGTATCACCGTAACATTGTAAAAACCGTTAGACTATAATCTAACTCGCGAAATTGTAAACTGTCGAAAGATTGTGAACCGTTCAATGTTCTGAGTCTCAATTTTTGAAATATTCATTGTATTAACGTTTTCTTGTCTGTTTCTTGTAGGTTAGGTTAGGGTTCGACATAAATAACCAGGTAACCTAACTTAGGTTTTATCGGGCTAGTATACCTAACAGATTACAATCTACCGAAAAATAAAGCGTTAAATTGTAATCTTTCGACAGATTGCAATTTAGCGAGTCAGATTATAATCTAACGGTTTTTACAATCTTACGGTGACATATATAAACGATTTTTGTGTTCAATTAAATGAACAATAAATACGATTTTTGTGTTCAATTAAATGTACAATAATTTTCCTCTATTTCACTCTCAATGTTTTCCTATCATTTCATTATTTACGCGTTGTGTATCCCTTTCTTACTTGGGTGTTTGTCTGTCCTATTGCTTACTAAGGACCCTTTGGAGCTTAATCAGGTATCGCATGATCATTTTTGTTTATCTATGCTTTGGAATGCCATTATTTTATCGATGTGGCCCACTATAGATTTTGCATTGAAAGAAAGAACATTTATTTTCAAATTGAGCGAAACCAAAAAAAAATTCAACGGTAGTAAGTAAAAAGTAGATCACTCCTGTACCTCCACTATCTAAACATTTACACTAATGAAAACAAGTCAAGCAGAAATTTTGTTTTGTTCATAATCAAAATTGGATACAGGTGGTTCGATTGAGCTGTAGGTTCTGGAAAAATTACATTATTTAAAAGTATAAACACCATCTGTGATGCTAAATTCACATCCATAGGAAAATTTATTTTTCAATCCATAACTTTTTACTTTTAAAGGACATGACCAGTAATTGCCCTCCAATTCGAGACAGTGCACAGGATTTCCGTTTTTACAGTAAGGTTTAAAAATTCAAAACGAAATTATTATGGATTTATTATTCCAAATAAGGTCGGGGTTCAAATGACAAAAAAAAACAGTACGTTTATTGTTTAAATCTTGAGCGTCCGCTTTCCTCTTTAAGCACTACTCCATTTTGACGTTCCATTATATCCATGCCTAATAATAATCTTGTAACCCTACATGAATACCATTTAAGTACCTTAGTTATTATATTAGGAATGATTTATTTTTGATCAATTAAATAGTAATGAAAAGGAAATGTATGTTTTGTTTATAATTATTTTTATTTTTTGACAAGTCTCAAACTAATCGATCGAACAAAGCATTTTGAAATACTACGTTTAAAGGAACGCCCTGTCACATTGCATATGCTGCCATCTGTGGTCGAATAGTTGAACTTGTTAACGAAAAGTAGCGAGCAATACTTAAAAATATTTTCTAGACTCACCACAATAACTAGCGCCATCTAGTGTGGGAAAGCAGTTTTTGGTGAAACTTTTTTTATCTATTTTCTCAGTTTTCAGAGCCTTCAGACTCCTGAAACTTTTTTATTTGAAAACTATAAAATATAACAATTACAATAATAAAGAAATAATACTTGAAAATATTTTTTTAGACTCGCTTAACACAATAAATAGCGCCATCTAGTGTGGGAAAGCAGTCTTTTGGTGAAACTTTTTTGTTCATTTTCGCAGTTTTCCGAGCCTTCAGACTCCTGAAACTTTTTTATCTGAAAACAGTGAAATATTACAATTACAATAATAAAGAAATCATTGCTGAACATTGATTTTTGACACCTAGGCAAGCTGCCATAGTTCCACCGGTCAAGTCCTTTGTAAAGGACATGACCAGTAATTGCCCTCCGATTCGGGACAATGCACAGGATTTCCGTTTTTACAGTAAGGTTTAAAAATTCAAAACGAAATTATTATGGATTTATTATTCCAAATAAGGTCGGGGTTCAAATGACAAAAAAAAACAGTACGTTTATTGTTTAAATCTTGAGCGTCCGCTTTCCTCTTTAAGCACTACTCCATTTTGACGTTCCATTATATCCATGCCTAATAATAATCTTGTAACCCTACATGAATACCATTTAAGTACCTTAGTTATTATATTAGGAATGATTTATTTTTGATCAATTATATAGTAATGAAAAGGAAATGTATGTTTTGTTTATAATTATTTTTATTTTTTGACAAGTCTCAAACTAATCGATCGAACAAAGCATTTTGAAATACTACGTTTAAAGGAACGCCCTGTCACATTGCATATGCTGCCATCTGTGGTCGAATAGTTGAACTTGTTAACGAAAAGTAGTGAGCAACACTTAAAAATATTTTCTAGACTCACCACAATAACTAGCGCCATCTAGTGTGGGAAAGCAGTTTTTGGTGAAACTTTTTTTATCTATTTTCTCAGTTTTCAGAGCCTTCAGACTCCTGAAACTTTTTTATTTGAAAACTATAAAATATAACAATTACAATAATAAAGAAATAATACTTGAAAATATTTTTTAGACTCGCTTAACACAATAAATAGCGCCATCTAGTGTGGGGAAGCAGTCTTTTGGTGAAACTTTTTTGTTCATTTTCGCAGTTTTCCGAGCCTTCAGACTCCTGAAACTTTTTTATCTGAACAGTGAAATATTACAATTACAATAATAAAGAAATCATTGCTGAACATTGATTTTTGACACCTAGGCAAGCTGCCATAGTTCCACCGGTCAAGTCCTTTACGAAAATCTTGTGCTACAATGCAGACATTAAACTCTCCAACTACCTTTCTAGAAAATCCCACCGTATATTTCATACTTTTAAACCCTAGACAATCGCAAATCGATTTTGCACAATTACACTCTTTACAATTTACAAAAAGGTATTATTTATTCCATTGCGACCGTAGACATATAATACACCGGTATTTTAACGTTTCAACTATCGTGAGTGATATTCATTATAACTATAAATATTGCAAGAACTTGAAATTTAAATCGCTATATTCCGCCGTGTTTCTTGCAATATTCATCACACCACATAAATCTTCCAAATTATTCTCAACGTACGTTTCACTCCGACACCGGAGCATCTTCAGGAGATGTTGTCTCGTCTTTATATAAGTCGGAATATAGCGAATTAAATTTCAAGTTCTTTCATTATCATGGGCTTCCTCAAAGTAACGCCTGCTTCTATCCAATAACTATAAATGTATCTCCGGTTGTCACTCACTTCATTTGTCAAAACAAGTGAGTTACAACCAGTGATATATTTTTAGTTCTAATCTACAACAAAATTCCACAACCTATTTTAACTTTCCTATACACAAATTTAAGAAATCCATTAAAAGTATGCTCCTGAAAAAAGTTTATACTGTTGAAGATATAAATGATAAAAGAGCATGAGATAAGGACAGTGGTTACAGTTCGCGCACGAGTAAAATGCAGAGAAAATGTATGCGTTACCATCCATTTACTCCGCATTCAACTCGGTCTCGCGATCTATACTTATGTACACATTGATATAATAATTGAAAATTATTTTTTTAAAAAGAGCAACCACCGAGTTTCTTAGTTCGTCTCGGTAGGAATGCCATTCCGCGCCAGTAGTAGATTCACTCGACGATTCAAAAGCACTTTAAATAAGATAGATAGATAGATAAATAAATACTTTATTGCACACATGAAAAATACAAGGTAAAGTTAAAAATAAACTAGGTATGCAAAGGCGGTCTTATTGCTTACTGAGCAATCTCTACCAGGCAACCTTTGGTGAGAGGAGAGGATAAGTTTATTTTAATAAAATTTATTGAGTTTGAGTTACATCGGTGTTTATTTCTACAGGAACGCAAGCAATTCATCTGCGCTCAAGGCCCAACCGACACAACAGTGAACGATTTCTGGCGTATGATCTGGGAGCACGGGTTGGAACTGATCGTGATGCTGACCAACCTCGAGGAGTACTCCAAGGTCAAGTGCAGCAAATACTGGCCCGATGACGTGAGGGGGGTGCGAGCTTTCGGGAATATTACCGTCCATCATGTTTCCGAGAAACGGTAAATATACTAATACTAGCTGATGCCCGCGACTCTGTTCGCGTGGATTGAGGTGTTTTATGGGGTATGAAAAATAGATCGTAGCCGATTCTCAGACCTATATCTATTTCTATAGAATATGCATATGAAATTACATAAAAATCGGTCAAGCCGTTTCGGAGGAGTATGGTAACTAACATTGTGACACGAGAATTTTATATATAAGAACATTATAAAGAGTTAAATCTCTATTTCTAAAAAAAATCCTATTTCTAAAGTTTGTGAGTTTGTGACATTGTAGGGGGTAATCTCTGGATCTACTGAACCGATTTTGAAAATTCTGGTACCAATAGAAAGCCACATTATTTGTGAGTGTCATAGGCCATATATTAACCCGAAAAATTAGGGAGTTCCCATGGGAATTTAAAAAAAATATTTCACACGGACGAAGTCGCGGGCATCTACTAGTTTTATTATATTATCAATAATCTATACTAATGTAATAAAGGCAAAACTTTGGTTGTATGGATGTTTGTTACTCAATAATAATAGCCAGAACGGCTGAACGGATTTGGATGAAATTTGGCACAGAGATAGATGTTGTCTTAACGTGGGAGGTCCCGTGTTCGATTCCCGGTAAGGTCAATTTGGGAATTTATAATTTCTGAATTTTCTCTCTGGTCTGGTGTGGGCTTCGGCCGTGACTAGTTACCACCTTACAGACAAAAACGAGCCGCCAAGCGATTTAACATTCCGGTACGATTCCGTGTAGAAACCGACTGGGGTATGCCTTTAATATATCTGCTAACAGGTAAGCTCGCTGCCATCTTAGGCTGCATCATCACTTACCATCAGGTGAGATCGCAGACAAGGGCAAACTTGTAGTGGACTTACTTTTGAGTGACTTGTGGGTGTGTGTTACCAAAGAAAACAGCTCCAAAACATTTGTGTATGGATACATAGTTAAAATGAGCTGACATATTAATGTAATAATGATAATATAAATAATAATTATAATCTTTTTTTATTGCAGGTACTCCGACTATATTGTAAGAGAACTCAAAATATCTAAACAGCCTTTGAACTCCGATGGACAACCTATTGTTGAAAATAATGGAATAGCAAAAAGAAACGGAGGTTTGTTCCAGATTTTAAATTTTAATTCTAATGAGTAAATATTGGGGGTTTCTCAAATAACGTGGAAGAGTGATAAAATATGATTTTAATATATTAATTACTACATGATGCCCGCGACTTCGTCTGCGTGGATTGAGGTTTTTTAATTCCCGCGGGAACTCTTTACTTTTCTGGGTAAAAAGTAGCCTTGTAACAAGTGTTGCTACACTATCAATGATTGTTTTAATGGTATGGACAAACACTAATAAAATCGTCTCCCTACTGCAATGCACTGTTATTGCTATACCCAAACTGGGTTTCCATAGACTACCATCATATCCATAGCATACCATCCATTAAAAAAATCCATAAGCCATAATTGACTAAATTTTGTGTTATATGGAATAAGTGTACCGTACGTATAGAGTTGCAATTGTGTTTTTGAAAAAAAAATGTCATAAATGGAAAGATCATACATATTACATAGAAACTATTTTCAGATTTTTTTTCGCTGTAATTTTAAAATTATATCAAATTAAAAATAAATTTTTGAATTCAGTACCGAAAACACGACAAATAAACCCGAGCCAAATATTCATTGTTGACACTGAAAGTGAAATTGCTTTAACATTATGACGTTACAAACATGGCAACCAATCGTGGAGATTTTCGCATCGACTATTTATACAATTTGTGTTAAAGTTTTAAAATAGGTACATACAAAATATCGATATCGATAATTTTTTTTAATTCAAAATCCAAATTCAATTAATCGATCAATCGTTTATTTGCTTAATTAATAAATAAATTGAAATAAGAATAGAATAGAATAGAAAAATCTTTATTGGCAGCAATAAACACTGATGCACAAAATAAATCAAAATTAAAAATGAGTTACAGACATATTATAAAATGTAAGTTTGTACAGCAGTGTAACGCTACCAACAGGTGAGTCACTCAGCTTGTGTTGGGGCTCCTGGCCTCTCAGACTTAAAACTGGCGATGCCGTCAGGACTCGCGTCTGAGGTGCCAGGTGTCCCAACGCTGATTTCCAGTGACCGCCTTTCGATGCGAACGTCAATGATATAGCCTTTATATTTTTGGCAGAGTATGATAATAACTTATGTTGGTGTAAAAGGAAAATCTTTGGAAAAAAAACTGAATCAAAAATAGGTTTTGTAAATACTAGTAAATTGTGAATAATAAATTAAACTTAGGGCTTAATGATGTAGGACTTAGGACTTAGTGCCAGGATGTAGAAGTGCCATTCTAGTAAAAAACTGCGCAGTTAAATCAATTTAACTGCGCAAATAAACTTATAAAATATAAATAATATAAATAAACTTATTTAATATTATTTTAGCCATTGACTACGACTTCCAGATTTAATAACTTGACGACACTACTTAATTATCTAATATTTGTAATAGATTTAATGAATCTTGTGTAATTAATTTAAAATTTGCAATGCCCTGACAGGGCCTCATGCCGATGTACTTGTATGTAGACATAAATGCAAATAAATGAAATAAATAAATAAACTAGAAAAAAAATTCGTTGTAACGTTCAGATTGTGGCATGAGCGAGGCGAGCGCACCGACGTCGCCGCGCGAGGCCAAGTGCGAGACGCGATTAGTGCGTCAGTACCACTTCCTCATGTGGAAAGACTTCGCCGCGCCGGAGCATCCCCACTCCATACTCAAGTTCATCAAGGTAAATCATTTTTTTTTCTCTCTTTTATATGACGTTATTAGCAACAAAAACAAACCAAACGTATAATTCCATTCAATTCATTTATTTCAGGTAATGTGAACCCATATTAAAATACAACGTCAACATTTTAGAAAGTTACCAAATAATGTGTACTATTAATAAGTGAACGCAGTCTTATTTACTAGAACGATTTTGGACAGGATTTAGTATTAATGAACTCCTTTTTAGGTTACCATCACCACTACAGCCCATTAACGTCCCACTGCTGGCCACAGGCCTCCACTCTCATGAGAGAGAGGGAATTAAAGCTTAGACCCACCACGCTGCTCCAATACGGGTTGACGGGCTTTAACGACTATTATCATGTTAGTGATAATAACCGGGACCGACGGCTTAACGTGCTCTCCGAGGCACGGGGGTGAAACACCGCCAACTTCCTGACTCTGGGCTAGTACTGGAAATTTCTAATCAGAAAAACCCAATAGGCCTGAATGGGCCTGTGCCCAGCAGTGGGACGTTAATGGGCTGTAGTAGACTACGGTATATCTGGGCTGCAAATTACAAACGCCAGCCTGTGTTTTAGTCTAGTGCTTTGATCTGCAAAACTGTGATGTAATTTAGATATTTTTTTTCATTCATTCATTCATTCGTTCGTTCAGAGGGTGAACGAAGCGTGGTCGAATATGGTGGGTCGGCCCGTAGTGGTCCACTGCTCGGCCGGCGTTGGCAGGACTGGCACGCTAGTCGCGTTGGACTGTCTGCTGGAGCAACTTCGCGCCACTGGACTCGCCTCTGTGTTCAACACGGTCGCTGAGCTCCGAAGGCAGAGGAATTTCCTCGTGCAGTCACAGGTATGACTATAATGGGTGATTTTCTTTGTTGTCTCCAACTAATCAGGGGGTGCAACTGCCTCGTTGGTCTAGTGGTTAGCATGTTTGACTGCGGCCGACGAGGTCCCGGGTTCGAGTCCCGGGTCGGGTCATAATTAAGGATCGGGTTTTTCTGATTAGAAATTCCCAGTACTAGCCCGGAGTTAGGAAGTTGGCGGTGTTTCACCCCCGTGCCTCGGAGAGCACGTAAAGCCGTCGGTCCCGGTTATTATCACTATCATGATAATAGTCGTTAAAGCCCGCCAACCCGCATTGGAGCAGCGTGGTGGGTCTAAGCTCTAATTACCGCTCTCCTATGAGAGTGGAGGCCTGTGCCCAGCAGTGGGACGTTAATGGGCTGTAGTGGATATCAATAAAAATTACTCATTTAGGGTATTTTTTTTTCATATTAAAAACAGGAAAATTCAACAAAAAAGTGAAATTATTAACAATATTAATTGTTAATAATGGCATCGTCAGGGTTCGCACGCGCGAGTTCGTTGACCCGAACGCTCAGCTGTTGCGTACTTTCATCGCGTTGCTAATGAGTAATGTCGTGCGTTTATGAAGTTTTATAGATATGATGGATATAGTAAAATTAAAGATACTAAATATATAACACTGTGTATACCTTATATTCTACTTACCTAATATGATATCAATTTTTTCGACACGCCAAAAAAACACGCCAGTACACATTATGGCTTTCATACTCTTGTGTCAGACTTTATATTCTATAGACTATATCACATCAGG
Source organism: Erebia palarica (assembly GCA_964035005.1). Classification (NCBI taxonomy): domain Eukaryota; kingdom Metazoa; phylum Arthropoda; class Insecta; order Lepidoptera; family Nymphalidae; genus Erebia; species Erebia palarica. Next base: position 7,348,969 of record OZ035992.1, read on the forward strand.
GTCAAGGGTAAATTAAGCCCTAACCCAAAAAGGAGTAATTTCTTTAAACTCACAATCACACGAGTTGCACGATGATATATTTTTGAATTAATGAAAAACATAAAATTCTTCATTGTTCACGGTAACCACAAATACCAAGTTTCATGGAGATAACTTGAACCGCCTATTTAACCTCCTTGGGGGTGGAATTTTGAAAATTCCTTCCTTCCTCTAGGGGGCTCAAGGAATATTCTCTCAAAATTTCAAATGACCTACGTTCAACCGTTCTGTCTATAGATTATCTGTCACTCACTCAGGACAATTTTGTTATAGTTATTGATTTATTGTGGCCCTGTTTGGGTAAAACCTTCCATCCCGTTTGACTCTACATAGTTTAGTATGTACGACTCACTACGCGTCACTAATATAATTTTTTCATTGATAATTTGACTGTAAATCCCAACAGAAACAATACGTGTTCGTATATCGTGCGTTAGTCGAGTACGCACATTACGGTGACACGGAGATCCCCGCGTCAAGACTCAAGAGTTCCATCGACAGGCTGCGGAACACGCCAGAGGGCGCTGATAAGTGCCTTATGGAGCATGAGTTTGAGGTAATGTATCACAGACGCTCTAAATGGTTATTTTTCAATTAAAAAAAATTGCCAAACAGACACTTTCAGATTTTATTCATAAAGCAAAATAAGAAATAGTTTTTTTTTAATTATCAGAAAATGATGGATCCACCTGTAGCGGAGCCCATCAAATCGTGCGCGGCGGGCGGCGCAGAAGAGCTGCGCGCGCGCAACCGCAGTACTGAGTGCTTGCCTTACGACCGCAACCGCGTCATATTGGCGCCCATACCCGGCAGGGACTTCTCTACGTATATCAACGCGTCCTTTATTGAGGGTAAGCATCGATATATGTGTATAGTCCGCGCGCCAGCTCTGAGGAATCGGGGGCTGAGGTAGCAGGCGGATGCGCCCCGCGGCCGACCGTCGCTTCATACCCCGCACACTCCCATACTAGTGCCGCCCTTGACGCGAGAGTACGCTTTATCGAGTGCTGTTTTTAATTTTGCTATAGCAGGCTTATATTGTACTATAAATACTACAATACTTAAAAGTTTCTTTGTCTGTTCAAATAGCTGTTTAATTTTTAAATTCTGTAAAGTATTGATTATTCTGACTGCGACAGATTAATTAGACTTTACGTTCATTTTGTACAGTTCATTGACAGAGCGAAGCGAAGGTCTCTGAGTCTACTTGAGTGAATTTGCACTTGTCCGTCCGTCTGTCAGAGCCTTATAACTTCAGCAGGGCGACCGCGTATCTCTGACAGCTACAGTGTAACGATCGCAATCACCTCTGATTGGATAACACTCTTCCACTATTGGACAAAATCCATTCACGCAGCAATAATACCATAAATTCAGCCAATCACAACAATTGATACTGTAACAATGATTGATGCAGAAGATACGCGGTCGCCCTGCTGAATTACTGAACGTTATTACTTTAAATTTAAACATAACATGTAAACCGATGGCCTCCAGCCGAATATGGCTTAAAAAGTTATAAAAATCTTTATTTCAGGGGGCTCTCATAGAAGCGAATGCAAAGTAAAATGCTTTTTATAGCGTTAATTAATGTTAAAGTTAAATATTATGTAATGTAACGGCTTGTTTAGGTGGGCTCAGCCTGCCTTTCCTTAAATTTGACATCAGATTTGATGTCATAGTATAGTTTTTATTTGTTGTAATAGAGCCACAGATTGGGCCAAGGTAAGAAACCACTCACCTTGGTATGATCTGTTACCATTTTTATCTCGATTCCACACCAAAGAATTATCTCCAAACAACTTTATCAAGAATTTTTTTCAGCGTACGACAACACGGAAGGGTTCATAATAACACAAGATCCATTGCCGAATACGATAATGGATTTCTGGCGAATGGTTGCCGAGCACAATGTTTCTACTATTGTTATGTTGAGTGAGGTACGTAAACAAGTCCTTACGTTTTTGACACATTGTCAAAAAGACGTGCCGCCAAGCGATTCAGCGTTCCGGTACGATGACGTGTAGAAACCGAATAGGGGTATGGGTTTAATATAACTCCCATGCCCCGAACAGGTAAGCCCGCTACCATCGTAGACTGCATCATCACTTACCATCAGGTGAGATCGCAGTCAAGGGCTAACTTGTAGTAGATAAAAAAAACGCGGTATGAGATATTTTTTGAAAGGATTTTCTTTGGAGTTGCTGTTCTGCATTAAGCTTTAGTCCTACGACTACACCCTTGCAAAACATCACGTCGATCCGTTACTCTGTTGCATCGTGATTTAGGTACAAACCAACAAAGAAACATACTTTCGCATTCATAATATTAGTAATTATAACCTTCATATACAGAAATTGCATTAAAAAAAGACTGGAGAGTCTTTCCTGAGATTTAGCTGATTCTATTAATTTAAAAAAAAACAAGCAACTGACTGGTCTTGTGTTCCACAGAAGAAAAGGCTTCAAATGATATTTCTTAGTTAGTTTTATTCAAATCTCTCATTGAAACAGTAAAATTGAGTAGATTTAGGTCGAACATAGGATCACTAGAGAGTAATGAAATTTTTTTTCCAGTTGGGCGAAGGAAAATGTCCGCGCTACTGGGACGACGGTACGGTACAGTACGAACATATCTCTGTGGAGTACGAAGAGAGTGAATCCTGCCCTTACTATACGAGGCGTCAGTTCCGGATCACTAACAATAAGGTAACTAAAGTTAAGTCTTAGGTCCAATATTATAAAATGTTATTTGAGAACAAGACTGTAACGCTATAAAGACCTTATTTATTTATTTATTTAACTCACTCAAAGTATATTTATTCAAAATTAGACGATGCCCGTGACTGCGTGGATTAAGTTTTTTCAATTCCCGCAGGAACTCCTTAATTTTCCGGGATAAAAAGCAACCTATGTCCTTCCCCGGGATGAAAGAAATTCATTTCAGAAAGAAATTGGAGGGTAGTTTGGGAAATTTCAGTGGTGTGGTGATTATCGCGGGCTATAGTTGCGGTTGTTGATTTACCTATTGTCGCGGAATATAGCGAATTAAATTCTAGTTCCTTCATTGTCATGGACTTTCGCAAAGTAACGCCTGCTTCTATCCAATAATTTAATAAGGCAAAAGCTAACCATGGCTGTAGATGGTGCAACTGACCCTTAGGCGTCAAAAACGAAACTAGCGACGGCGATAGCGGGGCTACGAGATAGCGTACAACATAGCGACGGCTATGTGGTACGAGAGCTAGCGACAAATTTCGGGAAGGCCCTTTAGGCAAACTGAAATTGTGAAAAAATATAATTTCGTCAACTGGCGAATCCAGTCCTGCCAGTCTTGTAGAGCGTTTGCGATTATTTCTCTTCAAAAATATTTTATTAAAATGCCCTGTTAATATACTTTTGGCAATCCGAAATTTTAATCACTTCGTCCGCGTGATTACCGCGGGAATTTTTGAATTTTCCGGGATAAAAAATAGCCTATGTTCTTCCCCGGGAAACAACCTATCCCTGTACCAAATTTCATCAAAATCGGTTGAACGGATGGGCCGTGAAAGCGTAGCAGACAGACAGACACACTTTCGCATTTATAATATTAGTATGGATTTGAATAATACCTGCAAATCGCCAGACAAATTTTGCGGTTTTAAACGTGAATAAAGTTCTCAAATGGGTATGAAAAAATTGCTGCGAAATTCGTCGCCAGCTCTCCGACTAATCGCCCCGCTGCCGCCGTCGCCCCGCCGCCGCTCATTTCGTTCCCAAACAATTAGACATCAACTATTAAAATCCTAATCTTATTTACACAGAGTGGAGAATGGCGGTGTGTACGACACCTCCAGTACCAAGGCTGGCCCACGGCGGCGGGCCACGTACCCGAGGTTACCCGCGGGTTGGCCGAGCTGGCGGAGATCGCCGCGCCCGTCGAGCCCGCGCCCCGACCCCCCCTACTAGTTCACTGCAACCTGGGAACTGAACGATCCGCGCTATTCGTGGCCCTGTGCATTCTGATCTGGCAGCTGCGTCTGGAAAGGCGTGTGGACGTCGCGTGCGTCGCTAGGAAAGTGCGCTCGCAACGCGCACGCACCATCGACACGTTTGTACGTTTATTTTTTATTTTACGTACTTTTTATACGACTGCCTAAAAAAAGGAGTATATTGTTTTCAGGGTTCATGTATGTATGGATGTATGTATGTGAGTTTGTATATTCCACCATAACTTCTATACGCCTGAACCGATTTTGATAAATGAGGTATCGTTAGAATCCCTAGCTTATTCCGGGTGATATAGGCTAGTAAAATTTTAAAAAAAATTGATGGGGTGACCATGGTCCCGCATTAAAGACCAAAATTGAAAAAAAAATTCATCAAAAAAAACATCATCTAGAAAATGATGAGTAGATTCCAAAAATATATAACACTATAGTTCAATATTTAGTGATTCACAAAAAAATATCATTTAATAAAAAATGTGAATAAGATTCCAAAGGCTATATTATATGCAAATCGCTTCATAAGGAGGTAAACTCCAAAAATAATATGGCAGGGCAGTCGTATTTTTTAATTCGTTAGTAAAAAACGTAACAAGTGAAATTGATTTTTCACTTGTTACGTTTTTTACTTCGTCTTCGTGGTTTGAGGTTCTTTGGTTCCCGCGGGAACTCTTAAATTTTCCGGGATAAAAAGTAGCCTATGCGCTATTCCTGACTTTAGTCTATCTCTGTGCCAAATATCAGCCAGATCCGTTTAGCCGTTGGTGCGTGATTGAGTAAAAAACATCCATACATCCATACATCAAATGATAATGATAAATGATAAATGATTTATTAACGTTTCATAAGTGACAACTTGTGTCACTTATGAAACGTTAAGACTACCACCGGTTCGGAAAACTGTTCTACTGAGAAGAGCCGGCAAGAAACTCAGCAGTTGCTCTTTTCATAGGAAAGAAAAGGTTAGAATATGTAGACAACACAACACATACGTTATAAGTATTACACTGACTTGTGGGTCACTGGATGCGAGGCTGGTTGCTTTCATGCAACTTTGTTGTTAATAAAATCATTGAAAGTGTAATAACCTCGACTTAACAAATGCTGTTTGACACAGTCTTTAAATCTATGTAATCCAGAAACTCTTTGGGAACCATATTATAAAAGCGTACACTAGACATACATCCAAACTTTCGCATTTGAAATATTAGTAAGTTTTTATTAATGTTTGTTAGCAAAGGACAATGTTCGTAATAGATGATGCCTGCGATTTAGTCCGCATGGATTAAGTTTTTTACTCCCGGGGGAATTACTTAATTTTCCGGGATGATGCATATGTCCTTCCCCGGGATGTAACCTATCTCTGTACCAAATTTCATCAGAATCGGTTAAACAGATGAGCCGTGAAAGCGTAACATACTTTCGTATTAATAATATTAGTATGGATTGATGTTTGAATTGTCTTAGGAAAGGTAACTTATTGGGTGTGTTGGTGTAAATACGCATGGAAAAGCACAAGAGAAAACATCAGCGCATCTATCTATTGTAGATGTATTAAAGGCTAAATCTTTAATTAGCCTATGTCTTTCCACGGGATACAACCCATCCCTGTAACAAATTTTATCAAAATCGGTTGAACAGTTAGGCCGTGAAAGCATAGCAGACAGACCGGCACACTTTCGCATTTTTAATATTAGTATGGATTCATAAATAAAACCTAATAATTTTCTATTTACAGTTGCAGTACGAATTCCTACACCGTGCCATACTAAACTACGCGGAACTACACAATCTACTGGAAGACAGCTAAACAATAATCTGCACACTAAATCTCAAACTTATCGCTCAAGAAATACGAGCGAAAACCCCGTGGCTACCCAAGCTGAGGCTTGAGCCTTTTGTCTAATTCGTCATGCCTATTCAGGCGAATTTAGTCCTTAAAACGATAGGCGTATGGTTTAAAAGCGCTTGAACTGAGAACTTTTTTTTATAAACGATGAAGATTAGTGATGTAAAGAATATATCGATTCGCGAGTTTACTGTGAATAATGTATTTATTAAGAGTAATTTACAAGTGCGAATTTATACCTATGCATAAAATTACCACGTTCAAGATTTATCTTTCATATTTTTTTCGTTTAAGTAGTTTTTCCTAATTTACTACGTATAATCCAATTTTCAATTTAAAATACGCATATTACTCTTTATTTAATACAAATTACACTGAAATATATAATTATCTAAGCATTGAAAAAGTTGCCATACTATATTGTATTATTTAGGATATACATTGAATTTTCTATCTCGTAGTTTCCGTCGATATTAAGTTACGTCACTAATAAGAACAAAATTTAGTCAACTGAATCGTTAAGGCTTTGATACACAAAATGCGCGCCGGATACGTGGAAAACGTTGTCTCCATGAGTAAGCAGGTGGTTGATAGCGGAAGACAAGGTATGGGTTCGATTCCCAGGTCGGGCCAAAAACATTTCGGGAATTGGGTTATTCCATTGGGTTATACTCAGTTCCAGCCTGGAATTAGGAAGTTGGCGATTTTTATCCTGAAACAATCAATGAAACAGCTTCTGTTTCATTGGACTATGAGAGGAAAAGAATAGAGTGTGCGCTTGTGTTTTCGCACACACATGTACGCTGTATCCCCCGAGCAGCTTGCTTACTGCTATAAAGATCAAAAATAGTTCGGGAGGTAATTTTGAAAAAAAAAAGTCCACAACTGGGCGCATTTAGTGTGTCCAAGTCCTAAAATTTTGACTTACCAGATACAAATAACAGAAGCAAAATAGAATTAGGTTATTTTATAACGTTACTAAGGCAGTTTCGACTCGTTTAATGTAAGAACAATAATATAAATAATCGGTTATATTTTATAGTGTTGCCAGAACTGAATGTAGGTTTTGTAGATGCTTTTACAAATTTTATTGGCAAATTATATTGTCTTAGCAAATCGTTTTTTTTAAAATATTTTATAGTTCGCGCCAGTCATCTCTGAACTGAGGTGCGTGAGCTCATACAAACTGTTGTCAAAGTACATACTACGCGTGAAAATATGCTATTGCGACGCGTCTTGCGGTCAACTTCAGACGAGACTATTTGATTGGCGCCGGCTATACTCTATACTATTAATTCCTGAACCGTTGTTCTAAGTAAGCGACGAAAGAGATGCGCGACGCGACACGCCTTCATAGAAATTAACAAACTGCAGCTACTGTCGCGTCGTGTACTGATGTGGGACAGTACCTTTGTATATTTTTATTATTAGGAATCTAAATTAATATTTTTAGTATAATATTTTTAACACGTAGCTATATGCGTGCTCGAAATTACTATGTTCAGTTGTGTTTATGTTAAATCTATGATTAGTATTTACTAAAAAAAAATTATGTTGCACCTAAAGCCAATGTAGCTAAATTACCGCTTTCTATATTTTTCCATATTATTTAATTTTTTAAAAATAAAGTCCCGTCCACACGAATAAAAACTTGCGCTGTGCGTCTTGTCTTGGATATAATATTTTATCGCGTTCATCACGGTGCAATTTTTTTTGTGGTATGGATGTGGCTTAATTGAAAGCGGTGGGCAATTTATATTCTAACGAAGGGAATTCAAGGGAAATTAATAGTATACCCCGTATGCTCATGTTTATATAAAATTCAGTGATTATATTCCGTGTCTCAATATATTTAGTATCAATAGTGCTTAGTTAGATTAATGTAGTACACTGACATACAAATTAATTTTTCCTTATAACTAATTGAATGTATTTTCCCGAAACTCCTAGATAAAATTCTAATTTACAGATGGCTTTATTTCAAATAAGTGTAAGATCATACTAGCGATATATCGTACGACAAAAATGTGCTCTATTTAATTTAGAAATGCACACTCTAAAACTTCAAAGATGACGTCGTTGGTCCTTCTATCGCTCAGTCTATTCACACACGGACAAAAATAACAGTTGACTCAACGTTTGTGGCCTCAGACAATTCGAAATCAAAGGATGGTCTTCAGTCGAAGCAACTTTTTCAAAACTAGTGAAAACGATGGCGCATCCAAACGAACAGGGACATTTTTTTCCTCTGACAATAGACGTATGTAATTTGAAACGTGTTAAATCATTATTTTCTTTGCGGTGGTGAGGTTTTGCATGAGAACGCAAATGTTGTATGAACAAAGGCGACACGACACAAAGTTGCGAAGCAAAAGGTCGTTAGTATGATCCTAGTCTGACTGTTTTATAACTGTACAAATATATTTTTTGCCATAAATATAGTATTCTACAAATCAAATAACTATAATATTTATAAAATTTCAATATTTGTTCCATTAAATTTTAAATATTCTTAGCGTAGATCTGACATTGCACTTCAATATTATATGAATCGTCATGGATAATTTTATAATCTATTGTTATTTGCCCATTTACTACTGTTCTAAGATAGAAAAATTTTTTTTTTTGTTGTGTAAAATGTTTAGTTTTCTATGACATGAAAATTCTCTGAATATATTTTTTAATTCTGTAAAGTTTGTACGCTACCCTTATAATATACTAGCACGTAGAAATCACCTTTATAGGCTAAGAGATGCTGGAGGTATATCTTCTATGATTCGAACGTGACCTTATTTTCATTTGTTGTATATAAGCAGATGTTACTTTGCAATGATCCATGATACACAAGGTACAAGATTAATTTTCTAGGAGCTTAGTTATTCCTTTTTAATGTCCTTAACCTCATGTAAAGTATTATTGTTTCGGTTAGCATGCCCATGTCAATATTTTAGTCACAATAAGTATCATTTTCAAGCATTAATGCTTCAAGAAATTACAAGGCCGTCTCATAAGACTATAAAAGAAGTCAGTGGGCAGCTTTTATACTTTTGGTATGTGAACATACCAAAAATCGTGTCCAAAGAGAGAAAGAGTAGAAGATATATATCGGAGTTATTTTATTATAATTAATAATTATTATTAGGTCTGAACCACACTTGCAGTACGCATATTGATTAAAATCAGGATAGAGTCCTCCAAACTTTGCTTTCCACGACTCATGTAATGATAAATGATAATTAACAGATTTGAGTCAATACGCTTGAGGCGTATTGCAGGTGTGTGCCGACCTTTATGTATTTATTTATTTTATCAGCAGTACGCCATATTAAGCATTTTTGTAATCATTTTTATTTTTAGTTAAAAAATAAATATGAATTATGTACTACAAGAAATAATAAGTATAAAAAATTATATACATCTGTACACAGGTTTTGAAAAAACCGCCGATAAATTTTTAAGGGCCAAATAATGTACCCCAAATCGAGCACAAATTTTCATATATAGGTGTGTGCATACTGTTGCTGATGCGGTATTTATATTATTATGCCTTATCTTAAGTTACCTTTGATGAATTATAAATGCGTAAAAGTAGACCATCTTAGCTTTCATCTAAACCTTTTTGCCGTTGTGGTTTGGTTAGGGTGTACCTACATCTTAATTCTGAAAGATCTTAAAAAATACTTCTACAATACAGTAACGAAACTAAAATGGCGACGTCAATCATCCTCTCTCTCTCTCTCTCTCTGTCTCCCACACTGTCTGTTTATAGTGTGCGAGTGAGAGGCAATGATTAGCGCCGTCATTTTTTATGTTATTGGGCTATGGTAACATCAGTATGCACATTTCCTTTAACTGTTTTGATATATTTTCTTTGATTTGGATTAGTAATTGTAATTTTTTTGTTTTTTATTTGACGCCGCGATGTCTATATAAAATTGCGTGGCGTGCGTACGACTGTCTATGGTATCCTGTAAGTTAGGTTAGTTTATGTACGTATTTTAGATTTTGTATGAGCTATTAGATTTAATATAATTGATTAGGTATTTAAATAATATTCAATTTTAGTGTATACAAAATTTTAATATAACTAAACTCACGGTAGGTAAAAGTGCAGTCTCAATACCTTTTTGATAGAACTTCGGCTGTACGCAATAAACTAAACCCACTTAATAAAGGTCTGAAAGTATTGCTATCCTTTTTTACAGTGAACATTGTAAACATTATAAGCACTTCAATTGAACCTGTCATTTTAGTTTAGCTTAGAGAAATTAATACATTGTATGTACTTAGAGTAGATACAACGTATTAATTTAATGAACATTGATGTTTTTGTATTTTTTCTTGCACAAGCATTAAATTAAAAAGTTGCTACTGTTCTTTTTTTATATAATATTTTTTATCATTTCAATTTAGTTTATTATAGTTCTGTGTACACCAGAATTGATGTAAAAATGTTGTAAATGGGTGCGCGTGCGATCGCTCAGTTACAATTGCGATGTTTTTTAGTTATTCCCTTCGTTTTTTTTTTCTCGTATACCTTTGCCTTTATTTCTAAAAGGTTGACTGAAAATTCAGTAAAAACTTTCACTGCCAATAGAACAAATCTCATGTTTTTAATAAGAGTTACCTTTCGAACATAGCAATTGTAACCTATAAAATAGTCGACAGATATATTATTTTATTTTAAAACCCAAAACCATACTGAACCAATTCAAACTTTTTTATAAATAAAATAAAAGCACAACTCTTTCTAGTTTCTGTCGACTACGATGACGCTATCGAAGTAAATTCAGATCGAAAAAGAAATAATCTACCCCGACTTAAACAGGAAAGTAATAAAAATACTGCAAAATAGTGCAAAAGCGGTCTCATTGCTAAAATTATCTCTTAAAAAGACAACCTTTTGGCAAAAGAAAATTATCTATAAGACTTTTCAGTAGAGGTTCGGTCTGAAATTACTTCGACTACGTCACCGCAAATACGATCGCTGTGAAATGTTGTCCGATTCAATGTTATGTAACGTTATAACGGGGCTTGCATGTGATTTCGCTCATAAATGAGGCTCCATTTGGTCAAGTGTTAGTATGATTTAGATTTTAAATGATTGCGTTAACTTCATCGCAGCCAAAATTAAAAAGAAAAATGACCGTACTAACTACTCTATGTAGTTCCCCCACATTTATTATTTTAGGTTAATAATAGGGCTGATATTTAAATATTGCTAACCCTTTCATAGTACTCCCTGCCAAAAGGGGCAGAACTGAATTTACAGCTGTCATTTTAGTTTAGCTTAGATATTGTGCTATACAGAATTGGCAACATTATATTGTGTTATTTTTATTTAACACCGTACCCTTATTTATTTTGATTAGACATCCGATAATTAATCCGATAATAATCCGATCTTTTAATTGTTTAATTTTGATATTAGAAATTTAAAAAAATAATATAATCATGAAATATTCTCTAAATTTTCTAAATGTACTAAGTCACAATTTGGCAGTTTCCAATATCGAAAATCTTGGCTGCTGTTTAATTTTGATGTCCGAAATTTTAAAAAATTAAAAAAAACATGAGATATTCTCCAAATTTTCTAAATGGCATTTAGCAGTTTCCAGTATCGAAAATCTTGGCTGCTATATTTATTTTATGTTTTCTTTGTTCCTTATTTGCGCTATAAAATATAATGTTAAAAAAATCGTGCCATTCAAAAGACGCTACAGTATTAAATTTATTTTATATTTATAATGTCGAATTGGAAAGCGAAGGATCTCCAAACTATTGTGTTCAGTATTTTAGTATTTTAACTAAGAAACACATGCGGGCCCCAGTGCGACTGATGTGTTTTTATTTTTTTTAAATTGTATAATGTAGGAATGTTGCGATTTTTATATAAAAATAGTTATAAGATAGTATAAGTTAAGATCGGTTAAGATTGATCATGAGAAAATTTGTTTGTTTGTACTATTATTTATCCGGAACAAATGGTTAAATTTGTGGTGATATTGCAATATGTCAACCTCTTACAAATTTAATTCATTAATAACAAATGTAATTGCGTTGAGATGGAAGTGCGAGCGAAAGAGAACCATAGTTGTTCAGATGAATTTATAAGCATCATTAGGGGTAACACCCATTGTGTTAAAATTCATTAAAAAATCATAGATGAACAATTAAGGTGTTTAGAATTTAGATTAAATAAAATAATAATGAATTTTGATAATGTGAAAAGTAAGTTAAATAAAAATGAGGAGAAGGATTGGATAATATTTATATCATTTTATTCCTATACGTACGAAATATTTTTCGTATAGTGATAAAAAGTTTGTAACTGAAAATTACGCACAAATCTATTTTTAAGAGTAACTTTTGTATCGGAAACGATTCTAAAAAAAATATCATTGTTGTAATACAATTCGCGGACAATCAATGTTTAATACCGTCAATACCGAATGGAATGAGATATTTTATTTTATGAAAACTATAGCAGCTATAGAAAGCTTTATAACAGTACGTATGTTTTGGTTTTATTCTAAAATGAGTTATGCCACTTTGGAAAAGAGTACATTCAAACAATTTTCTCATTTGTCATACTCCAAACGGAGTACAACATTTTTTAATAACCGGGGTTCAACAACGTAACGCAGTCACAATCGATTTAAAAGTGATATTCATTACAATCACTATACCAAATATATTTATGGCATTTAAATTTTGAAAAGATCTAATAACCAATTACATCCATTACGCGCAATAGGTAAATTGATTGAAGACGGTTTTAATTGCGACTGCGTTCCGTAACTACCACCCTATTCTAGATTTCTTGTTAATTTGAAGCGCGCTTTTGTAAAGACATATTTCTCTAGTCTTCTGCTCATGCCTAATTGCTCTTTTTTATTTGTTAATATCTAATTACTGATAATAATGATTTAGTTCATAAGTTTACAATTACAGCTTTAAACATACATGCCTTTTATGATTATGCGATTTATTGATTGCATGTGTGTTTGAATCTTTATGACGCTTGTGCACATGTTCGATTCGAAGAAATACTGGTAGCGAAAAAGCTGTATCAATCATTGTAACAATCTCCATTATTGTTGTGATTCGCTGAATTTATGGTATTTTTGCAACAATGCATTTCATTTAATGGCGAAAGAGTTTTAGCCAATCAAGGCTGATTGCAATCGTCATAATTATCCGTGAAATTTTGACGGCTGTAATATCAAAGTTTGCATTCTTGATGTCATTCAATTTGCTGAGATCCATAATTGAAAAAGAAAAAGTATCATGAATTCATCCAACTACCACAATTTTGATTACTGACTCTCCTGAATTCGGATGTCAGTGACAGCGGTAGTACAGTGCCACAATTATATTGTTTAAGTCGGCCGTGGCGTTCTGAGAAACTAAAAAAGTACATCTTGAAAAGTATGATACCTGAAAGTTCACTGTCGTTTTTTGAATAGAAGCAGGCGTTACTTTGCGGAAGTCCATGACAATGAAGAAACTAGAAGTTTAATTCGCTATAATCCGCCACAGAGGGCAAATCTATGTGGTACAGTGCGTATCTTGAACTTGATGCCCCCGATATTCACCACACCACATAAAACCTCAAAATTACCCTCAACGTACGTTTCACTCCGATACCGGAGCATCTTATAGGCTTATTACACTTCACAGGGACCCTTACACTTGAATCAGAAAATCCGGATAGAAAGGTCCCTAAATTGGTTCTTATTGCCGTGTAATAAGCAACGCTTTACCTAGCGGTCACGCCCATCCTTACCACAGGGCCCTGTAAACAGTGCAGTGTAATAGGCATATTAAGGAGATGTTGACACTACAATGCACAATTGTGAAAATCGTCGAAGAATATCCACATACGTTTCACTCCGATACCTCCTGAAGATGCTCCGGTATCGGAGTGAAACGTACGTTGAGGGTAATTTTGAGGTTTTATGTGGTGTGATGAATATCGAGGGCATCAAGTTCAAGATACGCACTGTACCACATAGATTTGCCTTCTGTGGCGGATTATAGCGAATTAAACTTCTGGTTTATTCACTGTCGTTTTGTTTAATTTGTAGAATATCAAACAGTAAGTGATTAAAAGTAGTTCTACAGAGATAGTAATAAAAGCGCATTGGTTTTTTTTCTTTTTATCCACTACAAGTTAGCCCTTGACTGCGATCTCACCTGATGGTAAGTGATGATGCAGTCTAAGATGGTAGCGGGCTAACCTGTTAGGGGCATGGCAGTTATATTAAACCCATACCCCTATACGGTTTCTACACGGCATCGTACCGGAACGCTAAATCGCTTGGCGGCATGTCTTTGCCGGTAGGGTGGTAACTAGCCACGGCCGAAGCCTCCCACCAGGCAAAAATCAGGTTTACCACCAGGTTTTATGCGCAGTGGCGCACAGCCGTACTATGTTATACGTGCGGCACTGTACAACCATTTCGGGAGGTGTTTTCACAGATTCGGAGCCCCAATAATCTAAAAAAATCGTAATCATTTCACAACTTAAAACGTATTTCTCGAACTGTTTAAGACATTCATACATGCTTTGTGACGTGCAGGCGTCTATATACTCCATAAACAGGTCGAGTTATCCGTTTGACAAACGATTACGATTTCCTTACACGATTGGGGGGCTGATCGAACCAGTACACGACTTAACTTACAAACATTGACTGTTTCATTAATAACTCATAATGACTATGTTCTTTGCTAGTAATAATGATTTGTACTAAAAAATAAATGATGGTCTAAAATCGAAATTTTGGACACGTAGCTATATTTATTATTATTATAATGAAAATTTTTATACGACACTACTGGTCTTGGATGAAAACATTTGTTATTTATTATTGCATATTATATTGAGGATTAATATTCATATTCAAGCTATTCGCACTTTTGATTGGAAAATGTAACTCCACGGACTCATATCTAATTGTTGTAAGATATTTGAAAAATCTAAAGTCTGGATACTTTTCTATTTGAATATGATTTAATAAAACGTTAAGACCCAGGTAACTCGTGCAAATAAACGGTTTCAAAATAGCGGCGTTTATTAGTCCTTTTCACTTACACATGTAGTGTGAAACAGAGAGGGAATGCTTACCACTGCACTTTTCGATTTGTTTCTTTATACTGCTTTTAATAATAACTTCTACTAAAACCAATTGTAACTTTACCCAAATTCAACACGAGTAACCGAGTGTAAAAGGTAGCTTTGAATAAAACGACTTTACGTCTATTATTTAAGTTTGAATATGAATATTAGAATATCCGAATACTAATAACCTTAATTGCATGGTGTTTTCATGCAAATCCTGTAAAAATTAACCAATTTGGTACTATCGAAGTGCTTGCATGCTTATTATGTAAATATAAAATGGTAAATAAACCAATCATTAAGCAGTGTTTTTGCGCCAACTCGCCCCTATTTCTCTACAGTAGTACTTTAGTTAATTTAATTTTTTTATACTTATGCATATTGGGATGTTATCGTACTAAACAAAAGTAATATTAATTTAATTACGTTTTTATTTTTGTAAATAGATAATGCAGGTCATGTAATACGATATTTTTGAAAATATACCAATATTTAGAAAGCTGGATGAGTTTAATTTATCTTTTTTTAGGGTTCTAATCAGATAAAACGTGGTAAAAGTAGATAGTTCCTTACACTGCTTACACTTCCATAGACTGGACTGCACCAATTTGAACTCGTGGTAATGTATCGCCATAAAGAAATATGAAAGCGAAGCGAATTTCTTTGACAAGATTCAAATGAAAGTACAATGTCACAAAATAAAAACGCTTTGCCAAGTAAATATGGAGGGCATACAAGTAAATAATATACAAAAAGCATATACTTTTGATGAATGATAGGATCTTACTGATTATTAGTCTTATTATGGGCTTTCAAATGCAGTACCTTAACGGTACCATACCATAGTAACTGCCCTTGCAGACCCTTTAGTCTTTACAAAAGCCCAAAAGTTAGGAACGTCAGGCCTATTACACCTTATCCAAGGGACCCTTATAGGCCTGTTACACTGCACTTTTTACAGGGCTCTGAGGTACCGCCCACCCTGGGCGTGGCTGTTAGATAGAATGTCACTTATTACACAGCAATAAGGATCAATTTAGGGACCCTTACTGCCTAATTTGTATTACACTACACCGATTTAAATGTAAGGGTTCCTGTGTAATAAAAGTGCAGTGTAATAGGCCTATTACACCTGAATCAGTGTAGTGTAATACAATTCAGTGAGTAAGAGTCCCTAATTTGATCCTTATCGCTGTGTAATAAGCAACGCTCTATCTAGCAGCCACGCCCAACTTTACCACGGGGCCCTGTGGAAAATGCAGTGTAATAGGCCTATTAATCCCGTGGCCCGTCGCACAAAGAATAATCTGCAGTGCCTCTGCCAAATAAAATGTGTGGCAATACTTGCCCGATCATTTTAATGGTTCAACCTGCGGCTGGATTGCAGCACAGAATAATATAATAGTAATAGTACTGACGTACAGAGGTCTCACTCCTTTGATGTTGACTACTTGCCGACGTTTTAATAGCCTACATAATTATTATTAAAAAGATAAATATAGATAAATCACGCACGCAAGCTAAATTAAACTTTATCGCCGCGCGCGAGTGTCCGTATTGCTTTGCATCTTTTCCCTTTCCTACGTCACGGACGACATTGCGAGCTTGTCTAGGGCTGTCAGCAAACAGTACAACAATACAGTAGGTTTTTCGAATTGGTAAGTAAGGTACCTACTCTGACTATGATCGACTGTGTTTACTGTGTGTCGCTACACAGCGAGTTCTTCACTACGCACGCAACTTGCAAGGTCATTCGTCGCGGCGAAGCAGTGCGGCGAAACATAATATTTCGCTCGGAGAGGTAGGTACACTTCGATCACGGAAATATATAAATACATATATATTCCGTGCCCTTACTCTAAATTGGCAAGGTGTAATAAGAATTAGGGAGTAAGGGCCTACCTAGGGCGAGCGTATTCCCTGCGACTCGTTTGTACTTCCTACAGCTCGTGCCTCGATTAAAAAAAATTACTTGAAAAGAGGCCCATTTAAGTTTGACATGAATTGTATCTGTTCCGTGATAGAAGTACTATTGACTACTTATTATTGTATTGACTACTTGCTGACTTGCTTGCTAGCTTTAATAGCCAAAATAATGATTATTAAATAGATAAAACACGCAAGCAAGCTAAATTAAAAATTTGAATCCTTTTGTGTGCTCATTAAGCATCCTTCCACGCAACAATAATTATGGTTGCAGCGACTTTTTGCCATTATAATTCTAAAGATCGATAGACCATTATATATACATGAGTTTAAATGTCTACAACTATTTATCCTACAAATAATTAATACGCTAAACACTTAACTTAAACTATTAAACAAATATTTTCAAAAAACTATTTACGAAAACAGCGTTAAATTCACTAGCACGTCGCTCGCTTATAACGCGCCAGCCCCGACTGCGTAAGCATTCCGGGAATGAGCGCGATCGTCGGTATTTTCGTCGCGCAAGTACCAAGAGCGACACAGGCCTGATTGCAGGGACACCCTGCCAGCCACCCGACAAGTCAATCCACACAGTGCAAGCAGTGCAGGGCCATGTGTGTGTAAATCGGGCTGAATATAACATAGTCTGTGGGTCGATTTGATTGGTTCTTGGATCACTGTTCCCTGCACATCTCAGATCAATGACCTTTTTGAGGTTGAGGTTTTTAATCTGAGCTGCACATAGATATCTCTTTCTCTGTCTACGGTTGGACTGGACATGTTACTTGTCTCTGGACTGGACTTTGTGGAAGAGGAGAGGCGCGTATTTTAAATGTTTTTTTTTTATAAAACCAAAGAAGAGTAACGGCAACTGGCGATCATCATGGCAGACGCACATCTATACTATAATCCATATCCATATTATATTATCATAAATGCGAAAGTGTATCGGTCTGTCATAATGGTCTGTTACGCTTTCACGGCCCATCTGTTCAACCGATGTTGATGAAAGGTATAGGGATACTTTGTATCCCGGGGAAGGACATAGACTTCGTCCGCGTGTGAGGTGTTTGGTTCTCGCGGGGACTTTCATTATCCGGGATAAAAAGTAGCCATGTGTTAATCCAAACCATATATAATTAAAGATACTCTATCTCTGTGCCAAACACCCAAATCCGTTCAGCCGTGATTGAGTAACGAACATCCAAACTTTCGCATTTATAATATTAGATAGATTCGAATATTTTAAAACTAAAATCTGAATTAAATTATCGCACGCACTAAAAATTAAGCCTTAGACAGCGTCATCTAGTGTTGAGAGGATAGTATTTGAAGGTTTCAAACATCTTTAACCAAAAACTCTACAATATACCTACCTATACATATTATAGGTATTCATCTTTGCCAAAAACTGTTCGATATAGATTTTCCTGTTTCCTTTGAGGAAAAACAGGTCTCTAATAAAAAAAATTATCGATGAACTTGTACAAAAGTTTTAAACTATAACAATCGCTAAATCAAGAATTTTAAAATTTGCTAATAATTATATACCTAGGCGAAAGTTCATAGGAACTTTCGCCTTTATAGTATTAAAAAAAAAACGTGGAACGCGTGTATGTTTGTCACTCTTTCACGCAAAAACTACTGGACGGATTTAGCTGAGGAATGGAGATAGAGTCTGGCTAACGAAAGTAGAGACTCGAATTATTTGCAAGCTTTTTATATGGCAATACTCAACTACATTTTGCCCTAACAAGATGGCGGTTGTCTGTGGTTGTCGGTGATTTGCAGTGATTAAACTAGCGGCACGCTATGATGGCCGGTTTGACGTTTTGCCGGCAATGAAGTTCCGTATTAATTGATAACGACTTTGAAGGAAATAATTGTATTACTTTATTGACGATAGTGATGTGCAGAGATTCATAAATTTTATCGAATGTAGTTTTAGGTTTAGGACTCAAAATTTATTTATTAAATTGATTTCTTAAATGTATACAAGTGTAGAAAAATCAGTTTGCACCATTTAAGGGGTGAATGTACTTGTGAATATGAACAATTTTCACTATGTGGACAAACCTCTGAAATCGCAAAAAAATATCAATAAATTTTTAAAAATGGAATCTAATACGATCGTCACATAGGATCGCTGGCTAGCACAACTACTACCTCCGGCAAACTCGCGTCAATGCTCAATGCAAAACAAAGCAGTTTCGAATTGACGTTGCTTCGAAAAGTATAAACTGTCAGTGCAATGCGATTGTGATATAGTTTTGACCTGGCTTTGGATTTCAAATATTGATACTGCATTACTGTTGACCCTTGCTCGTTAATTTGGACTCTGTTCAAGCCCTTTGTTGTGGATTTCGTCGATATGACCGAACGTACGCAGAGAACTGTTCTAAATAGTCAGACACGTGAGTTCGTAATACGCCTTCGTAACTATTTCGATCGTGAAGCTCAAAATGGAGGGCCAATTTTACCTATAACGTCAGTGGTTGAACGCGTAGCTGATGCGCTTAATATTGGACAACGAACTGTTAGACGGATAACTAAAAAAAAATATGGCGAGACTGGCACAGAAGAAAATAAACTTCACACACCAAAAAAGAGAAAACGAGCAAAACCAGTCGTAGGCATCGATAGCTTTGATGCCGATGCTATCCGAAGACATGTTTACGGCTACTATTTACAGAAGGAGTATCCAACAAGAAAAAAGTTGGTGCATTCACTGAAGGAAGCTGGATTATTCTTCGGTGGGGAAAGTTCTTTAACGAAGATTTTGAAGACCATTGGATTTCGATACAAAAAATGTAACAAACGCAAAATATTGATGGAAAGATTTGATATAGCGATGGCAAGGTATACTTTTTTACGGCAAGTGAAAGAAATCAAAAATTGGCAAAATGTTGTGTTCTTGGATGAAACATGGCTTAATGCTAACCATACTGTAGGCCGTTCTTGGAACGATGACACAGCAGCATCTACTTCCAAAGTTCCTGTAGGAAAAGGATCGCGACTTATAATTTGTCACGCCGGAACCATCAACGGGTTTGTCGAAGGTTCTCTCATGGCTTTTGCGTCAAAAACCACTGGAGACTATCATGAAGACATGAATGGAGAAAAGTTTACTGAATGGTTTACCTCAATGTTGTGTAGCCTCCCTGAACCATCTATTATAATTATGGACAACGCCCCATACCACTCGATGCAAATTGACAAGCCACCTGCCCAATCCCAAAAGAAAGCTGATATCGTCGCATGGCTTCGTAAAAATGGCGTAGATGCAAACATGAATATGTTAAAAGCGGAATTAGTACGTCTTTTAAAAGAAAACAAACCAACCAAGATCCGATACGTCATTGACGAAATAGCATTAGAACATGGGCACAGAGTTATACGGTTACCGCCTTACCATTGTGAGTATAATGCGATTGAGTTGGTGTGGGCTCAAATTAAGGGATATGCTGCAAGACACAATACAGAACCCCCATTTACCACAAAAAAAATGCTAAAATTATTAGAAGAAGCTTGTGAACATGTGACTAAAGGAGACTGGGAAAAGGTTGTGAATAGAACTGTTAAATTAATAAGGGAAGATTATGAAAGAGATGTGAAAATAGATAATATTATAGAAAACGAACATATAATTATTAATGTATGTGATGATAGCAGTGACGACAGTGAAAATAGTAGTATGGACGAATCTGATTAATTATGGCCTTTTGTGGCACCTTTTTTGGTATCTTTTGTATTCATATGTTTCTTGTGTGCATATAAAGTATGTATATTCATTTTCGTTCAAATATTCAGTTCGTTCAAATAAATTAAATAAACATATACATTTTTGTTTTATTAAACCTATTTAATCAGGTACAAAAACAAAACTTAATTGTTTTTTGTTCGAGAATAAATTGACATTCCACATCACTATTGTAATGTGTCAAACCGGCCATCATAGCGTGCCGCTAGTTTAGTTGTGATCTTGTTTACGAGCATTTACGCGTTTAAGAATGAATAAAACAATTAAAAGTGGAGTGCGGAAGATGTTGTTTTGCATGATTTCCAAATTTGAAGAAAAACAACGAGAGAAAGATGCAAAATTCAAACAAAAACAAGATTGTTTACGTGTTGTGTTAGATTTTTTAAGTCAGTATGACGCATTATTTTGATACTTTGTTTGTATATTTCTCTTTTTAAAAAACTATATCTCTATTTTCATCCACATTCATTATACATTTCATTAAACACCTTAATAATACCTACTAAATGCAACTTCCAATTAAATGGTTATTTTTCATTGGTTGTGGTAGGTAAGTAAATGTTACATTTATTAATTTGTAACACAAATTATTTTCTTTGACAGAAAATCTGGAGGATGTAGCAGGAGTCGATGAAATAGTGAGAACTATTGAAAAACTTACTGATTTAGAGCAGAATGACAGGATGAGAACCCAGAATCAGTACTTGGAAGAAATAGCTTCAATTACTGGTAATTTTTTACTAAGCACAAGATTTATACACAAGAAATATAATGTATAATAATAATATAATTTGCTATTGTCAATACTGTACCTAATCGTTGTTTAATCATTCTTTACAGGAGTAAGTGTTGCAACTTTAAAAAGAATAAAAAAGGAAGGTGCGCTAAATGATGGTGTGTGGAATACCCCAGGAAAAAAACGGCCCCATAAACCCACAGTGTCTAACTTAGATAGTTTCGACATAGATGCTATTCGCAACAAAATCAATGATTTTTATATTGTCAGAAAACAAGTTCCTACATTGAGGACACTGTTAATGGAATTAAAAGAAAGCATAGGATTTAATGGATGTCGGGAAACTCTTCGCCGCATACTACTAGCTAATGGTTATGAATTTAAGAAAAACAAGAATGAACGTTCAATATTAATTGAACGTTATGACATATCTGCCTGGAGACATCGTTTTTTACGAACCATAGCTTTGAAACGTTCAGAAGGAAAGCCGATTATTTATTTAGATGAGACCTATGTCCACAAAAACTATAAGCCCAAGAAGTCTTGGCAAGGTCCATCTACGAGTGGTGCAATTGAAAATATTTCAACGGGAAAAAGGTACATAATTGTACATGCTGGATCAGAGAAAGGTCCTGTGCCAAACTCATTGTTAGTTTTTAGCACAAAATCGACAATGGCGGACTACCACCATGACATGAATGCTGCAAATTTCAATAAATGGTTACAAGAAAAGCTCATACCCAATTTAAATGAGCAGAGTGTAATAGTAATGGATAATGCAAGTTATCATTCCGTCATTGTTAATAAAGCTCCAACAACACAAAATCTGAAAAATGAGATAAGAGAATGGCTTACTTTCAATGATATCCGGTATGAAGATTACCACACAAAGGCAGAGCTGCTATGTTTTGTAAAGCAGCACACACCAGACCCAGTATACAAAGCTGATGAACTTTTAAAGCAGAATGGTCATGAGGTTTTGAGACTTCCTCCCTACCACTGTGATTTAAATCCTATTGAGCTTGTATGGAGTTTGGCTAAACGTAAAGTGGCAAGTAAAAATGTAGCCTTGACTACAGTAGAGTTAGAAAGAATGATTAAAGAGTCGTTTGAAAGCATTACATCAGAGGATTGGAAGAAAATGTGTGATCATGTCATGCATATTGAAATTAAATACAAAGAAAGAGATAGAATTACTGAAGAAAATTTAGAAAGTTTCATAATCAATGTTGGAAATAGTGACACCAGTGACTCTGATGAATCTTTGCAGATAGCTTTGGATTCAGATTTTGACTATAGTGACTAAAATAAATTATTATTGAATATTGTTGTTTTTTCATTCAGGCAGGTGGTAGGTTTTTTAGTATGCAATCGGTTTCAACAAAAATAAGAAAAATAATTCTAAAGTATCAAATTAGGTTACTCCAGGTCTGTCACACTAATTTTGAGTTTGCCATACTAACAATTTTTAAATTTGCCGCTCTTTTCCAGTCTCTACTTTCGTTAGCCAGACTCTACCTATTATGTTATAGCTACCTTTGATTATTATATAGGCTACTTTTTATCCCGGAAAATTAGAGTTCCTGCGGGACCTCATCCATGCGGACGAATTTGACGACTTCGTCCACTTTTACAATATACCTACTAGACTCTGGTAGGTATATTGTAAAAGTACTTTCATATTATTATACCTATTTTATTAATTAATGAGCTACTATATAATGCCCGCGACTTCGTCCGCGTGGATTAAGTTTTTTGATTCCCGCAGGAACTAATTTTCCGGGATAAAAAGTAGCTGTCCTTATCCGGGATACAACCCATCTCTGTAGTTACCGAATTTCATCAAAATCGGTCGAACAGATCGGCCGTGAAAGCGTAGCAGACAGACAGACACTTTCTTATTTATAATATTAGTACCTATTTCGTATGGATAAGTATCTCTAACAAAAATCAATTAAAGTTCAAAACTAAACGGCAACAAAATAAATGTTTATTATCAAGCTTTCGAGAGCATAATATTTAGACTCTGCAAGGTTGAAATTTAGGTATTTCTGTTCCCATAGCTGCTAAGCCAGCTAGTGCAATGGGTTTAGAAATTAGAAATAAAATACGGTAATGGTGTAGTACTGGATAAGTAATTCGTTTATTATGAAGATATAAAATTAAAACCAACCATACACTTCACAATCACGCATAATTAATATGCAAATTATACAAACTTAAAGCTCAAAATACAGTCTTTTACCCAAAATATAACTAAGATACCGCGCACGATTTTTGTTTTGCACTTTCTAATTCTATTGCTCATTTATCTCCATTTGCACTAGCCTGTGAAGTTTGGTCCTTGATCTCCTTTCGAACGGGGCCGGTCTGAGCTATGGGTACACTTCGCTCATTCTTCAAAGCCGGAGCGGCTTTTGGGGCAATAATACTGAGCACACCATCCGAAGAAAGTCTGGATTCAACTGTTTCGGGGTTGCATCCTTCGGGAAGGGCGTATTTGCGAGTAAACTGTCGGGAAATGTACCCGTGTTCGTCTTTCTTTTCCTCATGTTTGCCTTCAACAACGATGAAACCGTCGGCAGTCTTCACTGAGATTTCTTCAGGGGCGAAATGTTGGACATCTAGGTTGACTTGGAATTTGTCCTTATCGGATTTGATGGTCGAGCCGATATCTCTAGCAGCTGCGGCCATTTGACGCCATGGCCTGTAGTAATCTCGCGAGAGCATAGGGGCTACAGCCGCCGTGAGCAAGTCTTCTGGTGTTAAGGCTAGGCCGAAGTCCTGATCGACGAGCCGGTGGCGATGGGGTTGCTCATAGCCGATGATGAATGGTAATAGAGACATTGTAGATATTTGTGTTGAAATCACTCGAGTAGTACTTGTAGACCGCAGTGCGTTTGCACCAAATTGTTCACAGTATCGCTTTCTTGAATTCACTGTCAAAACGCCGGCCGGCGTGGGTTATATATGATAGGAGGTCCGCCATCTGGTGGCTGGTAGAAAGTTCTAGTGAACGTTGTTTGTGTGAGTACAGAGCCTGCGCGGCGCCTGTTGTCGCACAATGCCGAATATTCTGGCAAGTTCACGCAGGGCTCAGCTGTTCGGGCCGACAGCTGAGTCTTTTCGTTTTTCGATACTATTCTCGAAAAGGTCGTATTGATTGTACGAACTACGAATTGTTACCTTACGTGGTTGCATTATTATTTGATAACACATAAAGTACTATGTATATTATTATGTATGATTAGGCCATGATTATGCAAGTTCTTAAGTTATTTTTGTGCATATTGCTAGCATGCTCATTGATAATACCTATTATGTAACACATAATAATTAATAGCGCAATAATTATGAGAAACTAGCTGATGCCCGCGACTTCATCCGCGTGGAATACGTTTTTTTTTAAATACAAAAAGTAGCGTATGTCACTATCCAGGTACCCACACCCATGCAAAAAATCACGTCGATCCGTTGCGGGGTGATTGAAAGAGAAACCAACAAACACACTTTCACATTTGTATTACCTACCTATGTAGGTATGAAGTTAAGAATTTATTCAAGAGCAGAAATTCTACTATGTAGGTATGTAAAGAGCTACCTTGCTACCTATCCTAGCTAACTATTGATCATGCCCATTTGAGAAACTTTAGTCCATTGTTTAATGAAGTGAAAACTTCTTTAGGCGCGTTGATCACTTTTTGGTAGGGAGTAAAAATGTGAATACGCGTGATCGACACTGTTCTTCCTAAGACAAAAGGACGTATAGGCCTATTACTTTACTGTGCTATTACACTGCACATTTTATAGGGCCCTGAGGGAAGGGTGGGCTTATTAATAGGCCTATTACACTGCAATTATCTCAGGAACCCTTACACTTGAATCAGTGTAGTGTAATAAGATTTAGGAAAAAAGGGTCCCTAATTTGAGCCCTATTGCTGTGTAATAGGCAACGCTCTGACTAGCGGCCCATGCCCACCCTCAACGCAGGACCCTATGGAAAGTGCAGTGTAATAGGCCTATCAAGTGAGGCATATAATATCAAAGTCGGCAGTCTCCAGTCAGGGTCAAAAAAAAGTTAACAATGCAAATATTTTCTCTATGGTAAATTCTCCATTACGTAAAAGTTAAGGCGTTTCAAAGACAGCTATCTCTCATACAAGACGCAATTAAAAATGAATGTCGGTAACAAAACCGGCAACCTCCGCATTCGTTTCTTTCAAACATGGCAGTCTCCGTTCCAACCAATCAGAGCTTGGCATTTAGTATGGCGTCTGCTGTCACAGCGCAAAGATCTGCACGTGGATTATTGTAATTTTTATTGGGATTTCTTATTATAAAGTGATATTAGTTGTGTAAAATAGACAAATGGATAATCTAGTACGACCCTGTTCACCTAGAAAATCGAGAAAAAGGAAAAGTGATCCCGAAAATTGGAAAAGAAATGTGGCCAAGAGAGAGAGGTTTGTATACTGCGATATATGGTTTTGATACTTGCCCATTACTATATTCTTATGTTAGTTTGGTTCACTTTTTAAAGTGAAACTTCTTTAGGCGTGTTGAGAGTAAAATTTCAAGGTCGTGTGACGGAAATACGTCACGAATGGCAACGGAAGTCGAATTTCAAAAGATGTCAAAGAAGTTTCACGTGTGCTCGGCACACACGCTTTATTTTTGATTTTTGATAATACCATGTAGTACTATAAAAATGCGTAAAATGGACTTGGCAAAGTTACAAAACTCGTAGTGTCATTTTATTGTTTATTAGTTATAAAACTCATATCTTTTATAGTAATTGACTGCCCATGATAAAATTACGTTAATTTATTTTCCTTTTTCACTTCTTGTAGGTATTCATCGAAGCAACTTCCTGAGCGGCCAAGATGCGGACATGACACAAAAGCATTTAAATGTGGAACTGTTTCTATAGCTGATGTAAAATATTTCCATGATGCCTTTTTTAAATACAAAGAAAAATCGAAGCAAGATGCATTCCTTTTAAAATATTGTAAGCCAAAACAAATTAAGAGACGACGTGGAACAAAGGGTCCTCAAAGACAGAAACTCTTACAAACAAAATATACAATGTACTGTTCAAGTCAAAGATGTACCATTCCAATATGTCAACAGGCATTTTTGAGAATTTTGCATGTAACAAAACACAGGGTTCAAACAATCATGGCACATTTTTTTAAGACTGGTACTTTATTACCTGAAAATCGAGGTGGCAATCACAAACAGCACAAATTTGGAGAAAAACTAATTGCAGTCAAAACTTTCATTAATTCCTTTAACTGTGAAGAAGCCCATTATTGTCGAGGGAAATCTAAACGATTTTATTTGCCAGCAGAACTTAGCATTAACAAAATGTTTAAAATGTACAATGCCCAAGCAAATAAAAACGTAAAAGTGAAAAGAGGATATTTTAGAACCGTTTTCAACAATTTCTATAATTTGGGATTCGGATCACCGAGAACCGACGTGTGTTCAACGTGTCTTCAGTATGATGAATTGATTAAAACGCACCAAAAAAACGACGACCTACAAAAAAAAACCAATGTCCTAATACAGAAGAGAGTGCACAAATTGCGAGCGAAAGCTTTTTTTCAGTTAGTTCAAGAAGAGCAAGATGGCATGATAACACTTTCTTTTGATTGCCAAAAAAATAGTCCTATGCCAAAACTACCAGACCAAAGTACGTATTATTCCAGACAATTGTATTTGTATAATTTTACAATAGTGCAGGGAAGTTCAAAAGCTGCACTGTCTCCAAAGAATACATTTGCCTACTGTTGGACCGAGGATAAGTTCGCAAAAAGCTCTAATGAAATAGCGTCAGCTGTTTATCATCGGCTTTGTTCGACAGATTGGACAGATAATACTAAAGTTCGATTGATTGCGGACGGCTGCGGGGGCCAAAATAAAAATACCACCATGGTGGGTATGCTTGCTAAATGGCTAACATCTAAAGCCCCAAGTCATGTGAAAAACGTAGAAATTGTATTTCCGGTTGTAGGACATTAGTTCATTCCTCCAGATAGAGTCTTCGGGCATATAGAACGAGATATCCGCAGGGAAATAATAAAAAACGCTGATGGTTATTTGGATATTATTAAAAATTACAGTACCATTATTGAATTAGGAAAAGGTGATTGCAAGGTTTATGATTGGAGAGATAGTTTAAAAACTGTCCTGAAAGATGTTGGTTCATGGCATTTTGCTTTTCAAAAGAGCAAGCGATTCTACATTAGGAGAACAAAAAGCAAAGTTGACGTTGTACCTAGTTAAAGGGGATCTTTACTATAGAGTAAGTGATGGAAAATTTGGAGGCATAACAAAAAAGAACAAAAATATGAACATGCTTAATCCGCCAGAAATTCATTCATCAGGGAAAGTTAACAGTAATAAATTGACAGATGTCAAAAAACTATTGCAAACGCACTACGGAGACAGCTGGATGGATGATGAAGAGCTTGTGTATTTCAGAAATTTGATTCTGCCTGTAAATAATATGAACGAGGATGCTATCCCCTTAAATGACAACGAAAATGATACACTTTGCGAATTCCAAGATGATTCCCCAGACTTAAAAATATGAATCTGTATTTTTAATAAATAAAAAGAATATTTGATTACTATATTAGGGTTTTATTTCTGAAATCAACATTTGCATGGTATTAAATTTTTTTTAAACTTTTATTAGATTTCGAAGTTCTATCCTAACACTCAAAATATGTAAGTATCAAATCTGGCTAGTCATGCAATCACGTATCAAGATGGCGGCGTTCAAATCAAATACGGCAATATCCAACACTGTCCATATCAAAGTTGGCAGTATCCACAAGTGTATTTCAAATCCGGCAGTCTCCATTTTAATAATAAAGAATTTACTACTTAAATATTACAAAATAGTTATATTTCATTACTGAAATTAATTCAACAATTCTGTGAAGATAGAATTTGTCAATATACGCTGATATCTAAAATTAATAAACCTAAGAAATGTTTTTTGTTGATAACTCGAACTTGTGACAAGTGGAGATTGCCGACTTTGATATTATATGCCTCAAGTATAATAATATAGTGCATTCGTAATTAAACTTTAACGCCTTAGTTTTAAGGTTTATAATAATAAGTGCTGTGTAGCCGTGGGCGACAGCACGCGTTGTTACGAAGACAAAAGGTCTCAAATATTAATATGGTACATTCGTAATTAAACTTTAATACCTTAGTGTTAAGGTTTATATTTGAAATATTTTTATTATCATTTCTTTTTTAAATTTAAATATTCGTTTTCACTTCTATCGGCAGCCCCTATGACTACCAATTTTTTTGTTAATACGGTTACCATGACGGTTACCTGGAATCTTCTTATAAAGAAGGGATTGTATTCAATAAGCAACGTACAGCTATAGGTACCCATATTGTATTTAGAACTGCATTGTTAGATCATCTATCGATGGCTACTTGAATAGGTAAATACATCGAAATGGTAAAGATGTGAACCGATAAGCGACGTTTGCTTAGGTATACTTACCTATTGTCATTCATTAAAAAGATGGATGGAAATGAGAAGCTCGATTTTAATCACGTCTACAGCATTAAATCCCGCAGGAACTGTTTGTATTACCGGGATAACACAGCCTAAGATAGATTATATTTTATCTGTCTTTAAAAATCAACGATTCAGTAGCTGCATTAGCAGATGTTAGTTAATTCATACTAATACTAAAAATGCGAAAGTGTTTTTGTTTGTTGATTTTTCCTTCAATCATGCCTCTACAGAGCAATAGGTAGGTATGGATCGAAGTGATTATGGACATTAGGTACCTACGTACCACTACCTACCAACAACTGCACCCATCTCAACTGAGTACCTGGTGATTGCAATGATGTTCACAAAGGCAACTTTTTATCCCGGAAAATCCAAGAGTTCCCCAAACTAAGTAGGTAGGTAGTTCAAAAAAATTTTAATCCACGCGGACGTAGTTTTGGGTATTATCTATACTATTAAACTATTAATAAATTAATATAAATTATACTAGGTACCAAATAACTAATCTATATATCTCGGGTAAAAACATTATCCATACTAGTACTATTTACTTACTACCTTAGACTTACCTAAGGTGTGATTATGGAAAAGCGTGAGCATAAAAAAACATAAAGAAGTAGGTATGACTGTTCTTGAGAAATAAGGTCAAGGTAACTGATATTCTCATAGAGTTCTAAATGCTTATAAAAACCATCGAATTATGTATAACGTAAAACGTTATTAGTCATAATATAAAAATCATGAAGTAGGTAAGTAAGTAGGTAAGCTACCTATCGCATTTTTATTCCCAAAATACTTAGGTAGTACTTAGTTAATTACCAATATATCATCATTAAGGTACTTTATCATTCCCGATTAGGTTCCTAGGTAGGTACTTAGGTAGGCAACAGTAATCGGGAATGATGCATGCCGTGTATTATACTAAAGTAGCTACATCCCCTGAACTATTAATTATTACGACCTACGAAGTCCGGACTCCAGACAGCCTAGAATCTAGAATGCACTCGAAAAAATCGATCAGCCACCCCGCCCGCCGGCAGGACACGGGGCTGTAAAGGTCAGTGACATCAAGATCCGAGACACAGAGCCTAGATAAGCTACTTCCCGCTAGATGTCCCTATATAATCTTTTTCAAATCAAATTAAAAGAGCATGTTTCCTAACCAATGCAGTGCAGTGATTTCAATATGCGTGGTAAAATCGATAAGAAACATAATATTTTAGTATCAGTGCTTAAAATAAAACAAAATATCATCTTGTACGTGGCCCACCCTTATTTGTGGTTAAGACCACGTCAGACATTTCCAGAAGGATCCACTTGTCACTAGATGGCGGTGTTTGTATATAAAGCGAGCCGCGCGATTCAAACGCGGTATTTGAAAACTGAATATTACGAAGATAGTGTGAAGAATAATTCAAGTGGCAAGTGCGCTTTTGGAGAATTTGTGAGTTACCTGTTGATACGATATCGTATTAAAACTATGGAGAAATTATTGCATTTATTTTTAGTGGCCACCATTTTCGGAGCGGTTCAATGTGAAGAAAAATGCTCACAAAAACAGGCTAACATTGGCAACAGACTCATCGACCAAGATTTCGGATTGGAACTAACACCAGACGATTTACTCACATCCATGATGTCTCCATTCATGTTCCGGGATTACTACCGACCTTGGCGGTACATGGAAGCGCTTACCAGGGATTTGGGATCAACTATAAAGACTGAGAAAGATAAGTTCACTATTAATTTGGATGTCCAACACTTTGCACCTGAAGAAATCAGTGTTAAGACCGCTGATGGTTACGTGGTGATAGAAGCAAAACATGAGGAAAAGAAGGATGAGCATGGATCAATTTCTCGGCAGTTTGTGAGGAAATACTCTTTACCGGAAGGAGTAGAGTCGGAAAATGTGGTGTCACAACTCTCAAGTGATGGTATTCTAACTATCACCGCACCTAGGAAAGAAGTTGACGTTAAAGGAGAAAGAGTAGTTCCTATTACACAGACAGGCCCAGTCCGTAAAGAGGCTAAGGAAACGCAAGAAGAACAATCGTGTTCGGCTGACACATGTCATTAGGTATTTAATCTCTCGGCAATGCCAAAGAGGCCGTATCTTAAGACTGATAAGTGATAACTTAAAAAATAAACATATTTAAAAATTCACCCGTTTTTCTATGGATACTGTAATCTCAATCCCTGCTTGATAATTTTCATTACTATATCTAGGTAAATAATAGCTGATGCCCGCGACCTCATCTGCGTGGATTAAGGTTTTCGGTTCCCGCAACTCTTCAATTTTACAGGATAAAAAGTAGCCTACGTGTTATTCCAGACTGTAATCTATCTCTGTGCCAAATTTCATTCAGATCCGTTCAGCCGTTCTGGCATGATTGAGTAACAAACATCCATCCATCAATAATTTTGCATTTATAATATTAGTATAGATAGAGTCATCCCTGAAGGCACAGTAAACAGAGTGCTGAAGGCATGATGGCCCTAAAATATTAATTCTGTATTTGATCCAAGAGGGAATTAAACTACATAAAGTTAAAAAATCTATTTAAAATCTGCAATTTTATTAACACAGTGCTTATTTAATAATAAATTATTATAAATAACACCATTAACACAAATACATTAAAGATTGCCATTCAGAATAAATAATCATAACAACCAATTTTCTTTTAAGGTATTCAAACTTGCGAGTTCTTTCCGATTTCACTTCATCATACTGCTTCCACTGGCATTGTTATCAGTCAATTCTATCATAAATTGTGATAAATCATTGCTCAGTGTAACATACAGCAGTGGCTGGTTTTCAGCTGCAAAAAAAAGAAAAGGAAGTTCAACTTATAGGTCTATTACACTACACTTTTGCAATGGACCCTTACATCTTAATCAGTGTAAGGTTCCTTTGAAAAGGGGAAGCCCTTGACTGCAATCTCACCTAGTTATCAAGGAAAACCAACAGCTAATTATTCTAAATAGTCTGAAAATTAGGTAACTTATAGCTAAAAACGGGTTTTCACAACTAGAGACTAATAAACAGAGGTACCTGTTGATACACAAGAAAGTTGTTGAGAACTATACCAACTGTTGTTAATCAGTTAGTTGCACTTGACTGTATCAATACATTGGTGAGATTTCGAAAATTAAATGGTGGTAGTTAAATTTACCTGTAACATTTGAATTAGGCATAGCCACAGCTTGAGAACTATCTATCATTGACGGCTTTACATCAGCCTGGTCATACTTCACCTCATTCACATCCGCAAAAGCCATTTCTGGCGCCTTTTGATTGTCTTCAAAATTGTCTAGCCCCACTTTCAATTCATCAGTTTTTATTTTTTTATATTCTACTATTGGCACAGCAAATTCTTTTCTTTTAAAAGGTCTCTTTGCATTTTCTTTTACGACTATCGGTACTTTCTCTTTTGCAGCTTTTAATGCTCTAGCGACTTCATTCCGAATATCATTTTTGACATCATCTGTCAAATCTATGCCACTGTCATATGTTTTAATGTATTTTGTGACTGGTTCATCATCGCTGGAACTGGCACTGTCTGGTAGTATGTGCTCTCTCTTAAATAAGTTGCGCCATTTGTTTATTAAGTCATCAGCTAGTTGCTGCAATGAGAAAAATAAGTTTACCAATTAGAGTATCCATATTCTTTCCTCTTTATCAATTAACTTTATTAAAGAAAAATACAGCACTGACACAAGCAAGCGCCAAAAACAAATAAATTTATTCCCATTTCCCGTTGTACAACAAAAGCGAAGTGCTTTTGTTGTACAACTCAATAACAAAATGTCAGACACAATCTAGTGACATGTGAGGTGCTAATTATTGTACTAATTTCTTTAACCAATATAATTGCCACTTATACAGTAAGTAGCTGATGCCCGCGGCTACGTCCGCGTGAATTGAGGTTTTTGGTCACGGTGGGAAATCCTTAGTTTCCAGGATAAAAAGTAGCCTGTGTTATTCTAGACTATAATCTATCTCTGTGCCAAATTTCATCCAGATCCGTTCAGCCGTTTGGGTGTGATTGAGTAAAAACACCCATCCATCCAAACTTTCGCATTTATAATATTTATTATTTGATTATTCGACTGATTAGGTTAGGCTAGCTAGCTTTAAGTTCTATTGTATTGTTTTCAATAAATGGCAAAAAATATATAATTTAACTTAAACTTCTGACTGTACATATAATAGTGAACTTGGACCATAAATTGTATCATTATAAATTTAACTTGGATTTCACAGTTTTATCTAAACTTGAAATAAAACTTGATTCAATGTTTTGACATGTTCAGTCTCATATTGCAGCCTCACTACTCACAAATTTAATAGATTTGGGTATCCGTAACATGTAGTGATGTGGATGTCGTTCCAGCATCTCACATTTCTGACACAGATCAAAGTTGTCACATGTCACACACTTGTATCGGAAACCCTGTACAGGATCCTGGCAGCTGTCACAAATTATGCCTTCGTGCTTCTCTGGAGTGTCAGGTTCATCTGGAATTAATAAGAATCTTTTTGTTACATCAAATTACTCATGCAATATTATACATACTATTATTATAAATGCAAAAGTGACAGTGTGTCTGTCTGTCTCTACATTTTCACGGCCCATCTGTTCAACAGTTTTGAAAGATAAAATTTGGTACAGAGGTTGGTTCAGTCAAAGTTTTTATTCAAAATAGGTACAAGTTACACTTAATGTACATCATACAAAATTAAAATATTTCATAATATCAAATGTCAAGTAAAATTAAAATAAGTAATTAAAAAAAATCTTCAACAATAGCAAAAAAATAAATACCAAAATTAACAATTACTTAATTCAATAATGTACTTTAGTCATATGAATTCATTAAACTTTAGAGATTGTCCATGCATCTTTGTTTGAAATAAACATAGGTTACATCCTGCAACATATGCTACTTTTTATCCTAGAAAATTAGGGAGTTCCTGCTAAGTTAAATTAGGAATCAAAAACTTAACACAAAAGGACAAAGTCGTGGGCATCATCTATCATAAGTAAAGATGCAGTCTGCAGTGCAAAATGCAGACATGTTACAGACATATATTCTACATATATCCAAGTCACCTGTTGAGAGGGTAACAAGATGCAGTTACCTTAGGCATCATCACCAAACAGTGGAGTCAATTATAATTAGGAAATTTATGCAGCTGCAGACTTATATGACTGAGGTTGGTAACATTTTCTTGTAAAGCATATGTGGCTAAGAGTAATGCAAATCAATTGCAATGGTAGTAGAATAGCCAGTTCTTTTCTCATATAAAATAGGAATTACATTGAATAAGTTGTGATTACCTTCATCAATAGACCCTGGCAAGCTCTTGGATGGCAGGGCGTCTTGACTCAAATGCCGGTTCACTATAGAATTGGGTGGAAAGTGTCTAGAACAGAACCTGATAGTTTTTCGAAGCTTTTCCATATCTTTATCCTGCAGGTCATCTCTGCAGGCGAGCTTGAGCCATTGCTTTTGGCTAAAATTTAAAAGTTTTACTTTGGGCAAGATCTTACATATTTATCGATAGTCAATAGCGAGATGAAAATAAAGTCATACCGGTGTTTTTCTTTAGGCAAGCCATAAAAATTCAAATGTTTATGATTTCTGCTATTCCGGTTGCAGCCTGGAATGCAGCAATAATTAACCATGTTTGTTTTTATATATTAACAAATAATCTTGAAATATTGTAATCAAATTGTAAACAGCAACCTTGTGTCTGGTAAACCTATGAGCTAACAAGACTATGGAGAGGGCCTATTCTACTATAGCAGAATAGGTTATACAGATAGCTATCGTATCGACACATTCATATCAAACAGTATGATGTCTCTTTTTAACCATACGACACCTGCGTATGCAAAGAAAGATAAATACATGTTTGACGAGTACTTATTTGTCACAACATCACGTGTAATGTCATGAGCCTAACCTCGTGTGACCGGCTGTGACGGCGACGCCATCTTACGCGCCTAGATTGCTGTCAAAAGATTGTTAACTTCGATGTTTACTCGTAACAATTTTGTGATTTTGGCACCATATCGGTGATAAATGCGACAAGGAATTAGTTTTTCTACTGCTAATTAATGGAAAAAACATGGTTTCGTGTTGTGTTATGCAGTGTGGTGCAAGGAAGAATAAAAATCGACCTCAATTGACCCTTCACAGGTTAGTAATCATATTTTACTAATTATTTCGAAAGTTTAGGTTTTTGTGTAACTTATTGATACATGATGATGATCTATTTGATATTTAATAGGACCCGTTTTAGTCCTATGGCTTTTAACACTAGTATTTCCTTTATTTTAACTTGTTTTGTTTTTGTTCTTTGTTTATTTATCGGATAGTGGTGTGACGTTGAAGTTTATGTATCGATATTATTTTTACAATACGAGTATCTTATTTAATAGATTTCCTGTAAATGAAATTTTGAAAAAGAAGTGGTTGGAATCTATTGGCGCTGAAAATATAAATCCACGTCATAAAACTTGGTATGTCTGCTCGATGCACTTCGACGAAACTTGTTTTAATAAAACACTTGATGTGACAAGATTACGTGACGGCGCAGTGCCTTCTTTTTCTCTTATGGTGGGTATTTTATTTCTCGACTAATAAATAATTAGTAATTTATTAGCACGCTCGTTTTTTTTTTTTAATGAAATTTTGATTTGAATGAATTAAGTATTTGAATTTGATGAAATATTTCGCATTAAATACTAAGCAAGTTAGTATTTAATACGAAATATTTTCATGAAAACAGACAGATGAAAACATGACATTTTCATGAAAACAGATAACTATACTATGCTAAACATAAAATATATACCTACATACATAAAATGATGCCTATGATCCCAGGGGTTGGCACTTGGCAGAGATATAAGTCAATGTATACATCTTGTATGTATGTATGTTTTGTAATGATTGTTGAGAGGTGTATTTAGTTAATATTTGAGAGATTTTTCTTTAATGTTTAAATGATTGAAAAGATTAATTGTTTGAGATTCCTGATATAACCAACAAGCCTCTTTTGCTTGGAACACAAAATGTACCTACCTGAGTTATCAGGTCCTATGGAGGTGGAGTTATCGGATGATAATTTAAACCGAAATGCGGTAAAATAGGGTTAATTTTTTCTTCAAGAATATTTGTGTTCTTTTTCTTTGCCTATTTTGGCTATCGCAAAGTATACTTCTGTATTTGTTATCTACTTTACATTTCCTTATCTAAAAGTATTTTTAATTGTTATAGATTCCTGATAAAACCAGAAAACCTATTTTGCTTCAAAAACAAAATATACCCGAGTCATCATGTCCTCTGGAGGTAGAGTTGTCGGGTGATAATTCAAACAAAAATGCAGTACTTGTAAAGGTAAAATGTGGTTATTTTCTTCCTACACAATATTTACGTTCTTTATTACTTATATTTGACTGTGTTTCTTTAATCTCACTTCACATTTAGTTACTTATTTAAAAGCATTTAAACAATTGTTTTAGATTCCTGATAAAACCAGCCAACATAATATTTTAATTAAAACAAAAAATATACCTGAGTCATCAAGTCCTATGAGGGTGGAGTTAACGGGTGATAATTTAAACAAAAATGCGATACTTGTAAAGGTAACATGTGGTTAATTTTTTCTTCAAGAATATTTATGTTCCTTTTCACTGCATATTTTCGTTATCACAATGTATACTTTGTATGTGTAATCTACTATACACTTGTCTTATTTAAAAGTATTTCCAATTGTTTTAGATTCCTGATAAAATCAACAAACATATTTTTCATGAAACACATTATACATCTGAATTGTCGGGTGATGATTTAAATAAAAATATGCTACCTGTAAAGGTTAAAGGAGTTTTTTTAAAGAGAATTTGTTCCTTTTCACAGCATATTTTTGTTATCACAAAGTACCTATACTTTGTATTTATAGTCTACTTTACATTAATAACTTGTTAAAAAGCATTCTTAATAATTTGCTGTAGATACCGGATGAAACCAGAAAATCTATATTGCATGAAACTCAAAGTACACCAGAGTCAACATATCCTAGGGAACTGGAGATGTCCAATGATAATTTGATCAAGAATGAACTATTTGTGACGGTAATTTTTTTCTTAATAATATTGTTATTTTTCACCACATATATTTGTAAGGAATCAAGTACACACAAATTGGTACAAAATGTATTCTAATGTTTTATTAATCTTTTGGCTTTTGTCAGACATTTTTAAAAACTGATTTTATTCTACTGTTTTTTTATTGTTTTCCAGATTCAGCAAAAAAATGAGAAAATTAATATTTTCACAAATAAGTATAATTTGTTGAAAAAGAAAGTAAGAAGTTTAAATGAAAAGGTACGAAGACGTGATGGAAAAATTGCTCTTTCCTCCGATATCATCAACGATCTTAAGAAAGGAAGATTTATGAGTAATGAAGAAACTCTAATTTTGGAAGAATGTGCAGGACCTAAGGACTTTTTAAAAAGACAAATTGCCAAATCTATGGGTCTACCTTTAGAAAAAAAATATTCCGAAGAATTAAGAAAAGCGTACGATTTTATAAGAAAAACTTACAACACTTGTTTGCCACACTCTCGTACTCTGAGCAAATGGTACCAACATGTTGATGCTGAACCAGGGTTTACAAAAGAAGCTTTTGACGCTTTACGTCTAAAAGTAAAAGAAAGTGTACACACTGTGATATGCGCTTTAACACTGGATGAGATGGCCATTAGAAAATGTCTTACC
Source organism: Erebia palarica (assembly GCA_964035005.1). Classification (NCBI taxonomy): domain Eukaryota; kingdom Metazoa; phylum Arthropoda; class Insecta; order Lepidoptera; family Nymphalidae; genus Erebia; species Erebia palarica. Next base: position 7,386,747 of record OZ035992.1, read on the forward strand.
TGGGATCCAAAAGTACAAAAATTTTATGGTCGGGTTGATTGTGGTCATGATATTAACAGTGACAGTATGGATGAAGCCAGCCAAAGTTTAGTGATTATGGTTACATCAATAAATAGTTCATGGAAGTTGCCAATTGGATATTTCCTTATTGTATCGCTTACTGGAGAACAGAAAGCTTTACTTGTGCGGACAGCAATACAACTCTGTCAAGATGCTGGAGTTATTGTCGTCAGTATTACATGTGATGGTCTGGCCGGTAACTTCAGCATGTTCACATCTTTGGGTTGTAATGTTTTAGATTACCATACAGCAACCAATTTAAGAAGCCATGACATTCCTGTCCATGTATTCATTGACCCATGCCACGCCATAAAACTAATAAGAAATGCCTTTGGAGAAATGCGGGTCTTTGTTGACCCAAAGGGTCGAGAAATAAATTTTAAATATTTGGGAGCTGCTACTAGATATGCAAAAACAGAAAGGTCTTCATCTGGCAACTAAATTAGGCAAGGCCCATATTCTGTTTGAGAAAAAAAAAGATGAAAGTAAAACTTGCTACACAGCTATTTAGCAGCTCAGTAGCAGATGCCCTTGAATTCTGCCGCAACAAACTGAAACTCAAGGGGTTCAAAGACTGTAGTGGCACTGTAAACTTCATAAATATTATGAATGACATTTTTGATGTACTCAATAGCCATTCCATTCACCCACCAGGTTGGAAGAAAGCCATGTGCCCTCAAAATATTGGCTTTATAAGAGCATTCGTTCAAAGCGCTATCGATTACATACAAAAATTAAAACTTCCCTCAGGCCAGTTATTGGTACAATCACGAAGAAAAACTGGATTTGTGGGTTTAATCATTGACATGAAAAGTGCATTGGCACTTTACGAGCACTTGGTCGAAGATACCCAAGTTTTAAAATATATCCCGCTTTACAAATGTAGTCAAGACCATCTGGAACTATTTTTTTCGTCTATTAGAGCAAGGGGAGGCTTTAATAATAACCCTAATGCAGTCCAGTTTCGAGCGGCATACAAGAAACTGCTCATAAGAGCAGAAATTCGAGAGGGTGGAGTTGGTAACTGTATTCCTCTTGAGCAGATAAATATACTGACTTGTTCAAGCAAGAACCCAGTTAATTCGATCAACCAGCTAACACAGAGAAACGATTTCGTCGAAATATCTGAAGATGAGAGTGATCTTTATGGGTCATATGTCGAATATTTAGAAACGACCAACTTAGATGAATACATAAATAGTGTGTTGGAATACATTGCAGGCTTTGTGACGCGGAAGTTGTCACGGGAAATAAAATGTGACATATGTTTATCCCTTTTGATTGGGGAAGAAAACCTTGACAGCTTGATCTTTCAGAAGTCTCGAGGTGGGCTTCAGTATGCGTCTGATAGAGTTGTGGATATTATAAAGAAAACAGAAAATTTGATAAAACCTCACCTCACGAACCAGAGGAAACTGGAAAATTATTATTTATATATTTTAAAATTTTTGACGGAATATTTTGACATCGAAAAGGTTTTCTATTTGCCACTCAACATCGAGCATAATATCAATCACCGGATGTTGCTAATTAAATTGATTATTAAAGCATAAATTGATCTTAGATTCCGACGCCGCTCAAAACAAATTACTGATAGAGTTTCGTTTAGAAATCATTATAACAAATTAATTTTGTTTCGAAATGAATAAACGCAAATAATATGATAATATGCTACCATTATTAAGGAGCAACTACCTAAAAAATAATTAATTTATAATAAATCACCATATTTCCTTTATTTATTTTATTAAATATTTTTATACATTATGTAGCGTTATTTTTATTTTATTTACCTTTTCAAACCAATTTCCCTTTGTGCCGATTTCACCAACGTCGAATGACGTTTGATCGAAGAATAAATTGGGCGCATATGATGTTTCTGTACTGAGAACTTGCCAAAATATCAAATTTATTCTCAGATAAGACTTATTTTACGTTGATGAAATCGGCCCTTAGAATAATGATTTTTAATTATTTGTTATTCTTATACATAATGTTAAAGAGAATTTTAAAATTAGTGCAAAGGTACCTATTATATTCGCACACACGGAAACTTTATATACGGTTCGTTTAAAAATAATAATAACATCTAAAGAGCAACTTTTCTTTTTAATACTATAGAATAATCACTAGGTACTTTTTTTTACTTTTCACTATTCCTCTAGACGCTCTCCAAGTCCGTGTTTTTATCAGGCATTTTTTTAAGTTCAAGATAAGTCCGAAACAACTAAGAACGAATTCAGGCGCATTAAAATACTTTTATCGATAATCGATATAATATTTTATTTATAAACCCTAGAAGAAGTAGCCATCTTACGCGCCATGGTTTTCGTAGGTAGTCACGCTAATTTTGTAGGTAGGGCCGGTCCATTTATTTGTTGTGTCAGAGGATTGTAATATACTGTTTTTTTTTAATTTAACTGGTTTAACGGCTCTGGATTCTAGTCCGTCTGAGTTTTTGATATTATGGAGGGTAGGTTTTGAAGTAACATCTCTGCATACAAAAAGTGTCCGTCGAAATGCATTGGGGGCGCCACATTAGCATCAGGGGAAATAAAAAGGAAGCGCCAAATATTATTAGAGTAGGTTTGAGAAATAAATAGGAAAAAAAAACATTCTTATTGTGTACAACGTAAGTTGTTGAAATTTTCAATAATTAACTACTTTAGTCGACAATAATATTAAATTTTTTAACTCAGCATACTTCACTTCAATCTACAATTGCTACATTCATACCCTACCCTTTGCTACACCAACGCCACTGTGGAAGGTTTTTGATCAAAGGTTATGAATGGTTATTTAAAGCAACCCTGGACACTTTTTCAACTTTTCTCCGAGATGTTACTCCTCTACTCTACCCTTCCCTACCCTAAGTAAGTTTGCATGCTCAGTTTGTATGCCAGGTTTGCCTGTGATTCTCATAGATAATTTTTTGTGATGTGGTAAGTTTTGATCGTGGTAAGACAATGCTCCGGATTCTAGCTTTTGTAAAAATATTAGTTTTCACTTTAGTGCCTACTGCCAGCTAGGATGATGCTAGAGAACGACAGAATGCTGTATTTTTTTAAAACAATACCAAAGTCCACTGCATCGATGCTTTGTCAGAGACCGATTGGAAGATTCCGTTGATGTAATCGATTTTAAAAACCGAAAAATATTTACCGGTTAAAGAGATTTTTCCACCCTTATCGATTCAGAAATATGCACGTCGGATTTGACATTGACAATTTAAAATATTGATGTCAAATGTGGAAGCTTTTTTTTTCTGGTCGGTGCTAGAAAGCAAAATTTTAAATTGTTTTGTTTTATTTTATGTCTAGCTGATGCGGCTAGCGTATAGCTTATCAATGTTATCCTAATTATTAAGTATAATTAAAATACTTAGAGGTTGCGCTGTGCGGTAAACCAGTGACATCAATGTGTATACAGTTGAAGACAAATCAAAGTGATTTTGACCATGGATCCCGGCGGAGTATCCAGTAAAACTGGTAAAAAGGATGGCGAGCCCTCACCATCGAGCAAAGCTGTGACATCGGTAAGTTTGAATACAATTATTACCTCAATGTTACTTACCCCTGGCAGATAAGTAAACGGTTGGTAAGTAGTACTCTTACGTACGTTCGAAGACCACTGGCCTCGTACTTATACAGTAGGCGATTAAAGTGTTGGTACCGCTTGGCCTATACCATATGAAGTCTCCTGTAGTTCTTATGTATATATAATCAGATTTCATATAACAGCTTTTCCCCTGTAATATGTGTATAACAGGGGAAAAGCTGTTATATGAAATCTGATAGTTTTAATTATACTTCTTCTGAAGTTCATCCGTAAAAATACTAGAAAGGATACTTTTTTTAAATGTTTCATTCTTTTCACTCAAAAACTAAGAGTAACCTGTATAGTCCCACCAACTTATCTGGCCTGGTGGCTAAAATTGGAACTAATTTTTATGCATGTTTAGATTACCTAACATTAACATTATTATTATTATTTTTTTTACATGTTTTATGTTGTTTTTAGTTATTTTAATATATACTATAGTGACACTGTCTTGGGGTCGGATAAGTTTTGTGGAACATAAGGTTCAGTAATTATACAGCTTTAATTTGACAGCCACAATTACCTTTGATTTACTAGTGAGTGCTTCATGTCTAGGTGTCTCTGGACTCTATTTTCAGAGGCATTTTCTAAGTGCTATAATTGAGATATGTGATGTATTTGTTTTGCTGTAATAATTGTATCAATAAATTCTATGTTTTAATAATTAACTATCGTGATAGGGGACAATAGTTTTTTTAATCCGTTTCAAGTAACCCCTGGCTGCTATCTCACCTGGTGATAAGTCACAATGCTGTCTATGATGGTATAAGTAATCAATTTCCACTTAGCATCATACCAGAATGCTAATTCCCTTGGCGCATCTTTCCTGGTAGGGTAACAGTATAGGCTTTCCAAGCTTTTGATAGCAACTGAGTTTGGGAATAGGGAAAACCAGAGAAAATGCACAAATTATTTACTAATTTAACGAATAAGAAAACATTTTTGTCACAGTTAGTTTAATTGGGGTTCTCTATAGCCAACAGGTAAAAGCAAGACTCCAGTACAGTTGGCGCCATCAAGAAAAGGTGTGGAAAATGCTAAGAAGAGGCTCCGCGCTTTTTCCATACAGAAGAAAACTGCAATTACTCCTATAGTTGCTCCCAAAGCTGCTACATCATCCAGCAGTAAGTAATGCTAACTAGATGGACACAAACTACCTTTGATGCCAGCAAATCTTAATCCATATTAATATTATAAATAGGAAAGTGTGTGTCGGTCTGCTACACTTTCACAGTACTTTAAGGGCTAGATTGTTTCCCAGGGAAGGACAAAAGTTACTTCTTATCCTGGAAAATTAAAGAGTTCCAGTGGGAATAAAAAAAACCTTAATCCACATGAATGAAGTTGCAGGCATCATCTAGTAGAATAATTACTTAGACTCTAAGCTGTTAATTCTCTGGTGGGTTACCAGCAAATTAACAGCTTAGCTTAGCACCAGCGGTTAGAGTGATATTTTTAATAGTTTTTTAGTAATTTTTACTAAGTAGTTTTGTTGTTGTTTTGTTATAGCGGTACAAATAAAGAGTATAGTCCCACAAACTTATCTGACCCAGTGGCCAAAATTGGAACTAGTTTTTCTGCCTGTTTAGTTTTTGTTTTAATTTTATTTTTCATAGGTATTTTTTGTCACTGGGTCAAATAAGTATTGTCGGACATAATAATATATTGGGTATAAGTAATAATAATTCTCAACATGTTAACTTTATTATTGACTAGTAACCACTGTGGGAGTCCACGAAGTCCACAACTTTGCTCCTGTCCATGAAAGAAGTTTCGAAGAATTCATCCCTTGTCTATAGTAAATAGATTCTATGTGAAATATTTGTAGGTTTCTACTTTCTAGATCCATGGCTCTGAGCATGGGCTTTTTATAGGTAGAGATGTTAATCAGTTTTACATAAAAAGCAGGGATGTTACGGAAATAAAATTTCCAATCTGAACACTGATACGAATATGCAATTATTTTCGATTATGTGTTTTTAAATGAATTATTCGGAATAGATAGTCAGGATAATTATTAGATTTTTAATTAGCGCAGTATCTTTAATTAGTGTCGGCCAGGCAAAAACATAACCTGTCACAACATATTGTCTCATTTAGACTATCCAAAATTATTTGAAACCTTTATATCTGATTTAGTTACGGTATTGATTATGATTAATAGATATTTATTTTGGATATCCTCCTTAAAATCCCTGATAAAAAGATTGTGGTTATGGTTCACAGCTACAACAACAGTAATCATCGGTAAATTGAGTGGTGTGAAGGTGACCCCCAAAGTTGAGCCAGATCCAGAACTGAAAAAACTGAAGCCTCCTAAACCTAAAAAGGCCTCTTGTCAAGGTATTTGTTACTTTGTTTACTTGACTAAAAACTTCTTTGTGTTGACTTTGTGTTGAAATTGGGAAGGTGAAAAAGCTTGAAAGGTGGGTACCTCATGAATTGAGTGCAGCAAACTGACAAACGCGCGTCGACTGCTGTGTTACATTACTCAACTGGCATAATAATGAAGGGATTTTAAATCGAACCTGTGATGAAAAGTGGATCCTGTACGATAATCGGAAACGCTCATCACAATGGCTGAACCCTGGCGAACCAGCCAAATCCTGCCCTGAAAATTGACTCAAAGAAAATTACTTTGAGCGTTTGGTGGACTAGTGCCGGTATTATTCACTACAGCTTTCTTTAATCTGGCCAGACGATTACGGCGGATGTCTGTTGTCAGCAACTGCAAACCATGATGGAAAAGCTAGCTGCTAAATAACCAAGGCTGGTCAATCGCTCTAGGCCACTGCTGCTTCAGAACTACGCTAGACCACACACTGCACAACAGACGCCTACCAAATTAGAGGAGCTTCAATTGGAATGTCTAAGACATCCACCGTACTCCCCGGATCTTGCTCTAACAGATTACCATTTTCTTCAAGGGAAAAAGTTCAACTACGATGGAGCAGTCCAAAGCGCCTTCAAAGATTTTATTGATTCCTGTCCGAATGGTTTTTTTTAGTAAAGGGATCAAGAACTACCTATGATATGGCAAAAGTGCATAGATAGCAATGGTACATACTTTCATTAAATAAATATATTATATTTTAAAAAAATCTACTTTAGGGAGGACCCTTACAAAACGCCAATTTCATATGTAAGGACCTAATATATTATATTAATTTAATGTATGTCTATATGTGTATTTTATATTTTAACTATAGTATGTATGTTTATGTAAGTATATTTTATACTTTTGTTATTTTTTATTTTTCTTTTATATGCATCGACCACATGAGCTCCTAGACCCAGTGTCATCAGCTTTATATGCTCGGGTTGCCTTTAAAAGATCATTTTAGTGATAAGGCCGCCTTTGTGCAGTTTCCTGTCTTCTGTATTGTATGCATAATTTTGTACCGATGTGTTAAGATGCAATAAAGACTTATACTACTAGTACTACTACTTTCATAAAAAAATTTGCATGCTTCAAATAATAGTTTTTTTTTATATTCTCAGATTCTTATGTTGAAGTTCGAAAGCGCACCCTCTCAGATATAGAAGACATGAAGAGAAAGATGGAGCTAGTAGAGCTTGGCATACCACTTGGCCTCATTTGCCCAACGTCCACCAATGAGAAGGCCATGCCTACCAAGGCTATGCCACCTATTAAATCCTTACTTGGTAAGCTAAATAAATATTTTTTTAATAATATTTAATTACAATAGGCTCGCGCTTGACGACAATTTTTTTTTTACTTTTGCAAGGGACCCTTCCACCTGAATCAGTGTAGTGTAATAATATTTAGGAAGAAAGGGTCCCTAATTTGATCCTTATTGCTGTGTTATAACCGACGCTCTATCTAGCGGCCACGCCCACCCTTACCTCAGGGCTCTGTGGAAAGTGCAGTGTAATAGGCCTATTAGCCCTTGCCTGCGACCCCACCCCACGGCAAGCGACGATGCAGTCTAAGATGGTAGCGGGCTCACCAGATTTTTTTATTTAAATAATTCTAGCAAGAAACCGTTTTCGAAGTGGCGGCACCCTTTTACTGTTTAAAATAATTAACGGGCTCACCTGTTAGGGGCATGGCAGCTAATTAAACCCATACCACTATACTATGGTTAGTGCAAAGCAATGATGATGTCTAGGTTAGAACATATTACTTGCCTAGAAGATGCCTATTCACTCTTGCCTTGAGGGTACTTAAGTTATATCAATATGTGGCAGGAAATATGTATGCCAGAAAGGTATAAGAAAGAGTTTATCTAATTTTGTAATAAAAGTTAATTTTAAGCCTTGTTGTTTTATTTGGTGCTACTTTGAGGGTGTCTAATTTAAAAATGAATGCTCTTGCAATATAAATAAATTGGAGTAGTATACATAATTGGTTATTTACCAGAGTTTAGAGTTCATGACTCTATGGTTATGAACTTGCTGGTTAACTAGTGTTTAAATGACGCGACTATATAATATTTAGAACCATACGAAACATTTATTTTTAGATTACGTCCTCTACTGAGAATTCGTCTTTTTATTTTGTCTTTATGTCGCTTATTTATTTCTTAGAGGGATGATGCCTATTAAATATTGATAATTACTTACTGATTATTAAATAGACCCTCTATTGCGAGGAACGAAAAATCCACGTCCATTTTTAGTTGCCAGTTTGATAACCATTAAAGAAAAAAAGTGCGTCAAAAGTTGATGACATCGAAGTATGTATTTCATACTAATTCCATACAAAAAGTGCGTTTTGAATTTTGATAAACAATAGGGATGATGCCTATATGTTAAAAATAAATTATTTCTTGCTGATCATGAAATAGAGGATCTTCCAAAACCTAAAATTCACATCTTCTGTTAATTTAAGTTTGATAATCATTTTAAACTATCGATTGAAGAAAAAATAATTGCGTTTGTAATTTCATGATGTCTCAAACAAACTTCCATATTAGAAGTGCGTTTTTAATTTTGATAAAGAGTTGCTGATTTGATTAATTGGCAGTTGGCCAACCGCCCCTATTCATCTCTCTCTATTTTTCTCTTTTCCCTTTTTGTTTTATTGTGCTAATTATTATTTTTGAGTTATTAAAAACGATTTCTGCTTATCACCACCTAATGCACGTAGGCCGCAACTTTCGAGTTAGTTGTAACACGCCTAACATGCCTGATCGGCGACATGTACCCAAACGCATTAATAGTAAGTTAAGACTGCACCGAGACCTATTTTTTCACCCATAGAATACTCGACTTAATGTACCAGCAAGATCCAATCACCCTTAATCTAAAATTTTAGTATGGATGGTTCTCTAGAGACGCGGTACGTCTCCATAGAAAAGACGTAGACCACGTGAATTACTATCGCGTCGCGTCGTATCGAGTGGCGATTGTGGCGTTTGTCGCTGACGTAGACGGCATTTTACGATAAAATGCCTCTAAAACGTATATACATTTTTTTGATCGTCTAAGTATACCTTATCGATTTAAATAGGTTTCAGACTGCGATACCACTATAGTTGAAATTCGGCCGGACCATAGACCATAGGCCACTAATCTTCGGAAAGAAAGTGACTTTGCGTAAAAATCGAAATTATAGTAGACTAACTTACTAAAGTTGCCATCAATCACAAAACTTTTCGGACGTTTTTGATGATGTTTTATAAAAGCGATTGGAAGTCTTGTTTGTATAGTAAGTAAGTAAGGCAATGACTACATGAAATCGGCGAGAAACGCAAATATACCTCGACTGTATTCACTGAGCGTGTTAAAACAACGTATGCTTTACAGGGGCTTAAAAATACTCAACTCGTTGTGTTTTAAGCTAAACTATTTAATTATATTAACGGAGTTCTTGTCAATCTACTATAACGCACGTTTACTGGCGATTATGGTACTTACCGCTACTAAAATTCATTGTTCGATATGCCGTATTATCGTCGATGTCATGTAGTCTAAGGTTCTAGTAGAACTTTTCTTAGTAGAACGTTATAACTAGTTCCACATTTCCACTTCTTAGAGCTTCGATAGATCAAGGTGTAGTTGCTCATGTTCATGTTACATACCAAACAATATCATTATTCATCAAAACTTTCATTTGCTAGAAGTTTTTGTATGCAGGGTGTATAGTAAACAGTAGCCCAAACTATAACTTTTCACATTTTTTGGTCTCTACTTATTTCATCTCATTTGTCATATGGCCGAATGCAAGAATGTCTTTGCATGTTTAATAGCGTCTTTTGAAAATGTCATATATGATACAAATATCAAAAAGCTTAGAAATGGGATGTCCTTAAACACCCGTATGCGTCTCAGTAGTTGGCCGTAACTTCATTAACAAAGTAATTCGTTTCATTATGAATGTCAGTTACCATTAGTCTTGTAGTCTTGTTACAGTAATACACACCTACATTACATTTAGATTTTACCGTATCCATAGCTTAGCTAGTAGTTACTTTAGACGTATATTAGTTAAGTATTTAATTAGTATCTAGACATTAGACATGTTTTGCGACGTAATGCAAAATAATAGTGCACTTCTTGTTTTAATTAGCATTGATTATTTGTAGATCCAGCGAAAGTAGACGAACTTATTCGTGAAGCAAAAAAAGCAAGACAGGAGGGCAGAGAATTCAAATTTGATTATCATAAGCTGCTACCTGATTATGATAATCCGTTTCAAAAGAAAAAGGATGAACCTTCATCACAACCACTACACGAGAAAGAACGTAGATCGGAACGCCGCAGGAGCGAGTCAGAAAGAGATAGGAGAAGATATGAGATTAAAAGACATGACTACAAAAAAGACGCAAAATACAAAGAGAGAGACAAAGATAAAAGATATGATGATTCCCAAAGAGAAAATACAGATGAGAAAGAGGCAGAGGTGAATCTCAACGATTATTTAGTCTGTGACAGTTGGTCTTTAGAAAATGATGATAAGAACAGCACGTCAAGTCCTAAGGTTTTAGACAAAACAGTTCTACCACCCGTGCCACCGTTACCTACTGCGCCAATCCCAGAACAAAAAATCCCTTTACCACCAGAACCTGTAACACCAACACTCAAAATTAATGAAACTTTGAAAACGATTGCTGTAGATAGTCCGAAAGCTAGTGCTGCGCCAATTAAAATCGAAAAATTACAGCCAGTAATGGATTCCTTCAAATTTGAAATAGATCCTAACGACGATGAAATTCTGGATATATTTGACGAAGATTCCGATTTGGATAGATACGCTCAAGAAACGAAAGCTAAAATTCGCCCTTATTACGACTCTCCTGATAAGAGTATCGTAGATTACGATCAAGATAATGAGAATTCCTCTACGGACGGTGGTTTTAATGATGACACATTTTTAGAATCTGTGATAAGAGAAATAAAACAAGAAAATCTGAGCGATGAGGAAAGTCAGGATAAGGGTTTAGTTGAGTACGACATGTCTCCAATTAAAGAAGAAAGTCCTGAAGTTAGTAGGCGGAGTTCCGTTACTCCAGAAATAGATGAAAAAATGTTGAATCAGAGTCAAAGGAGTGACCATTCCGAAGGTTACAGATCTGATAGTTACAAAAGTGTTGATACTGTTGAAAGCGGGTATAAATCCGTTGACAGCTTCAGGCTGTCTGTAGAAAAGGAGTTGGATGAAGTTTTGGAGGCGAAAATGGCCAAATCGACAGTCGATTCTTTGGAGACGTGGAGTTTCGTCTTGAAGATCTGTCAGCCGTTGCTTTTTAGGCACGATAAAAACAAATGTTACAAGTAAGTCATTTTATTTGCGGTTTTATATTAAAAAAAGAACTACGCTTTGTTTTGAGTAATTTGTAATTCTCTTTTATCCCTATTTTTGAACATTCATTTTTATCATTTTGGTGGGAGACTTTTACTGATTTAAAACAAGTTAGAAAGAGACTACGCCCACGTCATACAGTAATAATCGGTGGCAATTTTTTTTGTCGGTGAGAAATTAAACATATAGATTGCAATATTGAAACGCACACTTCCTACAAAAAGTCGATCAAAAACAATTCGATTGTCGGTGGAAAATATAAGGCTTAGAAGTTGAGTCGGCCTACTATCGGACCTACAAAGGGTTTGACGTGGGCGGAGGCCCTTATAGGTAGGTAGTAAATTTTTGGTGTTCGTAAGTGCTTTCATCGAATTAGTTTTGGATTAATTATTGATACAAAATTTGCCACAATTTAAAGCGAATTAGAAGCTAAAACCAGAATACGCCAGTTACGCAGTAACATTTGAATTTCAGTGTTCATAATTCATAATTATTGTAACATTAAATAAGTCAATATAGTTCCATTAATCTAACATGGCAATATTGAATAATATTTAAATCTTTTGACATTACAGTAATTCTTATTGATAACCAACTAAATATTGACCAATATTTTTTTTTTATATACCAGACATATTTTAAATTTAAACTTTATATTATTAATTATATTGTAAAGTAATAATTCTAAATAATGTTATATTTATTGTAATATAATTTTTGCACACTGTCTCTGACAGTAGATTGTGTACGGGAAGCTATTACTTACTTACGTACTTATATTATACAGCTATTATTACCTACAATTTTGCTAAATAAATGATTTATGATTTACTAGAGAATGCCCGCGACTTCGTGCTTCGTGGTTTGAGGTTTTTGGTTTCCCGCGGGTACTCTTACTAGCCTATGTGCTATTCCAGACCATAATCTAACTCTGTGCCAAATTTCAGCCAGATCCGTTTAGCCGTTGGGGCGTCATTGAGTAACAAACATCCATACATCCATCAAAACTTTCGCATTTATAATATTAAGTAAGTATATTAAGTATATATGTTTACGATTTGTTTTACAGAGAAACCCGTACGAGTCCCAAATTGTGGTACACGGAGAATCCGAAGGCGTGTAGTTGTGTGAAGGACCGCAGCGTTGTCTATGACGAGCTCGAAATGTGCAAGATGGCGCTCGTCGACCGCGTCTATGGATGTGACCAGTGAGTTGAGTGTGTGTGAGTGCGCGTGTGCATGCGTCTGTGGGTGCGTGTTTGAATTTACGTTTTTTTTTAATTTATTATTATAAAAAACTTAATACACGCGGACGCGGGTATCATCTATTACGAACATAATCCTTTGCTACCAAACGTTAAAAAAAAAAACGTACAAACGTGTCGACGGTGCGTGCGCGTTGCGAGCGCAATTTCTTAGCTACATCGCGGGCATCATGTAGTAAATTAATGAATAAAAAGTTTGTCGTTAGTATGAGATTTGATTCCCAGAATCGTCTTGACTAAGATTTGGTTCCCAGAATCGTCTTGACTTAGCGTGTGGTGTTATCTATTAATATACAGCGCTTGTGAAACCAATATGCATGGGTAGCATTTGAGTGTGTGTATGTTTTTGCGTGTAAGCACGCGTACGTGCGTGCAAGTGTTTATATTCGGTGGTAAAGGTAGTTCATTCTTTTTCGTATGCGATATCATGCGATCAGCTATCAGATTTTTTCTTCTTACCTTCTGAAAAATATATCCAGGGCTTGGCAGCTTAACTTAATAAAAAAACATGACTCTTTCAAGGATCCCGGAAGCGCCGTTCCCAAAGACGCGCAAGTGGTACCCTCTGAACAGTTTCAACTCCACGGAGAACACTCCAGTCCCACTGTCCAGCGAGTGGGAAGCTGAGGACAGTCAACAGGCTGATAGAAGTGATATGGGGTCCAATTGCGCCACTCCGCTGAGGAGCGATGAGCTGTCACTGGACAGGGAGTATCAGAGGTGAGTGACAAAATGTCCTCCCAACTGAACTTGGGCAATCTCTCTGGAGATTGGCCGTTTAGAGATTTACGCGGGAGATATTTTAGTGTACAAGTGTGTGCGCCAACATAGGCGCACTCTCTATTTCCTTATTCTCACAACTCGATGAGACGGAAAATCCGACATGACCGAGAGAGATCAGGCGTAATATTGAGCTTTGTGTGTTTTCCAAGGCTCGGGGGCTATACACCGCCAAATTCGTAACTAAGAGCTAGAACAGAGAATATCTGGTCGGAAAACTCGACACTTAATAGCGCGTCCCGGGAATCGAACCCAGGACCTCGTCAGTCGAACAAGCTAACCTGTAAACCGACGAGGCAATTATAGTTGAGGACCTGTAAATTGGCATAGAGTGCATGGCATACTTTATCCCGGAAACTTGAAGATTACCCCCGGGATTTTTAAATTCACGCGGACGAAGGCGGATTCCACACTGCGACGCGGCGGGGCGGCGTTGACCATATGTATATTAGTGTGTATATGTCACCGTAAAGTTGTAAAAACCATTAGATTGTAATCTAACTAGCGAAATTATAAACTGTCGACAGATTACATTTGAACGCATTATTTTTTGGTAAATTGTAATCTGTTAGGTATATTAACCCGATAAAACCAAAGTGCCCTATCTGGTTATTTATGTCGAAACCTAACCTAACCTACAAGAAATAGACAAGAAAATGTAAATACAACGAATACTTCAAAAATTGACACTCAGAAGGTTGAACGGTTCACAATCTGTCGACAGTGTACAATTTCGCTAGTTAGATTACAATCTAACATTTGTTGCAATCTTACGGTGATACATACAAAATAAGCGCAGTACTACACATTAACAACGCCTTTCCGCGTGTTAAATTAGTACGCAGCAGAGTGGCATTCGTCTAAGTTGCCAGCATCATCTAGTCTTTATATTATGCGTTCCAAAGACACTATGATAATTATGTCTAAAAGGTTTATGGAAGCTGTGTGGCCAGATGTCGTAGATGCTAAGGCAGAAACATCCAGAAGCACAACCCCGGTCCGCCAAGAGTCCAGAAAGAAGAAGAAGGAATCGCCAGAAAAGGACCTAGAAGAGAAGAAGCCAAAGAAGATAAAGCTTAGCAGTGAGGGCTGGAGCCAGGAGTCCGATGTTGAGGAAGAAGAAAAAAGGTAAAAACTTTTTAACTTTAACCGTAATTACACTTGTAAGTTTTAATTGGGAAAAATAGGGACTGCCGACAGAAGTGAAAACGAATATTTTTTTTTTATTAAAAAATAAAATAATAATAAACATATTTACAATATAAACCTTAAAACTAAGGCATTCAAGTTAATTTTCGAATGTACTATATTTATACTTAAGACCTTTTGTCTTAAGAAGAACGGTGTCGTTCACGCGTGACCGACACCGTTCCACATTTTTACCCCCTACCAAAAAAGTGCTCAACGCGCCTAATAAAGTTTTCACTTCAATACCTACTTTTAGTAGTTAAACGTGGTAAGCGTGGTGACAAGCAACCGAAAGACATACTTTACATGTAACTGTAACCAACTTCTTTTCAAATAAAAAACTTCTTTCCTTTCAAATTTACAATTAATAAAGTTAAAAAAAATACTTTGCAGTAGGTACACCGAGTATATGTTATTACCGCTGATTTATAAGAAATTTTGACGACTCCGTGGCGCAGTGTTGTCTTAATGTGTGTAGTAGATATGTAGTGCCATGGTTATCATCGTAAGCATCCAAAGGGCAAGAACCCAGGGCCGTGAAACCAGATGCAAAACAAGGAAATAATTGTGTGTAGGTAAACAAAAAAATCTGTTACGAAGTTGTTAAAAAAGTTTTAAATATTTCATTTTGTCTGCAATAAAAAAAAAAAAAATTACCATAAAGAAATCCGATCACAAAAAAACATTTGAGAAGTAAACGCGACGTTGGTTCCGTCAAGATACAGTGGCACAAGTATTAGGTTGCATTTTCGGTGAGCGGAAGCGGAATAAAACACGCTGCGTTTGTGTTTTCGGTGTCCGGTAGCGGAATATGTCAACTACCCTACATGAGCGATACACTCCGCAACTTTCGTCTGTAGTAATAATATTCGTCCGAGTATAATTTTCGCGATTTATTTTGCGCGTACAGATTTCACTTACTCCTACAATTTGTATCAAAACAGTATTTTTCTTTCCGCGCGAACTATATATGCAATTGCGAATGTAGCGTAACTTGTTTACGATGTCGCGATCCACTAATGACACTCGCCCTTCCCGCCGCGATTTCCGCTGTAAATGTATGGTTGTCGGGAGCGTATGGTGTATGCTCCAGAGGCAATAGGAAGATCTTCCTCCGAGCCGGTGCTGTGCTTGGGGATCCCAGCAGCTTTACTGTTGTAAGTTGAAAGTTCTAGTACAATTCCGAAAGAACTTCATTATCGTGATGCGGCGGCACGTAATTGGCTAACGTGTCTGCGTCGTTTATACGTCATGTTAGCATGTAGATATGCGTGCACCTACATGTTGACCGCAAATATGTCATCTGCCCTCCGAAAATGCAGTCGTTTTAACAGCAACCTTGAATTGTCACTTTGGCACTTGTAAGTTCCAAAGGTGAAAGTGACTATTCGAATTTGCCGTTTTGACATAGTGGGCGTCGTTGCGTATAAAGCCTCGCTAATTGACAATTTTTTATTAATTTTTTTTGAAGTGAAACCTTTAGGCGGGTTGAGCACTTTTTGGTAGGGGGTAAAAATGTGGAAACGCGCGTTACCGTTCTTTTTAAGACAAAAGGTCTTCAGTATAAAATAGTACATTCGTAATTAAACTTTTAATGCCTTAGTTTTAAGATTTATATTAATTAGTGCTGTGGAACCGTGACCGACACCTCGCGTTGTTACGAAGACAAAAGGTCTTAAATATGAATATAGTACATTCGTAATTAAACTTTAATGCCTTAGTTTTAAGGTTTAGATTTGAAATATTTTTATATTTTTGTTTTTTTTTAAATATTCGTTTTCACTTCTATCAGCAGTCCATAAGACTGCCAATGTTTTTTAGTTTGATTGATTGCCTGTTACGCAAAGTAATATGTCATTGAGACGCCTTGCGCGTTTTTCTTAGTTACGAAAAACTTTGCGTCAAAATATAAATTATTTTTTACAGTAAAAAACAGAAAATGGGCAAGGAAAAGGCTAAGTCACGTAAAAGGAAGCACTCCACCTCTACGCTGTCTTCCGCAACTGATACCGACGAGGAGACGAGGAAAAAGAGAAAACTGCTTAAAAAAAAGGTAAAATAATCCACACTAATATCATAAATGCGACACATCTCTTCGACCGATTATGATGAAATTTAGTACAAAGATAGGTTGCATTCTGGGGAATCATAAATGCGAAAGTGTGTTTGTTTGTAGGTTGAGGACTTGGAGAGTGACATAGGCTATTTTTATCGCGGAATATAAAGGACTTTCCACATAAAAAAACTTAAATCACGCAGACGAAGTCGCCGGCATCAGCTAGTAATTTGAATATCAATTATTCAATTTGATTATCAGTAACAAATTTTAACAAAAAAGGACAAATTTTCAGGCAATAAAGAAGGCAAAATCAAAGTCGGCAAAACGTCGGCGTATGGGACGAAAGCTTTTGAAGAAATTAAAAGAAAAGCAAAAGAAAAGACGCAAAGAAAAAGATGCCGAGGAAGACAATAACGGTAAATATTTTTTTCATTGTTATACTTACGAACTGTAATTTCAAAAAGATCTAAAGTTAATGTATGGGTTTACTAAATAGATGTAATTTATTTATTAAAAAAATTACATCTATTATTCTTTCAATATCTGCTGACGGAAAATAAAATTATATTCATGTAAAATAAACAAATTGAATTTGCCATTTTCACGTTAAACGAAACGCAATATTGACGTTAATCGTTTAATTTTACACTTAAGATAAGAAAAAAGAAAAGAAATCAAAGAAAAAGAAGCAGCAGAAGTTAAAAAAGAAAGAGTTAAAAAAGAAGAAGATTAAATCCCAATCGAGCAGTTCAAGCTATTCTAGCAGTGATTCAAGCGATTCCGAGTCAGAAGACAGAAAGACAAAGAAAGCAAAGAAGAAAGGTTTAGCAGGAAAGAAGAAGGTGAAGAAGTTAAGAAAGCGGTCAACTTCGGACTCGACGCAGAGTGAAGAGTTGTTTGATGTGAATATATTGAATAATATTAAAACTGAAAGGTCAGTATTACATAGTAGGTACATCTGCCGAGCACGAGTTTTCTCTCTCTGCTCTTTCTCTCTCTGAGCAAGAGAAGGTTAATAGAATTTTAAAAAAGTAAGTAAAACTTCTAATACAAAACAATCTTTTATCTTGTAAACATCTTAATCACGAAGTTAATTAAGAACTTTGAAAAATTCCTAATTCATTCCTGATATTTCTCGTACTATACAAAAACACACACACACGCGCAAACACACACACACACACACCCACTCACACACACACACACCCACTCACACAGTGCTACTTTTGGGGGCCGGTAGTGTCAATAGGGATGATGTTTATATCAAAAATTTTAAGTTTGATAAAGAGTTGCTGATTTGATTGAGTTGTCATCATCCCTATTGGCCTTTATTTCAACGTTAGTAAAGTCACAACAACATAGTGTCTTTCAATTAGAATAAATTGCGTCGGCGGACTACTTCTTAGTATTTAAGATAGTTTATAAGTTTAAGATAAAGTTAAATTTCTTATAAAGTCAAATTTTTAGGCCAGATTGTAATTTTAGTTAATATAGGTTGTATATGTCACCGTAAGATTGTAAAAACCGTTAGATTATAATCTAACTCGCGTAATTGCAAACTGTCGCGAGTTAGATTATAATCTAACGGTTTATACAATCTTACGCTGACATATATACTCATAATACAGACTTCCTCGTTGGTCTAGTGGTTCGCATGTTCGACTGCGGCCGACGAGGTCCCGGGTTCGGGTCCCGGGTCGGGCCATAATTAAGTGTTAGGTTTTTCCGATTAGGAATTCTCAGTACTAGCCCGGAGTTAGGAAGTTGGGGGTGTTTAACCCCTGTGCCTCGGAGAGCACGTTAAGCCGTCGGTCCCGGTTATTGTCACTAACATGATGATAATTAGCTCTCTAGGGTCTAAGCTCTAATTCCCTCACTCCTATGATAATGGAGGCCCGTGCCCAGCAGTAGGACGTTAATGTGCTGTAGTGGTGGATACTCATATTAATAGTGTGAAACGCGCTCAATGGCTACATTAACTAATAACTAACTAATATTTTTTAGGTTAACCGACGACGAAATAGCAGGACACAAAATGATGGACTTTTCACCGCGAAGGCAGAAACCAAGAGAAATAATCAACGTCAAAGAGTTACAGAACGATTTCGTCGGCAACATTCATATAAAACAAGAAGTGATAGAAGACATACCTCAACCTCCACCTGAAGAGTCGCCTAAGCCTGAGGAAACGCTTAAACTTAAGGAGGCCCTAAAAGAAGAAGATCCAAATGTTCCTGAGAACGAGGAAAGCTTGGACTCGAAAGAAGATGTTGCCAAAATTGAAATACCTAAGGTAAGTGACTATAAGCCGCGACGCAAACCGGCAGTATGGAGTGCGTCGTTTTTATAAGTTTATTTATATTTTAAACTTTATTTATATATTTTTTATTCTACTAGTTGCCCTTGACTGCGATTTCATCTGATAGTAAGTGATGATGCAGTCTAAGATGATAGCGGGCTAACCTGTTAGGGGCGCGGCAGTTATATTATACCCATACTACTAATCATATTATACAATTTTTTTTTAAACTAAATTTTACCAATAAATTTACTATTGACTAATCGAATGAAATAAAAATAATAAATCGTGCCGTGTAGAAATCGAAATTTCTACACGGCACCGTAACGGAACCCTAAATCGCTTGGCGGCACTTCTTTGCCGGTAGGGTGGTAATTAGCCACGGCCGAACGAAGCCTCCCACTTGGCTTGACAGTGGCGTTGGAATCGCGAAAGCGTTATTTTCAGATTCGTTACGAATTTCAACCTTATGTCAAGGTGTATAAAGCTGAGTTTAAGTTTTTTTCAAAATACACTGCTCGAATTCACTGACAGTTTGCGTTGGCCCTAAGGTATCGGAACAGGTATAATAGAAGTGGAAAACTAGTTATATGAGTTATAAATGCGAATGTTTAGATGGGTGGACGTTTGTAACTCAATCACGCCATAACGTGATAGATTATAGTCTGGAATAACTAATATGCCACATTTTCGGTTCACTTACATTAAGCATTAATTACAAATTAAAATTTAGTAAGTACCTATGTACATTATCTAGGTTTAGTGTCAACGTTATAATTAGATTTTAAAGTTAGTTTTTTATCCAGGAAAACTAAAGCTTTCTTGCGGGGACCAAAAAACCTTAATCCACGCGGACAAAGTCGCGGGCATCAGCTAGTGAGGTATATTATCAAATTGACGAAAAAAATCCGTTCTAGGTATCACCAAATTCAGTGAAAATGTCTCCCGTATCACCCGAACCACCGATACCAGTTCCGGCCGTACCACAAATTGTAACCGTACCGCTTGTACTTCAGACCGCACCCGTACCGCCCGTACAACATACCGTACCCGTACCACCCGTACAACATACCGTACCCATACCCGTACAATATACCATACCCGTACCCGTACAACATACCGTAGCCGTACCGTCCGTACAACATACCGTACCCGTACCCGTACAACACACCCTACCCGTACCGATACCGGTATTGGACGAGTCGAATATGTCCCAGGGCTCATCGCAAGAGTCTGTGTGCAGCATTAAGGTAATATTATTTTATTGTGATAACTTAGTATGTAATAAAATAGAATTGGTGAATAAATCAATGCCTTTTTTAAATAATTTTTTTTATTTTAGTTATTGCCTTCCAAAATTTGTTTGAAATATCATTTGATAAAATCAATCAAACTAATATTATAAATGCAAAAGTTTGTTTGTTTGTTGGTTTGTTGGTTTGTCCTTCAATCACGCCTCAACAAAGAAACAGATCTACTTAATTTTTGCGTGGGTATAGTTGAGGACTTGGAAAGTGACAAAGGCTACTTTTTATCTCGGAAAATTAAGGAATTCCCGAGAGAAATGAAAGAAAATACACGCGGACGAAGTCATCAGCGAGTACTTATAATAAAATTGTTCCCAATCGATACAGAGCTTAGAACAATTTTTTTTTAATTTTTGTCTGTCTGTCTGTCGTCTTTTACGGCATCACGCTGAAACTACTGGACGGATTTGAATGCAACTGTAGTGCAACAAATGTAGTGTGACTACAATATTATTGGCCATGGCCAATCCTGTTGTAAGTCTAACCTTAATCACAATCTTTAAAATAAATAAACACGACTAAATCTAGTGCTGTCCTTTTCCTTTGTAGTTTTAGGAAGTACTATGAAAGGGATAGCAATATATTTAGAGGTGTCATTTTAGTTTTGTGATTGAGTAGAACAGAATTAGCCACATTATCTTTGATATTGACGTCAGAACCGTATTTCAGGACGCGCCGATCTTCTACGAAAAAGACGAAAGCCATTTGCGGCCTTCCTCCCAAAACTCGAACTACAGTTTCAACGATGTGATCAATGCGAGCCAAAATAAACTCTATCCAAACGACATTAAAACTATAACAGCAAATCAAAACAGTTTATACGACAAAGAAATAGAAATAAACGTAGATCAAAGTCTTTATCCCAAAGAAATAAAGACAATTCCAAGTCAAAATGATTACAGTAAAATATCTGCCATTCAAAATGATTACAGCAAAATTTCGTCCATTCAAAGTGATTACAGCAATAGTTCTGCCAGTCAAAATGATTATAGCAAGATTTCTGCCAGGCAAAGTGATTACGGCAAGAGAATAGAGGTGACTACGAGTGAAAATAGTCTTTATGAAAAGCATATAGAGGCGGAAACGGAATGCGACGATAAGTACGGGGAGGATTATGAGGCTGCAAACTACGAGATGTATGAGCAAATGGCTATGGCGTATCAGAGCGATGTTGCCAGTCAGGTTAGTATCTAATTTTTGTAATAAGTAAATAATAATCCAAGAAATTTTATTCGAAATTACAATTTTTTTAAAACTGACTTCAGTGATTATGCAACTACGTATCAATGGCTAACTTTCCTAAGATGACTTAAAGATTAATTTATTCGACATTATTAAGTACAAAAAAATAAGTAAGAAGAAAAATAATAATTTTTAAGTACCTGTCACTCAAATTACATATGCCCTAACGAGGTGACATGTCAATTGTTATTATTAATCTGAATCTATCATTATTCATTTTAAGCTCATTTGAGTCTAATAATAAACTCAATGCTGTTTTATCGAGGTTTTATATAATTATTTTGTATAAGTATATAAATTATAGAATTATTATAATAATTGCGTCCTCATAACTCAGTCTCGCACTCTGCGCCAAATAGAGCCACAAGAATTAAAAATGCTATGTACCGTCATCTATGAACACAATTGAAAAGATTTGGCCAAAGGATAATTTGTGCTGGGAAAAAGTGTGTTAATTTTATTTATGTTTAATAATTGCCAGATATTAGTATTTGCCGTTCCACTATAGGGTATGCCTGAAAACAAACTTAAGTTACATCTTTGGATGTAAAGTCATTTTTGAGTTTCATTATCACTATCGATTTACATATCATATGCGAATTTGACGTAATTATATTCATTAATTCGGAAGTTATAAGGCTTCTTAACAGGCGGACGGATCGACGCGCCGGATTTACCCAAGTAGATTCAGAGGCCTTTGTTTCGCTGGGTCAAATAAAATTTAATTTATGATACAGCAAAGATCGAGTGGGGAAGAACCCACAGAAGCAACAGGCGAGGTTGCCTCTCAGCGCATAGAGACGGTGGTGGGCGCGCGCACGCACGGCGAGATCAAATGCGACTGGCGAGCCGGGGACGCGCCCGCCACGCCGCATCGCTCGCAGCGACCTTCCCGCTGGGGTGAGTGACATAGAAGCAACAGGCGAGGTTGCCTCAGCGCATACAGACGGTGGTGGGCGCGCGCACGCACGGCGAGATCAAATGCGACTGGCGAGCCGGGGACGCGCCCGCCACGCCGCATCGCTCGCAGCGACCTTCCCGCTGGGGTGAGTGACATAGAAGCAACAGGCGAGGTTGCCTCAGCGCATACAGACGGTGGTGGGCGCGCGCACGCACGGCGAGATCAAATGCGACTGGCGAGCCGGGGACGCGCCCGCCACGCCGCATCGCTCGCAGCGACCTTCCCGCTGGGGTGAGTGACATAGAAGCAACAGGCGAGGTTGCCTCAGCGCATACAGACGGTGGTGGGCGCGCGCACGCACGGCGAGATCAAATGCGACTGGCGAGCCGGGGACGCGCCCGCCACGCCGCATCGCTCGCAGCGACCTTCCCGCTGGGGTGAGTGACATAGAAGCAACAGGCGAGGTTGCCTCAGCGCATACAGACGGTGGTGGGCGCGCGCACGCACGGCGAGATCAAATGCGACTGGCGAGCCGGGGACGCGCCCGCCACGCCGCATCGCTCGCAGCGACCTTCCCGCTGGGGTGAGTGACATAGAAGCAACAGGCGAGGTTGCCTCAGCGCATACAGACGGTGGTGGGCGCGCGCACGCACGGCGAGATCAAATGCGACTGGCGAGCCGGGGACGCGCCCGCCACGCCGCATCGCTCGCAGCGACCTTCCCGCTGGGGTGAGTGACATAGAAGCAACAGGCGAGGTTGCCTCAGCGCATACAGACGGTGGTGGGCGCGCGCACGCACGGCGAGATCAAATGCGACTGGCGAGCCGGGGACGCGCCCGCCACGCCGCATCGCTCGCAGCGACCTTCCCGCTGGGGTGAGTGACATAGAAGCAACAGGCGAGGTTGCCTCAGCGCATACAGACGGTGGTGGGCGCGCGCACGCACGGCGAGATCAAATGCGACTGGCGAGCCGGGGACGCGCCCGCCACGCCGCATCGCTCGCAGCGACCTTCCCGCTGGGGTGAGTGACATAGAAGCAACAGGCGAGGTTGCCTCAGCGCATACAGACGGTGGTGGGCGCGCGCACGCACGGCGAGATCAAATGCGACTGGCGAGCCGGGGACGCGCCCGCCACGCCGCATCGCTCGCAGCGACCTTCCCGCTGGGGTGAGTGACATAGAAGCAACAGGCGAGGTTGCCTCAGCGCATACAGACGGTGGTGGGCGCGCGCACGCACGGCGAGATCAAATGCGACTGGCGAGCCGGGGACGCGCCCGCCACGCCGCATCGCTCGCAGCGACCTTCCCGCTGGGGTGAGTGACATAGAAGCAACAGGCGAGGTTGCCTCAGCGCATACAGACGGTGGTGGGCGCGCGCACGCACGGCGAGATCAAATGCGACTGGCGAGCCGGGGACGCGCCCGCCACGCCGCATCGCTCGCAGCGACCTTCCCGCTGGGGTGAGTGACATAGAAGCAACAGGCGAGGTTGCCTCAGCGCATACAGACGGTGGTGGGCGCGCGCACGCACGGCGAGATCAAATGCGACTGGCGAGCCGGGGACGCGCCCGCCACGCCGCATCGCTCGCAGCGACCTTCCCGCTGGGGTGAGTGACACAGAAGCAACAGGCGAGGTTGCCTCTCAGCGCATAGAGACGGTGGTGGGCGCGCGCACGCACGGCGAGATCAAATGCGACTGGCGAGCCGGGGACGCGCCCGCCACGCCGCATCGCTCGCAGCGACCTTCCCGCTGGGGTGAGTGACACAGAAGCAACAGGCAACCTGCCTCTCAGCGCATAGAGACGGTGGTGGGCTTACAGCTACCTCAGCGTATATAAAACAAGTTTGTGTACGGCGCACAGGTCTGAAGCCGGGCGAGGTGAACATCGTCCTGACGGGCGCGGGCAGCGCGTTCCCCGCGCCCGCCTCCGCGGCCGAGGAGCCCGTGTACCGCATACAGAGCCTCGCCAACCGGAGCGACGCCGGCACCGGGTATGATACACACACTCTGTAAGCCGTTTTACGTTTACTCTCTCTCTCTCTCTTTCTCTCTCTCTTTCTCTCTCTCTCTCTCTCTCTCTCTCTCTCTCTCTCTCTGCGTCGTATTCCTCATTCCATTAATTAATTTCAATTTAAGTGACATCGGTATGCTTGTAAAAAAAATTGCTGTTTTCAAGACCGTTAAGCAGCCATTGACGCATCTCAAAACACAATTTGAAAATACTCAATACTCAATACTCAATATCATTTATTCAATTATAAAACATGATGGTGATAATTGGTTACGGTATCTTAAAACTAAAACTACGAGGGTTCCAAACGCGCCCTGATTTGAGAAGAGCCCACAACAAACTCAGCCGGGTTTTGTTTTTTATTATCACCATCTCTAAAAAATCTCTGCATTGAAATTTATGTTAAAAACACCTCTTAGTTTAATACCTTTTAAAGCAATTTTTCTCCTTATTGAAACTAATAATTTGTTCTAGAAATATAACATAAAATTTATATTTCTAAATCAAACACATTGTCAGATTAATTTGTATTGAAAAATTGTTTCTTTTACAAATGGTTTGTTGCATTTTTTGCAACATGCGCTGCTCGATTTCACTCGTGAGCTCACAGCGCCTTAATTATTTGTACAAAGATGTTCTTAAAAAATAGGAGAACCTACTTTTCTACCACAGTGTGGTGTACAAATACGTGATACAATGTATATTTTAATTAGGTATGCATTAAAACTAGTTGTTCTACTATAGTACTAACTTCTCTCTTTATCTTTGCGTTCTATTTCTCATTACTGAGGGTGGTGCTTCCATTCCATTAATCACATAATGGCAGGGGTTTTCTTGAGATAATAATACAGTGGTTAATAATTTTCTAGTTCCGCATACGACTTGACTATTCTCTCTCCAATCATTTAACTTTTAGCAGCTCGAGTTTATGATGTCCTAATGTGTTACCGATTCGATTTTTGGCACCAATATTGACTGTATTAATGAACAAGTTTTAATCAATTTTACACATTTTTGCTCAACATTTTGTATTGTTTTATAAACATACCAAGACGTTTAAATGACTATTGCATGTATTACACTAAATGTATAGTTTTAGTGACATGCAAAGTAGATACTTATTGAATAAAGTTCCATTCCAGATACGATGAAGCGTACATGGATATGTACGGCGCTTCCGATCGCCTACAATACGGCGACTGTTTCAGCGATGACGTCATCGACGTCGACGTCGCCCTGCCGTCGATATCCCCCAACATCCACGTATCCCCCACTGTCCCCGGTAATGTTCACATTTCCCCCAATATCGTGCCCGTTTCAGCCAACATTACCCCCGTTCCCAAGGAACCCAGAACGAGCGCTTTGGATGAGAGGATCAATAGGGTGTTAAGAGAAACAGGTAAGCTTCTCTAGTTGATGCCCGCGACTTCGCGTGGAATAAGTTTTTTTAATGCCCACGGGAACCCCTTAATTTTTCGGGATAAAAAGTTGCCCATGTCACTCTCCAGGTGCTATAACTATACCCATGCAAAAAATCACGTCGATCACGCCGCAACAGAGCAACAGATGCTCTGATGCGGCGTGATTGAAGGACAAACCAACAAACAAACACACTTTTACATTTATGATATACCTAGTGCCTTTACGGGGTTTGAGCCAATATTTCCTGAATATTCATCCCGTTTCTCATAATGTCACGTGCGAAATACCACAATGTAAAAACAGTTTATAAACAGTTGTGACGCTGTAAAAGCAGTATTAGCGGACTATCTAATACCCGCGACTTCGTCTGCGTGGATCAAGGTTTTTTGGTTCCCACGGGAACTCCTTAATTTTCCGGGATAAAAAGTAGTAAATATAATCTATCTCTGTGCCAAATTTCAGTCAGATCCGTTCAGCCGTTAGGGCGTGATTATAATATACCTAGACAAAGATCCGTACATTAATCGAAACTTTCGCATTTATAATATTAGTAAGATAAGATAGTAAGATTCATTGCGACTGTCTAATGTAGGTATAAAAGTGCTAGTTTCAAGTTTGCATAACGGGAGGTAGAATCTGGACTTTCAGAATGAAAAATTACAATAAACAATAAAGTAATATTAAAATGTTTTTATGTTTTAGTATTAGGAGGAATAGCGAAAGAGCTCGATGGCGACAAGGACACATGCGAGAAAGAGAAATCGGTCACGTAAGTATTTTAATTTTAAGTAAGGTAAAAGCGAAAAAAATAAACCCTATTTGCTAGAATGTAGGATTAAATTTGGTCTTAATTTTATTTTTACTAATAAATTGAAACATTCAAATATTAACCTAGCTTATAGCCTAATAACATTGCTTTCCTTAAAGCATTAATAAATTCAACTGACGCTGTAAAACATCAAAACGCTTCAAAAAAATTCGACGCAGCCCTTCGTGTTCGTGTTTAAAAATACATTAAAACGCAAAACACACGAAATGATTTTGTATATATGTATATATTTATAATGTATATGTATATGTTGTATATTTATATATTTTATTAGTATATCATATTTCGGTATATATTATTAGTGTGTACCTATTTGAATGTATATGTTTATGCATGCATTTAAACTCTTAGATAAATAAGCAATTTCCCGTCCCCCAGTACTAATTGATTAATTAGTACTAGGTTACCTGTAGTGTACCTGTATTCGTTAGTAGTAGGTTACCTGGCAGATATCACTTTAGTGATAAGGTCACCTTTTGTCTGTACTTTTATTATATGTCCTTTGTAACGGTTCTTTTGTATGCAATATAGTTGTTTAATAATAATAATAAACACACAGGGAGCGGGCGGGAGTTACGTAAGGCGGCAGCCAGAAGGATACAGAAGGAGACGACGATAAATTTACTACTAAATTTATTAATTAATTCTTACATTATGACCTAACCTAATGCTACGTCGATTTTAGACGCAGCGGTTCACATTATGACTACTTAGGGCTAACCTAATCTACCCTAACAGCATTCTGCGTCGATGTTAGACGACAGGATTAATGAACGATCTTCTCATTATTTCATTAGCTTTTATATCTTACATTATCGTACTAAAATCTAAGCGATGCTTGATGTCACGTTTCTTCGGACGTGATGCAATTCCGCGGAATCCGCTGACTATGCACTGGTACCATTGCCGTTCGCTGGAGGTGCAAGGTTGCGATCTTGCAACGAAAGTATTTATTCAATGACTCTGTAGGTATACGTAACTCGGGGGCCGGGTCGGGTGCACGGCGGGTTGAATTCCTTGTATATGTCACCGTAAGATTGTAAAACCCGTTAGATTATAATCTAACTCGCGAAATCACAAAGCGTCGTAAGATTTTCTTGACGACCTTCGTGGCGCAGTGTGCAGCGCTGTTGTCTTAACGTGCGGAGGTCCCGGGTTCGATTCCCGGCAGGGTCAGTTTGGGAATTTATAATTTCTGAATTTTCCCTGGTCTGGCCTGGTGGGAGGCTTCGGCCGTGGCTAGTTACCATCCTACCGGCAAAGACGTGCCGCCAAGCGATTTAGCGTTCCGGTACGATGCCGTGTAGAAACCGAATAGGGGTATGGGTTTAATATAACTGCCATGCCCCTAACATGTTAGCCCGCTACCATCTTAGACTGCATCATCACATACCATCAGGTGAGATCGCAGTCAAGGGCTAACTTGTGGATAAAAAAAAAAAGATTGTGAACCGTTCAATGTTCTGAGTGTAAATTTTTTAAATATTCATTGTATTTACGTTTTCTTGTCTGCTTGTCTGTTTCATGCAGGTTAGGTTAGGGTTCGACATAAATAATCAGGTAGTGCCCTTAGGTTCCATCGGGTTATTAAACCTAATAGATAACATTCTACCGGAAAATAATTCGTTAAATTGTAATCTTTCGACACTTGCGATTTCGTTATAATCTAACGGTTTTTACAATCTTACGGTGACATATATATATGGACGACATCACACAGCGTCTCTCGCCACGTGCCCGACCCGCACTCGCGTTTTGTGTGATGTCGTTCATATACATACAAGGAACTCAACCCGACTCGGCCCGCGCCCGCTCCCTGTGTGTTTTGCTCTTTATAGTTTATTTCTGATATTTTAACTTTATCGCAAGAACTATACATGTTGTAAGGGAGAAGTGGCATGAAAGAGCCAGTTTACTAAACGGAGCAAAAAATATACTTTTAATGAAAGAAATTATGTTTTTTTTTTCTTTAATTATTATTCATTTATTAAACTTTGACTTTTCCATAATGTTATATCTGAAGCAAATAATTTAATAATATACGAAAAAAATGCATATTTATTATTGTTTTATTTTATTTACAAAATTCAAATGCAGGGCTATGAAAGAGCCAGCTTTTTTATGGCCCATTCACCCGGCTCTTTCGTAACTTATTCTTTTGTACGGGAGCAGGTGATATGGTTCGACCGTAACAAAGGATGATCATCCTCCGAGCGGGTGTTGTGCTCGGGGACCACTGGTCCGACCGTTCATCGTTGGAGGTCGTATATATAGCGTAATTCAGAGAACGCTTCGTAATCGTGAGTTGGGTTCTTCGTGGTCGAGTGAATCGTACTAGTAATGCCATCTATTGGATTATGTGCGGACTGCGAAGACCGCCACATCACTCCCCTTAGAGTCTGGAGGGCGACAGCATTCAGTTGAGCGGCGTTGCAAGCATCTAGAGAAGTGGCGTCGATGAACATTCAGGTAAGCGCTGCGTCGGGAAGTACTCAGTGAAGCGGCGTCGTGCAAAAACCAGGGTAGTGGCGTTGTAGGCTCATACTACTCTGAGGCTGTGTGACCCACTTGTGCGGCTGGTACTGGCGTCGACGGGCTGTGTACTGATATGCTGTTGCGTATCGACTATTGACCGTGTGGCTCTGTGAGCGGCTGTGCCGGAACATCGGTCGGCGTTGCTGTGTTGTGTTGCTGTGCTGCGTTGGTTGCTGTGCTGCGTTGGTTGCTGTGCTGCGTTGGTTGCTGTGCTGCGTTGGTTGCTGTGCTGCGTTGAGTTTTGTCGTGCTGCGTTGGATTGCTGTGCTGCGTTGTGATGCTGTTGTGTCCCGCTGTGCGTACTGATGATGCTGTCCTCGCTGCGGTGACTGCAGGGTTTATATTGTGATGTACGATGTTGCTCAAGTCTGACGAGTGAGGGCGTGACGTCGGCTTGATGTGCGTCGGCACCTTGTGACGTCACGTCGGCTTGTTTTTGATCGTCGGCGGCGGCTTGGAGATCACGTCGGGGTCACCAATGTACGGGAGCAGGTGATATGGCTCGACCGTAACAAAGGATGATCATCCTCCGAGCGGGTGTTGTGCTCGGGGACCACTGGTCCGACCGTTCATCTTTGGAGGTCGTATATATAGCGTAATTCAGAGAACGCTTCGTAATCGTGAGTTGGGTTCTTCGTGGTCGAGTGAATCGTACTAGTAATGCCATCTATTGGATTATGTGCGGACTGCGAAGACCGCCACACTTTAAAAAATATAACCTTTAAAATGACAACAATATCAAAACTTCTACGGCTCAGCTTTTACGCAGTCGCAAGGTCAAATATATGCACAAACTCAATCTGCAATCCATTTATCTATATTTGTTTACAATAAAATACCATAAAACAAGTAAAAAGAAGCAAAATACTTACTTTTGAGTACCAAAAACTTTGACTCGATATGTCGGTGTCTGTTGGTTTCGGGAGACTGTCAAATGTTTGTGGGTGACGGGAAATCAGTGTTGCCACTTAAAAATAAAATTATCAACCAAATCCGTTCGTAAACTACCAAAATAATGTAAGTGGCTCTTTCAAAACTTGGCTCCTTCATGCCACTTCTCCCCTATTATTCTTATAGTGTTTTTTATACGACTGCCTGAAAAAAGGAGTATATTGTTTTCAGAGTTCATATCTGTATGTATGTATGTTTGTATGTATGTATGTATGTGAGTTTGTATATTCCACCATAACTTCTATACGCCTGAACCGATTTTGATAAATGAGGTATCGTTAGAATACCTAGTTTATTCCGGGTGACATAGGCTAGTAAAATTTTTAAAAAAAATTGATGGGGTGACCATGGTCCCGAATAAAGAATAAAGTTGAAAAAAAATATTCGAAAATAAGATTAACTACCTATATAATCATCATCTAGAAAATGATGAGTAGATTCCAAAAATATATAACACTATAGTTCAATATCCAGTAATTCAATAACTAGATTAATTTAGATTTTTAACTTTTTAGTTCGTTTTTTGTCAGGGCAGTCGTATTTTTTTTATTTTAATTTTGACTTGTTATTTTTGTGTAGAAGCGCACCGGCTCGCGCTGTGAAACGCGTCAGTTTCGCGGACGGATACAAACCGGGACAGGACTCCGATGTAGAGGAACCGCCCACTAAAAAGGTAAGAAGGGTGACTATTATATGAGTTATGGGGTTTTTTTCTACTTTCTCGAAAATGGCCCTTCATTACTTAGCATAAGATAACGATATGTACAGTGGCTCTTTTCTTACCGCACACCCGCTGGACGATAATAGAAATTGCTGGACAATTAAAAAAAGACAATAATGGAATGTTTATTATTTGAACAGCTGCAAATGCAATCATCAATTAGGTGCTGTTCAATACTTATTTCTGAATTGATTTTCTGGTTTTACATTGTTTTACGCTGTTTAACGGTGTTTAATATTGTTTTTCTAGTCCTTTCGTTTTTCAACATTTTTTTCTTGTTTTAACGCGGCTGTTGCAACGAAAACAAACTTTGCTCTCTTGTTGAACAAATAATATCTTCCTTATATAATTTTTTATTGTTTACTCGCAAATGAGACAAAATTACTATACAAGTCTCGGCCGAAATTGCAATTCACGGCCTTACTCAAAAAGGCTCTAGGATTGTATTGATAATGGGCTGATTCTGTATAACACAATCTCTAAACTTAACTAAAATGACATTATTAAAAAAATTGCTAACCTTTTACTGGATAGGGACAAAACAAATTTTAAAGCTGTCATTTTAGTTTATTGTGTTATAGGCCTATTACACTGCACTTTTCACACGGCCTATTATACAGAATTGGGCACAGTGAATGGTTGTGTCCCCTAACTCGCGAAATTGTAAAATGTCGAAAGATTGAGAACCGTTCAATGTTCTGAGTGTCAATTTTTGAAATATTCATTGTATTTAAGTTTTCTTCTCTGTTTCTTGTAGGTTAGGTTAGGGTTTGACATAAATAAAATGCCCGGCTATCGGGTTAATATACCTAACAGATCACAATTTACCGAAAAATAATGCGTTAAATTGTAATCTTTCGACAGTTTGCAATTTCGCGAGTTATATTATAATCTAACGGTTTTTACAATCTTATAGGCCTATTACACTGCACTTTCTACAGGGCCCTGTGGTAAGGGTGGGCGTGGCCGCTAGTTAGAGCGTCTCTTATTACAAAGCAATAAGGTTCAAATTAGGGACTCTTTCTCCCTGAATCTTATTACACTACACTGATTCAAGTGTAAGGGTCCTTGTGAAAAGTGCAGTGTAATACGCCTTTTACGGTGGCATCCTCAGCGCAAGCGCCCCCGGCGCACGGGCTGCGCGTGGCCGTGCCCCGCCACGCACCCCGACCACGTGCCGCTGTGGGACGCGCTGCCGCCGCCGCCGCCGCCGCCCGGCTCGCCGCCGCCGCCGCGCCGCCCCGCGCCTCCCGTGCACCTGCTGCGCGTCGCGCGCCGCGCGCCGCCCGGCCTGCTCGCCGCGCCCGCGCCGCCCGGCAAGCTCGGTGAGTCACCGTCGACCCCACCCGCTGGATGTAATACCCCACCCACTGGATGTAATACCCCACCCGCTGGATGCAATACCCCATCCGCTGGATGTAATGCCCCACCCGCTCGATGTAATACCCCACCCACTGGATGTAATGCTCCACCCGCTGGATGTAATTCAATTCACTTCATTTATTTAATAGACAACATTTGTGGTCCACTTTAGTGTTAGTAACAATATAATCTTAATATCTATGTTAGTACTTACAATCTAAGGTGTTAGTAACATTTTAACTCTATGTTAGTACCTAAAAACTAAAAGGGAAAAGGGAATACCCCACCCACTGAATGTAATATCCCATCCACTGGATGTAATACCCTATCCACTGGATGTAATACCTCACCCTCTGGATGTAATACCGTAAAATACGCCAACTTTGCCCAATCTGCACCGGAATTTGCCCACGAAAACACGCTCCTACCTTATCGACTTCCAACTAGTTACTGACTGAAGTTAGAAACACACACAATAGTCAGTGTTGCCAGTCATATAACCTATTTTTACCAAAGTTAAATAATGTTAGCCTAAGTACTAAAATATTTTTGCACTTTAAAGACTTGCTTTAAAATGGATCTTAGGGCAAAATTACCCTTGTGGGCAAACTTGGCGTATTTTACGGTACCCCACTGGATATGGTACCCCAATAAGTTTAGTTACAAAATATAGATAAATGTTTCCTGTAGAAAAGAGAAGGTTCATTGTTGGCACACTATACCATGAATAGAGGAAAATACATAGATTGTATTAAAAATATAATAATTTAGAATAGTACAGTAAATAACGTGAATAAAAAAAATAGTCAGTCTTCGGCTGGGCGACCGCGTATCTCTGACAGTTACAGTGTAACGATCGCAATCACCTCTGATTGTATAACACTCTTCTACTATTGGACAAAATCCATTGACGCAGCAAGAATATCATCAATTCAGCCAATCACAACAATTGATACTGTAACAATGATTAATGCAGAAGATACGCGGTCGCCCTGCAGCATAAAGAGAAGGCAGTAGGCGCGAAATGTATCAAATGTAATTTCTGACGGTCACTGTCAAAATAACGTGATTTTCTTTTGAAAACGTCAAAAAATATGAATTCGCCATGGGTACACACTCATGTTCAGTGTTGTAATATTATTCGCTGGTACGATAAGTCGTAGAAAGATTAAATAATTTCACCGCTGAAATTACGACGAATTCGTAGATTTGAACGATCAAAACTGATCTGTAATTAGTTTTCTTTCATTACTCTACTTGTAAAAGGAGCGGACCCTCGCGCCATACAAATCAGAACCGTCTCTTTGTAAACAACCGAGATTGCCAATACATATACTAATTAGAATTAAAGTAACTGAAAGAAATTTGTACTTCAGGGCTAGCTGACTAAATATCTGGTTCTAATTCTAAGTTAATCTTGAATCATCCCACAATCTCACAAATAAGTAAATTTCAATTTCTTCCCACCCACTGGATATGTATGTATGTATATTCTGTATTGGACACCAAAAAACACATATATTAAAAAATACGTAAGATTCCAGTCACCCTATCGGATACGATACCCCACTCACCGTATACATAATACACCAACCCCGGATATGACACCCTAATTACTGGATATGACACCTCAATCAATACTCTATTCGTCGAATATGACACCACTACCAGCGAATAATATTAAGATAAACTACCCAACGAATATTCGGCTGTAGTCGACTACGGGCTTTAGTAATTCATCTTTGTTTTAACATGATTCGTTTACATTTCAGATCCCACATTGCCGTTGCCTGGTTTCATGCCTCCCGAGCCGCCGCCGGGTCTCATCGCGTTGCAGTAGGATATAATTAGGGTTAAATAAATAAGTTTTACTTTTATGACATTGGATAATGTAAATAAATTAGCTTAATGAAATTGGTATTTTATTAATCAGCTAGCTGAGTCGCCGTAGCTTAAAAAAGTTAAACTTCTCGTCTTGGATTCCCTAATCATTAGAGCTGCGTGCTTCCTGTCTGACACCACATTCAGCCCCCACGTGGGGACAAACAGCAATTTAATTTGAATATGGGGACAAACTGGAATTAACGCGGGGAGTCATTCTATGTATAGTCCGTCAAACTTGTCTGACCCCGTGGCCAAAATTGGAAGTAATTTTTATGCCTGTTAAGATTTTTTTATTAATTTTCACATCTACTACTGACGCTGTCACCGGGTCAGATAAGTTTGTCTCGTAGTAATACTCGTACCTTGGACCTACATTATCGGTTCGCGACAAACTTCAATAAAATCAGTTCAGTGACTTTTGAAATAGTCTGTCTAGTCTCTGAAAGTTGAGTCGATTAATATTTACGTTTTTAGTTACAGACAACTTTGCCCACTGGGTCGTATAAAATTCAAAGCCAAAAAACTAGTACCTACAGTCCCACCAAGTTATCTGAAACTAATTTTTATGCCTGTTTAGTTTGGGTTTTTATTTTATTTTTAATATACAAGGGACGTTGTCACCGGGTTAGATAAGTTTGTGGGACTATGGTGGTATATTTGGCGGGAACCACATCATTGTTTTTTTAAATTCCCACCTTTTTGCTTTCTCTACAGACACTAACTCGTTTAATTATTTGGCAAAGAAGTCGAGACAAGAGAGATGCAAGCTTGACTACAGCAGAATTATTTATCAAAACCCAACCAGATAATAAGGATGATGATGATAGAGGGTCTTCCAAAAGACCTAAAATTCACATCCTCGGTTAGTTTTAAGTCTGTTAACCATTTTAAAATATAGATTAAAGAAAAAAAATGCGTTGAAATTTGATGACGTCACTATTGTGAATTTCATTGTGAGTTGCTGATTTGATTGAGTTGTCATCATCCCTATTCTTTGGCTATTTGCCTAAAAATTGATTTTTATGTAGAGTATTTATTTTAAATTTCTTTACTTACCAAGCTTACGCATTTCTGCGCATAAGGAGCATGCGAAGTTGCGAACTATATATAATACTTATAATATTTCACTTGTCCCAAGTACTACAGGAACTTACAACTCTAGATATATGGGATTTAAGGACTTCGTCAGCATGGATGATGTTTTTTAATTATCCGGGATAAATAATCAATCTTTGTGCCAAATTTCATCCAGATCCGTTCAGTCGTTCTGGCGTCATTGAGCAACAAACATCCAGCTAAAACTTTCACATTAATGTTGAAATATAGACTGACGGTAGCAGCATCAAACTCCACCAGTTGACAAGCTCCTCGTGTTATGGGGATTCGGTAAATGAAACGACACCTTTTATAATATTAATGTTGAAATATAGACTGACGGTAGCAGCATCAAACTCCACCAGTTGACAAGCTCCTCGTGTTATGGGGATTCGGTAAATGAAACGACAGCTTTAAAAACAATAAAATAGATTTTCATTTATTGTGAGACGAAAAATACAACAATGGGACTTATCACCTAAAATGGTTAGTGGCAGACTGTCATGTCAAGTCAAAACAACTGGCTGTTACTTCGAGGGCGGACCCTCCGACAGTATACAAGACTCCTAATTTATGTCTTTCTTCGGGAACTCGTGGTAATTAACGAATATAACGAAAATATAGCAATATTATACACAAAACGATAACCATGCCATCACTATTCACTGAAACCGTAACTAATATTATCATTTAAACATGTGTACTTTCAATAGTTTTTCATTTTTTTTTAACTAAGTTTTTTTAAAAAGGCTTTATTGATTCGAAGCTAATACTTGATTACTTACGAGATGTAATAGTTGAGTGTAGCGCTCTACGCTATCAGGAACAGCGCGTGCACCGGACGCCTACCACGCGACTCGCGACCGAGACTCAATCAATACGCTACATGAAACCTTCTATACAAAATTGAACATGCCGATTGCTAAGTCGCCCGATTTATTATTTATTTATATATATAACTAGAGCGGCGGGCCACTGCGCGCTCGGCCCCTGTCGGTTCGGCTCGACTCTTCACTAGGTCCATTAAGTACATGCTTACTTTATAAGTCGAAAATGCCACTGCGATCCTACGTCGCCTATGTCTGTGCCGGCGGCCCCCGGCGCCGCGCGACGCGACTGTCGCGACGCGACGCGTCTGTCGCGACGCGCCGCGGCCGTCGCGGCGGGGCCGGGCGGCGGCGCCTCTATTGCTCGTAGAGAAAGAGTTACAAAATCAATTCGTTACACCGTAGACTATATTTTGTTTAATAAACTTGAAGTATTTATCAATAATCAATAAGTACATTATAATAATTGAATAATTAGTATTTTGTTTCATAAGAGACTAGCATTACAAATAAATACCTTCAGCTATACAATTTAATGTTTATTTTCTATTTAAACATTTTGAAGATGTTTAAAGTGGACTACGTCGTCGGTCCGTCGCCGGGAAAGCGGCGCTCGGTTCCCGGCGAGAGACTTCTCCGTTGATGCGTCTACGCTTCGAGATATGACTTACAATGTATACTTAGATTTAGGGGAAAAGGTCGTAAAAACAAAAAAAAAAGTTATTGAAATTTATAACAAACACCTTAACTAATACTCGTTCAATAATTTAGTTAAGTAGACAGGGCGCGGCGGCGGCCCGGCGGGGCATACAAACGACGATCGGCGCTACAAATGAAATACCTTTATACAAAAGAGCCCCGCCGCACCGCCGCGGGCGCGCCGCGACAAAGCAATACAAAACATTTCATTCCGTGTAAGACGACACGACGCTACGCGAAAACTTCATTTTTATTATTTCAAAAAACACTCGCCCATTCGCTCGTCCTCGCGCTTACAATCTAAAATTAATAATTAGACAATATTTTTTTTATTTGTTCAACAGACGCGCGCGTCGTCACGTGCGCGCGCGTATAATAATAAAATATTTTCAAAACAATCGAATAATTAAACACACTAGTTAACAATGCGGGGTGCGGTGTGCGGGCGGTTACACGGCGGTCTCGGTGTGGCTGTGGCTGGAGAGGCGCTCCACGTCCAGGTCGTGCGGCTGCAGCGCGTCGCGCGGCGCCTCGTCGCTGCCGTGCGAGAAGCGCTTGCTGAGCGCCGTCTGCTTGCGCAGCGCCTCCGCCAGCGCCGCGTCCGCCAGCGAGCCGCGCGAGTCCAGCCCCTGCCGGAACGCGTTCACCACGCGGATCTGCGCGCACCACACGCGTCACACGACCGCTCGCTCCGGCGCACGGAGCTGCTCTGGCCCACGTCTCCGCGGCACACGATACCGCACGCACTCTACTCTTACAGTAACCGAGGGTAGTTGCGACTACGATTCTAGAACTCATGCCCGTTTTGTACCGACAATGCGACTCATTATATGGTGCACGATCTCTAAATCAAACTAAATTGAATCTAATACTATTATGTTAAGCAGGTATGAAAGGGATAGCAATTAATTTAGAGACGTACCCTAATATTGTAAGGGACCGTCTAAGCCCAAAACATGAGGTTGTGACTGAAAACGGGCATCAATTCTCTAACTTAGTAAGAAATGGGGTTTGTTGCATTGAACAAATTAGATGAATAATTAAGAAGTTTCAGATCGGACTAGTCACTTTACCCCCTTACCAATCCCCTTCTAGTTCAACGGTAAAAAATCTAATTTCAACCACGCAAGCGGCAAGACGTATCGTGTGCCAATAAGTTATTCCTTCACAATCTCATTTGAGCGATAAACTCAATAATTAACATATAAGCCTAGTACTCATAATAGTCAAAGTACAGTTGGCTATAAGTACATAACTGAAATGCCATGGCTTGGCTCTCAACTATCAAACGACGGGTATTTTATTTTCATGTATTGACAAAAATCGTCCAAATGAGCTAGTGTTTTTTTTAAGCAGATATGTAGTCATGTGGGTACAAATTGGGGCTTTTATGTAAGTACATTGTGGCACTCACTAATAAAAATTACATTTGGCTTATATGACTTGTTATGGCTTATACAGGTTTTTTTCATACCTCTGTTGCTTAAGCCATGGATTTACTATATACCGAGTTATGTATCTAAATGATAAATGATTTATTTATTTCATGTAGGACAACTTGTGTCACTTATGAAACGTTAATACTCTACCACCGGTTCGGAAAGCTGTTCTACTGAGAATAAAATCATTTATGACATAATAGAGAGTAAATTATTATTCGTAAGGGTCAAAAGATTGTGCCAATTGTATATTGCGAGTCAGTGGGATATGAGGACGAATATATGATCAAAACATTATAAAATAATAGAAATACTTTAGACGTGAGCCAGAGCAATAAAAATATCAATTATTCAGTAGCGACACCTTATGATTCTTCAAGAAAGGTTTTCATGGACAAAACAAATATAAAGTAACAGATACCCCAAAAAAGTTGCGCACACAAATCCAAAAAAAATTCATGTGCACATATTTGACAAAAAAGAGGAAATTTTGGAGAGTGTTTTGAAATTTTGGAATAACTTTGCTATTTATCGTTTACCAATGTATATCGAGTGATTTGGACAAAATTGTTTTAGCCATGAAAATTAAAGTGGAAAATCACAAGGGGGCGCTGTAACACACATTATATAGAAAAATGTACATCTGTCGGAAAGAACAAATATAAGCACACCGAGCCATCAAAAGAAAGGCGAAAAGCGGTAGGTAATTCAAAATTCCAGTCACAGATCCAGGAGTTCCCGAGACGGGGTCAAAGGAGCCCAAAATAAAGGGCCTAGACTCAATTCATGGTCTCTCCAAAATGGTGCTTATGCCATTGGTTGAAGGTTGACTCTTAATTTCAGTAGTCCCAAAATTAAGCCAGTCACAATGATTGCAATGTGATAATCGAAGTTTTGGTGAAAAGCTGAATGGATTTTTTAATTTCGCGAACCTGTTATGCTGTTAACTACTTCCATACGTCAAAAAAGTAGGAACATCTACCGTACCTAATGATAGCATTATGATCCTAGGTAGCTAGGATCAGGTCTCAATTCTCAAATAGAGTTCAAGCCACAACCTGCGGCATGCTGCATTTGAGAGTTGTCTCCATGCTGCTTTTTAGATACGAAAGGCGCTCACCTTTGGAGCGACCAATTAACTTCTCCAATTAAACAGTTCAGAACAGGTTTGCGACCCAGTTTAAAGGGGGAAGATTATTAGATTAAACAAAATTTCCAGTAGAGTGATTGGTTCCTTTTGGCCCCGTCTCACTATAGCGTCGGTGTAGATCCATTGCAGGTCGAGTTCCTGAGGTTACTCCGTCCACGCATGCCATGCAGTGTACTCTACCTCCCGTCTCTGAATACAGGCGTTAGTTTTTGCGTGTTAGTGGCGTGTCGGTGTGATGTGGTACTCCATGCATTTGAATTTTTTGAGCCTATCAGGCTATCACATAGCATGGGCTGCAAACAATGCATCTTTCGGTGCAGAGCTCTCTAAAGTCCCAACTTTCTAAGATATCGTTGCGTAAATAATAATTTAGTATAGGCGGAAAAGTAAATGTATTTTCCATGCGTACTAAATTACAGGTTTACACTTAACGTTAACTTGAAAGTTAGACTAGTGCCTTAACTTTAGTTTCCTATAATAGACGTAATATAAAGGCCTCTCGATGGCGTCACTGAAACGTTAGTTGAAATAAGCGTAGTTTTCTTGAGAGCGTTTTGTGACACAGTCGCTTATTTGGGTGACCGAAGACCTTAAACAAAGTGGTTGAAAGTGGGTAGGTGAAGAAGGCAGAGGACCGTGTGTGGTGAAGCGCTTGTCACTATATCTAGAGGTCGTAAACATAATGAGTAATGTATGGATAGTTTTGGTGCCAAAACGCTCTTTTGTCTAGCACTGTCTAAGACAACCAGAGTTATACCGAAAAATGCGTAGTTTGCGGCATATGCACGTAATGTGTTCTTTATTGGTTTTACACTCTGTGACTGTATTGCATCCTCCCTCTACGTGAGCGAGTTGCGAAGCTCTAACCCCCTTACGCTACGCATGTACGAAGCAACAATGATCGCGTCTTGTTTTTACCGGGTTAAAGCAAAGCTAACATATCCTATTGTATCTCCTGCTATATAAACTGTACGAGAAGCTTCACTAACCTATAATATAAATAAAAGCTTTGTATGGAGTCCAATGGATTTATGTTTATGAGCTGCCATGACGAATCCCTGGCGATTGGTTTTTTTTTGGGGAAATGGTGCAGAGTATGAGGCAACGAAATAGTTAAACACAATTACTAATCAGCTGAAATTATGACGCAAAAAAATATCTTTACAAGAACACGCTCGCTAAAATGATATTCGCAAAAAATCTAAGAATTGTTATAGATAGATATGATACATATAAAATTGCCAAAAAACATTTTACTTTGCCATAGATAGAAAATATTAAATATAATAAATAACTGCATGATTATACTACGAAAGCGTTATTATTTAAGAGAAATCATTAATTATAGTTA
This sequence comes from Erebia palarica, assembly GCA_964035005.1. Classification (NCBI taxonomy): domain Eukaryota; kingdom Metazoa; phylum Arthropoda; class Insecta; order Lepidoptera; family Nymphalidae; genus Erebia; species Erebia palarica. Next base: position 7,427,490 of record OZ035992.1, read on the forward strand.
GGTTATCCACTCATCATACGAGTAGGTATATAAATCCCCCTACACATACTAAATTTTTATCATTAATTATTCTAATTTCTCAAATTAATCAAATATTCGCTCTATTGAATACTTTACAAATATCTATATATGTTTTCACATTATAAACAAGGATTACTTATTATTTGAACCCCCCGACATCTTTTTTTAAAAGTATGTTCTTATTGTATGCACACTGAAAAACTTTATTGGACGTTAAATGGTTTAAAATTACACATAATATATAACAACAAATTCCAACATAAACCTTAAAAAGTTATTCTGTTTCGGAACCCTTTAGTTTCATATAAAACACATGCATGCGGCGCTTATGCCCTTTCTGATAAGCAGGCAAGCTGAACACTGACCGATTAAATTCAAAAAAGGATATATTTACAGTAAATAAAAGTATGACAACATCATCACATACAGCTATGATATATACTAGAATATCGATATATTATATTACAATTGCTATTTGATAAATAATAACATTCTCTGAAATAAGGTAGGTGTATATACAAACATATATCAATATATTATGTATATAAACATAATTTAAACATTTTTTATATTAATATATGTTACAGCTGTGTATATAAAAGCCTTTGCACACGCGATTGCATCGAGCCGGTCACACATAGACACGTTCCGAACGCGATAGATTTATTACAACAGTTAGCTCTATCTATAAAAAAATATTGTGTTAAATCTTAGAATATAATTTGTTCAAATTAAGAATATAGACTAAAGATTTCTGTTTTCAAGGGTTAGTTTTTACATAATCGTTGTTTTTATTCTACAGTATTTAAGTTAGTACTGCAAAATCGATTTAAACATATTTCAAGCTGAGAACAAAATGGCGGAAAGTCCATCCTTTTCCTAAACTGAACGCATTACACCATTGTGCAGCGCTGTAGAGACTAACGTGCAAGGCTGCTGACGGCGCCTAAAGAATTTCGCCGGGTGCAAAGGCTCCATAAGGCTAAAAAAGCGATAGAGTAAAATATATACATAGACACAGACGTCAGAACAGACAGTGAAGTTAAAGGGTCAGTGTGGGTAGAATGAACATATAAAACAAAAACAGAGATATAAAACAGTTAAGTATAGTAAAAAACAGTTGAAACGTAAACGAGTAAGGACAAAAAAAACGAAGTCAAAAACAAACGAAAGGTGTTGTGTAAAGAGCAGGCGTTTTAAATCTTACAGCTTGATCGGTAGATGTCTTGCTGTAGGGCACGGGAATCAAGCGCTCTTGTAACTCGCCACCTATGACCTTCCGGGTGCAATGGGGATTCATGGAAAAGAAAACGAAACAAGAACATGAAGTAAAAAGATTGACGATACGCAGAGAAGGGCGGACATGGGTGTCCTTGCGTTGCCTGTATCGCGGTGCTTGACGATCGAACGGTATTCCAAATTGGAAAATAGGATACTCCGGTATATCAGATAATACATTAGGGATGATGCCTATATAAAAAAAAATCTAACTGATTATTAGATAGAGTCTTCAAAAGACTTAAAATTCACATCCTTGGTTAGTTTTAGGTATGATAACCATTTTAAAATATAGATTAAAGAAAAAAAGTGATTTGAAATTTTATGACGTCACAATGGTGAATTTCATACAACTTCCATACCAGAAGTGCGTTTTTAAGCTTGATAAAAAGTTGCTGATTCAAATTCAAATTCAAATGTTTTTCATTCAAATAAACTTTTACAAGTACTTTTAAACCGTCTAGTGAATCTACCACTGGTTCGGAATTGGATTTGATTGATTTGTCATCATCCCTATTCATGAACACACACACATGAATTCATGAATACAGTGGCGTGCCGTCTTTGTGGCATACAACCAGTTTACTGTAGTTTGAATTGCTCAATTTTATTTTTTTCAATAATTATATAACTACCGACATAAATAGTATCCTGGCCACTTGCTTGAAAATATTAATTTTAGTGATATTTTTTCTAAGACTTCCGTAGTTGATCACGTATAAATAAATTAAAAGGCATAATTAAATGAAGTTACCCATGATATATTGTATAAGAAATGTATAGAATAACTAAATTTCAAAAGTCAAATATAATAACTAAGTTTGAATAGTTAAAATAGTAAACCGATAATAGAAAATCAACGATGGCATTGTATATCAGGAGTGGGATCATAATATATTTTCAAGTTAGTAATAGATGGTAATCAAAGTTAATTCGATTTAAGAATATTTATTAATTTTGATTCTAGATATAGAAATTATATTTTATACAAATAGCAAATTCCATCAGTTGCTCTAGTTCATAAGGTTTATAATTCTATAATAAATATAAGGTATATAATTTAGAATATCGTTCGATAGTTTAGCTTAGTGACAGTGTAGATACAGGGGACTGCCCGAAGCAGTGCCTCGCTAAGCGCAACAGGTCTTAGGAAGAAGGTAAATCAAAAATAGATAGTAGGTGAACTAAAATAACGCAGGGTATACCCTACAACCGTAGATATGAAGCACATTCATGGATTGTGCACTTAACAACTATATTTATACATTTCCATCCAGGGCTCCGTTACATCGATAATATATTTTAAAAACCGTAAAAAAACAACTTAATTAAATTATAATATAAACATAATAATAATAATAATACAATATCGAAATAAACATTGATCGGTAAATACATAATATGTAGCTCTCGACGAGGTATATGCGAGTAGAAGCTTTGGAACACTCCTCTATACAATTTGAATAAAAACACTGTTTCTTGTGCGTGTGTGTGTAATCGTAGTGTTCGCACACACGGTTGTGTGTGTTTCCATTTGTTTCCTTCATGCGATACGAGCTAGAAGCACACTTATTATACTGACGGATTTGCTCACATACCAGATATCTATACTGCTATAGTTTGCTTAAATATTATTTTTAACTTAATAAAACTAAAATATAAAAGCGCTTTAAACAGGGTGATTGCAAATGAATAAAAACCTACTGTAAACCAGGTTTTAATAAAAGATATAGAACAATTTATTTTTAAATATCGGTTTTACTACTATCTAAAAAGCTGACCTAGGTAGTAAATTCTCTACTAACGTACTAATTACATCTACGCAGTAATATACAGTCATAGCTGAAAATCACTAAGTTTAATTATTCAAAAAAATATATGAATAATATAGACCTAATAATTATTCATGAATAGTCTAACAGCTCATGCTTAGTGTCGCTACTGTTATACAAGATTATGAAAGCTAAGCGATCTCTAACACCGAGCTATTTTACGACAAACATTGCGGCCAGCGTTGGACACCAACATCTAACACACTTGGCCAACATTAAGGACACACCACACTTCCATAAACGGCCAGTTACCTTGTAAATGCAGCTCCCAACGAGGCACGGGGTGAAATGAAAGTTACTTTGGAGTATAGATACTTTATTACTAAAGTTTAATAAGAGACAAGAAGCATAGAAACAACGAATTAATAGAGTATCAGTTTATACCAAAGATCGTTGGCTTTGTAGCAGAAAATCATGCTTCACTATTTTATTAAAGTGTTTTTTTAAAATTATTACTCTATAGGCGTGTGGAAAAAACACTATAAGCGTATTAATATTATTATTTTTGATAAAAGTTTTACTTTTATAACTATCACTTGGTGTACACCAAAACATGTATTAGATTTTTTTCAATATATTTTAGGTATAATATTTTCAATACTCCCTAACCTTAATATTTAGTAGCAGGCGAATATTTCACTACACATAGTGCGTCAAATGATCATTACATACAAACTTTAGAAGTTTATAACATGGTTAACGTGAATATATATATTAAAATTATATCACACTGCATCATGAAAATATTTAAATTTGCTTGAGAACGAATCCTGGGGCACTAAAAAAGGAAGAACTAAAACTGAAAAGAGTAATAAAATGTATGGAAGACGGTGTCAAGTGTGAACAAGTAATTGTGGATAGTGTAGTACACAAAAATAAGAATAGTTTTACTAAATATTTTGATTTTTCTATAACATGCACAGATTAATTATAATGAACTTCTCAGTGGTTTTCAAGGATACATTGTTCTAAGTATACCATATAACTCAATAATTATCATAAACATTTTAAACGAAAAGTAAAATACTTGGCACAGCCCATGATGCAAACGTTAAGACAAACTAGAAAACACAAATAACTTCACAGTAATATACTATAACCACCAGATCAACACATCAAATAATGCATTCTCAAATAAAATAATAAACATATCAAGCAAATTTAAATATATCGTCCAAAACACTCAAGCACTTGGTAGCGTTAAATCATGAGTTTATATATTCATAAAGAATGGCACATGAACTTTATATTTTCCATATAAAAATTAATGATCTCGTTATAAATCTTTAACATTAGCACAACACACAACAACGTTATAAAACATCCATTAGAGAACGAAAGAAGTATAGTGGTCATGAATATTTACAGAAAAACTAACGATATTATTAACTTTTTCGTAGAAAAATAAACGACCGTGCTCATATGACTCACATTTTAATATATCGGCTATAAAAGAATACTTTGCATTATCGCTAAAATATTCACTCTAAAAAGGTGCACCATAACTTTAAATCTTATATTTTATTTCGCAATCTCTAATATTTTTCTTAGACTTAATATATTTTAGTAAACAATTTTATGACTTAACTATTTTTTCTACATTTACATTTTTAAAGAGAATTTTATTACGGACAAGTGAAAATTTTATACGGCGATTATAATATAATATTTATAATAAATTTTTAACTGGCTTATTTATTGGCAGTTAATATTTGGATCACTTCGATACGATTACAGTAAAAGCTACTATTGTGCAATAATTATGAAAGTTTTTATTTTTAAAAATAATAACACCTAATCGTTCGGTAAACACGTACCTATATAGGTATTTAAAGTCTTCCATTGTTTTGTAAAAATTATCTTAAATAACTTTTTTTGTAAATTTAGTTGTTTGAATAACTTTTTGTGTAAATTTAGTTATTTTTGAATAACTGCGTTGTAAATTTAGTTATTTTTGAATAACTCCGTTGTAAATTTAGTTATTTTCGTGTAGCCGTTTTAGTTTACAGTTTAGTGCGTTGTTAGTTTAGTTTATTCGTCGCTCTGATGCGACACGGGGCTGAGCGCCGGCAAGGAACTGCCGCCGGACTGAACGCTGATCCTCCTGTGCTCCGCCAAATAATTATTGACAAATATCCTGCGGCCGGCCAATATGTCCGCTTTTTGCTGCAAAACAACATGACGCACGCGTCAGACAGCAGCAGCGGCGCCGTGACGCAGCCAACTACGAGTAACAAAACTGCTCGCTGTTGCCAATAACTAAAGAAAAAGGGTCGGCGGCATTCCAAAACCAACTTTACATGGCAACACTTATTGCATGAAAATTCTAATTCCATTTTTGATGTTAAGAAAAATAAATGGATGTGTTTTTGCGGACAAAAAAATATAATAGCTACTAAAAATATTGTAATTATCAGTATCAGAGGTTAATTCTTTGGTTTTAGAACTCCGAAAACTACGAGAAGTGAGGAGTTGTAGCTGTTAGTAGAAAAAATTTAGTAAAAAATGTTTGGATAGCAGTTTCGTTACTAATTAGGTGCCTAGATTTAACTAAGATAGGGGCATTCACACTAGCTGGGGCGGGGCAGTCCAGGGCATCCACTAGCAATGAAAAAATATATAAAAAATATATTATTGTTAAGGAAAAAATACCGTGTGGGAAAGCTAAGTACTTCTACGCAATAAGATAGAAAGTTTCCGGTATGTGAGCTATGCGCGGACTGACTAAGTTACCTTTCTATATATACGTAGTCAATACGTGGTGCAATTTCATAGGTACAGTTAAATGAAATATCGGTACAATTCAAATAAATACTTTTATTATATGAGTTTTAATATGCCGGTTAAGTAATAATAAGTATACCTATTTAACATTGTAAGACGTAATGTAAGTCAAAAATAAAACAATGAAATCAATGTATCAAATAAGTACTTACACAACCGAGCAAACGATTAAAAACAAAAGTGAAAATAATAAAAACGAACGAAAAGCTCCTTTTTTTTAAATTTCAAAAATTATGAAATATATTTAAAACTTATTTCTAGTTTTGGTGTAATAGTGGAGATATTATATAAATGTTTATTTTTATTTTGTTATAAATTTCTGTAGCTGCTTAAATACTAAATGTTAGAAGTTTGGTAGTTATTGTGATGGAGTAGAAACGAATAATTTTACTTTAAAAAATATTTGAACACTGGATTTATATGCGTATTAAATAATTAAGTTTCGAGACTCGGTAGTCACTAACGTAACAATAAATTAAAATTTAATATAATATAGCATTATTTAAAAAAAATAGTCTCAGATACGCTACCAAACATCTAAGTAATTAAAAAAGAAAAAAAAACATGTTTACTTGTGCATACTCACAGACATCTGTCTACATGCATAACGCTGTAACATAAGCATGACCACACTATAAATGCGAAGCCAAAAAAAATTATTAAAAAAATTACAATTAATAATAAGTAAGACAAAAAAAGTTGTATTGAATGTACTAAATACATCTTCAATATATACTCCGTACTTACAATCTAAGTGGTGGCCATTTTGTCGGCGCGTATCTAAGATACAAAATGGCGCACGCGTCACCTCTCGAAATATTAAGCTGATCGCTACAGATAACTAGAGACGTCCAATAAAACGCAAAAAAAAAACATACGCAACGCATTTTTCAGGTACTGAAAAACATCTGTCATTGGGGCTGATTCTGTAGTGCACAATCTCCAAACTAAACTAAAATGACAGCATTAAAAATACTGCTAACCCTTTCATAATACCCCCTGCGGAAAGAGACAGAACTAGATTTAAAGCTGTCATTTTAGTTTAGTTTAGAGATTCTGTTATACAGAATTGGCCACACTGTCAGTCATAGTCATATGAGAGATTGGCGCATCTAAAATGATTGACGCCGCATTTTCAGTACCGGAAAATACATTTCGAAGGCTATCTGATCTTCTTGCGTTACGCGAACAGCTTGAGAGAGGTGATACGGTTGACCTACACGCGATTTCTGGTTAGTGTATAACTGTATACGGACTCGTACGATCGTAACTAGTAAAGCGTGTAAGTGTATGTACCGAAGACGTAGACGTCAGACAACGTGCAACACGGGCGTCATGCGTCGCTAGTCTACATTGAGGGCCGGCGCGGGCGGAGTGGCGGCACATGACAACTGAAACTCAGCTCTAGCAGCCTTTGCATAAGGCTGAAATTTCGTCGAGCACCCGACACGAGCTGGCATCCGACTGCAGAAAACTGTCCAATGTATGCCGCTTTTCGCTTCAATTTCAACCGAATGCTGAATATGTTAAGGTTGAGTTTCAATTGTACCAATTTCCTTAGTGACCGCAACTCCGCCCGTCGCCGGCCCGACGGTACCTACGGCGTCGGGCGACGTTCCACTCGACCTAAACTTACCGTTAACATCTGAAATAGAGCGACATTCTAAGACTGGGCGGCCCCCACCATAACACTATTGAAAGAAAATGCTATGGAATTTCGCTTCAAAATTTATTAATCGTAAATATATCTCGTAACATTCTCAAACTCGCTACTAGGTTACGTTTTAACACATACATCGTTCGGAAGCTCTCTCGTCGAGCGTTGAGTCCCATTCATACTAAACTTTAGGTCAGGTATAGTATACATGGTCTATCTAGCTATTTTATTTTAGATTACATAGTGTTCCTTCTATATTCATAATATACTCTGTTAAATACAACATTTAGCTATAGGTACAGATAATAATTGTAGATCTAATTGTATCCCAGTTTTAGGCAAAAACGGGGTAAAGTGGTCCCAAAATTTACTATGAAACAAAACGTCATACGCCGCGCGGAGCTTAGGCGCTCAATCACACGAAGCTACTCGGAACTATCATCCTATCGAATAGATAAAGGGTAAAGATTACGTAGTAAAATTCTAAAGAATCGTTAGAGTAAAAAGTTACAATTTCAAAGGAGACATCTAAATCCTTCACAACGTCTATACAAAATATCACCGCTCCGATATACATACAAAGACGTCCGGGAAAAGTACAAACTTATTTACAAAATACTTTCGTCTCTAAAATAGCAGTGTTCGTTACGCGGCGGTACCTACTACGCTAACTCGTACCGACATATCCACTGTTCCATAGAAAGTGACGTCATAACATCTTAAGAGCAGTTCGCGGATACAACAGTAACGTAAGGAGCGCTCTGGCGCGGTAACAGGCACGATGTGGTCTAGGAGCCTAACGTCGGGCCTCTATCATTATACTTTATTGCTATCGACTACCTAGATCTAAAAAATTTCAACACTTAATAGAAAATCTTATCGCCTAGGGTTTCAGGGCCGCGCGGGCCCGGCGGAGACGGGATGAGATTGCGCGGAGATTGCGGCGTTAAGTACACGATGCGTGTGTGTGTTTGTGTGTATGTGTGGGCGCGAACGCACAACAGAACACCCGGACATTTGTTCAATTTTATTCGTCTTTGATCAGGGCTTTAATACTTAATAATGAAAAAACTAACCCTTACACACGGTTCAGAGTCATCTCGATAAAACACGGAAGCAGCAAACAGCAGTTCTGTTCGGCGACCTTTTTAAATACGAACGTTACTTCCGTCAAAAAAACAAGTCGCGTCTAAAGAAGCTTTACAAATGCTCCAGGGCGTTTTGTTTAAGTAACGTCATATTTTATCGCGTCGTCTTGTTTTGCTGTTTGGAGTGGCGCGCGTCCGGGTGTCGCTGGGGGCGCGCGTGGGGGTGTCGGGGGGTGTCGGGTGGTGTCGGGTGGTGTCGGGTGGTGTCGGGGGGTGTCGGGGGCTCAGAATATGGTGGTCTCGGTGCGCGCGGCGGCGGGCGGCACGTCCTCGTCGATGTAGGCGATGTCCTGCGGCGCGGCGCGCAGACGCGAGCGCAGGCCGGCGGCCGAGTGCGCCGACAACCGCTCCTCCAGATCCTCGAGCGTCGACTTGAACGCGCGCACCACGCGCAGCTGCAACCAACACCGCGCGGTCACCGCCGACCGCCTCGCTACCGACCGCCGAGTGTGGTGTGGATGTCTCGCTGTATTCAGAGGCCGCGGACGCTCTACGCTACGCATGCACCGACGGGTCGAGAGCCGACGACAAGCGGGAGCGAGGGGTGCTCGGAGGACACGAGTGCGACGGTGCCGACAACAGCTACAGCCAGACGTGGGGAGATGCAATCCGAGGGCAAAACTAGTGGAGTCCTCCGGCGAGTCAGCCGCACTAACACCGCCCACCGAATGCACACACACTGCCAATCTCAGCACGAATCGATACGAAGCTCGGTATTAATTTACAATCTTTGTCAAAAATTTTATTACTCATACCCTAGAAATAACTACGCTAGCGTGAGTACGCAAAGCACGGGAACTTCTGTGAAAACGAAACCCTAATTTTGTACAACCCTAGCGAAATTACAATGACCTTGAGTCGGTCGAATGGGAGTGTTAGCCAGTGTTAGTGCGGGCTGACTCGTCCGGAGCGTGCGGGGGGCTAGGCGCTAACCGCTAGGCCGGGCTAGGGTGGAGTACCGTGAGCGTCCGTCGCACGCAGCGCGCCGCCAGCCGCCGCGCCCGCCACTACACCTCCGTCTCCAGCACCGGGCGGGGCTGCCAACAACACCGCTCTACGACGCGCGGCTCGCCCCATTCCACACCGTCCTAAGCCACGCAGCCCTAGCTTTACAACCCGAGCAGATATGGGGCAACCCTACGCCCCGCGACACGTAGCGCCGACCACTACAGTACACTACAGCACGACCGAAACCCGCTCGTCCGGCGTCATCGACGAAAAACCATACGATGGTAAAACTAGCGCAGACAATGAAGAATGAAATTACAGGAAGAGGGAATGACATCGAAACGAAGAATGTGGTAGTGACTCGAGCTGTAAAGATGAATCGAAGGAGTGTGACGGAATTTTGTTTGTAACGATAGACAAAACTCAAATATCGATAATAGCATGAAGAAGAGGCACAAGAGGCAAGCTTAATTTATTGTATTAATGATGCTGTAAAATAGTCGCCTCAAATTTTTATCTAGAGCATATTGAAGCATACTAAAAATTTCAAGGTCACCAGATTTTTCATTATATAAAAACAAATAAAATATATTATTCCTAATTATCAGGCAAAAGTGTACCAAATTATGGAATGAACAAACATGATTATTGAATTACTACAAAAATGTATACTAGCTAATGAATTTTATAAAATTTTTGTTAATTGAGTCAGGGCTTAAATCAACAAAGATAAAACAAAAAAAAAGTTGCCTAAGGAGGTTTAATGAACGAGTATTGGTAATAAAGACGGTACAAGTAAGGTTTCTATTATTTTTTTCTACAGATGACGTCCGGACGATCAAGTTAAATCGTTTTGTTTCAATAATGATTCTTAACCACTTAACTTTGTCCCCATATCTGCTTTAGCTACAAGCAGGCCAACACGGAAAACAGACCCTTTATAGAATTACATTATAATAAAATTGAAAATAATAGGTGTCTGTACATGGAAGGAAATGGGACTATTGGTGTTTGACGGTGTAAGATGGACAAAACAATCGACCGGTCGCGTCTGTTCGTATGTCAGAATGGAAATGAAAATCTGATAACTATCAAAGAATTTGTAACAACCGGCATTTCACAGTTTAACCGTTATTATTGTTAACAGATTAATTAATATTGAAAAAAACACTAGGGATTAGCTAATGAAGAAATCTGGGTAAGAGTATCGAGCGATAGAATACGTACAGTACGAGAAAACGTCGAATGAAATAATATTTATATAGACATGCACGCGAAAAAAAACGCGAGCGGATTTGGCGGGTGAACAAAAGTAAACGATTCTGTGTTCGGTGTCGCATGAGGCATGTATGCGGCCGCCGGCCGGTGTCGAGTGATAGAAATATGACCTGGAGTGCCAACAGAAATGAGAAACAAACCAAAAACATAAACCAATGAGGAACCAAAAGAAAAAAAAAGGTTCGATTCGAGACCTCAGCTACCCTGAAGATCGGCCGCTACTCTACGCCTACACAACGCTGGGATGACACCTAGATGCTGGGACCAGGGGACACTACCGACATAGCCTCACAACACCTACATGTGCCACGGTGCAATGGCCGTCTCTTCGTACACGTATTTACCATGGTCTTATTTAAATTTTCGATTTACAACACGTTTTAGAATTTTAATCTAATTCATATTCCATACGAATCTATGGTGGTGGCTCGCTATTTATCACGCACGTTTTTAGTATGGACTTTTATATGAAAACACTCACTTACATTTCTATCATGCCATGTTCATTAGTAATACACATCCAATCTCTGGGAGCCATGGAGGAACGATTATTACCGGACCTATGAGGTATCGACGATCGTATAACTGAGTTTTACCAAAATTTTGATTTCTTCACCCAAATCTTAGATTAATTTAACTTCAAAGTATAAAATATATTTTGGCAACACTACAATTATAATATCGTTAAAAAGTTAGGAAGCTACACAAAATCACTGGTTTAGTTAATCAATTGTTAAGTTTAATTAAATCGGGAACGTGTTATGATCTACGTTATACTCACCGTCGACCGCCACCCCTAGATGTTCCACTATATACATATTACATACGGACACTACAACAAGCCTAACAAAATACGCAAAATAACACAATGAAGGCAATTTTCCAACGGCAAGGCAAGGCAAAACTACAGACAATATAAACTCTTCGCTGCCCAGTTTGACGCTTACGCCCCTGACTGACAACACACCCCCCCAAAACGGCTCTAAGGGACAACATTCACAAACAAAAAACAAACCAAACATAACAAAAACATTAAAAAAACACATAAAACATTGACAATACAACGGCAAAGGAAAGAGACGGGTCGACCGAGACGGTTAACTTGTTAGTACGCGAGCGCTCACGGCATGCTCTATAATAGTGTACGACTATTTTTTTTTCAAGAAAATCCACTCCACACTCAAATGATCGTTCCATTTATAGCAGTAACTGAACACAATCCGGTATACAAAAATAATACGTCAAAATAATTAAAACATCGGGCAAATTTATCGAAATGAACATGTTACTGCTTATATTGATCGGTATATGCGTCGCGACGCATGTTATCGGTTAGTCGTACGCCGCGGCTGCGGATGCAGACGGCGTCTCAATCATTCAAACAGAGCTTGGGTTGCTTTGGATCAGTAGCGAGGATGTATCGGGTTGGCGATTCACAAGCAAAAAAAAACACTATTGTATTAACAAAGTAAAATAAAAAACAGACAAAAATAGTAAATAAAAATAAAAACAAATCAAACAGTCAGTATGACTAAATAAAAGATAGAGAGAAAAAGAAACAGTCATATTAATATCGCGATGTTGTGTTGAGTGGGTATATCTATCCATCTATCGGGGACATCTATCTAGTCACAGTGACTGCTTGAGGGTTCGTCCTGAGGGATAAGTAACATCGTCACAGCCTACATCAATCGCATGCCAACGGGTGGGAGGTGGGGTACAGTCAACTCAGGTATCCAATAAATCATAAATAAAATATAATCAACATTTGGGAAAGCGTCAGACTGTATATCGGTACTGCTTGAGCATGCAATGGCCTCGCGATGTTTAGACTACCTAGTGTATCTAATCGGGCTCAGCCCGGTATCACGACATCCGTAGAGAGAAATAAGTATACAAGACAGTTATAGCTTTAGACTGAAAAGTAAAGTCGAGTTGAGCTGAAAAATTGGCACAGAGACAATAGAACAGGATGTCGTGAAACCAGGTTGTTTTATAAATTATTAAGTTTTAGAAAAGATAAAATCTATAACAGTTTTGTTCGGTTGCCAATTTCGTATTTTATTTTTTGACTAAAGAAACATTTTTTCAGGTACTTACATCAAAATTAGTGACCGAACAATTTATCAACTACGTTAATAATGGGCCAAAGTAATATAGCTTAACTACTCATTACTCTGTAAAGTGTTTCTCTGTGTAGGTATGGAAACAATAGCTATCGAATAGAACAGAAGTAAGTACAGGAGAGTAAAAAGGAAAATCACTAGATGTAAAAAGAAAATGTGAACTAAAAAAAACAAATGAAAAATAAAATGAAATCAAACGTCAAGTCTTCAAAGTTTGAATTCATTATCGCAAAACTTTACATTATACTCGTGTCAAATCTCAATCGAACTGTGAATTCCGGCTTACTGTACCAATAAATCAAAAAAGGTGTAATAATAATAGAAATAATGAATCTGCGTTATCTCTATACTGTTCTATGACTTTTACTATATAAATATGAATGCATAGTATCGAAAAAATGGTGATATATCGGCTTGTATGCAATTAGTATAAAAGAATATATAAATGGACAATAATATCGACTTAGCGTAGGATGCCCAAGGTATCGGCTGTGTTGACCTGTTGATTCAGCTTTAACTTTAAACAGTGCCACTGTAACCTCAACTTATCCCTCTATATAACACGAACACGCACTGCCACTCATATTAGCATTATATTTAATTCCATATCATTTATTATTATTTTAATCATTATACTTTTATAGTACTGTCCAAGGTTTACACCTTTTTCGTAATTTTTCGGTGTAAACGTTTTACAGTAACAGGTAACTAAAGTCTATTAGGCAGCATCATGATTTATTTAATTTTTAAACATTAATATTTACAGCCTAATTATTCATGATGCAATCTATGACTAAAGTATGTCTGTCCATCAATTGCAAATAATAGCTATAAAAAACCACATTTGCAAAAGACGGCCAATGGTCAATAAAATTGTAAACAATAGTCATTTTCGAACTTCATACTTTTTATATCAATAGAAATAACTATTTTTACCACTTTTTTACGGGATTGATTAAACCCATTTTCGAGACGATTTCCCATTCCCACATTTATACCCATAGCCTTACTTATAACCGCAAAACGTACAATTTGCGCCAACTTAAACAAAATAAGGCAGAAACCCAAGTTCAAAAGCCTCAATCCCAAAGGACGGATACATTGTGATATAACTTTTTCAAAAAAAAGGCTATCAAGAGATTTATTATTATTAACTAAATTATTAACTAATTTGTACTTGAGGTTCGTTGTCGATAAAATTAAATTTCTTGAATCCTATGTATCCCCAAAAACCTAATTCTATACTATCCCATGATAGTATGGAATCCCATAATATATCAGTCAGTTCTATAGTATCCCATGATATATCAGTCTTTAAATTCGTAAGAACTTGTCCTTAATATTAATTTAAAAAATCATGTAGGCAAATTTACGTCATTTAAACTTATCACAAATTCTGAGCAATCCTTTATCAAACCAGATAATTCCCGCAACTTCGTCCGCGTTTATAAAGGTTTTCAGAATCCCTTGGGAACTTTCTGATTTAAGGTTTTGCTTCGGACATTACGGACGGAAATTACGTCATCCAGTTTAATATAGTACTAGCTGATACCCGCGACATCGTCGGCGTGGATTAAGTCAACTTGCCTATGTATTTTTTCAGGAAATGACCTATATTTGTTTCAAATTTCATCAAAATCGTCTGAAAAGATGGTCCGTGAAAGCGTAACAATCCAACAAACTCATTCGCATTTCTAATATCAAGTTAGGATAGCTCAGAATTTGTGATAAGGTTTCGGTGGATAAATAGGAACTTTGACTAAAAGTTTTTATGACTATAACCAGTGGTATCCTACCCTGTATCCATCCCCCCCCCCCTCCCCTGTAACTGGCCATCCCCCCTCCCCCATTCGCCCGTCCCCCCGCGTCATACCTGCGTCTGGAGGCGCGTGAGGCCCCGTATCCAGAGGATCTGTCCGGCGCGCGGCTTCTTGTCCAGGTCGGAGTCGTAGTCCTGCCCTGCCTGCATGTTATCCTGGTCAGGCTGTCCGCGGCCCCATCTGGATATAACGGCGGAAAACGTGCTTAGTTGCGTCTTGTGGCCTCAATATCAACAATGGCGTCTTTCCGCCAATATAGAATCACAGAAAAAACACAGAAACAGGTGTATTATTTTTCGTCTGTGACATCTTCTACAGTAGGTGTATAGTCCCACAAACTTATCTGACCCAGTGACAGAGAGAAAGAAAGAAAGAAAGAAACTGTAACAAAACTAGATACAAATGGTCTATTCAGGTGGAATATACAAACTCACATACATACATACATACATGAACCCTGAAAACAATATACTCCTTTTTTCAGGCAGTCGTATAAAAATGCATTTAAATTTCAATACTAACAAACGTTCCTGACGCATTTTCGCACTTTGGGACGAGGATTCAACATGACCGGAAGAATGTCTTGGGATGGAGGCTGCGCGACGGGATTTAAGGAAGGCTTTACACCGTTTGCAGCATCTTGGGATTGAGGTAAGGATTAGTTATTAAGGAAGGCTAAGTATTTTTTCGCAATCATACGGAAGAGGATCGCTTCAACCAAAAGTAGACTGTCGAGTAGTTCCAATATTATCCTGAGGGTGATAGCTGACAGACAGGACAGCGCTTTCAAAGCGCACTGGATGTCGGCTTTAGTTTGTAAGTATATTAATTATATCAACTAACAGAATAAGTCATACTAACACATATTATTGTCTATTATTATTGTAGTTTTTTTTTTTAGAATTACCAACATAGGTTAAGTCTAACTAACCATTATGGACCTTTTTAGTTTGTTAATAAACGTTTCATTCATTCATTCATTCATTATACAGTAGGGTAAGGGTACCTGCCTATTTTTGTGCATGCGATTTAGAGAAAAAATTGCAGCATTGTAAAGGAAGTCCACTAGGGGCCAACGTGGTGAACTATGACTAAGCCCATTTTCGTTTGGACGAAATTTAGTAATGGGTTGTTATGATGATGATAAAGGTTGCCCTTGTTGACGTGTCTATTTTTTTACTAGTAGTTTTAAGGATAAATCTGGCTCTGCAAAGAAAATCTCAACATGGTGGACTATGGCCAAACTTTTCTTCTGAGAGGAGACTCGTGCTCGCTAGTAACAAGGCTGAAATGATGATGAAGACCCTTGTTGCCCAGCTTTGTTTTGTCGGGATTTCTTATTTTAATCCACTACAAGTTAGCCTTTGATTGCGATCTCATCTGATGTTAAGTGATGATGCAGTCCAAGATAAACCCATATCCCTAAGCGGTTTCTACACGGCATCGTACCGGAACGCTAAATCGCTTGGCGGCACGTCTTTACCGGAAGCCTCCCACCAGACCAGACCAGGGAAAATTCAGATATTATAAATTCCCAAATTGTATCTTGCCGGAGATCGAACCCGGAGGCTCCGCACGTTAAGACAACAGCGCTCAACACTGCGCCAGGGTGGTCGTCACAAATCTATGACAATCGAGCTCTGCAAAGAAAGTCCGGTGGTTGTACTCACGACAGCTTCTTGGGTATCTTCCTGGTGGGGATGCTGGTGACGAGTTGTCCCCACACCAGCGTCCCGGCGCCAAAGAACAGGCACCACAGCCACTGGTCTATCGACAGGCCCGCCGTGCTGAACGCCATGCCGCCGAATTGGATTATTACTACCTGGAATTTGACACGTTTCTACGTCAGAAATCTGTCGTGAGAACGACTTTATATATTTTTTTTTATCATCAAAACAAAAATCGATACAGCTTTTGTGGGTAGCACTGCAAAAAGCCACGTAGGTTTAAATTGCGTGCTCTTCCGTCAACATAAATCAGAAATTTAAACTATTTGTAGCTTGCTAAATTAGTAAAAATACATGAAGAAAACTAAACTACCTACAATTTGTTTTAAAATGCGTTTTTAACCGACTTCCAAAAAAGGAGGTTCTCTATTTGGCGCGTATTTTTTTTTAAATGTATAATCCACCACGATGCCACGGTGCATACCTCCGTGGTTTCTGAACCGATTTTTGCAGTCGTTGGAGGAAGGTCCCATAAATAATTCCGACTCCAAATCCTCAACTCTGACACTAAAAAGTTTAAAATAAAAATTCTTTCCAAAAAACCGACTTCCAAAGCCACTGTAAAGTAAAAATAATTTTGATATATTATTTGAATAACACACAATTCATTAAAGCTATTACAATTCGTAGATTTTGAAGATTAAAATTAAAATTTTACAGATGAGATTTTTGTGTTGCAGTTTAACTTATAATAATGATGAAGCGGTAAGTACCTGAGAGAGTGCAGTTCCGATCCAGATGAAAAAGAAGATGGGGTTGGTGAAGAGACGCTGGAAGACGTTCCTCTGGCCGTGGATCTTTCTGGCATTGATCTCATTGAACAGCGTCATCATGACGAATGTGTTGAATATGATCGTGAAGAGAATGATGAAGTGATAAGTACCTGAGAGAGTGCAGTTCCGATCCAGATGGAATAGAAGATGGGGTTGGTGAAGAGACCCTGGAAGACGTTCCTTTGGCCGTGGATCTTTCTGGCGTTGATTTCGTTGAACAGCGTCATCATGACGAACGTGTTGAATATGATCGTGAAGAGAATGATAAAGTGGCAAGTACCTGAGAGAGTGCAGTTCCGATCCAGATGGAATAGAAGATGGGGTTGGTGAAGAGACCCTGGAAGACGTTCCTCTGGCCGTGGATCTTTCTGGCGTTGATTTCGTTGAACAGCGTCATCATGACAAACGTGTTGAATATGATCGTGAAGTGCTGCGTTGGTTCCGAGCTCAGCTGCTGGCCGCGGCCCGAAGGGATGTTTAATATTCTGTCGCCTGTTGACAGTACACTAAGTTATTCGGTGACCAAAAAAACTTCACTCGGTTTTAGGCATTCCTTTTTTAATTTATCCTCTTAAACCCCCCGATATTTATATTGCCTCGAGTCTAGATTAACTATCTTAAATAAAATTAAAAATAATATTAACTGTCTTAAAAAAACCACAAATATTAAAATAATTGAATAAATATCATTTATTTGCCTTTGCCACTGACATTTAAGCCCGTGAGTTTCATTTTGAAGATACTGTGGTTAATTATCACCATCACGTTTTATGCTTTGTAAACATGACGTTCTGAAGGTGTTCTGTGTAAGTACCAATTTTGAATAAGTCACTTTATCCAGTCACTAAGTTAGAAAATAGGGCTCCAGGTCGGACACTGACCGACAAACAGCAGGGAGAAGATGATGAACAGCTGGTAGACGGCCTGTCCGAGGATGTTCTTCATCATGGTGCGGCTGATGAGGGGCTTGGTGCGGCCGTAAGGCTTGCGCTGCAGCAGATCCGGCGTCGGCATCTCCGTCGCCAGCGCGAGTGAGGCGAGCGTGTCCATTATCAGGTTCACCCATAACATTTGCACGGCCTGAGGACGAAAGAACAAATCATTTCGATCTGGACGTTCTTTTTTTTTTTGGATAATCATATGTTTATGTCACCGTAAGATTGTAAAAACCGTTAGATCATAATCTAACTCGCGAAATTGCAAACTGTCGAAAGATTACAATTTAACGCATTATTTTCCGGTAGATTGTAATCTGATAGGTATATAAACCCGATAAAACACTACCTGATTATTTATGTCGAACCCTAACCTAACCTACAAGAAAGAGACAAGAAAACGTAAATACGATGAATATTTCAAAAATTGACACTCAGAATATTGAACAGTTCACAATCTTTCGACAGTTTACAATTTCGCGAGTTAGGTTATAATCTAACGGTTTTTACAATCTTTCGGTGACATTTATATCTCATAGTCTCATTGGAATATTTTTTAAATATAACATTATTCTTAAACAAGTCTGCGAACCAATGAAAATTGACCACTGCACAAAAGTGTTTAGGAATCATTGCCAAGTAATCAGTTCAGCGCGGAATAACCTCCAGCAAGATGAGTCGCGAAACCACTGGGATAATGCTGGAAAGTGTGTGGAAGAGGAGTATCCTAAAATGATTATTATATTGAAGTTGATATAATGAAAGTATGCTAACCTTGAGAGAGCTGTCCTGTATTGCGCAAGCACCGATGAAGGCGTAGGCATTGAAGATCAATTGAACAGGAGGAACTAGGCGATGAAATCGTAAACGTTGAGGGTAACATAAAAATAACACAATGAGGGTATGCTGACCTTGAGCGGACTGTCCTGTATAGCGCAAGCACCGATGAAGGCGACGATAACGGCGACCACGTTGACGGTCAATTGGAACTGAAGGAACTTGGCAATGGAGTCGTAAACGTTTCGACCCCACATCACAGCCTTTACAATGGACGAGAAGTTGTCGTCTGTTAGGATAATGTCCGACGCTTCTTTCGCAACGTCCGTACCGGCGATACCCTGGAATTTGGCACAGATTTTCATAAAAATATTGTTATAACGTTACAATAAAATTATGCCCGTGTGGGGAATGGTGTCGATAATCCTGGATTACACAAAAAAACGTATCACCAAATGATGCATTTTTTTTTTGACAGTATTCTAAACTATCGATTCGTGTAGAAACGTGCCGAAAAGAAAATATATTAAACAAGAACAAACCGTCAAGAAGACTGACTTATTGAACCACACCATTAAAACCACATTTTTGTTATTATTAACTTTACAATCACATTAAACATCTGATTTTTGGACTTGACTTTGGAAAGAACTATCTTTCCACATTTTTTAAATCAGTGTTGTAATATAGACTTCGTCCGCGTGGACTGAGGTTTTTTCTGCAGGAACTCTTTAATTTTCCATGATAAAAAGCCTATATTCTATTTCAGACTATAATCTATCTCTGTGCCAAATTTCATCCAGATCCGTTCTGGCGTGATTGAGTAACATACATCCATCCATCCATCTATCCATCCAAACTTTCGCATTTGTAATATTATAATAGTATAGAAGTATAGACAATGTGTAGTAGCATCACTCACCATGGCGAATCCCACGTCAGCCTTCTTGAGCGCAGGCCCGTCGTTGGTCCCGTCACCGGTCACGGCTACCACTTCACGTTTGTCGAAGGCCTTAGACTCGATCATGCCTTTGACGAGTGTGTATTTGTCCGTAGGCGACGACCGGGCTAGCACGCGGAGTTTCGGCCACACTTTGTCTAACAGGTGTTGTTGTACCTAAGATAAGGGCCCATATTATAACTTTTTTTATATATGTCACCGTAAAATTGCAAAAAACGTTATATTGTAATCTAACTATCGATATTGAAAACTGTCAACAGATTACAATTTAACGCATTATTTTTCGGTAGATTGTAATCTGTAAGGTATTTTAACCCGATAAAACCTACATAAATAATCATGATGTCGAACCCTAACCTAACCTACAAGAAAGAGACAAGAAAACATAAATACAATGAATATTTCAAAAATTGAGACTCAGAACATTGAACGGCTGACAATCTGTCGACAGTTTACAATTTCGCTAGTTAGATTACAATCTAACAGTTTTTGTAATCTTATGGTGACATATATTTAGCGAGCAAACGAGCAGACGGGTCACCTGATGTAAAGTGATTACCGACGCCCATGAATATCTGCAGCACTAGAGGAACCGCCAATGAATTGCCGGCTTTTGAGATACTTGTTTATCTGCCCTTTGAAGAGCCCCATATTATAATCATGAGGGTTCCATAATTTGAGGCAGAAATGACCTGGAATAACGGGAGGTGGAAGAGGACCAGGCATCCAGGTGGTGAGGATACAATTTGTTTCTGCGACGAAGGGTGCGACTGGAGAACACGGAAGCTGGTATTAGTTTTAATAACTCTTCAGAGCACTCCCCATTGTAGAGATGATAGAACTACACACGTCTACCTAATGTCTAATACCTGGGATAGATGTCCTGATATAATATGATTACTGGTATGGTGCAATGAAAAGTTATCGAATACCCAATTAGAACTGGCTGTCAATATAAAAACTGTTTCCACTACCTCTCCGTTGGCGTCTCTGATTCTGGTGTTGAACTCTTTCCCCTCCAGGATGAGGAAGTCGTCTGTGGGCTTGATGATGCCGCACTTGACGGCTATGGAGCGCGCCGTGTTCACGTTGTCTCCCGTCACCATCCGCACCGTGATGCCGGCCTTTTGACATTTCCTGATCGCCTCTGGTACCTACACCAACAGGGATTGTGGTATACTGGAGGGTAGGCAAGGAAGACATTTTGTATAAATACGGGCGTCATTCTGCAGACAGCTCAATCCAACATTGTCCGATGCACACGTCTGTAGATATACATCTACACGTATATATTTATATTGTATCTGTAGATATAAACTTATACGTATACTAGCGAATGCCCGCGACTTCGTCTGTGCGGTTTGAGGATTTTTGGTTCCCGCGGGAATTTTTTAATTTTCCGGGATAAAAAGTAACAAACATCCATCTAAACTTTCGCATTTATAATATTAGGAAGATGTGATATTTGTATTGTAATGTACTGTGTTATACTATTGCATAATAAAGTATATATACTGAGACGCAGGATGTTAAAGGGATGATGCCAATTTTGAAGCCTTCCTGGCGCATTGTTGAGCGCTGCTGTCTTAACGTGCGAGGTCCCGGGGTCGATCCAAGTCAGGGTCAATTTGGGGATTTATAATTTCTGAATTTTCTCTGGTCTGGTTTAGTGGGAGGTTTCGGTCGACGGCTTAGAGCAGCATTTTAATATGTATTTTTATTTTTGAATAAAAGTAAAAAAACATTTGCGTAGTCACAATTACACAATTATTGTTTGCATAACTCACCTCTGGCCTGACAGGGTCTTCAATTCCAACAACGCATACGCAGGTCAAATTATTTACAATGTTATCTTCGTCGTCCCAATTGGGCTCTTGGTCTATGTGAACCTGTGGACAAATTGGTAAAAACGACTAGTGCAGTATACTAACTACGGTACGATGCCGTGTAGAATCCGATTAAGGAAGGGTATGGGTTAAATATAACTCCCATACCTTTAACAGGTTAGCCCACTACAATCTCAGCCAAAGGAGATAATGCCAGAGTAGGGATTTATCAGGTAGGTAGGTATCTATTTACTGCCAGATTACAATGAATTTTAAACATTGGTTATTTCATCTAGAGAGAAGAAATGCTTTATTCAGATAGGAAGTATTTCATTTGTAAAATAAGGCTTACAGCTAGATGGGGTATAAATTACTTTAGCAAAAGGTAAAGTAAGGTAGTCTTAGTAGTCATAGTAAGTATTTTGTCTTTCTTTTGAGGCAGTAGTTCATAAAGGGGGTTCTAAAGACTAGTACAAATTTTGACAAATATAATCCTAGATATATATATGTCACCGTAAGATTGTAAAAACCGTTAGATTATAATCTAACTCGCGAAATTGTAAACTGTCGAAAGATTGTGAACCGTTCAATGTTCTGAGTGTCAATTTTTGAAATATTCATTGTATTTACGTTTTCTTGTCTGTTTCTTGTAGGTTAGGTTAGGGTTCGACAGAAATTATCAGTTAATGCCCGGCCGCAGGCCGGGCACTTAGGTTCTGTCGGGTTAATAAACCTAACAGATTACAATTTAACGAAAAATAATACGTTAAATTGTAATCTTTCGACAGTTTGCAATTTCGCAAGTTAGATTATAATCTAACGGTTTTTACAATCTTACGGTGACATATATAACGATACTCTAGCGACATCAAAATTGGTTTAATTTTGATGTCGCGAGAGTAGCAAAAATTAGAAAATATGTTAAACAATGTCACAAATACAGTACATTTAGAAATTTTGGAGGTTCGCTTTCCTAACTTAAAAAAATGATAAAATAAAAGTTTGGGCTTGATCATTTTCTGCACTGTATGTCCTCCGGTTTCACTGTTGTATATCTCTCTCTGCGTCTTGCATGCTGCATTGCAGTGCTGAACGTTGCGAACCCTTTCCAATAATCACATTATGGTAGGAGTTTTCATGGGATAATAAAGTGGTGGGTTCCCACATCCTTCCGCATACGAATCCAATAGGAGTATTTAAACTCTTAAATTTTTGAAACGATTATTATCAGATGAAAGTGGTAATAACCGAGATGGCTTAACGTGCTCACGGAGGGAACGAAAAGGCCGAATTCGGACTTCCAAATTCGGTCACCCATTCATTTACCGACTTGGGTCAACGTTGCTTGACAATCACAATCGACTGATATGCGTTGTCTCAACTAAGCCACTCGTCCCTCACTCACTCGCTGTTGCTGTTCTATAGTTACCTGGTTAATATCCGCTTTGCCCGGCACGAAGTCCCTATACGCCACGGATATCGTCCGCAGTCCGTCGCAGGCCATGGGCTCAATCACCTGTCTCACTAACCGGTCCTGCATGTCCCGGGTGAACTTTTCTAACCTACCCTCGTGACCGTAAATGAATGCACATCTGTTGAGAAAATTGAAATAATACTAGTTAATTTGTACAATACTAGCAAGAAGGGGGCTCTGCAATCGTGTTTTTTTTATCTATCTAGAGCGATGAAGAAAAGTTAGTAAGGTACTGTAAAAACTTCGGATTTCTTTCCGACACAAACGTGTCCAAGATATTCCATCAAATTATACCTTATTTTCTAGAGAACTTAGTAAAATAACACTACTTTGAACCTAACATCTACAGAGCCTTTTTCAAACTTTTGTTAAGAATTAACCCAGAGACATAGACTCCTCTTAACTGAAATTGAAGTATAAGCAAAGTATAACTGCACTCTACCATCCCCCAATCAAATTTCGTTGCAATATACTTTCGTCTAATTTAAGACATGAAAGAGACGACTTACTTTTTTAAAACAATTTTGGAATCACACTTTGTATAGAGCCTATATCCTTCTTTGTAAGAAATGACGGCAGACATGCTCTGGCGTACTGAGTTGAAGGTGTACACCCGAGTGTACGACTCCTCAGGATGCTGTTCCCTGACGCCTTGATAGCTCTGTCTTATGTTTTAACCTAAGTTCCCCTATTTTTAACACGAAACAGAGGCGACTTACTTTTTTAAAACAATTTCGGAAGCACCCTTGGTATACAGCCTATATCCCCCTTTGTAAGGAATGACGGTAGACATGCTCTTGCGTACTGAGTTGAAGGTGTACACCCGAGCGAACGACTCCTCAGTATGGCTTTCCCTGGCGCCCTCATAGCTTTGTCCAAGGTTTTAACTTAATTTCCCTTATTTTAAGACAAAGAAAAGGCAGACTTACTTTTTTAAAACAATTTAGGAGGCACCCTTGGTATACAGCCTATATCCCTCTTTGTAAGGAATGACGGTAGACATGCTCTTGCGTACTGAGTTGAAGGTGTACACCCGAGTGAACGACTCCTCAGGATGCCTTTCCCTAACGCCCTGATAGCTCTGTCCTATGATTTAACCTAAGTTCCCCTATTTTTAATACGAAACAGAGGCGACTTACTTTTTTAAAACAATTTCGGAAGCACCCTTGGTATACAGCCTATATCCCCCTTTGTAAGGAATGACGGTAGACATGCTCTTGCGTACTGAGTTGAAGGTGTACACCCGAGTGAACGACTCCTCAGGATTCCTTTCCCTGACGGCCTCATAGCTCTGTCCCAAGTTAACTACGAAGCCGAGAAGTGCGCACTCAGTTTTGTTCCCTACTTGCATTGGCGGGCCTGTGGGGTCTAGGGATGGCTGAAAAACGACATAAAATGGTGATTATAAGTTCATATTTTGCATAGAAAATCTAGTCTACTTTTTCTACTTTAGTCTAGTTTGATCAATTTGAAATATAGATTATTTTTTTAAAGATTTCAACTCCTGGAAAAACATCTTTGTCAACATTTATTGGAATATTTATTCAGTTGATATTTTTCTTAAACGAAGCCTACAAAAGCTAAGGTTGAAAATTTTAACGAAATTGGTGCCAAATATTCAAATCGTACAAATTTTCAACTCAACGATGAATTTTGGAACATATTATGCCCCCCCGATTGTGTAAGGAAATCGTAATCGTTTGTCAAACGTATAATTCGACCTGTTTTAGGAGTTCATAGTGCCTGCACTCCAAAAAGCATGCATGAACTCCTGACACAGTTCGAGTAATACGTTTTAAACTGACAAATGATTACGATTTGCTTAGACAATTGGGCCCATGGTCTAGTCTTTCTCACCATGATTCTGGACGTGAAAGCGCTGTTGACTGCAATACCCTCGATCATGGTCTCAGCGACATCTTGCGGTATATCCCTGTAGTTAGGCGTGACTTTGCACAGTTTCTCGCAGATGTAAGATTGTACCACGGTCATTCTGTTGGTCGTGAGGGTGCCAGTCTTATCTGAGCAGATGGCGGTCGCGTTACCCATTGTCTCGCAAGCGTCTAGATGCCGTACTAAGTTGTTGTCTTTCATCATTTTCTGGAAAGGAATTTGAATGTTCATGATATCCTACTTTACAGAAAATACCTTACTTTATTTAGAAATTATTTATTTTTTTATAAATTGGGTCACTGAAAAAGTATTCATTTTAGTGATCTTGTGCATTTTCAAAAGATTCAGAGATAAAAATTACAG
The DNA here is from genome assembly GCA_964035005.1 of Erebia palarica. Lineage (NCBI taxonomy): Eukaryota > Metazoa > Arthropoda > Insecta > Lepidoptera > Nymphalidae > Erebia > Erebia palarica. Next base: position 7,453,111 of record OZ035992.1, read on the forward strand.
TATTTTTGCAGATATAAGCTACTTGATAATATCAGCAGGAGTTTCACAGCTTTTAAGAAGAGCTGAATTTCTTTAAACATTTGTATACTTAAACTTAAAGGAATGAAGAAATCACTTCCCAGAATTGCTCCAACTGAGTCTGGTATACAATAAAATACAATCATTTATTTGCTAGAAACATTGTATAATTATGATGACAAAACAAAAATAGACCAAACATGTTTCGTCATTGTACTGGGGCCATACTGCCAATGCTGAAAGAAATGTTACTAAAAATGAAAGTTTGATGTCACGTACCTTGACGTTCCTAAAATAAGGATTATAATTCTATAACACCAAAGTCAACAATAATAAAACAATCTAGCTTTATGCGTTGACAGTATGACTCCAGGTGCAAAGGACTTGACCGGTGGAACTATGGTAGCTTGCCTAGGTGTCAAAAATCAATGTTCAGCAATGATTTCTTTATTATTGTAATTGTAATATTTCACTGTTTTCAGATAAAAAAGTTTCAGGAGTCTGAAGGCTCGGAAAACTGCGAAAATGAACAAAAAAGTTTCACCAAAAGACTGCTTTCCCACACTAGATGGCGCTATTTATTGTGTTAAGCGAGTCTAAAAAAATATTTTCAAGTATTATTTCTTTATTATTGTAATTTTTATATTTTATAGTTTTCAAATAAAAAAGTTTCAGGAGTCTGAAGGCTCTGAAAATTGAGAAAATAGATAAAAAAAGTTTCACCAAAAACTGCTTTCCCACACTAGATGGCGCTAGTTATTGTGGTGAGTCTAGAAAATATTTTTAAGTATTGCTCACTACTTTTCGTTAACAAGTTCAACTATTCGACCACAGATGGCAGCATATGCAATGTGACAGGGCGTTCCTTTAAACGTAGTATTTCAAAATGCTTTGTTCGATCGATTAGTTTGAGACTTGTCAAAAAATAAAAATAATTATAAACAAAACATACATTTCCTTTTCATTACTATTTAATTGATCAAAAATAAATCATTCCTAATATAATAACTAAGGTACTTAAATGGTATTCATGTAGGGTTACAAGATTATTATTAGGCATGGATATAATGGAACGTCAAAATGGAGTAGTGCTTAAAGAGGAAAGCGGACGCTCAAGATTTAAACAATAAACGTACTGTTTTTTTTTGTCATTTGAACCCCGACCTTATTTGGAATAATAAATCCATAATAATTTCGTTTTGAATTTTTAAACCTTACTGTAAAAACGGAAATCCTGTGCATTGTCCCGAATCGGAGGGCAATTACTGGTCATGTCCTTTAAAAAGTAGAAGAATAATGAGGCACAATAAAAAAAGTGTGTGTGTGTCTGTGTGCAATTCACACACGGCAGAAGTGAAACTTCCGAAAGTAGCCTACGAGAGAATGAGATAAATATAACTTGTATTTTATGTCATTCTCTCGCTCGCAGGCTAAATCCAATTATGAATGTTTATCTCTTTTAGGGTCGCATTTTCGTTTCATCGAATTTTCAAATCACAACGGTGCTATAGAAGTTTCACTTCAATAAATCAAGGAAAAACCACTAGATGATACCCGCGACTTCGTTAAGTAGTAATAAGTTTTTTAAATTCCCACGGGAACTCCCTAATTTTTCGCGTTAATACATAGCCTATATGACACTCACAAATAATGTGGCTTTCTATTGGTACCAGAATTTTCAAAATCGGTTCAGTAGATCCAGAGATTACCCCCTATAACGTCACAAACTTAACCTCTTTATAATATTAGTATAGATTACATTTGCCACAAAATAAGAATTAAAATTTATTTAGTATTTATGTATGTATGTCTATATATACTTTAGTGTTTGGATGTTCCATCCTGCACTCAGATTGTTTGATAATCTTCTTTCCCCAAAGGTTGTCTATAAGAGATTGCTTTAGCAATAAGGCCGCCTCCTGTTAAATCTTTTAACCTTTTTGTTTATTGTCTTTTTTAAGTGGTGCATTAAAGAGTTTAATCCTACCACCTCAATTTACATAGACGGGCCCTGTCAAACAAAGAATGTGGACCGAATTTACTAACGTCATCTAGTCTGAAAAGTGGAACAGCGCTATGGCGGGGAAAAGGACGGGGCTATAAAGGTGTGGAGCGCTCTCTACAAGTCGGACGTACAATTTTTTTCTATGAAAGAGCGATATATCGATGGTTCTACCTATCTATATCTATCTAGACCCATACCTTAACGGAATACGCGAGCGACAGTGTGACGGCTAGAGGCAACCCCTCCGGAACAGCGACCACGAGAACGGTGACACCAATGATGAGATGCTTGACGAGGTTGTTGATGTACGAAGCCTTCCAATGCTTTTCCTCGATGACGAATGTGTGTACGCAGAACTGGATGACTAGAATGATTACTGTGAGCACCGCGATTGTAGAACCGGCGTAACCGATCTGGAGAGAAGAAAAAAAATTTTTATAACATGGTCACGTTCTGCTCTACTGCTGAGATCTATAGAGCGTACTTTGACTCGGACTTTACTCAGAGTTAAAACGAGATGGACTTGTGTGAGTAACATAAATCTGTCTCGTTTTTACAAAGTTTTTTTTTACTGTCAAAGTTCGCTCTATAGATCTCAGCATACGTTTCTGCCTCCCGTTTGTGTAAAGAAATAGTAAAGGTAATCGTTTGCCAAATGTATAATTCGACCTGTTTAAGGAGTTCTTAGATGCCTGCACGTCCAAAAGCATTTATGAACTCCTTAAACAGTTCGAGTAGTACGTTTTAAGCTGTCAAATGATTACGATTTGCTTAGACAATTGGGCCTCTGATTCGAACCGCCAGGTTGCAGAATGGCAGCTGGAAGGCCAGCGCATGTATTCCCTGAAACGTTATAACTTAAGTACCTTCAAGGCAAGAATGAATAGACATCTTCTAGGCAAGCGCGCAGAAACCTAGACATCATCGCTTTGTATTAAGCATGATTGTCGTCAAGCGGGAGTCTATAATTTAAAAAAAAAAAAACTTTTTGAAATCGGATACGAATAACGATGGATTGGAAAGGCCTGAACGTTTGTAGGAAATTATGTCGAGGTGTAACAAAATCTTGTTCGTAGCATGAAACAGCTGTTTTAAAGTTTCCTTTTAGATTTTTTGGAAAACAGAAAGGGTTTGAATATTTTGGCCTGCCAACCACTCCGCCATTTTGATTTTTTTTGGTTATCGTCGGTGCACTCACCTGTATGGCTAGTTTGGTGAGCTTGGCTTGCAGCACAGACTTCTCCTTCTTGTGGCTGGTCTCTGCCGGGGGCTTGTCTGCGGGCGGGGCGGGCACGTGGGTATCGTCGGTGCACTCACCTGTATGGCTAGTTTAGTGAGCTTGGCTTGCAGCACATACTTCTTCTTGTAGCTGGTCTCTGCCGGGGGCTTGTCTGCGGGCGGGGCGGGCACGTGGTTATCGTCGGTGCACTCACCTGTATGGCTAGTTTAGTGAGCTTGGCTTGCAGCACAGACTTCTCCTTCTTGTGGCTGGTCTCTGCCGGAGGCTTGCCTGCGGGCGGGGCGGGCACGTGGTTATCGTCGGTGCACTCACCTGTATGGCTAGTTTAGTGAGCTTGGCTTGCAGCACAGACTTCTCCTTCTTGTGGCTGGTCTCTGCCGGGGGCTTGTCTGCGGGCGGGGCGGGCACGTGGTTATCGTCGGTGCACTCACCTGTATGGCTAGTTTAGTGAGCTTGGCTTGCAGCACAGACTTCTCCTTCTTGTGGCTTGTCTCTGCCGTGGGCTTGTCTGCGGGCGGGGCGGGCACGTGGTTATCGTCGATGCACTCACCTGTATGGCTAGTTTGGTGAGCTTGGCTTGCAGCACAGACTTCTCCTTTTTGTGGCTGGTCTCTGCCGGGGGCTTGTCTGCGGGCGGGGCGGGCACGTGGTTATCATCGATGCACTCACCTGTATGGATAGTTTGGTGAGCTTGGCTAGCAGCACAGACTTCTCCTTCTTGTGGCTGGTCTCTGCCGGGGGCTTGTCTGCGGGCGGGGCGGGCACGTGGTTATCGTCGATGCACTCACCTGTATGGCTAGTTTGGTGAGCTTGGCTTGCAGCACAGACTTCTCCTTTTTGTGGCTGGTCTCTGCCGGAGGCTTGCCTGCGGGCGGGGCGGGCACGTGGTTATCGTCGGTGCACTCACCTGTATGGCTAGTTTAGTGAGCTTGGCTTGCAGCACAGACTTCTCCTTCTTGTGGCTGGTCTCTGCCGGAGGCTTGCCTGCGGGCGGGGCGGGCACGTGGTTATCGTCGGTGCACTCACCTGTATGGCTAGTTTAGTGAGCTTGGCTTGCAGCACAGACTTCTCCTTCTTGTGGCTGGTCTCTGCCGGAGGCTTGCCTGCGGGCGGGGCGGGCACGTGGTTATCGTCGGTGCACTCACCTGTATGGCTAGTTTAGTGAGCTTGGCTTGCAGCACAGACTTCTCCTTCTTATGGCTGGTCTCTGCCGGGGGCTTGTCTGCGGGCGGGGCGGGCACGTGGTTATCGTCGGGGCGCGCGTGGTTGCCGTGACTGTTGCCTGAGGCTGGCACATCGTCGTCACCTGGCGTTGTTGCGCTTTTTGTTAATGAATTTGAATGGCGATTGCTACTGTTTGGTATTTTCGTATTTCGTGTCATGTGAATTTTGAAATGTTTTCATTAATTTCAGTGAAAATAAATGTGTTGATTAATTGGAGAAGAAGTTGGGTTAAAATGTAGCTAAGCTGTTAGTTATTGCTTTTTATGGCAATCAAGGTGTCGATTGATATTGAAGGAGGCTTCGTTACGATTTTGGATTCAAGTTTGTCTCTGAAACTCGTGAATTTAAATTTATTAGACAGTTACCAAAGTATTTGTTAAATTTAGTTGTGACATGTTGTGGTAAATAGTTTGTATTGTTTTGCTGTTTGTATATCTTTTTCACACAACAAATATATTTGAAAGCAATACTGCTATATTTTGACAAACTAATTTTTAAAGAAGTTAAGCACTAAGCTGACACTGATTAAGCGAAATAAAAATTTCAATTTTGCTTATATTTGGTCAAATTGTTTTTCACATTATCTAAAAATAGTAAAGCCAATTTTACCCTATACCAAACAATAACAAAAATACACAGTCGACCAAAAAATATTATGTTAAAGAAATCAATAGTAAACAAATAGTGCGTAATTAAAATACACTTTAAACATCATTGTTCATTAAGCGCCGCTCAATACCTGTAAATAATTGTAGATATGAGTGCAGATAAAAATTCTACGTACAGCTACCAAAATTACGGTTTAAACTACTTGGATGCTTATTAAATGCAGTGTAATGTCTGGGTGTGGTATGGGTGTGTATGAACTAATACTTTTATAGTAATAACTTTTTATTATAGTCAACTAAAATAGCTAATGTAACTGAATGAAGCATTAATTTTAGCACTACTATAATAACATATCTCATAAACACGATTTGTTAATATCTATTTTTTTTTTAAATATTTTTTTTTTGGAATTTTGATTGACTAATAATTTGAATTTAAGAGCTTCTTACTGCGTAAGAACGTTATATGCAGACCAACAAAAAGAAGAGGGTACGATAAAATGTATGGAATATGTTATTATCATACACTTCAGGGCAAAACTATTCGTTATCGTTGGTAAAAACATTTTATTTATCAATTTTTGCGCCCTTCAGTGTTCACAGGGTAAATAAAGCGGGGCATAGCACAGGATACTACTTACCTGTCAGGCTCTTGCGTTGTCCCTTTTTCTGCTGCTTTTTGATTTCTACTCGCGCCAATTCACCCGTCGGATTATCCAACAGCGGGTATTACACAAGCATACACATGATGACAGCGATATCATTGTTTATACATCATGCGGTCAACACGACATATACACGATGCAATTTTTTTTAATGTGTATGTTTTTTTAATTGGTTCATTTTTATTTTCGTCGGCGAAGGATGTGCGGCGGGCCGGGGTCGAAGGGGTGGAGAAAAAAAATTCGGATGTCATTGATAGGGTCTAAATGTCAGTGGAAACTAAATCTAAAGGGTCATAGCGCCCGAGCATTTGTTGCTATTATTTCAACTACTATAAATAAATATTAAAGAATACGTTTTAATTTGGTAAAAGGTTCCAAAAGTGTGCACTTTTTCTGGCCTCAAATGCTCAAACGTAGCGACTAATTTGCATTTACAGATGTATGCTTTAGGGTATAATTCAAATATTTATTATTTATATAAAAACTGAAACGAGATTATTTTATATGTAATACATGGGTTTGAAATCAACGGGGTACTACGGGGATGAAATAATAATATAATGTATAGCATAAGTAAGTAACATAATATTGTATAATAAACCATGCTCGGGCAAAACATCTCAGGCTATTAGTCAAACACAACATAAACTTCGAACAAAACCGTATGATGATACTATGATCATACTGGATAATAATAATAATAGTTTAGAATTTTCATCACCAAAAAATAAAATAATCTCATGTCAGGAACTGAACTGGTAAAACTAATTATCATTATCTAAGTACCTATTAATAATATTTTTTCGTAGTCAATATTACTACTTAAAGTGCCAGCGAAGGATGAATTGCCCATACAAACGTAATACCAAAATAATTTGTAATTCGAGAATATTTCCACCATATTATGCGATTATTAAGATTGAATTTGTATTTATCTAGGTCCCTAGATAATTATTTTTTCAAAATACTTTCCCAAAATTAAATGTTAGCTGTTACAACCACATATTGCTGAATAACTATTTCGAGTTGACCCCAATAATAGATTGTCAGTCAGCAATATGGGCCTATAAATTTAATGCATTTTTCCCAATTCCTTCATTTATAATTCTTTAGTCAAATTGCTGCCCACCTAGGGACCCGGTTTCGGCCTGCCGGCTGGCCTTCAGTAATTGACTAAGAATTGAGACTCCGGCTCAAACCACCCTTCATTAGGGTTCCGCGCGACAGTATAATCCAAATATATAAGTGGTTAAAGTGTACTTATAAACAATAAACTTAAGTGTACTTGTGTTGTATACTAGTGATTGACTTTATAAAATTGAATAAATATTAGATAGTTTCTGGACACTGGTGTTTTTTTTATGAACACCAGGATCTCCTATCTAACAAAGCGCATTGCGTTTTGCATGCTTTTACGACATAAATGACATGTTTTCTCCTTATTTGTTTCATATTAGAACCAAATATATCTTACATACTAATTAATCAGGAACATAGCCTACTTTGTCAAGTTATAGAATAACAACACGAAGTTAAAAACACAACAGGTTTTCATTCATAATTTTTGGTATTTACGGAACAAGACTAAATGTATAACAAATTCTGAACGCTCATGATCACGCTTGCACGCGATCATGTTGCATCAGCCAAATAGAGATAGCAATATACCGGCAAATTTATATTTGCGGGTTGAATAGAAGTTGCGAGCGGCGTTCACCGGCCTCTTAATACATTTATGATTAAATATCTACTGATGGACAAATGAACATTCAAAAACTTCATTCTAGCGGAGCTTAAATAAAGTAAAAGTTGTACTTACTATAAGTACATTATGTATTGTATGATTTGTATTTGTGTAAATACAGTATATTTTAAATGTGAAAAAAAATTGTACCGCTAACTGCTTTAAGTTATGGTTTGAGATAGACAGACTGAAACGATAAAAATTGGTGACAAATTTTGATAATTTACTTTAATTTCGAATTACTGGACATCTTTACCATAGATCAATGGAATAATTGCTCTAATTATCTATTGTTTTGCAAAATGAGTTTTACCAGTTTAGTTATTCGAAGATCTAATTCTGGGGGGGAGTGAGGTGGCAATGGGGGGTATGTCGTCATGACACACTATATTATGCAACTACACTCGGGTTTCCGCGACCATTGTATGACAAGTGATATTCAATTATATGATACTATTATCTAAAGTTTATAGAAAGTAACTTTTTTTTTACTTCAAACATATTTTAAGAAATATATAGTGTATTTTTGGCTTTTATTGTGTTTTAGTTCAAAAACATTCTGATACAATTTATTTTGCTTTTAGATTTAAAAAAAATACTTTTATATGTATTCATAAAAGTTGGAGTTTTATAATGTTCTTATACCATCTTTAGTATTTTATAAAAGTAAAAAGTGTCTTTAATGATAGAAGTGAGGATAATGAGGATTCTAACTTGAAACACTTTTGGAATCAAAGATAAATTCTACAAATGCAAATAAATCACAAATGCATTTGAAGATGCATTTTATCTTGACTGTAGAACTTAATTAAATAAAAAAATGAAGGAACTAGAAGTTTAATTCGCTATTATCCGCGACAAAAGGAAAATTTATGTGGTACAGTATGTATCCCACACCTATAGCCCGTGTCATTCACCACACCACAGAAATCCCCCAAAACTAAACTCAACGTACGCACGATTGTGAAAAAATCGTTCATTGTGGAGGCAACATCTCCTGAAGATGCTCCGGTATCGGAGTGTTCCTTCATTATGATGGACTTCCGCAAAGTAACGCCTACTTCTATACAATCAATAAAAAATCTAGTTGTCTAAAGTCACGATCTAAGCCACAATCCAGAAAAAAATCCCAATTTTTTTTTTTTTACCAAGTATGTAATTCATAAAAGGGAATGTTCGGTTTTCAATATACTTTGTCACCTTGTCAATACAATCATCCCATCTTATCCTAATTATCAAGCAATAAAAGTACAATGCTCATTTAGATGGAGCCAAGCATTACAATCATTTCCACCCAAAAACCATCTAAAACTCATTATAATTATGTGTATTACTATGGTTCTTTTTTATCACGCAAGAGGCGTCTGCAAGCTTTTAAAGGCTATATTATGATGTCTAATTTCTATTTACTAAATGAGCAATGTATATTTAAGACTACTTGGGAATTTGCAATTTAATGCTTTAACGGTACACTTTTTCTAATGGTGTATTTCGTTTTATTTCAGACTTTTTAACATGACAAAGTGAAATTAAAAATATTTTCTTTGAGACGTACGTTTTATCAAAATCCAACACCAGAAAAAGTTTCTAAATCAAACTAGGGGTAGATGCCTCATTATTATGTCACCCAACAAGGGTAAAAAGTGTGAATCTGGCATAAGCACATATTTGTGCTTTACACTTTTGTGTGCACTACACTACCTATTATTTATAGACAGAGCACAGATATATCTTACTCTACCGTATTTAAGCTCCCTAAGAACAGAAATATATTATATAAGCAATTTAATTCTGACAAAGCTTTTGTGATTTTTATGATCGAAGTGGATCATAAAAGTTAATGCAATAAAAACAACTCTTGTTTTTCTTGAAATTTATCTTAAAACATAATCTAATCATTCTAATATTCTCAAATCTATCTAAAATTAATCACCAGATTAATTTAGTAATTATTAGGCATAAACTATTGGGTGACATAACAACCGGCCCAATCTATAAGTGAAGGGTAAGAGGTAAGTATGAGATGCAACACTAGTGGCGGACCCTGACCTTTCTTCATCTGCTTGATCTCCTTCTCCTGCTTGTCAACGGCGGCGCCCAGCAGCGTGAAGATGATACCGGCCTGAGAGTTCACCCCCACCGCTGTCACCAGCATCTTTCCAGAACCTGCCACCGAAACCAACAACAGTCAAACACAAAAGTCATCTATTTAAAGAGGATAGACTCTTTGATCATCTACGTACACTTTTTGATCGTCGTTTTTAACAAATAATTGTTAAATATAATAATTGTTGATATTTAGTTGTTATAAAGTCTACAACATGAAGAACTTGGTTGGTACTTGGTAGGTAGTGTGTGGACAAGGCTGCAATAAAGGCTTATATATTTTAATAATATAAATTACTGTTCATTTTTACCCGACTGCGGAACGCACAGGGTTATGTGTTCATCAGTCTATATATGTTTGTTTGTTCCTTGCAGGACAGCTACAGCCTAAACGCGTGGACCGATTTTGATGATTCTTGCACCAGATTATGCCGAGTATATCATTAGAGTGTCACTGTGGAAGCCGAATTTGAGAAAAAACAAAGTGGCGCCCTCTAGAAGCCATAATGTAACAAATTTAAAAAATAAAGTCGATAGACTATGGCGTGTGGGGTATCAATGAATAGGTCTTGCAAAATCATAGTTAGGTTCCCTTGATCATTTTCTCATTTTAACGATCATTTAGGATTTACGAGGTTTCAAAGGCTCATTTTTAGTGTATTCCTTCGTGTCGCACTACAGACAAAACGGCTGAACCGATTTTGATAATACTTGTACCAATAGCTTTATCTTAATCTTCCGAGTGTCATAACGGAAGCCGAATTTGAGAAAAAACAAAATGGCTGCCTCTGGAAGCCATAATGTAACAAATTAAAAAATAAAAGTCGATAGAATATGGCAAGTGGGGTATCGATGAATAGGTCTTGCAAAATCATATAACGGAAGCCGAATTTGAGAAAAAACAAAATGGCTGCCTCTAGAAGCCATAATGTAACAAATTAAAAAATAAAAGTCGATGAGGCTCGGACCACGGCTTAGGATGACGTTGGGATGAATGGGAGGTCGGTTGGACTAGATTAGTCCATACGCCCTCGAGGCCGTGAGTTAAGACCACGTCCGGGTGACGTGGATATCGTAGATATCGGGGTCCCCGTCTTCGCCGGCGAAGACGCTGTGTTGGGTTAGTGTTTGTGTGTAGCCCTAAGTAGGGAGCATTGTCGGTAGCGATTTGGTCATTGGGGTCGAAGGGGGACTGATCACTGGGGTGCTTGTGGTAAAACGAACTACAGCCGCACCGCGCACGACTGACGACAATTGCGTGCGAGCGTCCTGATGATGCCATCATCAGGACGCTCGCACGCAAAATTTCTTAATTTAAGCTTCGCAAGCCTATGCTTGTGAAGCTTAAATTAAGAAATTTTGACGCGTTTTCATAAATTGTTTAATTGGTACCTATTAATTTTGTTACATAATAGGTACCTAATAAATATTTTCATTTACCTACTGTAAAATTAAAGTTAGGTATAGTTATATTAATATAGTTTTGGCACCTACCTAAATAAGAGTCAATAAACCGTTAGTAAATCTAAATTAAGGAATCTAATAGTTTAAATAAATAAAAAATACAATTAATACAAAAGTAATGATTCTCATTACGGCAATAATATTATTAGGATTACCTTGCAGGTAGGTAAATAAACAACATAAATAACCAAAAAGTTTAAAATAAAAAAGTAATTTAAAAAAACAAAAAACCCGACTGCTTGGACACCAAAAAGTATAAAACAAGATGTGAATTTCATTATTATCAATTTACATAGTATAATACTTTTAATGAAATAATGTACAAAATAATATAGCCAATTCAGTATTCTCACAGCTCACGTTTTATAATAATATTTTTCTCTCATAATTAATTTTGTAATTATTACAAATTATCAAGGCGCAGTCGCACGTTAATATTAGCTAATGGACGTGCGACGCGCCTTGATAATTCGTAATAATTACAAAATTAATTATGAGAGAAAAATATTATTATAAAACGTGAGCTGTGAGAATACTGAATTGGCTATATTATTTTGTACATTATTTCATTAAAAGTATTATACTATGTAAATTGATAATAATGAAATTCACATCTTGTTTTATACTTTTTGGTGTCCAAGCAGTCGGGTTTTTTGTTTTTTTAAATTACTTTTTTAACAACTGTTACGGAGTATGGAGGTGACGGGTATAACTAATTACGGTAATTTAAAATATACGAGGCGTACCAAAGATGCGGAAGTTATTAAATATAACGCCAAAAAAGCATTATATTCTTGCTTCTATAGAACATCCATGATTCGGCACTTTAAAGAGACTTTATTTAATGTTACTTTACGGAGGAAAATAAAAGGTCAATAAAATAATAACAAGTAATCTAAACAGTTTCCTTGTGAGGATTTAAGGATAATGTCATTATGATGTGTAACGTTTCAAATGTAACATACCTTCCATAACGTGAGTACCGGATAGCACCATGGGATCAAAAGATTCACCCTTTTTAACATGGTCCGATTCACCTGTCAGCGATGACTCGTCGATCTGTGAAAGCGGAAATGAACATTAAATAACTGTAGTATATAATTTACGATTCATACTTTTCACGATTTCTTAAGCGCAGCTTTAAACATTTTGCGATTGACGTCTGTCGCTCAATGATCGTAAGCTGTCATCTTCATAGCTTCATCAGGCTTCCTCGAATGGAAGTTTAGCTGTCATCACGCGAAAAGCTTCTCAATTTAAAGCTGCATCTTCAAATTTTGCTCAATAAAGCCCTATGGTTAGTGGCTTTTATGTCGTTTGACCATTTGAGTCTTTGGTGACCTTGACAATAGTAAAACTAGTCTTGGGAATGAGAATTGGGTTACTTTCTATAGATGTCCGTAGTCGCTGTTATATTTTGAATTTTGTGTGGAGATGACAAACCTCGAGCATTGTTCACGAACTCCAAAGTCGTTTCACTAAGTGATTTTGTTCTGTGACAATACGTGGACGCAAAACTTAAGCATATTTACGATGCCTGCGGAGCGGAGCTTTCTCAGAATGCTAATAGAGTCTTGTGACGTGTCAAAGGCTTTTGATTGTGTTGATCACAAAATTTTAAAAATTTAGCCAATATGAAATCAAAAATGTTGAATTCGATTTCGCATTTTCTCTTTCCTTATCGACATAATATGATGTGACGTCTCAGGATTTGTTTGCTTTAATGGGTGTCGCACAAGGCTCTGTCTTAGATTCAATCTTTCTGAATGTACTTAAGTATTATTTATATCAGGAATTATGTATCTATTAGCAAGCTTTTTTGCTTATATTTAGACCAAAGCAAAGAAACGAATGTTACATACTCTTACACTCAAACGGCTGATAAAAGCATATCTGAACTAAAACAGTTGCTTCCCGGAAGCTTTACCGATTACGTCCTAGGAGATAATGTACAAAATGAAATCTCTACTATATATTCTAGATAACTAAACGGTATTTGATAAAATGTCGCATTCAATGATTGTTATCAAATCACCGTAACACTGTCAGTACGCATGTCTTTCTTATCAAATTTGGCTTTGACTTACATTTAAGAGATGGCCAAAAAGATAAATGGATTAACAGTTAAGTATCATTACCTATGTAGATTGTAAGTAATTAAAATCTTTTGAGGAATTATAAGAAAATCCTTTTTATTTTTCATCAAACTGAAAATCGAGGACCAGTTTGGAAAATTCTATATTCACTCTTTTTACGGGTGCACGCCTTATAAGCAAGGACAGCAGCCTAAAAAAAGATAATACTCTATATTATGTTAAGAAATTTAAAAATGAGCCGTATTTTTTGAAGCACCGAAGCACATTTGCTTTTATTTTCCCCTTCTAAATTATTCTGTGTAATCATGTAATGACACTTATATAGTGAGTAATTTTCATGATTTAATTAGTAAGTAGTAAGTAGTATAAGTCTAATGATTTTAAGTATCCAAATATTACCTTCGACAAAAACATTCCGGAGATACACAAAAAAAGCGCCTAATGAATGACGTCAAAGGCTATATTTCGGGGCTTTCAAAAGGCAGTTTAGTCATGGCGATATGACAAGCACTCAAGCCCCTCCGATAACCGAATAACTGGCCTTATCAGTTATTATATCGATACATGTAAACTAGTATAGCGAGGCGGCGTCGATCAAGCGCCGATCGGGGAAATAATTGAAAGCCTACCAAAAACATGCGATAAAAAAGCGTTTATGTACGTTTAAAAGCTGTCGATGTTTTTAAACTATGTTTATTTAGCTAAAACAACGAGACAAGAAGAGATCTGTCTTTGTAGATGGACTATGAAGTTTTTTTGTGTCTGAGGAAGCTTTAAAGCCTAAGACATCTGGTGAGTCAAACAACAGACACATCTTAAGACCGATGTCATCAACCATCCCTAAATCTTATACACCTACAGCGCAATAGGTGCCAATTTTCAGGTTGCTGTCACCTAAATATTTAGACGCAGACCCTAAATTTAGGAGTTGTCGGAGAACGGATATTTACGCATTTCATAATAAATTGAATATACTTTATTGAATGTATTTTTTTTCAAAAGAGCAACCACCGAGTTTCTTGCTGGTTCTTCTCGGTAGGAACGGCATTTCGAACCAGTGGTAGATTCATTCGACTATTCATAAGCACTTGTAAAAAGTCTAATTGAATAAAAAACATTTGAATTTGAACCTTTACTCCACCACGTAACTAATGTTATGAAGAACTTCTCGTTTAACTAATACACTAAAAACTGTACCTACAAACATTACCAATGCCGTATCATGTACTTCACGTCCCCTACGTGAAGTACATGATACGGAATTTCGGAATTTCGGAAATAATGCTCCCGCTTCCCTTCGGTCTTGCTGTGCAAGATTCTTTGAGTCAAACGCAATGCAAGTTGGGCTGCCATATTTTTTAAAACATCACTACTCTCTGAACGGTAGAATGTAGCCCACCACCTGATCATCATATGTGATAGAATAGAATCGTGATCATCATCTTTCTCAGAGTGAGAAGAACTTATTTAGACTAAAGCCACGCTGGCCAAATGTGGATTGAGATTTGAGAACATCAAAGATACCAATAAACTGCACGGAAGACTCATTCATCAGATTTTTTCACGACCATGATTCAACTTGATTCATTTGATCACTCGCCCATAAATTTTTGAGTTAGGTACAAGGAAGTCTACGACATTGCGAAGCTAGTATCTAATCGTACCTAGCACTGTTACGCTCAATGATTTCGTAGCTAAAAATAACTACATCATTAGTTTAAAGTGTATCCGCACAAAGCATAGACATAATTGATGAATTTAAAGTTCTCCCCCTAAAAAAACTAGACTTGGGGCGATCCTATGATCCAATTGATATTTTGTCATTTATTTAATGCGCCCAAAAATCATTTTTTGGAAACAAGATAAACTGATTTAAACATTCCGTTATCTTGTTGGATTTGGGGCCAATCTGGGCATTTCGCAAGCAAGATAAAAGATAGATTTGGTAATTGGTATTCACTATTCAGCATTTTAACTTTAACTTCTTACTAAGATCTTTTGCAGTCAGTTCATGAAACGCAAATGGATTTATGGTCCCAAACATAATGTACGATGAAATTCCTCACATTAGGTAAGATCGTTCACAAAATAGGCAACACCATCGTCTGATAAGGAACATGGCATCATTGTACAGACTGTAGAGCTTTCTGCAGACCTAGAATACCACACCCAGTGTTACCATCTCCACCCAAACCTCAAACCCCAAGTCAACGCGCACAGCGTCTTGCAGCACGCAGTCAATGTTACACCGCGTTGACGTTCATGAATAAGGACCTAGACGGGTTCGAAACTATTCTGGCACGTACTATTCTAGATACGTAAGTTCTACAGTTTTTATATATTTAAGTTTCAAAGCTAATGCCGTTTAGAAACCGTCTAGGGGTTTGGGTTTAATATAACTGCCATATCCCTAACAGGTTAGCCCGCTACCATCTTAGATTGTATCATCACTTACCATCAGGCGAATTAAAAAATATGGACTTCCTCACCTTAAGGTCATTACTCTGCAATAGGACACCATCAGCGGGCAGAAGGTCGCCGTACTTGATCTGGCAGATGTCACCGACGACTATTTCACTGATCGGCACTTGGTTCACCTCATTGCCTCGTATCACCGCAAACTTGTGTTCACCTTCTATCCGCGATTGTAGCCCCCTGGAATGCAAGCAAACAAAAATTAATGGCTTTGCAGTTTCGGAAATTCATCTCTGCTTTTAAAGATTCCTTTAGATATCATGGTGTAGGACTTAGGGGGCACATTGATATGCCACATTACCAATTACGGTGTTCCACTTAGTATCGAGACTCTGGGGTCTGCGTGCTTAAAAATTCTGGTCACATAAGGGCTGACAAACTTTTTGCCCTAAGGATACAACCATTCTTGGTAACTCCCTGTGTCTTATGTATGATTTTAACTTGGTAATTGTTTTCCTTTCCCAAAAAGTAGAGATCGGTAATAATAAGTGATAAGACCGCCTTTTGTATCCTACTTCCGTCTTTGTTTTTTTTGTTGGGGTATCAATAAAAGGACTTCTGTTTGGTACGAATTAAATTATAGTCAAATGAACAACAAGTCAAAAAGTGACAAGGGCTGATACACACCTGAATTGCCTCTCTTTCGTGTAATCATTGAACGCTGTGACTATAACGACAACTATAACAGATATTAAGATCGCCAGACCCTCGATCCACTGGTAATGGCCTTCCTCTTCGTCCAAATGCGCTGAAACACACCATTACATACTCTTTTAACAACATATCAAAACAATAACAAATCTTTCAATGATTCTACGTGGAATATTTGAAGCTCCCTTTCAGGATATTTCTTTCCTGAATTTTTTATCGTGTTTGTGACAAAGCTACAAGCTTAAAGACTGGTTTTCTTCTCACGCTGATCAACGCTGATGAGCTAATAATTCAGATATGCTTCATTTGTAATGCATAAATGGCGTTAGCACTAGCTGAATATTGATATTCAGGATAGTTCCAATTTAATGCATAAACATATTGACCTGTCAGCGAAAAAAACCAGCCTAACTAGATGTCGACAGATCTAAGTGATTTGTTGTAAGCCTGAAGCCTTTTTTTTTCTTCTTTCCATCTTCAAGTTTTCGGAGACTCCTCCGACAGGATCGGAGACCTTTTTATTGCTTAAGCCTGAAGCTGGTGTATTAGAACGTCACAAAAGTTGAGATTTGAAGCCACGTCGCTTGGTATTAGATCCCCAGATCAACTGATCTGATTGGGAAAGTAAGCTGCGGCTAGACTACTGGTATTAGGTACACATCTAAGCCTTTAGAGAGCTTGCGAGGCGATTTGTGAGATTTATATTTGATTTTATCCGATTAGAAGTTAGCCCTTGATCACGATCTCAATCGGTAGAGACTAGGAAGTGGCGATGCAATCTAACGAAGGAGACTAGAAAACATTGGAAGACTAGAGGACTAGGGTAGGTTGTTTTAGACCGCGCAAGTTGGACATGCCCTGCCAGCAGACAAGTCCGAAAGAATTAATTATACCTCAAATAAAACCTGTTACATAAACCAAGTCGTTCAGTCGTAGCCATGATTTCAAACTGATCGGTATATCCAACGATGCTATTGGAGATAATTTCACGATGCTGTATTTTATGTTATCACATTCCCATTGTTTAAATCCAACCATTGAAACAAAGAAACACCCATCTAAAGTAAAATGTTTCACATTCTCTCTCTTCATAAAGTAGTTTCCTTTCTTTATGCTCATGCCAATAAAACAACAAAGAAAGAAAAAGGGATCGCGTGTAGATTAAAAATAAAAAATAGGAAAGGTTTGTGTTTCCATTGTTTAACAGCAGTTTTGTTAGCTATATAACCAAAAAAATATATTTATAGCCGGTTCACATTATGCTAGTCGCTCGAACCTAGTAAGACCATTTTATTACAGCCACGGACTGGAACGTCAAAGTTGCAAACACTACAATCATTGAAATCTCAACTCACTATTGGACGTCAGCGTCAAAACGATTTCAGTTAAACAGTAGTGTCAAACGAATAATCTCTTGAGTTTTTATTTAAGAATTTGGCTTATTAGTCAAAATACAAAGATGATATCCAGATGTAGTATCCAGTAGCATTCTAGTCTAGTAACTGGAATAATGTGAACAAGCCGTTATTTATTTTATATCATGTACGGTTTAAATTTTAGCGTAATAAATTATTTTTATCTTGAAATAAATGAGAAACCTTGAAATTAAACTGTATTTAAAAATTAAAAAGATTATGTTTTTATTTTAGTTTTTTATTTGCACAATTTAAGAAAAAGTCTTTGAGCTAGCACGACACGTTCAAAGGTAAGTAGATAAAGATTGACACGTACAAAGTAAAGGAGTACTTACACAGAGCCATGCAGTGCCAAGGACATGGCGAGGCCGTGACCAAAAATTTATTTTGGTACACACTTCATTAACTAACGCATATAACCGTCTTTTCCACCAACAGCCGACTTTGAACGGTATTAAGCGGTGTCTGCTTCTCTGCTTTTACTGGCGGAGACAGAATCTTTCTCTCCGACAAAAATCGGAACTGGTCGACGAAAGTTAGCCATACTTTATTCAGATTTTAGTGGAACGTGTGCGTCAAAGAAGTAATTCGTCAACTATTTTTATACTTATCGAACGTTCTGCGTTACTTCTGATCCGTAATTCACACACGTCACGGTCAGGGCACGGACGCGAAAATTAATTTTGTGTAAATAGACCTTAAACAAGTGACCACGTTTATAGCCTAACTTACAGCTAGCGGAAGCGATTGGTCAGAAATAGGGTAGATGCCTATGTTTTAAGGTTAAAATGTAATATCTAGTACAAAACAAGTTAAAAAAACAGCATTAAGATTGGTTCAGAAAAGACTCAATATTTGTAATAGTAACTAATCTCACTGCCTCCCTTGCCCTCCTGTACTATATTTAATGGCAGTGACGTCACGTCTAGTGTCTTGTATACCTTTTCTTTAATTTAACAAATACCCCCGCCATTAGAATAATCATAAGGCTTATAATTTTTATTTTTGATATTAGGTAATGTAATCGTATGGTAAAAAACAAGAAAGAAAATCGAGCCATCTACCCTATTGTATCCGAGTGGACGAAGCCGGGGAGCGGTCACTACTTAAACGTGATCTACTTTTAGAAAGCAACTAAAATTACATGCCCTAATAATTATTGTAACCATGGTTTCTCGAATTGAAAAAAAAATAACACGCGATAATAAAAAAGTAATAAAATGATTTTCCGTCGCAAATCTTGAGAGCGATGATGAAATTCGAGATGACAAACCATGGTATGAAGGAAGTATGACAGATAGACTTCACAGACATTACGAAGAGGCTACGAAATACGATAAGTACACAGTTGTAGTAGTAACAGGAACACAGTCTCTTTTTATTGGCCGTCAAACCAAATGCACACACTAGGTAAACGAGCAAAGTGCAGGATTTACATTTAAAACCATTATTTACATTCACGTGTTCTTACCAGGGTCGTCTAATGATTCCAATTTGTTTTTGAAAAGAGAAAACACACTTATATTAATTACAATTAATTATATTTACAATCCAATTCGGTGTGTGCGCCTTTCTCCATATTTAAAATTTTGCCTAATTTTGTAACTTTAATGACATTTATATTTACAAAACACAGTAAAGCAACAATCAAACGATACGTAATTTCTTTTTCCTGTAGTGATATTTGTTTTCATATCGATCTGCACTGATTAAAGGGTGGAAACAGTAGTAAACTTTGATGAGTTTCCAAACATTGCAACACGGGATAATCTGTAAAACAATGTGCCTCCTCACAATCCGTCTGGAAACCATATCTACGTTTTGTTTGGCCTCCGGTGATGTGCAATAAAGCTATTTAGCTGAGATTCACAAATGTGGGTAGTAAAATTTTTAGCTATCCGACAGAATGTCATGTAAATTGACTAATAGTGGTATATAAAAACATTAGCTGGGGGAAATTTCGTGGAGCTCCTAATGACTGTTTCAATTTTAAAACTATTCTCATTCATTGCAATGCCAACTGACATAAAAAAAAATAGGGCTGAAAAATTTAAGGTAAATCGAGTTTGAAATATGTAACAACAAAAAAAACACTCAGCGACGTCTATATTATGGTATTTATCACACATGGGTCTATGATGTTAGTGTAAGCGCTTTGCTCTTGGTTAATTGTTGCGTAAATCCTGTAAACGACTGATTTCCTTTCAGACTAGAATCAACAATCGATTTGTTCAAGGACTCTTAAATTACAGACTCTACCATACTTTGCGGGCTCCACAAGTTTATTGGTACTTCAGAAAGGTTAAAGGTAGGCTTTTACCGGATAATATGGTCAGATTAACTCATCAATCGACCAAGAGCTATATATATGCTCACGAGTTCACGAATAAGTACACACATTTTAGTAATGTACAAAATAAAAAGATGGTGTATGCTTACCAGGATCACTTTCGTCTTCGGACGGTTTGTAAAAACTCAACCCTAGTGAGACTACTGCAGCGACCTCCAATATAATGAGCGTGACATCCTGCAATGCCTCCCATACCAGGGTGAGGAAGGTTTTGGGAGGTTTCGGCGGTATGAGATTTGAACCGAACACCTCTCGCCTGTGCTGCAGGTCCGCTTTTGTGCCGCTAAGACCTGGAGACAAGGGAAAAAAAACTTATTAATATAGTGAATACAATAAATTAAATATAAATGTTTTTCTCTCCAGTTAAACAAGGAGCAAATCAAACGGACAATGCTGCTGGAATGTTCTGCGTGGATAAAACGCCTTAAAAAAGTAAACTTCCTTGCGCAGAATCATGCATGCTTTTGTGAGTCGTTATTGTATTGAATACTGTTAGTAATATGGCAATGCCTCGTTTATTATGAAAAGGGTTTTTTAATATTTAAGTAAATCATTATAGAACTAATACCTAATCAAAACGATAAAATTTATTTGATAAGTTCTGCTAAAACAATTGTTGGTTTTGGGTAGAAAATATTCGATTTATTTGGAAATCCAATGCGATACGTTAAAGCGAACGAGCGTGATTGTAACACCAGTTTACATATGAGACACTTTAAAATTTTATGGTCGGCTTAAAATCCAACAAATCCTACAAAGCATCTAATCGCTGCTATTTTCGCAAAATGCATTTCGAGTCATTTTCATTTTACAGCAATATAATCTTTGCCATCTACGTCAATGAACATCCACACATCTCGTAAATTTTTGATATAGATGTTCGATCTATATCAAGTTGTAATGTTGATATGAGTAATCCCGTTCATTGGCTTCTATGCTTTACGATTATTGATATTGATCTATTTCTGATCTTCCGCAACTCGATTCAAATTTTTCGTAGGAGTTCACCAATGTTTCTTATTTTTTTAATAGTTATATACGCGACTTCATCCGCGTGGACTACACAAACTTCAATCCCCTAATTTTACCCCCTTAGGAGTTGAATTTTCAAAAATCTTTTCTTAGCGGATGCCTACCTCATAATAGCTGTCATGCCAAATTTCACTCCGATTTGTTCAGCTGTGCTTTGACAGAGCAGTTAGTCAGTCAGTCACCTTTTCCTTTTATTTATTTAAATACAAGAGATATACTCAATGGCGCCAACAACTGAGATTATAAAAATGTTTGATGCAGTTTTTTGGTTATGAAGTGAAGCCGAAGTGCTTAAATTCAGCCCCTTTAGCTGCAGAAAAGATGGTATCGTTAAGGTGACTTCATAAAATATTACGAATGTGAGTTTGTTTGTTAGTTACGCTTTCACGACCCATCTTTTCAACCTTTATTATCCCTGAAGATTAAAGAGTATAAAAAACTTAAGCCACGCCGACAAAGTAGCGGGCATCAGCTAGTTAGCCAATAAATGTCCTACTTAACGTCTTGCTAGATAGAGCATGCTTAGTAAACGTGTTCCTAAGAGAAACAAAAACAATTAGCTATGTAAACAAAAATAGTACGATCAGGGATTTTGTTATAGAGGATATTGATTTAGAAGCATGAGTAAAGAACAACAATAAACTCTCCGATGTAGTCGATAAAACACTTTACCAGTTTGTATAAAACGGAGAACACCGAGCATGACTCTTTCGTTCCATGGCGATGAGATCAGAGTTTTACCCATTAATTTTGTACTTTGCTCATTTAAAGGATGTTCGTAACTTTATCAAGTTTAGTCAAAGAGTATAAAACAAAGGGGAAACCAGAGGGGCTTTTAAAATAAGCTATTTACTTTGATTAACATCAGCAGTCTATACTAATATTATAAATGAGAAAGTTTGGATGGATGGATGTTAGTTACTCAATCACGCCATAACGGCTAAACGGATTTGGATGAAATTTGGTACAGAGACAGATTATAGTCTGAAATAGCACATAGGCTATATTTTTATTACTACTCATTTTAAAATTCAAGAGCTCCCGCGGGAACCAAAAAGCCTCAATCCACGCGGACGAAGTCGCGTGCATCAGCTAGTCTTTCATATTTTCATTTCTTCTTCCTTTATATAAACTATACAGTTGGAAATAAACAAAATTGTATTGAGTATCGATCGCATAATCTGGTACCTTTCCCTTATAAACTATTCAGAGCTGTTCTCGACAGAACAAAATAGGCATACAAACAATACTTTTTAACACAGCAAAGGGAGTTTATTCAAAAGGCGGAAAATAATAATTTTTTGGCACCGGACCAAAAGTGACACAATGACCCATATTAATAAACGCCCTGCTCAGTGATATGAAAAATGAAGATGTGTTATATTTTAAAAGTGTGAGATACGAGGTCAGGCTCAGGGACAGAATATTTTTGATAGCCACACATACATGTCAGGTTTACGCGGATGCCAAGGCGAGCCAGCGAAGGATGGCAACTGCAAACATGGCCCCCGATTGTGTAAGACGGATAATCTGACCTGTTTAAGGAGTTCAGAGATCCGTGCACGTCAAAAAGCATGTTTAAACTCCTTAAACAGTTCGAGCAATACGTTTTAATCTGTCAAATGATTAAGATTTGCTTAGACAATTGGGCCTATGGTTGAAATGGTATCTGGTGCATCCGAGAATGAACGGGAATCGCGAGTGTTGCCGTTCTTATTCGACTTGCGATTAATATAAATGAGAATACGAAGCTGATTGCCAAGTTTTGTTAGTCAGAGAGGTACCCTAAGAAGTCGCAGCAGTCAGTGGTAGACCGATGCGATCATTGATCGGTTGTGCCGTCGGTTCTACAAGTACAGTTCTGGTGAAATTACAGCAAATGAGGAACATACTCAGCTGGCACAAAAGTTAACCAATCTGCTAAGAAATAGTTAAGCAAAAGAAGGTAGGTAACTATTATTTTAAGGTTAACTTCCGCATCGATGTCACGAAGCCCACGAACCAAAATAATCTTACACGAAACTAAATTATTCGCTTAAAAAAATCCTCACGTGACAGACCTTCATTTTAACCCAATGATTTAATATAATATTACTATCGTTCTTAGCCTTAATAATATTTTTAAACTAGCTGACCCGCCCCTGCTTCGCTTGAGTGGAGTTTCTGAAAATCCTTGGGGATTATTCAACTGGAACGCAGAATATAAATTTTCATGTATATAATAAAAAACAAATAATCCATTACTATAAAATTCGCTTTTCGTGAAAATTTGTATGCCCTATGGAACTCTTTTGGGGTTATCCAATTTCCAAAGATAAATGAGTTATTAGTAATTACGTCATTAAATAATTAAGATATCATATAACATTAATTCATTCATTCAAATTGACCGACTAAAGAAGGCTTGGGTGTTGATAAATCAGTCAATCAGTCAGGACAAGTATTACTACAACCAACAAAAATCGGCTGATTTGAACAAAATAAAATCATCATTACAAGAAAGAAACAAGAAGAAAACTATCATCTCATAACATCAAAAGAAATTCTTTTTTCTTTTATACAATTTGAATGGAACTCTACAAAACGAGTCAAATAATGAATCGAGTTAACGGGATATGAACAATTATGGGTTTGACGTCAGCGGATGGTGATAACTAACTCTCAATTAAATTCGCGTCCACGTTAAATGTTCAACGAATTAGCTGTCACTTGTTGACGATGAGGTCAATCTAATAGAATGATCTATTTTCACGAAAGTGTTTAATCTCTTTTAATATAAAAATCAGTTTTAATTATTTTAAAATTTAAATAAATATATAAACAACAAAATATTGCTATGAAGAAAAGGTAGGTAAGTATCTTATCTCAACCTCAGATGCCTGGTTGACATCTGATGTAGGCATCTGAGGTTGAGATAACGATGCCTGAGACGGAAACTAAACTGGAGAGATGAGACAAAGCATAGCTAGCTTAGCTTTAAAACAATGTCTAATTAAAATTATTGAAGTGAAAACTTCTAGCTGGGTTGAGCACTTTTTGGTAGGGGTAAACTTGTAGATTCGCGTAACCGACATACTCGCGAACAACAAAGACAAAAGGTCTTAAATGTAAATATACTACATTCGAAATTAAACTTTAATGCCTTAGTTTTAAGGTTTATTTTATAATATGAATATTTTTTAACATATTTTAAAAATTATTTTTTATTTTGGATTGAAAGGTTATTCTACATTTTCTCTGGTGACAGAACGTCTTAAAAATAATATTTTCCAGTCGTAATGTAGCTTTATGTGTTAGCCCTAAGGTGCATAAATAACTGAAGTTGTTGCTAATATAATACCTTTCTCTACATTTTCCAGTCAGAAACTCAATTGTTTAGTGTGAAGAAAAATTGAATGGATTTAGTTTGC
Source organism: Erebia palarica (assembly GCA_964035005.1). NCBI lineage: Eukaryota > Metazoa > Arthropoda > Insecta > Lepidoptera > Nymphalidae > Erebia > Erebia palarica. The sequence goes on from OZ035992.1 coordinate 7,477,614, forward strand.
ACTTCTATCGGCAGTCGCTATGATTGCCATTTTTTTTTTGTGTTAGTACCCTTACAGCAAATATTAAAAGGGTATCAAACGTTTAAGGAGGTAGCTACATAAATATTTTAAGTGCCGGAAGAAGATTCTAATACTGTAATACTGAGACGTGGAAGCTTTATGAATAAAGGAATGAGGAAGCGAAACGCTCCATACTTATTTATGGAACGTCGATTATGCAAGAGTATAGAATACCGATTGACGCTATATGTGCTTCTGGAAACGGGTAAAGGACAAAAGAGTCAGTTACACCATTAGAACAAGCAAAAAGGCAACTGTTCTTAGAAGAATCCTTAAAAAAACAAATGTGGGATTCATCGCATCCTAAAGCACAGAAAATGGACTATGTGATCTGAGAAATCCACCTCCGCCTCCGCGGAGGCAAAGCCCCTTCAGCTCCGCATCCGCCTCTGCTTCCGCTAAAAACGCCTTCGTTACAACTCCACCTCATAGCAAGTGATACTCGTATTAAATTGCTTAAAAAGCACATCACTCGGAAACGTTCAATTCGCATGCGCGAGGATCGAATACCTGACCACCCATTCCAACTCGTATTTTTAACGAAAACATATCTTAGAATAATTATAGAGATTCGATCACGTTACCCTAATGGCACAATAAAACGTAATTCCGTTTAGTTAGTTCCGAAAGCGAACTCCATTAATTACATTTGTGACACTTTGCTAAAAGCAAAATGTAATTTAAAAAATACCGATCTTACGTGTCCCGTTAACGACTTGCTGGCCTTGAGTGTTAAAGGTAACATTTTGTGTAATTTGATAGCCTTGGATTTTTCCATCGGCAATAAGTATGGTTGTAAAATCGTAAGGCTCTCCTTAGCCACAAATAGATTTATTTTAAAGCAAGTTTTTAAAATTAGAATTCTTGGAATTAGGGATTATTTATCTTTAAGTTGTTGATATAACTATGATGCCGCCATCCACAGTCGGTGTCATCATAATTATTGTTTGCCTAAGATAAGTATTTTGCTCGTTTCTGCAATTTATTCCGCCATTTTATATCGGGTCGTAAAGATCGACATAGTTACCTGTGCTCTAGATATTCGTAGTAACACATTTCGAGGAAATCGATTCCGAAACCTTATGGCCTTTTGCGGACTAAATAATTCGATCTTCGTTAACGGAACTTCTTCCTAGTTGTCTTTTTCTGCATCATTTATCATTTTATTTGCTAGGTTAAGGTAATAATGGTAATATGGTTTGATTGTTGATTGCATCAAGACCGATAATTATATCGGCTTCAAATAAATGCTCAACTGCACCATGATGGTTCCATATTTTCAAATAATAATTGTTTATCTATTTTTGTTTCGACCCGACCATTATGTTGACCCGAAAACATAAATAGAAATGAGAAACAGTAATGAAGGTTTCAGCTTACTATAATAACAATATACCAAAGTGAAAACAAAACATAAAAAGAAGGTAACTCAAACACAATTACTAACAATAACGTTATTGGCTAATTAGATACTTATTGCATTCTGATTAGGTAGGTAAGGCTACACTCTTGATCAATTTTTATTTTGCAATCAATTCAGTTTGCAACAACGAGCATCTCACAATTCCATTACGTTCATGAGGATACATTTACTAAAAGCAACATAAATCGACCTACAAGTTTATGACCACCGACGAATACAGCACATTGAGGAGTAATACAGCTCTAGCTTTAAAGATTGAACTTACGTACAAACGACAAGGACAAGAACAATAAAGGCTTAGTTTACTAAGCCCTTATTGTCCTTTTATTGGTACAAAGAGATTTAAAAGTCGAAAGAATAACATCAATGAAAAAGACCAAACATAATCAAAGTCGTTGAAAAGTAGTAGGCGGTTATATTTACGACGTGAAAGAAATAAATGTAAAAATGTAAGTAGTTATGCATGTGCAAGACACTTCTTAAAATATAACAGATCTATACCTATAGGCTTTATTAGAAAGTGCAGCGTTGGCTCGGTGGACGGACTACATCAAACGAGTCGCAGGGAGCCGCAAAAGCAGTGACGAGTGGATGTCTATCGGGCGATGACGACGAAGACCCCTAATTGCCATATACTACCAAAAACATATATAAAATTCTTAACTCGGAAGAACTTGTCACATAATCAAAAAAACTATACTAAAATTTACTGTTTTCTTTAATTAAGTTTACTTACATTTACTTACTTACTAAGTATGATGTTTCATTTAAAGCAAGACTTGCGTTTTGCAGAATATTGTTTTTAATTAACATTCTGAAATGCACCACGGCAGGACAGACTTGAATTTAAACGACAGGAAACAAAGAAGAAAATCCAAGAACAATCTGCAAAATACCTTGAAAATTAAAAATACCTTGCACGAAGTACAAAGAAATATAAAAAAGGAACAAAGATATTTGAACGAGTAAATTCCCAACGGAATGAGTTGGGGGCCAAACGAACAGTATCAATTTGACAGGCCAAACATCATTAAAGTCGGTGAAAAGGAAAGTCGTCAGTTGTCTTTACGACCGAGGAGATATAAATACTGTCCAGATTTCAGATACACTATATAAAGACTAATAAAATTCGTATTTGTTTGTAAAACCTGTTAAAGGTTTATTTGTTTAAAATTCGATATACTTGGCAATACTTTTAATACATTGTCTCGTTTCACACAAATTGATTTTAAAGGAGTCCTATTTGTAATGAAATTGCCTGCGCAAAGTATACATATTGACAGAAAATAAAGTATATGAAAATAATATTATGATAAACAGCACATCCATATTTACAAAAAAAAAATGCGATCTGCACGACAGGCAAACTAGAGGCCGTAATAGGCTCGTGACTCCATCGCTCCGGCTCAAAAAAGTCAGAAGGTCATCGTGGGAATTATGGTATTTTAAACTTGCCTATACACAAATTTAAGAATTCTTGTAGGTTAGGTTAGGGTTCGACACAAATAATCAAGTAGTGTTAGGTTTTATCGGGTTTTAATATCTACCGGAAAATAATGCGTTAAATTGTAATCTTTCGACAGTTTAGAATTTCGCGAGTTAGATTATAATCTAACGGTTTTTACAATCTTACAGTGACATATACATTGATATAATAATTGTAAATGAAATATTTATTTAAAAAGAGCAACCACCTAGTTTCTTGCTGGTTCTTCTCGGTAGGAATGGCATTCCGAACCAGTTGTAGATTCACTCGACAATTCGAAAGTTCTTGTAAAAGTTTATTTGAATAAAAAACATTTTAATTTGAATTAAAAAACATTAATATGCTGTCAAATAAGTTTTAACTGAAGGTACCCTAAACATTCGACTGGCAATAACTACTATGTCAAATCCCCCTTGAGAAATATTCGCCGTACGGAATGCACCAGAATTCTTAGAAAGCACATTGGAGATATTTTTAAAGCATTGATCGTATAACAACGGTTAAAAACGAAAAATATTTCACGAAGAACCCCCAAATTGAATGGTTTCATTTATTCAACGATACAGGCTTAAAATTAAAAATATGTCTGAATAATTTTAACTAATATTAATTTTTATTTCAATATAGCAGTTGTATATTTAAAGGAAAAAGCGCAGTTTTCAGCTTTGGATTTGAATATGAAAAATGTAACCAGAGCTGAAATGTGGAGTGTGTAGGCAACACTTAAAACTTTCTATTTTTAGTACCTATACGTATTACGTAGTGGCTGGCTACCAAAATGAATAAATATTATGCTGATGATTTAAAGTGATATGAAATGACCGCATTAAGAAACATACCTGTCTAGTGTCCAGGCTTCTTAATCATGATCTAAAATGTTTGTGACCCCACAGGGCCACAAACATTCAGACACACATGTCTGTATTGAAAAAAGAAAAACTGTACAGTAAAATTAAATTGATTTGAATATAATGCTATGAATGTTAAAATTAAAGAACTAATAATATATAAAACTATTAGCTGATGCCCACGACTTCGTTTGCTTGGATCAAGGCTTTTTTGTTCACGCGGGAACTGACAAAAAGCCTGCCTATGTGTTATTTTAGGCTACAATTTATCTCTGTGCCAAATTTCATCCAGATTCGTTCAGCCGTTCTGGCGTGATTGAGTAACAAACATCCATCCATCCAAACTTTCGCATTTATAATATTAGTATAGAGTATGAAAGCAAGCCTGAATCTCTTAAAAGCAAGTAAGTACCTATCTACCACCATACTATACAAAACTGACAACGTAGAACAATAAAACTTTAGAAAGTAATTCACAGTTGTACTTATCTGAAATGTCATATTCCCGAGGGTCACATGAAAACGCTGAAAGCAATTAATGGTAACAGCGATTCTATTCGTCATATTGGCTTATGTTTTTTTTTGGAAGCTCGTTAAGCTATTCATTTGCAGGCAAGCTCTTGGGAACATAGTCTAGAGTAGAGGATTAGCCAGTTTCATTGCTGCGGTGTTTCAATAAATTTGTTGACGGCCTCGTTGGTCTAGTGGTTGGCATGTTCGACTGCACCCGACGAGGTCCCGGGTTCGAGTCCCGGGTCGGGCCATAATTGAGTATTGGGTTTTTCTGACTAGAAATTCTCAGTTCTAGCCCGGAGTTAGGAAGTAGTTGGCGGTGTTTTACCCCCGTGCCTCGGAGAGCTCAGAGCACCAGTTATTATCACTAACATGATAATAGCGCCAATCCGTATTGGAGCAGCATGGTGGGTCTAAGCTCTAATTCCCTATCTCCTATGAGAGTGGAGGCCTGTGCCCAGCAGTGGGACTAATGGGCTGTAGTGATGGTAGTGGTAGCGGTGTTTAATTCAGTTAAGAACTTTATCCTGGTCAAAGAGGGTGCCCATTATTTGCGGATAAACTAGATGCTAGGTGTAGCTAAAATTGTGACTAATTCTAAGTTACAAATGATATACCAAGTAACTATAACATAATAAGTAATATAACCTTCAAATATAATATACCTTTATTCAACATTCAAGAAGAATATTAATTAAGAATGTACTAATAGTAAACTCAAATGATCGTATTCTAAAGGCCTTGGTTTGTGGATCAAAATATTCTAAGATAAGTAATGAATTTATGCAGAGGAATTCAAAGAAAGGGATGAATATATTCCAAATGAAATTGACTGTAACCTGATAAATGGAAATGGCAGTCAATACGGATATGGAGCCCATATTTAAAGTAACACCCTACCGCTAAGAAGCTTAAGTTCAATATCCCTCAAGGAAGTTTCAGATTGCGGAAGCTTAGGTCGGCAACCAAAATATATATCTTTAATCTTATACAAGAATAATATGGATAGAGTACAGAAATATTGGTTTAGTGAAGAAATATTACGACTCATATTTCATAACTGAAGACAGTTCATTTATAAACTCCCATGTTGCCGAAATATACTAGTCAACTCTTTAGTTTTAAGAATAAAATGATTTAAGTTTACGCAGGTCGTGTCGTGTACTAGCTAATTTACCAATAAATATTTTTAGCGTGAATTCGAACTTCACCAATATCATTAAAGCGATAATAAATTATGAATTCACGCTTAGTGATTTTAAAACTAATAAAAATACGTCAATGGTTAAAGCAATAATCTTTATTATTCAATGATTTATCAGATCGATAAATCATTATAATTTTATGTTATCATTAACGAGCATATGGGAGTAATTTCGAGGGACATTGGCTTAAGGTATCCGGGCAGCGCAGTCGGCAAATTGCTACGAACTAGCTTTCACCACTCTCTCTCCCTCATTACTGAGGGGCGTGACCTCTTTACATTAATCAAATAATGGTAGGAATTTACTTGGGATAATAATGCAGTGGGTTCTGACGTCCTTCCGCATTCGACTCAACTAAGAGTATTTAAACTCTTAGGTTCTTGTAACGATTATTTATCAGCTTAACGTGCTCTCCGAGACACGGAGGAATCGAAAAGGCCAACCTTGAACCTTGGAGGTTCAAGTCACCCATCCAGCTACCGACTTGGGTCAACGTTGCTTAACAATCGCATTCGACTGATATGCGTTGTCACAACGGGGCCACTCGTCCCTCACCACCATAGCTTTCATCGCAATACCCACTTAAAGAGAACTATAGTGTATTTCACAAATAGTAACAAAATAAACTTTAACTTTGCATTTAATATGCAAATATAGATTGTTTGTTCCTAATCCTGTAATTATTAAATAGAAGCAGGCGTTACTTTGCGGAAGTCCATGATAATGAAGGAACTAGAAGTTTGGTTCGCTATAATCCGCAACAATAGGTAAAACTATGTGGTACAGTGTGTATCCCGCACTTATATACCGCGATTATTCCTCTATCCCTTTAACTAATCTCAGAGAGTCCACCACCACCACTCAAGCCCATTTATGTCCCACTGCTGGGCACAGGCCTCCACGCTGCTCCAAAGCGGGTTTGCGGGCTGTAACGACTACTATCATGTTTTTTTTAAAACCTCTTGGTCTAAGAGGGCACTGGTTCCTCCGACATGGTGGTCGGAGACCTTTTTTACTTTTAATTTTTTATGCCTACTTTTTTAGTTTGTCGGTTGTTTATTTATTTATGTTCATTACGCTTAGTGTTTTTAGTTATGTGCTTTGTGCAGTATTTTATTATTATTTATTGCTTTATTTACTAGCTATTTATTATCAATCATAAATTATACATATTTGTGTTCTTTTTTTTTGCAAAATTTATTATTTATTAAATTATTAGGTCGTTACAGTTACTGATTTTTAATTGTGCCCTTACACTTAGTTTTAATTAGTTAATTAATTTAAATGTGTTAATTTATTTGCATTTTGTGTTTTATTTGTAGGTTTATTGATATTTATGTACATAATAATTGATTTATTTATTTTGTTTTAATTTGTAAGGTTATTTATTCATTTCAAGTTTATTGTTAATTTGTGGATGCGTTGGTTTATTAGTTATTTTTTCTTCTCCACCCTTAATTTTATTATTTGTTGGTATGTGAATTATTTATTTTGATTATATTCTTGTTTATTCGTCCTTCTTATATTTTGTTTTTTCGTTGTTAATTTTTTGACTTAAATCATAGATGTGCCCGCCTTCATTTTAGTATTTTGTTATATTAGTAATATAAACTATACTACAAATCTTTTGCCGCACATCTATGATTTAAGTCTTATTCTTTGTGGTTTTAACACAAATATTTGTCTAAATTTTTCTTCGGCTACCATCTGCCATGGATTGTCGATATATATCCTTCTGTCCATATAATATATTTCTGTAACATGTCTACATCTTTTATATATAGGGCATTCTGTAAGGATATGCATGACGGTTTGTTTTATCTTGTTATCAAGTTTACAAACTGGGCTGTTCTTACGTTTTGACTATTATCATGTTAGTGATAATAACCGGGACTAACGGCTTAACGTGCTCTCCAAGGCACGGGGGTGATACACCACCAACTTCCTAACTCCGGGCTAGAACTGAGAATTTCTAGTCAGAACAATCCAACACTTAATTATGACCCGACCCGGGACCTCGTCGGCCTAAGTCGAACGTAGTAATAACTCTGAGAGTAGCTTGGAAGATTTCTGTGGTGTGGTGAGTATCGCGGGCTATAAGAGCCGGATACACGCTGTACCACATAGATTTACCTGTTGTCGCGGATTATAACGAATTAAACTTCTGGTTCATTCATAATCCTTTAATTATTACAGCAATATGTAGTATGGAAGGAGTATTTTTTATTGCGCAACCTTTTCTTTAGGTGGACGCCCTGAAGGAAAGTTTAAATGATTAGGCTTATTCTTTGATTTGAAAAGGTCCCAAATGGGACTAATCAAGAAGAAAGGTTGAATAGAAGTTTGTAACAAATAGCTTCTGATCCAAAATTTTACACACTGGAGTTTTTTTAGCGTCGTTTGGTATAGGTATTTTCAAAGGTTTTAAGTTTAAGTAACAGGAGGAAAAGGCCAATTATTAGGTAAGTAGGTAACAAATTATTAAATAGATTCTTCTAACCGCAATTATCTAGTGATACTAGAACAAGTACACGACCTCCCTGGCGTGTTGAGCGCTGTTGTCTTAACGTGGGAGGTCCTGGGTTCAATCCCCAGCAGGGTCAATTTGGGAATTTATAATTTTAGAATTTTCTCTGGCCTGTCCTGGTGGGAGGTTACGGCCGTGGCTAGTTACCAACCTACCGGCAAAGACGTGCCTCCAAGCGATTAAGCGTTCCGGTACGATGCCGTGTAGAACCCGATTAGGGGTATGGGTTTAATATAACTGCCATACCCCTAACATGTTAGCCCACTACCACCTTAGACTGTGTCATCGCTTACTATCAGGTGAGCAGCAGGGCTAACTTGTAGTTGATAAAAAAAACAGTTCCAACTTAGCCCGTTCCTTATGCACTAGGTGTGATGACGTCACTACAAAAGCACTGGCATGCACGCAGATCCGAAATGAAATCGCTTTCCGGGCGGCAGTACGTTATTAATGAAAGCCAGTGGCTAAATAAAACATTCGTACACACGTTTTAACTTTGAATACACTGTTTACTGTATTCAGAAAACATGAGCTTTATGAAATTAGGTCACAATCGGAACTGTTAACATTACGGATTTTAAAATTGGTTGTACGTTACAGGACGAACCGCACGCAATGAATTCTCATAATGAAAATTTTGAAAATAAAAAACATGATTTTCTATTATAAAATGTAATGATAGCTTCTCCAATTAGAAATCGTGATTTTGAAAATGGAAAATTAATATTTTTGAAAAAAAAAATTATAACCGAAACTAACCGAGACTGTGCTATACCAAACTTGGTAGTATTTTATTGAAGTTGTAGCTTAAGTTTTAATTCTATATTTTTATTCTGTATGAAATAAAACAATTTTATACCATTTTATTTATTTTATGCTCAGACTTGAAGTGCCAATTCAAAGTAGGTACTAAAGCCATCTTAGACTGTATCATCACTTACCATCAGGTGAGAGCGCAGTCAGGGCTAAGTTGTAGTGGAAAAAAAAGTCTAAGATGGTAGCGGGCTAACCTGTTAGGGGCATGACTGTTATATTAAACCCAGGGGGTATGTAACCCCTATTCGGTTCGGTACACGGCATCGTACCGGAACGCTAAATCGCTTGGCGGCACGTCTTCGCCGGTAGGATGGTAACTAGCCACGATCGAAGCCTCCGACCATCATCACTTACCATCAGGTGAGATGGCAGTCAGAGGCTAACTTGTAGTGGATCAAAAAAGCATCATCCTAACTAAAATATTATTAACTAAATTACAATTGCCAACAATATGATTGTTTTTGTTCAATGTAAATATGGTTTATGGCCCCCATCATTAAACTAAGTATATGTGTCACCGTAAGTTTGATAAAACCGTTAGATTATAATCTAACTCGCGAAATTGCAAACGAAAGATTACAATTTAACGCATTTTTTCGTTAGATTGTAATCTGTTAGTTATATTAACCTACGTGCCTGATTATTAATGTCGAACCGTAACCTAACCTACAAGAAACAGACAAGAAAACGTAAATACAATGAATATTTCAAAAATTGATACTCAGAACATTGAACGGTTTACAATCTTTCGACAGTTTACAATTTCGCGAGTTAGATTTTAATCTGACGGTTTTTACAATCTTACGGTGACATATGCATATTGAAACAAGTAGTGGATTAACAAAAAAAAGGATACTATACATTCAGCCAATCATGCAACGGTAACAATTGAAATTGTAACAATAGTTAAAAAATAATTGATGCAGCTTTTTTTAACAGAGCTCTAGTAAAGTGTGTTTTAGGAAGTGTTGTTCGCATTTATCCTGCCTTGGATACAATAAATCTTGGGAGAACGCTTCGTTCTCGTAAATCATCGATCACTTTCTGCCACTCGATACGTCCTTGTGTTTTAGCGGATATTTAGAGGCCTCGGAAAATGTAACATGCATCTGCTGAAGATAATGTTTATAGCTGCCAACGTGTCTGATCTAATGGTGGATGATTGATCAGAAATCTAGTAAAAACGTGGAACTACAACTTTTATTTTCTATTCATGCTAGGCACACGTTGATTGACAAATGATAATAGAGCAAAATCCCGCGATGATCAGACCTTCGTTATTTTATTAAAGCTGAAAGTTTTTCTATGTATGTCTCTAATAGGTATAAACAATGCCCGACTATGAAGTTTGGATCGCGGTTGCTTTGGAAGGTATCAGGTAGAAAAGGTGGCACCTCAAATTCGTATTAAGAGCTCCGTTTTTTATAATTTTCTTTGGAATAATATTTTAAACCACGTTGTCCATTCTCAGACACTTGCAACCCCCTGTCAGACACCCTGTTGTTTTATAATTTAAGTGTCTGAAATTTGGTGGTAAAGGTTATATCCCGGGGAAGGACATGGGCTAGGCTAGGCTTTTTATCCCGGAAAATTGAGGAGTTTGTCCACGCGGACGAAGTCGCAGGCATCGTCTAGAACATGTCTAATCAGTCCACTGCAAAATTGTTTGCTAGAATTTTGTGAAAACAGAAATCTTCTATTCCTTTAACGAAAAATGCCAAAAGCATATATATCGGGGATATACGAAATTAAATTGCTTCCCGAGCGCCACTGCGCTTTAATGAAAGCGGGCGGTGAAATAAAACAAACGGCCCTGGATTGTTTCAATATGTATAATGCTCGGGACACGCGAAACGCGAGGTTCTGTAAGCGATGGAAAGAGGACAACCGGAATTGTAAATGCGGAGGATTTCAATAATGAAATGGTAAATAATGTAGTTACGTTTAAAAGAAAAACTGTTTTGAACGGGTTTGAAGTCCACAGATAATTTGTAACACACAATACAATACAACTCTACGAAGTTTGACGATAAATTATCTAAACTAATACAAACTTAGTTTCGAAAATCGTATAAGAATAACAGGGAGAAAATCCTGGGGTTACTACCATCGCCTGAAGCAGTTTTATTTCAAAATGACAGTTTTATGTCACGTAACTTGACGTCCATAAAATAAGAATTATAATAATATTCTAAAACATGAACGTCAGCAATATTAAACAATACGGCTTTAAGCGATGGTAGTAAGCCCCGAACTTCTCATTACAATACGGCTCAAACATATCAAAGCTTTTACGACTCTATTCCGCCCCAGGATGTGTAAATCTCATTGAATTAATGCCGTAAGATTCTTAAGGGTTGATTAGTGATTTCTTATAAAATATTTTTACGAGCCTATAATGCCTGCTTTATTATCATTCATTTATCTCTAATTAATATTTCTATTGATCTTAAGATTTTGAAACGGATAGGGATCTTCTTGCAATATTTATGACGACTATTAGTTTGGTGGAACAGGTATACCTTTGGCTTTTAAGAATTATATTTTTCAATCGTCGTTTTAATTGAATGACTTTCTTGCTTCCTTATTATTGTTTATTAGAGAATGCCTGCAACTTCGTCTGTTTTCACTTTCATATTAATAATATTATTGTTTAATTAATTGTTTATTATTAATGTAAAAAAATATCATAAAATTGTGTTACAAACAGTGCCTCTAAAAGTGCTACAGTCAGTGAGTTTTACTGTGAACCGTGTTAATATACAAACAACAAAACGAACATAACGACATAACATGCGACAAAACGATTATAGGTAAGAAAATACACAAGCATACGACAAACTTAAAAATATAGAAATAGCTGGCTGGCTACAAAAAATTAATTATACTCCGTATTATTTTTAAATCAACTGTAACTGTGGTTGTGGTCAAGCGTAAGCCTATACATTGAATTTATCCTGAAATATTTGGCTTATATTGAAGTTGCATTTAATTTACAAGGTACCTAATTTGCATTTTCAATTGAGTTTAAGATGTAGTAAACATCTACTACCAAGTACCAACAGAACAAAACTATCAATCAAATAATCAAATAAATATTAAAAATGCCAGTTTGGATGGATGTATGGATGTTTGTTACTCAATCACGCCCGAACGGCTGAACGGATCTGGATGAAATTTGGTACAGAGATAGATTTTAGTCTGGAATAACACATAGGCTACTTCTTGTCCCGGAAAACTAAGGAGTTCCCGCGGGAACCAAAAAACCTCAATCCACGCGGACGTAGTCGCGGACATCAGCTAGAATATTCAATAAATTCAAAGCACGCAAAATAATTACCAAAGGCACCGAAACAAACAGTACACAAATACCGTTCTAATAATACTATCAATTCAGCCAGACGTTCTAAAAACGAAGTCAGCTTATCGGCTGACGTCACAGCCTTAACACCTTATATTTTACAATAAGAGTTATTGTATACGATGTCAACATAAGCGTTGGGTATACGTCTGGAACTCCTCTAACGTCACTGTGACAGCATTGACGTCTGCGAAATGTCGGAATAGTAGAGACGTCATCGTATTATAAAAGTGTATGGGGAATTTCATCTACCTAGTACCTAGCGAATGTGTTCTGTTGAAACTGAAAATATGCTTATTTTCGAAGAGCACGTGTCTGCATTGTTATGTGCTAATATTTTTTCCGAATTTGTTCCAACGGTTTTTTTGACGTCTACTTCAGAAAACACCTACGAGGATAACATTACCGCATGAAAAACGATGAAATAATCTGAAGATATCCAGTGTATTGTTATTAGGTATTTGAGTAAAACCATATCGAAATTCGCTACTAAATGTGGGTAAAATATCTTCACGGCAAGTGATCATTGTGTTTTGTCTTGGGGCCATTCCACAAAATTACCTTGTAGAAAATTCACAACTCGCGGGCGATCTTAGATTTTGGAATTTTGCCTGAAAAAAAGTAACCGATGAGTCTTATTTTTCTTCTAGACTGCCAAAAAACTAGAAAATTAGTAATATCCTAACCCATGCCACTGAGCTCATTGTTTTTACTTCGCGCCACGTTTATCGTCACATGATCCAGTCTTATGCAAAAGTATAACTGGTATGTTTGGCACGGGATCTATAGCCGATGATAAATAGCTACGATCATTTTCCAATATGTATATTGTATACATCACGGGCACAGTCGGTAAGCGAATCTTGGTGTACAATGCATTAATCGAGGCAGACTTGTACGACCGTGCCAACTTTGCATCAACCAAGGCGTTAGATCCCCCTCGCTTCCTTCTCCCTTTAATCAAAACGTTTATCTCAGCGTGAGGCAATGAACTAACGGGGATCTTGTAATCTGGTTTTATTTGTACAAGCACAAACGCCTGCCAAAGGGCTTCGTAAGGAACTTACGTATCGCTACATAGCGTATCGTTATAATTCTCGGAAAAACCGAAGTTTGGCAACACTGCATTGTCGTATCTCCGAGCTTGGAGTGTTGAAGCGTAGATATTAATGGTGTATACTAACTTGTATATTATTTAGAACTATGTCACAAGACGAGGCGTCGGATTGACGAATACAGTGAAAATAAAAATAGATTTGTTGTAATTATGTGCGTGACAGATATTAATAATAAACGAGACAGCGTTTACGTGAGATGGGCTTGTAAAGAACGGCTTTAGGAGTCTGCCATATTACCAGCTGGTATTTCATAATGGAGTGTTAAATTTAATTGTGTAATGACGGCTCTGTGTTCACATTTTGGAGCAGATATGCTCAATGATAATATAAAATGTTAAAAAAGGAAAAGATGAATGATTGACTGACTGACAGGCCTATCAACGCACAGCTCATATTATAGGAGATAGCCGTACTTTTGGTAACTATCGCTAGGAAGGCTGATTCAGTATTTGGTAAGTGTAGGGCTCTCCTCTGGTAACCCGCTAGACGAATTTTAAGGTTTAAATTAGAGAGAAGGCTTAAATTTAACATGCAGTTAGCTATTATAATGTAAGAATCCGCTAAGAGAGGATTTTTGAAAATTCTATTTCTAAAAGGGATAAGTTTGAAATTAATCAGAATCGAACTTACCGCGAGCGAAGCCGCGTGAAAATACTAGTTGTAAGACCCTATGCACACAGGGTGTTTTATACGCGCAGAAAACGTCCGTCTTACGAACGCGCAGTGACTGCCCTATTTCAGTTCAAAGATAATATTAAGTTCAAAGGCTGCGTCTGACGCGCGTATAGTTTGCGAGGATCGCGCGCAATAAATACACCGTTTAATATTCTGTGTGACTAATAACTGACTACTGGCTGAGAGGCATAATATAAACGTACGATCCTAGTAACTTGGAATTTTGCATGTTATTTTTTTTAAGGGATCTTAAAAAAAACAGTTACACGTGGACCAATTTGGGGGAAATTAAGTTAAGCTTTATACAAAACAACCTATTTCTGAACAGAATCACTAGCAAGCAAGTAATTCAGTAAGGCCTCCCGAAAGCCAAAATATAGCTCCGGGAGGTGCTGTTATGGAAACAATCTTCAATTAGCTTATTGCGGAATGTAATACAATTCGTAAGTGTTATTGCTCTATTCTTATGCGGCATTATTATTAGTTGTATGTAAGGGTAGGTCATTCTCTGCGCTGCTTAAACGCTCATAAACTTACGTGGTAGACTTTCTTGTAGATTTTCCACTTATTTTGACCTGGTATGTCATTGTACAGGAGGTAGATTCTTGCGACTTATCATAAGTGGCACAAGTTGTCCTACGTGAAATAAATCATTTCATTTTTAAGGACAAGTCACTAGACAAATTAATGATTTGTTTGATTTATTTGAGCCATTTTTTCATTAATTAAATGAATTTTAAACCTTTCAATAATTCGTATTTTTTAGAACACAAATCACCTTGCCTAGTCATTAAAAGTTTGCCGGCAGTGACCTCGTGGTAGCTTTCGATATTAAGAACCAGCCTGTTTCGGACGCCCCGGACCTATTTCAGTCCGCCGGCAGCACAGCTAACGTTTTAAAACAATGAACCAAATGCGCAAGAACAGGAAAGGTATATTTCCAGTTCGCAAGACAGAGTGGGACGGAAGCATGGGCGGGCGTCACACAGGGAGATCACATAGTACCCGCTGAGTTCTATTTCTGCGCGTCGCAAAACATGTCTCGGAATTCGTTTCTATGTGTCTGGGAACATAAGAAATCATGTGACTAATGATCCTAAATGCTAAAAGAAGTATATACTAACGCGTGCCTTTGTAAAAATTCAACGGGATTACACGCGTACGCTAAAATTCAATCTATTTTATTTAACAGGCTTATTTACACATTTATTAAACCTTACAAGTCGTTATATACAAGTATATTGTATCGATGGTAATTGGCTATACCAAAAAATTATGACCTTGACCTGTAATTGTAGCCAAAAAACTATATACCTACACATCGGAAACTCATAGAAGGGAATGTTAGAAAGACATCTTATTCGAATTGTTATTTTGTGACAGTGATACACTTCAATGACCGTGACCTAAAGCCATGAATGCAAGCATATTGTCTCAAAGATTTATTTATTTTAATTTTAACAACATATGACATTGACATAATATTTCTATATTGTTGGCACGAACTATTGAAAAATATGAAAAACTGAAGTGCAAGAAATATAGGTGAATAGAAATTCAAGTTGGTATCAAACGCCGGTATCTTTTAAATTAATAAAATCTAATGGCATAAAGGTAGTTTGCGACATACTTAAATACGTTAAATAATTTGAGGGTTCGTACCTAATACCTATAGCTCTATAGGTATTGGGTACGAGCACCATTGACTATACTGACGTCACCTTGTAGCCCACAACTATTATTATACTCTCTCTTATCAGCCCAATAATGCCGCTCACTAGTAAGCATGAGTCTTCTCTCGGAAACACGCTGGCCAAGTGCGGATTGGCCGACTGCACACACCTTTGAGGTCATTTCGAAGAACTCTCGGGCGTGCAGGTTTCCGCAAGATGTTTTCCTTTACTGTTTGAAGGAAGAGATATTTAATTTCTGAAAAGTTGGAGGTCGGGTGTCTTCACCACTTGGCTATCACCATCATACACCATGATCCAAGTATGAAACAATGTTGCTTCTATGGCATTGACGCCGAAATGCGTGAACACCTGATGAAAACCAATAAATTATAATTATATAATATGCAATGAAAAGTGCGAGTAAATATTATCTCTTCGCGACATTAGTATGTATTATTGTAGATTCTTGAATGCAGTCTGCATGCACATATCTCTTAGAATAGCATTCATCAGGGACATAGAGTATAGATGGTGATGGTATACCGTAAGTAGTAGTCTATAAGTTAAGTATGAGTATAGACTCTTCAATATATTCAATCGCAAAGAAGACGTTATTGTAAATATTAGTATTGGATTCCGCATAAAATAAATCGTCGGCTTATATATGTCACCGTAAGATTGTAAAAACCGTTAGATTATAATCTAACTCGCGAAATTCTAAACTGTCAAAAGATTAGAATTTAACGCATTATTTTCCGGTAGATTATAATCTGATAGGTATTTAAACCCGATAAAACCTAAGTGCCTGTGGCCGGGCACTTCTTGGTTATTTATGTCGAACCCTAACCTAACCTACAAGAAAGAGACAAGAAAATGTAAATAAAATGAATACTTCAAAAATTGACACTCAGAACATTGAACAGTTGACAATCTTTCGACAGTTTAGAATTTCGCGAGTTATATTATAATCTAACGGTTTTTATAATCTTACGGTGACATATACAAAATGAAATTAACAATAAAAACAAATCATTTATTTGCTATATGGAAATGCCTCTAACAATTCGGGTTTAACAGCATAAAATCTGTTTTCAACCGCTAAATTTGCTTGTACTTAACTTTTGTGAATGGACTAACTGCAGTCTAACGTCCTCGATATGACACATCCTCATAAAGATCGTATATAACACCTTGACTGACATCACGGAGTTACGTAAGTTATGTTAGAACAATTGCCGACTGCCAAAAATAGCATATAAATCAATCCGTTTGTCATCGAGATCTGATACATCATCATCGTGGTATTAAAATAAGCAATAGGTATAATTGTAAACGTGTTTTATAGCTCTGAAGGTTTTGGTCAGAGAAGATGTAAGGGAACGGTCAGCAAATTATTTCAAAGCGGTAATAACTAACACGCTTAGAGTAGTAAGATATTAAGAAGTATTTGTCGTTTGTAGGGGATCGAAGCAGATTTAACGAATTATTTAGCTTTAACGCAAAAAAACAGATAAAACTTCTTAAATCATGATTCAAATACGATGCAGCTGTTAATAATCTCAATTCAATTCACCTTTATAAGGCTCAACACACGCTGGAGCTCATAATAGTAAGACGAGGAAGAGGAAGATACGTTATGTAAGCTACATGATAAATTGTAAAACGTAAAGTATATAATACTCGTATAATGTAGCTCCGAATCTTCCCCGGGTGTAAACAAAGCTAAAAATAGCAGATTGTTTCTTCCAGTTTACTGTACAGACCGCATTAACCTGTAACAGCGGTAAATAATATGATGTAGTACCTCAATAACGGGGCTTGTGTTGAGAACATTTTGGTTATTTGTTTTAGGCGTACGCCCGGTGAGCCGGTCGTCCGTCTTTATCTAGTGTAAGAGACTTTATACACTCGACCGACAAAGAAATAAATTATTGTAGAAGTAACTATTTATATAAGTTGAAGAAATAATGAAAGAGCGAAAGGAACAATTCGTACAAATCAAAAAATGGCTACCAGCAAAGGATAATGGAAACAGCAGCTGATCTACTCGAGGTTAGGATCTCCCTAGTGCTATAAACCGACATGGCTCATTGGAGAAGTAGCTTTATATTCCCTATAGCGTAACCGTTAGGAAATGTAACACGCGGGATTCAACAAAATAACACTTACAGCAACAATACATTTTCTCGAGTCTAAATCCATAAAATCACTGCCATACCTGATAGTATTGTGTTTGTACGTTTATAAGACGTCGGTTAGTATCTTCAATTTCAATTTAAATTCATCTTAATCATTCGTAATATCGTATCATACGTAATTCAAGATAACTAATTCAAGAAAATGAAAAGAAGAATGAGTGTTATAATTATTCTAAGAACTTCAACTTCGGAATGCATTTTATATGAATTTCAGAAGTTGGTAACAAGTGATAAATGCATCCAAAATATCAGATAAACCCGGCTGAATAATTAATACAACAGTGTCAACTGATGTTTTTTCACTTTATCATAAGAAAATAACAGTATTTTAGATAATATTTTTGGGGAAGCTACAATTATTTTTCGAATAGGTTTATGAAATAATAAACAAGCAATAATAACGATGTCTTAAGTAATACAACTCCATTTAAATGCCTAGATGTGAAGAAGGTTAATTCAGATTAAGTCATGAGTAAAATAAAGATGCTCATTAAAATAGACGGTATATTACACGTTTAAAATCATTGTTACAGAAACCGCATGTCAAGGATCTGACAACGCGATGTGGAAGGTTCCTAAGATTTATTTTAATCTCGGCATTAATATGAGCGCGTAAGAAATACCTGCGAGCGTTCAATCATAAACGGTTTATACCTGGTTTGTTTCTGGTGAGAACAATTTTAGATTGCACGTTTACTTGCCTTGATACAGAGTTCGGTCGTCCTTATCTACGATTAATTAATGATAATTATTTACTTGAAAATCTGTCAGGTTCGTAAGATAGCAATGATTTAACTATTCTTCACTTTGTGGTCTTATTTATTTATATGACACAAATATCGGTTTTTTGAAAAAAGCGAAAGAGAGAAATCTGAATTATAGATTCAACTGGCTGCCTAAAAGCACTAAAAAGTTAATAGAAACTTTAAGTTCTATTCAAATTCATTAGTCATCATCTTATTCATTAACTTTCTTCCTTAATTGCAAGAGGGCAAGAAATCTTTTCCGGATACGAGTTTTCTTTATAGCTATAGCCATAATAAATAAACTTAGCGGCGGTACACGGACTGAACTTTGAAAGGCTTCTAAGAAGTTTTAAACTTTATCCTGTAACCCGTTGGATGAGTGTCGTAATTTGGCACTCAACTCGGCCCTAAGTTTAGTTACCAACAAGCAGAGAATATTAGCGCTACTGGCTGTAATTCCACTGGAAGAAGTTTGCAATGGCACTAGATCGTATTTAACACACAAATAGCATTGCGATACACATTACTATTCCGTTCAACCGACAACCAAAAATATATGTCTATAGACAAAGCAAATTGAAAATATATTGGAAGCAAATAAACTGATAAAATAAAAATGAAATAGTGACTACTTATGAGTAAGTACACCAATAAACCTTGAGAATGTTCAATTCAAAATAAATGGCAATCGAGCTATCTCTGAAAAATAAAAGCGGAGAATAGTTGTGGAAAGTCAGTGTAATAATAAAATTGTCAAACGCAACTCGTTCACTCGTAAAATCGGTGATAACATATCATTTGAAATAGTCCAACTGTGACAAAGTTTAACCATTTTTCTTATCACTATGTCCCTTGAGACTGTCTGGAGGGTTCGTGGATGGCTCTTGGGGAATTAATTTTTTAATCCGTTTTTAACTTTTACAATTTGCATCTATATTAAAACCTTCCTGTCCTTCTTTGTGTTTTATTTTATAGCAGTTTAGAAATTAGTAATAAGATGAGTGTTTGTAGGAGGTTCAAAAACAAATGTAAGCGAAGTAAACTATCTCTATACCAAATTTCATCCAAATCAGTTGAACAGATGGGCCGTGAAAGCGTAGCAGACAGACACTTTCACATTTATAATATTAGTATGGATATGGATTAGTATGGATGTAAGCTGCATTACCGATAGCTGAAGCGCTGCGCAAAGAGGTGGTAGTATTATAGCAACCTTGAGGAGGTATTCAAATCCTCTTTTGAATGTTCAAATAATATGAAATTAAAAAAAAACTGTAAAAATCCAAGCTCAAAGTGTGCCATAATTATGTTAGATTACTTGTGATAAGAGAATGTGCCCTTTTGTCTTCCTTCTGAGTCCCTCAACATCATCAGCGTTAGCGTAGCAGGCAAGGGACGTCGCGACGTCATGAATACGATACATTTTTAAATATGCCCGAAGAGGCACGAATGTGGAGAAATCGGAAGGAGCCTTCTGACCTAGCCTAACAAGCTATTATAAATTAGATTTAGAAGTTTATTAAAATACCAAGATATATGCACTTAAGGTCCAATTCTCTTGTAGAAATTCCCTTCCAATTCCAGCTGTTGATAAATTGAAAAGTCACGATAAGCTGCAAGTCCTAAAGTCTGTCACTCCAAACAGCTTCATACATTCGCGTATATTTTCAGATAGACGCGAGAAAGCAACTGTGAATACCCCATTTTCGCGCCAGCATCTTACAAAGTCAAGACATTTCCTTTTAGCTCTAGCAAGGAGCAATGTTACGACTCACGATGGGAAGGCGGTGGATGTAAAGGGAAATGGATGTATGTTAGAAGAGGGTAGGGGGTGGGTTTTGCTTAGTGACGTCATGCAATTGATTCGGGACGATAAACTAGGACGCAAAAATACCGGCGCCGTTGTCGGTTGGCAAAATAGTACTCAATTTATAATTTTTTTTCTAGATTCAGTACCTGTACTCTAATGCGATCATATTAAAGTATTATTTCAAAATGATAGTTGCATGTCACTTACCTTGAATACTATAATTCTAAAACACGAACGCCAACAAGCAACGGGGATACTTTGACCAAAGTGTCGAGTGGCTCTAGAAAACAGTAACTCTTGAAAGAATAAGAAGCAATTTATAAACATTGCAAATGCAGACAGCGTGAAATAAATACTTTTTATTCTAAAGAATTGCAGTATAATGACGCGGTCCCCTATTGAGTTAATCCGGCTCTCGCTAAATTTGCACATAATGGCTCATTATTTGGTAAGCAGACTGTACATACATTTCAATATATTGATAACTAACTACCTACCTGGTACTATAACTCAATGACCTAGTCCCAATTACCTATCGATGATTATGATGCATGACTTAAGTTTGCAAGGCCTTGTCACTATCATTGCAGTGTTGAATGATGTCAGCATTATTCATCGCATTAAACACATTCTACTGGACTGCATATACAAGTTAAATTTTATATTCTGTACTACAACTTGTTGAAAATGTAAGAATACATTTAGGCAAACACTTTATTGCTGGTTCTTCTAGGTAGACAGGAGCTTCAGAATCAGGAGTGGCAGAAGTTTATTAAAAAAAAAAACAAGGAATTCTCAGTCATGAACCGACTTCTAATAACGATTACTAACAACAGGTGGGAGGCTGATTTTTTAAAATCTAATGCCATATTTTTCATCCTAAATCAAGTTAGGGCGAAAATTACAATATGGATATGTCACCGTAAAATTCTAAAAACCGTTAGATTATAATCTAACTAGCGAAATGGTAAACTGTCGAAAGATTACAATTTAACGCATTATTTTTCGGTACATTTTAATCTGTTATGCATAACCCGATAAAACCTAAGTGCCCGGCCCTCGGTGTTCGATTATTTATGTCGAACCCTAACCTAACCCATAAGAAAAAGACAAGAAAACGTAAATACAATGAATATTTCAAAAATTGTCACTAAGAACATTGAACGGTTCACAATCCTTCGACAGTTTACAATCTCGCTAGTTAGATAACAATCTAACGGTTTTTACAATTTTACGGTGAAAGATACAATGGATACGATGGAGTTTTCTGGACCTATATTTACTAAGATAGATAGATTATAGTCTGTAATAGCACATAGGCTATTTTTTTTCCCGGAAAATTAAAGAGTTCCTGAGGAAACCAAAAAACTTCAAACCACGCAGACGAAGTCGCGGGCATTCGCTAGTGACTAAATAAATATCACTAAAATTATACATCAATGACTAGGTATGACGCATGTCTAAGTTAATACATATTTAGATTATTCAGAACTTGTTAGTGTTAGTGTCTATAAAATATTATGATGTCAAGACTTATTTTTGATAGACCATGTCATATGGTTAGATACTTTACAGATTAACTTATTCGCACTTCTAATTAAACTTCTTGATTGTTAGAAATAACGTTTTTTTATGTTAACTGGCCTGAAATAATATACTAAGTACTTACTGTATATAGTTTTTTTTGAGGAATCTCAGCAATCTTTTACAATTTGGTATTTTTAGTGATTATTAAATAGAGGATCTCCCAAAAGTCGTAATATTCACGTCCCCTGATAATTTTATGTCGAATAACGATTTTGAACAATCGATTAAAGTAAAAAAGTGCGTAGAACTTTAATGACGTCACATTTCAGATTTTCATATTACCCCATACTTAAGACGCGTTTTGATGTTTAAAAAGAGTTGCTGATTTGACTATTTGTCAAATACCCAATTCTTATGCATTAATTGATGACGTAATAACTTTGATGACATATGAATAAGCATCAGTTTTATTTCTGCCGTTGCTGTCACTCATGATATCATCGTTACGTCCGTGTTTCCTGTCAAAGACGTCACTGGCTTGCATAGTAATTATTAAAAACGAATCATTTTTACTATTACATTTGTAAGATTCGTTACAGTCAGTTAAACTTATCAGGCCCAGTGGCCAAAATTGGAACTCATTTATGTGCTAAGTTTTTGTTTTTATTTTATTTTTAATAGATACTAGCCATGTCACCGGATATCACCGGATCAGATAAGTTTGGATACGTGTATGGATAGTAACACGATTGATTTTCTACCTTTAAGTAAAATCGATAGGAAATAGGTTTAATTTTATACTTATTACTAAATTGTGATCAAGAGATATCTCTCACTCTCTATCAGCGTCGTATTCCTAATTACTGAGGGTCATTCATGGTAGTTTTCTTGGGATAATATGCGGTGGGTTCCCACGTCCTTCCGCATACGACTCGACTAAGTGTATTTAAATACTTAGGTTTGTTATGAATATTATCAAGTATTAGTGATAATAACCGGGCCCGACGGCTTAACGTGCTCTCCGAGGTACAGAGGAAACGTGAAGTCCAAATTTGATCCTCCAAATTCGGTCACCCATCCAGATACCGACTTGGGTCTACATTGCTTGAAAATCGCAATCAACTGATATATGTTGTCACAGTCAGACCATTCGTCCCTCACTTCTTTCAAAAGATAAGGCTTTCATAATATATACTAGATATTTTTTTCCACGCATATATGTAAATTTTGGAACAAACTTCCTTCGGCAACATTGAAATCACGACAGAATCTCAACATGGCCTTATTTTAATGATTTAGAGATTATAGAATAGAATAATTTATTTGTCTGGATATGTGTTACAATGATGGTTACAGTATAAAAAGTTGCAGCTGGATATGCTCAATTTGTACGTCAGGCAACCCTGACGTACAATTTTTCTTGTAGTTAGATATTTAAATCGCATAGTACAAGTACTATTACTCAAGCCTTGATTAAAATATGCAACTTTTTGCAATAAAGGCAATTGGAACATGTACCAAATTGTTTGTTAAACTAAACCGGGGACAAGCAAAATAGATTTGACCTTCCTTTTCATAATATTTTAGAACATACCGGAGTTTAACTGACTTGAAACTAGACTGCATTTTACTGTGCGCTGAATTTTCATTGAAAGATACGAAAAAAAAAACTTGAGGAAAACCTCGTAAAATTATGAGACGTATCATCAGAATTCGCACCTTGTGATAACTGATGAGTGATGATGCAGTCTAAGATGGCAGTGGGCTAACCTAAACGAAATGTCTCCTACTCCCGACCGAATTTCGGCCACGGCGGCCAATCTCCATAGAGATTAGCCATCTGCGCATCATTAATAATATGTTATCATAAGTGTTGAAAATGTAATTGATGTCTAACATTAAGTTACGTAAGTAACTAGTACCTGTTTGTTACAGGTAGAGCAGAATAAAATTCATTTATTTCATGTTATTTTTTATTTGTACTCAAGTGCGACTTAAATTAATAACCAGTTAACACGACCAACACAACCTAAGTAGGAGATTAAGAGGAAGTTATCGTCTGTAGATGTATCTGTTGATGTTGGCCTTATTACCCACAACCTCAGCGGAACGTGGAGTGACGTCATGTCACAATACTAAGGAAGGAAGATATAGTCTAAGGAGGAAGGCATGTTCAGAGTGTGTAGACGAAGTACACTTAATCAACCTCGATAATGGATGACGTCTAGTGCATTGTGGTTAGCCGCTAGACCTCTGCTACGTGAGTAAACATACCTAGTGCCTACTTAGCGTTGATTGGTAGCAATATATCTCAAGCATAGCCCAGGAATAGATTAAAGACTTATGAGTTAACTGACTTGATGTACGATCACCTTTAAGTAATTTATGTTATTAGTTTGTCTCGCTAAGACTCGAGAACGGCTGGGCCGATTTAGATGGAATTTTTTGTGTGTGGGTACAGGGCTAGTTTATATTCATAATTGGACCCAGTAGGGGGCGCTGCAATCGGGTTCATACCTGTATACCTATTTATATAATTTATATAAAATACATACGCTTTTATGAATTGAGGATAAGATAAGGAATTGATCAGGTAATATAATATAGGTTAATACATCGATAAAGGTAGTGATGTCACCGTAAGATTATAATCTAACTCGCGAAATTCCAAACTGTCGAAAGATTGTAAACTGTTCAATGTTCTGAGTGTCAATTTTTGAAATATTAATTTTACTAAAGAAAGAAAGACTAAGGCTTTGGCTTGGCTAGTTTTCATATACGAATTATAGCGTTCACAAGTTGTAAAGCTGTAAGTTCTTATTTTATTCTTCCGAAAATTTGGCTTGCTGGTAGAAACTGTACTTTTAGGTACCTACTTAATAATAATTCGTATATGGAAACTAGCCAAGCCAAAGCCTTAGTCTTCAACATTTTATACTAAGTTATAAGAAGAAATGATATTTTAAGTTGTTATAAAATATTATATGTTGTTATAAATAAATTTCAGGACTGACCATTGAACTTGGCACCCATTTAGATCTCACTTCTTTTGTCGCTGAAGTCAACAACCAAGGCATATATATCACAATTTTGAATTTGGCTCTCATTTCACATTTATGTTTTTGATGGGATATCATTACTTTTTGTACAGAAATTATTGAACTCAATCTCAAACTCAAAACATATTTATTCAAAATATGTACCTACAAAGTACACCTTCTGAACGTCATGCTTACAGAGCATAAGACGTGATGGTGATAATTAACTACGATATCTTAAAACTAAAGCTACGAGGGTTCCAAACGTGCCCTGGTCTGAGAAGAGCCCGCAATAAACTCCGCTTTTTTTTATTATCACCATCTCACTAATATTTGAAATTATATATATGTACTTATAATATAACATTACATAATCAGCCGTTGTAACAATTCATACCCATGCCTTGCTATCATTCAAATAATCCTTTACACTGTAATAGGACTTTTCTATTAGTTTAGTTTACGTTTTACATTAGTAGGTACTTATTATTTGGTGTAAGGTCAGTGTGTCACCCACCAGTAATTCTATTGTACGACTAATTGTACAAGATAATTAAAGACGAGAATTCTCAAGAAAAATATATAGTGTACCTAGAGTTACACTGACATTGACAGATTACATCTATGGTCAGACTACCTCTACAGCACATTTCTACATCTCATCAATTTTGATTGTTAAAGTTCAAAATCAAAAGTTTTTTGTGAAACATTGAAAACAAGCACGGTAAACAGTCGATATCACTAAAACCACTATAAACAATGAATACAAATCACAATGACTGACAGCTTGAACTGACGACTTCAAATACGTTTCTTCTTCTTTTCTGTCAATGACGTTTCGTTGCACAAAATGTATGAATACGAAGGTAAGGTTTTAATGCAACTATCAAGACACGCGGAAGCGTGTCCAGCCAAAGTTCAAAAAAACTGGCGAGCAGCACCGTGTGTAATATTACACGAACCATTTGGAGCCACTTTTGACCCCCTCATAACTCAAAAACTATTTCACATAAACATGTCAAATTTGGCGCATATATTGAGACCCGTGAGATACATATGTGCTCCAAATTTCATAAGCACACCTCAAATGGTTATTTAGATATAAACGTACAAAAATCGTCATTTTTATGATCAAAGGATAGATCAAAACTCTGACACGAGGCATGCTACCATTGCTTAAAGCCGTATTATTTTAATATTGTTGACGTTTATGTTGTAGTGTTATAATCATTATTTTAAGGACGTCAAAGTACGTGACATTCAACCGTTAGTTTGAAACAATACTGCTTTAAGCGGTGGTAGTAACTCCTTAACTATTGAAAATGACACATAATTATTATTTTAATGTAAATAATAATGAATAATAATATAGTTGCATTAAAACCTTACCTTCGTATTCATACATTTTGTGCAACGAAACGTCATTGACAGAAAAGAAGAAGAAACGTATTTGAAGTCGTCAGTTCAAGCTGTCAGTCATTGTGATTTGTATTCATTGTTTATAGTGGTTTTAGTGATATCGACTGTTGACCGTGCTTGTTTTCAATGTTTCACAAAAAACTTTTGATTTTGAACTTTTGCAATCAAAATTGATGAGATGTAGAAATGTGCTGTAGAGGTAGTCTGACCATAGATGTAATCTGTCAATGTCAGTGTAACTCCAGGTACACTATATATTTTTCTTGAGAATTCTCGTCTTTAATTATCTTGTACAATGAGTCGTACAATAGAATTACTGGTGGGTGACACACTGACCTTACACCAAATTATAAGTACCTACTAATGTAAAACGTAAACTAAATTAATAGAAAAGTCCTATTACAGTGTAAAGGATTATTTGAATGATAGTAAGGCATGGGTATGAATTGTTACAACGGCTGATTATGTAATGTTATATTATAAGTACATATATATAATTTCAAATATTTGTGAGATGGTGATAATAAAAAAAAAGCGGAGTTTATTGCGGGCTCTTCTCAGACCAGGGCACGTTTGGAACCCTCGTAGCTTTAGTTTTAAGATATCGTAGTTAATTATCACCATCACCTCTTATGCTCTGTAAGCATGACGTTCAGAAGGTGTACTTTGTAGGTACATATTTTGAATAAATATGTTTTGAGTTTGAGATTGAGTTCAATAATTTCTGTACAAAAAGTAATGATATCCCATCAAAAACATAAATGTAAAATGAGAGCCAAGTTCAAAATTGTGATATATATGCCTTGGTTGTTGACTTCAGCGACAAAAGAAGTGAGATCTAAATGGGTGCCAAGTTCAATAGTCAGTCCTGCAATTTATATATCCCATCAAAAACATAAATGTGAAATGAGAGCCAAGTGCAAAATTGTGATATATATGCCTTGGTTATTGACTTCAGCGACAAAAGAAGTGAGATCTAAATGGGTGCCAAGTTCAATGGTCAGTCCTGAAATTTATTTATAACAACATATAATATTTTATAACAACTTAAAATATCATTTCTTCTTATAACTTAGTATAAAATGTTGAAGACTAAGGCTTTGGCTTGGCTAGTTTCCATATACGCATTATTATTAAGTAGGTACCTAAAAGTACAGTTTCTACCAGCAAGCCAAATTTTCGGAAGAATAAAATAAGAACTTACAGCTTTACAACTTGTGAACGCTATAATTCGTATATGAAAACTAGCCAAGCCAAAGCCTTAGTCTTCAACATTTTATACTACGTTATAAGAAGAAATGATATTTTAAGTTGTTATAAAATATTATATGTTGTTATAAATAAATTTCAGGACTGACCATTGAACTTGGCACCCATTTAGATCTCACTTCTTTTGTCGCTGAAGTCAATAACCAAGGCATATATATCACAATTTTGCACTTGGCTCTCATTTCACATTTATGTTTTTGATGGGATATATAAATTGCAGGACTGACTATTGAACTTGGCACCCATTTAGATCTCACTTCTTTTGTCGCTGAAGTCAACAACCAAGGCATATATATCACAATTTTGAACTTGGCTCTCATTTTACATTTATGTTTTTGATGGGATATTATTATTCATTATTATTTACATTCAAATAATAATTATGTGTCATTTTCAATAGTTAAGGAGTTACTACCACCGCTTAAAGCAGTATTGTTTCAAACTAACGGTTGAATGTCACGTACTTTGACGTCCTTAAAATAATGATTATAACACTACAACATAAACGTCAACAATATTAAAATAATACGGCTTTAAGCAATGGTAGCATACCTCGTGTCAGAGTTTTGATCTATACATTTGATCATAAAAATGACGATTTTTGTACGTTTATATCTAAATAACCATTTGAGGTGTGCTTATGAAATTTGGAGCACATATGTATCTCACGGGTCTCAATATATGCGCCAAATTTGACATGTTTATGTGAAATAGTTTTTGAGTTATGAGGGGGTCAAAAGTGGCTCCAAATGGTTCGTGTAATATTACACACGGTGCTGCTCGCCAGTTTTTTTGAACTTTGGCTGGACACGCTTCCGCGTGTCTTGATATATTTAAAAAACAGTTTTAATTAAAAGCTTTCTGTAATTTTAAAAATTAAGAAGAATCCATGATCACTTCACACTTTCATTCGATCCTTATTCCCATTCATCATCATCGTTACAGCTCATTAACGTCCCACGGCTCGGCACAGGCCTCCACTCTCATAGGAGAGAGGGATTTACAGCTTAGACTCACCACGCTGCTCTACTGCGGGTTGGCACGACTATTATCATGTTAGTGATAATGTTTTCTTCTTCAGGTGCTTATTAAAAGACTTTATTTTCGTAAATTAAACTTCCTATAATAACCACACATTGTTTTACAATTATATACATTTTTCTAAACACATTTTCGTTACACCATTTTTGCAAGAGAGCAGAGAAAAGGGACGCTAACTTGACAGTTCAAAATAATAGGCGATATCTCGACCACAGATTAATATTACAACAAGTGATAATAACCGGGGCCGACGGCTTAACATGCTCTCCGAGGCAAGGGTGGAACACCGCTTACTTCCTCACTTCGGGCTAGTACTGAGAATTTCTAGTCAGAAAAGCCCAATACTTAATTATGGCCCGACCCGGGACTTGAACGCGGGACCTCGTCGACCGCAGTCGAACTTATCATATATTTCCTAAAGGGACTCACTCCTCGGGAGACTGTTAGCTATTGAGAAGCTCCTATGGCCTCTTCCAACTTCCATCATTTATATGCATAAGCTTTAATATGCGTTAATATAATTATTAGAATCTAGAGCTCTGTCACCATTAACATTCCTTATTGAATTGCCATTTGATTAATTTTCACATTAATACTGCAACTAGAAAGGTGATGGAAAACTTCGTCTACTAATATACAAACTACAAAGTAAATGCAACGTTAAAAGAAAAATAACAATAGCATTGAAGGCCTCAGCCATCGATATGACCCTACCGGAATAGAAACACATAGCTAAAGTATCTAGTCAAATCGCATTAGCTAGTAATCAATGCATGCCAATGCATTACATAACAGCTGGTTCACATTAATCCAGTAGTAGTCCTGGTGAAATGAACTAGGCTTCTCTTCAGACCAGCTAATAGTAAGTTTTGGTAAATGGTAAGCCATTTATTTGTGTGTATCTTTTATTTGTGTTTAATCCATACTAACATAAAGTGTTTCCGTCTGACTTTTATCTTTTTACGGCCCATCCACTTAACCGATTTTGCCAAAATTTGTTACAGGGATAACATGCATACCAGAGAAGGATAGAGGCTTATTTATCCCAGAAAAAAGACATTATTTTCAAAACATCTAAATAGTTTTAACTTAGTGTTTTATAGATTCATTATGTAATGAATAATGCTACCGATTCCAGTCCTGAAATGCGTTTTAATGCTTAGGAACTTTACAACAATACTAGAATAATGTAAGACGGCCACTCTTGTTTTATTGCTACCATTCCACAATTCGCTGCTATAGAAGCTTTTACAATTACACTTGGAACGTGGCGGTGCACTTGAAGAGCGTTTTAGTTACAAACATGTACGGGATGATTCATTTAGCATAATCATAATCGCGAATGAATTAGATGTAAGAGCTAACGCAGGTAACAAACTTTTGACTAGAGACCAGCTTTTACCCAAATAAGTACCGCAGAGTTTAGACCGTCAGGAACCGGTATCCAATTTTCAGCCGCCTTAAATCACACCGTCGTCTTCAAGTTCTGTTCGTCAAGAAGTGACGGAGAGAATCATATTAAGTATTTACGCTGATTTACGTTGGATCGATTACAGCAGTAGATAAATAAAATAACCTGTCTTCTATCGCCAACGTTCGTCGGACCGAATAAAAGTTAGTTGTCTGCGACTTATAACATTCATCTTTGGGAGCCTGGCACATCCATTTACATACCAAACCTGCTCGAGAATTTAATAAAATATGACTCATAGTAATAACATAAACAGTCATAATGTACCTAGTACATATTACTTTAGTTAATTAGTGCTATAGCTTATGCATATTATTGTTTAAACAGTTGGTTGAATGTTCATGTTTTTCTTTTAACAAACGATATTTGAGGAGAATTATTTTGATTTGCTTAATGACTGTTTAACAACTACGACTACTACGAACTACGACTGTTTAAGTCGTATCGAAAACGTTATCTCTAAACCTCAAAATAGAAACGGAAAAGATAATAAATCAGGAATAGAACAATTCCCAATTTGTTTGTCTTTTTTTTTTAAATCCATTTGAGCGGCTTCAACATAAAGCTAATTGAGGCTTCTCACATAATGACAGTCTGTAATACCAAAGTTAGAAAAAAAGGTAGTTAGACAAGTAAGTACCAGTGGCGCTTTTATAGTATAAGCCAAAAAGCCGGGCTTGCGTTGCGAAATTCTAAGATATACTGTCAATTATTACAAAATTATTATAAAATATTTCACTAATTTACGCAAACAAAGTTTAAAATTCGCGCGCAGTGATCTGTCAAAACTAAATAAAGCTCAGTGCTCCGCTAGCATGAAGCCGCGCGCCGATCGTGTCCGTAGAGACGCGAATTCCTCCGATAGACTACGGTTCCGATGTAATGTCCTATCCCGCTCGCTCCCATTGGCTTGTAATGGGGCTTTCAATTCTTTCTTCGCTCTTGTTGGGAAATGATTAAATCGAATATAAATATTCTACGTAAATATAGTAACTTTGTATGCAGCAATAAGCCTGGCTTCGCGGCAAGCTAGTGAACTTCGTGAGAATTGTGGCGCCAATTAGTGTGAAGTACGTATAAGTGACGCCTTGCGATTTGCGAAACAGTGACTTTTGTTTTTGGGAAAAATGTAAACAAACAAAAAATGGTGAATAGCTGAATAGGCTTAGAAGCACTGAAGTTTAACATTCGCGTTAAGTTTTTGTGATATTCATGTTTCGTTAAAAAATGAGTTCAGATTAAATAAAAGTTCTCGTATCGTATCTCATAGTCAACTCATGAACTATATAGTTATCGAAAATGTGTGCAAAATTGAAGAAATATGGTGAACGGATTTTTCTTTTGAGGAGAATACCACGCAACGAAAAGCAGTTTAAAGCCTGAAGGTAGGCTAGGTACCATAGTATTTCTAAAGTAAAAGAGAATGCCAGATTCTGCCCCACCAATTTTCATAATTTACACAAAATGTAAACTTTTAAAAATTATCTTAGGAATTTATGTCCACGTATGATTTAATAATTATTGATCAAAAAGTTGCCGATTTAAAAATGTAAAAAAAAGTAATTCAACTCCCTTGTCCACTTCCTATTTCTCCTGCGGCAACTTGCATTACATTCTACGCATACACGACTAAATAAAACTACAGTCATTAAGTTATTAAAGTAGAACAAAATTCCTATTACATAAATCATAGTACAGATCTTTGTTTAAATTCGTTATTTTGTGTTGTTAATTATCGAAAATGACACTTAATAATTATTTCAATGTAATTATCAATGAATAATAAAATTGTTGTATTAAAACCTTACCTTCACATTCACGCATTTTGTGCAATGAAACGTCATTGACAAACGTATTTGAAGACGTCAATGTCATTGTGACTTGTGATCATTGTTTATATCGTGTTTTCAGTGACGTCGACTGTTTACCGTGCTTGTTTTGAATGTTATACCAAAAACTTTTGCTAGACCTATAGTATTGATTCTATCTCGCCGACTTTGCGCTATTTTTCATGGACGACCATTGCTTGCGATTTGGGTAACGACGTTGAGGTGCATAAATTGTCACCCCCGTGTAAACAGGATCCTAAGACATGTTGTTGCCATGTTAGGCTTACCATCAAAATGATATTGATGCACCGCAGCAGTATTTCTTGATAATGTAACGACTGATTACATATTTAATATGACGATTAATACATCAATGATTACCAACAGTTGTTTTATTTCCAATTAGTCTACCATTTTATCGTTAGAGAAGATAGCACAAGCTTATTAATTAGGTTATTAACTTATTACTTCAGGTAGACCTCAAGCTACGCAGGCATTTGAGCATCCTACTTCATTTTAAAGCCATAATATCTCTTGGCAACAGCATTGTAATGATACACAACATTTATTTTCACTCATTTCACAATTTAAAATGCATATAACCTAAAATAATTTTGCAACTTAAACTTAGTTTTAATAAAAAACCGCAAGTGTTAGAGGCTTAAAAATATATGTATGGTTATCAGTAATAAAAAATCTATTAAATTCTACATAAGGTATGCTTGTAAACGAAATTTAATAAGTGGGGCAAAGCTCTATACACAGTCTTTTCCTTTGCAAGTAAAATGCATAAAATGCAATTGAATAAGATCAGCGTACGAAACAAATTACTTAACTTGCTTTGATTGGTGATTGCATAGATTACTAGATGATGCCCGCGACATCTTCCGCTGTGTATTATTAAGATTTTTTGATTCCCGCAGGAACTTTTTAATTTTCCGAGATAAAAATTAGCCTATGCCCTTCCTCGGGATACAACCTAAACCTGTACCAAATTTCATTAAAATTGGTTGAACGGATGAGCCATGAAAGCGTAACAGACAGACAAACAAATAGACAAACAGACCGATAGACAAACTTTTGCATTTAAAATATTAGTATGGATTCTGTGATTATAGGTAGGTATCTCATATTATGAATTCAGCTGGCTGTTGTTTCGGTTTTCGTAATATAAAGCGCTTCATTTCACAAATTTACAGTAGACAAGTACCTACCTAGGTAAGTTGTGCATTAGATTTTAATATCCTAGAAAATATATAGCAGGCTTGCCCTGGTTTTGGACCCCTAGGGTCCAAAACCAGGGCAAGCGCCACTGGTAAGTACCTATCTATAAAGTTGATTCTTGTTGAAACGTGACGTCGCGTGGTCTAAGTTTTTTTTAAGTCCCGTGGAAACTCTTTCATTTTCGGTATAAAAAGTAGGCTATGACACTCTCCAGATCCTCAACTATACCCATGGCTCTATGCATAAAATCACGTCGATCGGTTACTCTATTTTGCAGCGTGATTGGGTGACAAACCAACACACTTTCACACATGATAGACGTTGTTACCGCAAGCTAACGATGAAATCGTGCCACGAGTAAAACCGTGACGATGTCATAGAAGGTTTATTTTATTGTGTTATTTTTTATATTAATATGACGTTTAATTTTAATTTAGATTTCAACTTACAATAAAGGAAAAGCCTTTATCTAGGTAGATTGTTAAATTTTAAGCCCCCTGTACATTAATTATAAATCTATTTCCATTAATTTTAACAAATCGTATAATAATATTATTATTTCATCTACAATCACTCGAGGTAAACTAAAGGTCTGGAAGTGGATTTCACTTAATTAAATTTTAATTACATTTTAGGCACGGTCTGTGAATAAATTGTACGCGCGATTATAATTAACATCTGTTTGTTTGGTATTTGTATAAGTTTAATAATTAACATTTAAATCTTTTAATTAAGCATAAAAAAGCTACGTTAATGTCCACAAGTGACAAAATCCAACGAGTAGAAATGAAAAAGAGAAAAGGAAGTTGAAAGAGAAACAAAGCAAACAAAACATTTCCTATTAAATCAAAAATAAGAAAGGTGATATTTGAATAACAGCCACGTTACGAAATTAAATTTTAAGATACTGGCTTCAAAACCAAATCATTTGCGTTTATGTACAATTGGGTAGTTGGCAAATAGTCCAATCAGCAACTTTTTTTCAAACGTCAAAACGCGTCTTAAGTATGGGAATT
Organism: Erebia palarica; assembly: GCA_964035005.1. Classification (NCBI taxonomy): domain Eukaryota; kingdom Metazoa; phylum Arthropoda; class Insecta; order Lepidoptera; family Nymphalidae; genus Erebia; species Erebia palarica. The sequence goes on from OZ035992.1 coordinate 7,511,907, forward strand.
ATATGGAATTTTTAAATGTGCACTTTTTTTACTTAAATCGGTTATTCAACATAAAACAGTCAGGGGGCATGGATATAACGATTTTTGGGAGAGCCTCTATTTAATAATCACAAAAAAATAATTTATTTGTGGAATTGTCTTTGTTTCTAAAGGAATGCAATATGGTATGGTTTCTCAGATATGGCATAGACTGCATTAATCTGATCACATCATGGCCATATTAAATTTCACTCCAGTCGTGTCCGACTTATTTCAATTATACCACAAGGTCCGCATAATTTGAGACGTGACGGCATCTAGCGAAGGATTTGCACGATGTATTTAATACTAGTTAGTTACTATCAAATCTAAGTAAAACGACCTCCTCAACTATACCCATGCAAAAAATAACGTCGATCCGTTGCTTGGCGTGATTGAAGGACAAACCAACAAACAAACACACTCTCGCTTTTATAATATCTAATCTTACTAATATTATAAATGCGAAAGTTTGGATGGATGTATGGTTGTCTGGATGTATGGATGTATGGATGTTTGTTACTCAATCACGCCCCAACGGCTGAACGGATCTGGCTGAAATTTGGCACAGAGATAGATTATAGTCTGGAATAGCACATAGGCTACTTTTTATCCCGGAAAATGAAAGAGTTCCCGCGGGAACCAAAAAACCTCAAACCACGTAGACGAAGTCGCGGGCATTCGCTAGTTAAGTACTTAACAAGAAAATGTGTCTGTCTGGCTGATATCTCAACGCACAGCTCAAACTACTGGACTAATAAGGCGGCATACGAGTACGTACACTATTACGACGTATGTATCCGCTAAGAAAGAATTTTTGAAAATTCAACCATTATGGAAGTAAACTCAAAGGTAGCGTAGCGAAGTCGCGGGCAAAAAATAAGTTGAAAATTAAATTTAAGGGAGAGTACTCGCTGTCCCGAACACAGATCAACAAAATGTAGCAGCGTCACCACTTTTAATTATTAGAATTACCTACCATCAATCGCCACTTTGGTAAGCAATAGTTTGTAATGGATTTTTAATTTAATGTATTTAATTCTAAAACAAGGTCACTCAATCTAATGAGGTTTTAACCTGTAAAGGTGAATTAAACTAACAACCTAAAGTACTGCATCAATGTAACACAGGTCGTTAGCATTTGATAAAAGCTAGGCATGCTAGGAATATACATAATTTCTCAAAGCCCTAATTGGTCTACTATAAAAGGTCAGACTTTTAAGAATGCTAGAAAAGTTTCTTTCCGTCGTTCTCTACATTTCAACAAAGTAGATTGCTTCCACAATTCTTTAGTTTGTAGATTATAAAGACGCCCTTATAATACACTACTACTGTATAACATTTACAGAAGAGATTGATATTTGTATCAGTATCATTAAACTTCTACAGGCCTCAGTTCGATCAAGCAAAATCTCTATACGTCCGAACTCCGAAACGACTCCGTTCCAACTCCGAACCTCCAAGTTCCTCTCCGAACAACTTTCCTGACTTTCCGTTTATCTGTCCAGCAAGTTTTTGGATGCTTTATCTTTTTGAAGAAATCTTCAACAGAACGAAACAGCTATTTAAAATGAGCAATAGATTATGAAAAGACTGACCTAGATAACAAAAAACCCTTTCAGGGCAAAGAAACTTTTGACTAGAATTTCAAAGACAATACAGCAAACATAGGTTGCATTAAATATGTTACTGTTACAGAAAACGAATGAAACGAAACGAAAACAATGAACAAATCGTAATCACCTGGCAGGTAAATGCGGAAAAATATTTACGCACAGTCGCAAAACAGTAATGGAAGGCAAATGGCAAAGTGCCAATTTTATCTAAAAAAATTATCGTAATTTTGATATAGTTAGTTGAAAGAGTTTTTGGGCATAACTAAAAAGATAACTAGTAGACCTACGAAATAAGGTTTGCAATTTGCACGTATGTTCTCTCCAAACGTAAATACTTAGTGAGCTATAAGTACCATCACTATGTAGGGTTTTTCTATGTATTCAAAAATTCTTTGAAGTTTTTCACCATCATTAAAGGAAATTTTGCGAAGATGGTTTATTATCTATAACACATGCACAATAAGATTTAGCGCACCCGTGCGAAGCGTTGAAAGCTAGCAAAATGATATAAACTGTCTTCAAACGGTTTCTCATCTGTATTTGTACTGAGGGAATATTAAAACCTAGTTTCCCTAGCGATTGTTTGCTTATTCCGCCAGTGATGAATTGCCCCTGTCAAGCGCTTGCCGTAGTCTTCAGTGCAAACGAAAAATTATCTGCTGCTTCACTGTAAAGTAACGTCTAAATATCTCGGGCGAAATGTCTTATTGCTCATTACTCACCTACTCATAGAAAGGAAAGGAAGTGAAAACTTATCAAGTTACAGCTAGCTATTTACTTTATTAAGTAACGTAAAGAAGATAACATAAAAATTATCTCCCTCAGTAAAAAATATATATTTAAAAAAAGAGTGTGTGTGTGTGCAATTAACACACGGCAGAAGTGAAACTTCAGGAAAGTAGCCTACGAGAGAATCAGATAAATATAACTTGTATTCTAGCTCCATTCTCTCGCAGGCTAAATCCTATTATTAATATGTTTGTCTCTTTTTTGGTGTCACTTTTTCGTTTCATCGAATTGTCAAATCACGATTCTAAAGAAGTTTCACTTCAAAAATTAAATGCAAAGGTACTTATTCTTCTATAATTAATCGATATCTCTAAGGCTCTTGCTGAGATCTATAGAGCGTACTTGGCTCAGACTTTACTTAGAGATAAAACGAGATGCACTTATGCGAGTCACATAATTCTGTCTCGTTTTATCCATGTCTAAGACTAAGCAAAGTCAAAGTTCGCTCTATAGATCTCTCACTTATTTTCGAGCAGTCATACTCAGACTCCTGGCAAAAAGGTAAATCGAAAGTATGTTGAAAGTAAAGACAAAGTTTATTTCTTGTAATTCTTCGTTATGACTATAGAATTCTCAAGAGCATCAATTTCAAGGTTTATTGGGGATCACTTTTTATTACGACAGCCGTTACGGACGTTGATAGCAATTGTTATTGCATTACGTGAACGCATATTTACGTGTTAGTACACATTTTATAGTGATATATATTGAATAATTATCACGTACCTTTGACTAAACTCTTTGAAATTTTTTTTTTTTTAAATCTTGAGATTTACAAAAAAATAGTTTTTACGAATTTTTGTATTGTGTCCATTTATTTTCGAAACCTGAACTTATCGCATTCATTATATAAGTAGTTGCCACAGCTTGTATCACAGCAATTAGTAATTTTTAACATCAATTGTTTAAGTGATTTATGAAATCATCGCTTAACGTTACCATGCCGATGACGTCATATAATATTAACCTATAGGTGGAAAATCGCGTGATTGCTGAAAATTATTTATAATAACCAATGAAAGCATATTTATGCGGTATTAATTTCTTATTTGACCGTCTGCACAGCTAAGTTGATTTAGTCTTTTAATAGTTAAAGTTTTACACTTGACTGTAATCACCCCGAATATAAGTGATCAAGTAGATAAAGTCTAAGATGCAGCTCACATCTGCCTACTCCCCAGTGCACAAACCCGAAACTTCATACAAGGGAACTAATTTAATTATCTATTATGGCAAGGACAACGCTATAATACGTAAACCGAGCAGATTGCTATATACTATACTACTAGACGTAGGTAGTTACTAGTAACTTGCGTCGTGCGGGGTGAATTGGTAAAGGTCGCTTCTTTAACTTCGTTCGATAGCGAGTTTTATTTGCCTGAACTTCTTTTGAAGGTATAAGGTAAATGAATACTTTTTACTTTAGAAGAAAATTAAGGAGATCGTCTGCAAATAAATATTATTAACATTAAGGCTCCTTCTATAAATAGCCATAACGATCGTTATAAAATTTATATGGCGATTGTCGTAATAAAAGATGATCCCTAATAAACCCCCAAAGAGATGGTCTTCAGCCCTTTAAAGAGAAAATTATGAGGAACGAAAGATCTTTTGAATTGGTACTCTAGAATAATTTTATTTTGTAACCTTCAATTAATGAACCTTTAAATTTTTAGCTACATTTAAAAAAATAAGCGAAATACAAGATATAATAGACACCATAAGCAAACCTTAAACCGTGTTAAATTAACATTATTGTACACCGAATTGGTATTTGCTGAAGAGTTCTAATGATGGGGCTGCTTCGTTTCTGTAGCTAATCAGGGATGTCTGTTGACGCCAGAATAGAGTGTTTCTTTGCAGTCATGCAGGAAAGAGGTGCATCCCTGGTGCCCACGTTCCTGTTAGTGTCAACAGCGTCCTGAGCATGATAGATAGTAGACTCGACTGCTGTTATGTGAACCGCTGATACAAGGTTTCAGCTGGTCTTGAAGCAATTCAGCAATGGTCCACACGAGTTTATTTTACTAATTTGTTATTTAATTTTCTGTATGAGTCTTTAAGTTACTTGAAATAAACTTCTATTTACACGACGATAGATGAACACATAGTATTGAGTATTGAAAATTCCGATAGAGGTCATAAGTATCTTCTATTTATAAACGTCTTTGAAGAATGAAAACAACACGAAGCCAGGCCATCATCCCTTAGCACCGAACTTGACCTAGATAACCGATGCATGTTTGATCGAAGCTGATTAAGAAATGGGGTTAGTTCTACGTACTTACGTAAGCACGTTAGTGGAAGCCTTCATAGCGATTTTATATGGCATCAATAAAATCTCAAAGGAAACTGTCACCTAAGCTGAATTGAGTTGTTTAAGGCTGTAGTGATAAGCAATTGGGTAAAATTGAAGTTCCCTAGCCAAAGCAAAACTATTTCTTTGACGAATATTTTATGCTAACGACTTAGCGTTACCGCAACTCCTAGCATCCCTACAGATCGGTCAGTTGGTAACAGATGGTCATGGATAAGCCAAAATCCGCCCACTCGAGTGATTAAAAAGCCCCAAATTGTATCACAGCGCATTAGGCTCAAAAAGGACCTTTTCCGTATCGATTGAGGTTCAACGGCCCCGGGCCTTTCCGTAACGATACAGAATTACAAGCACGAAAATTTAATTGAACAGGCACAAGCCCCGTTATAAATGATCAGCCGTTTCAGCTATTAATAGAAGCCGCTTGCTTTGACTTCTTTTCTTTTAGCCTAATGAAGGAGGAGGTTTTTAATTAGTTCATCCGAATTTTGAATAGTTACCTACCCTCCGACTGTGTAAGAAAAATCGTTATCATAAACGTTTGTCAAACGTATAACTCGAACTGTTTAAGAAGTTCATAGACGCCTACATATCAAAAAGCGTGTATGAACTCTTTAAACAGTTCGAGTAATACGTTTTAAGCTTTCAAATTATTACGATTTGCTTAGATACTTGGGCCTCTTATCTTTACTCTATACTTATATTATAAATGCGAAAGTTTGGATGGATGTATGGATTTCTACTCGAATTTTTATCCCGGAATATTAAATAGCTCCCGCGGGAACCAAAAAACTGTAATCCAGGCGGACGAAGTAGCGGGCATCAGCTAGATTACCATGGGAATAGATGCATTAACGATTCCTTGATGATTCCTTCGTTGATTCAGATAACTAATAACCTTTTATTGGGAGGTTTGTATTTGAATAGCAAATCTTAATATATATAAATCACGTGTCACGTTGTTTGTCCGCGATGGACTCCTAAACTACTTAACCGATTTTAAATTTAATTTGCACACCGTGTGCAGTTTGATCCAACTTAAAAGATAGGATAGCTTACATCTTAATTTATAGCCGCAATATTATTACCTACAAATGTTTGCGAGTCAATGGTCACTGAGGGTCACCATATTGATTTTAGTTGGTTTTGAAATAACAAGGCAACAACGTCAGGTGTGTAACGTTTAAATGAATATGTATAATAATAAGTTACAAAGATAAATAATATCGCAGTGCTTAATGTAAAACCTGATTTTCTGCCCAGTGCCCACTGTCTACATTGGGTATGGATTAATAATTATGATTATTAGTGCTACCCGTGCGAAGCCGGGGCGGGTCGCTAGTTTTTTATATATTTCAGTAGCCACATTACTCGAAATCATGCATTAGTTCAGTGAACACCAGTTTTAACTTTAGTTCAGTTAAATAGTTTTAGATATAGAAGCTGGTTATTTTGCCAATTCTATTAAATTAGCTTTTCGTATTCGGGAAGCGAATTATTGTTGAAGACATTTTAAGGAAAATGTCTTAAACGACAAATGCAGTGTCTGTGAAAATTCAATTTCTTTAAATTGTTCCGAGTGTTCCAAACAGCGGAAGTAAACATAAATTGTTTGTGGATTCCACTGAACAGGATAAATTAGCCCTTAGAGTAAACCTAAATGTAAACTAAGACTATTTTTTTAGGTTGAGCGTTTTAATTGGATTTTCTTAGTTACAAGGTGGACTCTAGTAAAAGTTCGTCTTTCTAATTAAATGAAAATGGAAAACTACTTTATCAGAGAAGAAAAGCAAGACCAGTCTTCTCGGTAGGAATGGCATTCCGAAATAGTGGTAGACTCTCGAAGATTCAGGAGCAAGTTATAAGGGTAACTAGTTACTGGTAGAGTCTACACTGACAGACATACAACATAAACCGAACCAAATGGAGTGCGAAAAACCCCTTAAAGACCCCTATGTTCAGATGAAGAAGACGATCAATTGAAACGTTGATGACGATAAATGCATCGACTTAAAACCCTTAATCCATTTAAGTGTGTCTGATACTGTTTGTTCATAAACACTGAGTCACGGAGTATTTGAGTTGTCGCTAATTGCTTTTGTGAGCTACGGTTAATTACGAACATTAATGTTAAGCCCGCTTCCATAAAAATATATATTTTAAGAAAGGCAATTAAAGCCGCAGGAGATGAAGAAAGAACATCCATTAGGGATGAAAACACGATTAAAGCCTCACGACCGCTGGGCTTTCAAACTTTCCATAATAACGCTGTGTTTTTCTCTTCGGTATACAAATACTTCTATTTTCGTAAGCAGTTATTTCACTTGTCTTTTTCACCGACGTTGCTTAATTTGCGTTCGCTATAAGTGCGTTCTTTCAAAGAAAATAATAACGACTGCAAAATAAATGTAAAAGCACTAAGTTCTTGTAGCGGTACAAGATTACGGCGCGTGGAAATTGGAGGTGTTAGCATATCGTTAAACGGTTATTAATCTTTACTCGTGTGCACTAGCGAGTGAAAAAAAAACTGTTTTACTATCGTTTGTTAAACGGTTAGCGGTTAATGGTAGTAAACGATCTTTACTCCTGTGAAAAAAGCCATTGTTTTTTACTACCGTTTACAGCCGTAAACCGTTAATCGTTTAACCGTTTAGCGATATGCTAACACCTCTAGTAGAAATGCCTAAGAGAATAGGATCCCTGTGTTAATATAAAATAAAGAAAGAAAATACCATATTTATTCATTAGTAGCTTCACAAACAAACATTCAGTACTAAAAGTAGTTTAATACTTAGTAATTGTAGTAGTCGCCAAAGAACCAAAGTAATCGACATAGCTCTCAAGGCTAGCACGTTGAAGTAACAGTGGGCTGGTCACGTTTGTCGCAGGACCGACGGCCGCTGGAGTCGTAAGGTCCTAGAGTGGAGACCGCGTCTCGGCAAACGGAGTGTGGGGCGCCCCCCGGCTTGGTGGAGCGACGACATCCGGAGAGTGGCTGGCCTCAAATGGATGCTAACAGCCAAGGATAGGCAAAGTTGGCGCAATCTTAAAGAGGCCTATGTCCAACAGTGGATGCGTATTGGCTGATGATGATGATGAATTGTAGTAGTAAACTTGTATGACGATAACAGATATTTCTAACAACTTACAAATTTTGACATAGCTGATATTCTCAACATTTTCTATTTATCGGTAGAAATGCGATCCCGATATAAGCTTCGGCCATCGCGATATGGATCGTAACATTTTCCGAGCTTGCCCGCGTGGTGACTTCGATTTCCCGATAACGTTGGCCAGCCTACCATGAGACTAGTTCTGCGCCTAACATGTATATGTCGCATTCATCTGGTTTAATCTGCTATTTGATTGAATGACTAGCGCGTTCATGGAATGACAACATTCAATTGAATGACAACATTCAATTGAATGACTAAAGGACAACTCGTCAAGTTGTTTAATGTAACGTTCAACGTCTTGACTGAACGTCATCTAGCATAGTCGTTGAATGGGATATAGCTGTCACCGTAAGATTGTAAAAACCGTTAGATTATAATCTAACTCGCGAAATTCTAAACTGTCGAAAGATTGTAAACTGTTCAATGGTCTGAGTGTCAATTTTTGAAATATTCATTTTATTTACGTTTTCTTGTCTCTTTCTTGTAGGCTAGGTTAGAGTTCGACATAAATAACCAAGTAGTGCCCGATAAAACCGATAACAGGCCGGGCACTTAGGTTTTATCGGTTTAAATAAAGTAAAAAACATAGAAAAATTGATCATATTATTTCAAAAGTAATTTATTAAAATATGCGAGTCTCTGAGACTCTAAAAAGTTGTTAACTTAAAATTTCAATCACCTGACTGATTTTACGTCCGCTCTGTTCAAAGGGCTATGTTACAATCCCCTAACTAGTTGGACGTTGAGTGACGCTTGTTCGGCCTAGTCATTCAATTGAATGTTGTCATTCAATGAACGCGCTAGTCATTCAATCAAATAGCAGATTAAACCAGATGACTGCGACATATACCTAAGTATTGGAATTGAAAATGAAAAATGTCTTAACAAACGTTTGGAAATATTTACTTAAACACTTTAAATTTAGACAATTTTTTGTCCCCAAACGTTATATAGTAATTTTTTGCACATTCGCGTAAAATATGATGCAGTTTTTAGGTTTACACGATATGTTTGTATATGTTACCGTAAAATTGTAAAAACCGTTAGATTTTTTTGAGAACAATATTTGTTTGTTTGTGACTGGTGACATCATGCCATGAAGACTAAAATGTATTAATTTCTTTATTTACAAGTTATTCTTATTGGCATAGTTCGGGGCATCGGGGTACCACGTACGGGATCAACCCTAAGGATTAAGTGTCAGTTCGAAAACTATTTAGATTGGATGTGGAATTCATGGGGTAAAATTGCAATTATCTAATGTAGATTTATTTCGATAAGTGAACTAAAGGAGTGCATAGTTAGTTAATGAAACCTGAAACATACCTACTATACATAAATATGTATTTGGATTTAAATTAATGTACTATTAAAGTCAGTGTTGGAAAATCTATCTATACTAATATAATAAACGTGAAAGTTTGGATTGTTGGACGGATGTTACTCAATCCCGCCAGAACGTTTGAATGGATCTGGATGAAATTTGGCACAGATGTCGTTTATAGTCTGGAATAACACATAGGCTACTTTTTATCCCGGAAAATTAAAGAGTTCTCGCGGGAACCGAAAAAACTCAATATACGCGGACGACGATGCACGAAATATACAAAAATTAAAGTAAAAGCTATACCTATGTTGTAATTTGGTGGGATATTGCCTGGCATTACCATGCAATATCGCTGGGTTCAACGACATCAAACCTTCGAAGGAGGCATGAAATGAATTAATAATGAAATAACAGTACATTGACGGTCACGGTGATTAAATAAGGTCTATTGATTTAGTTTAGTAGGTTAGAGATTTAGCCTGTGGCTAGGCTAAGCAATGCGGCCACAGTCCACAAGACTTACATTTAAGTTAGTAATTAGTTTAAATACACTAACTTAAGTTAATGCGTTCAGATGTCGGATGCGCCTGCGTATAGATACTTCATGCGTATGCAGACATTCGGGCTGAATAATAATTAGTAGATAGTCCCTTATACATCATCAAGTAAACGTTTATAACTGAAACAATGTAAGAGCTATAAACTGACAAGGTAATTCTCGCAAATTTATTTACACAGACATGGTTCCGTCACGCGAACGCCATACGCTACGTTTTGAAATTCACGATTTTTCCAGGTATGTTCGAAGCTTTTCGAATAATTTTGTGTGATTTCACCGAGCGATATTTCCCGTAGACAAAGGTAATATTATCGACACAGGACAATATAACTATAAATTCACACCAATTCACTAATAATATTAATTCATAATAATATATAAATTCACTCGCATACGCCATAAGATTATTCTACAACTTAATCTGTTAAAACAAAACCCACCAAGATAAATACGCGCGATATTTTCTGCACTTTTGAAAATCACAAAATCACGAGGATTGGTACCTATTTGCGTATACGATTACAATATACGCCCTCAGGAAAAATCGCACTTGATTAAAATCGGCTTACCCTTACTGCTCCAGTTGTCAATTCCACCGAAGTATGACCGATTTTGACAAAAGTTGGTACTTACAGACTACAGAGATAATTTGCATGCTCGGGAAAGGAGAAGGCTACTCTTTAACCCGGAACATCACAGTCACAGTTTTTCAAACACCCAAATCCAGACCGAGGAAGTCACGGGTATCACTTGTACACCATCGGGTGTACCTAACAAGGTCAGGTGCTATCGTGTTAAATTTTAACTGATGTGTAGGAGTAGGTACCCTGTATCCGAGAGCTGTCACTTTGAAAAATGACCCATCTGTATACATATTATGTATTCATTGTAAGCGATCCAAACAATACGTTTCCAAATTAAATCGGTTGTCTTGAAATTTATGACTTTAAATCAATCCTATTAAGGTTAATTCTAACTTGACGTTTAATGTCATCAAATGCTTAAACGATCGATCGAATTGAAACTTACATAGAGGCATAAACGCATTGCTTACCCTAGTTAAAAAAGCTACATGCTTATGTTTCACCATGCCCTGTCTGAAAATAGATATCTACCTAACCCATACCTAGTGCCTACCCTGAATCCGAATACTGTGCACCAGTGGCGTGCACCGGGCTTGAAGTAAGGGTAGGCGTTAGTTAGAATACCTTATTTACTGTCTGTTGCAATGAAAAATGAGCATTGACCTATTTCCATGAGGGTGTAGCGACCCTTTGTAATTCCAGGAAATAATAGGTAACTTACGCCACGACGTAGTTTATTTTGGGACACGAAGCCAATACGCTATTAACCGTCGTCGAAGCTCTACCATAACGAGCCCTGCGCTCACGCACGCACGTGTCGCGTAATCTACCTAATGTTTTATCGTTGTGAATAGCTCTAAGTACTTTTTACCCTTTCATTTTTTATATTGTGTTTTCTATGTGGTGTTAATTAATAAAGTTTTATTTTTTCTACTAATAGACTCTTTTTATTCTAATAAAGTAACCCACAAGGGTAAGCAGTGCTTTTATGCCTTTATGAACTGCACGCCACTGGTGCTGATGAAGCCTCAAGAGGCGGTGGTACTCACCATCTGTGGGCGATGTGTACAGCTTCTTGCACAAGTCCTGAGGCCCGCCGAGCGCGTTGATCTTGGCCATCCCCTCGGCGCCGCGGGTCTCCATGAGCTCGCGCAGCTGCCGAAGGGTGACGCCATATTGCGCCGGCCGCCCCTCCACCGTCGCCATGGTGCCGGGCTCGCGGCCGCCGCCCGCACCACGCCCTACCCTCTAGATCTGGAACAACACGAAAATACGTTAAGAAACAGCAAGAAGGAACTTTATTTGAAACTAGCTGACCCGGCAAACGTTGTTTTGCCATATGAATTATTAAACTTGCTATTATGCTGCTCCCAAGCGGAGGAATTTGGCAAAACGGGACCCCATTGATCAGCTATCGACCAGGGTCGATATAAAAGGGTCGAAGGAAAAAATATAAAATGCTATCAAAACATAGGGATCGGTGGTAGGAGGCAATTCCACACCATAAAAAAATAACAAAAATGGCCTTTGATGGCCAGTTTGCCGAGCCGGTGGTAGTCTTAACGTTTCATAAGTGACACAAGTTGTCCTACATCCACTACAGCCATTAACGTCCCACTGCTGGGCACAGGCCTCCACTCTCATTGGAGAGAGGGATTTAGAGCTTAGACCCACCACGCTGCTCCAATGCGGGTTGGCGGGCTTTAACGACTATTATCATGTTAGTGATAATAACCGGGACCGACGGCTTAACGTGCTCTCCGAGGTACGGGGGTGAAACACCGCCAACTTCCTAACTTCGGGCTAGTACTGGGAATTTCTAATCAGAAAAACCCGATACTTAATTATGGCCCGACCCGGGACTCGAACCCGGGACCTCGTCAGCCGCAGTCAAACATGCTAACCACTAGACCAACGAGGCAGTCCTACATGAAATAAATAAATCATTTATCATGTAGAATTTTAGTAGTAATGCGCAATAGGCCATAAGATACGTCAAGACTCAAGACTCTACCACCGGTCCGGAAAATTGATTCTACAGAGAAGAGAACATTGACAAGTCATTTGACTAAAACGTCGCGTAGAAAATTTTTTCGTGTGTCGCTATGTCAAACCACGAAAATTCTGTGGCCTTAAGTCGTTTGGCGTCATGACATTATGACCATGAGTGGGAAATCCATGGGCCATGCATGACATTGAACCGCGCGTGGTCTGTGTCAGTTAAAACTTTAGTTAGATGGATGGAAGCAGATTTTGAAAATTATAACTAAATCCATGTTATTTCAGACTTCGTAATAACAAATTAGCTCTGTAATGGTAGCTCCTGTTTATTTATTTGTGAAAGTTCAAAGTTGTTAGACAAACAGCTGTTAAGTTCCCAGGATTAAAATTAATTTGAGTTTAATTCAGTATCTACAAGTAGGTTTTTAGTATAGAAAACAAACGATAACAAATCCAGTAAAGTCCCTATTATTATTATAATTGCGAATGTGTCTGTCTGCCTGCAACCTACTCATGGTTCAACAGCTGAATAGATGCGATCTGGAAAATGACCGATTTCCACGGCAATTAAAAAAGAATACTGCGCGGACCTAGTCGCGGGCGTCGTCGTCTCGTATACTTTACACTATACTAGTATACATGTACTCAACCGATAATATTTTTAGAACTACAGAATCGATTGCAGTAATTCTTTCATGAGAATCGATAGCGTCCACGCGCTCTATTATCTGGGCCACAGGCTGCATTCAACGTGCAGCGTCCGTCGCATAATAATTAAATAGAAAAGACGGGGCGTGGGCCGACCTCTAACCAAGATAAGGGGGATATCGGCCCACTATGTGTCACGGAGAAACATGGAACTAGGAATATCTGCGCTTTGATTATATATTTAAGAGTATCTGCGTGTTAAGGGGAAAAAATTAAAAGAAACTACTGACATTTCGCAAAGTATGTACGTTGAATGAATGAATGAAATATTCTGTATTGTACACCAAAATACAGGAGAAATACACTTAAACAACAACAATAAAAATAGAAAAAAAAAGGTACAAATGACGGCCTTATCGCTTTGAAGCGATCTCTTCTAGGCAACTACGTTTTATAGGAATTAAGACTATTGAACAAGAGTCGAGGGTGTACGTAAAAGGAGAAAATATAAAAATAACGTTACAAGCACGTACGTTCAGTTGAACAAATCTTTTTTTTAAATGCAGACGCAACCTTTTCTCATATTGTCTCCTAGAGCGCGTTTTTGTATTTTTCGACATACCTACAACAAACTATTCATTTTAAATGCCCACTTGCATAAGGCCGATAAATGTGTTTAAGTTGAATTTTCTATACCTGTCCTTTTCATGTCAACCCCGCAATAAACTTATCAAAAAGTGACAACATAAAAAAAATTACGCTTATATCAGTTTAGGCAGCAAGTCGGCCTAAGAATGTTTACAAAAAAAATATAGTTTTATTACAACTGAGTGTAATCATTGGACGTAAAGTCCGACAAACTTATCTGATCCGGTGACAACGTCGCTAGTATCTATGATAAATAAAATAAAAACAGAAACTAAACAGGGATAAAATCTTTTATTAGTTCAAATTTTTTCAAAGCTGGACCGACAGAGGACCCTAAAAATGTGGCGTATGAGGAAGGCGGAGGACTTTGTGTGGTGGCCGCGCTCTACAGGCCTATATCCAGCTGATGAATACAGGCTAATGGATGGATGCGTGGGTGGGTAGATGGATGTCATACTTTGTTCAGGGCAGGTTGTAGATATTTCCACGAGCACATCCAAAAATTCCATATGTTTCCGTATGTCGTGCGTGAGAGGTTTGCATCTCTGTAGTCTCCAACTCAATGGCACCACCGTTTGCCAGTCACAAAGACATTATTCCTCGATCCAATTAGGCAGGGCTCGTAAATCTTCGAAAAGACGCTGCGCGAAGGATTAACGTTGACGTTCATTGAATATTTTGAATATTGTGGTAAATTGCGTGTGGCAGCATTTCAAATTGTCGTTAGCATTTTTTATGTCTTAATTTTATAACAAAGAATTTCTTGACTATTGAAATGAAATGAAAATATACTTTATCGTCCACCATCCATAATATTTTTATGGATGGTGGACGATAAAGTATATTTTAATTTTTTACAATTAAACAAACATTTAAACAAATACAAGAAATTATGAAAAACTGTACAAAAGGCGGCCATATCGCTGAGAAGTGATCTCATCCAGGCAACCTAGAAAGGAAATAATAACAGAAAATTTGAACTATTCTGTTGTTACTACGACACCTGATTTTCTTTTTTTAAAAGCTTTTTTCTAATATATTTCAAAATTTACTCAGCTTAATTACTTAATACTGTGGAATTTCAAAGAATCGTGAATAAAAACCTACGAGTAAGTTTTAAGCTGAGGTATACTGGGTACGCCATTCCCGATAAAGAGAGGCGTGAGACAAGGGGATCCAACTTCACCAAATTTATTTACGGCTCTACTAGAGCACATCTTTCAAAAGCTAAATTGGGAATATCTAGGAATAAAGATTATTGGAGAGTACCTGAATCATCTTAGATTTGTCGATGATATAGTGCTTAGAAGCGAAAACCATGAGGATCTCTACTACATGCTTAGAACGCTGGACCACGAGAGCCGAAAATGTGGCTTAGAAATGAATCTCACTAAATCATGCATAATGACCAATTGTGTAGAAATCATCACGAAAATCCAGGGTCAGACGATTAACTGTGTGGAAAAGTATATTTACCTCGGCCAAAGCATTTCCTTCATAGACCCCACTATAAAAGAAGTATAAAGCAGAGTCCAGATTGTTTGGGGAAAATATTGGTCAATGAAACAAATCTTTAAGTCTAAACTCCCAGTAGCATTGAAAAAGAAGGCAATGAATTCTGCAATCCTCCCATCTCTATTATGTGGATGCCAAACTTGGGCGCTTACTAAGCGTACAATAGAAGAAATTCAAACATTTCATCGGGCGGCCGAGAGAAGTATGTTGGGCATGAGCGACCGTCAGAGGAACCAGGAAATTCGAAGGAAAACAAAGGTAACTGACGCAGCGGAGCTCGCATGCAAACTTAAATGGAGATGGGCTGGCCATTTGGCTCGGAGCAGCGACGGTCGGTGGAGCGAGCGTGTATTACACTCGCTCGCTAGAGAGACGACATCGCAGATGTCGCAGGACCGACATGGACGAGGCTCGCCGCAGAGAGAGCAAAGTGGAGCATGATGGACGAGGCCTTCACCCAAAAATGGGTACCCAAATAAATATTAGCTTAATACTCCAACACGTCATATCTTTTCTAAGTAAATAATTTTTGACTAAGCAATTAATAACCTTATTTAAGTATAAACCGAACTCTTATGGTATTTTGTTTTTTTGACCAACTCTTGTTTTTTTTTGACTTAAGTAATGGTAAATGAAATGTTAATAAAAATGAATTTGTGAATGCTTTGGACTCTACTATTACTTATAATGACATATGATGTAATTAGTTTTTTTGTTTGGGAAATAAATGGCTTATTTATTTATTTATTTTAAGTTAAGGAATACATTATTAAGCCTAAGAGAACTGCTCTTAAAATGTTATAGTGCGAATGTTTACGCCGAACAAAAACGTTCAACGTAAAAACACCAATTTAGGCAGCATCCAAAAAAATACCTTAGGCCCAGAGCTCTTTAAATTTAGAAACATTTACACGCTATGTGTATAAACAAAAGTTAATTATACAAACAAAAAATTAAAGCACCCTCGCACACCTGCGTTGTTGTCGGTGTTTACGACTCCATAAACAGAGCTGACTCCATTGCAGCATCGTGCATATTTCAGAACGTTGATAAAGCCACGGGCACACGCTCGAGCATGCGTGCTCGGTTAATTGGTTACTTTCTCAATTATCAGGAGCCGCGAACCAATAGAAGAGCGGAGTTGGTAATTACAAACACGAACAACGGACAGAGAAGAAAGTTCAAACAAGTCGCAAGGAACCGCAGGACAAGACCGTGGTGTTTGCAAAGTCTATACAATATAGCTCAGATGTTCTGAAGAGAACATTTGTCTATTTTCCTCCTCTAAGTTGTTTTAAGTTTCAGTGGAAATATTCCAGAACGCGCATGCACGGTTACTTTGACTAACGTAATGTCACCGGTTTCCGACTAGCCTCCTCTATCCGACCATTTTGATTTTTATTAGCTAAAACGTTTAAAATACGCGCGACACTCGTGAAATGGAACGCTTTCGATCCAATTACTTATCGTACGTCATCTGTCAAAACTTGTGTTTCAAATTTTAACCGACATTTCGTCAGTCCAACAAAAGCTAGGCAAGGGTGTAGTTTGTATTGGATTGAATGCGAAAAAAACATAAAACAGTGAAAATAAACATCTGGATTTTTACGCTAAATACTCTGGTAAGTTTGTGGTTTATTTACTTTAAATGTTTTATTGGTGTATTAAATAATTAATATTACAATATACATGCAAAAATAGCGTGTTTTTATAAGTTTTTTTGGGCAATTAATTATGGACGGAATGAGGAGCTTTACAAAATAACAACATTCCGAAATCCGACCGAATCGGTCGGTAAAAGGAATTTCGCACTTTGTAAAAGAAAGTAATTTTCTATTATGCATGTTGTTTTGTGGAGGTTTCGTATTAAGTTAATTATTCTAAACGCTATCCTTACATATTATACCTGTATGCGACCAATACTAACCTTAATGGATTCTTTGTAATATACGTTTAAACTGACACTCTTTTTTGATTTATTTGCGATTCATTTACAAAGACCGGTCTGGTTTTAAAACCTTATATTTTATATTTTTGACACATAATTGCATAACTACGAAATTGTCAGATCTTTATAAGTATGTGTGAAATAGAAATGAACTAAAAAATGAATATCAATTTCGGTTTAGAGGCTTTATTACGCAAATGTAGGTTTGGTCGGAATCTAGATGCGATTTATTTCCCTTAACCCTGTTTCCGTCCAACTCGTTTGCTTTTGCTTGCGGTGTGCTTGAGTGAAATTGCATGTATTTATTTCAGGTTTCACATCATCATGAGTGATAAAAAGAGGCTGAAATATTCACAGGAGAATATGGAGAAAGCGCTACAAGATATACGGGAGAAGAAAATGAGTATAAATCAGGCTGCTAAATTATACAACATTCCAAAAACAACAGTACTAGACACGTTAAAAGAAAAATATAAAAATCCACGCAACATAGGCGGTCCAACTGTACTGACAAGCTCAGAAGAAATGCTTTTGGTGAAATGGATTTTAGAATTGGGCGAAGTTGGCTTCCCAGTAACGAAGACTCAGTTGCTGGATTCTGTCAGTAAATTAATTAAGAATTTAGGCCGTACAAATCCTTTTAAAGATGACCAGCCGGGTAAGAAACGGGCACTTTTTTGGCCAGGAAATACAGAAAAGAAGAGGAAGGCTACAATAGATAACAACGGGCAAATTAAAAAACCAAAAATGTATCCCACTGTAGCAATTAGCGACGAATTTATGGAACATCAGCGACGAGTTGAGGCAGAGAAACTTGCTAAAGAGAAAGATAAATTGGACAGAGCTCAAAAGAGGAAAGCAAAGAGTCAACAAACAAATTCAAAAGTGAAGACAAAACATGTAATGAAAACAGATGTTACAGGCACAAAAGAAAATATGGAATACCCAGAAGGTGCGTTTGTCGTCGTGCAATATGAAGCAGAATATTTTCCTGGGATAGTCATAGAAAATGTAGAGAACAATTTGAAAGTAAAAACAATGACGATGAGCGGAAACTTCTGGAAATGGCCAGAGAAAGACGATATCCTAATTTATGACATGAAAGACGTCATATGCAAAATTGAAAGTCCTGCTCTCGTGTCTAATCGTGGGACTTATGATGTTCCGAAAGTAAATCAACTCCGAAAGCAAAGCAATCTGTGAACCCTCCAATAAATATAGTTACATACATAATAGTTTAGTTCTTTAATGATCTCATTCAAAATAGTAATATTATCTTTTGTTATAATAAAGAATTATTGACATTATACATATAAGTCCTATGCTTAGATCTTAAGGGAAAGAGTTTTTATATAAGTAGTTATGTAATTTTTTTCACAATATTTAAAAACAACTAGTCTAACATAGAGTTAGTTTTTGTTATTACTGTGCCAAATTCCTAATAAATGCTCAAATATTACATATTTAAAATGGTTGGCTTTTGCAAATTTCCACTCTATTTCTAATGTCATAAAGTTGATTTTAGTAGAAAATATTTGGCTGGTCGGAATCTAGCTACTCAGTGGTCGGATACACGGACATTTGTAGTCAGTCGGTCGGAAAATGGTGCTTTCAGTTAATTTCTAGTCGTAACAGTTAAAATCCAAATTTAGGTATTAAAAAGCCACTATAAAATACAATTATGTGCATATTTTCAAATAAAAGTTCGTAAACTTTCATAAAATCATTTTTTCTTTTGACCTCTAGAGTATTTAATCTATCTTTTAAAGGATTCATTTACCATATATCAATCAGTAGTCGGAATTCGGCGCCACCGCGTTATGCGTGTTTATTTGATCATTTTGTTTGATTTACTCGTGTCGTGACAATTTTCCGCAAGTTTTGTCTCCAATTCGCTTCAGTGGAAACGCATTCGAGCAGCACGCTTGGCTCTCTGTACGAAGCTTAAGCCACACACAGTTTAAGGCCTGTTCATTTCGGGAAAGGGTTAATTTGGTTTGGGGGCGTACATTGCTGGATACTGGAGTGTTTGATCAAATAAATACTAAACGTATTCAGATCCTGTGTCGCTTTGGGATTTATTATTTAATATTCATGTATGTTCTTGAGAACATTGAGTTCCAGTGTCGAGGACGTCTTACTGTATTGAATTATTGCGGCTGTGGTTTCTTATTTATATAAGTTAGTAAATAATGTTACACTATAGTTATGATTTTCTCAACTGTTACTAGCTATTGCCCGAAAATTCGTCTCCGTGGATTAGGGTTTTAAATCTTCTAGGATTTGCTTATATTCCCGGGATATTGTTTATGTTTCGGCGACAAATATATTCTAAATAATGGAGATATTTAAAATTACCCACACGTAAATAACAAAACTACTTACCTGTAAATAATTAAAGAAAACGCAAGAGATTTAATGAAGAATGAAATACAAAATTAAACAAGTTGTTTATTTAAATTAAAATCCATTCACGAAATAGCGTGACAATTAATATAAGGAATGAAAATAAGAAACATAAATTAGGACACTAAATTTTAGAAACATAATACAAGCTTAAAAGAACGATGAAAGCTTCTGAGGTGATCAAGCAAGGGTTAGTACTTAAATAATTAAATATTCTAAAAAGTAAGTAAGTCATTATTAAAATAAAATCAAGAAATACGGAAGTTATTTTAAAAGCATAATCGATAGAGCAAGTGCAGAATCAGCAGAGTTTCTAAGCGCATGGGTATGGTAACTACCTCATAAAGACGTAAAATAACCGCGGGGAGTTTGTATACACTCGGTCTATGAACAACATATAAAACTATTCGGAGCGGAAATGGGTGTATTGTTTGTAAATGTCGTGATTGCTATAAATGGCTCTATTAGCGTAATATACAGGTCGGTACTGAGAGCAGTTGGTACAAATAAATTGTACTTACAGATCGAGCATAGAAATGTACCTACAGTCTAAGAAATCTAATTTGATCTTATTTAGCCTGTACTGTTCCACAACTGCGCCGAGGCTTCCCTCAGATTTCCCTACATCTCACTACTTTGTACTCTATTGTCCACTTAACTATGAATTTATCTAATTCATCACGCCTCGACCTTTATGATTATATTTAAGGAATCGAGGCGACGCGTGAAACCATAGGGGATACGGAAGCTTTTAATAAACCCTTACACCTTATCAGTTTATACGCTAAATTCCTTGGTTCATTGGTGGTAACCAGTGGAAGCTGAAGAACCTACACGCCCTAAGTCAATATATAAATTTAAAATTTCCAAATTACTCACCCTCCAATCCCATACATAATATATACATAGTTATACCCACATACCCAAAGCGTTAGGTCGTCAAAATAAGATTGGCTTATAAATGACAGAAATATTCTAGAAGATCCTTTCCATTGAAGCGCAGGGATAGAATTACGGACTTACATGGTACAAGATTTAAATTCCTACAAGAGACGGGTAAAGTAACGGTCTTACCGACAATCTCACGGACTTTGTATTTGATTATTTTGCTTTCAGTTACCTACATAGTTATGTAATTAATGCAAAATAAGCAATAATTTCAATGATTTAAAATAGAACCAACAAAACAGACCTCAATTTGAAAATAACAATAACTTGATACCGTCTACTTTATTAGAAACCCACGCTCTATTATTCTTCGCTTATTATTACAAGAAATCCAATACCCTATTTAAGTGCGAAGGAGAAAACATTTCTAATATTTAATTTTAATGCTTAGAGGGTGCCTGTGACTCCATCCGGGCGGTTTTTAATCCCGCGAGAACTTTTGATTTCCCGAAATACAAAGCAGCCTATCTCCCTAAGTACTTAGCCCCCGGGATACAATACAACCTTTTGTTTTTTTTATTCATTATAGGCTTACGCTTGACCACAATCACACCTGATGGAAAGTGATGTTGCGGCCTAAGATGGGATGCGCTTGCCAATACAACCTACGTCTGTCCCAAATTTATTCGAAATCGATTAAAAAGATGGGCCGTGAAAGCCTAGACAAACATACAGACACACTTTGCCATTTATAATATTAGTATAGATATATTATGTATTATTTAATTGTATGTAACAGAATGCCTAGTGCGAGATTTTCTTCCCATTCTTTCGCGACAACGTGATACCAACACTTTGTATGGAACGGTCAAGGGCTTGACAGCTGGCGTTCGATCAATCTATTCTAATATTATAAATGCGAAAGTTTGGATTGATGGATGGATGTATGGATGTTTGTTAATCAATTACGCCCCAACGGCTGAACAGATCTGAATGAAATTTAGCACAGAGATAGATTATAGTTTGGAATAAAAAATAAGCTACTTGTTATCCCGGAAAACGAAAGAGTTCAGGCGGGAATCAAAAAAACTTTAACCACGCGGACAAAGTAGCGGGCATTAGCTACTAGTTTATAGTTTTATCAAAATATGTGCACATTATTTAATCGTTTGTTAAAAGTTCAATTGCAGAATCTCGCTATGTCACTCTCCAGGTCGTTAACTATACCCATGCCAAAAATCACGTCGATCCGTTGTTCCGTTGCGGCATAATTGAAGGACAAACCAACAAACCAATAAACCAACAAACAAACACACTTTATGTAACAGTACGATAGCGAGTTCGAGAGGATCTGGCATATCGCAAACTTGTGTCTCGCAGATGCATAAAACATTGTGTGTGGCATTTGCTTTTAGATAAGTGAAATACTATAATTTATATCCTCAAGTAAGCACTTGTTTACTCTTAATCCGAAACATGATGATGGGATGGTGACAAGAGGCTAAGAAGGGTGTTAAACTTCCGAGCCGAGAGTCGTTGAACGTTTAACATTTAGGGCGACTGAGATTTATCTGTTGGATTTCGCACGCTCGGAACATTGCCTTTAGATCGTTCAAGATGATTCTACAGATCTCTGACTAAAATCTCCAGCAAAGATAATGTTTCCAATATTCATGCAACTTCAGAAGAAATAACAAAATGATGATAATATGGATTTTTAAGAGCGTCTCGTATGGTTTCTTAGTTTCTATTTTCTAATTTTAAATCATCAATTGGTACATCAAGTCTTTGGGCACAAATAACTAACGAGTACATAAAGGTTAGAATACAGATATTAGCCCTTCAGTTTCGAGGGTGACTCTACACGTCAGGCCAATCTACAAATCACGCCATACCATTCCTGACATTTGGTAAGTGGAAACTGTTCATGAACTTTACTTACACGTGCATAATCTAATACAAATGTCGAAGAAGGTTCAATAATTCCGCATCAACTGCAGAATAGAGGTTGAAATATCAAAACAGGTTATAGTTTATTAAATACGTGACCTACCTTCATGTTTTGATTTCAGTTGTAAATGATAATATACTTATTAAAATATAAAACAAAAAAGAAGGTGATGAAAGTTGGAAGTTGAAGGAGGAGAAAGAGGAGAAAAACGAAAGTTCGCACGGGGCACATATTCCGAACTTCGAAGAAGTGATAGACATAGGGTTCCACCCAACGTGCTGGAATTTATTAAAAGCGCAGCGATAACAAACCCCCCACAAGCATGTGGACTTTATAAGTACCCACAGGAAACCTAAGGGCAGCAGTGGACGTCAATTCGTCGAAAACGACGAGATAGTTGCAGATTTATTAATTTCGTGTAAGTAAACGTTTTAGTTATAGCTCTACATTTTTCCATTCGACCTTTGCAGATACTCATATTGAGAGGATTTTACGTCTAGAGACTTCGGATTTGTCCCCATTCTATAAATATTCGACTTTATCTTGTTCACCGGATACAATTACATTACGGAAGGGTTGCCTTTGGGTCATGTCATCACTCGTCATATATATAGGCATAACCTAATAAGGTTACTGTATATAAGGTACCTCCATGCTATGATTATACATGGGATGATATTTTAGACGGATGGGATTAGATTGATACCAAACCAGCTTTGAATTGAAGCTGAAGAAAAGAATATGGTAGATTATTAATAATAAACCTAATCTAATTAGTTTTGCTAACTAGTAGACAAGGGCAAAAAATTGTAAAAAGTGAAAAAAAATTATAGTAGGATGACATCCATTGGAAAAGGGGAAAAAAATATGAAAAATGAAAGGAAAAATAATCGATTCGCGGGCGATCTGAGGTCGGGCAGTGGAAGAGGGTTGTTTTGAAGGGTAAAAAACGGTTTATCTCAATTTCCGGCAAAACTACAAGTCCTATAGAAAAAAGGTAAATGACAAAGTTGTAGGTAATAAAAAAATCTACTACTTTTTGTTTACAGTTTTTTTACTTAACCTCAAAATTTATGTGAAAAATTCAAATAACCGAATTTTTACCCTTAAAAACCACCCCTTCCACTTCCCGACCTCTGACCGCCCGTAAATTATTTTTCCTTTAATTTTTGTCCTACTATGTTTTTTTTTTGTTTCAAAAATTATCGACCCTGGTCTATAGAGGAACCAATTTGATGACTATTGGATTCTGTCAAGAGGCCGCATTTTTTTTCGCACGTTAAGTAGGACTTTACGTAGAAAAATAACAAAATGGCGGATCTTTCTCCATGTCAAGCTATGCTCAAATAGCAATAAAAGTTGAAGAATTTAAAACCTTAAGGGGCTGTAGCTCTATTATGTAAAAGCTACATCAATCATTGTTATAATGGCAATTGTTGTAATTGGCTTAATTTATGGTATTTTTGCGATAGTGGATTTTGGTGGCGAAAGAGTGTGAGCAAATAAAAGGTGATTGCAATCGTTTTATCGTAGTAATCTTTTAACGTAATAAGGCCCGTGGATGCCTAAAACATCAACAATGACTGTATTATTCACGATATAGATAGACTAAACATTAGTGAGGTAGATAAATGAAACATTAACAATAACGCTCGCTCCAATAATCCCATTAGAGAAACATGAAAACAGAACGAGGACAAAGCTGTTCGTGTACATAAACTAACAATACACAAGAAATCGACAATGGGTTTCCTCCCTTACTTATTTATAACTCAGATGGGTTTACTGCATGTAGGTACTTTTGCTTAGTTATTATGCTGAGAAATCCTTTCTTTTAACAACTGGGGGTTTACCTAATAAACGAAACCTAAAAACAAAATTTCAAGTTTCCTGATATTGCGGTATAAGCTGTAGTTACATTGATTCATCAGTTTGTCAGTTTATCCTTTTCTATCAGATAGCGCAACAGCAAAGTCACGGTCATATACGCATTATAGTAGCATCAATATTTTGTGTTGGAGCGTTATATCGATCTATAATCAATCAAGAAGCAATAGGTTCTATCGATTTAAAATATTTAATTGGATAGTGAAACCCCGTAAAAGAATAACGTAGCTTACATAGTTGCTAATTCTGTGGAACACTACGTGACTAATCTTGTAAGCTTAGTAAAACAGGACTAAATCTGTTGCCATCCTTTTCCGAGGGAGCATTCTGAAAAGCATAGCAATGGTCTCTAAATTATGTTAAAACTAGCTGATGCCGCGACTTCGTCCACGTGGTTTAAGATTTTTTTATTCCCGCAGGAACTCCTTAATTTACAGGGATAAAAAGTGTAGCCTATGTCACTCTCCAAGTCCTCAAGTATACCCATGCCAAAAATAACGCTGACCCGTTGCTTCGTTGCGGAGTGATTGAAGGACAAACAAACAAACCAATAAACCAACAAACAAACACACTATCGCATTTGTAATATTATTATGAAGTATGATGGGACGTCTAAGTTGTATATCGATGTCTCTTTTGTAAATTAAAAAAGATGCTCCTAGAGGAAAAGAATAGTGCACTTAATTTAGACGTGTACTTTTAGTAACAACAGGATATATCACAATCTGCTTTATTGTTAGATCGTCAAGTGACGTCACAGAAAGCCTCAGAAGCTGTAATCAAGACACGCGGAAGCGTGTCCAGCCAAAGTTCAAAAAAACTGGCGAGCAGCACCGTGTGTAATATTACACGAACCATTTGGAGCCACTTTTGACCCCCTCATAACTCAAAAACTATTTCACATAAACATGTCAAATTTGGCGCATATATTGAGACCCGTGAGATACATATGTGCTCCAAATTTCATAAGCACACCTCAAATGGTTATTTAGATATAAACGTACCAAAATCGTCATTTTTATGATCAAAGGTATAGATCAAAACTCTGACACGAGGCATGCTACCATTGCTTAAAGCCGTATTATTTTAATATTGTTGACGTTTATGTTGTAGTGTTATAATCATTATTTTAAGGACGTCAAAGTACGTGACATTCAACCGTTAGTTTGAAACAATACTGCTTTAAGCGGTGGTAGTAACTCCTTAACTATTGAAAATGACACATAATTATTATTTTAATGTAAATAATAATGAATAATAATATAGTTGCATTAAAACCTTACCTTCGTATTCATACATTTTGTGCAACGAAACGTCATTGACAGAAAAGAAGAAGAAACGTATTTGAAGTCGTCAGTTCAAGCTGTCAGTCATTGTGATTTGTATTCATTGTTTATAGTGGTTTTAGTGATATCGACTGTTTACCGTGCTTGTTTTCAATGTTTCACAAAAAACTTTTGATTTTGAACTTTTGCAATCAAAATTGATGAGATCTAGAAATGTGCTGTAGAGGTAGTCTGACCATAGATGTAATCTGTCAATGTCAGTGTAACTCTAGGTACACTATATATTTTTCTTGAGAATTCTCGTCTTTAATTATCTTGTACAATGAGTCGTACAATAGAATTACTGGTGGGTGACACACTGACCTTACACCAAATAATAAGTACCTACTAATGTAAAACGTAAACTAAACTAATAGAAAAGTCCTATTACAGTGTAAAGGATTATTTGAATGATAGCAAGGCATGGGTATGAATTGTTACAACGGCTGATTATGTAATGTTATATTATAAGTACATATATATAATTTCAAATATTAGTGAGATGGTGATAATAAAAAAAAAAGCGGAGTTTATTGCGGGCTCTTCTCAGACCAGGGCACGTTTGGAACCCTCGTAGCTTTAGTTTTAAGATATCGTAGTTAATTATTACCATCACGTCTTATGCTCTGTAAGCAAGACGTTCAGAAGGTGTACTTTGTAGGTACATATTTTGAATAAATATGTTTTGAGTTTGAGATTGAGTTCAATAATTTCTGTACAAAAAGTAATGATATCCCATCAAAAACATAAATGTAAAATGAGAGCCAAGTTCAAAATTGTGATATATATGCCTTGGTTGTTGACTTCAGCGACAAAAGAAGTGAGATCTAAATGGGTGCCAAGTTCAATGGTCAGTCCTGCAATTTATATATCCCATCAAAAACATAAATGTGAAATGAGAGCCAAATTCAAAATTGTGATATATATGCCTTGGTTGTTGACTTCAGCGACAAAAGAAGTGAGATCTAAATGGGTGCCAAGTTCAATGGTCAGTCCTGAAATTTATTTATAACAACATATAATATTTTATAACAACTTAAAATATCATTTCTTCTTATAACTTAGTATAAAATGTTGAAGACTAAGGCTTTGGCTTGGCTAGTTTCCATATACGAATTATTATTAAGTAGGTACCTAAAAGTACAGTTTCTACCAGCATGCCAAATTTTTGGAAGAATAAAATAAGAACTTACAGCTTTACAACTTGTGAACGCTATAATTCGTATATGAAAACTAGCCAAGCCAAAGCCTTAGTCTTCAACATTTTATACTACGTTATAAGAAGAAATGATATTTTAAGTTGTTATAAAATATTATATGTTGTTATAAATAAATTTCAGGATTGACCATTGAACTTGGCACCCATTTAGATCTCACTTCTTTTGTCGCTGAAGTCAACAACCAAGGCATATATATCACAATTTTGAATTTGGCTCTCATTTCACATTTATGTTTTTGATGGGATATATAAATTGCAGGACTGACCATTGAACTTGGCACCCATTTAGATCTCACTTCTTTTGTCGCTGAAGTCAACAACCAAGGCATATATATCACAATTTTGAACTTGGCTCTCATTTTACATTTATGTTTTTGATGGGATAACCATTTATTGAATGCATCGTGATAAAACAACGTCAAGAGTCTAGCTACTCGGCTATATTTTCATATTTTCAGTTATATCGCAGCTTACATCAAAATTACTTTTATCGTATTCATTTTTAGTCGTAAGTTTTTACGTAGTTATGTAAGTACATGCTAAATTTTGTTCCAAAATCTAGATATTTTCAAATATATCGACGCTTACATCAAAATTACTTTTATCGTATTCACTTTTAGTCGTAAGTTGTTTAGTTAGTTATGTAAATATTCAATTTTGTTCTAAAATTTAGATATTTTAAGCTATATAACCGCTTACATCAAATTTACTTTTATCGTATTAATTTTTAGTCGTAAGTTGTTTAGGTAGTTACGTAAATATTAAATTTTGTTCTTTGTGTTTCGTTTAGCTCGGAATCCTTTGTAACAACTTTTATGCTTATCGATAAACGACTCCGAGGACATATGGACAAATTTGATATAATGCCAGTTAATTCAATCGGATTAACCGAATAGATCGAAGAATTTATTTTGAATAACTTTTTGATGACCAATATTTCATAGAACAATATACAAAAGAAACATAAACACACCTCAATTAAGTCAACACTTAAGAGGTATGCTGGATACTGGATAGTCTATTAATAATACGTCTAAACCCATACCAACACGTAACATTAAAATGGGTGACTTTCCCTGTTCACGACATACCGGTTTTAGTAAAATTTGTACGCAGAGGAGAAATAGTCAAAGGCCGCTTTATAGAACATCACCAGAAAATAAAAGAGTTTCCTAAATCAACGCGGACGAAGTCGCTGGCGTCAGCTAGTAATCTATAAAATAAAGATCCATCCTTGTCTAAAATATAAACAAGCCACGTACTTAATAGGCACGACGGGCTAAAGAGGAATATCAAGCATAAAGAACTTACCTACTAGATGCCGATGGCATAAAAATGGAGAAAAGATTAACAGGTATACGATGGCCTTAACCGCCAAAGTCAATAGATGTGATGTACGCGCATATCGCGTGATTCGGCGGCCCTTATCTCGGCCGCACCTGGAATTTCGCAATTCGTTGATAGCAAGCTTAGTATCGTGTTGCTGCTTGCTGGCTTAGGAAGTGGCTAAGACTTCTTTTACCTCATTTGGGTGGTCCGGGGATCGAATCGGAGGCAACCTCTGACTTGTCGGAGTTTTGTTACCCTCAAGCAATGCTTTCACGGTGAAGGGCATCATCGTGTGGAAACCTGTATTCTGAGAGTTCTATCTAGATTATGCCCGTGACTTTGTCTGCGTGTATAGAGATTTTTATTTCCCGCGAGAACTCCTTAATTTTCCGGGATAAAAAAATAGGTATTTAATGATGAAAATGATAAGGATTTTATCAAAATCGGTTGTAAAGATAGGCCGTTAAAGCGAAGGCGACAGGCAACTAGACAGACAGGCATATTTTCGTATTTGCGTCGAATAGTATGGAAGTATGGATTTCTAAAATTTTAACTAAATCAGTTTAGTCCTTGTGCAAGTGAGCCTAAGATTATAAAATAGTGATCTTCGCATAAAACGGTAAAAAGTTTAACAATGTAACAGCACAAGCAAATAAAGTTAAAATTACTCCAAGCAAGCAAGGCACGCCACACTTGAACACGGTAAAGTTAAGAAGTCGGGCTCGCTTGTTACAATGATCTTGTTATAAGTTCAAGATCGAATTAATTGGGATCGGGGACGGCCAGTTACTCTATAGTTTGAAATTTAAAGCTCGAGGAAAGCTCAACTATTTACAATATCACACATAAGGCTAACGAACACGTTAAATAAAATAAGAGAAGGCAAAACTAGACTTATTGGATAGAAGCAGGCGTTACTTTGCGGAAATCCATGATAATGAAATTACTACATAGTACAGTTAAGGATTTCGACTGTGCGTTTGGGAGCAATTAGAAATAATTAAAACAATAATAAAGGATTTGAGTTACTAAATGAACAAATAAACGTATCAAATTCACCTTTACTCAATTTATATAGTAATAGGGGGTAGGGGGCGGGGCTTCGGTATGAGTCATGCCAAAAAGGTATAAAAGCCGGAACTTTCGATACGATCGTCACTTTACAATCGTGTATTGTCGAGTCAACGTCTCCTGAAAATTCCGGTGTCGGAGTTAAACGTACGTTGAGAATAATTTAGAAGATTTATGTGGTGTGGTGAATATTGCAAGATACACATTGTACCACATAAGTTTATCTACTGTGTCGGATTAAATTCCCATTTTCTTCAAAAACTAGACTTAATTACAGCAATAAGTCTATTGTTCTTTGTCAGAAATAAATAGTTCAGAATAGTTATTTAATTATTAAAAACTGACGTTTTGAATTGTTGCAGAGCGTCTCGAAGAGGCGAAATTAGAAATTAAGTATAAGTTTTGTAATTTTCAACGATCAATCAATGTACGAACTATTTACTTCACTAGTTATAAATAACATTTTAGAGTAAACCTGTATTGCTTACTACTCTTATCGAGAAGTATCGTCAAACATTTACAAAACTTGATTACAATTTTTGAATAATAATTTAGTTATACGACCTTCTATCGATCTATGAGTCTATGACCCCAGTAAATATTCTAATCTGGTATTTAATAATAATAATAAATCATTTTATTGCAGGTAGGGGACCCATATAAAAACACGTTTACAGTAAAAGAAAAAAGAAAAAATTATTAAATATTATGAAAATGTGTAAATAGATTAAAATAAAATAAGTTTAAAATGAAAAATCATTTTACGTTTAGGGTCTGGTGTACCCTTAGCCAGTGTTTATAAAACACGTTGTCCGGGGATGCCTGAGCGACGATTTTAATCAACTTATTAGTGGAATCACTGACGGTTTCCCAGAAACCGGCAATTCTACCTCTATTTTTTTATTTTGTATTTAAGTAAAACTTATTAAATCAATCGATGACGTTACTCAAACAGGCCCTATTTCAAGTTAAACACACAGCGCTTTTACTCTTTGTTGAATCGATTGGACCTGCTCCAATCTATTTTTACATATATCTATGTCTGTCCTGTACTTATTTCTTTTTTCTGTCTCCTGCACTCCTGTTAATCGCATTTATCCAGACCAACTTTGGCTTGCTAATTGGCCTTAGAGATCTAACCATATATGTATATCTATGACACCATTATGACCAGAAAAAATGGTCAACAAACTTCACTGAGACAAAAAACAACAAAAATTCTGAATTACTAAAAAAATTTGTTCACGGTATGATAAACCGAAGATATTGCGATAGATATGAGAAATGGGAGCAATATTGAGCTTGAGAGGACTCGGTTATATCATACAGTTTTCAGAAAATAAAAGAGGAGTCATCTCTTTCAAAGTATGTTGCCGGTGCAATATCGACGTCATAAATGCAGACCACTCTCAGGAAATTACGATTGAGTTTTACTTCCAAAACTTCTTTTATGAGGTTGATCGGACATAGAGTCAGGCAACGATCGACTTTATATAATATCCTGTTTCAGCTCATGTAAATAATCTTCTGTGAGCTAACGTACTTAGTTACTATTGGTTGAAATTTAAATTCTTAAATAAAGTATGAAGTAGAATTGAGTAGAGTCGATTCAATTAAAAAATTAGAACCTTCAAAGATTGAGGAAAATCCATTTCATTTAAGTAATAGATAATATAATAAATTGCGAGCTGCAATATCTATAAAAATTGGCGACGGCGTAACGGCGGGGCATTTCCTGGATATAAGGGTTGCGGTGGTCTGTCACAATGACTTTCGAACACAATTTCCCTTTTAACGGGTTTTTTTAATTGCATGTTGAAAAGCTTTGGACGTGACTGGTAGGCAAGTACGGATACTGATTGAGTGGTCTTGGTACTCGGTATTAGATTCTCCATTTTTTCATCATTTTTCACGCCACCAATATAATTATTAATCAGCATTTTTAGAATCTTGATTTATATCTCTACCTGACGGCTGTTTCCAGACTGTGTTTATGAGGACGATTTGTTATGGTGTTGCTTGGTTCTAAGTTTGCTTTTTGTTACACCTGTATTATGTGATGGTTATAAATCATGGAGTATGTTATGTTTTTAACGTATGTTTAACAGTGATATGGATGTATGTTTATATATTAGATAAATAATCTACAGTCAATAATTTACAGTCAATAAATAATCTACAGTCAATAATTTGAATTTTGCACGTCTAGTCTGTCTTATTTCCAATCAACTTTTCCAATTCTGTGTCACGATATGAATGTCTTCAAAGACAATGACAATAACTGTAAGACAAATAACATCTTTTTATCGTATTCAGAGGGTAGACGGTGTAGAAACGTGTGTGGAATGCTTTATTTTGTCTATTACGTCTTCGATATTCTCACATATGTCATCATATTTTTACTACCCTTTTTGCTGAACAAACTTTATGTAAATGAGGAGAGAATATAGTTGTTTAAAATAAAGGGGTGGAAAAGGTTACGACCTTTACTCCTACGCTCAAGTTAGACAACTTGATGTTTTAGATTTCAAATGAAAATGGTTATAAAAATTGAATATAACTGGTGGAAATACTTGTGCATTAAACTGACAAATTGCAGCGATAAGCATCTTTGAAATTCATATAGCACTAGAGCGTAAAACGTTTCATTGAAGTCAAACGTGGCGTTGAATCGTGAATGCTATTCCCCGATAAAGATTTCACTCTTTTCTTGAAAATTGTACTCAGAAGACGCTATCTTACTTCGATTGGATTATTAAAAATTAGAAGTCCATGTTGATATAGTAAGGTATCAATTAAATGGTTAATTAATTATTTTTCCTATTTTTAGGAATAGGCTTTGACACTTTTTTATTGTACACAAATCGATAACAGATCAAATTAAAAAAAAGCTAGATGCTAAATTATTTCGTACTATACACAGTAAAAAATTAACATTCAATTTAGAATTCATATGAATTTGTTTCTACTTTTAGGAAAAACAGAAACAAACGAAGGCATTTTATATTTAAAAGACAAACGGACGGGCGGACTTAACAGTAAGTAGCAAGTACTATCAAGATTCCTCTTTTCCCATTTTGGTACGGTACCCTAACCGAGCGTACGATAAGTTTTGCGACGATAGGTACTATTTTTGGTCCTTCCAATTTAGTTCGGCTGAAATTTCGAAAACAAAAAGAAAGTAATCCCACCGCCCGAAAAGCATACGCTCAAAGGAGGTTTATCCCGTATTCAGTATTCACTGCACGAACGCCCTCAACGGTATCCACCGCTAATCAGACTGTCTCGTGACCTGCGGCCTTATTATAGGTACCAGGCAAGCATAGGGTTACTACCGGTGACCTGAATTTCCATGAAATTGTTAGCTCACCATAAAGAAGATATTAGTTTTGAAGCATTACTTAAGTAGTTTTACAAAATTACCTGAAATAACTAAAAGCACGGTCTTGTCTGCTTAGCTTCCTTAATACAATAAAATAAAAACCTTCATCAGTTCATAATATTTTAATTAATTAAATTTAATTTTGTACCAAAAATATATAAAATACGTAGAAAAACAGAAACATAGTGGACAAGGAAAGGAAGCACTTATCTCTATAAGAGATCTCTACCAGGGGCTCTTGGCAGTGGAAAAGGGTGTAAACGAAGAATAGGTACAGCAGGATATGAGGTTTTATACACTGTTTTTGGAAAAATACTTATGAATTGAAATCCGTTTAAATTCTTAAAATTTCAAGAAAAATCTGTCATTTGATAATCCTACATACCAGGCAAGCATAGAAGGTTTAGATCGTAGATACAGTATACACTGACGAGCGTTATCGGGTTCTGCTGATTCGGTGATTCGGTATTAGAGGCTGGGCTAGGGCCTATCGGTTGGAAGTTGAATTAAACTTCGCTAGTTCGTTAAACCGTCCTATTCAGAAAACGCTTCTTTCGTAATTAGTTTGGCGACCCTTTTGATACAGCGGTACGATAAATAAATCGACTAACAAGCAATAAGCTTTCTAATCCTGACATTACAAGCACAGCCAAGCGATGAGCTAGAGCTTGATTCGTCCAAGGCTAGAGCTGACAAGCACTAATTGCAGGATTCAAAACTTAATTTGATACTTGAATTTCTGAAATGATTTTTTTTTCTTGCTTCTGAAAGCTTCGTATCCGACGCTTATTAGCCGAGTGGCTCCCCAAGCGCGGTGGTTGTTAAGAATGTAGTCTATGATCATCTATGGTGATCATGGATTCTATGGTAGAATCTATGCATAAAAGTTATTGTAATATTATCTATGAACTGTGACTTCCTTCCTCTCTGCAAAAAAAAAAGCCTACAAGAAAAGATTGCGTGTTTTATTAAAAGGCATTTTAATTAAAATGATGAGTTTCAAGAAGAAGAATAGTAACAAAAGTTAATAGTGGTATCCATGAAGCCATTTCCCCACGGCACGGAGGAATTTAAACAGTCAAATGGGCAACACAAAGTCTTGAACTGTAGTGTACTTAATTAAGAACAGTTAAGCCATTGCAATTATGTAGACAGTTTACCGTTGAGTCAGCCGCAGTAGGTGCTAAAACTATTTATTGCAGTTGCCCAAGTAACAAGTTACCACTTCCCATGCGACACGGGCGTTTGAAACTCGATTAAAAACAGACTAACTTACTTATAGCTCAAGTAATGAACGCAAACTTATCTATGGAATCTTCTTCGCGAAAACAATTCCCAGAATGACATTAATATCTAAGAGTTCTGGATGGAATGAAGAAGAAGAGGGGTGTGGTAAGTGGAGGGTTTTATGACACTGGTTGCTATTTACTACCCTTGTGGAAATCAGGTTCCTTAAACTACATTATTGGGTAAATCAAGGTACGCAAACATATTTGGAAACTTTAATTGAAAGGTTAATGCCATCATATACGTATTACCGGATGGGATAACATACAACCCTTGTAATTGCTTAGTAGTTAATAGGGTTAAAGCTTAGGTTAAACGCTTCTTACATTTTGAGGATATTTACATACAAATATTTTATAATGAAATAATACTTACTTTCTACTCTATTATTTTATATGCGTGCGTTATACCATTCACCTACACATATACATTCACACACACACACACACACGCTCACACACACACACACACACACACACACGCACACACACACACACACACACACACACACGCACACACACACACACACACAACTCGTTAGTTTATATACTTTAAAATAGCAATGTGGAAGAGACTTACCCCAAGTCACGGGTATAAACAAATAAAGATTTTATTTATTTTATTCCTATAGTTTTTTTATTTGTTTAAACGCGTATGTAACTCACAAATATTTGACAGACCAATCTTTCAGAGTCATAATATTCTATGTCAGTCAGTCAGTCAGCTAATATTTAAATAATCCATACTTAATATTATAAATGCGAAAGTGTGTCTGTCTGTCTGTCTGCTACGCTTTCACGGGCCAT
The DNA here is from genome assembly GCA_964035005.1 of Erebia palarica. Taxonomy (NCBI): domain Eukaryota; kingdom Metazoa; phylum Arthropoda; class Insecta; order Lepidoptera; family Nymphalidae; genus Erebia; species Erebia palarica. The sequence continues at coordinate 7,546,604 of OZ035992.1, forward strand.
CTGTTCAACGGATTTTAATGAAATTAGGCTACTTATTAGAAATTAATTTTAGAAAAATTAAAGAGTTCCCGCGGGAATCAAAAAACCTTAATCCACGCGGACGAAGTTGCGGGCATCATCTATAGTAATACATATATATAGACATGTGACTGCCCTTTCTTGATTGTTTTCATATTAATTTTATTAATTACTTAATATGAAAAATGATTAAATTAAATATTAGCACTTATCACATGATGTATTTCACGTTTATTTTGTTTTACAAGGAACAGCAAGCCCGTGGGAGTTCAACTGTACCTTTTATTTAAATATAGCAACATTCGGGTTACCTCCCGCGGGGTACATTTGTATAAACATTGCTGGTCAAACTGGGGTTCTTCGAGGTTTTTCACAGTAATTATAAAATTGGCAAAAGCATTAACTACATTTAAACATGTTCAGTCCAGAGTTCAAACTAGTGAAGAGTCGAAATTTAAGTAGATACCTAATTATAGACAGGCCCGGATCTAGGGGGGGGCAAGCCGGGGCCCGTGCCCTGGGCGGCAAATTCAGAGGGCGGCAGATTCAAGCTTGGCAGACGGATACACTACTCAGCATTATCGCAACTTTGCGATGACAGACGCGCAGAATAGTAAATTTATAAATAAATAAAAGTTGTTTAATTCGGACAACTAAAGGATCTATAGTGTATATAATAGTAGGTTAGTAACAATAAAAACACAAAGAACTTGACTGACTGGTAGCTAAGCTATCAACGCACAGCCTAAGACGCTAGGGTTAGAGGCTTGAAATTTGGACAGTAAGTTCCTTTTGTGACGGAGGCGCCCACTAAGGAAGGATCTTTCAAAATTCATCCCCCAAATAGAACAGGGGCGATAATTTTTGAAACCAAAAAACCGAAAAAAAAATCATTGTAGGATGAAACCAATGAGAAAAGGCCTTTTCCAATCGGTTTCATGTAAAAGATAAAAATAAAAAGAAATCCCATCATCATCCTAATGGATAATGATGGGATTTCTCCGCTTGTCAACTTGCGCTTCCAGCGCTGGTTGTCCAGCGATCTTTTGGCATACCCGACCCACAGGTAGTGTATACGACAAGCTCTGGCCATATGCCTTGAAAAGCATTACCGTAGCTTGCTCAGTACAACGGGAAAATCTGCGAGCCAACATATTATTACCTCTGTCTGCCAAAGACCTGCGCTTTCTTTCAATATTGATTGAATCAGAAAGATTGCTGCATCCCGAATTACAGAAAAATGTAAGTATTGATGATGCTCAATTTGGCTTCCGCCCCGGGATTTTAGATTTTTTTTCTTTTCGGACAGCAAATGTGTTAATATTATAAATGGCATATAATACGAGTACTTGCTGCTTACTTATTTCTACTTATAAACTTTACTTTTGTTTTATTACATTAATAATTTTTGTTACTGTGGCGTCACCCGGGTCACAGCCGAAAACCAGCGCCCTGCTTTGTATGCAATCATTGGCATACAATGCAGGGCTTAATGCTGAGCTGTACAGTCATTCTGGGTGGTGTCACAGACAAAATTTTTACATCTGTAATCCGTGTTTTGTCTGTGACACCATTGTCGAATAAACTGTTTTTCTTTCTTTCCCGGTCTGTCGACGGATTCGGCTGTCCTCAGTCTCAAACATACAGTACAATACTACACAAAACGTAACACATCTGTGTATGCATGTTTTCTGGACCTGAGCCGCACATCTGATCTGTGAACTATGAAGTTCTCTGGAATAAATTGCATGTTGTCCGGGTCAAGGATGAGATAACGAGTCTGTTGAGATACTGGTACGGAGGCCAAGTGAGCAACGTAAGATGGGGCGACGCGATGGTACGTCAAGGGAGACTCACCTCTCCAGACCTTTTCAACGTCTATATCAACGGTTTGATCGAGAAGCTGAGAAGCGCCAGGGTCATATGGGAGATGTATGTGTGAATAATCTCAGTTATGCAGATGACATGATCGGAGGGCTAAGGAGACTTCTTTCGGTCTGTGAGCGTTATATTAAGGATCATGGATTGAAATATAACGTTTCCAAGTCAGAGATGATGATATTCAGATCGGGGAAGGGTCCGGAGAGGGTGCCACCGGTCTTTTTGAATGGTTTTACAATTCGGGAGGTGCGGCAAATTAAATATGTCTCGGTGACCACATGTTAGGACCGTCACCGAGGACCTTAGGGATGACTTGGACATCGAGAGAGAGAGAAGAGCACGGTTCGGTGCAACATGCTCGCGCGCTGATTCTCTAAATGCAGTACCGACGTAAAGCTAACCCTGTTTCGTACATATTGTAAATTTTTTTACACTTGCCAATTATGGACGAAATTCGGGCGAACGACAATGAGCACCATGAGGGTGCAGTATAATGACGCGTTCCGCATGCTCATGAGGTTTCTGAGGTACTGCAGTGCGTCGGGCATGTTTGCCGAGGCGGGAGTCTCCGATTTCTTTGCGATCAGGGGCAATCGTATAGCTTCTTTCTGGAGCGATTGCGACTTGCGAATAATGTAATTCTTAGGGTCATCGGTGAGGATAAGTCTAGTGATATCGGCGCTCTGTCCATCGAGACGCAAATAAGAAATAGGAAGTAGTTTTAGAAAATAGCTTAAGCTAGCTTTTATTTTTATTCTTATTTGTTTTTTCATTTATTATATATACTATTGTAACATTGGATTTTTATCCGAAATAAAGAGCTGTTATGTTAACACGTCTAGCGCCCCGCGGAACTGTTAACAACAAATAACACAGATAACGAAACGGCCACCTAAACGACCATATCTGACATTCGATAATATTTAATAATTATTTACATGTATTTATCAGATTGAACTGTGCGCGTGCGGTGGTGTCAACATTTTGTCGTACGGAGCGTTTACAAAAATAAACGGTACTCCGAGGTGTTAATATATACGTTATGTTATAATATCAGCATCATCTATCAATAGGCTTATGGCTGAAATGATGATGATGATAAAGGTAAAAATATTGGCGGACGAGGGCGGCACTTTTCAATTTTTGCCCCGCCTCGAAAAAATTCAAGATCCGGCGCTGATTATAGAACACAAAATAACTTTAACCTGTGGCATGCAGGTTGCGTGGTTTCTTTACGATGCTCCTAATACCGTTAAAACTAGTGATAATTTATTATTATTTATTTATTAACAAAGAAATTTTACTTTTACATTGTTTTGATTTGTACAGACTTGACAGAGTGTGATGTGACAACTATTCAAATAAATTATTTTTTAGTGATTATTAAATAGAGGATCTCACAAAAGTTGTAATATCCACGTCCCCTGTTTATTTTATGTTGAATAACTATTTTAGACATTCGATTAAAGTTAAAAAGCGTCGAACTTTGATGACTTCATTATTCAATATTTCATACAAAATCCCATACTACATAAGGACGCGTTTTGACGTTTGAAAAAAGTTTGATGATTTGACTAGTTGTCAAATACCCAATTGAAGTCCTAAGTCTTAAACTTTATTTAGAATTGTATTATTGAAAGCGGAAGTAGATACTTGGCCCCGGAAACCATACAAATAATGGAAGTTCTTTAGATAGACCATGACATCTTTAGCTTACAAAAATAATGTGTCCGTCAATTACATAACACTTTGCGAGTTCACTGAACTGTTCAGATATTTTATGTAGCGTGACGGATCCTCAGACCCCGAATTGCTGCTAGTTTTTGTCCAAGCCTATTGTCATAGAAAACGCTCGAAGCTCGAGGCTTTGTTGGATAGGAAATGGTAAAAAAGAACAATGACGTCTTATTGTGCAAGTTACAGTTTAGTGTCGATTCAATATTACGTATAAGAGATTGGAGTATAGTACAAATTATGATGGGTGAAATAATGAGCGGATAAAAGGCTGATTTCTTGTGATTCACTAGCTGATGCCCGCGGCTTCGTCTGCGTGGACTGGACTGAGCATTTTTAATTCCCGCGGGAACTCCCTATGTGTTATTTCTGACTATAATCTCTGTGCCAAATTTCATCGTGATCGGTTCAGCCGTTCTGGCTAACAAACCTCCATCCATCCCATCCATCCATCCATCTATCCAAACTTTCGCATTTAAAATATTAGTATAGATTAAACGAGTGACATTCGCCATAGTGTAATTACGACTGTAGAGTTCATATTGTGGCGATTACACCAAAAGGAATAACTTGTCGTTCCGTCGCGAAAAAATCCAGTCAAATTGTTAGCAGAGGTTATTGTAGTCGGCAAGTTATCCTCAGTATTGCGTAAAGCATCTCAATGCGGTCCCAAACTGGTCGCCGAATACGTAATTACTCCTGCCGTCATGGAAAACGTTTTGGTATTCATAGCTCGTCGGTTCGCAGGCCAGTGTGTGCAGGAAGGGAGTTCACTAATGTAGTGAAATATTGGTAGTTATTGGTCGAGGAAGTTACCGTGTCGCATATTTATTGGGAACCAATTGAGTTTTTTTTAAATCCCACTACAAGCTATCCCTTGCGATCTCACCTGACGGTAAGGGATTATGCAGTCTAAGATGGTAGCGGGCTAGCCTGTTAGGGGTATGGCAGTTATGTTAAACACATACTTGCGTACCCCTAGTCGGTTTCTACTCTGCATCGTACCGGAACGCTATATTGGTTGGCGTTACGTCTTTGCCAATAGGGTGGTAACTAACCACGGCCGGAGCCGTCCACCACACCAGACCAGAGAAAATTCAGAAATTATAATATACCCAAACTGACCCTGCCGGGAAACGAACCTGGGACCTCCCACGTTCCATACTATTATAGATGTGTGAGTGTCTGTTACCTTTTTACGTGCTTAACACTGTATATATCTTGACGAAATTTTTCATAGGGATAGTTTGCTTCCTTTTTGTCCTTATTTTCAAAAATAAAATGCCAATTGAAGTGGATGGTGTCAGAATATTACGTATTACACGTCCGTAATAGTAGCGTCCGAATCGATGACAGATTCTTCTCTACTTGGAATATTATTTATAACTATATTTTCAACTCAATGTATTATCTTCTTTGAAGATCAATTTTCATCTACTAGAATTAGGCATGAGGGTTGAAAAATACTTTTGGTGCGATAAATGTTAAAGTTTTTGTATTTTCTATGAGCTGATCTACGACTATTAGCTCATGTTTCCGACTAAGCCTAATTTGAGTTAGTTGCTACTATTTTTTTAAATCTTTACTTAAGTTTGTAGCTCACTTAATGCATCGTTAGTCGTTACGTACCATCCATACTTTTGGTATCATAGAATAGGCACATACAATATTTCCTCCATATAATACACTATGTCAAACTGATTAGAATAGTTTCATTGAATCATTCCTCAACTAAACAAATGGAAATCGCTCGGTACAGACAAACAATTATAATGCCTACCTCTATTTGATTTTCCTACTTTTATCAACGACCTTGTTTCTTTGACGGATGCTCTCATTACAATTCTGCACCGCTTCAATGGCAAAGACTTTATCTGCATATTTATCCCAAACTGCTTTCCAATTGAGCTTTTTATTAGATCAAGGATTTACTTACGTAATAACTTTGTATTTAGTCTGAAAATTATGTTTCAAAGAAACTTTGTTTAAAGAGGATTGGGAGTGATTTCTGTTACTTTTCTAATTATGACAATGTTTTTTTTGAGTGAGAACTTCTTTAGCCTCGTTGAGCACTTTTTGGTAAGGGGTAAACTTGTGGATTCGCGTCACCGACACTGCGTTGTTACGAAGACAAAAATGTCTTAAATATATATATAAATTATTTTAAATATTCATTTTCACTTCTATCGGCAGTCCCTATGATTGTCAATTTTTTTTTTATTGTGATCAGGATCAGAAAAGTCGTGCAAAAACGTTTCATGCAAGCAGATTGGACGTCAAGCACGTAAGGATGACAGCACTGTATGTTTCTCGCTGGTAGAATGAAGCAGGAGGAACAAGGTTGTAACGTTCCTGAGCACTCTCTCCATGGTATATCCAATAAAAACCGATCGAAATTCGAATTTCGAGCAGGCGAAATTGCGTCTGATATTCAAAAGTAATATCAAATATTGTTACGTCATTCAATTAAATAAGTGTAAATAAGTGGCCAGTTGATCACCAAAAACTTAGGCAGAGGATATAAAATTCGTTCCACCTGACCTTGTATAGTCCGACTTTATCTGACCCGGTGACAGCGTCGCTATTATCCAGGAAAAATAAAATTCAAACAAAAACTAAACAGGCATAAAAATAGTTCCAATTTCGGCCACTGGGTCAGATAAGTTGTTCATTGGTTCAGTGGTTCTTTATCAAGAACTGTGCTAAGACACTCGCTACTCCCCTTACAACTATATTTAATAGGTCGCTCTCTGAGGGGGTATTTCCAGAAACTTGGAAAGTTGGACTTATAGTTCCTGTATTCAAGGACGGTGACAGAAGGGATGTCACTAAGTACCGGCCGATTTCCAAGCTGTCGATACTGTCTAAAGTATTTGAGTCGCTGGTTTGCCCTCACATAAATTGGCATATGAAATCTATTTTAACAACGAAACAGCACGGTTTTTATAAACTTAGGTCAACTCTGTCTAATCTGGTAACTTACGTAGACTATATTTCATCTCATGTTGACAGAAATACGCAGGTTGATGGGCTTTATACAGACTTCTCGAAAGCCTTTGATTTAGTCGATCATAACCTACTGATTAGCAAATTGAAACATTATGGTTTTGTCGGAAACATTCTCAACTGGCTTGCCTCGTACCTAATTGGCAGGAAAATGACAGTGGCTATGGGTGGATTCGAATCTTCTATTACCTATAATGCTCACTCTGGAGTTCCTCAAGGATCCATTCTTGGACCAGTACTTTTTAATATATTTATTAATGATGTTGTGCACTGTTTTATCAACTCGGAAGTTCTACTGTATGCAGACGATCTGAAGGCATTTAGAGCTATTAACTCTGTCAATGACGCTATCTTATTACAGGATGATCTGAACCGATTAACTCAGTGGAGCGTAGCTAACAAAATGATATTGAATTATTCAAAATGTTATAATATTTCGTTTCATAGAAAAGTTCACCCGATAAATTTCTCGTACAAAATAAATGGTAATATCGTTAAAAGTTTAAATTGTATTAGGGACCTAGGGATCCATATCGATCATAAGTTAGGTTTTATTTCTCACGTAGATAACATTTGTAAAAAAGCTTCAAAGATTACTGGTTTTATTAAACGTAGCTGTAAAAATTTTCGGGATTCGAACACAAAAATACTGTTGTTTAATGCGCTGACGAGGAGTATTCTGGAATATGGTTCTGTTGCCTGGAATCCTCACTATAATGTACATTCTATGAGGATAGAACGTATACAAAAGCGCTTCTTGCACCATGTTTGTTTCGGAGATAAGTTGTTTCATAAAAACTCTAAAAACTCCAGTTATTATTCCAGATTGCAACACTACAATTTATTGACCCTTTCAGACCGTAGAAAGCTTCTAGATTTATGTTTTCTACATAAATTACTGAACGAGACCCTTGACGCATCTAATCTACTAAATAAAATTTCTGTACGAATACCTAGGCCGTACAGTCGAGTTAAGAACTACTTGCCATTCAAATCTGGTTTCTCTAAAACTAACTTGGGGAATTCATCGCCTATCAATAGGATGTTGACGTTTTACAATAAAATAAGCAAGGAAATAGACATTGATATAATTGGCGATAACCTCCCTAAGTTTAGAAAGAAGTTAACGGATTACTTTAAATGTCAATATAGTAACGAATCTGTTTTTAACTTTTAACTTGTGCTATATTGATTTATTGTTCTGATTACATCATAATCAGTCCTTTATTTAAAGTAAAAGCCATAATTTGTATTGTTATAATAGTTACTTTGTTGTTGTTGTGTGCAATTGTTTACTTTGTTTGTTTTTGTTTTTTGTGTAACGGACCTAGATCCGGTTAGCTGTTTGCTATAGCTTGCTGGATCTTGTCACAGCTAATTTAAGTTAATTATTATTAGTTAGCTTATTTTTTATTTTATTCTTTATCTTTTCCTCTTTTATTTCTTTTTTTTTTTTTTCTCCGACCCATAGTGTGTTTTTAATATAATATTGCAAGCTGTGGCAGCCTCTAAGTGGGTTTACAATAATGCATATTATTCTTTAAACTAGCTTTATTTTTTCCTGTTATTCTATTGTAACCTGTTGGATGTCCCTAAATAAATAAAAAAAAAAAAAAAAAAAAATAAGTTTGTGGGACTATAATTACATAAGTCATTAACTTGAGGTGAATATAAAGTTTGTGTACATACCACGAGTGCGTGTCGCACCCGTCTTTCCGCCGCGGCGTATGGCTCCCTATTATGCTGCAGGTGGCGACCTGGAATAAAGAGAACAAGTTTTTAATGGAAGGAATGATGTTGGTAACAAACTTTCTGCGAACTGTTTAAATTTTAAATCATCCAAAAGTAAAACAGGTTACGTATAACCTGTTTTACGTATGTATGTATAAGCACTTCGTATTTGGTCCCAAGAGCGGTTGCTTTCGACAAATCGTAGCTTCAAAGACTACCCGCACCATAACTTATCGTCTAAAAATTGGATTGCTTCATTTTTATAGCTTCTTTTATTCTTGTGTAACAGACCTGACACAATAAAGCAACATCTACAAATTCTCTTGAGGAAAATGACTCTCTGAAGGAAATGCTGGTCCTTTTCTATTCATAAAATGTAACTATAGTAAACGACACAAGTTCTCTCACAATATCTTTTGTGAAAATTTTTGGATAGCAACCGAACATGACGTCGCGTCGGAGGGGAAAGAAGTAAGAAGAATTATAAAATAAAACACGTTTTTACAGTTCCATCACAACGAAAACGAATAGACGGTAGAGTAGTTATTAGTTATAGACGCGAGGTACTCAGAACGTAATAAGTTGTTAATCATCGAGATATATCTGACGTTACGGCAGAATGCATTAAAACACCAAAGTAGATGGACAACAAAACTTGGTGTTCGGGCTTCAGAGGAAGTCGATCGCCCGCCGTATTCACTTCTCGGTATTGGCATTTAACTGGAATCGGTAACAGGTTTGGCATATCAATAGCAATTTGCACCTTAATAGATTGTGATAGAGCTTATTTAAGCCCGTCAGCCGTTGATTGAACGGGGGCTTAAAGGATCAATCGTATATGGAGCATCGGATATTTGCTTGCGTCAATTTTCGTGTGTTTAATGGCGGAATTAACTACTGCAGTGCGTAATTGTGCAAATATTTTTATTTATAATATTGATGAAAGTGAAAAAGTAAGTTCTTATCCAAAATTAACATAACATTTTCGCATTATGGTTCTTACATATTATAAAATTAAAGACCCATATCCCAAAAGCTGGTTCACGCTACTATCGACCTAAGAGCTGGCGTTTGTTTAGCCCAACGGATTAGCCTGGCAATCCAGAGAGGTAATAATAATAACGCCACTCGCCCATTGTCATGGGTACCATGCCCACATGAATGATCATTTGGAAGTGTAAGTATATTTTTTGTAAAAACAAATTTAAGACTTTTTTGTATTTTTTAATTTTTTATGTATATTACATTGATATAATTTTCTTGTTCCTAATGAATATAACTATCAGCGGGTTAAAACCCAAGTAAAAATATTAATCAAAATAGTTGCACAGTTTATATACTTAACAATGTACCTACTACTCGTGCAGCTTTAATATGACAAACGAACAGAAATTTTCTTTAATTAATTGAAATGAAATTCAAGAGCAGGTGTGGTCTGGAAATCTATTCAAGAGAACTATGTCCAGCTGAGGATTTCCAATAATTCAAACGGCGATGATCCAGTAAATTAAGTTACTAGTTAATGACTGAGGTTCAAGAGGGTGCTACTAATCTATGTAGAGAATCTATGCAAGGATAAAATCATAGTTAATAACTATTCATTAAATAATTCAAAGTTACTCAATTTAGTAGCTTTTGTAGGTTCAATATAATAATTATTGTATGTATTATAATATATGTAATGTTAAACGTATTTGTTGATTAGGTACATGTAACTCTGGTTGATTATAATAACATAATATAGTTGATATAGGCCTATGGAGGGTAAATTACAATAGTCAATAAGTTATTATAATCCAATAAGTGTAACAAATTCAGAACAATTTATAATAACACGCGACATTAGAATAAATCTTCGCGACATACTTATATTTATTTACATTTTAAATATTTATTGGACATAGAGAAAAGGATTTACAGATAGCTATGTAAAACGTACAAAGAGCCAAAGCTTACCCAAACAATCGGTCGAGGTCTGCCAGGGCAGCACAAACCGTTTGCTTAGCGCGAAGCAAAGGAGTTTCGCTGTACATATTTATGTTAAGTTCAGATTTTGGTAGCTTTTGACTTTACATTTTCCTATTTAACTTTTAGTCTTCGCTATGCATTTGTCTTTACCAAGAAAGTATTCGGGTTCACAAATTTAGCGTAGATTATTGGGCCACTCTTATTCCTAACTTATTTTACGATCTATGAATGCCAATTATTACCGTCTATAAAATATAAAAAGTTATCCTTTTCATTTTATGATTACTAAAAAGGATGTTACGAGCACTTAACTTTTGGTCTTAAGAGAGATGAGACGGTTTTCTTACTCGAAGATCTTAATTCACAATTTAGGAAGTAACCTTGATCACTATGAATGTAAGAAATTATCGAATAACTTAGCAGTATCTGGGTGTATTATTAGTAGACCGATTACTCACTTCACACAAATTATCAATATTAATAATAGTTTCGCCTAAAGCACGACAATCAGCTACTATTTCGTAAATTATAATAATTTAACCTTCTCCTATTATTTTTTTTATCACAATTAAGTATTTACAAGTTATCAAGATATAACATTTCAAAGATAGTGATATTGCCGTACATGCGACACTGTATAAATAAGCAAATACAAATTATTTTATGTAATCTCTGCAGACGCACCTACATACTAAAAATCTACTGTAACTGGTATTAATTTTTAATCTTTAATATACTGATAAGAATGATAAATAATTCATATGTAGTTATTACAGTATACTTGACGTAAGCCTAAGCTAATATACGTGTGGAGACGAAATTGTAAGGAAGTTGCTTATACAAGGACAATAAAATAAGATAAATGAGATGAACCCACCCGTTGTGGGTTTCATACCTTCAATACCAAAGCATACAGATATTGTTTCGTTCTAATATGAATTCAGCCAAATGTAGCAATACACTATGTATGTAACATACTTACGTTTTGTTATCTATATACTTGTAGTACAAACTAGAACAAATACTAAGTACATATTTAGACAACTAGGTCAGGTCCTTTGGTCAAAAACAAAAATATGTCTAATATAAATATGGGAAGGCTTAACAATTAGTCATGATACTATCAAACACGATACTTTCTATTCCGACCTTAACTGCGGAAGAAGAATGATGGGGTAGTACTTAGTGCTAAACTGCCAAAATTTGTTTAAAAAGCAACATATTTTCACAAAGAACTGTTAAAAGATTTAACATCATGTTTCATGTAACTACACGATATTATATTATAATACATATAAATGAAATTTCAGCTGAAACCGGATACCGGAGATGTAATTCTATATGACGCGAGAAGAGCAATAGTTTTTATAGTTCTTAATATCCTTTTGTATACGATTCAAAATACATAATAGACAAATGCGGTGAAAATTCTTGTACTACGTAGAAAACGTAACTTTTAGAATTCAGAATACTATAAGCAAGCTGAATTTATGTGCAAAATACATCAACAACATTAATTTGAAGATTTTCTTGTTAACTCCCCTGATTCACCCGCTTTCAGTCCAGCAGGTGGCCATTCTCTCGAATGACGTAGATCTATTTGAAAGTGTAGCTTCCAAACAATAGCGCTTTGGGATCAATCAGGGAAACGTTGAGGAATATCACAAAGACATCCACAACCGTGGGCGTTTTATCTTCATGTTTATACTGCCATGCATGACGTTGTATGTGACTATGTATTTACTACAAACGATGCTGGTTCGTGTGATGAATCACGTCGGGACGGGAAGCCATGATGTTATTTTAATGTCTCCATTTTCGCAAAGGATACATTTGCGACATTACGGGCAAGCAAATGTTATCACCTGAGAGTAATCTTTTAAAAAAATCGCTGGGATCTTTTCGCCAGATGCTTCTGTACTGCCACGCCTTAAACATACCCAGCCCGGCGAAAAGACGGTTTGTGAAACTGGAGTTTAATCTCCGACCGATTTGAAAACTAAAAGGACAGGAGAGACTATTGTATCAAAAAAAAATTTGATATAATAGTCTTTTTTTTCCAAAAAGCGACACGGTTCTATCGAGTTGTAGACGTAGCACAAAGCCCGAGTACCGACTATAATAGGTCAAAAAATATATATATATATATATATATATATATAATTATATCAACGACCAAACGTGAGTTTGTGTGTGATGTTTTTGAATAAAACATAAAAGGCATGTTAGAACTTAACTATACGTTTTTGCTCCCTTTTAACAAAGCGAAACGCTTGAGCTACTTAGAATCTACTCTAGACCAAAAACACGTAGCGTAGTCACGTAGCGTACGATCGAAAGGTCCACAGTTTGCATTGGTACTCGTGAGCCATGACTCATAGTCATGACCTATCAGATGGCAGTATTAGTTGTTTCACTCTGGTTCTACGACTGAAATGTAGAAAGAAGACACTTCTATTTTGAATTTGAGATAACTGTGCAACTATCAACAACTAACTTCGGAGGAGCAGATCATATTTTAACGGAGCTTGTTTATTGACTAGCTGCCTCGTCCTCCATCCAGCATGAAATTCTATCGCTGTCATCTCTTGGACTTGTTACTTGATTGTCGCATTCATGAATATTATATGTGCCCGTACACGCCGCTGGCGCTTGTGTGAATCAGGTTCAAGCGATGATGTCATTTTTAATGTCATGTACCTATTTAAGGATTTAATGTGAATCGACAGAGCACCTCGCTGATCGAATGAATAGTTTAAATCCATATCACATATGGATACTTCTACAGTTCTTTTGCTGGGATAACCACGCATTGTGGTCTTCTATAGTTCTTTTGCTGGGATAACCACGCATTGTGGTCTTGCGCCTCTTATGTGTAGCGTTTTTACAACGACGATGACTTTTATGAATTTTGATAATCCACACAGCTGTAAGTAGTAACCACAATTTCCAATGCAGTATCGCTATTTAAGCACCTTGGGAGCCATAAATCATCGTCCATCGGATTCAAGCTATGTGGCCTCCTAAATATGATTCGACATTGCGACTCATTGAGAAAATAGGTCGGTCACATATTATATGCGGATTCCTCATTTAATACGCAGCTAAAAGCGATAATTCGATCGTAGCTTTCTTAAGCTATAGCACAGATTAAATGAATGCAATATTAATTATTATATTACTAGATGATGCCCGCGACTTCGTCCGCGTGGATTGATGTTTTTGAATTCCCGCGGTAATTCTTCAATTTACCGGGATCAAAAGTAGCCTATGCCCTTCCCCGGAATACAAACTATCTCTGTACCAAATTTCACCAAAATCGGTTGAGTAGTTGGGCCGTGAAAGCGTAGCAGGCAGACAGACACACTTTCGCATTTATAATATTAGTATGGATTAAATCAATGGAAATAATTATACTTAATTATATCCTATATAACCTTTGGTCGCAAATTCCACGTAAAATATTCTGTAACTTTACGCAAAGTATAACAGTCGGATTATTTTAAGTGTCAGAGAATTTTTGGGTCAAATATTCAATTTATGAATACCTACCTACCTTTCAAAATATTTTATAGAAACTGGAAGCTTCGACCAAACTCTTCAGGTGGAGAGAAATGCCTCAACCTCGTTTATGAATGAATTTTTGGCATGCCCTCGTATCAGGAGTTTATTCAACGCATGATTAGTTGGAGGGAAAAGGAAAGCACAGGTAATTTTAAACATAGCTTATATTCTATTGCAAATGCAATTTATGACAACAAGAGACGTATGTCCAGCAGGGGACTATATTGACGACGATATGACAAAAAGAGAACTTTCAAATAAAACGTGTTCATAAACATAGAGCAGTCCTTGAAATTAAGTGATTATGCATGATTCAGATAGCCTACAACTAATTATGTTTCAACAATGTCAAGAAAATTAAATATGCAAGATTCTGCTTATTATATTCTGGTAGTTAGCGGTGCTACTGTGAGAAGATTAATCCATTTAGTATTCTGATTCTTAATTGGGATCAAGCTTGTTCCTAGGATTAAGATTTTCATGTTGGGTTGAACTTAAATTCACTAATTTAAAATGTGATGCCTTTTTCTTGAGTGTATTGGTGACTAAACGACATCTGATCATATTATAACTAACTAGCAGATGCCCGCGACTTCGTCCGTGTGAAATAAGTTCGTAAAATTCCCACGGAAACTCCCTGTTTTTTCGGGTTAATATATAGCATATGACAGTGCTTTCTATTGGTATCAGAATTTCCAAAATCGGTTCAGTAGATCCAGAGATTACCTCTACAACCTCACAAACTTTACCTCTTTATAATACTTGTATAGATTTATTCGTCAAATCAAATCGTTTTATTCATGTAGACTTTTAACAAGTGTTTTTGAATAGTCGAGTGAATCTACGTCATCGTCTCGACCGCTGGGTGTCCACAGCTGGACAAATTCCGCTTGTATGATATTTCACAGAAGTTCTGAGTTTCTTACTCAGGTGACTTAATTCTTGACTACTTATGATAAGCCGCAACTTTGTGTATAAATATAGATTGTGTATCAAATTGTAATTATCAAAAATAATGGATGTATCATTGATGGCTTATACTTAATAAGAGCAGCCCCAGCATGCAGCAGATTATGTAAGGAAATTATTAATCGTAATCGTTTTTCAAACGGTTAATTCGACCTGTTTAAGGAGTTTATAGATGCCTGCATGTCATGCATGAACTCCTTAAACAGTTCGAGTAATACGTTTAAAGCTTACAAATTATTACGATAATTGTGCCTCTAGAATTGAAGATCGTCCCCTTTTTTAGTAATCGGTTAAAAAAGGACGGTACAATGGAGACAAAGCCCGGCAATCCACAACAATGGAATTTTCATTAAAGTTAATCTGGGTTAAGTACTCTGGTTGAAGATGAAACATAAAATAAAAAGTTTGCAAGGCCCCGCCTTAACTTCATCGAAATCTTCAACATCACTGAAGCGAGAGAGCATATACAATCCGTTTACTAGAACCAGCAATATATGGTTACAAGCATCGTCGGTTATGTAGAGCTAACCAAGTTAGCGACACATCCATTAATGTAGTTAGCCTTTACATCGTAAGACTTACTTGTACCTGCTAAACTTATGTAATAAAGCCATCTGTAATACAACCTTTACATGCATTGAATTATGTATTGCTCGTGAACCGTGACCTCTTTGGGAAACTGCCTTTAACATATATTTAGGGCCCATAAAAGATTATTTCGATGTTTATATGGAGAATTGAGATGTACACTCTAATTAAGTAATAAACGAAACATTTTAATGAACATACTTAAGTACTTATATTATGTAAGAATCAGCAAAGCTGATATAATAAGAGAAATTTTGAAACAGCAAGTAAAGATTACTGTTACAGTTTTACTTGGAAATCAAAAACACGATCTCGGGAAAATGAGGACATACATCCAATATGATAGAAAATATTCATGGTATCGAAATTTCAAATAAGCCAAAATCTAAAATCTATCCTCCTTCATACACCGATGCCAATCAAAGAGTAGGCATAGGTCTATGACCAACTATTCTACATCTAGATGGACAGACAATCTCAAGCAAGTCTCGCCGGAAGAACGACGATGATAAAAACGATTTTACATCTAACTCTACTTTTCAAGTCAATAATTATGAAATGTCCTGTTCAAATTAGGCCGCAAAATCGCAATCGTATCAGAGAAATCAATACAATAAGCACCATATCGGATTCGGCTGTTCTCAAAGCAAATATTTAGCCGTATTCGATTACTCTCCGACCTTCTTCAACAAATGGACGAGATATAGTTACATCGATCCTGAGACAAATTTGGGTGACTCACATCTGAACCCGCCCCTCTTGGCTCGATATAATTATTTCGCGTCTAGACAACTGGCGTCGACCAGGCGGCTCTAAGGAAATATAACGATGCTGCAGCGACATTTCTGTGGTAGCTTTTCCATAAAATGCGGAAAATCTTTACTAAAGCTTGAAATATCTAGTACACTTGTCCGTTAAGCTGAGTTTAAGTCAGAATTCCTTCACTCTCATTGTCTGATGAGACGTCAATGCGACACGCTCGGAGAGATTAGGCACAGGGCTGGAGTCGAGAGGGCTCTAACTCCGGGCGGCTGAGAATTTCTTCAGTTAGGTAGGTTAAAAAGATATTCGGCCGACCCACAGGCTACAACTCAAACTAGGGCCCCATGATCTACAGCCGAATAAGCTAGCCTCTAAACCAACGTGACATTTAACTAATCTTAAAGCAAGCACTTAAGACAACATGGCAACCAATGTAGTTCGAAAATACGTATGAAAAATCGATGTACTATGGAAGAAATACATTTGCAAAATGCTAGTAGCTTCGACACGCCCTATATTTGATTCATTTGCAAATGTCACGAATACCGAAGTCTACTTCGAAGAATATTCTATTTGAATGAAAGGATGTTGGCGTTAATCAGCAAATTAAATAAACATCGTTTAGTTATGACTTACGACAAATCTTTGGTATATTATGTACCAATAATTTTGCGTAGGTACACACAGGCACAATGAATGACGAAATGACGAATGACGATTAAGCAATTACCAGACATACCTGGGAAAATATAGACAGCAGTAGTAAGGCAAGAGAATGAGGACGGAAAATGCAACGTGATGTTCCCAGCAACTCCTCTTATCTCCATATCACTGCACACCGACCGAAATGTCCACTAAAGCTTAGCATATTCATAGCTGGCTCAACAATCCTTTCACGCGAATTGGTCACCTAATTCATCAGGCACTTGAGTCATAATTGTTAGAGAATTTTCGCGCGGCACCAGGGGGGCACACATTATATTATGAAATAGTAACGGGGACACGTGCTAGCGCGGCAGAGAGGGACGGATTCACTGAACGTCCTTGATGAGGGGGAGCGCGGGGCGCCTGCGGCATCAGACGTTTCAATCATCCCCAGAGGGAGCGAGATGCCGATTCGCGTTCCGATGGAGTGCGAGCGAGATGCGCGGTGCCGTGCTATTGACCGGCCCGAAGACCACGCCCACCCGGGTGAGAGGGGCGCTCTGATGCTCCAAGTGAAAATCGAACGTCAGCCCGGGCAGACGCGGCCGGCTCGGCTGCTGCATCAAGGTTACCCCAACCACTCTTGCACCTCTTACCTTTCTATGGGTTCCTAGTATTCATTACTACTAGTAGTTTCATAGAATGGAGGCTTTTACGGATGGAATTTGCAAGCTTTTAATAAAATAACTCCTAAGTTTGTACTAAGTTTGGTGTCTCTTTGCATAATACGGCTAAGTAAAATAGCTACCGAGATAAATTCTTATCGAAAAGGATTATAGAAACCATTTACTGCCGCTGTCAGTCTCACATGATAAACTTGAGTGGATAGGTGCGTCTTTGTATAGATTTTCATTATTTCATATTTTATTTGTTCACTCTGGCATGGATGAAATTTACTGAACGATGGTGGTTTATCAATAATTCCATCACCATCTACACTATGAATACCATCTATTGAACCATATCGATAGAATATGAATTTTGATTTTAAAAAAATACTGAGAGACAGAAAAAATACTCTTATCAGATATTAATAAAATACATTTTGCACGAGTTGGGTAATTACCTGTGTTCGCTTACGTACCCACCATGCACTACGATAATTTCGTAATTTCGTAGTCGAATAGCGGTAAAAAATGAAATAAAATTGGTGTACTTTGTGTTACCTACTTACTGATTCCATGTCAAGGAGTCGCAGATGAAGTAGGTAGTTAAGTAAGTACTTATGTAAGTACAAGTCTAACCACAGATTCATCAGAGAATTTTTTTTATTAAATTAAAGTAGTGAGTAGTATGTATTACGAAAACGCTAATGGTTTATTTAAAGAGATTTTATTACGTTTTGAATATAATTCTACAGAGCTCTGTAAGCTATACAAAATATGCTGTGAGTTTGAGTACCTACCTAGTTATTAATAACCTACCTATCTCGGCAATCGGCATCTCGTCGTTTTATATAAGTCCATACTTAATATTATAAATGCGAAAGTGTGTCTGCCTGTCTGTTACGCTTTCACGGCCCATCATATTTCAACCGATTTTGATGAAATTTGGTATAGGGATACTTTGTATCTCGGGGAAGGACATAGGCTTTTTATCCCGGAAAATTACAGAGTTCTCGCGGGAATCAAAAAACCGTGATCCACGCGGACGAAGTACTGGGCATCATCTAGTTAAGTATAAAATGGGTAAGCAACTACTCAAAATCGTTACTCAAAGTTAGGAAAAGAGTAAGTAAGTAGACACTAAAACACTAAAATCTGTGCCTGGAACATGTTTTGCGTAAACGCGAAGACTACACAATAGGAAACACAAAACTCAAATCCACACAAAACGAAAAAAAATCTCAGAAATAAGGACGAAGACCGGACACAGGAATTCGTGAATGCAGGAACGAAATGCCTTTCACAGTATTCCCCAAAGGCAGGCGCCAAGCAGTCCAAACTTGGTAGTTTCACAGAAAATATTTACTTTGATGGCTGAATACGGAAATCTGCTTATTTCTCTAACATAGAATCCTTACTGAGAAATCAGAAAGTAACTTATTAATATTATACATGCTAATAAATGCGTTGCCTATTTCTAAAACACACAACCCCTTATTATTTTAGAGATATTACTCTAAGTGAAAAACACTGAATAAGGAATTATTACCAGAGTCAGAATAATTATATTATTAGATATAAGATTATTAATAATTATTACCATAGCTAGGCTTAATATTTGACAGTGAAAGTGTTGAAACAGGATTACATTATTAGCATCCATAACCATACTGATATTATTATAAAGCAAAAGTGTGTCTGTCTGTCTGCTACGCTTTATCTCTTGATGAAATTTGGTATAGACGTAGGTTATATCCCAGTGAAGGATATAGGCTAATTAAAGGAAAATCTACCGGAAAATAAAAGAGTTCCCTGGGAATAAAGTAGAGTAAGAAGTAATTTTAAAACTTAAGGAGGAAGACCGTCAAGGAATTCGTAAATGCACGTAAGCTATGCTTTCAACAACAGATATTATTTTTTGGGAGCCGGTGAAACTTCCAGTAGTTTCACATAAAAGCCTTAAGTATGCAAAGGCGGTCGCGCCCGTCTCGTAAAAGGTAACGTAAGCGTTGAAGTGCGCCTTGACCTGCGCGATTTGGGCGTACTCGGAATCCGCAATGAACACGCAAAATTATCGGCTGAATTTTTATGGCACAACAAACATGTTTAATATAGTCTCTCTCTGCGTCGTATTCCTCATTACTGAGGATCGTGACCCTCATCCATTAATCAAATAATGGTAGGAGTTTTCTTGTGATAATAATGCGGTGGGTTCCCACGTCCTTCCGCATAGGTACGACTCTACTAAGAGTATTTAAACTTAGGTTTTTGTAACGATTATTATCAGATTAGGGACAGACAGTTAGTGATAATAACCGGGACCGACGGCTTTACTTGCTCTCCAAGGCACAGGGGACACGAAAAGGCCAAAGAACCTCGAAATTCGGTTCTTAATTAATTTAAGAACCAAAATAAATTACTTACTTTAAGTAATAACTTCATTAAACTTAATAAATAATCCTAAGACTTTGTAACTTCATAAAATGAATAAAAATGTGAGAACAAGATTTACGCTGGTTTGTTTTTCTAATTTAAGCAAACACATTTTAAGGATTACATTAAAAACTGTCCAGATAGGTACTTTCACCAAGCAAAAAACGTTATTGGTTTAGTTGTAAGAAAAGTAATGAATATTGAAGCATATTAAAATTCTCGAACCAGTAACTTGATATCTAGTAGAGCGTACTTACTGATTTCATTTTGCTCAGACTTATGATAGATTTATGTCAAATCTGATTTATGACTCTGAGCAAATTCAAAGTATGCGCTATAAATCTCGGTCTTAGTTATTGGATTTCTTAACAGCATCAACATTTTGGAAATGTGGTAGAGTCAGACATCTATCAAATAAAATAACTAACAGCTATTTATCAGTAGGTCTGGTTGAGTGTCAAAGTAATCTAGCGGGACTTTAGAATTTAGATAAATGGGCTTGTTCTAAAGCGCTAGTCTTCCATATCTGCAGCTACTCCTTCAAGCGGGAACCTTGCGAAATTAACACGGTCTGTACTTGGTATTGAATTTTAAATCAAGGACCATTAGATCTATTTTACTTTGACGTTACGTTACGCTGAGTCTCGAATACTATCAACGTTGATGTGATGTAAAATCTCATTTTAAGTTCTTATCCCATCGTGCTGTCCAATCATCTGACTATCATAAGTTTAGATCAATGTTTTGGGTTTGTACTACTAAGCTGATGCTTACGGCTTCATCGGTTTAAGTTTTTCTAGATTCCAGCAGGAACTCCTTAATTTTCCGGGATAAAAAGATAGCCTATGTCACTATCCAGGTCCTCAACTATACCCATGCCAAAAACCACGTCGATCCGTTGCACCGTTGCGGCGTGATTGAAGGACACACCAACACACTTTCGCATTTATAATATTAAGTATCATGATGCAATAATTTAAAAGATAACGTAGAGTATAACTAGTAATAATCTAGATTTGTTAGTAAATACAAATTACACAATTGTAAACTTGGCATCATATGTGCAACTTTGTTGTTCGCCAAACTATTAACTAACAATTTGTTTATTTGTGGCGATACTGTTCAGTTTATAACACATACTGGTCATTTCGTTGCCATCGTCTCGTAACTGGGTCATGGGCGTTGCTGATTTCAGTTGCGGTTTATCTTTCTCTCGCTTTATTTCTTGTTTTTTTTTTGTCTGCTTTGGCCACCACCAGGCCAGACAAAAGAAAATTACCATCCTACCGGCGAATAAGTGTTAGGAGCAGTGGCGTGCACAGGGTTTGAAGCTAGAGTAGGCATTAATTAGCTGTTCAGGTTACCTAATTACTGACTGACATGGTTAAAAAATTTGTATTGGGGTATTCTCGTTTCGATAAGCTGTGCTTTTAAACCTCTATGAACTACTCGCCACTCCTACGAAGCCGTTTGGCGTTCCGTTTCCGGTACGATGCCGTGGAAACCGATTAGGGGTATGGGTTTAATATAACTGCCATACCAACCGAAGTTATAGTAGCATACTTGTAGCTGCCCGTTAATTGGAATTTGGAAACTAGGAGGTGTTACACCCACGCGCCTTTATCTCTCTCCAGCCGTGTTGGATTGCCATCCTATTGGACTATGAGAGTGAGAAGAATGGAGAGCTGATACATGTGTTTGCGTACATACTGGCGCTCTATAGAACCTACCTCTTTAATTGAGAAGACACCGTAGCTGAAATTCAGTCGGATCTTGACAAGAACATTATTATGATTAGTTAATCATTACTTAGACTAAGTTTAGATAAGATTCGAGTTCTGACCCGTTGGAAGAACTCTAAATTCAGAGATAAGACCGTCTTTTGTAATGAGCAATTGTTTTCGTTTATCTAGTATAAAAAATGGAACAATAAAGAAAAACAACCAAAAAATATCGTCATGGATAGAAAACGACAACGCAACGAAAGACGCGATGCGGATAGAATTTCATGCAACCCGTGGATTTAGAAAAGGAATAAAAATTGCCCACACATAAAACAACAGGGAAATCGCTCCTGACATGGGAGTTCTCAGAAAAAAATTAAAGGATGGGAACCGTATTCACGACCATTCATCATGAGAGGCCCACGTAACAAGCATCCTAATCGCTCTACAGGGACTACGAGTTTGTTCCAGTCGTTATTTTAAATCTACATAGAATCTAGACAGCTTTTTTGATGAAATAAAGTAAACATATTTATTCAATGATGGTGTCACAAACAAACAATCATCTATCATACTATTACTGTGATATATATGTCACCATAAGATTGTAAAAACCGTTAGATTATAATCTAACTCGCGAAATTCTAAACTGTCGAAAGATTGTAAACTGTTCAATGTTCTGAGTGCCAATTTTTTAAATATTCATTTTATTTACGTTTTCTTGTCTCTTTCTTGTAGGTAAGGTTAGGGTTCGACATAAATAACCACTTAGGTTTTATCGGGTTTAAATACCTATCAGATTACAATTTACCGGAAAATAATGCGTTATATTCTAATCTTTCGACAGTTTAGAATTTCGCGAGTTAGATTATAATCTAACGGTTTTTACAATCTTACGGTCACATATATATGTGATATCATACTATTAGTGTGCCTTTTCACTGTGACATCACTTAATGTTGCAGTCTAGGATTAAAGCAGGCGAACACTAAAGAGGTACGTCAGTTTTATTAACCCAGGCTCGGCTTTCTCTGTACGGTTAGAACTGTGAGACCAAAGCAACCCACCAAACGCTCTAAATTAAGAATTTAAAAAATTCCAAATTCTCGGGCTCACAGCAGAAATCACAAGTCTACCAGAATAGAAGAAGGCTGAAAGGTCAAACTGAAATAAAAAAATCAAGTTAAAAATAAATAGAAGGTATGTTTTCAAAAACTGAGCGATTAAATTTCGGCACACGAAAACGGGCATGGAATATACCCCGAAAATGCCTGAAGGATAAAAAAGTGCAGTCATATAAAAAGAAAAATAACCTGAACCGAAAGCCGGGTTTTGTATGGTTTAAAAATAAAAACTTAGGATTAATTAAAGTAAACAAGAATGAAAAACAGTTTATTTAATACATTTTCAGTTATTTAGAAATTGTAAGCTCACCTTAAAATAACTAAGCTGATATTTTTTTTATGTTTGTTCAATAGATAGTAAGTGTTACTAAAATTCATCATCTATTCTAATCTATAGTAATAATAATATTACAAATGCGAGAGTTTGGATGGATGGATGGATGTATGGATGTATGGATGTATGGATGGATGTTTGTTACTCAATCACGCCCCAACGGCTGAACGGATCTGGCTGAAATTTGGCACAGAGATAGATTATAGTCTGGAATAGCACATAGGCTAAACTCACAAAATTAAACAGCTCTGGCGTGAACAAAAAAAACTCAATCCACGCGGGTCGCGGACGAGGTCGAGCATTAATAGCAAGTGAATATTTCTGTGTGAATAATTGTGTGTGTGTAACTGATGTTTTGTCACACACAGAGCCTTAAAAAGCAATACAGTATTGTTCCAAGGCACATTAAAAACAAGAGCAGTAAAGAATTGCGGTACACGAGAAAAAAGGAATGAGGGGAATAAACCCGTGAAATTCGCATGTCTTCTCCAAGTAGCGTTCATTCATTATAATGTGAGCTGTAACAAGTCCCTAACCACTCCCTAAGGAAAGGAAGTTTATTTCATTCCATTTGCAGTTTAGGACTACAGTGTAGGCATATATTTCGTGAACCTTTTACAGTCCAGATGTATTTTCTTGTTTCTCTTTATAGCTTAAGAAAACAACAGAAACGGGTAGCATAAAATCCTTTCTACTAACTAAGGATATACTTTAGCTTTCTCGAAGAAACTTTTTAAAATCTTTTAAATATCATTTAAGTATGGAAGAATTTTTTTTTTTTCTTTCTTCTTGTTTTCTAATAATTCTTAATCTCATAGATCAATATATAAAATCTCTAATATTTCTCTAATTTTTTCTTTATCTCTATTCTCTGAAATGAATGCTTTTAGACGTTTTATATCCTAATCTTCTTCGCAATCATACTAATTAATTGCATATAAGCAGGCGTTACTTTGCGGAAGTCCATCATAATGCAGAAACTAGAAGTTTAATTCGCGGATTATAGCGAATTAAAATTCCAGTTCCTTCATTCGCGGATTATAGCGAATTAAACTTCTTGCTCCTTCATACTAAGTAATATTGGTTTGTTGGTTTGTCCTTCGATCACATCGCAACAGAGCAAGAGATCGACGTGATTTTTGGCATGGCTATAGTTGAGGAACTGGAGAGTGACATAGACTTTTCATCCCGAAAAATTAGAGTTCCCGCGGGAATAAAAACAAACTTAAACCACGCGGACTAAGTCACGGGCACCACCTAATCAAGTCATATGGCGTATTTACTAGTGACCTATTATTCAAGTATTCGCAGTCAAGGGCTAACTTGTAGTGGATTTAAAAAAAAGCTAGTATTGCTGCGTTACTATACACGCGTATGCTTGTAACTGCTAACTATCTCATTTTGCCTAAAAATATGTCGAGGATGATGAGTTATAGCAGGACGTGGGTTGACGACTAATACACAATGACACACACACCTGCCCGCAGTTCGCGGAAATGTACTGCCTCATTGCAGGCAGATTTATTTTCATAGAACACGCTATTCGCTAAACTACATTCTTGCGTGTTTTAATCTCTTAAGAGTACTGACATAAATTTTAACCAGGGATGTTAGTTTTAAGTAGGGAAGTTTGTATAAACCTTGTTCCTTATTTATATTACATTATACATTTTTGCCATCGATATTGCCACAACTTGAGCAAGATGAATTAATTCATTATTATCTTTGCATGTACAAGTATTTTCGGTGAAACACTAAAATCTCGAGTTTTATATGATAATTTAAGATTTGAGCACTAAATACATGCTAATATTATAAATGCGAAAGTGTGTCTGTCTGTCTGCTAGGCTTTCACGGCCCCATCTGTTCAACCGATTTTGATGAAGTTTGGTACAAGGGTAGGTTGTATCCCGGGGGAGGATATAGGCTTAGCCCGGAAAATTAAAGAGTTCCAGTGGGAATCAGCAAACCTTATACCACGCGGACGAAGTAGCGGGAATCATCTAGTACGATCATAAGATACGTATTAATTACCTGTAGTAAGTAGTAGTAGGCAGGGGCGTGCAGCTCATAGAGGCATAAAAGCACAGCATAGCCTAGCCGCTTTAATAGCTCAATGCTAATATCTTTTAATATGTTCTGATTTACTACCTATGTAATGCATACTCTGGCATCTAACCCTGTGCACGCCACTGATAGTAGGTAACTATTTTTAACCATCTACTAAGAAACCGAATATATGGCATATATCATTCCGAACCAGTGGTAGATTCACTCGACGATTCAAAAGTACTTTTAAAAGTTTATTTGAATAAAAAGCATTTTAACATCCAAAGAATTAGCAAACCGACTGTGGGAGTTGAGTCGAGGAGTTGTTGGGCTGCTTATTATTACTAGTTTAATAACTAGTAACACAAAAAATCCAATCCAGTAAGTCATTGTACTTTAAGCTTGTATAGTTCAAAACAGACGGTATAAAAATGACTAAAATTATACATCTTTTATGTGCATGTGGGTTAAAAATTCGGAAGAGCCATTTTCATGATGTTGTAGTAACAACAATATCTAGTAGATATGATTAAGTACCCACTTAGATATTAAATTTTACTGAATAGCTGAATTTGACGACCTCCGTGGCGCTGTGTTGAGCGCTGTTGTCTTAACATGCGGAGTTTCCGGGTTCGAGCCCAAGGAATCGGATTAACCCTCAATTTGGGAATATATAATAACTGAATTTTCCCTGGTGTGGCCTGGTGGAAGGCTTCGGCCGTGGCTAGTTACAACCCTGCCGGCAAATACGTGCCGCCAAACGATTTAGCGTTCCGGTACGATGCTGTGTAGAAACCGAATAGGGGTATAGGTTTAATGTAACTGCCATGCCCCTAACAGGTTAGTCCGCTACCATCTTAGACTGCATCATCACTTACCATCAGGTGAGATTGCAGTCAAGGGCTAACTTGCAGTGGATAAAAAAAAACAAAAAAATGAGAAAAGTCTCAGAATCGTTATGAGCTTTCAAAATAAAGGACTCTCATTATAATAAGACGCATAATCTAAACATTCTTTTAAAACAGAGAATCGATCTATTTTCACTGAAAAAATTTGATTTTAACAAAGGACCTTTTTGGCTCGGTTAAAAGCAAATCGGCATATTTTAACTAAGACTTATCTAAAAACGCCAAGTAAACTTGGTATTTAATAGACATGTGCATATTGTTAAATGTTCTTGGTTAGTAACAACTAAAAAATTAATAATTTGTAATTAACTTAATTGGTAAATCCAAACACTTTCGAACTTGATACAAAACTAATGAGTGGTTTTGTTAATTCTTATTAAGTATTTTGTTCAATTCTAAACTAGCATTTATATCGGTTGATTTTTACTAACATCCTTATTTAAAAACAAATAACTGAACTCTATTAATTTTAAGTAAGTGCTCAATTGATTTCAAACAAGTCATTATTCGGTTGATTTTAACAAACCACCTAAAAGGTAAACTCTAATCAAGTGCATACTTGCTTTTAAATAAGTAAATGTATCGAGAAATCGTAGCGCCTCGGGCCAAGTCGTGTGATGAATCGTTTTCTCTCACTCATAGAGAATATAACCACTACGTAACGAATCTGCGATCTCATTTCGTCCGGGAACCTCGAAGCAGTTACAACTTACATTATTACTACACGCGCGCTCCAGCCTCCAGTTATTGTGAGTGAAGCCATCTGCTATCAGCCATTTATTTTGTTTTCTGCATCAGCAATCAGCAACACGGTTAATGGAGTAATGGACGAAGACGTACAAAACTTGCTAGTAGCGTGGAAACTCCAGGACTACATAGAGATATTCAAAGGTAAGTTAATTGTTTGATTTAAGTAGGTTTTGTTTGTTTTTCGCCGGCATGTCATGACACGATCCTTAGCTCAATGCAAAAATGCCATGTGCCATTTTTGCAAGATCATGTCATGACACAATACTTACCTAGGCATAGAAATATTCAAAGGTAAAAGTTATTTGTTTGCTAAGGTAGGTAGGTAGGCGTGTTAAGACGTGATCATATCTCAATGCAAAAATGGCACATGGTGCGTGTTTGGTAAAACTTCACATTTTTATCTTAGCATTTTGGATTATGCCATCAAAACTACGTTGCAAAATTGGCCACATGTACCTAAATGAGGATTTGGCATCATAATTTGTAATTTCGAATTATGAACTTAGGTACAACAATATTTTCATTCAATTAACAATGCTAATTAATTAATTTATTCATCATAATCAGCCAAAAGACTTCCACTGCTGGACAATAAACCAAATTATACCTCTATTCACCTAGTAGGAAATATAATAGATATAACTTTTGAACTGCAGAATAAACTCGTGTGAAAACACGAAACAGGTAGGTAGGTATAACCTAACAATGTAAAATAATATGTGAATAGACTGTCCCCTGCAAACTGGATTGTGTACCTATGGCCAGCGTTAGAGTATATTATAATATTTCAATCTCTATATACCTATGTACATAGTTATAGACTTGAATAAATATCATAATCTTTATCTTTATCAAATATATACCTACTTAATATTAATTTATTACAGAAAATGAGATAACATCGTTATCGCTGCCCCTATTAGGGGAGGCAGAAGTTAAAGATTTGATTCCTAAAGTGGGCCCACGATCAATATTTCTAAGAAATTTAGAAATTTATAAAAAAACGATGCACCCTGACTGCCATAATTCAATTATAATTGTAAGTTGGTACATAATCCTATCTATAGGCCTCGCCAAATTTTCCTGTCCCTGAATGAATGCTGTAGTGCCTCGCCCCCTGCACTCTTGTACATACTGACACCTAAAGTTTTTGCATTATACAGTTTTTAAGACAATAATTAAGATCCTAATTAATGAACTCCTTGAAACTCTGACTATTGAATAATAATTGCTATTACTTTTCCCTATACTTTTGCTAATTATAGAGTCCATTAAACTTGTATAACGTATGAGGTACCTACCATAATGTAACCCTTTTTTGCAAATTCAGAGCGGCATAAGTTTGGTGCTGTACTTAACACAAATTGTTCAACTTATTACAAATTGTTCAACTTATTACAAGTTTGGTGTACCAACATGAATTATTTCCTACTAATCAAATGCTACGGTTTGCAGGATGATTTGGATATCTCAATAACAGATCTGCTACAATATCCGCATGAAAATAAAAATAATGATGCTTCTGCAAGCACGCCTAAACCAAAATCTCTTGCAATTGAGACGTCTCGTACAAGACAATCACCTATCACACCTGTAATGTTAAGCATTCCAGATGAAAACCAAATTGATCTATATGTATGTACATATTTTTTGCTTTGCATATTTTGCATTGGGCATGTGTGTGACTTACAGAGTGACTAAATTAATATCCCATGACTATTTTACAGGGATATACCTACCTACACAAATTACTTCAACAATTAAATTAATTGAATTTAATTACCTTCAAATGAGCTTTTAAAATTAAGAAATTTTATTTGTTAATAAACAATTAAATTCTGATATTAAAAAAATATTACCTATTTACTTACGAAGTCAATTTGTCAGTTAGTTAGTTAGTTGTGGCTGAAATGATGATCATGATTATTTAAAAATGTAAGTTGACATAGTAGCGCAACTCTTAAAATGTGACTTATGGTAAATCCCTGTAATGTAGTATGGAATTGTTGTTGGTTGTTAATTTTATTATGGGCTTACAACACTGTTGCTATTGGAATTTGGTGAAATGAGATTGTTGCTTGATGACTATTGTGAATTAATGTTTTCTTTTTCAGGATTTAAAACTACTTCTCAATCGCAGTCTAGAAGGCAAAGGCCTTCTTAATTTGAACACAACACAGCCCTTAGAGAATGCAGCACGCCAAAGATTGGTTCGAATAATAGGAACAGCAATCTTAAGTGATACTCCTGAGAAGTCAATTAGAGCTACCGTTTACGCCAATTGGGCCCGAGAGATAGTACAAGTATTTCCATGTGAAAAACCATCAGTGTACTTTCACAGCAAAATTGTTGAGTCTACACGTGGTCTTATTACCAGGTTGGCTGGGAAATTGCCAGACCAAATTCATAATTTAAAACGAAAATTTAGAGAGTCTGGAGTAATAGAGAAACGCAGGCGAATTTCTAGATCTTCAGGATCGCTATCATCTTCATCATCAATACGCCTACCAGAAGAAGTCATGCAAGATGAAGAGGAAGAGCTATTAGATGCCATTCAATGGTTGAAAAATTCCAGCGAGCCATGGTCAATAGTTCTACAAAAGTGGACAGAAACTACTCGGTACCGTTTAACTATATCAAAAGGATTACTCATATCCCAATATTTCAAAGAATACCCAGCTTTGAGGAAACCAACTGGATATATATTAGTAAGTACACTAAAATACTTTTGATTATATTTAATTCCATTTTAGTGTTTCATATCAAAATTGGAACAACTGAAACCTCGATGTCCGTTTGTTTGTCTATCTGTTATTCCCGGAGGCCAGACTCGTATACTTTTCCGTTTTTCTTGATGACATTAATGATCTGATTTGTAGAGATATCAAGAATCTATATATAATAAATTATAATAATCTATATATAATAATATTTTAAATGAGAAAGTGTGTCTGTCTCTCTGTCTGCTAGCTTTTCGCAGCCCATCTGTTTAACCAATTTTGACGATATTTGGTGCACATAGACTACTTTTTATTCTGAAAAATCAAAGAGCAGGATTTTTAAAAACCACACGGACAAAGTGGTGGATATCATCTAGCATTATCATAAGACTAAAACTTTGATTTTGTTTACAGTTGGAAAAAGATTTTGAAGAGCTGTATGCTGGCAAATATACAGATATTTTTGAGAGCTTTCCTCCTTTAAAAGTAAATATTTTTGAGCTGGCCAAAAAGCGAAAAAATAATCACAAGGACAACATTCTAAATGAACTCTTCAGTTTGCAAGATTGTAAGTACACTTTAAATATATTACAATCCAGCCTATATAGTATGCTATTAAATAACTTTAGTCTATCATAAACTGCCCTAAAATGATAGCTATAGAATCAATAAAGGGAAGGAAGGACACTTTCGTTCTTGTTGTTTTTAAAAACTTGTTGACTCGCACATGAAGGGTTCCGTACCATCTTACAAGAAATAACTTAGTTTTGTGATGTAACCACAAATTGATGGATTTCGGAGTTTTCCCTTTACTTGTGCTATAACACAGTGCTACCTGCCAAATTTGCTTGTGCAGTAAGACAGACATACAGACAATGAAGTGATCCTATAAGATTTCCTTTTATTCTCTGGAGATACGGAACCCTAAGAAGCAACACTCAGGACTACACCATAGGCTTTGAATTAAATTGATTTTGAACAAACAAACATTATTTATCTAGATTACTAGTTTCTCGTACACTGTAATATTTATTTATTTCAGGCAACATAGTCCATATAATAAAATACAATAATACTTAAAAATTAATAATACAATATGATAACAATATACTTAGGTATAGGGACTTTTCCCTCGCTTCCCTATAGCGACGTTACACTATGCTTTCAGGCCAAAGGTCCGTACTGAGGGACACATATTTGCACCAAGTCGGAACTGTTAGCATGTAGGAGTTAAAATAGGTCATCCTATTCAGCTTCAGTTCTTCCAGGTTCATCTGCACTTCGGTTGATCTTCCCTCTGCAGACGTGCTATATCGTTTTTTGTACGTCTCCGTGATATAGTGGATGATTTCGGTTTCACGCGCGAGACATAAATCTTCACGTTCGGGTAATTAATATCAGGCTTTTTTATTGTTTCAGCATCGGAAGAGACCGCCAACATTGCCTGCATGCTGTTAATTCCTACACTTTTGGCTGTAACTAGCGTGCGTTTAAAAAACAGCCAAAAAAAAGTTTGGCGGCCATCAAAGTCCGAAGTCAGAGAAGGATTCATTACACACGTGAAAAACGATTCTGATGTAAGGTCAGTTGTAAACACTAGAAGAGAAAAATTTAGGCAATTTGGTCTTACAGTACAACCCTTTATTATAATTGTGGGTCCATCACTCGACACTATTAAATCTTATTTTGTAGTAATTGATGACGTGTGGTACGATCTTCCCAATATTTTGGCAGTTGTCAGTGCATGCTTTAAACTGATCTGGGTAGTCAATGCCCAATACTCAGTTGAGTGCCACAGTACCTGGATATTTATTCAGAACGCTTTTTTTAAATTTAAAACGAAGTTTGACAGTCAATCAACTTCGGCTCACACCCTATTGGGAGATCTGGGCATTGAACACACGTGAAAAACGATTCTGATGTAAGGTCAGTTGTAAACACTAGAAGAGAAAAATTTAGGCCATTTGGTCTTACAGTACAACCCTTTATTATAATTGTGGGTCCATCACTCGACACTATTAAATCTTATTTTGTAGTAATTGATGACGTGTGGTACAATCTTCCCAATATTTTGGCAGTTGTCAGTGCATGCTTTAAACTGATCTGGGTAGTCAATGCCCAATACTCAGTTGAGTGCCACAATACGTGGATATTTATTCACAACGCTTTTTTAAAATTTAAAACGAAGTTTGACAGTCAATCAACTTCGGCTCACACCCTATTGGGAGATCTGGGCATTGATATATCGGGTTACAACTCTAAAAATCTGGATTTTCAGAAAAGCGAACTCAAGGATCCGTTATTCTTGTGGTATTAGTTTAATATGACACAAATTCTACATATTTGAAAAGCTTACATAGTGTTAATATTTTCTGACATCATGGTTATTTGTTTTCTTTGTAAAGATTCTGTAGAACTTAAGTTACTGAGGAATCATTTAAAATTTAAACACAGCAACCAAACCATAGCAACATACAGGTGCTGTGAAGATGACTGTAAGAGATCATTCCAAATATATAGTTCTTTTAAAAGGCACTTAGAGAAATGTCATTCTCATGTATCTAAAAATAACGATTTTAATGCTGATGAGTTGCAGCCATTAAACAACATTATAAATCAAAATAGGGTACACATGCCCTCATCTTCTATTTCTTCTGAATTGTCGTGCTCTGCACAACCAACAAAATCTTTTGATAATGTAATTTCCACATTTATAGCATCGCTTTATGGTAATACATTGCTACCAAGAAATGTAGTACAAAAAATTGTTAATAATCTAAATGACTGCCTAACTTCATTGGTCCCAGTAATAGAACAGAGTGTCAATAAAGTTTTGTTTGAAAATTCGATCAGCTCTTCTGATATTTCAAAGAGTTTAAGTAATGAATTACAGACTTCAATTATATGTCCACTAAACAGTTTTTTAACAGAACGTAAACGCTTGAATTATTTTTTTGAAAAAGGATCTTACATTAAACCTCACCCAGTGGTTATTGGACAACGGCTAACTACACTAGCGGCACGCTATGATGGCCGGTTTGACACATTACAATAGTGATGTGGAATGTCAATTTATTCTCGAACAAAAAACAATTAAGTTTTGTTTTTGTACCTGATTAAATAGGTTTAATAAAACAAAAATGTATATGTTTATTTAATTTATTTGAACGAACTGAATATTTGAACGAAAATGAATATACATACTTTATATGCACACAAGAAACATATGAATACAAAAGATACCAAAAAAGGTGCCACAAAAGGCCATAATTAATCAGATTCGTCCATACTACTATTTTCACTGTCGTCACTGCTATCATCACATACATTAATAATTATATGTTCGTTTTCTATAATATTATCTATTTTCACATCTCTTTCATAATCTTCCCTTATTAATTTAACAGTTCTATTCACAACCTTTTCCCAGTCTCCTTTAGTCACATGTTCACAAGCTTCTTCTAATAATTTTAGCATTTTTTTTGTGGTAAATGGGGGTTCTGTATTGTGTCTTGCAGCATATCCCTTAATTTGAGCCCACACCAACTCAATCGCATTATACTCACAATGGTAAGGCGGTAACCGTATAACTCTGTGCCCATGTTCTAATGCTATTTCGTCAATGACGTATCGGATCTTGGTTGGTTTGTTTTCTTTTAAAAGACGTACTAATTCCGCTTTTAACATATTCATGTTTGCATCTACGCCATTTTTACGAAGCCATGCGACGATATCAGCTTTCTTTTGGGATTGGGCAGGTGGCTTGTCAATTTGCATCGAGTGGTATGGGGCGTTGTCCATAATTATAATAGATGGTTCAGGGAGGCTACACAACATTGAGGTAAACCATTCAGTAAACTTTTCTCCATTCATGTCTTCATGATAGTCTCCAGTGGTTTTTGACGCAAAAGCCATGAGAGAACCTTCGACAAACCCGTTGATGGTTCCGGCGTGACAAATTATAAGTCGCGATCCTTTTCCTACAGGAACTTTGGAAGTAGATGCTGCTGTGTCATCGTTCCAAGAACGGCCTACAGTATGGTTAGCATTAAGCCATGTTTCATCCAAGAACACAACATTTTGCCAATTTTTGATTTCTTTCACTTGCCGTAAAAAAGTATACCTTGCCATCGCTATATCAAATCTTTCCATCAATATTTTGCGTTTGTTACATTTTTTGTATCGAAATCCAATGGTCTTCAAAATCTTCGTTAAAGAACTTTCCCCACCGAAGAATAATCCAGCTTCCTTCAGTGAATGCACCAACTTTTTTCTTGTTGGATACTCCTTCTGTAAATAGTAGCCGTAAACATGTCTTCGGATAGCATCGGCATCAAAGCTATCGATGCCTACGACTGGTTTTGCTCGTTTTCTCTTTTTTGGTGTGTGAAGTTTATTTTCTTCTGTGCCAGTCTCGCCATATTTTTTTTTAGTTATCCGTCTAACAGTTCGTTGTCCAATATTAAGCGCATCAGCTACGCGTTCAACCACTGACGTTATAGGTAAAATTGGCCCTCCATTTTGAGCTTCACGATCGAAATAGTTACGAAGGCGTATTACGAACTCACGTGTCTGACTATTTAGAACAGTTCTCTGCGTACGTTCGGTCATATCGACGAAATCCACAACAAAGGGCTTGAACAGAGTCCAAATTAACGAGCAAGGGTCAACAGTAATGCAGTATCAATATTTGAAATCCAAAGCCAGGTCAAAACTATATCACAATCGCATTGCACTGACAGTTTATACTTTTCGAAGCAACGTCAATTCGAAACTGCTTTGTTTTGCATTGAGCATTGACGCGAGTTTGCCGGAGGTAGTAGTTGTGCTAGCCAGCGATCCTATGTGACGATCGTATTAGATTCCATTTTTAAAAATTTATTGATATTTTTTTGCGATTTCAGAGGTTTGTCCACATAGTGAAAATTGTTCATATTCACAAGTACATTCACCCCTTAAATGGTGCAAACTGATTTTTCTACACTTGTATACATTTAAGAAATCAATTTAATAAATAAATTTTGAGTCCTAAACCTAAAACTACATTCGATAAAATTTATGAATCTCTGCACATCACTATCGTCAATAAAGTAATACAATTATTTCCTTCAAAGTCGTTATCAATTAATACGGAACTTCATGAGCGGACAAACGTCAAACCGGCCATCATAGCGTGCCGCTAGTTTAAAGTGAAAAGTCAAGGGTTAACACGTTTGCAACCTGTAGACTGTCATGAACAATTCATTCCACTAAGAGAAGTTCTTAAGAATTTTTTGTCTCTCAATAATGTATTGTCTGAAATGTTGCAATACATGGAAACTTTATATTTGAAAGAGGAAAAAGAGAATTTTATCCAAGGTGCATATTGGAAAGAGAGAATGAATCATCATGACGACAGAACAGTGATTCCTTTATTTATGTATTTTGATGATTATGAGACTGGAAATGTTCTTGGTAGCCATGCTGGTGTGCATAAATTGGGGGCAGTTTATGTTTCAATTCCATGTCTCCCTCCCTGGCGCTCTTCTGCTCTTTCCAATATATTCCTTGTTTTATTGTTTCATTCATCCGACAGGATTTCTTTTGGTAATCACATTATATTTCGTCCAGTAATAGATGAATTCAATTATTTAAGTGAAATTGGAATAGCCATAGACATTCCAAATTATAGAGGCAATATTTATTTTGAACTCGGTTTGATTCTGGGTGATAATTTAGGATTACATTCAATGTTAGGACTTGTGGAAAGCTTCTCAGCTAACTTTTCATGTAGAGTATGTAAAGTAACTAAAACCGTCTTAAAAGAGCAGTGCTTCGAAGACAAAACTCTGCTACGCAATAATTATACGTATTCTGCAGACTTGACTTTGAATAATGTAGCTTTGACTGGCATTAAAGAAAGATGCGTTTTTCTAGACGTTAAAAATTTTGATATGTATCAGCAGGTTGGGGTTGATATCATGCATGATGTGCTTGAAGGTGTAGCAAAATATTTATTAATTTTTATGTTATTACAGTACACTCAGAGGTTTCATTTGTTTTCTTTATCTGTTCTTAATGAAAAAATATCATCAATGGACTTAGGACCAGATTCCAAAAATAGACCATGCACAATAGAAAAAGAACACCTAATTCGGGGTAGTTTGCGTTTATCTTCAGGGGAGATGTTAACTCTTTTACGATTTTTGGGAATAATGATTGGAGATTTCGTGCCAAGAGAAGACTATATTTGGAAATTATATGTAAAATTGAGAAAAATTCTTGACATTATTCTTAGTGCAAAAGTCACAGTAGGCACAGAAGATTTGTTACAAGTATTAGTAGGTGAATTTAATGAGCTATACATAAAATTAACGAAGGACTCTTTAAAACCAAAATTTCATAACATGATTCACTATCACTCTGCTCTTGTAAAATACGGGCCTATTTGTTCATTATGGTCAATGAGATTTGAAGGTAAACATAGACATTCGAAAATGGCTGCGAAAGCATCCTGCAACCGTGTTAACCCGACTTTAACTTTAGCAATGAGACATCAACTTCAACTAAATGAAATATTTAACCGTGGCAGTCTTATTGATATTCATAAAATAGGGCCTAAAAAGAAACTTTTTTCATCGGAAACTAAGTTTGTTCAATCAAAATTAAAATTAGATTCTTCAAAATCATTCGTAAGTGTGAATTGGGTTATGAGTTCCTCAGTACGTTATGATATAGGGTGTATACTTGTACATAGTATAAGCAATGATGAATATCATTACATTTTCTTAGTTGTAGAAAATATTTACCTGTACGATAATAATCAGTTAATTTTTTCAGGTAAGTTGTTAGATACTGTCGAGTTTGATGAACATTATTATGCATATCATGTCAACACTCCTAATAATAGCGTTGCCTATTGTACTGTATTTTGTGAATCGTTACTTTCACCCATTCCAAATACTAAGAGCGTTTTACTAGATGGTAGGCAGTACATAGTTTTAAGAAGTCCCTTGTAATCATTTCTTATTGTACTGTCAGGATTGTCAGAGATGTAAAAACGTACCAACTTTGTTTTAGGAAATGATGTGTTGTACTACCTAGCAAGTGCCTTACTTTTATTGAAATACATATTTAAGAAAAAAGTTTATTGTATAGAATACTTACTTTTCTTTGGACTCTTATAGTTTCCAGAAGATAACACAATATGTGTTATGGTAATACTAGATAAATACTTCCTAGCACGACTACGTGTAAGATTTGTGATATTTAATTAAGATAGATTTAAGTTATTAGATTATAGATAAAATTCAAAATAAATCAGTTTTGTATTACAGTGTATTTGAACTTTAATATTATAAGAACCCCTTGTCCCAAATAAATTAAGTAAGTAGGTCTAAGTTCGCCACCGTGTTCAATCAGTGGTTTCCATGAAAGTACTATTTACTGAAGTGAAGTGTACGTATTCGTTACGTAAGTAACTTTTTCTCAACCAATTTAATCGGTAATAACTACAACCGACCTATATTTGGTAGTTACAGCAGTGTTACTCAGTATTCCTAACCAATTTGGACGGTAGATAGGTCAATTAACTTTGTATTATTAATAAAAAATATTTATGCATCCACCTTCAGTTTTTTGAACCTGAAGGATGCATAAATATTTTTTATTAATAATACAAAGTTAATTGACTGTATCTACCGATTAAATTGGTTGGGAATACCGAGTAACACTGCTGTGACTACCAAATATAGGTTGGTTGTAGTTACCTATTAAATTGGTTGGGAATACCGAGTAACACTGCTGTGACTACCGAGTAGGTTGGTTGTAGTTACCTATTAAATTGGTTGAGAATACTGAGTAACACTGCTGTGACTACCGAGTAGGTTGGTTGTAGTTACCTATTAAATTGGTTGAGAATACTGAGTAACACTGCTGTGCCTACCGAGTAGGTTGGTTGTAGTTACCTATTAAATTGGTTGAGAATACTGAGTAACACTGCTGTGACTACCGAGTAGGTTGGTTGTAGTTACCTATTAAATTGGTTGAGAATACTGAGTAACACTGCTGTGACTACCGAGTAGGTTGGTTGTAGTTACCTATTAAATTGGTTGAGAATACTGAGTAACACTGCTGTGCCTACCGAGTAGGTTGGTTGTAGTTACCTATTAAATTGGTTGAGAATACTGAGTAACACTGCTGTGACTACCGAGTAGGTTGGTTGTAGTTACCTATTAAATTGGTTGAGAATACTGAGTAACACTGCTGTGACTACCGAGTAGGTTGGTTGTAGTTACCTATTAAATTGGTTGAGAATACTGAGTAACACTGCTGTAACTGCCGAGTAGGTCGGTTGTAGTTACCTATTAAATTGGTTGAGAATACTGAGTAACACTGCTGTGACTACCGAGTAGGTTGGTTGTAGTTACCGATTAAATTGGTTGGGAATACTGAGTAACACTGCTGTAACTACCGAGTAGGTTGGTTGTAGTTACCATTTGTTTTTAACCAATTCTAACGGTTAATACTTGACGAGTAGTGGCTGCAAAGTTGACGTATTTGTTTTTAACTGCAAACTTTGCAGGTGCTATATTGACAAACATGCTGGGTCATTTTTAGCAGTATTTCATGTATTTTTAACCCTCACGTTTTTTCAGTGTTGGTATGTCTAAACCAAGTTTATCATCCCCATCACTAACTGCGTAGTTAATTAAGGTGCTATAATGAAGGCTAAAACAATGTTATCACAGAACAATGCTGATTGCCTTAACCAAGATATAGCTGTTATAAAATATGTGTAAAGGATATTTGCATTAGCAAGGACATCAGATGAAGTTTGAAAATGTTATGCATAAAATATTTAGCGTAATACCTAGTTACTCTATGCGTCATCTTAACAGATGCCTGTCTGAAATACATACTGACGGCACAGCTTAAACTAGTTTATTAAAACTTGTCAATTTCCATGTAGATTCTCTCATATTAGTACACTAGTGGACGCCCGCGACTTCGTTCGCGTGGCATAAGTTTTTTAATTCCCACAGGCACACATTAATTTTCCGGGCTAAAAAGAAGCCTATGTCACTCTCCAGGTCCTCACCATGCAAAAATCCGATCCAATTCGTTGTTCTGTTGCGGCATGATTGAAGGACAAACTCTCTATGTAACGTCTTTAGGGATAGAAATTTAAAAAACTGTGAAATACGTATTTCATAATTTCAAAACGGAGGCTCAAATACCAAGTTTCATGGCTATCTTGAAAAACGACCGACTTCAATACAAACTTTCAACCCCCATGGATGGATATGGATTTGATGTTTACCCTCTTTGGGGGTGGAATTTTTAAATTGTGAAACACGTGCTTCTTTATTTTTTTGCCGAAAGCCAAAATATCAAGATTCGTAGATATAACTTGAAAAATATCTTGTAAAATAAAGGATTTTCATACAAACTTTCATCCCCTATTTCAACCCTTTGGAAGTAGAATTATCAAAAATGGCGAAACATTCAAACCCTATTTTACCACTTTGGGGGTGGAATTTCGAAATACCCTTTCTTAGTGGATACCTACTCTTCACAAAGAGCATACCCTCCAAATTTCATGTTTCTAGGGCCAGCGGTTAAGGCTGTGCGTTGATATATAAGTCAGCCACTCAGTCAATCAGTCAGGA
Organism: Erebia palarica; assembly: GCA_964035005.1. NCBI lineage: Eukaryota > Metazoa > Arthropoda > Insecta > Lepidoptera > Nymphalidae > Erebia > Erebia palarica. The sequence continues at coordinate 7,585,827 of OZ035992.1, forward strand.
CTTTGAATTTTATATATAGATTAGCTAGCTAGACTAGATTTTCAGGTCTCTAACTTCAAACACATAGGACTTTTATACAAACTTACAACCCCCGTTACACCCTCTTTGGGGTTAATTTTCGTAAAATTATGGGTTTTTATTATTTATAGCTATTAACTTAATTAGCAATTTTCATGTCTCTAACTTTAAAAACTAAGAACTTTCATTTAAACTACCAACCCCCATTTCGACCCCTTAAGGGTGAATTTTCTCAAGACCGTTTCTTAGCTGCCGTCTACACCATAGAAGGAACCTATCTTCCAAATTTCAAGTCTGTATGCTTTATACTTCCTGAGATATCGTGATGAATCAGTGACCTTTCGCTTTTATATATATATAGATATAGATAGATTACTTTACATTACTTTACAAGTACTCTCTTACTAAGAAAGAGTTTTCACATATTCCAACTAGCTGCAGGAAACCCAAGTCAGGACCAGCTTACAATATGAATTCAATTAAATACTGTTTCAAATAAAACCCTATTGTTTTGATATGAAATACATTTCATTTATTTGCATTTCTGTATTAAGTAAGTACTTAAGTGTAACCTAAAATTACTTGAATTAGTTAATCGTCTTTTATATCCACTTCTTAATCATGTTCTTAATGAATTTAAATAACAATCTATACTGTTGTTACTTGTTCAAGTAGAATGAGTCGCCGAATTTCGCACGGAACCTCTCTAATTTTCCATCGCAAAAACGAATTCCATTTATTCACATAGTCACTTTGACTCGAACATTATTTTCTCAGTAGATATGGATTTGATGTTCTTTTGTAGCTTATATTTGTTTAAGACGTCTTATTGTTATATAGAAGAGGTTATTCCAATACTAAACATTGTAGAATTCTACGACTTGATAATTAGGATGACCTAATAAAGCAGTTTATTTTATTATTCTTAAAACCTTCATCGCAGTATTGCCTTTATAAAATTCTTCAGGGTTATAATAATTTACGCGATTAGGATAAATTAATACTCATGAATATTCATTCTAAGACCTTTTATATTCCTGATCAGTAATTCAAAATTTAGAAGAATCGAGCGTTGATCTAAATTCTATACTTTACGACCTACATCTCAAATACCAGTGCGTTCCCTCATTTTATTTAAGTGCAGGACCTATCTCTAAATTAGCATACGTACTTAGTTCTAAAGTAGTTAGGATTCCCCCAAATTTTTAGGAAAGATGATATCGTCTAATACCAGGGATATAGCCAATGGTACGGTGGGCCCAAATGCCAAGAAGGCAACGGGAACTATTGATGAAAAGTTTTCTAAGTTAACCAAGTTACATGATCGAAGTTAAAATTGATAATGGCACATACTTGATTGGAAGAGACTGATAACAATCTTTATTATCTAACATTAGAAAATTATAACAGACACCATGGCGCTGAAAGGTAACGCCTCAAAAATAATAATTAACGCATATAAAATTAAGTAACTGATAATTCTAATTTGGACCAAATTATTTTTACACTTCTACCATACCTTTACTACTGTTTTAATCATACTTTTGCGGGTCTAAAGTCAGTCTTCATGCCCTAGGGCCGTAATCTAGTCGATCGATCGCCCAACTAGTTGACCAACCCCAAACTGTAAATATGCACAACAGAGTCTAGGCTCCAGACTGGTCGACCAAACGATCGTACCATTTGACATAAAAGTTTTTAAACCAAGGAGTATGTGTACGTACCTGCATAAACACTGGCAGCATGAAAAGCAAAAAGTTTGAAACAAAAAGTTTAATTTGTCTTTTCTTTTTATTATTTACTAGACCTATGTATCCTACTTTCTATGATTTGCAATAAATATCTAACCATTACAGTTTGTTTTACTGTTATGGTAGAAGTATAAAGTAGAGTATACACCACCAGGATAAAGCAGTTTTTTTCTTGGGCGCTTGAATCCCTCACTGCACTCAGGACTCAATCTTAATTCCCTCCCTTTGGTCGGGAATTAACTTATAACACCCTCGCTGCGCTCGGGAGTTAAATTTGGAGTCCTTCGTTACGTTCAGGATTCAATGTAGCGCCCGTGACATAAAACAGTGCTTTATCCCCTTGGTGTATAATCTACTATTATACCACATGACACATTTTGAATTTAAATTTTATATTATTAAGTCATTCTAAATAATTTTAAATTTAGTGTATTTATAATTATTGCACTATTTTTGTCTCTGATAGTAGATTGTGTACGGGATTAGTTACGAGATAAGTTTCTACTTTAAATACAGCTGTTGTTACCCACAATTTTGCAAAATAAATGATTTATGATTATGATTCAATAGATACAGTAAATAAACTTAAGAATACCTTTGATTGATTTGATAAAGCTATATTTTGTTGAGAGTCAATCAATAGTTACCTTGAGAGAGATCACCCAAATGTTAAAGGTCATAGAAATTCCATTTATATTTCTACACAACTAAGAACAAGTCGACACGTCCTCTTTTTCTGATAGTTAACTCAATATGAACGGGCTTATTAGTTCGCGCACACCGTCGTTCATATTGAATTGAATTGCTTGACACGCAGAGCAGCAAGTGCATGACAAAAAATGATGCGACATTACATGGATCTTAGGCATGCTTCGGAGATTCTTTGATACATCACTATCATTCTTTGTAAGCTATATGAATCTACTAGCGAACGCCCGCGACTTCGTCTGCGTGGTTTAAGTTTTCTTGGTTCCCGCGGGAACTCTTCAATTTTCCGGCATAAAAAGCCTATTTATGCTATTCCATACTATTATCTATCTCTGTGCCAAATTTCAGCCAGATCCGTTCAGCCGTTGGGGCGTGATTGAGTAACAAACATCCATACATCCATCCAAACTTTCGCATTTATAATATTAGTAAGAAGATGAATAAATAAAGTAGGAATATCTTAGATACTAACTTTTATATTATAAATGCGTTAATGTTACTCAATCACGGATCGGCTGAAAGGATCTAGTTGAAATTTGGCACAGAAAATACTCAGGAACATATCTATATCTCAATCCTTGCGGACGAAGTCGCGGGCATCACCCAGTTACGCATAAGTTCAAGTTTACATACTTATAATATTAAATGCAAACCTAATGTTGGAGAACAATCCAGAAGTAGGTATTAATAAAACACTTTTAATATATTTGTACTCTAACCACGAGAGATTTAATGTAATTAGTTAATTTATAAAACTCAGTTAAACAATAGTATAGTATCAAATCATTTGACCAGGCTGCAGTTACTACCGCAGCTCGTAAACAAGGTAACGATCTAAACACCGAAGGTATTCAATAATCGTTTGAGTCTCGGTGGAGACTGCCTACCGATGGTAAAACATTCGTATTTATACAAGTTATTCCAATATGGCGTCGGGATCGAACCTTCATCAATAAATAAATTAACAATCTTTTAACTTTTGTAACAATTAATTTCAACTGTAAACGCAAAGCTGACAGTTCGGCCGTCCTGAGAGCAACACGTCCTCGTGTTTATGTCATATCACGGGCGTTTATGCCCCAAATCATATAAATCATGATCAGACGTTTTTCCCTGGGGCGTTCTTGCCCATAATTACTAATAATAATTACTTGTAACACACTAATCAAACTGCTGAACTTCCAGTCTTATCAAACATACATAAACTATTCTCAAGAAATTGTAAATTGATACAACTAACCTCATTCGTTGTACTTTTCAAAATCTGACACACTTTATGAACTTTTAGAACAAACATATTTAAAACATCTAAGGTTACAGCCACTAATCTCAAAAAACAACATAGAATAAGAAGGAACACCTTTGTCCACAAGAATAAATAAAACTATTAGTTTTATTCACTTCTGTACTTTTGAGCTATCTAAGCTAGGACACTTTTGTCCAACAGAAATAAACAAAACCAATAATTCAGGACACTTTTGTCCAACATACAAATAAATCTACTCTTTTGAAACGCATGGAAATATATAACACTGTACTTGAGTACCTTTATTATGAAATTATGACATTTTTATTATGAAGTTACGACACTAATTTGTAAATAACATTAAATGTTGTATGACTAGGTACCTGGATAACTTTTTTTTTTTTTTTAATTTTAATGACATATCAATGTAAAGGACATTGTTCCGTCCCCATACGAAGTTTGCCTAAGAACCAACAGTCTTTAATATTGATTACTGGGTTCAAATAAATACCTTTTTATACTTGAGAGCAGATTAAAACAACGGACGCTTGCTAAAAAATGACTTATCTTGAGGTTATTTCAATTTTTACAATCAATCTGCTTGGACAAATAAATACCATCTTTATCCAATTGGAATAGACCTGTAAACAGTACGTAAATAAGAAAAGATTCGCCGTAGTTCATCAAAAACATTACAGATGGCGTTAGATATATAAAATTATTGTACTTTCAATAGATGGCGTTGCGAGATTCAGAATACTAGCGCAGTGGAGGTATTGCATATTATTTTAACCTGTAAGTTATTGATCTGTGGTTAATAATCGAGAAACGGAAACGTATAGTAATCAATTTAATACCCATTTATTTATTTTGTAATTAATTTGAAGTGTCCGTTGAATTATAATAATGTCGAACCTTCGATGCAGAATTGTCATATGGGAGATCCTAGATTGGTTTAAATAAATTAGTGTTATTGTAAAATGGTGTGTGTTTAATAATATTGTTTGAGGTCCTAATTTAATAATAAATTCGATCCTTTTGAGGTTAGGTTTTATCTCTTAAAAATCAATTAGGTACCCGTAATACAATAAGTATACTAGGTAATAGGCGTTTCCCCAAACGCTCTAAATAGGAGGCAGACGTCTTAATCACTAGGCAATCACCTTTCATATTAAATTTTAAGGTATAGTTTTATAAAAACAACATTTCATCAACATAACCTGTAATAACTATCATGAAGTTCTTAATACTATATAAAAAGCAGATTTTACGGATTTAGGACTATAGGAATTTAGATGTGACGTAATTCGCCCTGACGGGTGCTCAATGTATTATGGCGAATTGCCGTATTTTGTAGTTTCATGTTATCAAAATAAATAACAATCTCGTTCAAAATAGAAAAATAGATACTTTTATTTTTATAATCGACGAATCCTATTTAATCAGATAATTTCATTGATTATTGATTATTGTCATCATGCCTACTAGTTTACTTTATGCAACCGCATAGTCGTTATTTTGTGCGAGTCAGGAGTAATGGACTTTAATGCTTGGACTAAAAATTTAAGTAAATCAAGACCATCTCTACCCTCATTATTGAGTGTAAGGATGTCACCTCTGGAATTCCGGATGTCGACCTCGTCGGTAGCACGGCACAGGGGCATACGTAACCGGTGGCTGCTCTGGCAACACCTGTCGTCACGCGGCTGGCCGTGCTGGTGATGCCCGGAGCGCCCTCTGAGCGCTGCCCGGAGCGCCCGCAAGGCGCGCAGATCGAAGGCAGGCGAAGCGCCCGCGAGGTCCGCATGCGAAGCGCCCGCGAGGTCCGCATGCGAAGCGCCCGCGAGGTCCGCATGCGAAGCGGTAAAAATAATATTTTTAAATTACCCACTATTAATATTATTTAAAAAAAAAAAATAACAAAACGGATGTGCAGAAGGCAAAGGAAAATCAAGGCAACGTGAATCATATCCCACTTCTGAACTGTTGGAGAACAATCCAGAAGTAGGTATTAATAAAACACTTTTAATATATTTGTACTCTAACCACGAGAGATTTAATGTAATTAGTTAATTTATAAAACTCAGTTAAACAATAGTATAGTATCAAATCATTTGACCAGGCTGCAGTTACTACCGCAGCTCGTAAACAAGGTAACGATCTAAACACCGAAGGTATTCAATAATCGTTTGAGTCTCGGTGGAGACTGCCTACCGATGGTAAAACATTCGTATTTATACAAGTTATTCCAATATGGCGTCGGGATCGAACCTTCATCAATAAATAAATTAACAATCTTTTAACTTTTGTAACAATTAATTTCAACTGTAAACGCAAAGCTGACACTAATTACCACCAAATTATCAACCTTATCGAAAATGTCGATAATATTAATTTCATAATGATATAGAAGTGTTTTTATGAAAAATTGTATATTTTTGTCCTGCTTAATCGCTTATACGTATAGTTTAAGAAGATTTTGGTTGAACTTTTTTTTCTATTTGTGAGGTACTGGAGTACATACACAGTTATACTAGCCGACAACATGTATTATGATGTTTGGGAGGATATTACTTTTGAAGGAACTAGAATTTTATTTCGCTATAATCCGCGACAACAGGAAAATCTATGTGGTACAGTGTACATCCCGCACCTACAGCCCGTGACATTCACCACACGACAAAAATCCTCCAAAACTACCCTCTACGTACGTTTCACTCCGATACCGGAGCATCTTCAGGAGATGTTGCCTCCACAATGCACGATTGTGAAGCTCACTTCACACTTATGATGGACTTCTATAAAGTAACGCCTGCTTCTATCCAAGATATTACTTTTGTTTTGGATTGTCCTTTTATAACCAATTCATCGATCATGCAATACTTGTTCAGTTCAAAGGTTGTATGAATCATCTCTATTTATAAATTGTCTCCACAATTCAATACCACAATGGATGTCTATGGATGTCCCCTACATCAGTTAACTAGATATGAATGGACTGTATCGCGTTGCTGTTTATTGAGTTGCGTGACACGCTAGTCCCTTGTTCACAATTACACTGTTTTGATGCATTCTGTTATAGTCGGCATCTCACAGATGGTCATTTTAAAGTTTTATAACTTTTCCTTTTCTAGACATTCTGATGAAAAGTCTACATGATTGTCAGATAAATCATAATGCACTCTAATACAGATGAGATATGGCCAGATATTCCAAATTGAAAGCTCATGGGGAGACGACTTTAAAGAAATATTTTACGACGTTAAAGCAGTGTACATGTGAGAAACTAGGACTAAGTAGACTGTAGAACATGATGGTATTGATGGTAGGGCTTAAAATTTGCAACTGATATGTAAAAACCAATAAAGATAAAAAGATCAAACTAACCAAAAGGAAATTTTGAGTAGTAAATAGATTGGTGGAAGGTAGTTATTCGTTTATCCAATATTATGTATAATTGGATAATAAAGCTAATATTGTATAAATAGTAGACAGGTATTACTACGAGTATTAGACGCCTACAGAATAGACTAACAATAAAACCTTGTATTCAACCAGAAAATCAGGTGAATTTTATGGGTTAGAAGAATGACATGATATTTGGTCGATTGCCAATGCGATTTTGCATACAATCGAATGGTAATCGAGAAAAATAACTCGCGTTGGATCGATTGTTGACATTATCCACTTTGTTTAATTACGTAACCTGTTTGTGAGTGACTTTATCGGTTTGGTATTTCTGTACTTTAGATCGGAATAATAAGTAATTTAAATTCTAGTATAAATGCAGACCAAGTAAAAGTGATCTAATTTTACGGGCCTTTCAGACATGCAGAATATTCCATCAGTATTAACCTTTTCTCCATCACCACCATATGCTATCCTCATAGTGAAGTATAAACTTCCCGGTACACATTAAAAGTCATACAGAAGATTTCACAGACCATCAGAGTTCCGCAATACGTTAGTACCTATCCTCTGGAACCAGTCGCACATTGGGTAATACTCCATATAATATTCGACCTAGCTTTGATAGCAGCTATCGTCATAGCAATAAACGACATCATCAGTTCGCCGTGCTGAACGTGATAGTTAGACATAAATTAGCATTACCAGCCAGATAAGAGTTACAAAGTTAGCACTACTTATATCGTCCGCTATTTTGCGTTTTATCGCCAAAATCCTGTACAATAAATCCTGTAAATCTATTAGAAAGTGTTCATGTCGAAATTTTTGGAAGGTGTTCTACTTTTAAATAACTTCAAAAAGGAAGTTCTGTATTCGACCCGTATAGAGTAAGATCCCAGAGCGATCTGACATAACATATTTACACATAGATAAAACCTTAGGTTCTCAGTAGCGTCTCATGTTCTTTGAATAACCTGCGCTCGCCTTGTGACACCAGGTAAGAAAGGTAACTATAATTTTTTTTTAAATAATTTTAAATATAATATTTTTAAATTAAATATAATATTTTTTGTGTTTAGGGGATGTTTGGTCACCACAATTTGTCTGACTAATGAAATATAACTTTGTAATAGTTACCTTAATAACTGTAAAAATTAGACATGTAAAAATAAGTAAAGTTCATTTATTTTTTGTCGAGCTTTAAAGCGTCTAACAAAAGTTTTGGTCCATGGAAAGTGTCTGACACTTATGATACTTACTATTTTAGAATAATATTCTATAAAACATAATATATACAAATCAGCCATGTAAATATTAGTTAAGTAACTCTTAGTTTCCTTCCTTACCTGGTACCTGCCCAGGTGTCACACGGCGAGCTCCAGAAGCACGCAGGTTATTCAAAGAACATGAGATGCTACTAAGAACCTAAGGTTTCATCTATGTGAAAATAAGTTATGGCAGATCGCTCTGGGACCAGTATGTATGTTTGTTAACGATTTATTTTTTCACAATAGCGCCGCCTTCAAAAACCTCCTACAATATACGGTTTTTTTTTTCATTGGCTATAAGAGTAAGTAAGAAAATTGGATGAAAGTATTTTAAAATTTATTTAACACTTTTCAGTGCTTTTGAAGTTGGTAAACTTTTTTAAAAGATTTATTTTTGTAAATATTATTAGGTCATCTTGTCGTTACGTCCTCTCGTAAGTTATCAACTAAGTAATCTTAATCTCAACTAAGTCATGAGTAAGTTCTTAAATCTCGTGACTTAGTTTTCTTCTCATCACAACATCTTATACCTACTATTCTATATTTTATCAAGATCATTAAGTCTATCCTTGGCAAAGCCTCTTTGCATTAAAAATCCAAAAATATCTCGTAGTAAAAATGAAAAAATAATAACTTATTCTCAGTCTGACCTTTCCACAGTCATTATATTCGCTTCTGCCATATCGCGGTTAGAGAAGCTCCAATAAAAGTTTTATTTCGTATTGCGTCCACATCTCGCATTCAATACTCGAGACCGAGTCATAATAGCAGTGCCATCAGTTGACGTAAGCTATTCAATAGGGAACTTTTTCACTCCAAGTCCGTTCTTTTGAAAGGAGTAACATTGATATCAGTTCTATGGGTTATATAGGAATATTTTCATTATTTTGTATGTAGTGTAATTATAGGAAGTAATGACTGGAATACTAGTTTAGTTTAGGTTATTCAAACAAACTGATGCCCGCGACTTCGTCTGTGTGGATAGTTTTTTTTTGTTTCCGCGGAAACTCTTTAATTTTACGGGATAAAAATTAGAGTTTCCGCGTAGGCTATTTGTTATTCCAGACTATGATCTATCTCTGTGCCGAATTAGATCCAGATTCTCCAGCCTTCTGGCGTGATTGAGTAACAAACATCCAATCTGAAAGATTAAAGCAACAGTTTAGCATTTTAGCATTTTCTTCGGTGTAGTCGAATTAAGTATGTATTTTGAAAACGACATGACACTATCATAATATTCTTTTGGTGAAAATCATCTTAACTCACCGTCACTGCCACTCGCTTATTTAAGTCATTAATAGCTTTAGTTAGACGCGATAAACTATAAGTACTTAAGTAACTACTTCAGGAAAGTACTATTTTGCGACCTTGTCAGCGTTGTGCGAGCGGGCGACGGTTTTTTTACCTAGCCTCGCTTTGCTTGACGTGTATAACAAACTATTTTTTTTCTCAATTATTCCGGACTTCTCAGGCTATTTTGTTACTTGTTCTGTAAAATCCGCCGTCACACGAATATTATAAAGGCAAAAATTTGTATGTTTGTTACTATTGTTAGCTTCAAGCCATTACATAATTTAAAATGTTTAGCAAATGATCTATTTTTCTGATTTTCTAAATTAAAATATTAATCAATTTAATTTTATATCTCAAATAACTTTCATTCATTACTTTTATTTTTGTTGTTGACATCGAAACAAGACGCCATGTTTAAAAAGACGCAGCGCGGCGAAAAATAAATTATAGTGGCGGTAATAGAAAAAAAAGATAGATCATTCGTTGGCAGTGGACAACGTGTGCGTGTGCTCTATTAGTTAAATTAATTAATTATATTTGAATCACTTATTAAAAGATATATAAACTAATCGTGTGAGTATTTTTCCGGCTTTATCCTGAACTTTAATAGTTCAGAAGTGGTAAGAACGTTGGAGAACACCTGGCGGTATGTACTTAGCTGTTTATTCTAATTCTATTGCATTTCTTTTACCTTCTCATGTGTACTATACTGTTTTGTGTTTCTACTATAATTATTTGAAATACTATTAGACTATTGATATAGGTGACCGATGATAACACCCAAAAATAGCAAGAAAACAACGAATAGGTAATCTGCAATTGTGAGACAAAATTGTTTTCACAACGGTAGGTAGGTATAACCATAATACGGTTAAAATTAATGATAATATTGACGTGAGAGGTTACAGACTTGCGGGTTCGATTCCCGCCGTGGAAGTGGAAACAATAGGTATCTACATGATTTGCAAACACTTGTTCCGGGATGGTAGCTGTACTCATATTTTCTGATACGACATATCACACAGTAAATAATGTTGTTTGTGCCGTGGGGTCATACTGGTTATTATTTATACGTAATTATTTATTGTTCGTATTATGCAGTATTAAAATGATATTTTTATAGTGTTTGACAGATCTCGTTATATTGATTAGGAGTTAAGTAAAAAAAAAAAAAAAAAAAACCTTACTATGTACTCTATTAACTCTATTCTTTTCTCTGTTTCTTCCCTACTTACCATCCTCGATTATATTCGCCAACCTTAAATACATAATATTATACAAAAATCTTAAATAGGCTCCACCCTAAACCATCTTCGATAAAACTAACTATGTCTTCGTCGGAGCCATCTCGCTATACACCACCTATAGAGAATCAAAAGAACACAAGACCTTCTCGTAGTAAGGATCGCTATGATCGCCCCAGCCGAAGACCACGGCCTGAAGTTAGCCCGGACCATAGGCACCGACGCAAACGTGAGACATATCGTAGTAGATCGCGGCGGCAACGATCCTCTGAAGATACTGATAGTAGTTCCTCGCGAACGAAGACGCGAAGACGAAGACGTAGAACTAAGTATCGACGACACTCTTCTGCTTCTGAATTGACTCAAAGTTCTGATTATTCTACTGATGATAGGTGCTCTCGGTTCAAGAAAGGAAAACGTCGTCGAACTGATTCTACGACTTCTGATAGCTCACTGTCATCTGAATTTGATTTAGGAAGGCCATCGCGCGAAAAATATCGGTCAAGTAAGAATAGAAAAAGACGAAGATATTCTAGATCAGAGACTAGTCGGGACTATGATGTACTAAAGAAATTGGCACGATTATTCGGTAAGACAGATCACCATTTTGAAGGGGCTCAAAATGTAATCCCTGATTTCAACCCAGACGCAAATGACCAGTCAGCTGTTAACTGGATACGTAAAGTGAATGAAACTGCTAAGATCTACAAATGGAACGACAGACAAATTATTTTTTACGCCATCCCCAAATTAGCTGGCCATGCAAAAAAGTGGTATCAGGGGCAGAATACAATTGACCTCAGCTGGCGAGAATGGCAGAAGAAAATACTTAAAGCTTTTCCTGATGATCGCAATTATGCTGATAGATTATCGGAAATGTTAGAACGGAAAAGCAGAAGAGAAGAAACATTAGAAGATTATTATCATGACAAGGCAAGACTGGTAAAGATGTGTGGCTTATCAGGACGTGATGCAGTTGATTGTATCATTAATGGAATATTCGATTTTAACATTCGGCTAAATGCCCAAGGCTCTAGTTTTAAGAAGCCATCACAATTGCTAAAATATCTTCGTCGAATCTCGAAGAGAAACATCATACCTTTTCGTAAGACTAATTTTATGGGCAAGACTGATTATAATGCGAAGAGGGGGGAGAAGCAATCATATCTAGGAACTCAGAAAGTTGCTACTGTACTTCGAGAGGGCATTCGGCAGATTCAATGTTTCAATTGTCTCGAAGTAGGCCACACATCTCGTACATGCACGAAACCTGTAAGACGATGTGATAAATGCTCGCGACTTGGACATGACAGCCAAAAGTGTGAATTAGTTAATAATATCCGCGGAAAACCCATAGTTAATACTAAAGAGAACTCTGAAAATAAAACTGAGCCTGCGCAAAAAGTTTTGAAAATCTCACCCAGTAATGAAAACAATAGCAAGTATTTTAAATCTATAACCCTAAATAATACCGAACGCTATGCGTATATTGACTTTGGTAGTCAATGTACACTAGTTCGTAAAAGTGTAGCGGACGAATGTCAGTTACCCTTAGTTAAATCTGGACTACCCTCCATTAAGGGCTTTGCTCTGGGAAGTGTGTTGCCTCTAGGCAAAACGTTCGTCAATGTTATAGTTGACGCAGTAGAAGCTGATATAGAAGCTTACATTGTTGAAGATTTTCTATTGGATACGGAGGTCCTGATAGGTCAATCCCTGACTGAATTGCCAACGGTAGTAGCGCATAAAACTAGCTCTTCTCTAAGATTATATTGTGATGATTCGGAGCTAGAAAGAGTAAATCTTTACTGTTTCCAAGATGAAACAATGCAGGTTGGCATAAATAGCTTAGATATACGGCTAGATAAAGAGTACTCGGGACCAGTTTTTGTACCGGGAAGTATCTGTATGAAACCTGATAATCAATATGTTCTACTGCAAGGGGTATACCAGCTTACTAATAGTATGGGTCAGCTTATAATTGTAAATTCGTCCAATACACCTATTTGTTTTAAGAAAAACAAGTTGATAGCTCGTGCTATTATACTACCACAAAAAGATGTGTTTCTTCCTAATATTGAGTCACTTGATGTCAAAAACATAAATGTAGACACAGAACAGGTAGATTCAGTTTCAACAGTGAAAAGTCCAATTACGATGGACATGGTTAATATCGGCTCGAAAATAAGCGAAATCGAAAAACATCGGCTAGTCTGCTTATTAAATGACTTTAGAGACTGTTTTGCACTAAATATACAGGAACTTGGCCTAACCAATATTACGGAGATGAATATTAAATTGAATGATAGCACACCAGTCACCTATAAGCCATACCGACTGCCATTTAGCGAACGGGCAAAAGTTAGGGAAATAATTGGTGAACTGCTATCGAACAATATCATAAGAGAATCACAATCAGCATACTCCAGCCCTATTGTCCTTGTACGCAAAAAGAACGGTGAATGTCGCTTATGCGTCGATTATCGAGCACTAAACAAAAAGACTGCCAAAGATAGTTATCCTATGCCAGTCATTGATGATCAGTTAGATCGACTAAGTGGAAAGTCATTGTTCACAAGCTTAGATCTTGCCTCAGGCTACCACCAGATCCCTGTGGCTGAAGACTCGAGGCATATTACGGGTTTCGTTACCCCCGATGGGCATTACGAATACACCCGGATGCCTTTTGGCCTTGTAAATGCTCCTGCCGTCTTCCAGAGCATGATCAATAAAGCGCTTGGTCCGAAACGTTTTGATTTAGCCATACCTTACTTAGATGATCTCTTATGTTCAAGTAGCAGTACTGACGAAATGTTCGACAAACTCAAATCAATTTTCGAACTGCTAAATAAAGCCAACCTTACTCTGAATCTTAGGAAATGTTTTTTTTTTCAATCTGAGATTGACTATCTGGGATTTGAGATATCGGAGGAGGGTCTAAAACCGGGTAGTAAAAAAATACAGGCTGTACAAGACTTTCCCCGACCAAATAATGTTCACCAAGTCAGACAATTTGTCGGTCTAGCAAGCTTTTTCCGGCGTTTTGTCTATAACTTTGCAAGCATTGCCAGGCCTCTGACAAAACTGACTAAGGCAGATGCCATCTGGACATGGGGTGAAGATCAAGAAGCGGCATTTCTTGACATAAAATCAAAGCTTATAGCCAAACCGGTACTAGCATTGTACAATGCTGAGTTCATTACAGAAGTGCATTGTGATGCTAGTAAGGTTGGCGTTGGTGGGATACTTTTGCAGAAACCTGATGAAGAGACACCACTTCGTCCTGTAGCCTATTTTAGTCGCCAAACTACTCGAGAAGAAGAGTTCTGGCATTCTTATGAACTGGAAACCATGGCTGTTGTGATGTCTCTGAAAAAGTTTCGTGTGTACTTGATTGGCATCGAATTTAAAGTCATTACTGATTGTAGTGCTCTACGTGCCACCCTTACAAAGCGAGACTTATTGCCCAAAGTCGCAAGATGGTGGCTTATACTCCAAGAGTATAATTTCTCCATCGAATATAGGCCAGGGCATAACATGCAGCACGTGGATGCACTCAGTCGGAACCCAATTCCTCTGTCGGATCAGGAGGAGTTAGAGGTTCTGAATATCACCACTAACGATTGGCTTCAAACTGTACAAATGACGGATCCTCATTTGAAAAACATTAAAAATATCCTAGAAACAAACGAAAAAGATCTTAAGGACATTACAGAAAATTATACTTGCCGCGACAACAAAATATACCGAAAGGTCGGGAACAAACTTAAATGGGTAGTACCACACTCCGCACGTTGGAGAATATGCCAGATGAACCACGATGAAGCGGGTCACTTCTCTTTTGAAAAGACTTTTGAAAAGATAGCCTCCGACTTCTGGTTTCCAAAAATGAAACGCTTCATTAAGAAATACGTCAAGGCATGTATCAATTGCGCATATAGTAAGGAGTTGGCGGGAAAGAGAAGTGGCTCCCTACACCCTATACCAAAAATCAGTGCAATATTTCATACTATTCATATGGACCACTTAGGCCCATTTATAAAAAGCAAACGTGGAAATTGTTACATTCTTGGTATCATTGATGCATTTAGTAAGTTCATTATTATAAAGGGCGTGAGAAATACTAAATCAAAAACAACGATTAAAGTTTTAGAAGAAGTTTTTTCTATATTTGGCCAACCTAAGGTTATCATCTCAGATCAAGGGACCTGTTTCACCTCCAGTGAGTTTAAAAATTTTACTGGCTTGATTGGTACAAGGCACGTATGTAACGCGGTGGCAACACCGCGGGCAAACGGGCAGATTGAGCGGTACAACCGCACTATTTTGAACTCTCTGGGGGCAATGAATCATGGTCGAGATGAAAAGGACTGGGATATCAATCTAGGCCGTCTACAGTGGAGTCTAAACAATACAGTCAATAAGGGCACGGGCAAGTCCCCTGCCGAAATAGTATTTGGGCAAAGGACGATAGGACAGTCAGAGGGGATTCTAAAAGGGGCTTTAGAGCAACCAGAGCAGATGACGGACACAGAAAGAGAAGAACTAAGACAAACGGTACAGGAAAATATCGATGATAATCAGGCAAAAATGAAAAAGGCATTTGATAAGAATAGGGCACCGACTAAAACTTTTCATGAAGGTGATCTAGTAATGATCCCTAACCATAACCCTGATAAAGGAAAAAGTAAAAAGTTATCCCCTAGATTTAAGGGTCCTTTTAAGGTTTCAGGTGTTTTGGACAAGGATAGATACGAAGTTTCGAGCATTGAGGGGCATTCAAATCGACCATATAAAAATATATTTCCAGCTGACCATTTAAAGCCATGGATCACAATGACTGATACGCTGCATTCGAGCAGCGATACTGGTTCTCACAGTGACGAGTCAGAGTAAATTATTCAATGTTTTATTTAGTATACTAAACCCCACCTTCCTATCCAGTCATTTACAGCCTAGGTACTGCAACAAATTGGGGTGACTAGTGATTGAGCCGTGCCATTCCCCTAGTGTGGAAGACACACGGTTGTCATCTACTGTCAAAAGGACGTCAGCCGATTGGATTTGGCTATTGAATCAGTCATCTAAATTCCCTAGTGTGAATAATCAATTAATGTTGTGTGAACAAGTGGAAAATTTACCCCTAGTGTGGTGCATATTATATGAAAGTTGGACTATATTTGTTATAAGCGTAGTACCCCTAGCGTGGTGCTTACGTAAAATGAGACGTGCTACGTACCCCTAGTGTGGTGCTGAAAATGTGACATGTGGCGTACCCCTAGTGTGGTGCTTAATGAAAAAGTGACATGCGGCGTACCCCTAGTGTGGTGCTTACGCAAGATGTGACGTGCTACGCACCCCCAGTGTGGTGCTGAAAATGTGACATGTGGCGTACCCCTAGTGTGGTGCTTATGATAAATGTAACATTCATTGTACCCTTAATGTGGTTATATGTAATATATAAAGTGTAGCTAAAATTAATTATTGATTGGTATTTTTTTTTTTGTAACTAAAATTAATTATTGATTGTTATTTTTTATGTATTTACTTAATTAAAAATGTATTATTATACAATAGTGCAAGTCAAGCGATTCAGACATTGATTATTTCTGTACCTACTACATAATATTATGTCTCGAATGAGGTGCATATTTGATAATAATAGATAAATATATACCCTACCGGTCTACTATATTAAGTACCTATGTATTTATCTTTGATTGATATTGTGTTTGATTGATCAAACGTTTATGAATATGCACCTGCTTGATCGGTATGGGGACATACCCATCTAACGAATGGCCGAGCTGAATTCGGTGATGGGGACATCCCCGCGGCAGAATGGCCGTCTGTTAGCTTCAAGCCATTACATAATTTAAAATGTTTAGCAAATGATCTATTTTTCTGATTTTCTAAATTAAAATATTAATCAATTTAATTTTATATCTCAAATAACTTTCATTCATTACTTTTATTTTTGTTGTTGACATCGAAACAAGACGCCATGTTTAAAAAGACGCAGCGCGGCGAAAAATAAATTATAGTGGCGGTAATAGAAAAAAAAGATAGATCATTCGTTGGCAGTGGACAACGTGTGCGTGTGCTCTATTAGTTAAATTAATTAATTATATTTGAATCACTTATTAAAAGATATATAAACTAATCGTGTGAGTATTTTTCCGGCTTTATCCTGAACTTTAATACTATGTTACGGAAAACTGCTAGAATTGGCTGAAAATTGAAATTGAAATTGATTATACCCTGGGTTACACAGCACTCATTAATATAAACCTTAAAAATAAGGTATTAAAGTTTAAGCCTTTTGACTTAAGAAGAATGGTGTTGATCACACGTATTCCACATTTTTACCCACTACCAAAAAGTGCTCAACGCGCCTAAAGAAGTTTTCACTTCAAAAATTGGCAGTCATAGGGACTTATTAACTAAGACATAATTTACAGCCATTTCCATTTTCTCGCAACTACTGGATCTTACTACTGGTATATTAACATTCAGGAATTTGAGAAAAAAAAACAAAAGAAAACGCACTACTTAAACGTGCTATACTTAAATTATCTTCTCTTCTCGTTGAATCTACACTGAGAACGAGTAAACTTTTGCAGAATTCATAGCTAGCAGATGTATTTACAGTGACATTTACAATATAAACGACCTTTGACGATTCGAAAATAGCGTTGGGATTAAATTTATTCCAAAGTTTATTTTACGAGTAAATCAACACACGGAGTTTTGGCGACTACTACAATAATGAAAATAAGTTATCGTAGTCCGAATTATTATTATTGTAAAGACGCGGCTTCGGCCCCGTTGGAATTCCGAAAATGCTGCCTTGTCTGTTTTATAAAAGGAACCTCTGTGAACCGGTGACTGCAGGGGCAGAAGCATTTTTGAAGTGAAAACTTCTTTAGGCGCGTTGAACACTTTTTGGTGGGGGTAAAAATGTGGATACGCGTGACAACTTCGTAACTACATCTCGCGTAGTTAAGAAGACGAAAGGTCTTAAATATAAATACAGTACATTCGTAATTAAAATTTAAATATATACGTCTATATATAATTATAATATTATTTTAAATATTCGTTTTCACTTCCATCGGCAGTCCCTGTGATTGCCAATTTTTTTTATTCCACTACAATTTAGTAACTACATCGTAACTACATCTCGCGTAGTTAAGAAGACGAAAGGTCTTAAATATAAATACAGTACATTCGTAATTAAAATTTAAATATATACGTCTATATATATATACATATATATAATAAAAAAAATATATATAATTACATATTATATATATTTTTTTTTATTATTTTAAATATTCGTTTTCACTTCCATCGGCAGTCCCTGTGATGGCCAATTTTTTTTATTCCACTACAATTTAGCCCTTGACTGCGTTCTCACCTGATGGTGAGAGCTGATACAGTCAATATAGTAGTGGGCTTCTACCTGTTAAGAGTTGTCATATTAAAATTAAACCCATACCGCAAGTCGCAGTCAAGGGTTATAGAGCTAGATCCTGCGACGATCAGACCTTCGTTTCATTATTAAAGCTGAAAGTTTTTCTATTTTATTTATTTATATGAAGTTTGGATCGCGGTTGCTTTGGAAGGTATCGGGTAGAAAAGGTGGCACCTCAAATTCGTTAAAGTATTAATCTCCGTTTTTTTATATTTTTCTTTGGAACAATATTAGAAACCACGTTGTCCATTGTCAGACACTTAGTACGATTGCAACCCCCTGTCAGACACTCCTATATTATAAAACAACAGGGTGTCTGACAGGGGGTTGCGGACCATTACGTTATGTCAAAAAAAGTTATTTTACTTACATTTTGTTCAATCTCTAGATTGCATGAAACTACGTTAACAGTCTAATAATGGCCAAAATATTTACACACCTTTGATCTGCTTTTAACTGGGCTCGTTCATCTAATGGCTTATGGCTCTATTTTTAGTCTCTCCTCTAATACTGTATCGATGCTATCCGACGTTTAATCTAAGTTGTTTATTTAGTTTTCACTGTTGCTTTAATAGTTTTGACGACCTCCCTGGCGCAGTGTTGAGCGCTGTTGTCCTAACGTGCGGAGGTCCCAGGTTCGATTACCGGCAGGGTCAATTTGGTAATTTATAATTTCTGAATTCTCACTGGTCTGGCCTGGTTCTTCTTCGGCCGTGGCTAGTTTCCACCCTACCGGCAAAGACGTGCCGCCAAGCGATTTAGCGTACGGTACGATGCCGTGTAGTCAGGGATCGAACCCGGGATCTCCGCACTTTAAGACAACAGCGCTGAACACAGTGCCACGGAGGTTAGTTATGACGATTGCAATCACCTCTGATAGGCCTCACTCTTTCGCTAAATGCATTGTTGAAGCAAAAATACCACAAATTCAGCAAATCACAACAATTTAGACCAGTCGAGCAAGAATACTACTCATAATTTATTTCCGACCTTGTCCTCGACATCTGCACTTAACAATTAAAGGCCGGAAGAGCGCCATTACTAATTGATGCGATTACAGACAACATAGTTCCAAGCTTTCGCAAGTGCCACAACTTTCAACCGGAAATTGGGGACGGGATTTGTTGGAACAGAACAAAAATCTAAATCCAGACCTGGTCCTCCGTCGAATTTGAAATCTTAGAAGAGAAATTCAATGTTTCAGCATCCATAAATTGACATACGATAACATGAATCGAGCGTACCTACTAACTAGTTTTTCAGTTTGAACATATTATATCGACTTATATAAACACTAGACTAGATGATGCGATACTAGCGACTTCGCCCGTGTTAAGATTTTTTTATTCCCGCGGCAACTACTTAATTTTCCGCCATGAAAAGTCCATGTCCTTTCCCGGGATTCAAACTATCCCTATGCCAAATTACATCAAAATCGGTTGAGCAAGTGGTCAGTGAAAGCGTAGCAGACAGACAGACGGACAGACACACTTTCGCATTTATAATATTAGTACGGATTATTATATCCGAAAGACGTCCCCTACAAGAAGTAGATTTTAGATCTTGAAAGACTTGCACAAACCACCGTTTTGCGAAGTTTATGATCAATTTCCCTGCGACTCTTGATGTTTCCATCTAGGGGGGTCTTCCAACAAAATGTATTTTTAAGTGGCCGGGTCACTTGGACACGTACCTTGTGTAGACAAGAATTGCGTAATTTACGGAATATGGCGTGGATAAAAATAATGAATTCAAATTTATGTCTTACTTTCCATCCTCCGCTACATTAACAAGTAAAGAAACAGATGCGCTTAAATTAAAGACGTCATTCCACATCTTAAAACTTGACAATCCACAAGCATACAGCTCATAGCTTCTTCCCGCTATTAAAGCAGAAATTTCTGCCGCGCTTTGCATTTATGAATCGCATAAATTCCCGCAGCGTCCCGACATCGTGGCAGTAAACGAATGCAAGATTCGCGGAATTGCAACGTTGCCGCATGCCAAGACAGTTTTGTTCCAGAAAAAACTTTAGGAAATATCTTGCGTATTTTTAACGTGGTACAATTTATGCACTCCATATATTATTTCGAAAGGCGCTGGAAACGATTTTACTCAGAAAACTTTCTTACAGCGGTTATCTACTTGAAAACTCTTGAGAGACGCAAAATATAAGTATGTAAAGATTAATTCGGATGTAATTTATTGTTTTGTTTTAACATTTATTTAGCAAGTATTTAAGATATACTTTTAAAATTAAGTAAAAGTTTACTTCATGTAGCTTAAAATTAGGGACTCCATGATCAATTGTTTTGAAAATAATACAACACGTGAAAATTTACGGAAAGTAATCAAAACTCATAATGGACTAGATTTCAATTACAGACAATTATAATAGGATTGAAGCCTTGGTCTAGGTGGCAATTACATCAATGTGTTTTAAAGTCATAGACATGGGTAGTAATTTGCATATAAATTAACTCATACGAATAAAACAGGAGTTTTATGAATCCAGTTGCCTATACTTTAATAGGAAAATTTACTTACAAATTGCTTACAAAATAAATAAATTTTCAATGATGAAATTCTATTTCCATTGCCCTTTTCAAGTACGTACGGGTGGTTGTTGAAAAAGTCTTCTCTTTGATGTTTTAATCTGTGTCCGAGTTTATTTTTATCGAGACCATTCATACACGCGTACGGATCAACGACCTCTAATATAAAATCAAACGTATGCCGAATTTAACTATCAAAAATTTTTTTATTTTTTTTTTATCCACTACAAGTTAGCTCTTGACTGCGATCTCACCTGATGGTAAGTGAAGATGCAGTCTAAGATGGTAGCGGGCTAACCTGTTAGGGGCATGGCAGTTATATTAAACCCATAGGGGTCTATTCGATTACAACACGGCATTTTACCGGAACGCTAAATCGCTTGGCGGCACGTCCGGTAGGATGGTAACTAGCCACGGCCGAAGCCACCAGGCCAGACCAGGAAAATTTCACAAATTATTAATTTCCAAACCCTGCCGGGGATCAAACCCGGGACCTCCGCACGTTAAGGCCACAGCGCTCAACACTGCGCCACGGAGGTCGTCAAAATATACGTCATATACTTGTCCCTTCATAACAATTCTTATATATTAGACCATTTTTAAGTATTTGTGTGTTACATGCCTAGCTACTATATGGCGTATATTGCTGACCATTCATGTATAATTTTGATCCCATCAAAAACATAAATGTAAAATGAGAGCCAAGTTCAAAATTGTGATAAATATGCCTTGGTTGTTGACTGCAGCGACAAAAGAAGTGAGATCTAAATGGGTGCCAAGTTCAATGGTCAGTCCTGCAATTTATTTATCCCATCAAAAACATAAATGTGAAATGAGAGGCAAATTCAAAATTGTGATATATATGCCTTGGTTGTTGACTTCAGCGACAAAAGAAGTGAGATCTAAATGGGTGCCAAGTTCAATGGTCAGTCCTGAAATTTATTTATAACAACATATAATATTTTATAACAACTTAAAATATCATTTCTTCTTATAACTTAGTATAAAATGTTGAAGACTAAGGCTTTGGCTTGGCTAGTTTTCATATACGAATTATAGCCTTCACAAGTTGTAAAGCTGTAAGTTTTTATTTTATTCTTCCGAAAATTTGGCTAGCTGGTAGAAACTGTACTTTTAGGTACCTACTTAATAATAATTCGTATATGGAAACTAGCCAAGCCAAAGCCTTAGTCTTCAACATTTTATACTAAGTTATAAGAAGAAATGATATTTTAAGTTGTTATAAAATATTATATGTTGTTATAAATAAATTTCAGGACTGACCATTGAACTTGGCACCCATTTAGATCTCACTTCTTTTGTCGCTGAAGTCAACAACCAAGGCATATATATCACAATTTTGAATTTGCCTCTCATTTCACATTTATGTTTTTGATGGGATAAATAAATTGCAGAACTGACCATTGAACTTGGCACCCATTTAGATCTCACTTCTTTTGTCGCTGCAGTCAACAACCAAGGCATATTTATCACAATTTTGAACTTGGCTCTCATTTTACATTTATGTTTTTGATGGGATATCATTACTTTTTGTACAGAAATTATTGAACTCAATCTCAAACTCAAAACATATTTATTCAAAATATGTACCTACAAAGTACACCTTCTGAACGTCATGCTTACAGAGCATAAGAGGAGGAGTGATAATTAACTACAAATATTTGAAATTATATATATGTACTTATAATATAACATTACATAATCAGCCGCTGTAACAATTCATACCAATGCCTTGCTATCATTCAAATAATCCTTTACACTGTAATAGGACTTTTCTATTAGTTTAGTTTACGTTTTACATTAGTAGGTACTTATTATTCGGTTTAAGGTCAGTGTGTCACCCACCAGTAATTCTATTGTACGACTCATTGTACAAGATAATTAAAGACGAGAATTCTCAAGAAAAATATATACAGCCGGTTTCTGAATTGAGAATTTCATGTTGAGTCGGTCTCAAAGACTTCTTAAGTGTGTCTTAAGAACGACTTAGGCAAATTATTGTTTCTGAATTGATATTGCGTAAGGTTTGAGAATTGGAGCTTGCAAATTTTCAAATTTGATAGTTTCGAAACTTAAATCTCTGCTTAACAGCAAAATTGCGTTTCAGAGCGCATTTGACAGTGCTCAAAGCTCTCCTTTCTCAGAGTTGACAACGTAATAGATGAGTGACGGATTTCAGCTACTTAAACTTTACTCTCGTTTGAACCTTTGTAAAAAATCCATTTTTTGCACAATGTCCAGTGAAGATTCTTGCCTGTACAAAGACAACCACACAGGAGACAAGTTATTAGAAATCACCCATTGTTTCTTTCAACAACAAACAATTTAACGACCGATTCCGCTTTTCGAAGGAATCTGTAACATTTGTTTTTGGCAAAATAAAGACCAAATTACCCGCAAGAATCCAAAGGTGCGACTGCATTCCGCCAATGTTACAACTTCTAATAGCATTGCGGTATTACGCAACTGGCAGTTTCCAGGCCGTCGTAGGAGACACGGCGAACGTAAGCAAAGCAACTGTGTGTCGGGTAACCGATAGAGTATCCAGTGCTATAGCGATGCTAAGGGCACAATACGTGCAAATGCCTTCTGCTCAAGAACGATCAACAGTGGCTGCAGGATTTTATGCGATAGCAGGATTCCCTAGAGTAATTGGTGGTGGTCTCGGTGGCATCAGGGCAGAATTGTTTAGAAATAGAAAAGATAACTTTTCAATAAATATCCAAGCCATATGTGACGCTAATTTGAAAATAAGAAGTATCATCGCCCGTTGGCCATGTTTTGTCCATGATACAACAATTTGGAATGATTCTCCACTTGCTGCTCAGTTTGAAGATGGAAGATTTGGGTCATATCTAATTTTAGGAGACAGTGGATACCCATGTCTAAGGTACATCATGACGCCATTTTTAAATCCTACCACTTCAGCACAAGAAGCATATAACAGAGCACAGATTACTACTAGAAATACAATTGAGAGATGCTTTGGAGTTCTGAAGAGGCGTTTCCCCTGTCTTCATTCCGGGATATTGAATAGAAATAAAAGTTTTGTTTTTGAAATGTTTTTTTATTAAAAAAATAACAAATTTAAATATTTCTTTAGAGGGTCATTAAAACTTATAAAAATTTCATTCTTTTTTTTAAGCATCTCTGCAGATTTTTTATGCATACATTGCCTTCATTCTTCTTTGTTTTTTTTTTTTGCCTTCAGTCTGGAACGCAGCTCATGACCTTCCCCGGGATATAACCTATCCCTGTACAAAATTTTATCAAAATCGGTTGAACAAATGGGCCGTGAAAGCGTAGCAGACAGACAGACAGACACTTTACTAGTATGGATATTAGTATGGATTACTAAGTAGAAATTAAAAAATGACATTATCACATTATCACCAGATGTTGTGGCGATAAGTGAAGATTCACTTATCAGCTCATCTTCGCTTTGGTCCTGAAATAATAAATTATGTAAATGACTAATTAATACTAAAAAAACACGCGGGGACACGAAATACCTCAATCCACACGGACAAAGCCGCGGGCATCAGCTAGTATAATATAAAACACATAAATATGCCTGTTATTCAAAGAAAATATTGACATTATTCTAAGTTTGATGGTTGGATTTTATGGAATTTGTAAGTAGTCAGGTAAGTATGTCTTGTGACTAGGTGAATAGAATACTCGACGAATTTTTATGCACTCTCTATTTTTAGAGTTACATGTACGAGTACGTACCTACTAACTACGAATTATGGCCAAAGAAATCCACAAGATATTATACTGAACCAAAACGGAGTAAAGCTGGCCTACGAGCAATACAAGGGAATCCTTACTAATATTATAAACGGGGAAGTTTGTATGTATGGATGTATGGACGTTTGTTATTCTTTCACGCCAGAACGGCTAAACGGATCTGGATGAAATTTGGCACAGGGATAGATGGTCTGGAATATCACATCTAGGTTACTTTATACCAGAAAACCTTAATCCACGCAGACAAAGTCACGGGCATAAGCTAGTTGATATATTAAAAAATATTAGGTACTACTTACTTATATACGAATGCGAGAAGATTTGCTTTCTCCTCGTAACTGAAATAGGGAGATCTTTTTTTCTTGTTTCTTTCCATTTTATACATTTTAATGAGAATATTAGCCAAATGAAAACAAATTCGACATAATATACAAAACCGACGTTTGTCAAACTGGCATAATTTGATACGCTTCATTCTATAAAGCGATGATTTAAAATCGACGACAAAAACAACGATTTTTATGATTTAAAAGCTTGAAAAATTTGAAATGGATTATTCTTTAAATAAAATTGAACAAAATCTATTTTTTTGAGTTATATTTAATAATAAAATTTAACAAAATTAGAAAACAATTTTATTTTCGGTTAATACCGGTTTTCGTACGTGTAACGAACTTAAGTCTTAACTAAAGTCTAGAGCAAAGCTTAGCTGATTTTTGCTTAACATAAACGTCAACAGTATTAAAATAATACGGCTTTAAGCAATGGTAGTATGCCCCGTGTCAGAGTTTTGATCTATACTTAGGTAGATCAGAAAAATGACGATTTTTGTACGTTTATATCTAAATAACCATTTGAGGTGTGCTTATGAAATTTGGAGCACATATGTATCTCACGGGTCTCAATATATGCGCCAAATTTGACATGTTTATGTGAAATAGTTTTTGAGTTATGAGGGGGTCAAAAGTGGCTCCAAATGGTTCGTGTAATATTACACACGGTGCTGCTCGCCAGTTTTTTTGAACTTTGGCTGGACACGCTTCCGCGTGTCTTGACCCACTATCCGAGATTGACGCGAGACAGTAAAGTGTTAATCAGCAAGATATTGCCTATAAATGCAGCTAATTAATTCTAAATCTCCAGTCGTTCTGGTAATAAGCCTAATTGCTATCCGACCACGGACCTGGTTTCTGCCTGCCGAACTGGATCAGCAATAAAAGCTAAGGCCCTGAACGAAAATATCGCCGAAAGACCTTCTGGAGGTCATCGCGAGTCGCGGTAAGTGATCTAAGTAGTAAATGTTATTTATTTTGTGAGAAATGTTAAAACTTTCTCAAGTAATAAACTTCAGTTCGAGTACTCGTGCTGTTTTCTTTATAACCACCGAGTGCTTGGGAATAACAGCTTTTAATCAATGTTAACGTAGCACGTATGGTTCGCGCGCGAGTTGAATGCAGAGCTTATGTATGGTGACACATAAAAAGGTCTGCATTCAACTTGCGCGCGTACTATAGGACAACTTGTGTCACTTATGATACGTCAAGCCTCTACTACCGGTTCGGAAAATTGATTCTGCTGAGAAGAGCCGGCAAGAAACTCTTAACTTGAAACTTGTTAACTAGATCGATTTTTACTACAACTACTCATCATTAAATAATTCGCTCATCCATCGATGGATTACACACAAATGTCTAAACTAAATTATCAAATTTACAAGACCCGATGTAAAAACAGAATAAATGACGGAATTTAGTTAATTAAAAAAAGACACTACATAATGTTGTTCCCTCTCATTACAACATGGCTGTTAACCGGATTTTCCCGGCAGTATGAAAGCTCTCGTCGACCCATTTCCAGCAAGTCACGGGCTGTTCGTTTGCCAGCACTCGACCCCGATATAACGTCAATTCATCAATATTTTGTCATCATTTTTTGCGCCAACATCACCAGGTCATGCGTGCTTCCTTTACGACGGGAAATTTGCTATTTCTCTTGGAACATTACATTGGACCATGTCAATTTTGTCAAGTCAAAGTTCAGGCTTAGTTTTAGTCAGTAGTACCTAGTCATATTATGTAATTAGCCGAAACATTTAAAGAATCCCCAATTTCAAACTGAGTTTTGACTGAATGATTTTAGTATTAGTTAAACTCATGAATGAAGATACATAAAGGAAATATTTGACAACTTTACTTACCTACTTAAATTTACATTATTTTATTCGAAAAAATAATATTAGTTACTTATTTGATTTTTAAAAAAAACACAAATATTACTGCCGACTACTTGTAAGGTAATAAATTTCACCAAGAATAATTTTAAACAGAGCCAATGTCGTGTAGCTGCTATAGCGTCAATCCACCACCACCACTACAGCCCATTAAAGTACCACAGCTGGGCACAGGCCTCCACTCTCATAGCATCAATATCCAAGAATATTAACAACCAGGTTTACATCTCAAACAGAACTGCAGTGGAAGCAAACAAACAATCGCAACAACAAAATAGAACATGGAGAATTGAAACGAATGAAACTGATAGAAAAAATGTGACACGACGGCTGAGCATTCTAGCTTGTAAATCGTGCTTTACAATCGTGCATTGTCGAGTCAACATCTGCTGAAGATGCTACGATATCGGAGTGAAACGTACGTTGAGAAAAATTTGGAAGATTTATGTGGTGTGGTGAATATTGCAAAATACACAGTACTCAATACCCACATAGATCCACCTATTTTTAGTTATTGATTTATTATTTCAAGTTCTTTCGCTATCATGGACTTTCGCAAAATAACGCCTGCTTCTATCCAACATTTTAGCTGAACCTTAGAAAAAGTCTGAGGTTTTATTGTGTAGGTACGTCGTGTTAATTATATTCATCTATCAATGTCAGCATTGATGGATTACATTTAAGTATATATATCGCAGGAGTTAGAATTGTTTCATTTCCTAAGATAATAGTTACAACAACGTGACAAAAAGGAAGCGATAAGAAAGTTTTACTGTTTCAACTGAAATAATTCCAGCAAAGCTTGAAATGTTCTTAGTACTTTAATTTAAAACTTTATTTGATACTAGATGATGCTCTCGTCTTCGTCTGCGTGGAGTAAGGTTATTTGATTCCTACTTATTTAACGGGATAAAATCTCGTGTATTTCCGCTATCTCCATTCCAAATTTCAGACAAATCGGTTCAATACGTATGGCGTGAGTAAGAGCAATAGCTCCAGAATAGCTCCTAAAATCACATCATGGTCTCTGCGATACAGGTTCCCTAGTGTGGAGACCAAAGTTGAGAGTGAGAAAAAAATTACTGTAAACCTTACTGGCAATCAACATATATATATTTTTTTCTGAAATCCAAGCTAGCTGTCTATTTATTTATTAATCCTTCTGTTTTACCTTAAACCAATATAGAAATACTGCCAGAAATACTTAAATAAGTAACTTCAAAAACGAATACATGAAATGCAAAAAGCTGTCACAAAGACTGACACAATCCAAAGAGTTATTTTTATGAAAAAAAATAGAATATGGAGAATTGGAACGATCCGAAAAATACCGGAGGCATAATAATTCGTACCTTACTGGAACTTTGGAAATAGTCTAGTTTTGTTGTGAGCTGACATTGACGAATGAATATAGAGAAATGGTTGAAATTGACGGTATTTTCAATGGAGAAGGTAAGTAGTAAATGTGTTATTAGTAGTGTTAATTATACATTCGGTTTATGTCAGTGGAGTTGGCAAATAAAAATCAACTACACTATCAAACAGAAAATATTGAAATAAATTGTTCAGCCATCACTGAGGATGTACCTAATTTGGACGAGGATTAAAAAAGTCAAATAAGTACTTAAATACAAAGTTAAAAACATTATAAGTATGTACTTACTTTGTTACAGTTTAACTGAGTATAAATAGTCAATCAAGAGTGAATAGGCATCATCTAGGCTAGCGCGCTCCACCTTAGGCTGCATCACCACTTGCAAGCAAGTCTGATTGCAGCCAAGCGCTAGCCTATATATATGTATTTAAAAAAATAAGTAAGTAGGTAGGTAATGACTAGATTGAGGCTTGTAACTTCTTAGCGTGGATTTGGGTTTTTAAAATTCCTTGATGTTCAGGTACTAAAAGCGATAACTATGTCAAAAATCAAAATCACTCGAACGGATGGGCCGTGAAATGGTTACAGACAGACACATTTTGCATTGAAAAAACTAGAAATTTAATTCGCTATAATCCGCCACTGTAGGGTTTATGTGGTGTGGTGAATATCGCGGGCATCAAATTCAAGATACGCACTGATCAGATACCACATAGATTTGCCTTCTGTGGCGGATTATAGCGAATTAAATTTCTAGTTTTTTCATTGTCATGGACTTCCGCAAAGTAACGCCTTCTTCTATCAAACATTTTCCATTTATAAAATTGAATTGTTTAAAAGTAAATAAGTACTTACATATAAATAATTTCTCAATTTCTAATACTTCCAGCTTCACTTAATTCCCCAACCGTTGAGGTGTTAAAGCAAAATATTTCCACACAATACCCGCCGCCTTACCGCTGAGCCTCGAGAAATGGTATGGGGGTTTTATTGAGCTGACATTGATAAATGAATACGCCTGTTATTAAAGCACGTTTAATGCCTACAGCGGCTATACAGAACGTAGCTTGGATTCAGAAAATGTATTTTATGGTTTTTATGTCGTTTTAAATAACGTTGAATGTATTAGTTTTAGTTAAGTAAGTAATTTAGTTAAGTTAGTTTTTTTAGATTATGCTAAAAGAAAAAGATTAGGTTAACAATAACATTTTGTTTTAGCAATTATGTGTTTAGTAGTTTAGTATTAAGTATGTGATATAAATGCCGTTAGATTTTGATGACATCATTCCTATGCCACAGAATACTTTACAGAGTGACTTATGTCCAAAAGAATCGATTTGTTGGTAAAACAAGTTTTCAATTTTCTTAGCATTAGTATTCGTTACAAGGTTCTTGCTCCATAAGCTACGTTTACTTAGTTTTTTTTAAATAATAACAGTATATATGGAAGGGTATATATAAATATAGTAATAATTAACTTAAAATATTATGCTCAAAGAAAAATGTAAATAAAGTTTCCTTTAGCAATTATGACACTCACTACTCCATTAGAATGACGTTAGGTTTAAGTGACATAGTCTACTTTTAGTTTTTTTAAGCAGTTAGGGACCCCTTCAGGCTACTTATGAATTTTTTCATTCGGTAGCGAATCGAAAGTTGCCATGTTTTGTATTATAATCAGTTTATTTTAAGCCGATGCGGCAAATTGTCCAACAACGCTCCTCTGCCCTACCACCGAACGTTGGAAATAGTCAGAAGTTTTATTGTAGGCTGACAGTGATAGATGAGTGCGCCTGTTCTGTTAATAAGGCTCTTTTAATACAATACCTACCTTACTTAGATTTGGAAAATTCCTTTTAAGGGTAGTTGTTTCAGTAAGATTCATAGTCACTTTGCAAATGTATGGCTGACAAATTGTCTATAATCTACTAAATAGAGTAAAAAGCTACATCCAAAAAATACAATATCAACTCAAAAATAGGAAATGACCACCTGAATTTTAACCTTATTTTAACTAATAACATGAGTTAGATATATATATTACCAAATAGAACTTAAGCATTTGAATATTTGTATTCTAACCAAAATTTAGGTTTCGGCAAATATAACACTTACTAAACGATTATTGTGAACATATAGTATTTTTGGCCTTCAAATATTATATTATTTTGGTAAGAAAGCTTACTTAGGGTCTCAAAGTATTTTTGGTGGCTGTTGTATTTTAATCTCATAATAAATACCACGCGATCGAAGCCTCGAATAATGCTCATAAAATTTTAAATAGTTAAACGACTAACAGAAACCATAAAATTACATCATTATTAAGTATTTCATTCCAGGCATGAGCCATGCTAATACTAGCACGACGTCAACCCAACTTTTAGATTTCTTAGGAATTGTCAGAACTAGTTACTTGCTTATCCTTTTTACCCACGGCGGAACGGAGACGGTATATGTGTTTGCCCTAAGAGGTTGTGCGTTGGTTTGTAACCATTTTCCGCGAAAAGCGTCGCTAGAACGGAGGCTACTTAGTAAGCGTCGCGTGGAGCACCTTCCGGGATGATGGACTGACGATATAGTGCACCGGGAAGCCACGGAATGAGGAAGGCTGAGGTGACGGTATACATGTCACCGTAAGATCTCAATTAATTTAAGGTTTACAATTTCGCGAGTTAGATTATAATCTAACGGTTTTTACAATCTTACGGTGACATACACACGTTTACTTGGGAACGCCCGTGTTAAACGGTGCTCGTTGATACGAGGATGACATGAACTAAGCATATTGCGTTGCTATCATCTGTGTTAGGTACCTATAGCAGATATTTTTATTAAAACTGTATTGCACAGCCTGCCCTCCCAATGGGCAATAAAATTGTAATCGTTTGTCAAACGGATAATTGGGTATTTGACTACTAGTGAGATAAATTATGTTTTAATAATAATTATTTATAGGATCTCCCAAAAGTCGTAATATCCACGTCCCCTGCTAGTTTTATTTTGAATAACCATTTTAAACTATCGAATAAAATTAAAAAAAGTGCGTCGAACTTCGATGACGCACAACTTAAAATTTCATACTAGTCAAATACACAATTTGACCTGTTTATGGAGTTCATAGATGCCTGCACGTCAAAAAGCACGTATGAACTTCTTAATCAGTTCGAGTATTTACTTCTGATTACATTTTGCTTAGAAAATTGGGCCTCAGAACTAAATACAAAGCAGAATAGGCGGATTCTGCTTTGTAGAATAGGCGGACCTCAAGCTCGAGAGCCTTAATAAAAAGGATTATAATATAAGTTTGACATAAAGTAACAGACGATTCCCACTCGTTTAAAATTTAGTTATTGCATTATTCAGGACTCGTTCCATTAAAATAAAAACATGGCAGCAAATCAAATAAAACAATGCAAAGTATTATGCATGCGAATTGTGAATGAAGTCGAAACAATAGATTTCCAAGTCGAAGTAAATTAAACATTCTCGTACGTAACCGCCCAGTTGAGTGGTAAATAATTGAAAAAAAAGTGGTATGATGTAATTTACCCATAGAGATTCAATTAAAGCAAAGAATGTAGGTAAATTAGTTTTTTTTATTGTGAAATAATAATATATAATATATATTGTTTTTGTTATTTAGTGAAAACTTCTTTAGCCGCGTTGAGCACTTTTTGGTAGGGGGTAAAAATGTGGATTCGCGTGACAGACATGTACGCGAACAGCGACATGCTCGCGAACACCTACATGTTCGCGAACATCGACATGCTCGCGTGGTTACGAAGACTAAAGGTCTTAAATATTTAAAATATACTGCATTCGTAATTAAACTTTACTGCCTTAGTTTTAAGGTTAATATTTTAATTTTTTTTTAATGTTCGTTTTCACTTCTATCGGCAGTCCCTATAACTGCCCATTTTTTTTATTTATAGACTAGCGCTTAGCTGCAATCAAACTTGCTCGCATGGGGTGGCTGTTGCTGTAGCCTAAGGCGGCGTTCCGCTTAGGCACCAGCTTGCCTGGAGGATGCCTATTCACTCTTGATTTGAAGATACCAATATCAAAAGCGGAAGGGAAAACAGAAGCCAGAAGGGCATTTCATTTTCTAGCCGTTCGAATTAGAAACGAGGAAGCGAATTTCTTTCAAAGCGTCCGTGGAATTTCGACTATATACGAATGCAAACTTCCAACATACTACTAAGTAAAAAAAAGTATTTTAAAAATTACTTACTTATGTAGAAAGTTAGAGAAATCATTGAGTAGCCAATTAGCCTGTTTTTCTTATCTCAACGGTCAACACTTTCTCATTGATAGTTAGTCCTCTTTCAGTGATAGGACAACGTTCCAATATCTTTGAACGGACGGCGACCTCGGGCCGGGTGCCTCTTACAATATTACTAACCACATGGGCTGTCGGATTGGCATATAAAAAATTATCTCATCGTAACTCTAGCACGCGATATTGACACATGTTTCGTATTTACCCGCAATGTTGGTCAATTGCAGCCTTGCAACCGGTTGCACATCGTCGATAAGGTCCTTATGGACAAGTCTCAAGTACGTGCACTTACTTGTTCTGAATTTGCAATAAAAACACGTTTGGTTAGGTTGGCAGCTAGAATAAGAAATCACTTGCTCCATTTTTTTTTTCGAGTGAAGGTAAGGACCTCCACGGAACACGGTCTGCTGCTTCATGTGCGATCATCCATCTTCGGGGATCTTCTAGAGAGGGCGAGGTCGCCATTCCAGGACTTCGGACCTGTCTATCAGTTTAAGACCCATCTATTTCCACTTCAGCTCAGGAATCCATTAAATATAATCTATATATATGTCACCGTAAGATTGTAAAAACCGTTAGATTATAATCTAAGTCGCGAAATTGCAAATTGTCGAAAGATTACAATTTAACGCATTATTTTTCGGTAGATTGTAATCTGTTAGTTATATTAACCCGATCGAACGTGCCTGTTTATTTATGTCGAACCCTAACCTAACCTACAAGAAACAGACAAGAAAACGTAAATACAATTTACGAATATTTCAAAAATTGACACTCAGAACATTGAACGGTTCACAATCTGTCGACAGTTTACAATATCGCGAGTTAGATTATAATCTAACGGTTTTTATAATCTTACGGTGACATATATATACTTTAGCTTTTTTACGCATGCATTTCTGATCCCGATCATTTGATCATTCATCACGTAGGTACATACAGTACCCCTTGAGTGACTGTCAACTTATTGCATTTGACCTATTAATGCCAGGCACCAGGAGCATAACTTAGTTACAACTTAAGACGTTAACGATTCCCATCTAGCGTCGCGGCAATTACCGCCCCCCATTTAGCCCGAATTGCAGAGATGATGATGTAATTGTCTGCCATAAAGTGTTTATGCAGTAATTTTGGCAGACATCAAGATATCTACTCAGATAGATTACAAAGGGCCAAAGATAATAACTTCCTTATAGAGTACCGAGTTAGCAACTTCAACATTTGCCGTAGATAACTTTACAAATCATTTATCATCTACTCTACAAATCATGGATCGCACAAGACACGGTTTGTCAGCTTTAAACCAAAATTTTACAACGGGAATATTATTTTAAGCAACCCATTTGGCTTTTGTGGTGGCCAAAGATAAAGTAACTTTAACTGCTTGATATGCAGCAGTCATTTCTTCGAAAAATATTTATTTAGAGAAATTTATTTTGCAGCTGAACAAAGGCATTACCATGTTGCTGAGGTATAAAGTCTTTATAGGATTTTGGAAGAAGGCCGTAAAACTAAAGTGCAGTGAGTGGGTTTAGTAGTTACTGACAGACCAAATAACTACTGCAGTGCTGTAGTTATTAAGTAACTTTACTATGTAGCGACTCATAAAACTCAAAGAACATTAGCTATTCAGAGATGAATTCTAGTTGACTTCTTAAAATAATATAGTAATAGTCATCTTGAAATAAATGTGATGTACATCACCACTTTCTTAATTAGTTTCAAGCATATTAATAATTATAAATTTGGAAGAAAACACCATGGTTTCCATGTAAATAATTAATAATTATACCTATTTATTTATTCATCATATCTTAAGTTTCCTTAAACGTTAGCTGTTTATTACTGACTAAACATAATTTAAGTCATAGCGTAAGTTTTGACTTAACAAAATCCTTGAACATTTTGTTTGTTGCAACATGTTTATCTGCTAATAATACAAAAATACATTTATGATGTTTTATATAATACATTACGATGAGGCAAATGACACGCTATTGATAAATTTTCATGGCCATTGACGTATTTATCATACATTCATACCCATTTACGATTCGAGTGTGTTACTTGTTATAAACATAAAGAGTTTTTACTTTTTACCTTAAATCATTTAACACAAATTATCTTTTCACTTGGTGGCTTGATTTTGTATCAGACAATTCTTATTTTATCCTGTAGCATCTGAAAAAAGGGGATAAAGTATAGCTCTTCCAACAAAATTTACGGTAAGTAACGTTTTCTTGTAGGTGTCAATTTTTTTAGCAAGTTACTGACTCAGTCAATGGTTACTAACTAAAGTTAGAGCTACTGAGATATTAAATAAAACTACAATACCAAGTGAAGTTAACCTCTAATCTATTACATAAAAATGATAATAGTCTAACAAACAGACGCCGTTGCCGATAATAATTATTGGCGGCCATCTTTGCGGCGTGGATGACTCATGCGCCCACGCACGCCAGACAACTAACTGCCTACGATAAAGTTTCAACTTTCAAGTTTCAAAGCAAGGTTTTGCCGGCCGGCTTATAGACCGGTCTGCAAGAGGAATTTCGTTTGCCAAATTTGAGGACCGCGGTTTGACTTTTATGTATTCTTAAGGTCAAAAACCCAAAACAGGCTATTCTTGGCTCCTCTAAGTAGGAAACGGATGAACGTTTTTTTGCAAAACATATGCAAAATTGTAATCTAACCAATAATTTTATAAAATACTAGATAATGACTACGTAAGTTAGTGCGGATAAAGGTTTTCTTCATTGCCGAGGAAACTCCTTAATTTTCCGGGACAAAATGAAGCCGTGTTAATTCAGATTTCAAAGAATGAGCTATCTCCATTTCAAATCTCAGCCAAATCGGTTCTTCGAGGCATAAAGAAGTCAGAAATATACAAACCTTCAAATAGCCATTTTATAATATTACAGTAACGTTAGATTTAAAATGCAGCTAAGCAAAGACTTTACAGTTGTGCTAAAAAGCTAACCCAACCTAAAACTGCAATTTCATGAAGTAGGCTGTTTATGAATAGTTAGGTAAGTATTTATATCGGAGCCATGAAGCGCGGGTAGTGCAAGCAAAAAATTATGGAACAATGGAGCTATTGTTTTTTCATTGACGTCATCAGATTTTATAAGCGGTATTTAAGTAATGTTTAAAAAATACAAGATTGGCTTGCACTTAATGACAGTGGCTAATGGAAAGCTATGTATGATAAGGTCTAGGTTGGACTGCGCTTGCTTAGATGTCTTTTCACTCTTGCCTTCAAGCATGGACTTCAAGGTAGACAGTAGGCACTGAAGTCAAACGTGGTGGCAGGTAACAGAAATTGGAAGGACGTTCTAAACCTTAACGGATCTAACTAGTTACTAGAGACTTAAAGGTTTTTAGATTTAGAAAACATTGAATCCTAATGCGCTTTCGAAAGTGCATAACTAAGACCGAACGTATCACACATAACGAAACATATAAAGTGCGGTCTGCAGCGAGACAACTTTCTAGTTTTTAGAACAGTACAGACTATATAGATTCTACGCGGGTGTTCAGCGCTGTGCTGTACCACTTTAATGTATAAGTTCGTTTTTGTAATATTGTATGGTACTTACGAGTAGTAATGCTTTGAAGCTGTGATATTGAGTTGCAATAATGGGCATATAATCTACCCCCTGATTGTGTAGGGAGATCGTAATCGTAATCGATTTTCAAACGGATAAATAATTCGACCTGTTTATGGAGGTCATAGATGCCTGCTCGTCAAAAAACATGTATTGACTCCTTCATCAGTCAATGCTAAATATATAATTATTATAGGGATTATTTGGAAGTAATAATAGAAAACGAAGACACATTGACGCTACATTCACAAAAAGTAAATAAGTAAGTGGCCAAGATAACTAAATATTGCAAAGTTTTAATAAAGATATCAATGTGAATAAATGTGAAGTGGGACATAAATGGTGCAAACGTATCCAATTGATGGTACACGATTCAGACGAACATACACAGTAAGTAGACAAAAATGATGAGTAACTTAAGAACATAGGACAAATATAAAGAAACGCACCTAAGTGCACCTCCTCTTTTTCTGAAAGTCGGTTAAGACTAGATCAATTATTATTAAGGCATCGCTACCCACAAGTCACTCCAAAATAACTGGTACAACCCAACTCGGGTATATAAGATAATGCTCTTAGGATAATAAAATAGGTTTATCTCTTTTGCTCTTATGACCACAGTCACCCGAGAGAAAAGGATAAAATGCTAACTGTCATCCTAATGCATATGGAATCT
Source organism: Erebia palarica (assembly GCA_964035005.1). Lineage (NCBI taxonomy): Eukaryota > Metazoa > Arthropoda > Insecta > Lepidoptera > Nymphalidae > Erebia > Erebia palarica. The sequence goes on from OZ035992.1 coordinate 7,622,737, forward strand.
GGATATGATAGTATTTGATAACATTTCAAGTTCAAATGTCTGACATCGTGCAAAATCATTAACTCTTTCAATTAAAAGCAAATTTTAGACAGATGGGAGCCTAGTTGAACGAGTAGACGGTGCTATACTACCTAACTTAAAAAGAGATTGCAAGAATTTAATTAGCGAGCACTTAATTATTTAGGCACTAACCAAGAGATTTTAATGAAGGCGTTTCGATTTTCTGACATAATATTGTAGTAGGTACGTAGCGTAAATTCTTCGTAAAAATAACTCAATAGTATAAATTCAAATCAAATGTTTTTTATTCAAATAAACTTTTACAAGTACATTTGAATCGTCAAGTGAATCTACCACTGGTTCGGAATGGCATTCCTACCGAGAAGAACCAGCAAGAAACTCGGTGGTTGCCTTTTTAAATAAATATTTCATTTACAATTATTATATCAATGTACCTATACATAAGTAACCGCTGTCCCTAACATTGCTGGAGTGATCAAATCCAGCAATGCTAAGGTTGTATGATATATGTCCCAAGGTGGTATGATTATAGTCCCACAAACTTATCTGACCTGGTTACAGCGTTTTTAATTTTTTTTTAAACTCAACGACATAAAAATTTGTTCCAATTTTAGCCACCGGGCCGTTAAGTTGGTGGGACTGTAAATTCATCGTGAGTCAAGTCTTCTTTTTCGGGTGCCTCTCCAGTCTCCACTAACGAAGGTTGCATACCCATACTCATGTCCTGCGTTATAGGTACGAAACATCTGGCACTCGCGAGAAGCGCGATGCCCCTCCACTTCAGCCCCCCGTTTATGTAAGGAAATCGTAATCGTTTGTCAAACGTATAATTCGACATGTTCAAGGAGGTCATAAATGCTTGCAAGTCAAAACGCATATATGTATTCCTTAAAATGTTCGAGTTATACGTTATGGGTTGTCATGGGCCGCAAGATGTGAAAATGTCAAAATTTCTTTAAGCGATTAACGCCTCATTTTTCTGCATATTTTTTAGCATCATGATGTTGTTGTTGCATGAGTTTGTTTATCTCACATACTAGGGGCACGTGCTCGCTTGCTCCAGCTAGGTATGCGACTTTTGTCATGTTTGTGATTGATTGTGATTTCCAAAAGTTCCGGCTTTTGATAGACGTGTCACAGAACTAATTGTGTTAAGTATAAATCCATATTTTTAGTTAAATAAGTTAAGAACAAAATACTTGTAAATACGTTATTTGGAGAAATAATCATAAATGTAAGGTTCAAAAGATCTAAGTAAGTAAATACTTACTACAAATGGCAAAATTTTCTACGGATGTCGTACTTAATTCTGATTTCTGAAGCGGATAACTAATTTCCCGTACTAATTAATTATAATGAGATGTTCTATTTGTTTTTCTACCATACAATATGCATCATACTTAATATTTCCCAGAGTCCAATTAAGCAAAATCAACAAAATAACATACCTTCTTAATTATCTGCAAATATAAACAAATGTTCACAGTTACATAGTCCACGGGTTGCAGACAGGAGTTTTTAAGCAATTAAGCCGGCGACGGTGCTGCCAAGAACTCCGCGGAGGACTTAGCCAAACTAGTCTCAACGCCCCTCGTTAAACTTCAGAACTGGTATTGTCACTTGAATTATTCAAGGACCTCTGCCTGGTCTACTTTCCCAGGTCAGCTAATTTTTCGGGCCACACTTGGAAATATTTGTAACTAGCTGATGCCCGCGACTTCGTCCACGTGGATTGAGATTTTTTGGTTCCCTCGGGAACTCTTTAATTTTCCGGGATAAAAAGTAGCCTTCATGTTATTCCAGACTAATCTATTCTGTTCTCTATCTATTCTGTGTATTTTGTGATCTATCTCTGTGCCAAATTTCATCCAGATCCATTCAGCCGTTCCGGCGTGAAAGAGTAACAAACATCCATACATCCATACTCACAAACTATTGCGTTTATATATTAGTAAGGATAAATTTCCTACCGACTTGGGGCCATACTGCTAATGCTTTAAGCCATATTTTTTTCATTATAGTTGACTTCCATGTTTTAGAATTATAATCCTTATTTTAGGAACGTCAAGTGACATCGTGTAGTACGTGACATCGAACTGTCATTTTGAGTAATATTGCTTTATGAATTGGCCCCTGAAAATCCCTTTGATTATATAGGAAAATCCATCATTGCTAAAGATACGTATAAAACCAGGGGCCCTATTACGGTAAAATGATTGCTATAGAATAATGATCGCCATCACCTCTGAGTGGCTAACACTTCCTTGTCAACAGTCAAAATTATGGCACGACTCGATTCTGTAAACTGATTACTTACGTTTCTATCACAAGATGGCTTAATTTACCAAGATCTGCCATAATATTGTAAGTGATAACTGGTGAACAGTACTCATAATATTTTATTTTTTCTTCTAAGCAAGCGCGCTCCACCTTAGGCTGCATCACCACTCGCAAGCAGGTCTGATCGCAGCCAAGCGCTAGCCTACGTATTAAATATTAATTGAGGCCCAGATTGAAAATGTCAATACATGCCCAGGTTAACCATGTTTATAATTGGCCAAATGCTTCAGAATGTCTGCTCCCATTCTAAAGCATGTGGCCTCAAAAGTTCATTAGAGGATGACGCTTCGGTGATGTCAGATAGACTAACCCCCTGACCTCTTGGCTAGATGACTCATTTAGTTTAATCGGTTTATGGAATCGCGATAACCATTACCAATGTCAGAAGTGCGCCCTAAACCTTCTTAATAATGACCAATTCATTTGATTTGTGTGCGGAGAAAATACTTCTAAGTAGTTAGTCAATTATGTTAGTTGATGTAAGTTAATCTTGGAGCATACCAGAAAAGTAAGTAAATTCTTCGGAACATTTCCGAAATAAATCCGAAGGTACCCATTAAAAATGATTTATTAGCGTTATAATTAGTAACTAGAATGAACTGAAAAGTTTTCAGTTTCCAGAAAATCTGACTTGGAAATACTAGAAGATTAAAGTTATATTTAAGTAATAAGTACGTAACTAACAAGGCGGTTTAGCAGTTTAGCAAGCAATTTAGCAACGGTGGTCGGTGAGGCGTTCAAGGTAATGCATACAGGGTGACGTCACCGCACCAACTTTAACGTTGTCCCCCTTCCTTTTTGCAATATGGCTAAACTATTCCAGAATTTCTAAAGACAAAACATTTAGATAACTAGAATCTTACAAATTATTTAAGTAGCAAGTAGGTTATGTCAGCTAAATCTTTCAGAGTTAGGTAGGTATATTGCCACATCGCATTTACTGCTATAAAGTTCTGTCATCACCATCATCGTTAAATAAGCTTGTGGAAGGTCCTCAGCTTTCCTCATCTAGCTATTTCCAGCCATCCTGTTTATATCGTCGGCCCATTCATTGTGCTGAAACTTGGAAGGTGCCCTACTCTTAGCAGTGTGCAGACCATGCTTGTCGCATCGGCGAAGGTCGTTGGAGCGTCTAGAGAAGAGACCGCTGTAAAGTTCCTGTCGAATTCGATCAATGCCAGCGCTGATAGCGATCTTGTCACGTTACCGTTACCGCGAGCCTGGCCATCACGCACGCCGAGTGACGTCACCACACCGAGGGTCACCAGTTTTCTATTAGTGTTGTGGTGTGACGCACGCGCCTGTGACGACGCGAGTTCTGCCGCGCTTGTTTTTTAAAATAAGTATCTTTATACCATGACGTGACCAGACGCCTCGGCGTGGTACAGACAGTAGAAGGGAGTAGGGACCCCGGAAGCTTTTGCCGGGGTCCCTACTAATACCACAGAATAATATAATAGTACTGACGTACAGAAGTCTCACTCCTTTGATGTTGACTACTTGCCGACGTTTTAATAGCCTACATAATTATTATTAAAAAGATAAATCACGCACGCAAGCTAAATTATACTTTATCGCCGCGCGCGAGTGTCCGTATTGCTTTGCATCTTTTCCCTTTCCTACGTCACGGACGACATTGCGAGCTTGTCTAGGGCTGTCAGCAAATAGTACAACAATACAGTAGGTTTTTCGAATTGGTAAGTAAAGTACCTACTCTGACTATGATCGACTGTGTTTACTGTGTGTCGCTACACAGTGAGTTCTTCACTACGCACGCAACTTGCAAGGTCATTCGTCGCGGCGAAGCAGTGCGGCGAAACATAATATTTCGCTCGGAGAGGTAGGTACACTTCGATCACGGAAATATATAAATATATAAATATATATTCCGTGCCGTTACTCTAAATCGGTAAGGTGTAATAAGAATTAGGGAGTAAGGGCCTAACTAGGGCGAGCGTATTCCCTGCGACTCGTTTGTACTTCCTACAGCTCGTGCCTCGATTCAAAAAAATTACTTGAAAAGAGGCTCATTTAAGTTTGACATGAATTTTACCTGTTCCGTGATAGAAGTACTATTGACTACTTATGGTTGCAGCGACTTTTTGCCATTATAATTCTAAAGATCGATAGACCATTATATATACATGAGTTTAGATGTCTACAACTATTTATCCTACAAATAATTAATATGCTAAACACTTAACTTAAACTATTAAACAAATATTTTAAAAAAACTATTTACGAAAACAGCGTTAAATTCACTAGCACGTCGCTCGCTTATAACGCGCCAGCCCCGACTGCGTAAGCATTCCGGGAATGAGCGCGATCGTCGGTATTTTCGTCGCGCAAGTACCAAGAGTGACACAGGCCTGCTAATACTAATACTATACAATAGCAAAATAAACTATGTCCAGCAGTGGACGTCTATCACGACGACAACGACGAATAGCAAAATAACATTCCTCCCTTAGATATGCGGTGTTTTCCCGAACGTCTTGTTTTGATGGGGAAGAATTGTAGTCGCGTTATTTTCACCTCACCCCCCAACTGATCGCGTAATTAATAGCATCTGGAGCGTCGTCACGGGTAACGGCCGTCTAGTCACCATATTTCTGTCGAAATCGCGTGTCACGTCCCCCACTCCACCTCTGAATACATGAAGTAGCGTGCCAAAACGCTTGCAGAATTGAATGCTACGGTTTCTGCCCGAATAAAAAAACCTGAAGACAAAATTACGCAATAACTACACTATGCCCGCGAATACGTCCGCGTGGATTAAGGTGTGATCCGCGGTAACTCTTTCCGGGATAAAAAATACTTAGTAGGTAATCAGTTAGTTACCTACTTCCTTTCCCGGGTTGCAAATTAACTCTGTACCAAATTTCCTCAAAATTTCTAGTGCACAAAATGTGTGCGTAAAACACAGAAGCATTCTCTATTTCCGTTACTCTCGTGGTTTGAATTCCGGTTTCCTACACTATTACGACCGTGCAGTGCAGGAGGCTTTACGTGCTCGCCGAGGCACGGGGGTGGAACACCACCAACTTTCTACTTCATTGTTACTGTATACTACTGTATATACTATACTGTGTTGCTGTTACTGTACTGTAATACCTACTGAGAAAAACATTTGAGAAAATTTTGAAGAAATCTCAGGCATCTAGTATTCCTCATGATGTTTTCATGCTTAAACCCCAAGTAAGTAGTTAGGTAGCCAGCGAAATATCGGTACACTTATATACTGTACCTACCTACAGTACAATAATATATCAATTTAAGCTCAGGAAAATAGTGAATGAATGGAAATATATTCTTTAATGTACCTACACCAAAAACACAAGAAATACATACAACTTAAAATAAGAAAAGAAAAATCGGTACAAATGGCGGAGGTATTTTCAAAGCGCTTTGAAAATACCTCTTAATAAGATCGAACCATCAACCAAAAAAATACTCTATTTTCAGAAATTATTTACATAAGTACCTACTTAGTTGAGATATCGAATAGATATAACAAACACACCTATCAAACTTATCATTATCACTCATCACACCTATATTAAAACACATTTCTGTACATAATAGCTATAGCAATATATTATAATCTCTACCACAATAACTGATATAAAACATACGTAAATATGTAGATACTAGATAACTGCATAGGTAGCCTGTCCTTCATAGATACGAATGCGGCAAAACATATTTCGAGATCATGTCTCATAAATGATAACAAGCTATGTATAACCTAAAAGTTACCTACCTAACTACTTAACTAGTGACTTAGTTGCTTTAATATTCAAGTATATACTTATTACATAACAGCTTCGGTCCAGTTAGTTACTTGACAGGGTTTTAAGACCAGAATTACTCAAATAAGGAAAGCGCTTGTTAGTTCAGTTTATATTATATGATCCATGCATAATATTATAACAGGAAAATTATGTCTATCTGCCTGTTCCTAGTTCACGAACCATCCGCTTAACCGATTTCATTGAAAGGTACAGAGATAGGTTGCATCTTAGGGACAGATAGTTTAAATAGGGTTTTTACCCCGGGTTAATCATAGTTTCACAGGATTCGTAAACACTTAAATGTTGGCGAACATCATCTACTTAATAGTCTACATAATAAATGTGAATTTCGATATTTTAAGTAAGTAATTTATTTTAGTAGACCTATTAAGTACGTATGTAAGTAAAAAGAATAAATAAATTTCAGACTTTATGGGAGTAAATAACTACTTGGTAGTGCTTGTATCTTAATGGAGTTCTCAAAACAGCTGTTGTTTGGTTGCCATTTTCGGTGGAATTACTTCTGTCCGAAAAGATTTGAGTAACAATCAAGTCACACCTGAAGAAGTTCTCTTTCAGTAAAATAAAATATAAATATAGTTACATATAGCTTAAACATTAAAACAACAGTTCCAATCTCGGAATGGGTCATATAACAATATTCTGCTCACATTGCTTCTACAGCAATAAAAGGAGAAATCGCTTTTTCCAAATGGAGGAACGCCAAATCCAGGCTCTTGAACCATTTATGTATAAAATCGGGAAGATTTATGATCCAGAATGAATAGTTAATTGTAGCCACAAATCCAACATCCATATTACATGTTGGCGGGGTGCCAAATGCTATCAAACTTTGCCTATATAATATACAGGGATCTAGGATATAGTTATTGTAACAAATCTCTTGACCCTAGTTCATCACTATCATCAATAGCCAGTAAGTATTCACTTTTGGACATAGACATAGGAATCTCTTTCAGATTGAGTCAACAATATTTAAGTTCTCTTTTTGCATCAAATTGCTGCCAGCCACTCTCCGAATGTCATCCTTCCATCTACCCTATACTCCATTACCCAAGGTGCATATATAAACGTGATATATACATATATATACAATATATATATATATTATATTTAAATCTCGTATATATATGCACCTTGTCACTGTAAGATTGTAAAAACCGCTAAAAAGTAAATTGTAAAAGCCTGCGACCGGGCACTACCTGATTGTATATGTCGAACCCTAACATAACCTACAAGAAAGACACAAGAAAACGTAATAGATAATCTTTACGTAAGATAACGTAAAGAAAATTAATATTTCAAAAATTGACACTCAGAACATTAAATGGTTCACAATCTGTCCACAGTTTACAATTTCGCGAGTTAGATTATAATCTAATGGTTTTTACAATCTACTGTGACATATATATCTCTCGTCATACAGAACATAATACCTTGATACCTCAGGGTATTGATTTTTGTAGAAATCTTGTAACTAGGATTGGCAGTGGGCTGTTTGCCGAAGAACCAATGGCCACAGAAGTTTTAAGGTCCTCGAGTGGAGACTGCACCTTGGGTAATGGAGTATAGGGTAGATGGAAGGATGACATTCGGAGAGTGGCTAGCAGCAATTTGATGCAAAAAGAGTACTTAAATAGTTAAATATTGTTGGCGCTATCTGAAAGAGATTCCTATGTCTATATATATATATATATATATATATATAGACTATATATATATATAGACTATATATATATATATATATATATATATACATAAATATCTAATATGTACTTGTCTATAACGACTGATTGCTCATCAATCATCAGTCATGACTGATGAATCAGCAAATTATTGTGACAATACAATCTTAATCGCTTGGAAGTACATCTTTGTCTGTAGCGTGGTAGCCATGGCCGAAACCTACTAGACCAGATCAGAGAAAATTCCAAAATTATAAATTCCTATATTGACCCTGCCGGGACTCGAAACCCAGGACCTCCCGCTATAAGACCAAAGCTAAAAGTAAGTTAAATTCTTAAGTATTTGGTATTTTTAATTTGTAAAACTAACTAAACAAGTTTATCAGTAGTTAAGTTACTGGTTCTTTAAGCATGATAAAAATGAGTAATTTATAACAACTAAATTTAAGTAAGTAAGTAAATATTATTAAATAAGTATGTACCTGGTTCCAATTAATAGTCATTTCAATGGGTGGCCGTGAACCAACAAGCATTAGGTACATAAGTTCAAACATTTCGCAATCAGTACTTGTTTAGCTAGTTTTTAGATTACACTAACAAATGTAAAACTAGATACTCTACTCTACTCTGAATTTTAGAATCCTGAGTAGGCCACCTATCAGGAAAGTCCACATGGTAACGGCACCAACACACCTTTTGCCTTGAATAGCTCAATCCCAAGAATTTCTGAATTCAAAGTTCCTAAATGTAATAATTAATTAAATTATGGACAAACGGACAAGTTAGTTATAATGCATTAGACATGTCAAAAACAAACCAATAGTCTGATTCAATACTTTGCTAAATATTCGTGGAGACTTTACAAAATATATTAGGTACTTAAAGCAAGTATTCAATCGGTACATAATATGGGATGTCATAGACCTTGTCTTTTGAAACATTTGAATTTCCATAACATAGGTAGTTAGGTGCTTAGTCTGTAAAATGTAAGTAGTTATCTAGTGTATTTATATAATAAGCATGAATCCTCTAAACAATTTTCCATAGGTGAAAATACTTTCATTTCCAAGTAATTATACATGAGTAAGTACCTAATAATTCATCATTATCTGAAAAAGGTCTTCAATCCTAGACCAGAAAATTTTACAATATGAATAACTATTAAGTGTAAATTGTGGTTACCAAATCATAGCTTAAGCATGACTGTCATCACATCATCACCAACCACAAGCCTTCTTTGTGTTATCCTCAGCCTGAAAGAGGCCTTAATTTTACCTACAACTCTGTGTGGTCGAGAGTGGTAGACCAGTCTATGGAACTCAGTAATGGTGTTGCAGCTGTGTTTGTGTGAATTGCTACTTAAATTAAAGTTTATTTACGTGGATAACCAAGTTTCAAGTAAAAAACAATTTAGAACAAAGGTAGACTTTCATGTAGAAAAACTCTAAAAGTAGGATATTCATTGCAAGCAATAGTTAGCCCACAAAGCCGCGGCAATGAGGTGTCCCTGAAACCTTATCTTTTGACACAAAGAGTGATCCCCTAGTGGGTGGAGTTTCACCCTGTTATATCTGAAGACAAGGTTTCAGTGTCAGCACCTGATGCTAAATTGCAGCAGCACAATATGGAAAATGGGTACATATCATACAAAAATGAGTCCTGGATCACACGCACGTGACTGAATTGACAATGCCCCACCCAAAACCATGGACCTAGAAAGATAGAAAGAGAAAAATTTGCCACAGAGGTTCCCTTTTAAACGTAGTCGAGGAATTACGTCACGTTTTTCTAAATTCCCACAGCACCAAAGATAGGTGGTCAAGATCAGAAAAAATTGAGTGAGAACTTAAATAATAATATGGAATATTTATCTAATAATTCCATAATATTTGATTTTCACTGTTACTCTGTGATTCAGAGGGGACCTCTGAATTTGATTGGGTACTGATGCAAATTATTATTAACTACTTAAGTAGTCATTAAAATTATACATCAATGCTGATTACTGTTAAACTTAGGTTATGTTACAAAGAGGGTTACACAAGCCAATATTACAAATTCATACTTTCATGATTATGGTTTTATGGAAAATTGAGGACCAAATTTTAACAGCACTGAATTCTGCAACTCGTTTTACTTTTATTGACAAGTTTAATGATAACTATGACATACCTTTAAGCCTGTCATACAACTGGATTACTGGACCCTAGTGTCTGTGTACCTATTAAGTAGTCTAGAATAAATGCATCCAATAGCTGATAAGCTTAAGGAAGTCACTGGGTTTAAAAACAGGTTTATCCGACTAACTGAACGTAGCAAGTATCCCCTGAATTGTACAATAATATGCAACAAAAATACGTTGTCCGCGAAGCCGGTTTATCTACAGTCTAGCTACCGATAATGCTCGCGTATTTATTTTTACCCGTTACGTATGCACAGCTGTCTCGGCCGTCTTGCCCGGCCACCAAGGGATAACGTGATTACTCCACCAAACCCGCATACTCCCTTTACATAACAAAAAATGTGAATATTTAGACTACGGAACCCCGTTTCGCTATATTCGGAACAACTTTTCCAGACGAGAGAATTTGTACGCCCTAAATAGCACAACGAATACCGATACAGCTGTGGGTTCAACTGTCAGGAAAACACAAACGAAATCGTGTGGATCTGTATACTTTACCTCAGTAGTCTCCAGCAGCGAGTCACAAGTATTCAAAGCGAATTTCCAGCAAATGAAAACACACAAAAATCCTGCACTTCTGACGGCGAGAGTTCACAGCGCGTGCAATCACTCAATTCACAACCGCGAACTATTTATTCACAAATGACTAGTCGCACACAAACGGTTCAAACAGAAAAAAACACAGATTACACAAACATAAAATCTATGATTTCCACAAAATACCTTGTTGAAATAGAAACGAAAACCGCGCCAACTGTCAAACTAAAAAACTACAAGCAACGCCACGCCGCGCGTCCACGCGGTCCTAGTCCGCTTTTCTGACTGGCGGGGCCGCCAACCGCCGACCGCCGTACCGTACAGTGTACAGTGTACACGTCCGTTCACTACTCGAAGTCGAAACTCGTCCACCCGTCACTACATATCCAACGACAATCCGCCCGCTATGGACATAGTTTTGTCGCAATTTACTTTTCATTTAAATATTATTATTACAGCAGCAGGAATTTCCTTATCGCATACTTATTTGTCAAAATATTTTACTAAAGCTCACGTTATCTATATCTCTGCGACAAAATGAGATAACCGCTCGAACGTGAATACTGGCGATAAAGTAATGCGACCACGTTGAAAAGATGTTGGCCCAGTATGAAAAAACGAATAGGCGAACCGTCATCTGTATTTGTACGGGATAGACGATTGCCAGACGCGCATGCGTCAGTCGAACGGCTCGTACGACGTCAGTGAATGACAAGTCCTGCGCTTGTATTAGCCGATCGATTAAAAAAGAAACGCCGTGTCTTAAACTGAGTAGCGCTGTCACGGCTTTTAAATTGGTTACCTACTGTAGCTAAAAGTGCACAGCGCATGCGAAAAACTTGCAATGTTGGTACTTGGTACAATTTACAAAAAAGTTTTCCCAAATTATTACTTGTTTACAGTTATTTTCCGTTCCAATGTTGCTTGCAATGTTGGTACAATTTATAAAAAAGTTTTCCTAAGTATATTCCTATTACACTGCACTTTTCACAGGGACCCTTACATTTGAATCAGTTTAGTGTAATAAGATTTAGGGAGTAAGGGTCCCTAATTTGGTCCTTATTGCTGTGTAATAAGCGACGCTTTAACTAGCGGCCATGCCCACCCTTACCCCAGGGCTCTGTAAAAAGTGCAGTGTAATAGGCCTATTATTACTTTCTTACAGTTATTTTCCGTTCCAATCATGTTCCAATTGTACTGCGATAACTACACAACGCTTATTTTATATATTTATTAGCAATCTATTTATCTATTTTTAAAAACAATTAGCAAACAGAGATTTTTAAGCGGGGGTCGGGTCATCTAGTTTAGTAGGTATCTATACAGTTCATAAAAACATTCATTAATTCAGGAAAAAAGTGATTTAGTACTATTAATAAAAATAAAATTGGAATGCTTGCTTCTAGGCTTGGTAGGTAAAATTAGCAATTCATTTGTGGCTAACGCAAAATTTTAATTTTAAAAACGCAAACTTATTGGACCCTATCCGTACCTAACTATTGATGCCCGCGCCTTCGTCCACGTGGAATAACCTTCTTTTTTAAAATTCCCACGAGGACTCATTAATTTTCCGGGATTAAAATCACGTCGATCCGCTGCTCTGTTGCGACGTGATTGAAGGACAAACCAACAAACAAACGCACTTTCTCAACCCATAGGGTGCTTGCCGTTGACCTAGAATCATGAAATTTGTCAAGAAGCAAGGTCCACAGCACAAGTTTATGTAAAAATCCGAAAATCGATAATTAGAGTTCCGTACTCATAGGGTGTCGAACACTGTCGAATTGTTTGTCAGGCGCTACCAGTTAAGCGCCTTAATTATTTCACAGCTGATTACGTGTTGTTATGACATCTTTCTTGTTAATTACTAAAATAATTTGCGTTTAGGTCGCCTATTGTGTGATGCTACGGAATCCTTTGAGCGCGTGTTTGACTCGCACTTTGACCGATTTTAATTTTTAATTATGAAACAAATTCCGAGGAAGCATGAGAAAAATATTTTCAGTCTATGCTACCTATTTAGCAATAGATTACTGGGTAGGTACTAGGTAGGTACAGAACAAGAACATATTTAGTACCTAGGTACTTAAATATAGGTACAAAAAAGGGCGAGAATTTCCTTTTTACTTTGAAAACGTCAGACCGTACTCGTAACATTACAACTTCTAACGATACGTCCCATATCTACAAAGCCAAAGTAGGTAAAAGGAGAACGCGCAAAATGTACGTAGGTATCCTTTTAAATCTGATCTTATTTTACAGATGGGAGAGTCCTTTGCATTATTTTTCTTGAGATTGTCTTTGAGCTCATGTGAACTGGTGTAAGCTTTTATATTAAGATTTTAAAATTAACACTAACACGTTTTACTTTTTCTAATTCATCATTTCATACTTATTTACCGACCGACTTCCTCTCAGACTGAGAAGGCTTTGGCCATAGTCTGGGAATGGAACTGGGCAAAGCCTTTATTATTTATTTATCTGCTGGGCACAGTTTATTATCTTTACGATCTAACTATCTACATACTTATAAAACTAAACCAAACTCTAGCAAAAAAGATTTCCTGAAACAACAATTACGTAAGCAATCAAACAAAGATGGCAACCCTATAATATCTGCAGTCAAATACAAGTGAATATTATGATCTCTTTTTTTAAGGTAAGACATAAATGAGTTTGTTTTTAGTGTGAATAATTTTGTTTTTGATGGTAAATAATTACATATTGCGGTTTGCTGACATAATCTCTCGCATAATCTATTAACAAGGCTGGCCGTGGAGTGATTGATATAATCAAACATCACTATCTGGACGATGTTTTAGTAAGAACTTAGTAAGGGCTGTCACTAGTTTATTTGCTACTCCGTATAGATACTACCAATAATTTTATTTACTAGATTAAAATGCCGTAACTTTATGGCAATCCCTTATAATACAAGCGATATAATTAAAATTTTAGTCAAAGTCAAAGTTAAATAATGCTTATTCAATTTAGATAGGTGCACTAAACTTATTGACGTCCAGTTAGTTATAAAATATAATGGTGATAATCAATAACTTTAATAAGTATCTTGAAATTAAACTACGATAGGTCTAAACGCGCCCTGGTCTGAGAAGAGCTCACAACAAACTCAGCGGGTTTTTTCATTATCACCATTGAACAAATCATCTTAACTAAGGAACTATCAGAGCCAGATCAAATCATTGCATTTAAGTAATCCTTGACATGGTATATGATTTTTACTAGGGTTGTACCGCGACTTTCTCCAAACGGATAAGTTATACCTACTAAGGGCTTTCTTAATCCGTTAGAATGACATAACTATTTGGACGGTTCGGTTCTACGATAGGAACCTATATAGAGAAGTGTAGAGAACCTTTAGAAGCTAAATCTCATATTTCTAGATTAGAATAGTTTCCAGGCAAAGTGGTTTGAGCTTGGCGTTGATATTTCAGTCAACCCTTTTATATTAAGGTACAGATTCCTTCGAAGGACGACGACGACATTACGTGGATGAGGCCGTGTAAGAAACGGGTATTTTTTTAATTATTTACCTGAGCAAGTACATATTTTTTGTTATGGGGTATTATTGATCCGTTGAACACGCCAACTCCATCGTAAAATAAACCAAATACATATGCATTATAGCTGGCGCCAATGAAAAATTCGCGACTGAAGTCCGCGAGACGCGTAGCAATTTAGCATATTTTTGCGCGTAGTTTGTACGGTGACTTTGACAGTTTGTGTGAGAGCTGCGCATACAAGCCTCCCTCTATATTACTCATAAATTACTACACTATATTACTCTATATTCCCTTTATATTACTATAGGTAGGTACTCTTAGAAACAAGTTCTCGCACTTAAGCTCAGAGACGACTTTTTGGCGCTATCTATATTTAGCTTGATACCTAACTTAAGAAGTAGTCGAATAAATTAAATATTTTGCGCGCCCTAGTCGCACAACGCGCGGTGATAGTGATGTGCGTCAGCACTTATCACAATGAAATGAAGGCTAAATAGGTGGAGTTATGACATAATACACTCCTTTGCCAAAAAAACCGAACACTAATGTTTTTTTTAGCAAAAAGGTATAAAATGGCCTTTATGATATCGATGTTTAAGTAGTTATAAGTGTGGATCTATTCTTGTTTATCAAAAAAACATAAAATTACTATTTTATATAGATGTTTAGATGATAGAAGTGTGGATCTATTAATTTCTAATGTTTTAAATAATGCTCTCATAACTCTAATCTCAACATTCTACTTCAACGAGGTTTTTAATTCGCACTTATCCGGCTTGTACCACTTTCTATGTCCCTTTTGATCATCCCGGTTTTTCAATGCCGCCACTCCTTTGTACGCTAAGCTGTATCACAAGTACAGACTGGACCAACTGTTTAAAATTTTATTATACTTATAAATTACTAGCGAAAGCCCGCGACTTCGTCGGTGTGGTTTGAGGTTTTTTTGGTTCCCGCAGAACTCTTTAATTTTCCGGGATAAATAGCCTATGTGATATTCCAGACTATAATCTATCTCTGTGCCAAATTTCACCCAGATTTGTTCAGCCGTTGGGGCGTGATTGAGTAACAAACATCCATACATCCATCCAAACTTTCGCGTTTATAATATTAGTAAGATTATATTATGTGGGTACGTATACGTAAATTAAGCAGTAGTTATGTAGTTACGCAGGCATAGATAGTGTTTCGAAATGAGAGGTGGACTCAAAGGCGGTTTTACAATTTGAAAAGAAAATCTCATGTCCATTAAAATAAAGTCTTTGTTGCCAAAAAAATAAATGATCAAAGGTTCTTTGTTTATCTTTCCACCCAGCTTTACCTTTGTCGAGACTTCATTAAACGAAAGCATTATTAAAAAAAGTGTATAAAAATTGCAATTCCCAATAATATGTTTGAAAACAAAAGATAATAAGCAGAGGCGATATGTACAAAATAATATATGGAGCACAAAGTTAAAAAAATCGGAGGGGTTTTCAAACAACGCAGTACGCGCAGACAGACAGAGGCATACTATTGTCGACGTTCGTGTTTTAGAATAATAACTCTTAATTTAGGCACGTCAAGGTACGTGACATAAAACTGTCATTATGAAGCATGCACTTTAAGAGATGGTAGTAACCCCCCAGGGGCTACACTGCCATCGCTTAAACCCATATTGTTTCATTATTGTTGACTGTCGGGTTTTGGGATTTTAATCCTTCTTATAGGAACGCCAAGGTAGGTGACATCAAACTGTCATTTTGAGTTATATTAGTACAATGGCAGTATGACCCCAGGTCGATGTTAATATTTTGCACAAATCCATAGTTCCATACTTAAGTACAAACATTAAAAATGCAATTGTTTGTCTGTTTGCTACGCTTTCACGGCCCATCTGATCAATCGATATGACCCAATTTTGTATGGAGATAAGTTGAAAAGGGATGATGACATTTCAATCAAATCAGCAAACTTAAATACGTACTTCTAGTAAGGAAGTTTGTATGAAATACATAGTTGTGAAGTCATCACAAAAAAAAATAGTTTTCACACCTATGGGCAGTCCCTATGACTGCCATTGTTTTTCCTTTAATCTATAGTTCAAAATGGTTGTCAACCTTAAAAGTAACCGAGGATGTGAATTTTAGGTCTTTAGGAAGAGCCTGAGCTTTTTTTAAGCACTTAAGCATCTTCTCAATTTAGAAAACTAAAAAATAACATCTCATTGTAAAAATGTTTCTGCAAATAAAGAATTTTGAAGTATGACTGCATTCGTTTATCCCGGAAAATCAAACATGGTTTCCACGTGATTTTTTTAAAATATAAATCGATACGGAAATTATACCTTGACACGCGGGCATCGGGCATCTTAGTCTATAGCTAGTAACTGAGTAGGTATCCCAGTCCCACGCTAAAAAACGATCGCCCATCGTAAAAATCCACCCCGGGAAGGATAAGACGTAAGGGATGCATTACATAATCCGACCTCGTTCCATAACGGGATAGCGCGGGCGGACTATCAAGCGTTTTCCAGCGCTTTTCGCAGAATATGAAATGATAATTTTTGAAATAATACATTATTCCATCGTAAAATTTGTTTTTCACACATTTCTGTGTCCGAGCCATTGACTTCAGACTACTTATTTTATCTTTATTGGTAAAATGGTAGGGAAAGTCATAGTCTGTTTTCCCTTAATAAGAAAAACATAGCCTCTGGCGGAAACGCCTAGGGCCTGCGCCCATTGACGGATTTATCCCGCGACGAATATAAAATGACCAATTTTGTAATTTTTATTAATAAATAGTATTTTCATACTAGAGGGAAGTTTCTTAACAATTCTTAAATACATATCAAAAATTGTGAAACCGACAGGATTTGAACCATAACCGTTCGGCGTTCACTTACCGGTCAATGCCTCAAATTTTGGCATTGACGGGTAAGAGAACCGCGGCCTAATGATCAAAGCGTTCCGGGCGCGATTCCCAGAGCGACGCAGTTTAAGAATAGTTTATAAAATGACCACTTGCCATCACTACCATCACCGCATCATCACTTACCATCAAGTGAGATTGCAGTCGAGGGCTAACTTGTAGTGGCTTAGTAAAAACTTTTCGAAAACTATATTATATAGGTCGAGTCATGCTCGAGTATCAAAACGCAAACTAGGAGTACCGTGTAGGTAACTAGCTCGTAGTTAGTACAGTTCGTAGAAATAGACAAACAAACAGATTAACAGACTAAACAGCAGTGTCAATCTGTCCGTCTGTGTAACACATTTACTGTTTTGCCGTGCTGCCGGTATATAACGGATTTAGATGACATTGGGAGGCGATTTATGAGTTGAAATGCTGTTGATTCTAAGTATAATGCGGAGTATTTGATAATTCTTTTGATTTTACAGTCGGCGAGTCTGGGCTCTTTCATTCAATGTCTACCTATATACGTGTTTGAATCAAAAATATATCTTTGAAAGTATCGCAATAAAGTCTGGAGTCGGCTTTATGTTGATTTTAATGTTTCTAAGCGAAAATACTTTACAAGTAACTATTTCGCAATTATCAGTATTCTATACATAAAATGTAAATATGTACTCTATATATTTTTTTAACAAATTAAAATCTAAATTAAAAATATTTTAATAAAATTAAATTTCGCAATACCTAATTATTTAGTGTAAAGAATTTTAAATGAGCTCACGATCGAAAATGTAACAAATTATTTCCCCTCTTTTGTCAGTAAACTTTAATAGGCGTTAGATAATCGGTTAGTATCACTATAATTATGTTAAATTTTTGTAAGATTTTTACAAAATGTTTGTTTGAGAATTTATAAAATCAAAACCAATATATCCGTGTTTGCATCAAAAAATCCATACGAATATTATAAATGCGACAGTGTGTCTGTCTGTCTGCTATGCTTTCATGGCCCAACCGTTGAACCGATTTGGATGAGGTACAGGGATAGGTTGTATCCCGGGGAAGGACATAGGCTACTTTTTATCCCGGAAAATCCAGGAGTTCAAAAAACATAATCCACGCGGACGAAGTCGCGGCATCAGTATCCCTATAAAAGCATAGCAATCAAGTGTGAAGTCGACTTTATGTTGCATTCATGCAAATCCCTTGCTGAAAATTGCGCTCTTTTCTAAATCATTGAATCGTGCCAATCGCTGTTTGTGAATTGCCCAGAAATAATATTTATTGGTCTGGGAACCGATTGTTCATTTACTCGATATAGACCTACAGTAACTGTAACTATATTGTTAAATTCATATTTCCGTGCAATTGTTTTATTTATCGCAATATTGGGAAAGTTTAAAATTCACCAATATTTTTCTTTTGAAAGGCTAGATGATGCCCGCGAATTATACGACTTAGACGATAGTCCGCGTGGATTAAATTTCTTGATTCCAGTGTTACCTCTTTATTTTTCCGGGATAATAAATATGTAGCATCTGTGTGTTAAATTCAGGGTACGATAATGCTATCTCCATTCCAAATACTGCCAAATCGGTTGAACCGGGTTGGCGTTTTGAAAATTTCAACAGCTTGAGTTGAGTTAGAAGTTCATAATAAATACACTAAGTACATAGGTATTGGAAGTTGATGCTCGTAGACGTACCATGTTTGTAAAATGTTCATTTAACAAGTCATAATTAAAAAAAATAAAAATCACGACTGCCACAAAACGAACTAAAAAGTTAAAAATCTAAATTTATCTAGTCAAATTAGAATCTTATTCATATTTTTATTAAATGATATTTTTTTGTGAATCACTGGATAGTGAACTATAGTGTTATGTATTTTTGAAGTCTAATCATCATTTTCTAGATGATGATGATATACTTAGTTAATCTTATTTTTGTTTTTTTTTTCAAATTTAGTCTTTAATGCGGGACTATGGTCACCCAATCAATTTATTTTTAAATTTTACTAGCCCATGTCAACCGGAATAAGCTAGTCTTCTAACAATACCTCATTTATCAAAATCAGTTCAGGCGTATAAAAGTTATGGTGGAATATACAAACTCACATACATACATACATGAACCCTGAAAACAATATACTCCTTTTTTCGTATAAAAACTAAAAAGTATTACCTAGGTTTTATTTGAGTTTCCCGAAAAGATTTTCTTGAGAAGAAAATACTTAATTTATTTACGTAATAAGAGATATTAACTAAATCATAAAATTAATCATGAAAAGCGTAGTTAAAAGTTAGTTCATGGAATGCCCAATTAAAAAAAAGATTCTTTATTTCTAAAATCGATTATTTAAATAGTTCTAGGTACTTGAATTAATGATAAATTGATAATATTATAATCCTGGATCAGGTGATAGATAATATTTAGCAGTTCGCTCTGACGCAATTGATTCGCTTTTGACGCACGTCTTCGAATTTGATAACTTAATAAATGCTTGATAAGTTGATAATGATAATGATAAGAATGCCGCAGTGTAGTGCCGGCCTGATAACCGGTACCTTTTTATATTTATCTACTGATTACACATCTTACTAACCTATTTTTAGCTTTTATAATTATATTACTAGGTATAGTGGATTATATAATGATTTTGTTGTTAGGTTAGGTTATATATATGTCACCGTAAAATTGCAAAAACCGTTAGATTGTAATCTAACTAGCAAAATTGCAAACTGTCGACAGATTAAAATTTAACGCATAATTTTTCGGTAGATTGTAATCTGTTAGGTAGGTATATCAACCCGACAAAACCGCAGTGCCCGGCCCTACCTGTTTATTTATGTCGAACCCTAACCAAAACTGCAAGAAAGAGAGAAGAAAACGTAAATACAATGAATATTTCAAAAATTTACTCTCAGAACATTGAACGGTTCACAATCTGTCGACAGTTTACAATTTCGCTAGTAAGATTACAATCTAACAGTTTTTGCAATCTTACGGTGACATATACATGATTGTTTAGTAGGTTTACGATAAGACCACGCACGAAGACATAAGAACAACTAAAGAAAATAATGTACCTACTCTGCAACTAGATGATGCCCGCGTCTTCGTCCGCGTGGATTAAGGTATTGTGATTCCCGCGGGAACTCTTTGACTTTCCGGGATAAAAAGTAGCCTATGTCCTTCCCCACACCCTATCCCTATTTCAAATTTCATCAAAAACGGTTGAGCTGATGGTCCGTGAAAGCGTAGCAGGCAGACACAATTTCGCATTCATAATATATTAGTATGAATGTGACAAAGTGTATGATTGTAATTGACTTTAGCTAACTAAGGAACTTAATCGATCACTTAAAATAGTTAAGTCATTGTCATAAATCAGTGTACTGCTACTTTTTTGAGCGTTTTCATCATCATTTCAATCCATTATCGGCTTCTAATCTTACTGAGCACGAGCCTCCCCTCTGAATGAGAAAGGTTTTGACCATAGCCCACCACGATGACCAAGAGTGCAGATTGGCATACTTCAAACACTCTCGTGCATGCCGGTTTCCTCATGATGATTTCCTTCAGCGCCACGTTATCCTAACACGTAAATAATAACCTTAATAAATTATGGATGTAAGAACATTGACTTGTGAAACTCACTTTGTTAGCTTTTTGGTGGGCAAACTTGACTATTATGGATTTGACGTTCTGTGGTACACGTCCTGACCTTAAGTATAAGTAAGTATATGGTCGGATGACGTCAAACAAGTCTCAGGGTCCAGGTAGCCGCCCTTAGCGATAATTTTGGTGAAAAATACATCTCTATTCTACTCAGTGCCGTAAATAAGGCGGTGCCACCAGTGCCCAGGCACAGGGCGTAGATGTTACGCGCACCGGTCTCCACTAATAATATATTACATAAATAAGATACCTATTCTAGAATTATTTAAATATCAGTTACTTATTTGTTGATTTTACGTATGCATTAATTACATTTTTATAATTAACTAATTTTGAATCAATGTTATGAGTCGCGGCTTCCGTCAATAATTTGTCATATAATTGAGATACTCATTCGATAAATATATATATAAAGATTGCATGATTATTAGTTAAATTCAGATATATATTTATTTACATTTTTAAATTTAATTAATTTTGAACCAATGTTCGATTCTTTGTTTATAATAAGTTGTTGTTTATTTATGTTCGTATCATGACTGGTGATTCATTGATTGTATAAAAAGGCGGGAAAAGAGAATGAGTAGTTTAGTTTGTATTTCGGCCGCAATAATAAACACTGTTGGAAATAGTGTCACACAAAGTTTTTCTTCGTCGTCAACATCCTGAATCCTGTCGTCGTCTCGCTGTCCATCCCGCCACTTATTTCATATACTCTGAGGGGCGCAAGAATGGCCACCAGACGACTATAACTTTTTCGGTTTGCTCCTAATAATTTCCCGCTGCGCCCCTAGTGCTTTTCTTTTTTAAAGTAAAAGGAAAACGTTTTTTCACCAATTCATACTTAAACGCAATTTATGTTATGCTACCTTCCTTATTCAAAACTCTACCATAGCAAGTAGGTACTTAAAATTAAATTAATTTAAAGTTTACTTAAACTTTGCAGGATGTTATTTTACTATAGAAGTATGAAGACCAAAGCGGCCCAAAAATTAAATCTTAAGCATCAGGGTGGGCAATGCATTTGCACTAGTGAACTTGCGTTTGAGTTTTAGTGAGACACAGTGGGTGGTAGGTATAATAGGTGAACGGTCCACTTAAATAGCTCGTCTGCTTGTTTGCCCACATCAGTTGTTCTTTAAAAAAATGTTTTTTTTTTCAAAATATTAGATAGTTGGTCCACCAACACCAAGGTCCTTGTGCTTTATTTTATCACCCTGAATGAAATAAAGTAGACCTATACATAGCATTGCTCTAGCTTGTGTACCTATATCTTAAAAAAACAAGGGCGTAGGTATAGAAGCTCGCACAGGGCGCAGAAAAGGCTATTTACGGCACTGATTCTACTCATGTTATCGAAACTTACTTCACTACTTCATCATGTTACTTCACTAGAGGATGTTTTCATAAAAACATCTAAGTAGTTTTCTCAGATCTAGACATGATAAATTAGGCTCATATACACAGAAAAATATCTATTATCTAGCAAATAAGGATGGCCAAGATTTTTATTTCAAGGTGAAGTATTGTTCTCGATATAAATTATCGTATTTGCCGATGCTTCCCAAGCTTTTACGGCGGCCCGGCGACGGTGACGTCACACGCTGCGCGCGCAGCTTGATCGATCCAAGAACTCCCCATCCAGCCGCTGCAGCGCTGTTCTCTAATCCCTCTTTAAATCGTATTTCTCATTACTGAGGGTCGTGACTCCGATCCATTAATCTTTTGTGTTATTCCATTACAAGTTAGCCCTTGACTGCGATCTCACCTGGTAGGTAGTTAAAAGATGGTAGCGGGCTAACTTTTAAGGGGTACAGCAGCTATATCAAACCTATGCCCCTTATCGGTTTCTCCACGGCATCGTAACGGAACGTTAACGTGTAGGGAGGTAACTGGCCACCAGCAAGCTAAACCAGACAAGACAACGTTCAGTAAATAAATTCCCGATTTGACCAAATCTAACCCGAGGCCGCCTATTGTAAGACCACAGCACTGATCACTGCGCCAGGGAGGTCATCAAAACCATTCAATACTCAATTTATTAATTCCATGTAGGACATACAAGTGCCTTTTACGTTCAGTCGTGTTTTGACTCTACCACCGGTTCAGAAAGTAGATTACTATGTTATTAGTTATTACCAAGCTTACCACCTACATCTTCAAGCGCTTGAATCGCTTTCGGGTATATTTTTATACAAAAAAACGCACATATTTAAAGTCATAAACGACCACTCAGCTTTCTATTAAATAACGACATTAATGCCTATAAAACGCTGCCTTCAGAACAGTTTAATTTTAATTTTTTCGCGTCTATTATTCATACGATAGGAAAATAATTAGATATCATATCCACACTAAGTAATGCATACTACAGTGAGTCAAACTTATCTGATCCGGACCCCAGTGTCAACGTCGCTAGTTTCTATGAAAAGTAAAATAAAAACAAAAACTAAACAGGAATAAAACTTAGTCCCAATTTTGGCGCCGGGTCAGAAAAGTTTGTAGGACTATACCTAAAGTACGTATCCATATTAATATCTAGGTAATTTAGGCGCGCCGAATTGAGAACCTCCTCTTTTTGTAAGTCGGTTATATAATGCGAATAGTGTCTTTGTTCGTCTATTTATACACATATCTATTCACGGCCTATCCTTGAGGCTTTATACGCGGATGGTATTCCAAAGCCGTTGCCTACTAACTTCGTCTTATTCTATGTCCATCGCCGGGGAGCCAACTCTCTCTGTATAAAATTTCTTCAAAATCGGTAAAACGGATAGTCCGTGAAAACGCAAGAGACAAGCAGACAGACACTTTCGCGTTAATTGTAATACCAACTCTTTAAAATTACTATTTTTAACTGCATATGATCTTGCAGTAGATACTTAGATACCTATACTGTTTCTTAGCACCGAGAGAATCTGAGCACCAAAATCTTAATATTGTAAACATTAATTACGAAGAAAATAAGGAAATGCTTACAAAATTAACAAGAAAATGTGCTTAGTAGTAAGTTTAGAGTAAAATTTAAACGTCAAAATTTAACCGCGTTTTAATGCAATAACATCGGCGAACAAGATGGCGCTTTCTGAATTCATTAGGACTCGTGAAAATTAATTGAACTCTAACAGCAGGATTACGTCTTTTACTTAATAAAGAAGTTTTAAAACGTCATGAGAAGCGATCCTTGGGTGATTTGACCAGTGAAGCGCTACGTTCTCTGATCCCCTAATTTGAAATCCACGCAGTCGAAGTCGCGGGTGTCATCATAAATTAACCCGGAGTATTTTCTATAAGTATGCCTAATTAGTATTAAAATCCGTCAAGTGTTTAGTAGTATGATGCGTGCACACCAAGGGTGCACAGTGCAGACTGGTGCAGACAGACAGGCAGACCAAAAAAAAAATACTGTTGACCTCTTTTGTATTAGTGTTTAATTTTTAAAACTAACGGTGTCTATTTATTTACGATTTATTTTGATAGCTATGAACAATGCTAATAAAGTCCCTCAAACATAACTGGCCCGGTGGCCAAAATTGGAACTAACTAGTTGACACGACTTATTTTGTTGTCTATGGACAAGTGCTATTAATGTAATTCTAGTGAGGGTTCACGTTGAATTTTACTACTTACGCCATCTATTAGCGCCTTCCAAAGTTATTTTACGTTGTTTGATTTCAATGCGAACAACGTTTGTTTAAAAATTAAAATGAGAAAATAAAACGTATGGGGGTAAAAACACTGAAGTTTGCATTACATGAAATTACAAAATGTGCAAACAACACCTTGTAGTAGTTAAACAAGGTAAAAAAACTAAAAGCCATTAGAAACAAAAAAAAACTGCAAAAGTGTAACAGTCTACACAGTTTCCCACTTTTTAACAGTTTGTTTCAGCGATCCGGGTCAATGGTACTTAGGCCCCGGCAAAGTGTGAGACTTATTATAATTAATATTCCACTTTTCTGCCACGAACACCGATTGTGGCGGAAATGCACATTTTTTTATATAAGTGCATTTCCTGCATAAGGTAGGTAGTTCTTTTTGTTTGAAAACTTTTTTTAGTTTTATTTAATGAAGCTAAAAATGGAGGTGATCAAAACTTATTGGATAGTGGTGGTGGGGTGGGTAGTGCTGTACATATTTATCTGTGGGGTAGTGGTTGGTCTATTCCATTATACCAGGGTTCGAATACGTATACTTTTTATGTCAAATCTCATCATCATTTCAATCTATCACTAGTGATACTGATACCGAAGTTTCTCTCAGGATGAGAAGGGTTTAGCAGTAGTCTACCATGCTCGCCAAGTGCAGACTTTATACATTTTTGAGAACATTTTAAAGAATACTTGGGATTGTAGGTTTCCTCGCGAAGTTTTCCTTCCTTCCTTCCAAGTGATGTCAACTATTATTATATTATAGATAATACAGCGGTGGTAGCCTAGTTTAACGCCAGGAATCATACTGGGGTAGTCGGGGATTTCTGTCTCGCTCTTTTTATATTAGAGGGAGAGAGACAGAGATTAACGGTTTTTTAGCACGTACTATTAGTACAGGCAAGGTCCACGCGATTTTTTGCCCAAAATGGAATATGTTTTAAAAAATATCATAAAGCGCATTTTATTGAGAGTTAACATTTTCTTACTATTAACTTTTGCATAATATAATACTAATATCAATTTTATAAACTTCACAGTAGGTAAAGCCAAATATTTTAGCAACCATGGGCCATTGACTTAATTTTTGGTTCTCAAAAACATCAAAGGAAAACGCAACAGTTTAAGAGCCTATAAAGTAGCTATGTACACTAATCTCATATAAGTATTTCCGGTAAAGTCGTATTGCTTGGTTGCGTTACAGGATATCGACCTAAAGTAACACGGAAGACATGTAAAAACTCCGCCCACAGCTGAAGAATAAAGTCGCATTGTTTTTCATTTAGTGTGGTACAAGATATAAGATTAAGGCCTGAGTGCCCGCTTCAGCTTTAAGCGGAGCGGGGCGTGGTGCATACGTCTCAATAACAATATGTTTACTGCAAGCTGTCCTGAGTGATCCAAGCCTTGAGTTTGTAGGGGCACACATTCCTACATGATGACGTAAAACATGACGTGGCCACGTTAGCCAATCCCCTACATGATGACGTAAATATGACGCGGCCACGTTAGACAATCACGTGCCGCCGCCTGAATCACGATAACGAAGTTCATTCGGAATTTTGTACTATATATATAGAAATTTCAACCTACAACTGTTGGCCCAGCTGAGATCCCCGAGCATGACACCGGCTCTGAGGAAGATCTTCCTATTGTATCGGTCGAGCATACATACGCTCCCGACAAGTTAACAAACACTATTTTTCTATCTATGCGATGATGCGTTGTATTTTAAGTAGGTACGTAGGAATTTTAGGCAAATGTATAATTTGAAGCGTGAATTATCTCAGGCCACACAAGCACTTCCCTTCAAGTGCATATATAGTCCATACTAATAATATGTCTGTCTGTCTATCTGTATGTGTGCTACGCTTTCACGGCCCATCTTTTCAACCGATTTTGATGCAGAGGTAGATTACATCGCGGGGAAGGAATTAGGCTACATTTTATCCCGGATATTTAAGGAGTTCTCCCGGGAATCAAAAAATAATCCACGCTGACGAAGTCGCGGTTAAATCTTAATCGCAATCACAGGAAACGGCAGCAAAACTTTTAAGACTTGTCTTGTTCTTTTTAAATACCTGTCCTTTAATTATCCTTCGACATGATAATCGGAGACGTTTGATAGCTGACATGGCTTAATATATTTTTTTCGCTTTAGGTACTTACTCTGTGGGACAAGAATGAGCTGCTTTGTTTTTTTAACATTTCATTAATTATTCTGTCTTGCCTTGTCCTGTTAAAACTATCGCTCTGCAAGATAAAACGCTAATCGCTCCTGACTAAAGTCTCTTCCACATTGCTTGACGTTCCATTGATTTATAGCTGAAACCTCGCCTTTATTTCAGTTCTCGGAAAGTCATCATTCGGTCTTTACGATCGAACTCAATTTGTTTGTATTGTATGCTCTGGCTCCACATGTCTTCTTTTTAGGAAAAGTTAAGTAATATTTATTATGAAAATATCGTTAACGAGTTATGAATATTGAATGTTTTAGGGCGTTAGTATTACCAAAACTGCGTTTCTTAATTCCACTTGTCAAGAATATTTTGTTTCTTTGTGCACTTTTTGTTACCACTTTCCTAAAAAACTGTTGGACCGATTGTAATGCGGGTTTTTCATGATATGTTTTCATTAGATAAAATTCATAAGTATCTTTTAAGGTCATAGTCCCCAAGCTGCACTGCAATCGTTTTTTTTTTTTTTTTTTAAATATGTTATCTTGTTATGTTGTTGTTATAGTAATAAATTATTATGTCACACTAGCTAATGCGCGCGACTTCGTCTGCGTGGATCGATTTTTTTGGTTCCCGCGGGAACTCCTTAATTTTCCGGGATAAAAAGTAGCCTATGTGCTATTCCAGACTATAATCTATCTCTGTGCCAAATTTCAGCCAGATCCGTTCAGCCGCTGGGGCGTGATTGAGTAACATACATCCAATCATCCATACATCCATCCAAACTTTCGCATTTATAATATTAGTAAGAAGTAAGACTTTAAATTAACTTTAAAAGACAAACACCGCTGAATGAAAAAAAATCTAACCATTCAAGGCGAAAGTATCCCACAGTAGAGTAACCATGCTACTGTTTAGGGTTCCTCGGAATAGTCAAAACATTATACATTTCCCGCGAATAAAGTTGCAGCTAAAAGCTTTAGTTTTAAAGTGTAATGCCGTACTTTTAAAACACGCCGGGTTCCTGCATCGATTTACATTAAATTGCAAACTCGGCCCAAAGTTTTCTCTTTACGAGTTTAAAACTTTTATTGTATTTGTTTTAAGTCTTCGTATTTTCTTTAAATCCCGAGTTTTTATAGATATTAATTTATGTAATAATTGGTATCATAGCTTTTTCATTTTATTTACCATGCTACTTAATTTAATTAATTTTACTGGCTGACCCACTCCGTATTTTCTCAGGTGGAAATTCATAAAAAACTTTCATGCTGTTGGCAATTGGCATAGACCCATAATTGAAAAATGTTAGTTTGTTTGACCAGGCTTTAGCTATCCATACGTTGATAT
Organism: Erebia palarica; assembly: GCA_964035005.1. Lineage (NCBI taxonomy): Eukaryota > Metazoa > Arthropoda > Insecta > Lepidoptera > Nymphalidae > Erebia > Erebia palarica. Next base: position 7,650,599 of record OZ035992.1, read on the forward strand.
GTCGGTCAACTAGTTTCTTTTTTATTTGTAACTAGCCTGTGACTTCGTCCGCGTGGATTAAGCTTTTTCATTTTTATTATTGTAACGGTAGATCATTAATTTTTTTGGGATAAAAAGTAGCCGTCCTTGGGATATAAACTATCCCTGTACCAAATTTCATCAAAATCGGTTGAACAGGTGGGCCGTGAAAGCGTAGCAGACAGACAGAAACACTTTCGCATTTATAATATTAGTATGGAAGTAAATTATAAATAATACTTTACAAAAATGGAATAATAATATCGTAATAAAAATACTTTCATTAATTATGGTGAAAATAAATAAATAATTGCGTTCATATTCTATGTACTTTTAAGTTATCTTTTTGCAATTCAGGCTTTTCATAAGTAATCCATTTTTTTTACAAAATTTATATAAAAAGCGGTAAAAAAAATGTAATAAAATAAAACAGAACCAATAAATAACTCTAAAAATATTGTTTGGGTGGTTTCCTGATTTTACATTCAATTAACCTAAATGATGGCTTTATTAATGGCCAACCTACACCGAGATAGACTGCAATTGATGGCAGTAGCTGACCCATATACTCGTACCTACCTATTGATCGAATTTCTCTGTCTAACCTATTTTATTGTATTGGCGAATGACCGGGATAGATTCATTTACACATTTTGTCCGCATTGTACAAATGTATATGTACCTATTTCCGTGGCATTGCATACGGAGTGGAAAATTGGTTGGCTTATGAAAACGTTCTGGGACGCGGTTAGTGGATATTAGGGTTTTTCCTGTAAGCCTTTTCTGTAAATATACAAAAGGAAACACCTTCGTAGGTAAATATCTAGGTAAATATAACCCAAAAAACCTAACAGAAATGTTATTAATACCTCTTAAAACTAAACTAATCTAAACTTGACCTGAGAATAATATTATAATATCATTACATGTGGCAACAGTCACATGTTATAAAACATTTAAGTAAAATTTATACACTCATGTTGCTACAAAAACTGAATATATATCGAACTACAATGTTCTTATAATTCTCATATACAGATTTTAGCAGTTGACAACGACAGTTCGAGTGGTCCATATTCGTTGTTTAAAGATCAATTATTGTCCCTGTTGCCAGTGAGATGAAACTTAGACTACTATATTATTACCCTAAGTATAAGTCTCCACTAGCAACAAAAAATGCAGAAATCCACTGTAAATGCCATGCCAAGGTCAATTTCTCCTAGATTTAGCAAATAAAACTTGCCCAAAATGACTCGTTTTAAGTGTTCACACTACACGCGTATTTATTCGACACTATAAACCGCAGCTGCTGCTGTGGATATCAGAGCTGATTTCTGCAAGTTTATTGCTGGTGGACACTTAGTTTTATAAATAAATTATCATAATTATCTTACCTTAGCGGTTTCGTCAGACCAGCACGCAAGGCCGTTTCTCTAGTAACCTCCCGACGTGTGTCCGCGGCCGCCGCCGCATCACAAGCTACCCTCACCGAAACAACCGCCCCACCGCTTCAATCAGTCCCTATATAACTACCCCTACTGGCAGTGTCAACTATACAGCAAACATTGTGAAAAAAATTAAGGCAAGTCCATTTCTAAAGCACCTAAAAAATCCACTAAAAGTTCTCAAGTCCTTGAGGCGTTCGAATTTATTGATTCAATAGATTTTTTTAATTGAGTCGCCGCGGTATTACCTATATTCGAGTTTGTGTGTGTTATTACGCGGCGAAGCACGCGTTGTATACCCTTCCCGCTCCATATAAGGCGTTGAGGGAGTGTATGGATCGACGGTCCCTCTCACACAAATTGCAGCGCGGTAATCTGTAACAAACAAAAGTTTGGATTAGTATTTTTTTTATAGACTACAGTTTTTAATATTCAGAGCTTTCATTTGAAAGCAAGTAATTAAAAATAGAGTTTTGTCTTTCCTCCATTTCTTCCAAAAGTCCTTCTTTTGTTCAAAATATCATAGTCACCCTCACCGCCGACTCGACGAGTCGTTTAATCATTACTTACTTTAGAAACTCCTTAGATTACAATACAAAATACTATGGAGGAACCTTAATTAATGATACGCGACTCGGACTGCGGTAGTAAGTATACCTATTTTTTAATGGAGAAATCTTTTTCCATGGCCTCCTTACACCTCTGATAAAGAGGTGAAGTTGAAGGACATGGGAGGTTTATGTTAACTAGAAACTTAGTTGTACGGTTTAACGTCCCACTGCTGGGTACAGGCCTCCACTCTCATAGGAGAGAGGGAATTAGAACTTAGACCCACCACGCTGCTCCAATGCGGGTTGGCGGGGTCTTAACGACTATTATCATGTTAGTATGTTAGTGATAATAACCGGGACCGACGACGGCTTAACGTGGCACGGTCTCCGAGGCATGGGGGTGGAACACCGCCAACTTCCTAACTCCGGGCTAGTACTGAGAATTTCTAGTCAGAGAAACCCAATACTCAATTATGGCCCGATCCGGGACTCAAACCCGGGACCTCGTCGGCCGCAGTCACACATGCCAACCATTAGACCAACGAGTCAGTTTATGATTCAAACAAATATTTATAATAAAAAAATAGGCCCAAGGAGGGTTTTGTAGCTTCTTTCCAAGCTACAAAACCCTCGGTGGATGAGTCTGACACATAGATTTTTGTTTTAATTCCGTTACAAGGCGCATTATTTGTTCTGTCAAAGTAGATATTATTCCTAAGTAGCAAGAACAACTACGAACCACGTAATTTGAAGTTGTCTCAGGAATCTTGTGCGGAACCACTTAACACCGCGCTGAACCTCATTAAGATCATGATCTTGCGTATTCTAGGCCCGTATGAATACTACCTACATCTGCTAAGAACAGTCAATCTATGCTGAAGACCGTTTTAAATGACCGGTGAAAGTGTAGATCACTTACTTTACGACACTTGGAATCTGAGGTCATACTGTCATATTGTTTCATTATTGTTGACTTTCGTGTTGTAGAATTATAATCCTTAATTTAGGAAAGTCAAGGTACGTGACATCAAACTGTATTTTTGAGTAATATAGCTTAAGCGTTAAGTGGCTTTAAGCGTTAGCAGTATGGCCCCTGTTCTTAGTTGATGTCAGTTTATTAATACTTACAGGGCCATAAGGCTGTAACTTTTTAGAAGGCTATTAAATAACTAGTAGTATTATATATATGTAGTATAATACTATAGTACTTAGGTTATTTAATAGAAGATACTATTAAATAACTTAAGTACTTCTTAAGATAAAATCAACGACCGCAATTTACATAAACTGGCCCTGTCAAACAAAGAATATGGACCTAATTTACTAACACCATCTAGTCTGAAAAGCGGGACAGTGCTATGGCGGGGACAAGGACAGGGCTATACAGGTGTGGAGCGCACTCTAGAGGTCGGACGCCCAATTTTTTTCTATGAAAGGGCCCATCTAGTACCTACATTTATATCGATGGATAAAATAGCTAAAAAAAAAACCAATTAAAAACAATCAATAAATCTGTGATAACACAACACAACAAAGTATAATCCTAAATAAGCACAAAGTAGGCCGAACAACAACGAACCACGAAATTTAAGTTGTCTCATCAATCTTTTGCGGCGCCGTGCGCGTAACACCGCTCTCCGCGCCGAGCCTCATTAAGATAATTACCTAATCTTGCGTAACCTAGAAGCTGTAAAGTCTAACGAATCTGTGGTTAGAGCACGTCTAACTAGAATAGGTTTAAATCCCAATATAATTATAGTCTGTTCTAATAGGAATGATCTATTTTTGAAGTTATAGGTATACTTCTTTTGGCGAATATTGACACCCAAAATAATACACCGACACCCTAATTCGACACCCTGACGTTAGTTGGTCAACTTAAAAGTCTTGCAGGAAAAGGCCTACCAACAAAATAAAAACATTTATACATTTACTGTATGTATATAGGTACTGAATGTATGTAGGTGAGAACTGATAACTATATTCAAGATATTTATTATTTTCCTATCAAAAAGTATAACTTTTTGCGTGCGTACATAAATACAGAACGTCTGCACGTATTCTCATCTGACATTCGAACAATAATGATGAGAATATCTACAAACTTATCGTCTGTCATTACTCCCATCACAATTGGTCAAGTGGCTGATAAGATGACGTGTCAGACGTTAAAGAAGATGAAAAAATAGGTCATCCCTGTTGGAACAGGCTTTATGAAAGTTTATGCTCATAAATCATGAAATACTTACCGAATAGAAATGTGTTTACAAGTTGTTTTATCAAATCAAAATACCTATGTCGAGGCATCGATCACCAGTTATTTTAGTCCCTATGTGTAGATTGTTTTTTTACATTACGTACTTACATTTAAGATTGTTTTAACTCAGTCTACACATTCAATACACAAACCATTCGATATTATAATTACGAAACAGATGAAAAATTGGCTTCGTCAAGTAAATAAATGTCCATTTATAACTACTTAATTTAATTTCAAACTTAGTAACGTAAAAATGTAAAATACTCTTTCACAACTAAACTGCCACAATCATAGAGTAGATATTATAGACAATAGTCCCCGAGGCTGTCAAGAAAAAATGTTTTAAAATGAGGGTAGTTGAAAATCATTTTACGAGTTCTAAGGTAGCGTAACAGGTGGCGTTACGTGTACTTTAAGTTTTAATTTCTTTGTAAATTACAGTTCCAAATCACGCTATTTAAGTTTTTTACCTTGTTGAGTATATAAAAGATGTTTTGGGTAGTTCGGTCGGGTGGTCCATTTCTACGCAGTGAGTCAGTCATCGGGACGCTGAGCTAAGTTCCCGACGCCCTGTTTCTGCCAACACTCTTTCTTTCTGTATGTGTTCGAAAACCATCCATATTGAAAAAAAAAACATGGCACTTGACCGTTTAGAGTTAATCTCAACACCACTGATGTAGGGACTTTGACCACTTTTTGCTGATTTGAATTGCTATTACTATTATTGTAATTTAATATAACAATTTGTATAAAAATTTGGCTGATGACCGCGACTACGTCCGCGTGGATTGAGGTTTTTCGGTTCCCGTGGGAATTTTTTACTTTTCGGGGATAAAAAGTAGCTTATGTGTTATGCCAGACTAAATAATCTATCTCTGTGCCAAATTTCATCCAGATCTGTTCAGCCGATCTGGCGCGATTGAGTAACAAACATCCATCCGTCCATCCAAACTTTCGCATTTATAATATTAAGTTGGTATAATAATAATAATAATAATAATAATCTTTATTTAAAGGTAAAAACCCAGTACAATAAAATTACAATTACAAAAGACTTACAAATAAATATAAAATAAAAATATAGAACAAAATATATAAACGTCATACGTACAATTCATACGTAGTCTTACACATAATCAAAACATGACGATGCATGCTATTATCTACTTTTTATTCGCATCCTGCACTGACAGCCAGTGCTTGAAGATGGAACAACTCAGATCCTCTGCCAACGTACTGAGGATCTCGTTGCCGGAAGCACGTAAACGAGGCGAAGAAGGCACGTATATACGTATAGATTGTACATATGTATTTACTGAAGAAGTAATTTTTAAAATATTATTGCGATTTAGGTCGTACGAGTTCAATTTGAAAAATATGTGTAATCCATTCCTGCTTTGTTTTATTCAAGAATATTCGGCTAGATGTAGGTAAAAATGTTTTCAAACTAATAGATTAATATTATATATAATATTTCAGTTCTTTCCGGATTCGCTCAGTAAGTTCGTTCTCATTATGGGTCTACGCCATAGTTTTATTTCCGGATTCGCTCAGTAAGTTCGTTCTTATTAGGGGTCTACGCCGTACACTTCTTTCCGGATTCGGTCAGTAAATTCGTTCTTGTTAGGGGTCTACTCCGTAGACTTCTTTCCGGATTCGCTCAGTAAATTCATTCTTATTAGGGGTCTACGCTAGAAATGAAAATCTCGTGTAGCATCTATGCAGCGGCACTAAAAATGTACAACGTATGACAGCGGTTTATGTATGTGCCATGTGGTAAACACATAAATTAAAGTATATACCACTTTCTATGTAGTCTAAATGATAAATCCACATTTACACGGTTTAAAGGCGACTTTATCTTGACTTTTTGTTGTATGTCATGTCTGGCTGGGTGTTTTCAAGAGTTTTTACTTACTTACAGACCTAATTTCGAGTAACTTAAAGACAATTAATATAGGTATGGATGATGGATATACAGCTAATACGACCAGACATCAAAATCAAACACAGCATTGGTCACAAATTAGATATTACGAGATATTTACGACACGGAAGTTATAGCGGGCGACGCGGCGGCGGTCCTGGGACGATAATAATTAATTATTATATTATTTGCGAACAATATGCAAAATAAATTATTATTCACCGATCGGATGACGTCATCGGTGCTCGCTTAGGGGTCTAAAGAAAATTCTTCAATGTGCCTTGTTCAGATTATATATTATAGGTATATATATTTCATCAACTATTACCTACTGGCTAGATGTGCCTGTGACTTCGTCCGCGTTAAGTATTTTTTTAATCGAACAGGGCTATGAAAACTTCGCAGGCAAACAAACACATTTTACACATTTTAGCACCGTTGTCATAACGTGCGGATGTCCCGGGTTCGATCCCCGGCAGGGTCAATTTGGGAATTTATAATTTCTGAATTTTCCTGGTCTGGCCTGGTGGGAGGCTTCGGCCGTGGCTAGTTACCCTACTTAGCGTTCCGGTACGATGCCGTTTAGAAACCGAATGGGGTACCGGGTATGGGTTTAATATAACTGCCATGCCCCTAACAGGTTAGCCCGCTACCATCTTAGACTGCATCATCACTTACCATCAGGTGAGATCGCAGTCAAAAGCTAACTTGTAGTGGATTAAAAAAAACATATCTATCCTCATTAATAATATTAGCATGGAATATGAATTTCCGCGTATATTGAAGTTTTTCACTTTTAAAAGAAAAAGAACGAAAACTTCAAAATTTTTAGTTTTCATTTTCATTTAAGTAGCTTTTTGCCAAAGCATTTTTAATGAAAAAAAAAACAGACAAAAAATTTCATAGTATTTAGTCAACTTATCAGTTATAGGATAGATTATCATTTATAATCCAGCTACTGAATGACATCATCGACGCCGAGATATATAGGTAGGTACAAGAATTCTCATAGCTACGTCGTTTCAATTAGAGAATTCTTTGTAATGATAATACTGTAATTGTTAATTTTAATGTTAATCTCTGGTTTTTGCGAAAATTTAAGCATAATTTAGATTAATGGAGCCTTAAAAAACTTATGATAATGATGGTGGTGAATGGTGATGTAACTTACGAAAGATAAAGAGATAGGTAGGTAGAATTGACCCCATAATATATCTCTATGCCTTTCGTTTAGCGGAAAGGCCTGGAAAAGGTATATTAAACAGACAGACAGGCAAAACCCACTGTCCGTCTAACTTCGTCATAATATATCTCCCTACTCGGTGATCTTCACACTCACACTTTCGCATTTTTAGTCTGCGGGAGTCGAAAATATCACGGCAGCAAAAAGTCGCCTCGAGGCGCGGAAATAAAAAAGTTAGAAATGCAAAAATAGAACATGTATTATTTGCAGTGACATTTTTTAAAGTGCAGCGCGTCATAGGGGAACTATGACGTCATGGAACCACGCCCTCAAGCTACTAAGCTGCGCTCAACGACGTCATACCTAACTACTCAACACCGGTATTAACAAGGTAGGTAACATAATTAATAGTTCGCGAAAACCTATATCTAAAAATAAAACTAAAGATATAACTCTGCATTCAGATGCTCAAATACCTATTAATTAAATGCGGGCAGAAAATACAATGCTAGGTATATATACTTAAATACAATGTTCTACGTTTAATATCAGTGTCGGATTTTTTCATGCGCCATTATGGATTTTCCATGAGATCATATTAAGCAATAAAGATACACCTATTATATTAGATCGAATTGATACTCCCTCTTTCTCTCTGCATCGTATTCCTCATCGCAGAGGGTCGTGACCCCTTTCCATTATTGGCAGGGGTTTTCTTGGGATAATAATGCGGTGGGTTCTCGGGTTCGTCCGCATACGACTAAATTAAGTGAACTATATTTCCAACTTTTGGTTTTCTAACGATTATTACTACCGGGAACGACGACTTAACGTGCTGGCTAACGGAGGCACGGAGAAAACGAAAAGACCAAATTCGTACTAACAAATTCGGTCACCCATCCAGTTACCGACTTGGGTCAACATTGCTTAACAATTGCAATCGTCTGATATGCATTGTCTCAACTAGGCCACTTGTCCCTCAAATATATATAGGCACACCACTGATGTATACTTAACCACCACTCTACACATACATATCCCTGCACCACTGAGGAGCCCCATTATGTAAAACCTGCATCAATCATTGCTACAGTCTCAATTGTTGTGATTGGCTGAATTTATTGCTGCGACAAAAGATTTTGAAGAAGAGTGTTAACCATGAAATGCATCGGTGATTGCCATCGTTACACTGTAGTAATCATTTTTACGTTATAAGACACCAGGGAAGCGGCGAATGCACAAATTGGCTTACTGATAAAATATGTAATGACTGTATCTTTATTATACTTACATAGATATTTTACTTACAACTTATTGTACAAAGTTTATGAAGTTATTATAGCGGGTCACCTGATGTTTTGTGATCTGGTGATTAACGCCGCCCATGAACATTTGCAGCACCGAAGGAACCACCAATGCGTTACCAGATATTTGATCCGCCGTTTGGAGAGCAGTGTTTAATTAGTTGACATAATTCACACATCATGTCTATAATTAACAGCTTTAGTAGCACAATCATCACAAGTAGCACGAGTATCACAACTAGCACCACTAGCACTGAGCACAGTCTGTTTACTGTGCCACTAGTGACCACTTATTTTCCGAGCCAGTGAAACTCTGCGCTCGTGACGTCATTGTTCAGCCACGCCCGCCAGCCATAACGCGCTATAATTGAGCTTTTAAATAAAAACTGTAAGTTAAAAAAAATTAAAAAACACGACTGCTCTGCCAAAAACGAACTAAAAAGTTAAAAATCTAAATGAATCTTGTTAAATTAGAATCATAATCACATTTTTATTAAATGATATTTTTTGTGAATCACTGGATATTGAACTTGAGTGTTATATATTTTTGGAATCTACTCATCATTTGCTAGATGATGATTATATAGTTAATTTTATTTTCGATTTTTTTTTCAAATTTAGTCTAATGCGGAACCATGGTCACACCATTTTTTTTTTTAAATTTTACTAGCCTATGTCACCCGAAATAAGCTAGGGATTCTAACGATACCTCATTTATCAAAAGCGGTTCAGGCGTATAGAAGTTATGGTGGAATATACAAGCTCACATCAATACATACATGAACCCTGAAAACAATATACTTACTCCTTTTTTCAGGCAGTCGTATAAAAAGCAGAGGAAGTGGGGAAGAATTATGTAACTACATAAGTATTTTCCTACGCGTAAAAAGTGCCTCGAGTGCTGAGTGATATGGTATTGTAAACTTAACTCTACAATAATGTGCATTGTTGAGTCAACATCTCCTGTCCTGGGGATGCTCCGGTGTTTGAGTGAAACGTAGGCACGTTGAGAGTGCTTTGGAGAGATTTATGCTTTAGAAGCTTTCTGAATATGCTCCTGCAGGTTTTGGAGCGTAGGCGGTGCACATAAGATTGGGCTGTTTTACTCAATACTCAATTTACTTATTCCATGAAGGACATACAAGTGTCTCATATAATCATGTTTCGACTCTACCACCGGTTCCGAAAAACATTCTACTGCGAAGAACCGGCAAGCTTAAGCAAAGTTAAGCTTCTTCTATCCATCTTATGATACGTGATTTTGAAAGAAACGGTTCTACTCTACGTTTCTGATACGAACCGCCAGGATGTGGAATGCCCTTCTAGCGCATGTAATGTCTGCCACGTATAACCACTATTACCTATTCTGTGGTATATCTTAAGTACCTTCAAGGCATTCAAGACTGAATAGGTCTAGGTTAGAATCTTCTAGGCAAGCGCGCTCCAACTCATCATTGCTTTGTATTAAGCATGATTGTCGTCAAGATCAAGCCTGTTCTATAATTATAACTATAAATATATATCTCGGTTATTACTCACGTGTTTCACGTGTTGTATTATGTAATTAAAAAAAGTTTTTCACAAGGTTTTACATGAGCATAATTACAAATTATACGGGGGCGGGGCGGAACAACGAGTAGGTAACTTATACGGGAACAGAAAAACGAGTTAATGTTAGTGTAGTGGAAAACAAAAACACTACAATATCAGATTACGGACGCCAGTGATCTCAACGCCACTCTTCAGAATTAAGTCAAGGATTAGATCTGATCATGGAATCTTGGGTCTTTGCGTGGGTGGGGGATCACACGGGAGGGGGGAGAGTCAAGGGCGAACCGCCGCCTCTGCGTCGCTCCACTAAGCCAAACTGACTGTAAACCAAAAGCTGTGTTATACCTACTCGTGCATAATTAAGCTATATTAGTTAACTCCATACCAATTTCGTCAAAATCAGTTAAACGGATATAATTGGCTGTGAAAATGTATCAGACAGACACTTTTCCCATCATGCTTAATATTATAAATGCGAAAGTGTTTGGTTATGGGTTTGTCCTTCAATCAATCCGCAGTAGAGCAACGGATCGACTTGATTTCTTGCATGGGTATAATTGAAGACCGAGAGTGACATAGGCAGTCTACATTTATAAATAATAATAAATAAATAAAGTTTTTATTTAAAGGCATAAAACCTAGTATAAAATAAGTCAATAAAAAATACAGTAATATAAAACATTCAAACTTACGGCTAACTGAAATGGTTAAAAAACTCATTTCAGATGTCACACGTCAAAAGACACAATACATAAAAACATTAAAACTTATACGGCTAACTGAATCCTGGAGAGCTAAGAAGTTCTCGTAGAAATTAAAAAAAAAATCCATGCAGACTTAGTCGCGGATGCATCAGCTAGTTTTTAATCCGACCACTAGGTAGATGATGCACGCGACTGTGCTCATGAAATCAAAACAATCGAGCAGGCGCGATGCAGGCTTCTCGAAAAACCGGCATAAATTCTAAAACAAAGGATATATTTCTTTTTTTAATAAAAATTAATGATACAACGGATGTGATTTAGAATTTGAAATATAATGTTAAATTTTTACAGCAAATTGTACTCAATTGATTTAGCTAAATCTAGTTTAAAGAACTTTTAAAACACCCACAATACAAATTTATTTAAACGGTTGGAAGGTGAATTTAGGTTTTGGTTTACGGCTCTCGTACGATGAAACTATTGATTTTACAAAAAAAAGGTTACTACATAAATTGTAGGAAATTTTCTTTAGTTTAATACACAACTATTTTCATCGTAAAATTACTCCGAAAGGAGTTATTGTCAAAAACGGTTTTTTGGCGCAATTTTTTCGGAAAGAGCACGTCGAAATCTATAACATACACCAATTTTCAAAACTCCGGAAAAACTTTCCAGGTAAAACTATCAAATGACTGGGTTATATGCAATTTGAGTGACAGGTAGGTACTTCGAAACTATTATTTTTATTTATTTAATATTATTTCTCGGTAGGTATTATTACTCAATAATGTCTAATAAATGAATCTTTTAATCATGTTAGAAAAGTTAGACAAAACGTAGTTGCTTAATTACTGAAGTTAATTTAAAAAAAAACGAATAAAAATTTTGTAGATTTACTTTTTACAAAAATTGGATGATTACTTTACACTTGTACTTACAATTTAATAATTACGATGGCTACTTAAAGACAATATATATCAAGTCAGTATATATCAAGACGTTAAACGACGGAATACGAGTTACGGTTAAACGGTGCATTGTATTTGATCAACGAATCCATTTAATTAACAAACGAACTACAACAATTTTATAATAGTGGGGATTATTAATAATTGTTTACGTCACGAACACGGCGACGAGTGATTATTATTAATGTGCACTGTTTATTTCCTTTGGCCCAAATATCGACAGTTGGCGGCTTGTCAATGGCAGACCGAACCGTTTTGACCTCCAACGCTTAGGTCTCGCCGTTTTTCTTTTGTAAACCTATTAATTTGGTGACATCCGCGTAGTTAGTGCTGAGAGTTGTTGTCGTACAAGCGGGAGGTCCCGGCTTCGATCCCGACAGGTATTTTTTTTTTAGCATTGCGAGATAGGTTTGCGCTTGACCGAACCGTTTGACCTCCACAAAGCTTAGGTCTCGCAGTTTTTTTCTTTCGTTAACCTATTAATTTGGCGACTTCCTTGGCGTAGTGCTGAGAGTTGTTGTCGTACAAGCGGGTTCCGGGTTCGATCCCCGGCAGGGTCAATTTGGGAATTTACCTGCCATATACTGGATGTTACAATAGGATCTCAAAAATATTGTAAGTGCATGTTAGTAACTAGATCTTAGTGTCACACCTGTCATACGACAACCATACGGGTAAAGTTGGAAATGTTTTGTCGTAATTATAATGTATGGAAGTTGTTGGTGTGAATAAATAAAATAAAGGACATTGTTCTGTCCCCATACAAAGTTCGCCTAAGAACCAACCGTCATAAAACATTGATTACTGGGTTCAAATTAATACCTTTTTATACTTGAGAGCAGATTAAAACTACAGACACTTGCAAGAAAATTACTTATTACCAAAAAGATTTTCAATTTTGAGTTTATTTCAGCATTCACGATCAATCTACTTGAACAAATTAATATCATCTCTATCCATTTGCAATAGAGCTGTAAACAGTATGTAGATAAGACAAGATTCGCCGTAGTTCATCAAAAACATTACAGACGGCGTTATTAATAATGCAGGTATCGTCATAGTTCATCGAGAACTTCACAGATGGCGTTAAAAATATTAAATTATTGTACTTTCAATAGATGACGTTGCGAGATTCCGAATACTAGCGCACTTAGCACTTTAAGCAGCTTTTATTTTGTTTCTTACGATACAGATCTAGCACTCAAGCGGTGGTATTGTATATTATTTAAAACTTAAGTTATTGATCTGTGGTTAATAATCCAGAGACTGAAACGTATAGTAATCAATTTAATACCCATTTACTTATTTTTTAATTTATTTGAAGTGTCTTTTAAATTCTGATATTTGGAATAAAGACTATAAATTAAGCTAAGAATTACTGTATATTTCAAACGTGTGTTGATTCTTAGGCGAATTTGGTCAATGTCCTTTACAATATCTTAGGACGATACGGGAGGGCGGTTTCCCCATACAATCGTGTTTTCTCCGTGCATAATAATTACAATAGAGAAAATATTTTTGCACCATAAAATCTATATATGTCCTTGCCATGTCCCTATGTTTTGCTTTTTTAGATAAATCAATAATTTCAAGAATATGGAATCTTCCAAAATGGCCCAGTTTTCCGCAAATAAATTTGACTAATATAATTTAAAAAAAAAGAGAAACACCGACATAGCCTGAGTCCTTCTCAAATTAATCTTGAAAAAAAATAATTAAAGTCGGATCTGTTTTGGAGGAGGAAACAGAATATTACGAGAGTAATATTCCGGCTTCCGTTTTCCCCTCCTCTTTTAATATAGGTACGTTTAAATCATGAGTGAATAGGCATCTACTAGGCAAGCACGCTCCACCAAGTCAAGCTGCTTCAATAAGACTTGCTTGTCTTATTGCAGCCAAGCGCTGGCCAATATAATTTAAAAAAAAGTAAGAATCCCAAGCTGCAGTTGTCCCTAACAGGTGTTATGGAATACTTGTTCAATACCTATTCTCAAAGCTTCCTGTTCATGCCATATCTTCTTAATTTTCTGGTAGAAAACATCGGCCGGGGCTACTTACCGACGCGCAACGTGCCGAAAAGCGATTTTGCGACGTAAAAATCAATTATGTGTTAGCCTGCTACCATTTGACTGCCTCATCACTAACCAGGTTAGAACGCAGTCAAGGGCTAGAACTTGTAGTGGATAAAAAAAATTGTTTTGAAAAGATTTTGAAAGGCGAGTATAATTTCGACTTTGACTTTGACTGTGAATATAGTTTTCGCCTTAGCCTACTGTCACATCTTTTAATCGACATCGCAGCGCAGGAGTTATCGCAGTCCATTTGCTTCTTCGTCAAATTAACGAGCAATTAATACCCGATTGTAAATTTCAGAGACGCTACTTTTTTAGACGTGTAAATTTAATGTAGCTTATGCCTTATGTCACCTGGACCATAATAAGGAATCGATTGACATCTAATGCATCAAAATCTGCCCAGTAGTTAAGCGCTACGGTGGAACATACATAAATACAAACATGGACTGCTAATATCACAGCCCCCAAAAAACTTTTTGCTTTGCCGGCTAAAAGCACAATACTTACAACTTGCAACTTGTGAGTAAGCAATGAACCTAGTATTTCAGCATGTGTATGCATAATATGTAAGTGTGTACATGTACCTACGTTTAGAGCAGGAAATGGCACGCGCTATACCAGCAATTGCCCGCTTCCCGGGACGCGACTCATTCGTTGTGGACGCGTTCGCATTGTTAGATACGGCGTAACGTAACATACGTAAGCAATTTCTCTTCTAGGCCACGATTACACTAGTAAGCTTTGCTCACGTAAGTCGCTTAAACCAGTATCATAAAAAATGTACACAGTTTTGCGAGTCGCGTACCGTATGCAAATATTGCGAGTTTCTTGCTAGTTTTTCTCGGTAGGAATACCGTTCCGAACTAGTGGTAGATTCATTTGACGATTCAAAAGCTGTTGTAAAAGTTTATTTAATTGAAGCATTTTTTAAAGTGAAACTTCTTTTAGAATAGTTGTGATTTGAAAATTTGATGAAACGGATGTTGTCGCCACGGTACAAGTGGCGCCACCTGACGAACGTGTATAAAAAACGTTCCGTTTTTGTAATTTTCTGTTTGATGTAGAAAGTCTGATTTGTTAATCGCTTTTAATTTTTTATTTTAATCCGCTTCTGGTTGATAAAACGAAAAACCAATTGAACGACGCCAAAAAGAGACAAACATATACATACCTAATAGGATTTAGCCTGCGAGAGAATGAGATAGAATACAAATTATATTTATCTCATTATTACGTAAGCTACTTTTCTGAAGTTTCACTTCTGCCATGTGTGAATTGCACACGCACACTTTTTTTTGTTTAGTGTGTACCTACTCATTTTTGCATTGTTATTTCCCGTGCAGATGGCTAATATCTGTGGGGATAGAACGCGGATGCCGTGAATCGTTGTGTAATGGAGCCGTGCATTATTTCAGCTGTTCGCGTGCCCTAGAGCATGTTGTGGTCACGACACGGCGCTTTGACCCGCAACCACCCGCAACCCTATTGCTGCCAAAGTTGCGGGACAATGCGATTAATTTCATTGTAAACCTATTCCACGTCACATTTCAATCTATTTGAATCAACGACCTCAATTTACATACTCGTACGGGCCCTGTCAAACATAGAATGTGGACTTATTTTACTAACGCCATCTAGTCTGAAAAGCGGGACAGCGCTATGGCAGGGGCAAGGACAGGCTTATACAGGTGAGGGGCATGCACCACAAGTGGGACGCCCAACTTTTTCACATGAAAGGGCCCATCTAGTACCTACATATATATTGATGATTTGAATATATCTGCTCGTAGGTAACTGTAATCGTAGGTATAATTTAACGTAGGTACTTACTCGTAGGCTTAAATACTACTTACTATAGACACTATATTATACTAGATGATGCCCGCGACTTCGTCCGCGTGGATTGAAGTATTTCGGTTCCCGCGGGAACTTTAATTTTCCGGAATAAAAATTAGCCTATGTGTTATTATTCCAGACTATGATCCGTTCAGCCATTCTGGCGTGATTGAGTAACAAACATCTATCCAAACTTTCGCATTTATAAAATTAAAGTATAGATAGTATGAATCGTTGTGTAATGGAACTGTACGTCATGAGAGCGGGTTTAACCAGCTATTCGCGTGTCCTAGAGTACATCTTGTAGTCACGACACGGTGCTTTTACCCGCAACACGGAACGACACGATTTACATATAATCGTGTCGTTCCCGCAACTCTGACAGCAATATTAAAACCAATTCTACATCAAATTCTGTTAATTCAGTCAGATCTCCAGGACTTTTCTTTTAATAGAAATCGCCTTTATGTGAACTCTTCAAACAAAAGTGCAACTGCTGAGTTTCTTGCCGGCTCTTCTCAGTAGAATTTTCTTTCCGAACCGGTGGTAGAGTCTTGACGTATCTTATGTGACACAAGTGTCCTACATGAAATAAATAAATCATTTATATTTAAAAATGAATTGCTGTTCGTGTCTCGCTAAAACTCTGCAACGGCTTGGTCGATTTTGATGGAATTTTTTGTGTGCGTTTGAGTGGGTACCGGTAGGGGGCGATGCAATCGGGTTTTATGTTCAGGGCAGGGACAACATATGCCGGACCAACTACACAATATATATTAATAAGTAGTGCAGATAACTGCGTGGTGAGTTAGGCCCACTATCCGAGGGTTTCGTGGTTCGCAGTTCACATCCCGACCACACACCTATAACATTTTCCAGTTATTTGCATCTTTTTAATTTTAACCACACAAGTTATAACACTTGTGTGGTGGAAGAAAACAATCGTGAAAAGCTATATCCATTCCAAGATTAAAATATTTTATACGCAGCGCCATCTAGTATGTAGTGCGGGAACTATTTTTTTTATAACAAGTACAAGTAAGCCCTTGTGCGATTTCACCGGATGGTAATGGGGGCTACCGCGTTTAAATTCACCGCTAGTAGTAGAGTGAGGTCTCCGAAATGTCAAGCAGGTATTATCACTGGGCCTTTATCGCGGGTCTAATTATTTCATTAATGTATTTAGCAATACCGGATTTATTAATGAAGTTGTAAGATACGTGTCAATGAATGTCAAGTGCTCTGCGCTTTGAAAGCGGAGCTAAGATAGAAGCTATACTAAGGATCTTACTCGCCAGTGGCGCCAGCTAGTGAGCATAAAAACGGTAGCCCTCATTGGTAAGTGATGATACGGTCTACGATGGTAGCTGGCTGTTAGGGACATGGCAGTTATATATAGCCCATACCCCTTATCAATTTCTACATGGCATCGTACTGGAGCGCTAAATCTCTTTGCAGCTTTGCCGGGATGATGGTAACTAGCCACTGCCGAAGCCTCCCACAGGCAGGCCAGACCAGGGAAAATTCAGAAATTATAAATTCCTAAATTGAACCTGCCAGGGATCAAACCAGAGAACTCCGCACGTTAAGATAACATCGCTCAACACTGCGCCAGGGAGGTCATTAATATAATAAACTTCCGTCTTGTTTTCCCTAAATTGTTTAAACATACCTTAAAGGCATGTTTACACTATCCAGTGATAAAACTGGATAAATCACTCGACGGCCGTAATTTTTATTACACTTTTATTAAATCCCGTAAAAAAAGGGTTATTTTTGACTTGCTCTGGTTCGTAACAAAGGATGCGTAAGCGATTTTTATGTAATTACTGTTTCTGAAAACGGCATTTAGTTTTAATATAGATAATTATAACCTGTAGCAATTTTACGAAAATCCACCCCAAAGGGTCACCCCCTGAACGCGTGGTGGTATCAAGTTGCATATTTTGACACTCGCCAATAAATCAAAATCTCCAATAAAGGGCAAGGTCTCAAAAGTACAATTTATTCAAATGCAGCAAAAATGAAAAATACTCGAAAAAAAACACAATTTTTTTTTTTTTTTAAATTAACTCACGAAATCTACCAAAAATAGCTGAACATAGGTACATGGAGTGTTTTCTGATAGGTTGGACCACCTGTATTATATAACCTCTGGGTTCAATCGAGCTCGGCGTGATGAAGCTTGAGCATAATAATTTTGAGCATAGTTAGATTATAACCGTTAGATTATAATCTAACTCGCGACATTGTAAACTGTCGACAGATTGTGAACCGATCAATGTTCTGAGTGTCAATTTTTAAAATATTAATTATTGTCTTTACGTTTTCTTGTGTCTTTCTTGTAGGTTGGGATAGGATTCGACATAATATATAATCAGGTAGTGCCCGGCTGCAGGTCGGGTACTTAGGTTATATCGGGTATAATACCAAACAAATTACAATCTACCGAAAAATATTGCGTTAAGTTGTAATCTTTCGACAGTTTGCAATTTCGCGAGTTAGATTATAATCTAACGGTTTTTACAATCTTACGGTGACATATATATTCCATAGTGATTCATCATCATAAGTACCTACACTGGTTCACTCGACGTCATATCCAGGGGCGGATCCAGTTTTCGAGTCGGGGGGGTCACATAGTCGAAGTCATTTGAATCAAATAACAAAACCAATAAAAAGAAGGTTTTCATTTCAGTCCCAAAATAAATATTTTTAACGTATCTACAACGATGAATAAAGGAAGATCGCGCTATGGTTCCATAAAAAATTGTAGGTACTAAGCAATGACCATAAGATTTCCAACTCCTGAAGCTGACGATGAGGATGCCGCAGGGTATAGAGCTCTAGGGATGGATAGTTGTTTTATTAGTTTAGGATATATTGATGGTGAATTGATATTGTACCTCAGCCTCAGCTCATCAACCCTGATACTGCAGAATAATTTACATGCACATAAAAGTTAAATTTCTATGTCAAAAAAATTATAGAGAGAGCTGGATGTGGAAAGTCCGGATAATATTTAACGCTGATTAATCGGCTTTACATTATATAAATTTCATATAGGTACAATATATAAGACGAGTTGTCCGAACTTATTTTACTTTCAAAAGTCTTATAATTTGAAGAAAATTGAAATCTTAAAGATTCAAAGTTGGCGCAAGTGGTGCCGATAAAATACAAAAAACAAAGACTCTTAATATAGTCCAAAACTACGAGGAACGTCTTAAAAGAGAATGCTTGGATTCTCATAAAACAAATCTGCTTGTCCGTGGGCCACTTTAGAGGTTCGCGTAGCTATGTAAAATGCTAGTATTTATATGGGGATAAACGAACTGGTGCATCGTATTATTAAAATTATTATAATAACAACACATGGTCGTAACACGCATAAGCGTGTGGTTGGCGTATGTGTTCGTCATCATACAGAGTATTAATTTTATTAAATTTATCAATGAGATAAGAAAAAATATTTCAGTTGTCGCTCTACACCTAGCCCAGGAGGGGGGGTCAAAAGAGCTCGCAAGTAGTACAGCAATATATGGAATGTATAATTTTAAAGAAAGAGAAGGACGAAAGAGACGGGCGTGAGTGAAATGGATGCCCATGAGGATTTTCACCTCCTACATCAAAATAAAGGAGGGGGTTCATGACCCCCATGAATAGCATATGTTTTATTTGCTGATCCAACACATAGTAAACATAAAATACAAAAGTACTTAGAATCTAACGTAACTTAATTGTCGTCTGCAATGTATCCCCATGACCCCCGCCAACGCCATGGATCCGCACTTGATCATTTATCGCAATATATATTACGTGCGCTGTGCAGCAAATGGCCGTCGGTCGATTCAGAGTGAAGTGAGCTTTCGCTTGCGTCTGCACTTGTTTATGTTTTAATATTAGTTTAAAATATATACTTATTTTGAACATTTCCTACATTATTTGACCTTGAGTCGAGCATCCTGTTGCTTCGTTATAGTGATAACGTGCTTAAAATTAATAAGTGCTGTTCAGTCATTAGTGAGTCATCAAATACTTCGTGTTTTATCTTTTATCATGAAGGAAAACGAGAGAAAATGCATCAAGTGTGGTTGTTCTCCTGCTCAGGATCCTAACATCACGTTGCATCGTTTTCCAAAACCAGCAAAAACAAACGGAGTAAAGTAAGTGGTTTTACGTACAACATAAATAATCTTATTTCAATTATTGTCAATAATATCATATACTCATATTATAAATGTGAAAGTGTGTTTGTTTATTGATTTGTCCTTCAATCACGCCGCAACGGAGCAATCTACGTGATTTTCGGCATGCGTATAGTTGAGGACCTGGAGAGTGACTTGTCCCAGAAAATTAAGGAGTTCCCGCGGGGATAAAAAAACTTAAACCAAGCGGACGAAGTCGCGGGCATCGGCTAGTTTTAAAATAAAACTAAATCTATTAGTAACTAGCTGATGCCCGCGACTTTTTCGACATTTTTCGATTCCCGCGGGAACTCTTCAATTTTCCGGGATAAAAAGTATATAGGATACACCTACCTCTGTACCAATTATCTTCGAAATCGGTTAACGGATGGGCTGGGAAAACGTAGCAGATAGCCAGGCAGACAGGCAGACATACTTTCACATTTATAATATTAAGTATGGAAAGTATGGATTAGTATGGATTTGAGCTGAATTGTTTTAGGTGTGAATTATGGGCGAAGTACTGTTTTCCCCACGACTCATGGTCCTCGCGAGAATATCAAAACCAGCTTTATTCTAAACATTACATGTTGTGCAATAAACATTTTAAGAAATCATCATTCTCTAATGATTCTGGAAAGAGGCTGCGGAAATCTGCAGCACCAGATGAAGAATGCGACAAGGTTAGAGAATTTTTCATTATAATGTTAAGGTTATAAATATTTTTACGTGTAGGTATTGTTATGATTATTTTTAATCCATACTAATATTACAAATGCGAAAGTGTGTCTGTCTGTCTGCTACGCTTTCACGGCCCATCTGTTCAATCGATTTTGATGAAATTTGGTATAGGGATAGTTTAAATCCCAGGGAAGAAAATAGGCTAGGCTATAGGATAGGCTTTTTATCCCGGAAAATTCAAGAGTTCCCACAGGAATCAAAAACCCTTATCCACGCGGACGAAGCCGCGGGCATCATCTAGTTCCTAGGTACTTATTAATGGATGTGTACCAACTTCTTTTAAAAGTATAAAAAGAGCATAATAATATAATAATATATATGGCTAGCGGATAATGTGGGAATTGGTACTTCCTGATAACAGCTTATTTACGATGATAAACATAATTAACGTGATTGGTTAGAAATATACCTAATATTATATTATTAAAAATAATATTTTTAGTTATTTATTATTACTGATAAGTTAGTCGTTTTACTCGACATTAATTAATTAATTTAATTTCTACACTGATGTTAGAAACTATTTTCAGAATTAAAAAAAAAATAACATCAAACTGTAAGCTTGTTTGGACTTGTTTTTTACGGCGGCAGGCATTCCATTTTCCGACACATCACACGCCCACTCGACAATTATTGTTAGTAAATAAAAAAGGAGTAGAGCAAAGTAGAGTAGAGTAATTGTTGAGTAAAGCTTGATTTGAGTCAATTGGTTATTTGTTCAATAAGTTGGCAAAGTTTATTTTGTTGCGAGTGCCTATAGTTAGTAATAGTATTGGATTAGACAATAAAGATAATAAAGTTTTTAAAGTTTTTAGGCCAATGTATTTCCTACCTCCATCGCTTACGCCTTCTGTACACTATTCGCCGATAGGTGGCGCTGTCTATGGGACCAACAGCCCCAAACGAACGCAAAACACTACTCGCCGTTATGTGGCGCTACTATATATGGGGCTAATAGCCCGAACCAAACGCGAAACACTGCTCGCTGATAGTTGGCGCTACTATTTATGGGTCCGAACCGAACTTGATTTTCTGCCGATTTTTTAAAATCTCTTTTTTGTCTGAGTTAGGAATTGGGTCATTCATTAAATAAAAATGTTACTAATTAATTTTAAATTTATTTTATGTTTCGGGTCGTTTTACAAAATAATAAAGTCTTAAAAACACATTACAATTTAAGTGAAGAAATGCCAATCCAGAAAATTCTATATTCAAAACACTTATTCTCAAAGGGGTGCGCAAAAACGACTTTTGCTCACTGGTTTAGCAAAGGCGCCCTTTTAGAGCTAGTGTGGTGAAATAGAACATTGTTCACAGAGGGGAGAAAGTGACCGATACCTACTAACGAGGATGTAGTTTGAGGTATTGTAATATGTATTAAGGTTAGAGAAAGATGAGAGACGAATAACGAACGCTATTAAATAATACCAATCATAGACTATTTTTACTTATATACCGGGTACACTGGGGTTTAAAAAAAGGTCAAAGATCTATCTAGATTCTAGACCATACAGCCTATTCAGTAGGTAGGTACTGTTAAGGACAGTATGTTGTAGGACGACAGAAAGTCTTGAAGATAAGATTTAACTTTCCTTTAATGATCAACTTTACTATATATTACGAATCACATAAAGACGCAGCAACTGTGCGGATTACTTATTAAAACAGTCCACATAATAAAAGTTACATTTATCTCATAATTTATGAAGTCTCACTTCTGCCTTGCGTGAATTGCACACACACACACACACACTTTTTAAGCAGTTTAACTTTTGTAAGGCAGCTGGACTTTTAGCTGACAGATCATGCTGACACAATGCATTTTAATTTCAGATCGTATCACCAGAACCTATTCTGGAGCACAGCAATGAGTCTGAGCAGCCCATTGCAGGTCCATCAAAAACAAGGCAACCGCTATGTAAAATTTTAACTAGTACACCAGTTGAAGAATGTGACAAGGTAAATTGACACTTAACTTTTTATACGTGACAAGGGGTGGGAGGGGTCCTAAGTTTCGTGACGTCATGTTAAAAATCTTAAAAGTATGGATCTGTGAGTTGAAATAAATGATTATTTATTTATGTATTCTAATTCTTCAATTTCAGATCGCATCACCAGAACCTATTCTGGAGGACAGCAATGAGTCTGAGCAGCTTATTGCAGGTCCTTCAAAAACAAGGCAACCTTTATTTGAAATATTAACAAATGTACCAGATGAAGAATGTCACAAGGTAAGCTAAGAATTAACTTTTTATGAGACATAGGTACAGCAATAGCGCTAAGGCTCACCAACCATATAAAGAAGCTTCATTCCGCAACAGTTCATATCAATGACTTAGTATTGGTAAAGTTTAACTACTTGTCATTGCTTAAGAGTCAAATGAAGCCCAGAACGAAATTTGAGCACCCTAACTCCACGCAGTCTTGTCTGTCCTACCCCTAGGCGATTTTTTCTAAAACTATGTTTAATGAGCTAACGAAATTCGTTGTACTCCATGTAAAAAAAATTGTATGCTTTTTCTGTTTTTTTCAATGGCCGTCAAGTATACATTATAATAGGCGTAACGTGTTACAAATTTGAATGTAACCAGATGAATGACTCTAGCAGTGTTACTTTTTGAATTAAAAGATGGGAAATTCGAAAAGTCACGGACTTATTGACCCGGCCTAGTATTAAAGCCCTTAGCCGTAGCAGAATATCATTCAATGTTAATTGAACGGCGAATTAAGCTAATTGGATGGTATATAGATAATGATAATAAATCTTTAAATTTCAGATCACAACATCAGAACTAGTCATTTTCCACCAAAATGTTCGATCGTTAAATAGTAATACAACCAAGAAGCTAGAAGACGTGTTAGAGAAATACAAGTGTGATATACTAGGTTTGACAGAACATTGGCTATCAAAAGATGAATTAAAAGGCGTAAAAATTAAAAAATTTAAACTAATTTCAAGTTATTGTCGTAGTAAACCATCTACAGACACTAGAGACAAGCGCAAGATACGCACAAGTGGCGGATCTTGTCTGTTCGTCAATAAAACTTTGAAAGCCGAGGAAAACGCTGAAATATGTAAATTATCAGAGTATCAAATTTGCGAAATATCCGCCGTGAATATATTGGCCTTAAACTTGTTAATTGTATGTATTTATAGAAAACCCGGGACAAAACCGGCAACATTCTTTAAGTGTCTCAAACGACTTCTCTACAAAATAAGCGGCTCCAACGTTAATTGCACTATAGTGGGGGATATCAACATAGATACTTTGGTTGCTAGTCAAGTATCCAAAAAACTATATGACATCTTAAGGTGTTATAATTTTAAAAATCACGTGGACTTTCCTACACGATTCTCATTTAATCGACGTATCAGCACTGACACATCTACCGCATTAGATCACATATACATGAACTTCTCCTCTGATAATATTGAGGCTTTAGCTATCGAAACCAAAATCAGCGACCATCATGGCACGTGCGCGCGCGTCACTTTCAGCAACCCGCGGCTTCCCTCTGTTCAAACAGTGCAAAAATACACGAACGACTCTAAGCTAAACTTTGGAAGTATAAACTGGAATGCTTTATCAGCTGAGGAATTAGCTGACTCAATAATCAATATAATAATAAATAAAATTCATTCATTGATGCTTTCATTCAATTATTATTCATTATTACAAGAAAAAAATGAAAATCTTCCTATTAGGTCATATGTTCGTAATTTGATCGATGTAAGCTCGGAGTATAACAACAGAGTAATATTAGACATTACAAAAACA
Source organism: Erebia palarica (assembly GCA_964035005.1). Taxonomy (NCBI): domain Eukaryota; kingdom Metazoa; phylum Arthropoda; class Insecta; order Lepidoptera; family Nymphalidae; genus Erebia; species Erebia palarica. The sequence continues at coordinate 7,675,128 of OZ035992.1, forward strand.
ATGTGGCCTAATGTGAATTGGAAAGTAGAGAAAACGAATAAACCACGGCAGGTTTTAGTGAGAAGTACGAATGGTTGCAATTTTGAATCTGAATTATATCTAGCTCCAGAAATTATCACTTTTATAAATAAAAAGGTTACTAACCAAATGCTAACCAAAGACATGATATATAATCACATAGCAACCAACCTATTATTATCATTTGCAAACATTATAAGTCACTCATTACAAATTATATTGAGTAGGTGCCTACGAGAAGGTGTGTTCCCTCGATTACTGAAAGAGGTTAATGTATGTCATCTGTATAAAGGAAAAGGCAGTAAAACTGATCCGAGGTCTTATCGCCAGATAGCTTTAATTCCAGCGATCGCTAAAATATTAGAAAAAGGCCTGACCACGCGGTTAACAGAACATATAAATACGACAAATTATCTGCTGTCAAACCGTCAATATGCGCATTCGCGCGCAGGAAGTCCATTACTTATTAGGCCCTATTCTGTGGCAGGAAGCTCAAAAATGGTAAGAGATGTTATTGAGAGCGTTTTAAACGCACGTGAAAGAAAACTAGAAGTCTCAATACTTTTTTGTGACCTCTCTAAAGCGTTAGATGTGGCGGATCACATCAAAGAGAAATTTAAACACTACGGTATAGACGATCGTGCCTTGGACTTGTTGGTAGCTTTTATGAAGAATAGAAAACAGAATGAAAGTAAAGCCGGCGTTCTGCAAGTATCCTCTCTGTCGAATCTTGTTTTCACACTATTACTTAATGATTTCCCTGGTTATATAAAAAACGTCGAATTATTTATGTATGCTAATGAAGTAGCTATAGTTATTACCGCGCCAACGTTAGAAGAACTCGAAAGTGAGCTAAATGAAACGGCAGCACTAAAATTTAAATGGTTTCAGACGAACGGTCTCGCCCTTAACGTCTCGGAAATACAATTTATACAATTTAATTTACGCGGCGGAAATCGTCCACCTATGTCTGTCACCATTCAAGGTCGAAAAATTCAACAAGTCGCCCTCGTAACCATTTTGGGCTTCCAGTTAGATGACAGACTACAAGGGAATGCATATATTGATAAATTATGTAGCGAAGTGTCCACGGCTTGTTTCGATCTGATGACGTGTGTAGCATCAGATCGAAACAAGCCGTGGACGATATCAATAGATGAAACTAAGGCGTGCTACATCGCTTCAGTGCACCGCCTGTTGGAACGTGGGGTTAAAGTATGGGGACATGGTGCAGACTGGGAACGTGTTTTTGAGCTTCAAGAGTGTGCAGTCCAAATATTAGCCCACGAACCGCCAGATACCCCTGCTCGGAAGTATTTCAAACAATTTGGTATATTAACCCTACCATGCTTACTCATCTACAATGTGGCCATGTATGTGGTACGACATATGGGTGAGTTCGCGATTAATTCAAAGTATTCAAATCGCCTGGTACCGAAAAAGTACGGGCTTAAGAGACTCTCAAAAACGGTTGCTGGAATGGGTCCTGATGTTTATAATAGGATCCCCGACGGAATAAAACAAGCGCGAGATATTGACACTTTCAAAGCAGAACTGAAGAGTTGGCTTCTTGATAAGTCCTTCTACAGTTATAGTGAGTTTTTAACCGATTTCAAAAAAAGGAGCAAAGCAAGTAAAAAAGGTGGCAATCAGGTCACTGCAGATATTTCGCATCAGGGTTCTACAGGCAATTTGCACAGTTCCTAGTTTTCCATTACCATAAAACTTTTTTCGATAAAGATACACGACCCTATGTGAATCATTTCACCGCGGCAAAAACTCGAAACTAAGACATAATTGTTTATATTTATGCATTTCAATGATCATCAATGAGTCCTTCAGTGGCTGATGGAATTTTTAGTAAAATTTCTTAAGGTAAGTACTCAATACTAAAATCAACCATTATAAGTAAGATATTTAAATACTACACACAAACACTAACATAAAATACGTATACTAAAGTTGGCATAGTTAAACAAGTGTAATAAGAATAGGACAGTAATTAATTTTACCTACATAATTTATCCTAAACTTTCTATTTTTAGAATATCATCATAAAATCAACATTTCACAGTACCTATTAAGTTCACTTAGATTCAAAGGACATTGACCATCGCCCATACAAAGTTCGCCTAAGAACCAACAGTCATAAAACATACATTATGCGATTCAAAATAACAAATAAATACCATTGAAAGTAGATTTAAACAACGGACACTTCAGAGAATTTATTTATTGACGATAATATTTTTGATTTTGAGGTTAGATTTTGAATATTAGTTAATTAATTTAGAGTTGACACAACATGCACAGGTTATTTAATTAGCTCCCAGGTGGTTTACATTATAATTATATGGTAATATATACCACCTGGATGGCCGTTTTTTATACGGAGCTCAGCTTTCTCGTACTACACAATTTTTTTCCAAGAATAGTTACCACACAATTGTCACGAAAAGTAAACCAGATACAGCCATACTATAAAGTCGATAAATTAAGTTAGTCGATATTTTCACTCGATAATAATTATCGGTACTGCTTAAAATATCGATTTGTTTATCGTTTTTACCTTTGCCATCCTTATAAAATAATGTCTTTGTCAATCTCAACACTAACAAAATGGAAAAGATGGCGTTTTATCTCACTCGCACACTAAGACAAAATATAATATGTGTTTCCTGCTATCGATAAGAGAGCCATTTTCAATATTATTCTTCCTTCTCGTGTCATCTAAACGCTTTAAACTGTTTTAGTTCTTACTCTTACTTGTCGTTTCTAGCGCTCAAGCGGTGATTTGCGGTTTCGAGGAAAGGGAAAGGATAGAAAATCAATTAAATTCCCATTTTTTTCATTATTATTATTTAGAAGTGTCCGTTAAATTCTAGTTATTAAAATTGAAGGTACAAAATAAATTAAGATTTACTGTATGTTTCAATTCCTTGTTGATTCTTAGGCGAATTTGGACAATGTCCTTTCCCATTGATCTATAATGTTAGTACCTATCATTTTCCCCTTGAATATTGACCCCTTTTTCTACCTGACTTTTTGAAACACAGAACTAAGTATATGAAAAAAATAATATTGTAGTTGAAAGTAGTTTGATCATAATGATGTGTTGTGTTTTCAGGACTATTTGGTTTACGCATGCAGCGCCAGGGCATCGCTATTAGCGAGCCTGTGTCACTTCGGTCACACGGTACCATCGCGGTTTTATGGGAACACCATTCGGAATCCGTTGACTCGGTGTACCTATTAATCCAAGAAAACGCGATCCTGTGGGACATAAAAAGTGATAGAATTTATGTAGATTTAGAAGCCTTCGCACCACATCAGCATTAGGATAGTTTAGTTTAGGAAAATGTATTTTTATATTTACAAAGTCAAAGTCAAAGTATTTATTCAATTTAGGTTAGGTTATTTATAAAATATGATAGTGATAATCAGTAGATTTAGTGGATTTTTATATTAATAAGATGTAACATTTAACAAGCATCACCAAAGACCACAGATTATACACAGATACCTTTAGTCAGGTTAAGCCATGGAGGTAGGAAATTCGTACCGTTTGACACGAAACACACTCTGGTATTATTAGTTAAGTAAATTTTATTTTTGTTTTTAATTTTAAATATTTTATTGGGTGTTAGTAATGGTCCGTGACGTCTTGGCCCTTGGGCCCCTCCTGAAAGTGAATGAACTAGAATTCTAGTTCATTCACTATCATGGACTTCCGCAAAGTAACGCCTGCTTCTATTCAATATCCCCTCCTGAAAATCAGCGTTGCGGTATTTAATATGTTAGGTAGGTATATATCTACCTCTCATGCTGTGGCACAGGCTGAGGAGGTGGCCCATTGACCACACATAATATATAAGCACAAGTACCTATGCACACAGTACATTTATGTACGTTATGTATGTAACTCATTTGTAAGTGTACTTTGTGTAGGTACCTAAATTAAGTGTAATTTGCGTGGGTTGGTCAATAAACTTTTATTTATTTATTTATTAACATAATTCTAATAAAATATTATTTATGACGTCCTCTCTTTTATTTCGCGTATTTAGCTGTCGCAAATGTTATTGCGTCAATGCTACTGAATAATTTACCTATTCAGTGGCCCCATGCGAACACACCAGATGTAAGGAAGGGAAAAATATTAAAAAAAAATGGCAGTCATAGGGACTGCCGATAGAAGTGAAAACGAATATAATATATATTTTTTTTCTATTAAAAAAATAAAATTATAATAATAAAAATAAAAATATTTGAAATATAAACCCTAAAACTAAGGTATTAAAGTTTTATTACTAATGTACTATATTTATATTTATGACCTTTTGTCTTCGTAACAACGCGAGGTGTCACCCACGGTTACACAGCACTTATTAATATAAACCTTAAAACTAAGGGATTAAAGTTTATTTACGAAAGTACTATATTATTATACTTAAGACCTTTTGTTTTAAGAAGACTGGTGTCGATCACGCGTATTCACATTTTTACCCCCTACCAAAAAGTGCTCAAAAAGAAAAAAGTTTTTACTTCAATATTGAAAATTATTCCTTGAGGATTCGATTGTGAGTTACGATAATTACGTCTGGCACTGACGTAGGAAAAGGCGCTAGGTGAACGAGAAAGAAATATAATTTTCAATTAATAGAGTAAGATAGATTGCAAGCCCATTTCAAGGGTAAGATATTGCCCTTTAGCGGTTCGAAATGTCTTCCACTGCAAGTAACGTAAGTCCTTGACTGCGATCTCACCTGATGGTAAGTGACGATGCAGTCTTAAATGGTAGCATGCTAACCTGTAAAGGCTATGGCAGTTATATTAAACCCATACCCCTAGTCGGTTTCTATACGGCATCGTACCGGAACAATAAATGGCTTGGCGATCACGTCTTTGCCGGTAGGGTGGTAACTAGCCACTGCTGAAGCCAGACCAGACCAGACCAGAGAAAAATTAGAAATTATTAATTCAGAAATTGACCCTGCCGGGAATCGAACCGGGACCTCCCACGTTGAGACAACAGCGCGTGCGCGATCACTGTACCAGGGATGTCGTCTAAATCAGTGGCGTGCACAGATTTTGAAGCTAGTGTTAGTCAGAATAACTATTTACGAGATGTTTAGCTGAAAACTGAGCATTGACTTATTTTCATTTGGGTAAGCAGTGCTTTTATGCCTCTATGAACTGCGCGCCACTGGTCTAAATGTACCCACATTACATATGTTATGGCTGTTTGTTCCTTTATTTGGTTCATTCGAATTTTTCATCATCATCCTTCCCTAGTGACACAGTGAGCTCCACCACACCTTGTCCTAAGCCTTCCTCATCCAGCCACTTCCCAGGTTGGAGTATATATCTCGAAATCATATTTATAAATGCGAAATTTAATATTATTAATGCGAAAGTGTGTTTTTTGTTGGGTTGTTGGTTTTTCCATCAATCACGCCACAACGGAGCAACGGATCAACGTGATTTTTGGCATGGGTATAGTAGAGGACCTGGAGACTCGGAGAGTGACATGGGCTACTTTTAATCCCGGAAAATTAAGGAGTTCCCGCGGGAATCAAAAAAATAACTTAAACCACGCGGACGGAGTCGCGGGCATCAGCTAGTTAGTTTTTCATAGTTTTTCAAAAGAGATTTAGGATAAGACTATTCATTACTCAGGCATCTGTTAATACACATTGCAGAATACGATTTTACACGAAAAAAAACGCTGCATGACTAATTACCATTATATTATCGAGTCTAAATTTACGAATTCCTCTGTTTTTTGTTCGCAACTCTTTTACTGGTCGCATAAAACACGATGAGACGGTCCAGAGCGCTTTTGTTACGAAAATAGCCATTACTGACTACCGATCGATTATGTTACGTGTCTTTGATGGAATTTCTTAGTACGTGTACGTTACTGGATTGTTATCGTTAAAGGACTAGAATGCGCAAGACGAGTAAAATTATGTCTACCCGTTATCTCTATTTGTCTACCGAAGCTGACATGGTTACACGTATATGACTTACTAGCTGATGCCCGCGACTTCGTCTGCGTGAATTGAGGTTTTTCGGTTCCCGCGGGAACTCTTTAATTATCTGGGATAACTCCTTAGCTTTCCGGGACAAAAAGTAGCATATGTAGTATTCCAGACTATAATGTATCCCTGTGCCTAATTTCATCCAGATCCGTTCAGCCGTTCTGGCGTGATTGAGTAACAAATATCCATCCATCCAAACTTTCGCATTTATAGTATTCATTATTTTTATATTATATATTATATTTATTTATTTATTTATTTAGATATCTTTATTGCACACACAAAATATACAGAATACAGTTTTAAAGTATTAATTACTAGTAAAACTAGATAGAAATGTGCAAAGGCGGTCTTATTGCTAAAGCAATCTCTTACAGACAACCTTTGGTGAAAGGATAAAAAAACGGAAGCGCGGGATGGTGCTGTATTTAAAAATAAAAAAAAAATAGATAAGAAATGCATACATACATAATAAAGTACATACATTTTAGACCAATACATAGATGTAAATATATACTACCACTACACAACTACATATATAAATATACCTATATAAATAAATATATATCACTATATTCTCCATTAAAGAATAAAGTAAACACTAATAATTACAAAGAGATAAATAATGATTATACAAACGACTTTTGAAAATTGAGAGCGATTTGGAATGGCGGATTTCAGAAGGCAGGCTATTCCACAGTATTACAGACTTGCACGTAAAGGAGTTGTCATAGTACCGCGTGTGATGGGCGGGAATGTGCAAACGGTTGTCCTTGCACGACCGCAGGTGTTGGCGTTCAATGTTCGAGCCAAGGTAGGAAAAGCGCTGCTTTAAGTACGAAGGAGTTTGTGGATTGTAAAGGATGGAGTAGAGAAGAGAGAGCAGGTGTAGATTACGGCGGAGTCTGATAGGTAGCCACTTCAAGCGGGCTCGGAATTCCGACACATGGTCATACTTACGAAGCCCGAAGATAAATCTAATGAACAGATTCTGGAGACGCTCGAGCTTATTGAGTTGTTCCTCAGTTAAGTCGGGATAGGAGGAGTCAGCATAATCTAAGATTGGAAAGAGAATGGAATGAGCCAAAGAGATTTTAGTTTTGATGGGAAGAAAATATTTCCAGCGTCTCAGACAGCCAACTGACGCAAAAACTTTCCGGCTTACCTCAGCCATTTGAGGAACCCAGGAAAAGGAACTGTCAATGTATATGCCAAGGTTTTTAACACGGGGGCTGAGGTCTAAATTTGCTGTGCCAAGCCGGATTGGGGGTAATTCTTCTAGTACGATCCTATTGAGTTGCTTTGTCCCACCTACCAAAATTACTTGGGTCTTTTTCGGATTCACATGCAACCCATAAGATTCGCTCCAGGAGTTTATGCAGTCCAGATCACGATTTAGGCACTCGATAGCTGAGTTGATTTGGTGAAAGGGAGCAGCAGTATAAATTATATTTATTTGATTGTTTATTTGATTTGATTAATTTGATCTCGTTACGTCAAAAGTGGAGATAAAAGAAATATTTCTTATCTGTGGTATTTTTCTCCACGAATCCTTACATGCTGGCTATTTTTTACTCGTAATGTACCGGATTTTGTGCATGTTGGGTAAACATCATTCTCTCTCGTCGCGAGATAACTATCTCGTTGTGCGCATGCTAAGCCTGCTGGCGTGATCTTGAACGCTAATTCTATGGTGATCTGGGGCACTGGTGTCATCAATCGTCATCATTGTCATCGGAATCCCGCTTTCCGAACATTTGGGAGGTGAAGTGTTGACCCATTAAAAAAAAATAAAAGCGAAAGTGTCTGTTCATCCGTCTGTCGATTACATATTATCGGCTTATCTGTAAAACCGATTTTGACTTTTTGTACAGAGATAAGTAACATCCTGGGGAAGGACATCACAGAGTCCACATAGGACTTTTAAAACCTAAATCCACGCAGCCAAAGTCGCGGGCCTCATCCAGTGAAGTTTAAAAATGTATTTATGCAACGGAAACGTAAACATAAGGCGAAAAGGGAAAAAAAACCGGCCAAGTGCGAGTCGGACTCGCGCACAGTGGGTTCCGTACAAACCTGCAAGTTTAAAATTATTAAAATTATTTTTATTATATGATGTAACTAAAAATGTATGCTTTTCGCAATTTTTCCTTTATCTGTGGTATAAGACGTTGCTTCGTAGCAAATTTCAAGATTCTGAGTGCACGGTAAGTACCCTGTAGGTTTTGATTCCCTTGTGAGTGTCGCAAATATGCAGCATAAACGACTGTATCTTTCGATTGCGTTGGCTTAGAAGTTTGATTTTTTCACAGCTCCAAGGGACAGTAGATCTGAATATTTGATATGAATTTCAGCTTGAGACCTCCATGTGTTCCTAAGTAGAAGGGTCTAGACAGACAGACAAACAGACGGACAACATAGTGATCCTATGAAGATTCCGCTTTTTCCTTTTGAGGTACGGAACCCTAAAAAATAAAAGCTGTATCTCCCCACTTGTTTCTTAAAGGAAGGTTTTCTTTTATTAATGAGGAGCTTATGGGGCTTCGGACGATGGATACTACTTTTCAAGGGAGCCTTCATTTACCCTATTTATCATTGTCTTTTTAAAAGGCTTTCCTGCTTTCTTTTCGACAATTTTACCTTATAACCATTAAAGCATTTCTTGTTGGTATTGTATAGTGCATACAGTTCGTTGTTCAAAGAATTTGGGTTAAATGAGCATAATTTAAAATGTTTTCATACTTGAGTTTTAATGAATAATCTGTATTTTTTTACTTTCTCTATTTTGTCACTATTAAGGAGTTGAGAATCTTTTCTCATAATTAAGTTAAGTAACAATAATTTGATCTATTACTTCCCAATTTTTAAAATTCTTTAATAATTTAATAAACTAAGTCCACAGATATTTGGGATGTCTTATACTTTTGGAGTTCATTTAAAAATACTAAGACTTCTAGCTGATACCTATTAGTGTATTCTCTACGTATGCAAACAGTACCCTCAGTTGCCTATCCTAAAATAGTAAGGGCGCGGTCAAATATGGAATGGGTATCCATTGAGGGCTTGCTATGAAATATATTTTTTTTATTTCATAGGAAACCTTCAATGATATGATAAAAAAAATATATGTCAGCAGTGGATTTAACTTTTAGATAGCGACTGAGTTACAGAATAGGGCCGCTGAAAGGTTCTATTTTATTTATTTCATATATGACAAACAAGAACGTTCACATTATTACTATTTCTTATACGTAAATCGATTATAAGTGCACATAGCATTTAAGGTTATATCAACAACATATTATCACGGTCATGTTAACAAGATTTTGACAATACAACTTACGTACCTACTAGGTATTAAAAACTTAGTAAACTTACTTAATTCATAATTATAATTTAGTAGGAAATAATAAGAGGAAATAAAAATAATAGTATTATGAAACAAAATATTACTAAGTATTCTGCGCAGTGTTGGCATCACCCATTTCTAGGTGGAGCGCCGATGTCATGCCACTGAGTCTGATGCTGAGATTTATAGAGCGTACTTTGACTTAGCTCAGACTTTACTCAGAGTTAAAACGAGATGGATTTATGTGAGTAACACAGTCTCGTCTTAACCATGTCTTATGTCTAAGCAAAGTCAAAATCCGCTCTCTAGATCACGCACTGAGTCGCTGAGCCTTTATCAAAAGAGTTGGGGATGTGACAGAGCCGCTGATGCATCCAGTCCCTACAAGTGACCAGTGTTGGACGTCTATGAGTTGACGGCAGTTGGACAAAAGTAAATTAGTAGGTATTACAATTGGATACTTTGACGACCTCCGTGGCGCAGTGTGTAGCGCTGTTGTCTTAACGTGCGGAGGTCCCGGGTTCGATGCCCGGCAGAATCAATTTGGGAATTTATAATTTCTGAATATTCCCTGGTTTGGCCTGGTGGGAGGCTTCGGCCGTTACTAGTTACCATCCTACCCAGAGGCGTCTCTAGCCCATGTAGCCCCGTGTGCAAACAGTACCCTAGTGCCCCCTATAGTAAGGGCGCGGTCAAAATGGAATGGGTACAAAGTTTAAGCAACAGCACATCAAGTTACCAAAAACTGTCAAATTTCCCGAATGGACAATAAACTCTACTGTTTAGCAATTTGAACTTTATTTTCTACTCTTAACAGTGACTTCGTATTACTCGCAATATGCTTGCTGGCGTGTTTTCAAACGAATCATTGAAACAGGTGCCGCCGGTGCCGGCACGAGCGATTATTTCATATTGAAAAAAGTATATATTGTGAAAGCCGCTCGTGGCGCGCCTTGCTTTGCTGTAATTCGACAAATATAAGAAGAGCTCCAGGTGCTCTACAAAATGTATGCAAAGCGGAGCTCTTTTTACGTTACCTAGTCATTGAAAGTGCTGCGGCCGGCTATTATGCCTATTACACTGCACTTTGCACACGGACTCTTACACTTGAATCAGTGTAATGTAATAAGACGTAGGGAGAAAGGGTCCCTAAATTGGTCCTTATTGCTGTGTAATAAGCCACGCCCACCCTTACCACAGGGCCCAGTAAAAAGTGCAATGTGATAGGCCTATAACGCACACGCCGAGTGGGGCTCCTTAGCGAGCGGCGCTCGGCGCCCCCTAGGACCGTTGCGCCCGTGTGCAACGCACACCCTGCACTATAGGTAAAGACGCCTCTGACCCTACCGGCAAAGACGTGCCGCCAAGCGATTTAGCGTTCCGGTACGATGCCGTGTAGAAACGGAATAGGAGTATGGGTTTAATATAACTGCCATGCCCCTAACAGGTTAGCCCGCTACCATCTTAGACTGCATCGTCACTTACCATCAGGTGAGATTGCAGTCAATGGCTAACCTGTAGTGGGGACAAAAAATACCGCTGCGGAAGCGAACTAGAGATTAGCATCTAGCGAATAGTTGCAAGACACATATTATTAGGGCTGATACCTTTAGAAATTCTGTTTACCTGTACCTACGATAGGTATCATAAATTGTAATAGGTGTATAAATTTAAGATATTTTGCAATGCTGTGACAGGGTGAGGCCCTGTCAATGTAAAAATTAACCATAATATGTATGCAAATCTATATTGAACGGAGGCTGAACGGATCTGGATGAAATTTGGTACAGAGATCGATTATAGCTTAATAGCTAGTAGCCCTGGCCCTGTGTAGTGATCGAATCTGGACTAGCGGTTTGTTTTTTAAAATTGTGGTGTTTTAAAAGCCGTCGCCCTTGAAGTCAATAACATAATATTAAAATCTCCCTTAATCTGTCAACCAGAAGCTAGTAACCTTAAGGTGATTGCGTCTGCACCGACTATACAGAGATCGTATGAATATTGTTTTCTAACAAGTCATAATTAAAAAAATTAAAAAACACGACTAGGGCAGTCGTGTTTTTTAATTTTTTTTAAAAACACGACAGAGCCAAAAAAATAACTAAAAAGTTAAAAATCTAAATTAATCGAGTTAAATTAGAATCTTATTAACATTTTTATTAAATGATATTTTTTTGTGAATCACTGAATATTGAACATGTGTTATATATTTTTGGAATCTACTCATCATTTTGTAGATGATGATTATATAGTTAATCTTATTTTCGAATTTTTTTTCAACTTTAGTCTTTCAACCATCAATTTTTTCATAAATTTTACTAGCCCATGTCACCCGGAATAAGCTAGGGATTCTAACGATACCTCATTTATCAAAATCGGTTCAGGCGTATAGAAGTTATGGTGGAAAATACAAACTCATATACATACATACATACATACATGAACCCTGAAAACATTAAACTCCTTTTTTCAAGCAGTCGTATAAAAAATCATCTAAAGTTCATCGCCCTTGAAGTCAATCAAATAACATTAAAATCCCCCTAAATCTGTCAACTAATAGCTAGTAGCCCTAGGGCGATCGCGCTTGCACTGACGACGCGACGGCTGGCGTCCGTCCAGCGCACGCGCAGAAATAGCTCTAGCGACACTCCGTGTGCTTTTAATTGCCCTTAATACCATTTGGACACTAGTTTCGGCTTGATGTAACAACAGTATTGTGCATTTTCCAAATCGGGGTGCTATACAGTACCATAGCTTGATATCACACACAGATATCACAGTCTACCAAGTCGAAATATGTGCGGAAGTAATTTCCTTCCAACAAAGTCCACAGATGTTTTTGATGACTTATACTTTATTTTCTACCAGTCATACGACGGGGACCTCAAGACAGAGCACATTGTGGGGTGACAGAAGCCAAATGGGGGAGCGTTTCTGCAAGCTGGCAGAATTTTTAGTACATCCATCCATCTATCCATCAGCCTGTGTGCATCCACTGGTGGACATAGATAGACTCGCTTCCCGCCACCTTCTTTAGGTCATCGGACCAGCTAGCTGGAGGTCGTACCTACATAATTCAGTCATTTTAGCACAAAATTAGTATGGAACTTGGAGGTTCATACAAAGGTTGTTGGTGAAACTGAGCCTGTGGTTTACCTACACCGAAAGATCACAATTACGAGTACCTCTGATTGATCAACACACTACAACGACATGGTGCCAACGCTTAGTTTTCCAATTTCAATTCATTTATTTCAGTCAATAACAACAATTGGTGATTGAAGCAGCTTTTACGGAATAAATAAGGCAATTTTTTTATAAATACAAATGGCGTAAGCTCTCGTTGATCGTATCAAACGGAATCGCTCTAATCGGTCAAACCGAACGTGGTCGATTCATTCGGCCACAGATCTAATATTTTAATCATGGACTTATCAAACACTTACTATACAATGCATCACTATAATATGACGTAACCTAGTAGGACATAAAAATATACTTTAATAGAAGAACTTGCAGAAGTATCACGTTAATGCTGTTTAGCTGTAAGCTCGACATAATTCTGAAAACATAATACCTAAGTTATTTGTTATAGTGAAAGCACAGCGGACTGGACAAACTATGTTTTTTCCTGGCCGGTCCCTATAATCTGCATTTGCTATTAGGTTTTTTGTTTTTAACCACTACAAGTTAGCCCTTGACTGCGATCTCACCTTATGGTAAGTGATGATACAGTCTAAGATGGTAGCGGGCTAACCTGTTATGGGCATGACAGTTATATTAAACCCATTAAACCCATACCCCTATTCGGTTTCTACACGGCATCGTATCGGAACGCTAAATCGCTTGGCGGCACGTCTTTGCCGGTAGGGTGGTAACTAGCCACGGCCGAAGCCTCCCACCAGGCCAGACCAGGGAAATTCAGAAATTGTAAATTTCCAAACCCTGCCGCGGATCGAACCCGGGACCTCCAGACGTTAAGATAGCAGCGCTACACACTGCGCCACGGAGGTCTGAGGTCTTTTACTCTACCGGTAAAAGACATGCCGATTTAGCGTTCCGGTACGATGCCGTGTAGAAACCGACTTGGGGTATCATATCGCTACCATATTAGACTGCATCTTCACTTACCATCAGGTGAGATCGCAGTCAAGGGCTAACTTGTAGTGGATAAAAAAATAAAAAACGTGCCGTGCCGCTCCGTGCGTCTCAAGTGGGGCTAAATATTTTTGTACGCGTATAGTCCCACAAACTTATCCAACCCGGTAATAGCGTACCGCGGTAATTAAGAAAATTAAAAATACGACTGCCCTGCCAAAAAACGAACTAAAAATCTAAATTAATCTAGCTATATTAGAATCTTATTCACATTTTTATTAAATGATATTTTTTTATGAATCACTCGAAATTGAAGTATAGTGTTATATATCTTTGGAATCTACTCATCATTTTCTAGATGATGATTATATAGTTAATCTTATTTTCGAATTATTTTTTCCACTTTAGACTTTAATGCGGGACCATGGTCACCCCATCCATTTTTAAAAAAAACTTACTAGGCTATGTCACCCGAAATAAGCTAGGGATTCTAACGATACCTCATTTATCAAAATCGGTTCAGGCGTATAGAAGTTATGGTGGAATATACAAACTCACATACATACATACATACATACATACATGAACCCTGAAAACAATATACTCCTTTTATCAGGCAGTCGTATAAAAATAAATTAAAATCAAAAACTAAACAGGCATAAAAAAAAATTGTAATTGTAGCCACCGGGCCAGATAAGTAGGTGGGACTATATAAATTCTTACAACTATATAACTCACTTGTAGGTACACGTATAAAGTAAGAACACTAGTCCATACTATCCATCCATATTAATATTATAGATGCAAAAGTGTGTCTGTGTCTGTCTGAAACGCGCCCTGTTCTGAGAAGAGCCCACAGCAATTTATTCATTAGCTAAGTACCAACCGTGATTTTGATGATGGTGATAATCGGTTACAAACGGCGATAAAGTAAAGCTACGAGGGTTCCAAACGTGCCCTGGTCTGAGAAGAGCCTACAACAAACTCAATCGGGGTTTTTTTTTATTATCACCATCTCACAAATCATCTTAACTAAGAAACTATCAGAGCCATTAGAGCAAATTATTGCCAAGCTTCCTTGTCGTTTAAGTAATCCTTTACATTGTAATAAGATTTTTCAATGAGTGTCTTAAATATTATAATCCATACTAATCCATACCAATATTATAAATGCGAAAGTGTGTCTGTCTGTCTATCTGTCTGTCTGTGTATCTGCTACGCTTTCCCGGTCCATCTTTTCAATCGATTTTGCTGAAATTTGGTACAAGGATGGGTTGTATCCCGGGGAAGGACAAAGGCTATATTTTATCCCGGAAAATTAAGCAGTTCCCGCGGGAATCAAAAAAACTCAATCCACGTGGACGAAGTCGCGGGCATTATCTAGTCTAGTCTAGTATAATAAATGCGGCAGTGTGTCTGTCTGTCTGCTTCACTTTCAAGGCTCATCGGTCCAACCGATTTTGATGAAATTCGGTACAGGATTAGAGTTTCCGCGGGAATCGAAAACTCTTAATCCACGTGGACGAAGTCGCGGGCATCATCTAGTAATATTATAACGAGTGTAATAGAAAAAGGCGAAAAACTAACGATACATATAACTTAATCGTTTTACGAGCGTCACATTGAACTTAGTGGCACGATTGTTCTAGTCACGCGACTATTCGTTATTATAAATTTATAACCATAAATGTTTCGTGTTAAAGAACAAATTTTATTACCAATATTTAGGCTAAGGATTGATACTATAGGATTATTTTGTCTTGGGGATAAGGAAATGATTACTTATTAGAATACTAGAATGTGATGCTCGCGACTTCATCTGCGTTGATTAAGTTTTTATTCCCGCGGGAGCTTCTTAATTTTCCGGGATAAAAAGTAGCCTATGTCCTCCTCCCAGGACGCAACCTATTTCTATTCACAATTTCATTAAAACGGTTGGAAAGATGGGCCGTTATTGCGCAGTAGACAGACAGATAGACAGACAGACAATCACACTTTCGTATTTATATTACTAGTATGGATTTCTGATACTAACTCGTGACAGTTCTGGATCTTATTAAATTTTTACTTTACCATTTGCTGAGTTGGTAGAACACTTACCTGTGAAACAAAAATGGAACGTCAATAATATTATTATTAAAAAAAACCTGGAACATATTTTAAAAGTAGTAAATTCATTTTCCTATCAATGAGTCTCCAAGTCAAGTCAAGATAAGAAAAAGGAAGTAGATCTGATGTACTAACAATAAATTCGACTCTTTTCCACTTTTCATGGACTGCCCTGGCGCAGTGGTGAGCGCTATATTCCTTTAATGAGAGGTCCCGGGTTCGACCCCAAAGTCCCCGGAGTCAATTAAAAAAATTTTTTTTTTAATTTTCGCGTGTTGTCTGGTGCGTCGTCATCAGATTTTTCTTTTATTTGGCCAGTTATAAGTTAGCCGTTAAATGTAATCTCACCTGGTGGTAAGAGATGATGCAGTCTAAGATATCAGCGGGCTAGCCTGTTAGGGGAAAGGTAGTTAAATTTAACCCCTACCCCTAATCGACGTCGCAAATCGATCGTGCCAAGCGGCAGCACGTCTTTGCCGGTAGGGTCGTAGCTAGCCATGGCCAAAGCCTCCCAAGAGACCAGACCAGAGAAAATTTATAAATTCTAAATTCCCAAATTGATCCTGCCAGGGATCGAATCGAACCCGGGACATCTCGCTCATTAAGACAACAGCGCCCACCACTATGCTCAAAATATATCTTGAAATAGGAAGTGCTTCACAATCGAGTGTTATTGACTTGGATTCGCACGTAGGTGTAAACCTATCAAGTTCAGTATCGGAGTTTCATCATAACAATTGCGTACTGCCTGTCCGTTCCGGATTTTGCTTTATATCAAAGAGTGCGTGAGTATGTATTTCAGATACTGGGTAAACATGCTGATGTATTTCTGTATCAATCACGTTGTTTGGCGTTAAATACCTATACCGTCGATTGTTGTGTATTTTTACACGTCTGCCCAAAAAAAATATTTCAGGTGTCATACACCAACGCCTTAAGTCATATTGTTTCACTCCTGTTCACTTTCGTGTTTTGGAATTATAATCCTCATTTTACATACATAAAACTGTCATTTTGAAGTAATACTACCATAGGCGATGTTAGTAACCCCCCTGCTCCGTAACATTCCTTAAACATATTTAAAAAAATGTTGGTTGGGGGAAAGAAAATTTCCATCTGCCTAAGTAAACCGAAGTTGTCAGCATTACAGTTGGCCCGCGTACAAGTTACTCCGGACCCGGCGCCGATCGGCGACCTGCTGACCCCGCCAAATGTCAGAGGTCAGCCTGGTCGCCTTGATAATTAAAACGCTTTAAAGGCTACGAGATGGGGGTGAGCTTGCCTTCTCTCTCTACGTCTTATTACTCATTAATGAGGATCGTCACCCACTTCCATTATTCAAATGATGGCAGGAGTTTTCTTAGGATAATATTGCGGTGGGTTCCCAGGTCCCTCCGCATACGACTTGACTAAATTTTTCAACTTTTAGGCTTGTTACGATTATTATAAGATATTATAGTTATAATATCGGGAACTGACGGATGAACGTGCTCTGACGGAGGAAACCATCATATTTGCACAACCAAATTCTTTGTGTGGAACCTCCAAGTGGTATTTAACATACGCTGGTACGCTCTTGATTTGAAAGTGCAAATATAGTATAGAACTCATTGAGAATTTCTTAAAAAATGCTAAAGCCCCTATGCGGACAAAAAATCCGTACAATATAACTCGATAGTAACTAGGTAGTCAGAAGGGAGGGGGAGTTGTAAAATGTTGGCAGCCCCTACTAATGGTCCTAGCTGGTTGCTCCGGAGTACCCGAGGCCGATCGGTGCCCTCCTGACCCCGCGAAATGTCAGAGGTCAGCCTTGCCGCTCTTAATTTAAAAGGTTTATAGGCTATGGGCTACGATCTTTACCTTTGCATGGCAGATTCATGGCTTCAACGTTTACTACATAACGATATCACTAAAAATACTATGCTGTTTCTTCTCGGCAGGATTGTCATTCCGAACGAGTGGTAGATTCACTTGACGATTCAAAACAAATTGTAATAAGTTTACTTGAAAACAAAAACATTTGAATTTGAATCACTAAGAATATAAACCGAAAAAAATCTAAAACATCACGAAAAACATTCTAAAACTCTTACAGCCAATTCAATTATTTTTTAAATTTGCCGAATCATAGACCGAGAGCTGGGCATACTTCCACCGCTTTAAGCCGTATTGTTTTAATATTGGTGACTTTGGTGTTTAATAAAACATTCAGCTGGACATCAACATCTTCAGGAGATGATGGAAAAATTCTAATAAGAATTCTTCCATCATCCCCTGAAGATGTTCCGGTGTCGGAGTGAAACGTTGCCTGTGCGAATTGCTGGGTGGTGGGTGTAGCATGCTGCAGGTGAAAGACACGCACTGTACAGGATGGCGGATTATAGCGAATTTTTTCTTTTTTTTCATCCACTACAAGTTAGCCCTTGACTGCGACCTCACCAGATGATAAGTGATGATGCAGTCTAAGATAGTAGCAGGCTAACCTGTTAGTGGCATGTCAGTTATATTAAACCCATACCCCGATTTGGTTTCTACACGGCATCGTACCGGAACACTACACCGCTTGGCGACACGTCTTTGTTTTGGTGGTAAGTAGTCACAGCTGGAGCCTGAGAAAAAATTCACAGATTTCGCAGTCCCCTCAACAATCGGAACAGTGAAAATAAAAATAAAAATTTAAGAAATAAATTATTTTATTTTGAATAACATATTACAAGTTGAATAATAATAGTTTTTTTTATTGAGGTTTACTACCCTAAAATTACACAACTACATTACTTACAAGGCATCTTTTAACATTATTGCCATGACGATCGGTCAGCGTATATTTAAGTTTACTTGTTCAATAGAAGGAAGTACTTCCTCGAAACCCGCATGGGTTTGTTACGCTACCTTCTTTACAAACTCGTGCTCAATTCGAGGCACGAGTTCTCCAATCGCGTACGGGTTTGCACCCTGATAGGTGTATTTATTTCCGTGTTCAATAGAAGGCAATATTTGCCTTGATGCACGGAATCCGTGTTTGATTGATGTGAGGTGTTTGATGAATAGGCAAGAAACCCATTTTTTTTATTTTTATAGGTAATAAACTTATAACGATTTATAAAAATGTAGATGTAAAATGGATGGGCTAGGCCAGAAGACGTTTCGTCGCCCCTTCATTCAGCTTCACCTACTCGACCTTCGTTTCGCTTCGCTCTACTCAGCCGTATCGCAGGGTCGCTTCATTCAGGACCTCCTTCGCGAGTTTCTGGCTTCGCGCTTTCAAAAAACACTCTAGGGGTAGCACAGACAAGACAGGCTGATTCGGTTTTGGGATAGATCTATCACCGTAAGATTGTAAAAACCGTAAACTCGCGAAATTGTAAACTGTCGAAAGATTGTGAACCGTGAAATTTTCTGAGTGTCAATTTTTGAAACATTCATTGTATTTACGTTTTCTTGACTGTTTCTTGTAGGTAGGTTAGGTTCGACATAGATAATCTGGGCACTTAGGTTCTATCGGGTATAATATACCTACGTTTGGAAGAAAATTTCGGTTGCAAACCCGTGCGCAATTGGAGGACGAGTACCTTATATTGAACACGAGTTGAATAGAGAGTTAGCACAATGCTGCTTTTTTATTGAACACGCAAACGGAAATACGTGATCGGTTAATAATCACACCAGCTTTTGTTGATTCATAAAAAAATTAAAATAGAGATTTTAAAGAAGTCTTTAAAATATTTTCAAAATGTTATAACCTCTTTTCAAAATTCTAATTCGAATGCACTTCTCGCCTGTATCCGCATCTTATAACACCATTACCATGACGATCGGTCAATAATCATAGAAGCTACATCCCTTTTTATATACGGAAATACCCGTTTTACTACCATTCCAAATCTAAAGGGACCACCTACAGGTCACATTTATTAACCCATTTTCATAAAAAATTCGCCATTTTGTAGCTCAACTAATACTTTTACATTTTTTCTTAAGTTTTCTTTCCGAAATATTTAAGATTTAGTAAACAAACACCCCGCAAAAAACCCAATCCTTTTTTCATTTTACAAAATTCCAAATAAAATTACCAGTTGTTTTTCAAATATCAAACGCTCACACGAGTCTTCCTCATCAGTCAGTCATTCCTCAACTCTTGGTACTATTCCCATCTCGATCCTCCCAAAATCCTCGGAGCTATGGCCAAAAATACGTACGATACGATACCCATTTTCAATAGTAAAATTCAGAAATTACAATAATTGAAAATATAAGAATGTGCGAAGGAGATGGAAAGTCTGGTTGCCTTGCCTGGATTTTCTGAATATCTATCAATAGAACCGAAAATCTTAAATCTTATATGTAAATTACTAGCTGATGCCCGCGACTTCGTCCGCGTGGATTGAGGTTTTGTGGTTCCCGCGGAATTTTTTAAATTTTCTGTGATAAAAGTAGCCAATATGATAAATTCCAGACAATAAAATCTATCGTTGTGCCATTCGTCCAGATCCGTTCAGCCTTTCTTGCGTGATTAAGTAACAAACCTCCATCAATTCAAACTTTTGTATTTATAATATTATTATTATAGATTGTCAATAACTAAACACAAGTAATAACTAGATTTTAGACCTAAATAATAAATGTTACGTAGGTATTGACATTTTGTGAATTTATCTGCAAAATCAGGGCGGGCGGCTGTGCTACGAACACCAGCTACGAACAAAACCGGCTCATTTATTTTTAACGTAGGCACAAGCTACAGACATGTCTGCAACTTTGAAAGGTCCCTAACATTATTTAAGGTGCACAAAAAAAAGAATAAAAATCACAATCTTTATAACCGAGCACTTTCGAGTCAACATCTGAAGATGCTCCGGTGTCGGAGTGAAACGTACGTTAAGAGAAGTTTGGAAGATTTCTATGGTATGGTGAATATCGCGGACTATAAGTGCGGGATACACACTGTACCACATAGGTTCACCTATTGTCGCGGATTATAGCGAATTAAACCTCTAGTTCCTGCATTATCATGGACTTCCGCAAAGTAACTAACGCCTGTTTCTATCCAACATAAGAATAAAATTACAGAAACAAAAAATGTTAATCTTGTTATCTTACTTCTTACTATATACTATAATATTATAAATGTATAATATTATAAATGAAAGTTTGGATGGATGCATGGATGTGTGGATGTGTGGATGTATTGATGTTTGTTACTCAATCACGCCCCAACGGCTGAACGGATCTGGCTGAAATTTATAGTCTAGATTACCACGTAGGCTACTTTTTATCCCGGAAAATTAAGGCGTTCCCGCGGGAACCAAAAAACCTCGATCCACGGTGACGAAGTCGCGGGCATTAGCTAGTCTATTTGAAATCTGTGCCGCACACAGTATCCCAAAAAAGGGGATTGCCTCAGCGTAATGCTGAAATGGTGTTTATGCAACACTACAGCGCTGTTCTTTCAGAGAATTCCCAACGTCCTTCAACAACGTCAGTCGACGTTCACGTAGTTTTATAATCCGACTACGACAAAGCCAAAAGGAAGGGTTATGATATTAGCAGCCTATTTATGTATATTTGTTGGTATTCATTGCAGGTTTCACCGTAGCGCCTAAGCTACTGAGCTGATTTTGATGAATGAGGTGTTCATCGATTCTATAATATGGTCCAGATGACATAGGCTCCATTTATTACTTTTATTTATTTATTTATAATTATTGTATTGTGTGTATTGTATACTGGGCCCTTATGCCTTTAATAAAAATAAATAAATATTAAAAGAACAAAATCGATATGACCGATATTACAACCAAAAAGAGGGAGTCTCAGAATTGTATTACGTAGTCGGGTAACAGTAAAATAAAGTTAGGTGTTTTACTTAATATAGCAGACACTAGTCAATCAATATTTATTTATCCAAATTAAGTACACTGTACATTTATTGACGTCCAATAACTTCTTAAAAATGAAGGTGATAATCAGTTACGGTGTCTTAAAACTAAAGCTACGAGGGTTCCAAGCGCGCCCTTGGCTAATAAATAATTATTATTATTAAAAAAAAATAAAATTATTAAATAATTATTAGGGGCATGCGAGTAAAATTATGCCTACCCGTTATCTCTATTTGTCTACCGAAGCTAACATGGTTACTTGTCTCGTTACGTCAAAGGTAGAGATAAACGTAATGTTTCTTATCTGTGACCTAGTGAATATTTGTTATCTACGAACCCTTACATGTCGACTATTTTTTTCTTGTAATATACCGGATTTTGTGCATGTAAACGAGAAATTAGTCGGCTTCGACAACATCTCTCTCTTTCATCGCGAGATATCTTGTTGTGCGCAGCATGCGCCAGCCGGTCTTAGAAGAGTCCACAACAATTTATTATTATCATTTAACACTAGCTACCAACCGTGAGTTTGCTTCAACAGGAATCTACTTATTCCTTGTCTACATAATAAAGAGAGCCTCGATGCAAAATTTCGGCTGTCTAGGTCCAGGGGTTTGTAATGTACGCTTAGTCTAAATTTTAATTCGATTGATCGTGTAAAAATTCGATGACATTTGCGTCAAAGCAAAATGGCCCAAAAAGGCATTGATTTAAAGTCCCAAATTCAGTACAACCAATTTTAATTTGGAAACGTATCGTATACGTAAACGTACATAGAAATCGAGCTCAACTTTAGTGTAATTAAGGTTTATTTTAATTTGACGCTAATATTGTCATCGAATGCATATACGATCAATCGAATTAAAGCTTAGAGTAGGGGTACTGGGCCGTGATTAGTGAGTGAGAGAGTGAGCATATTTTTCAGTCTCAAAATCTTTACTTATTTTAGAGTTAAGCGGTAAAAGTTAATAAGATAATCGTACGTGTCTTAAATATTATAATAGGTATATAAATTATGATTACTTATTTTATTATAAAATTAAACTTAAATATTATGATATTTTGATTAAAGTCAAAATCGGGCTCAACAATTTAATATCTTTAGTCACAACAATATAATACTATCGTGAAAGATTTATGTCAAATAAAAATAGCTACGGGAATGAACACTAGGAAATAATAGCGGCCATTATGTGTCAATTTCAAGGATATTACAAGAATACCTTGATACAGAATATGAGAATCTAATATATCTATCGTAACCTTCACGTAGACGTACTTACGTCCACGTTTTTACGTTTGCCTTGAAAAAGTCAATAGCCAACACACTACTAGCGACATCTAGCAGGAATTTTCCAAACTACTTGTTAACTGGGCGAATAGAGAAAAAATTCAGATAGAATTTCCCTAATAGCACTGTTATTTTTAAATATATTATCTTTATTAGTTTACAAGTGTTATCATAATGTTTTGACTAACTTTAAAAGTACAATAGAAAAGCTCAAAGGCTGGGTTGGGCAAGTGTGCCAAAGTATTTGAGATTACATACGTAAGTATCCTCTATTGAATGAAATAACTGAGATGAAACAAGCTCCTGGGGAATATAAAGGAAGCGATCTTAAAGTAAAAAGAGCAGGCGGACACTTGGCATCTACCTAGGGAACATTTAGCTCGGTTTAAATATACATGTGAATAGCGAAACGTTGGGCGCTTACCGACCGGTCTCCAGACACTCCCAGAGCCAGAGAAGGCACCGTCACACGCGTTTATCGATCGGAACAGTAGGCGGGCTGCCCCTTACGCGGAATCAAGCGAAACAATAACGCACGAATCTTACATAATTTCCATCCGCCATCATGGAAAGCCAGGCGAAACGCGCCCCTAAGCCGTGGACGCTACGCGTCGAAGATATCCATTTTTCCATGCACGATAGCTATTTCAGAGCTGCGCCGGCGACGATTGCAACCTTGAATTCGGAACGCACCTTTAATTTTAGCCGGTTAACCTAGATACTGGTACCATTTTGAGTGCGGATCGATATTCGCATGCGCGATGTCTCGTTTCTTTTTATATGCGGTACTGGGCAGTGTTCGGGCGAGTGTGATGGGCGCCCGCTCGCAAGCGACTGCCGGTCACGGGCGGGCTCCGCCGCGCACGCGTGCTCGCGTAACGATCGCGCACGCCCGCTGGAGCCGGGAACAGGTGTGACCGCCGCATTTCGCCCCTGGAGCCTACGGACCCTACATCTGAGGCTAGGGACATACCAGAAGCAACCCCTATTGCTCAACGCTCGTACTTTTAATTGTTTCTATCTGTGGATGTGGCCAGCGTCTGGAAAAACAGATGTGACCGCCGCATTCCGCCCCTGGAGCCTACGGACCCTACATCTGAGGCTAGGGACCTTCCAGAAGAAACCCCTATTGCTCAACGCTCGTACTTTTAATTGTTTCTATTTGTGGACGTGGCCAGCGTCTGGAAAAACAGATGTGACCGCCGCATTCCGCCCCTGGAGCCTATGGACCTTAGTCCCGCCTAGGGCCGCCTTAGAACGAAGTACATTTAGACGAGGGATATTCCAGAAGCAGTCTGAACCTCTCGCAAGGCTCACAGCTTTTCGAAAAACATGAAAAATCAGCGTGACCATCGCATTCCGTATCTGAAGCCTAAGAAACCTAGTCTAATTCTAGTCTAAACTCTAGATCTGAGCCTAGGGATCTTCCAGAAACAATCCAGCCGATCAAAGCTTATTCACAGATGTGAAAGCTTCTCTAAAACATGAAAACATGATGTCACCGCCTCATCCTCAGATACTATCACATTTACTCAAGGCAAGGCTCAAGCTTGTTGAATGCATGAAAAAATTAATAACAGCCACGTTCCGGCCCTGGAGCCTACCGACACTACATCTGAGGTCGTTTCAGAAACAGTAACTTTTGCTCAAGGCTCGTACTCTTAGATGCTCACAGCTGTAGGAGTTCACAACTTGTAGTAAAACAGGCAGGATAGCCGCATACAGCCTTCGTAGGCTACGAACCCTAAAGTCCGGATATCTGAGGCTAGAGACCTTCCAGGAAGTATCCCACTCGCTCAAACCTCGTATACTTACTCACGGCTGTGGAAGCTCACAGGTTCTCAAGAAATAAGATAAATAGATGAAGGCACCGCATTCAGGACCTGAATCCTACAGTTTTTTTTAAATGTATAGACTAGCGCTTGGCTGCAATCAGACTTGCTTGCAAGTGGTGATGCAGTCTAGGGTAGACGGATTCTACATCTAGGCGCTAGATCCTCCTGAAACTATCGAATGTACTAAGTACTCAATAATCTCATGTCATGCCTGGTAGGAGACTTCGGCTTCGACTGTAGTCAGCAGGAACCCTACCGGCAGGAACGCGCCGCTAAACGATTTAGCGTTCCGGTATGATGCCGTGTAGAAACTGATTATGGGGGGTTAGTGAAATAGCAGTCAAGGGCCAACTAGTAGGAGAATTAAAAAAAGATTAGCCATGCACGAGCATTGAACTAACTTAAGAAAGGCTACTTTATCTATTAAACCATTCCCTTTAGGGTCTTCCAAACTGCGGGTTGGTGAGCGAGTCTGAGTCGCCATGGCTGGGTTTTATTTTAGTACTGTACACGATTGTGCTTGAATAACTTTTTTTAAACCCATATTACAAACTTATTGTAATTTTCCATAATAGTATTGTCTGTCTCAGAACATTTTGATTATTTACAGTCTTTACCGGATTGAAGGCTGACAAACAAGGCGCCAACATAAGTACATCGCTAAACAAGGGGGGTGGGGGGTGAATACCCACCCCTATTCGAGCCACTTGAAATCATGTTTGTAGAACGAACGAGTACGCCTATTGGGATGACCTCAAATACACCCAATACTAGCTTTTCTCTGCGACTTCGTTTGTGGGGATTAAGGATTTCAAAAGAACAGTTCTAATTTCTCAAAAGCCTTAAGTACTAACTGGTCAGCTTGGATAAAACAAAGTCCCACAAACTTATCTGACCGTGATCTGTACCAATAAGTTATTTCTTCAAGATTACAACGATGAAGAAGTATACTCCTTTAAATGAAGTATCTATATGGATAGAGGTTTAATACTGCATTTAAGATGCAGAGCTTTTTCGTCTTTACATAGTTTAAGTCTGTAGTAGGTGTCTTGGCGGGGGGAAACGCGTTTAGTCCTATCGGGGTAGTCCGTCCGTCCGTGCATCTCCGCAAAAAAGTGCCCGCGTGGACTTTGGTTCGCCAAATATAATATTACCTAAATCCTTCACAATTTTGGTCAGCAATAACGCAAATGGTAAGATTTGCTTATACTTATTCTTTAAGAGCTTTTATATTCGAGCTAGGTATACGATACCCGTAATGGGTATCGTATACCTAGCTCGAATATAGGGTTCTTCAGGTTCTTCAGGTTTCTATAATGTGTGGGAATTTCGTAAATTAGTAGCTTAAGAAGCATTTACCCATGATCCCATATGGTTGACCCTGTTGGTTGACCGATTGATCGGGCCATGGGTAACTTCATTTGGTGTGACAGCTTACCAAATAAAAAGTTACATGAAAAAAATACATTATTATCTCAAATTGGGTTCACCAAAATCTGACACCACCTTATGTGGGGTCAGATTTTATCTTAATTTGTGATTAGGCCTTAACGTGATAGTGATACGACGAGGAAGGGGCGTTTCCTCCTGCTCCTTAAGTCCGACAAATTAATCTGACCCGGTGACAGCGTCGCTAGTGTATATGAAAAATAAAAACTAAACAGGTATAAAAATTAGTTCTAATTTTGGCCACCGGGTTAGATAAGTTTGTAGGACGGAGCATTTTGGGTTACTAGTCTAGGTAATGGGGCGGTCCATTGTATGGAGACCCCTGCATCAAATCCTCAGTCGATGAAACTTGGCTGGGTTTTAGTATAAGATGATCCAGTCACTTTCACAAATATATCCAACAAAAAAACATCCGGAAGTTAGGTATTTATAGCTAAAACTTCATATCTATGACTGAATATCTTCTTGATTTCTTATTAAAATAATATTAAGTAGTATATTTACACTCAAAACCGGTGGTTTCCCAGCGACATAAACGAAAACTGAATTTAGGGGTCGAACCGGTCTAAAAATCGACCCCTATTTTAATGTTTTTCTCAAAAAATAATTACCTTCTAACGTATTTTTACGTAATTTGTATTAATAATTACACTTGATATGAACTGAATTTTATGTATGTTTTGCAAAATTTTGATCAGAAAATGATGTCAAATTTACGCACATAACCAACCGCAGAGTTTTTAAATTGGTAATTATCTTGTATTAATAGGAAAAAACTAGAGATAGGATTTTTAAAGTAATTTAGTTATGGGGGTCTGAGATATCAGTTCTTTTTGGAAAAGGGGTCTCATGCCCAAAATAGTTCGGGAATCCCTGGCCTATACTACATAGCGAAAATTCTTTTTTTTCACATTATATAAGTAAATAAAAACAAGCAAGCAACTTCCCATTGTTTTTATTAAAATAAAAATCGCCTAATTAAAAAATACCAATACATTTTAATAGTTAATTAATAGAAAGGGCATAATAATTACTCTTTGCAATTAAAAATACTGTCTTTTTTGGGTTTAACAATTCTCGTGTCCCAAACATGTCCCTAAAGCCGTGACCACACCAATAAAAATTACATATGTGCATACGTCTTAAAGTGATTTTCCTCCGATTATCGATACTTTTTTTTTGCGGCGATAATATGCAAATGGCATGCAACATTCAATGGATGAATATTTTATTGGTGTGAACGCAGATTTTACAACATAAAAATAAAGCACCGTGCATAATATACGTGAATTGAGCAAAATTTTTTGCACAGTACAGTGTCTTCCAAATATTTTTATTGCACATTATTAAGTAGATATAAGAATAATAATATAGTTGCACAGTATTTACATACATAAAACAAATGTTTAAAAAAATATTGCTACTATATGGCAATTTTTCAATTTTTAAAATGTTCACTAAAATTTTAAGTTACTTTTATTTTGAAGTCCAGAGAAATGAAATGCGCAACAGCAAGGTCTCTTTGGGTACCTTTGTTATACCAATTAATAAAATTAAAAATTATTATTTAGGTGCAATTAACGTATTGCTGTGCAAAAATTTTTGCTTGTTACAAAAAACTGCACGATCTTTTTTTAGAAATAATGTCAGCGGCGATTAATTGGCCTACGTACTACATAACAATCAACTATATACATTCTATATCTCAATTGTATCACATCATTCATTCAAATATGTACCTTAAACTAGCATGCGATAAGGGTCACTTAAGTTTGTGACATATTTGGTTTTGAACACTAACCACGATATCCTAAACGTAAAATTTATCAAGGAACGAAAATATAACCTGTATTTACAAATCAACAAAATATTTAGTTTAATTTAATTTTAAAATAAGTAATTAAAACAATACATTTTTTTAAAGTAATTTTATCAATGATTTAAATGTTGAAAAACGTGAAGAAAACAATGTAAAAAAAATCATAATTAAAATTTTTTACCTATCCAGTGTCGGTAGAATTGCTGATAAACATGCTCGTCCTGACCGAATTTCACATGACGGAATTGAAAGTTTTTATACAGTGTTTATTTTATACTACATCGCTAAAATTCTGTCAAAAAAATATAATTCCAGCTAAACATTTAACTTTCAGATTTGTTGCTCAACATTTCAGCAGTAAGCAAGAACGTTTGGTAGTAAGTACTTGAAACTGTATATAATACCATTAAGGGCTTATTTTTCAAAAACCAGATGATAATCATTATCGATTTGAAATATTTTCAATACAAAAACTGCCAACAGGTCTTTATTCATTCGATAACCTAGGCAATTAAAAAAAACGGCCCTAACATATATTTATTTTGTAGCTACTAAAATACAGCAGTTCTACCGACAATTTTTTGATTTATTTAAATTTCTAACATATTTTATTTTCATATAGAGTCGTTATATTTTTGGGGAGGTAGTTAGCATACAAAATATGTTCCACTAAGTATATTTTATTGTTAATAATTCAGAAGGCAATATACATACACAGTCAATAAGGATTACGATCCGCTATCTGCGCTCAATGATCGCGATTCAGAGGCCCAATTGTCTAAGCAAATCGTAATCGTTTGACAGCTTAAAACGTATTACTCGAACTGTTTTATGAGTTCATACAATATGTTTGTTGACGTGCAGGCATCTATGAACTCCTTAAACAGGGCGCATTATACATTTCGCAACCAATTACGATTTACTTATATCCTTTCACAATCGGGGGGCAGATTGAGTGTGTACCGGGCACCTATGAGATCACACAATAACAATATTCATTTTCTACACAGTAGCTTAATTCGGTTGCAAGTTTTTTTTTCAGAAAGAAAGGTAGAAAGCATGTCAAGCCAAAAATGAAAAGTCATAATAGCCTTAGAAGAAGTCGGGAAAAACCAGTAGATCTTCCTCTCTAAAAATAGTACGCAAAATCTTGCTTAGAGAGGAAACCATTAAGTACCGATTTAAATTATAGAAAAGTTGAACTGAATAAACTGAAACTGAAATAAAAGAGAATGATAGTATAGATTTTGAGCTTTGCGCTCCTTTATTTGGATTTGTACTGGGGCTGATTCTGTAGTGCACAATCTCTAAACTAAAATTAGAGCATTATAAATATTGCTAACCCTTTCATAATACTCCCTACGGTAAGGGACAGAACTAGATTTAAAGCTGCCATTTTAGTTTAGTTTAGAGTTGTTACATTACAGAATCGGCACCACTGGCTGTATAAGCTACTATGTAAAACTTTATAATTATAACATAAGTCCATGTAATATTAAAGTATCACCATTCAAACGACTATGCGACTGATTAATTTAATAATTATTTATCAATAAATTATCTTTAGATATCTTAATACTATAAATTGCTTTATTGTACTCATTCGTCTAAGCTAACAACTAATACGACTAACTAAACTATCACGGCCTATGGGATAATGTTTTAATTTTAGATAAAGAAGAGATTTATGCATCCATCTCTTTTCTATTAAGAGTGATATCGCATGGAATGAATAGAGCTAACTACAGATCACACATCCCACCTATGAAATTAATTTTTAAATATATTGTATAAACAGTATTGAAATATTATTTATTTAAGGTTAACATTGCATCAGGGGGTTGTCACTCAAGCAATTTTAGCCTTTGCACAATGCTACAATTCAGGCGCAGTTTTTATTTAATGCAACTAAAACACGATATAATTTATTGTTCACAAATATCCAGTAAAACGATGTATTTCATTTATGATTACAACGATGTATCTTTGTAAACTGGATTTGTGCATATTGTAATGCAATGCATTTTCGTGAAAGACAAGTAAAAACCGTTCGGTGTAAAAATACACTGATGACCATTTTAATACATTGATATCTAAAAATTGACTTTTAGCCTACTTATCCTTTGCACAATGCGACAATTCATGTGCAGTTTTTATTCAATGCAACTAAAAAGGATGTATTTTACTGTGCCATCTTTGTAATCACGTTTACAAAGATGGATCTTTGTAAACTGGATTTGTGCTTTACGATATTTTCGTGAAAAACAAGAAAATATGTTCGGTGTAATAGTACACAGACAATCATTTTAATACATCGATCTGTAAAAATTGACTTTTAGCCTGCTTATCCTTTGCACAATGCGACAATTCATGTGCACTTTTTATTTAATGCGACTATAAAATAATGTATTTTACTGTGCCATCTTTGTAATCACGTTTACAAAGATCCATCTTTGTAAACTGGATTTGTGCATTACAATGAATTTTCGTGAAACACAAGTAAATCCCATTCGGTGTAAAAGTACACAGATGACCATTTTAATACATTAATCTCTAAAAGTTGACGTTTAGTACTTATCCTTGAGTGCAATCCACTGATGCAAAATAAGAAACGATCGATTAGAGATAGATATCTGGACAATCGTTATAATAAATATTGAATTGCTTGTAGATTACATGTTACAGAGTACCTACATTAATAATTTTAGCAATAATTAAATATTTTATGATCTTGCAAGCGCGTAAAAAAATTATTCCTTCCCTTAATGTACAAACCAAAACTGTTCTGGACTTTATTACAAACTTTTCCTCAGTAAAATAAAATATATTGTTTTTTTTGTGGGGTATAAGTTTTAATTATTTTAAAAGTTTTAATGGATGCAATTTAGGTTTAGCCTATTTATGAGCCACAAGATCTGCATTTTTTTTAAAAGTTAATTAACGTCGCAATAATTATTAAAATAAATGCCAGTATATATATATGTCACCGTAAGATTGTAAAAACCGTTAGATTATAATCTAACTCGCGAAATTCTAAACTGTCGTAACCAATTATCACCATCATGTTTTATAAGTAAGTAATTTTTAACGTCAATAAGTGTTCCTACAGTGTACCTATACTGAATAAATGATATTGAGTATTGAGTATTGAAAGATTAGAATTTAACGCATTATTTTCCGGTAGATTGTAATCTGATTGGTATTTAAACTTACTTGATTATTTATTCGAACCCTAACCTAACCTAGGAGAAAGAGACGAAAGAAGACGAGAGAAAACGTAAATAAAATGAATATTTCAAAAATTGACACTCAGAATATTGAACAGTTTACAGTTGATCTTTCGACAGTTTAGAATTTCGCGAGTTAGATTATAATCTAACGGTTTTAACAATCTTACGGTGACATATATATCCAATATTTGAATTTCAATCTCAAGTGACAA
Source organism: Erebia palarica (assembly GCA_964035005.1). Classification (NCBI taxonomy): domain Eukaryota; kingdom Metazoa; phylum Arthropoda; class Insecta; order Lepidoptera; family Nymphalidae; genus Erebia; species Erebia palarica. Next base: position 7,706,461 of record OZ035992.1, read on the forward strand.
GTGATAACCCTATACTTTACTCTAATCTCATAGCAACCAATAGACAATACAATCATTAATCTAGCTATTACACAAAAAACATATCTACTAATATTGTATATCGGATAGTGTCTGTCAGTCTGTGTTCTACGCTTTCATTGTCCTTTGGTATAGAGGTTGTATCCCGGGGAAGAATATAGGCTACTTTATTTATCCCGGAAAGAAAGGATTTCCACGGGAATGAAAAAAATTAAAAAGTTAAATACACGCGGATTAAGTCGCGAGCAACATCTAGTAAATTTACATAATGGCTAGATTAATCACTTTGTCTAAACACGTCCCTATTACCATAAATAGGTCAATTACCATAATTTCAGCACCACTCTCTCAAAAATCTATTTAGATCTGATCTAGAATTCATTGTAAGCTATATTAAAAACGTAATAATTGTCAAATTTCAAGTAATATACAGTGGCAATATTGACATGACAAACAAACGTAAAACTTCACAATGTTCCGTATTCTCTTTTACATAGTGATACGTCATTTTTCGTAAAATAGAAATTTTGCGTTAATTTTAACGGCCGTTTAAAATTAAGTATTTGGCCAACTTTATTGTCTTCGCGAGATGTTACTTTAAAAAAATATAATTGCAATTAATCACATTTCTTTTGGAACATATATCACAGACGAAACCACGTGCGCTGGCAAGCGGATCACTTCTAAAAATGTAATTATTTCGCGCCAGACTTTATGACCGCTCTGAAGTTTGATGTATGGTGCAAAGAGCGGAAGGATCTGGAAACCCAACGCATTGTAATCCCTACGCATTGAAACTCCTACCATTATGTGATTAATTGAAAGGAGAAGCAAAGCAAAGCAAAGAATTGCGCCTACGTTAAGACTGGACATAATGATTGGCGCGAATTAATCATAATGTTAATACCACAAAAAATTGTTATATAAATACATTCAGCTACATTTTAAAATCTCGCTGTAAGCCCGAAGATTGAGAACCTATGTTTAATTTAAGTATCTTTACCAAGTGTCAAATATTGCAAAGGGCTGCCAAGTATGTTTTAGAAGAAACTATTTTAACTATAGATTAAAGAAATAAAGTTCATTGAAATTTGATGACTATATATTTTATTCAAACTTCCATACTAGAAACGAGTTTAATAGTATGATAAAGATTGAGTTGTCATCATCTCTAAGCAGGAAGTTCTCTAAGTTAGAAGCAGGAAATCAAGGAAAAACCTCGGCTGCCCTGGTTAATATGTCACTAGTTTCATAAGTAGGTATTACATTATAAACGATAAAAAAATCGCGGCGCAAAACGCACTCTATCTATCCATTTGCGCATTACGATTTCATTCCATATGAAAACAACGCAAATACAAAAATAAATGGATGGCATTCGATTAACAAAATACATTTTGGCATCGTGCGACAACCATACGCATACATTGGGTATATACCTAAAGGCCGGCGCAAAAACGCGACGATTTTGTCGCAAGATCGCGATAAAAATACCTCTACCTGTACGGTGGAATTATTGGTTTCACGTAAACAGAGCTCTGCAAATAGGGCTAAGCATGCGCACAAAGAGAAATCTCGCGAAGAGACAGAGAGAGAGATAGAGAGAGAGATAGAGAGAGAGATAGAGAGAGAGAGAGAGATGTTGTCGTTGCCGGCAAATTTTTCGTTTGCCCTAAAATGCACAAAATGCGATACATTACAAGAAAAAAATGGTCGGAATCTAAGGGTTCATAGAGACAAATACCACCACCACTACCACTACAGCCCATTAACGTCCCACTGCCGGGCACAGGCCTCCACTCTTTTAGGAGAGAGGGAATTAGAGCTTGGACCCACCATGCTGCTCCAATGCAGGTTGGCGGGCTTTAACGACTATTATCACGTTAGTGATAATTACCGGGACCAAATATTACTTTTATCTACTATTAGATAACAAATATTACTTTTATCTCTACTTTTGACGTAACGAGACAAGTAACCATGTTAGCTTCAGTAGACATAATTTGACTCATTGTGCGCATGCTAGCCCTAATGGACAACGTGTACAGCATTTATGTATTGCTCTATCAAACTGCGCAGATAATGAAAAGTTGAAAGACGAACTAATTGCGCAGCAGAATTGACATCCCCTCGACGATTCTGACTTTGTGCGTATATAATATGTAACCATCGCGCAATTTCAAGCTCTGACTTAAATTTTCGTGACGTTAAATTTACTTGTAAATTGCTGGAAAAGTAGTATACCTACTACAGTTTCTGCGCAGATCAAAAAGCTGCGTGTGGCAGTAATACATCGAGACTTTGTGTTTGTTTCGGTCTCGTAGATTACACCTGAATCATCAAGCATAGACCATCAAGCATATCGAAGTTGACCAATCCACGATAAGTCTTTGACGAATACTCTTGTCATGATGGCCATGACCTTGCCTTTACAGACTTTTCCACGGGAGAAACGCCGATTTCTACGCCGGCCGAATTGGGATCTTTTTTATTATTCCACTACAAGTTAGCTTTTGACTGCGATCTTACCAGCGGATGGTAAGTGATGATGCAGTCTAAGATGGAAGCGGGCTAACTTGTTGGGGATACGGCAGTTATATTAAACCCATACCCCTATCGGTTACTACACGGCATCGTACCGAAACGCTAAATCGCTTGGCGGCACGTTTTTGCCAGTAGGGTGGTAACTAGCCACGGCCGAAGCATCCCACCAGGCCAGTGCAGAGAAAATTCGGAGATTATAAATTCCCGAATTGACCCTGCCAGGGATCGAACCCAGGACCTCCCACTCATAAGACCACAGCGCTAACCACTGTGCCAGGGAGGTCGTCAAAACATCTAACATTTAACATTTTTGTAGTGCGTCTATATAATTCCGCAAGATTCCATTTGGGTTTTCAGCCACACCTCGAGCTCCCTAGTTTGGTGCGTTGTTGCCGTATTCCATGCCGAAGAGGGACAGGATTAGGAATGCCAGGCCAAGGAACACGGAGCCAAGGAGGTCGCCGAGTGACGTCAGGTACGGGATGGCCGCGTTGTCTGGATCCTTCTTCTTCTTCCACATGAAGTGGATCAGGATGTACGCCAAATATAGCAGCACCATGACCTGAAAGAGGGAAAATTATTTTTAAATAAAGTGAACAGAACAAATTTTCGTTATCCTGGTAATAAGCCCTAATAACTTTTACCAGGGTTCAGAAAAGTTGTTCACTCTCCATTAGTAAATTATGTTGGCAAAAAACATTAACTGTTAACATCATTTAATCATATTAATATTATAAATGCGATAGTGGTGAATATAAGTGTGTTGGTTTGTCCTTCAATCACGCCGCAAAAGAGCAACGGATCGACATGATTTTTTACATAGGTATAGTTGAGGACCTGGAGAGCGATATAGGCACCTTTTTATCCCAGAATGTTAACCCTATGTTATTCGAGATAATTGCACCTCAAAACTGTACATAAATATTTAGTTGGTATAAACCTTAAATAACCCGCCTTCTTTCCCATGAAGTTGGGTACAACACGAAGATTTCATCCCCGTAAAAAATATATAATATATTAAAGGTGCGTGTTTATTACTGTACATTAAAGTCTTACCTGCACAAGGGAGCACGCGACGTATGTGATGCCAAAGAGCATAAAGAACCAGGGGTAGAGGTACAACTCCATACATAAGCAAAATCTGCTTATCATCGCTGATACCCTGTAGTTCTTCTGCTTAGCTCTAGATGGCGTTAAAACGAAAGCTTTGAAATAAACTTTTTGCTATCGGATTTTATGAAAATTTTATATTTAATAGTTAATTAAACTTAATAAATAAATAGGTAAAATAAAGTAAAATAACAAAATACATGTTTTCATTGAGTTTCGGCTGATTTAAACAAAATTTATACTTATTCGAGACAAGTAACCTAGAATTTATTTTAGAACTATGGTACTTGTTGTATGGAGTTGTACCTCTACCCCTGGTTCTTTATGCTCTTTGGTGATGCCGAACGCCACCTGTATGGTGACGACGCCCTGGAAGATGAAGTCGGCCACGAGCTGTACAGTAAAGTGTTACCTGCACAACGGAGCACGCGACGTACGTGATGCCGAACGCCACCTGTATGGTGACGAGCCCTGAAGTACAGTAAAGTGTTACCTAACGCGAGTGTTGCCGAACGCCACCTGTATGGTGACGACAAGTCGGCCACGAGCTGTACAGTAAAGTGTTACCTGCACAACGGAGCACGCGACGTACGTGATGCCGAACGCCACCTGTATGGTGACGACGCCCTGGAAGATGAAGTCGGCCACGAGCTGTACAGTAAAGTGTTACCTGCACAACGGAGCACGCGACGTACGTGATGCCGAACGCCACCTGTATGGTGACGACGCCCTGGAAGATGAAGTCGGCCACGAGCTGTACAGTAAAGTGTTACCTGCACAACGGAGCACGCGACGTACGTGATGCCGAACGCCACCTGTATGGTGACGACGCCCTGGAAGATGAAGTCGGCCACGAGCTGTACAGTAAAGTGTTACCTGCACAACGGAGCACGCGACGTACGTGATGCCGAACGCCACCTGTATGGTGACGACGCCCTGGAAGATGAAGTCGGCCACGAGCTGTACAGTAAAGTGTTACCTGCACAACGGAGCACGCGACGTACGTGATGCCGAACGCCACCTGTATGGTGACGACGCCCTGGAAGATGAAGTCGGCCACGAGCTGTACAGTAAAGTGTTACCTGCACAACGGAGCACGCGACGTACGTGATGCCGAACGCCACCTGTACGGTGACGACGCCCTGGAAGATGAAGTCGGCCACGAGCTGTACAGTAAAGTGTTACCTGCACAACGGAGCACGCGACGTACGTGATGCCGAACGCCACCTGTATGGTGACGACGCCCTGGAAGATGAAGTCGGCCACGAGCTGTACAGTAAAGTGTTACCTGCACAACGGAGCACGCGACGTACGTGATGCCGAACGCCACCTGTATGGTGACGACGCCCTGGAAGATGAAGTCGGCCACGAGCTGTACAGTAAAGTGTTACCTGCACAACGGAGCACGCGACGTACGTGATGCCGAACGCCACCTGTATGGTGACGACGCCCTGGAAGATGAAGTCGGCCACGAACATGAACACGATCTGCCCGCACAGCGCCAGCACCAGCAGCATGCGCGCCACCTTCGCCGCAGTCGCTGTAACCAGACACGCGGTTAAGATCGATCGAAAAACCAACTTGAAGAAGTTTAGAACTAATTTTTCCTTTTAAATAACTTTAAACACCCTTGAAGTTTTCTCACTGGCTTAAACCTTTGTGTGCATGGTTGGCTGGTAGAGATCGCTTCAAAGCGATAGGCCGCCAATTGTACTATTGCTTAGTTTTATTGTTATTGTTTACAAGTATTCTTGATTTGGTGTACAATAAAATATATTTCATTCATTCTTTCATGGCCATTGACTAAAAGTCATTTGACTTAAGTCCAAATGTCTTTCCTTTGTTGTTTGTGACCCATTGTCCTATGTGAGCGGCAAACGCGATACCGCGAATCGATGCGACGCGATGCGACAGTATCAAACAGTAGTTGACCCTTCACGTGGTCTACGTTGTCGCGTTGACAAGTTTGCCATTTTCTATGGTGTTGTATCACGTCGCGTAGCTTCAGTTACTCACCAAGGACAATGGGTCAGTAGTCAGTACGATGCCATAGGAAATGACAAATTTGTACAGTACAGGAAAATTCTGTAAGACTGTAACAACTTCAATAACTCACTTCCATAGAACAGCGTCTTCCACGGCCACTCGATGATCCTGGTGTTCTCAGGCAGTTCCCCGGGGATGGCGGTCTGGTGCAGGTGTGTGGCCAGCCGCGAAGACTGCACGCACACCAGGTTTCCGCCGATGCCGTTCACTATGGGTTGGAACACCTCATAGCCCCGGAACTGGTCCACCGCTTGGTCCAGAACTATGCCGCCGACACTGGAAACCAATAAACTTAATCAGACATAGCTCGACGAGTGGCGAAGCTTAAGTGACAAAGGGTGCGGCATTTCGCAGAACCGATAAAAGTTGGGGTCCGAAGGTGCTGGGTCTACAAACTCGGATTGGAAAACGTTGTTAAGTAAAGTTCTCAATGATGTGTGAAGTCTGCCAATCCGCACTTGGCCTGCGTGGTGGACTAAGGCCAAAACCTAATTCTAAGAGAAGAATCCTGCTCAGTAGTGGTTAAAATTAAATAATATATTGAGCCAAATAAAAATTTTCAGTTAGCGAATCTTAAATTACATAGAATATTTATCTAGCTAATGGCCGCGACTTCGTCTGCGTGGATCGTGTTTTTTTGGTTCCCGCGGGAACTCCTTAATTTTTTAGGATAAAAGTAGCCTATGTGCTATTCCAGACTATAATCTATCTCTGTGCCAAATTTCAGTCAGATCCGTTCAGCCGTTGGGGTGTGATTGAGTAACAAACATCCATACACATCCATCCAAACTTTCGCATTTATAATATTAGTAAGAAGTAAGATTACGTGTCTAATAATTTTAATATTATTAACTGTATTACATGATGATGATGATGATGATGATGTAGTTATGAAAAGGGGGCACGACTGTCGGCAATAATTAAATTGAAAATAAGCGCTGTTATGGTGCAAATACACCATAACTTTTGTACGAGTAATTTTGTTTTTGTATCTTAGCTGTGTCCTTAGTAATCCATACTAACATAATGCGAACGTGTGTCTGTCTGTCTGTCGGTCCGCCTGTCTGTCTGTCTGCTACGTTTTCACGGCCCACCTATTTAACCGATTGAATAAAATTTGGTACAGGGATAGTTTGTAGAAATTATGTAACTATGGAATTCGAATTGCAACTAATAAAGAAATTGAAAATGAAATTGAAGGACAGGCTACCTTTCCTATCATTTTATTCTTTTACCATCCCATTTTATTCTTTTACTGTAGAAAATTATGGAGTTCCCGCGGGAATAGATTTTTTTTTCCACGTGGTCCAAATAAAGATTTATTCAATAAGGAACACGCATCAGAGGAGAAGCAGCCGATTCTCACCCGCTGATGAAGAGCGCAGAAATGACAGGCGTCCAGCCGGTGGTGAGCACAGTCTTGGTGTACTTGTTGCGCCATACGATGAACACCCAGATCGGCAGCAGGCTGTAGTACACGCACAGCAGGGCGATGGGCTGCCACAGCGATATCTCTGTGGAATTTATATAGAGCACGTGAATTTATGGGAAAACTTCTCTTATGTCACCCGTAAGTGGTTTCAACCCATGAACAACGTGGTCCAAACGACCTCCATTCGTGCCAACGTCATCCTAAGCCGAGGTCCGAGCTTCACAGGAAGCGCTCTCAGGAAGACGAAGAGGGACTCATGACCTAGCTGTGACAACGCATATCCATCGATCCAAGTCAGTAACTGGATCGGTGATCGAATTTGGAGGTTCAATTTGGCCTTTTCGTGCCCTCCGTGACTCGGAGAGCACGTTAAGCCAAAGGTCCCGGTTATTATCACTTACATCTGATAATAATCGTTACCAAAAACCTAAGAGTTTAAATACTCTTAGTCGAGTTCTATGCGGAAGGATGTGGGAACCCACCGCATTAATATCCCAAGAAAACTCCAAACATTATTTAATTAATGGAAAGGGCACGGATCGTGCGCGCAAGAAGTCCACACTCTGGGAATTCTGTTACATTGCATGATACATTGCGAAAATGAGGACGGCAAATTCTTTCATTGCATGTTACATTTCGTCAATCTGTACCCGACTTTATAGTAAGTAAATAAATAATAATAAATAAATTCTCTTTATTTGTAGCATCTATGGCTCACTTTGTTAGTATAAACAAAAACTTAAAAAACTAATGTTAGCATATATAAAACCACACAAAAATTATTTTAGACAATTATTACAAATTTTAAAATAGTAAGTAGTAAAGTGTCACTCACTTATCTGCTCAAACATGTACTGCGCGGTGACTGCCAGCACAGAGTTGCTGACGATGTCGCCGATGGAGGCTGCGAGGGGGGTCGCCACGTTGTCAGGGTTCACTTTGAACTTTTGCGATCCGAATATCACCATCACCATCACAAAATCTGCAAAGAGTTTCAAATGTTATTACTGGAAGTCAGAGGAGTGAAATTGTTGAAAGTTTTTTAAACAGTTTCTTATTTCAAAACTAAGCATAATAGGTAAGATGCCTGTATCAAAAATAAGTTTTTTAAGTTTGATAAAGAGTTGCTGATTTGATTGAGTTTTCATCATCCCTATTATGGATCCTTCTAATCAATTTTTTTTTGATCCACTGCTAGTTAACCTTTGAATACGATCTCACCCGATGCAGGTAAGTCATGATTCAGTCTAAGATGGTAACGGGCTAACCTGTTATGGGAATGTCAATTAAATTATACCCATACCCATATTTGATTTCTACACGGCATCATTCCGGAATGATAAATCGCTTGGCACGTCTTTGTCGGTAGGGTGGAAACTAGCCATGGCTGAAGCCTCCCACCAGGCTAGACCAGGGAAAATTCAGAAATTATAAATTTCCAAATTGACCCCACCGGAGATCGAACCCGGGACTTCCGCACGTTAAGACAACAGCGCTCAACACTGCGCCAAGGAGTCCGTCAATTTCGCAAGTGTGCCGCCTCATTGGAAAACGGCAGTTACTGTACAGATAAATTTTTAAAGAAAAGTATTTGTATGCAATGCACACACGGTAGAACTAGAAGTGAAACTTCAGAAAAGTAGCCTACGACATAATGAGATAATTGATAAATGTAACTTGTATTCTACCTCGTTCTCTCGCAGGCTAAATCCTATTATGAATGTATTTGTCTCTTTTTGGTGTCGCTTTTTCGTTGTCGATGTTTGTTTCATCGAATTTTTAAATCACAACGATTCTATAGAAGTTCAAAAACATGTTAGTCTAGGCAATAAAGCTAGTGGAGCCCAACAATAATTCCTTAGGCGACGAAACTTTACAGTATCATGAGTTAAACGTTTTTTATAAATATGTAATAAAAAATCAGAAAGGAAGTAAGGTTTTTTGTGCTATACCTAATTGTCAAAGCAGGAAGGTACATGCGTAAACGCGGTTTAGGTCTGATAATAAAATCGGCTTAAACATCATGTTCTGTACTTTTTTTCGGGTTACCTCCTATTATTTTAAAAAGAAATCCAGAAAATATTCAGTCATAAATATTGACTTTTAGGTATAAATAGTTAAATACCTAACTTCCGCATGTTTTTTTTTTGATATTTTTGTATAAGTTTTGGTTCATACTCGTACCTACCAACTACTACACTGCCAATTTTCAACGACTGAGGATTTAATGTGGGGGTCTCCATACAACGAACCGCCCCGTTTCCTAGACTATTTCCTCCATTCCTTGAACCGTTTCGTCGAGCTTACCTAACACAAAACACGTGGTTGTCGCGGTGAACACGGCTGAAGCGATGAGCAGAAGCACGAAGCTGCCGTTGAAGGCTCTGTCGGTGATGGTGTTGACTGTCACCGCGAACATCGCCACCACCGTCGCTGCCACTATTGCTTGTACCTATACGGTGGAACGATATTATGTTAGAGCGGCGATATATCCGATCATCCTTCTCTCTCGCACATTCTAAAATTGTCAATGATCGTGGAAGACACGTACACACTAATGACAAATGTGGTCCGAAAAGGCTTTAAACAATAAAATTGTATTTATTTTACACATTTTTTTATTGTTACATCAGTAGAATTTGACAGAGAAATGTTACATAAACCATGATGATCAAGGAACTTATAAATTATAACTGCGAAAGTTTGTTTGTTTGTTGGTTTGTTGGTTTGTCCTTCAATCACACCGCAATGGACATCGCACATCGACGTGATTTTTGGTATGGGTGTAGTTGTGGACCTGGAGAGTGACATAGGCTACCTTTTATCCCGGAAAATTAGGGAGTTCGTTATAATCCGCTAAAACAAACTGAATTATGTGGCACAACGAAAAGCATGCGATCTGAATTAAAGTTCTTGTTCCTTGGTTACCTAGGAGAAACGAAGTTGCTCCTAGGTAACCAAGTTACCTACCAAGAATCAAGAAGAGTTAATCAAGAAGTTGAATTAAAGTTTTATGACTCCCGCGAGAACTCAAAAGTCCAGGGATGCAACCGATCTCTGTGCCAAACGTCGCAATCGGTTTTAAAGATGTCCCATGAAATCGTAGCAGCCAGACTTACGCATTAAATATTTAGTATCACTTAGTAATAAACAACTAAATCTGAGACCCAATTTTCCAAGCCAATAATTGACAATAATCATTTGATAGCTTAAAACGTATCACTCGAACTGTTTAAGGAGTCCATACATGCTTTTTGAGGTGCAAGTCCGATTATCTGACAAACGATTACGATTACGATTTCCTTACAGAGTTGGGGGGCTGATTATGGCTAGAAAAACCGACGACAGTTTTTTTTTTATCCACTACAAGTTAGCCCTTGGCTGCGATCTCACCTGATGGTAAGTGAAGATGCAGTCTAAGATGGTAGCGGGCTAACTTGTTAGGGACATGGCGGTTATATTAAACCCATACCCCTATTCGGTTTCTACACGGCATCGTACCGGAACGCTAAATGGCTTGGCGGCACGTCTTTTACCGGTAGGGTGGTTACTAGCCACGGCCGAAGCCTCCCACCAGGCCAGACCAGGGAAAATCCAGAAATTATAAATTTCCAAACCCTGCTGGGGATCGAACCCGGGACCTCCGCACGTTAAGGCAACAGCGCTCAACACGGCGCCACGGAGGTCGTCAAAAGATAGGCTATATTCATTGGAGGAAAAACTTACCTGAACTAATGATATGTTCCCAACCACCATGGATATGACTTCTCGCGACGACGTCATGTTCCCCAGGTTCGCTTGCGTCGACAGCCGGGACGCGAGGCACATATCCAGATTACCTGCGAAAAGACATGTATTTGAAGTGAAAACTTCTTTAGGCGCGTTGAGCACTTTTTGATAGGGGGTAAAAATGTGGAACGGTGTCGGTCACGCGACACCATTCTAAAGACAAAAGGTCTTAAGTAGTACATTCGTAATTAAACTTTAATGTCTTTGTTTTAAGGTTTATATTTAAAAGTGATGTGTAATTATTTTAAATATTCGTTTTCACTTATATCGGTAGTCCCTATGTCTGCCAATTTTTATTTAACTTAACCTTTTTTTTAAATCTATAGCCTAGCGCTTGGTAATCAGATCAGCCCCCCGATTGTTTAAATGGTGTCGATCAACTCGTCAAAGTTCGGCGTTGATCGTCGTTTGATCGGCAATTCTTACACAATCGCACTTCTGCTTACAAGTGGTGATGCAACCTAAAGTGGAGCACACTTGCCTAAAATATGCCTATTCACTCTTCATTTGAAGGTACCTGTATTAAAGCCTACTTGAATAAAAATGATTTGATTTTGAGTTTGAAAAACTGGAAGAGAAAACGCAAGCCGGGAGGGCATTCCATATTCTACCACTACAGCCCATTAACGTCCCACTGCTGAGCACAGACCTCCACTCATAGGAGAGAGGGAATTAGAGTTTGGACCCACCACGCTGCTCCAATGCGGGTGGACGGGCTTTGACGACTGTTATCATGTTAGTGCTAATAACCAGGACCGACGGCTTAACGTGCTCTCCGAGGCGCGGGGGCCACCAACACCACCAACTTCCCAACTCCAGGTATTGAGAATTTCTAGTCGGAAAAACCCAATACCTAATAGTATGGCCCGACCCGGGACTCGAACCCGGGACCTCGTCGGCCGCAGTCGAATATGTTAACCACTAGACCAACGAGGCAGTTATCCATATCCTAGTGGAAAAGAAAAAAAAAGCAATAAGGCTATCCCCATATCTACTATATGTTCTATATAATCTTGTAAAAAGTACCCCCAAGTTAAAACTTTCCACTTGATAAAAGGTGCGAAATTCATGATAATACGATTTGTTTTTGTCAAAATACTATCTTGAAGAATCACAAGTCGGCATATCTGAATCACATCGATTACAAATCAGACATTGCTATCACGCTTCAGATAATAAACGATAACTGAAGAATTTCAGATGTCAACAGCATAGATTTATAATATTAGTAACCTATATGTACAATGCAATACAAATAAATAATACACAAATAATAGAGAGTTCCCATGTTATTACTATTCCTTGGATTCCAAGAAATCATCAACCACTTGAAAAATTGTGTCAATTACCTACATTATACCTATGCGTGATGTGGAAAATACCTGAAATTATTATCTGTGATTTGTGATTAGTGATTACTACTATAAGAGAGGGTTCTGCCCCTAGTCTATAAGAGCTATCAATGTGAAACCTAATAATTATATTATTACTAGATGATGCCCGCGACTTCGTCCGCGTGTATTAAGATTTTTGATTCCAGAGGGAATTCTTAAATTAAAAAGAAGCCTATGTTCTTCCCCGGGATACGAACTATCCCCATACCAAATTTCAATTTACCAATCAAAATCGGTAGAACAGATGGGCCGTGAAAGCGCAGCAGACAGACAGACAGATAGACAGACAGACACACTTTCGCATTCATAATATTAGTGTGGATTATTAGATATGAGTAAAGTCCAAAGATGATGAATAAACTTGCATGAAAAAACGTGATGAACTTCAAGAATAACTTATGGAATGTACGTACTTTGTATAGGAAAAACACCGTAATTATCCGGGATCGACTTTGATGATAACTAAATAGGATCAATCCATGCTACTAATATTATAAATTCTGTAAGTCTTTCTATATGTCTGTCTGCTACGCTTTCATTACTCCCAAATTTTCATCCGATTTTAAGCGTTGCATTCCTGGGAAGGGCAAATACTTTTTATCACGGAAAATTAAAGCGATACCACGCGATTTTGAACCAATATTTAACCTGGATGAAGTACTCGTATGTCCTTCTCCAAAACTGTTGGACATAGGTACGTGCCTGAATGTATACCAGTATATGTTTTATGTGGACCGCGCAGGAAAAACCGCGTGAATTACCGCATTGGAGGAGAACAATGAACGTCTTATCCTGTCGCATATAAGTTTGCGCGCTCCATATAAAAGACAATAACGTTGACTTTTTGTCCGCCAGACGAATTTCCTTGTCCGTAGTGTGTTGTAGATTTGAAACTACAACTATTAGGTACAAACTCAAAGTCTCTGAATTTTTTTATTCAATTAAACTTATTACATGTGCTTTTGAATGGTCAAGTGAATCTACCACTGGTTCGGAATGCCATTGCTACCGAGAAGAACCAGAAAGAAACTAACATCAATTTGTAGATAAGTAGCCGCTGTCCTTAGCATTGCTGGAGCGAGTCAAATCCATGCTCTTTTTAACCGATTTCAAAAAAAGGAGGACGTTTTCAATTCGACTGTATGTTTTTTAAATTTTTTTTGTGTACATTTTGATGATTCTTTTTTTGTTTGGTAGATCATACTTCAGAGGTGGTCCTCTATACATTTTATCAAAATTGATTTAGCACTTTTTGAGAAAATCAACATAAAACAAATATATACCCAGATAATGTTTTTTACTTTATACCTACTAGTTGGCACTTAAACTATAAGTATTATGGGTATAGTTTTGAAGTCGGTTTTTGTTTTGAATGAAAGCGAATAATTATATCATTTAAGTACATAATCTTCAATTGTATAATAAGCTTTTTTACAAATACAATTCAAGTATATTAACAAACAATGCATCAATCATTCCACACAATTGCAATAGAGGACTTTAACACTTTTTATCACAAAGCGTGCAATCGGCGATAATTTTACGACGACTTCTAAGTCATGTATTAGATGGCTGTAACTGCAATTGATAGCGAAGCGAATCGCTGCAGTAATAGTGTACAATACTGACCAGTTACATTGTATTTATCATAGCCTGTGATAAGGTACTTACTCGTTAATCCGTATGTAATTGGAAATAACCGGAAGAGTCACGTAATAGTCATGAAAAAGGTTAATCCATACTAATATTGTAACTCGTGATCCTAGGTGAGCGACAGATGTAACGGGACGCGAGTCGCGACGCGATGCCATACGACGCCATAGAAAATGACAAACTAATTGCCCTCCTGCCCTCTGCATTGCCAAGCTAAGCCGTGTTGTGCTAAATAAGGTCACCAGTAGCGTGGACCAATTCATTACACGATTTCGATGAAACTTGGCGCATAGATATAGTTTGCATCCCGGAAACGGACATGAGTTACTCCAAGAAAAAATAGCTTCTATGAGATTTCTAGAAAATGCGATTCACTCTTATTTTGAATGCGTGTTTATTAAAAGTGGAGGGGAAAACGGAAAACAGTGGTTCGAAATCGTTTTATACGTATCCGTCGAATATTTATGTACCCAATTGTAGTAATCATTAAGATGATGATGATAATGATAAAAAATGATCGTACCTTTTAACCCAGATAGAGATGGCACTAGGACGAATATGGCATTCACTTGCAGAAAGACTTCCCAATTCTGAAAAAAAAAAACAGGCGCCATGTTATACTCTAATGCTTTAGATACGTAATATACCGTAGACTTCCTCGAAGTGGGGCTCCGGGTACGATCCTGGCAGGGGTTTTTTTTTAAAAAACGCTCTAAGGTTTGGTGTGTGGTGTGGTTGGCTTCTAGCTAGCTAGACAGCTTCGGCCGTAGCTGTTAGTCATCCTACCGGCAATGTCGTAACATTGGGGTGGTATCACCGGTTGTCTTAAATGAGCGACGGAAGCGATGCCACGCGACGCAACGCGATACGATGCCATAGAAAGACGTTTCGCGTAGATACATCTGTTTACCATGGCGTCGCATCGCTTCTGGCGGCGTCGCTTCTGTCGCTCACCTAGGATAACGGATTAGAGATAGTGCGAACGAAGACGGGCATAGGCCGCCTTTTATTAAGGAAAATCAAAGAGTTCTCACGAGTTTTTTGAAGAACCTTAATTCGCACAGACTAATTTATATAACCCGTATCCATATTCCCTATTAATATAATAATAATTTAATGCTAAAGTGTGTCAATCTGTCTGCTACGCTATACTTAACGGGCCATCTTTTCAACCAATTTTGATGAAATTTAAAATATTGTATTAATATTAATTACTGTTTATACTTCTCAAGTAAATTGTTAATCCAGACGTAGGCGTTAGCAAATGCAACACAATTCCAAACTGACGCAGTTGCTATAGTTTTTCCTATGTAACTGAGAAATTAATAAAATAATATATAAATAAATCTGTTATAGAGATAGTTGCTCTCCGGGGAAGGACATAGGCTACTTTTTATTCCGGAAAACGAAGAAGATTCCGCGGAAATAAAAAAAACTAAATCCAAACGGACTAGTAACCATCTAGTATTTTAATCAGTGGCCTGTGAGACACACACGACCACTGTTTGGCGGCATTTTATCCGATGTGCTGTAGTCCGTCTGAATGGTACCCTTATTTTGCCACGCGCGATTTTATCAACTTATACAATCTCAGGTCACATTAACAGATAATATAACTTTGTTTGTTTTTTATCACACAGCTACTTTATTTTACCGAAACCGAAAGATTTCATTGATAAGAGCTGGGCTTTGTAATTGTGTTGTTAACAACTTGGTCGATTGTATCAGTGATTGATAGTCTTTGATCAAAAGTTATAGATAACTAGCCGATACTTGCGACTTAGTCCGCGTGGTTATAGGGTTTTTAATTCGCGCGGAAACTTCTTATTTTTCTGGGATAAAAATGCCTGATATTACTATCCTGGTCCTCAACTATATCCACACAAAATCACGTGGATCCGTTGCTCAATTGCGGCGTGATTAAAGGACAAACCAACAAACATTCAATAAAAATTTTAACTGTACAGCTCTCATATATTTAGATGATTTTTAAAATGTCTATAACGCAGACTGGACGATAAGAGTTCCTTCCTTTCTTTAGGATGGACCCTAAGGTTGCCTTTCCATCAGAGATGTGCGAGGTTAAACCTAAGCTACGAAATTATGCGCTTACTTCCACCAAAGCTAAGCATTCCTCTATGTATAGAGGAACGGGTAAGATGGGCTACTACGATTAGTGGGTTTGATACACATCAGTAGCTTAGCAACGTAGCCTATCTCGGGTGGAAACGCTCCCTTAAAGAGAAAGAAAGAGATAGAAAGAAAGAAAGAGAATACCAACCCTGACACTGCCGAGGACTAGACCGGCACCAATGGTCCCGCAGCCGGCGATGAAGAACGGGACAGCCACCTGCATCAGCGTGTTCCACCATCTCTCCTCCTTTTTCTGAAAAACCAAACATACAACACTAAGTACCTTATAAGTACCATATATTATTACAATAAAAAGAGCGTGGATTTGACACGCTCCAGTTATGCTTAGGACTGCAGTAGAATGCGATACACAAGTAATGTATCTTAATAATTATTATTGTAATTTTACATTTTTTTAAAACAACAACCACAGAGTTTCTTGCTGGTCATTCTTGGTACGAAGCCATACCGAACCAGCGGTAGATTCACTCGACGATTTAGAAGCACTTGTTTATTGACTTGATTTGATTATTTCAAGGAGCATAATATACATTTTCACATAGGGAATTGAACAACAAGTAGGTAAATACAAACACTAAATAGTGGTTAAAGAATGAAAAGAGAGTTTTAAAGTAAGGTAATCCAGGAACAAAAAACGAAAAAAAGGTAGGCAATTTAAACTTTCTATTGATGGAAACTTTATTCCTAATGAATCATAATCCAAGGTTGCTCGTAGAAGAAATTGATTTTTTTGTCTCATAGACTGTTAAAATAAAATACCTCATACCGTAAGAAATACCGCACTGCTATTTTTATTTTCTTAGAATTATGTACTTATGATTTTACTTGCAGAATGGTGTTTGTGTGTTTATTTAAAACATCATTAATATGAATAATATAATGATATTTTGTTTACTTAACTAAGGCATTAGAAAGTCATTAGGATAAATCATAAGCAAAATCATTGCCATCTGGAAATTTAAATAGACAGCAGGAAGAATCAATTCTTTTTTATTATTCACCGTCACAGATTACAAAAACCCTTTATTGTTAAATATTTTGTTAATGTTTTTCCTCTTTTGTGATATTTTTTATTCTTTTCTTTATCTCAATCAAACGCATCTTTATCAAACCTGAAACAATGGGGAAATTTTGCCTGTTTTTTTTTTCTTTCAACGATAACATTGTATTATACAGAACGTACGTAAGCATTACCCTTGGCCATTGATTTTATTTACTGTGTGCTTTAGCCGTTTCAAAGTAGCAAACCTTTTTTCACTTTACATATTTGATGATTATTTTCTTGGTAATTCTCAATTGCTACCTATACTTACTTACGAATAATCGGTGAAGTACTTGTTTCAAGTCTGTTCAACTTTTTAATCCTTAAATTTTCAATAATTCTTTATTTACATTTTGCCTTCACATATGACTATTATATGTAATTATAGAGCCAAACTACATCACAAATCATTGTGTTTCTGTAGTGTATAACTAAATTTGTACCCTATCTACATAAATTATGCTGCAGGTAGTATTCTTCACTCCTAACTTAATAATAAGAAAAATAATATTTTCACTGTATCACACATGATTATCACCTAAAATAAACACTTACGATAGTCCTGAATTGTCATCGATCATCAATCATTGTTATCAATACCTTTAATTGCTTATGTCCTTAGACAATTTGTCTTAAGTATTGTTTAAACAAAAGATTGAAACATAAAAAAACATTTTTATTGCATTGTTAAATCTAAAGTGTTCGTTTATATTTCAGTTCATAAATAATTCATTATCATGATTATTTATTCGCATTCTAGTTTCGTTTTTATCTTTCCTTGTACTGATTTATTGATTTCGTTATTGTTAATTTTATATTTTTATCTTTCCTTTTTGAATTTTTTGGAATAAGGAATTTTTTCTTTGAAAAATTTACATTTTCTTATCTTATTTTCTTCATTCTAAATGTCAAAAGGTAAATAAGGTGTCACCTTAGCCACCGGTGTCAATATTCATTTGGTTCAGTTTTTAAATTTAGTGTCAAATCAAAAAGTTTCTATAATTATATTGTTATTTAACCTCTTCCCCCCGGACCGCCGCGGCGAACGGACGTGCGCATCGTGCACTGCTCCACGCTACTCGTGTTTTCAAACAAACCGGTTCTGAGCGACGTGGCTGTGTGCGCCGTGTCTATCGTTATCGCATCGTCGTGCACGTCATCGCAAGCGCTTGCCGCAACTCATAAGCGTTAGCGTTAGCGGGCAGAATTTTGTCGCTGGTCCAAGTTTACCGTGGATTTAAATAAAATGGATAGTGCATCACACAGGTCGGCCTCTGATTCAGAGTCAAACCAAATAGACGTCGAAACTACACCCTCTGTACGTGCTTTTCCACGATACAAAAGGAAAAGGGAAGAAGATTATGCTGAGCTATGTAATTTCAAGGATGAAATAAAATGCCTGCTACAAGAGCAAGAAAAGGATATTAAGAAAATACTTAAGGATATCCAGCATTCTAATAGTAGTATACAATCCTCAGTTGAGCACCTATTAGCACAAAATGAGGACTTCAAGAAAAAAATTATTAGCCTAGAACAGCAGCGAACCGAAGATAGGAAATATATAACCGAACTTGAAAACAAGATAGAAGACATGCAGATTGCTACAAGGAAAGCAAATATTGAAATAAAAAACGTGCCTAAGAAACAGATGGAAACCAAAGAGGATATGATAGACATGGTCATGTGCTTAACGAAGACTATAGGAAGCAGTATTAATAAAACTGATATCAAGGATATTTATCGAGTAAAGACAAAAAAAGAGGGCACCAAGAATACTCCAATTGTTGTGGAAACGTCTTCTACCTTGATAAAGACTGATATATTAAAATCAAGCAAGAGTTTCAATATCAGGCACAAGACTAAACTCTGCGCTTCGCACTTGGGATTGAAGACAAGCAAGGATACACCAATATATGTGTCAGAACAGCTTACGCCCAAAAGCTCCCGCCTATACTTTCTGGCTCGAGACTTAACTAAGTCCAAGAAATATAGATTTTGCTGGACCGCTTATGGCAAGGTATATGTGAGGAGAGAAGAGAATTCACCCATTGTTCAAATAAGATCTGAAGCTCAGGTACAGCAACTATTACAAGGGACATGACTACGCCAGATGGAATCTAAACGTGTAAGCTGGCTGCTAAGGTACCTTGTCAGCAATTATCTGCTAGTATTGTCTTTATGTTTTTCATATTGTTATACACTTAACACACACTTTCACACACGTAACTTATTTATTCATCAAAAATATACCAATTTAACACTTACACATAAACAATATATAAACACACACACAACCTTCATAATAATACTTAAAGATAACCTTAAAACTATTAATGCCATTGTTAAAACTTATATTTACATAATTATTATGAATTTCCAACTATTAAACAGCTTCACCTATCTGCATAACAACAATTTTAGATACACTCGAATTTTTTTCAATATATCTCAGTATGGATAGCTCTCTTACTACTCAGAATGAAATAGACGATATAGAAATTGGACGAGCAATTCAATGTAACATTGAGGATCTAACCAAATACATACCTGTAAAAAAGAACGAATTGACCATTATATCTCAAAATATTAGAAGTGTATATAGTAACATTCAAGATTTAAATTTAAATATTAAAGCATTTAACTTTGACCCAGACATTATCATTCTTACTGAATGTAGACTTAACTGTAATAAAGCCGTTCCTGATATTGACAATTATACTTCACACATTACAACAAAGCACATTAATCAGAATGACGGAGTTGTAGTTTACGTAAAAAAAGATATCTTTGTTACATCTGCTAAGGAAATTAAACTGCAACACGCATCTTGCATACAATTAACCACCTGTGACAGTGTAATTCTCGGTATCTATCGTTCCCCTTCTAATACTAATGCTGATCAATTTATAAATTCACTGAACTTACACCTACAAACATTAGATTGCCATAAAACTATTATATTAACAGGGGACATTAACATAAACATACTACCTAAGGAAATTGAACAAGCTTACGAGCGTAATAATAGACTTAACTATCTCAATATGTTATCTTCACATAGTCTGATGCCAGGTCATACTCTACCAACGAGGGAAAGTAATTGTCTAGACCATTTTATGATCAAACTTGACAAAAATACAGTAACTGCACAAATAGCTGTTTTAAATACAACAATTACCGACCACTCTATGATATTCCTTTGCCTGACCGCTGCAACACCCAAACATAAATCAAATAATAAAATTAAAACAGTGACAGACTTTAACGCTGCACTCTTAAGTCTAGCTCAGAAAAACTTACCTGAGTTATTGTTCTGTTATGACCCACGCCTCGTGACTGATAAATTAATAAACAGCGTAATTGAGTCACTGGCTGAAAACACCAGCACAGTGAAGGTCCCTAGATGTAAACGGGTGATAAAACCATGGATTACTCCTGGTATTTTGAGATGCATAAGAAACAGAAATAAAATGCAAAAAAAAGTCCGTTCAGATCCTTACAACGAAATTTTAAAAATAAGCTATAGTAGATATCGAAATTTCTGTAATAATTTAATTAAAAAGTTAAAACGTTGTTATGACAGAAAACAGTTGGAAGCATCGCTCAAAAATTCAAAAATCCTTTGGTCCAATATAAAAACAGTAACTAACATGAATAATAGAAAAACAGATAATACTCAGTTATTAAATATAAAGTCTTCTCCAATTGAGTCAGCGGATCATATTAATAAATATTTTGCCAATATAGGGAAACATTTAGCCGAGGATATTATAGCAAGTGAACATACTGTGGAGACTGATGAGACTTACAAGGTACAGCTAAATTCTTTTGGGTTGCTGGATACTGATATTGAGGAAGTGAATAATGTACTTATGAATCTTAAAACAAATAGCGCCCCTGGTTGGGATAACATCCCTTCTGAGTTCCTTAAGCTTGCTAAGGAGCAGGTAGCTCCTATTATCTGCCATTTAATTAATCTTTGTTTTAATAAGGGTATATTTCCCACACCACTTAAACGATCCAACATAACTCCTGTTCACAAGAGTGGAGACAGAGACGACGTAAATAACTTCCGGCCAATTTCTGTTTTACCTTCGATTTCCAAAATAATAGAAAAGATTATGAATGTACGATTACTGATATACTTGAACAAATACCAGCTTCTCTCTGACACTCAATATGGTTTCAGACATGGAAAATCCACAGAAGATGCCATCATATCCGTTACTTCGTTTCTTGATCAACAACTGGATAGCGGTAAAAAATGTATCGGGGTGTTTCTTGATCTAAAAAAAGCTTTCGATACTGTCTCTGTCCCCATTCTTGTGAAAAAGTTAGAAAATATAGGTATAAGAGGCGTCCCTCTGGCTCTTTTTAAAGACTACCTCACTGGACGTACCCAGAGAGTCAAAATTGGGCAGTATATAAGTCAAGATCTCGATATCTCTTACGGTGTGCCACAGGGCAGTGTCTTAGGACCTACGTTGTTCTTAATCTATATCAATGAACTTTGTAATCTAAAATTAAATAACGCTAAAATTTTTTCGTATGCCGATGATACTGCAATAGTATTTACTGATACTTCATGGGAAAAAGTTAAAACTGTTACTGAAATGGGACTTGCTAAAGTCGCTAATTGGCTGAGAATAAATTTACTAACTCTTAACAAGGAAAAAACTAATTATATATGTTTCTCAATCAACACCAGGACTCAGCCAAATAGCGATTATAGCATAATATTGCATGCCCTCAACTGTAATATTGATTGTAATATATGTTCCAGCA
Organism: Erebia palarica; assembly: GCA_964035005.1. Classification (NCBI taxonomy): domain Eukaryota; kingdom Metazoa; phylum Arthropoda; class Insecta; order Lepidoptera; family Nymphalidae; genus Erebia; species Erebia palarica. Next base: position 7,728,428 of record OZ035992.1, read on the forward strand.
TCAGTAGGGTAAACTTAACTAAGTATTTAGGTATTATAATAGATCATAGGTTATCTTGGCAGGGACAAATTGAAGTTATTAGCAGCAGAATAAGAAAATTAATTTGGATATTTAAGATGCTAAGAAACATAGCCTCTAAGGACCTACTAAAGAAAATTTACATTGCTTTGGCTCAATCAATACTAGGCTACTGCATCCCTGTCTGGGGTGGCGCAGCAAAAACAAGGTTCATTGATATAGAAAGAGCACAGCGATCTTTGCTAAAGGTCATGTTTTATAAACCTTATAGATTCCCTACTCAAAAGCTTTACTCAATTAGTCAACTTTTAACCGTGAGACAGTTGTATATACTGCAAACGATTCTAAAAGTCCATAAATCGACAAAATTTGAAGCCACCATCTCACACAGAAGAAGGAAGCTTAATGTCTTAAAGGTATCCGCATCAAAAACTTCATTTTCTTGCAATCAGTTCACAAAAAGATCTGTACACCTCTACAATAAGATTAACAAATTGCTTAATATCTACCCCACTAAACAGTATGACATAAAGAAATCTTTGACTGAATGGTTAAAATCTAAAACATACGAAGAAACAGAGGCCCTTTTAGAAAACTTATCTAAATTAATTTAAAGGTTATTAAAATATTTTAAAAGCACACTACGCAAACTCACAAACAAGTATGCACACATACACACACACACACACACACACACACACACACACACACACACACACGCACACACACACACACGCACACACTACCCATTTTACATTGTTAATAATTTAAGATTATAAAATAAAAATGCTTGTGTAATTACTGTTAATAATATTAATGATCAGATATAAATATGTATTTACTTAATCAATAGAATTGTGAAAATCATTATCATTTAATGTTAAAGAAGAGCGGAATTTCCTGATACAGGTATTTAAATATACTTAAAAGGAGGTTCCAGCCCCAATGTAATTGAATTGTATTTTGAACAGAAATAAAGAATTATTATTTATTTATTTATTTATTATTTATTTATTTAATACAAAAAAGATCGTAATAAGCTTTGGTGTGGACACGATTTCCGAGTGATTTCCGTATCTTGAAAATAGATTCTTTAAAAAATAACAAACCAGCAAGGACAACAAGGAGGAACCGGAAGGGTCATCCATTCATCCATCCATCAGCCTGTATACATCCACTGCTGGACGTAGGCCTGTTCGCGAGCGCGCCACCAAACACGGTCTTTGCCTTCCTCATCCACCCGCTTCCCGCCACCTTCTAATAATACCGGAAGGGTATTATTAGTAATTTTATTTGCGCATTTGATTGGAACAATCTAGCTTTGTTGTAAATAACCCCTATCCTATATCTATACCCCCTATAACCCCTATACCCCTCTATCTCAATTTTGAAATATGAATTTTGTTTATTAGATTGAAGGAGACAATGTAACCAGAACTTTAGGTGCGTAGTACGGCGTACCCTGCTGAATCTTTCTTCTTTTGAACCTAATCTTCTTCCGTTACAGCCTCTTACACTACCAATGGAGAACTCATGAAGAGATGGGTGCTTCCATGTCTATCATTTTTTCTTATTTTTACACAATCTTATTTTAAACCTATGAATAGATAAACTTATTATGAAATGAAGATTAATATTAAAATGCTTTGAAAGATATTAGATATTTTGAAAAAAATATAAATTCAAGGTGGGAATCGGGCCGAAGTTTTAACAATTCCAAAGAACAAAGCTACAATAAGGATCAAAGTCGGCTTCCCAAATAATTACCAAATTCTGTACTTATAATAGCTATTATGTACTTACTATCTATTAAATGCTGTCACTATAGGTTTTTGATACGTTATACGTATTATTTATTATTATTATTTCGTCTATTACGCACTTCCATCAATAAATATTAATTATCTAAACATTATCATTGCCATCTGATTAATTGGATTAATTTTCATCCACGAACAATAAATTGAACAAAATATACATTATCTTATATGATGGTAAATAGTGATAGTAATTGTGATAGAAATGGTCACTTAAAATAACTTTTATAACCTTTACTTATCAATTTAGTTTTTTGGTCTGTGAAATGATTTTCTCCAAAATTCGATCGCATTATAAGTCATATTTTTCGTTTTATATGAATGGACATTCGATTTATGTATTTTTGTACAAAATATTGTTTAAAATTCTGAAGAATCTTTCCCGGGTAGTAGGTGTTTTCTCCATTTTTGCTGTGATATTTCACTCAAAACAGCTGGACATCATTTGAAATAGCTGTGCCCTAGATTTTGGCTGCTTCTCCACTAGCCATGTGGCATGCGACGTTGCTATGGATGTATGCTATTGATGGATATCATCCACCAATAATTTTCATTGCTCCACATAGCTTAGCATTGGTGGAAACGAAGCTATGTTTTTTGAATATGGAGGGATGCATTGATGAGAGATGAAAAGGTAGTTTCGTAGCTTAGCTTTGACCTCCTCACAGTGTGTTGATTGGTAGTAGGTACATAATAAATACCGTCCAGCTAAATCCTACCAGCCTGGTAAACCTAATGGTGTTTATAATGTTAATATGGAACCTTTTCATCAGTCGACAATTCAAATGAAAAGCGCTTTTAAAGCCTAGTTGAATAATAAATAATTATACATATATATTTCTTTATTTTTCTTTCTCTAACTACCTCGTTGGTCTAGTGGTTAGCATGTTTGACTGTCGCCGACGAGGTCCCGGGTTCGAGTCCCGGATCGGGCCATAATTAACTATCGGGGTTTTCTGATTATAAATTCCCAGAACTAGCCCGGAGTTAGGAAGGTGGCGGTGCTTTACCCCCGTGCCTCGGAGAGCACGTTAAGCCGTCGGTCCCGGTTATTATCACTATAACATGATAATAGTCGTTAAAGCCCGCCAACCCGCTTTGGAGCAGCGTGGTGGGTCTAAGCTCTAATTCCCTCTCTCCTATGAAAGTGGAGGCCTGTGCCCTGCAGTGGGGCGTTAATGGGCTGCAGTGTGCCCTGCAGTGGTATATTTCGTTTGTTCATAAAACTTATAGCTACAACAAAAGTGGATAGTTATACGTATATAAATCAAATTTAAATAAAATAATAATAATTAAATTTTAAGATTTTGAAGTTGGAATAAATATAAGCTTTAAGATGATTTAAAAAATCAATGTCAATGTAAAATATTTGATGATGACTTCGAATTAGGCGCATAAGTAGACATATTTTAATCGAGCATTTTTAATGTAGGTCGCCAGACTAATCTTCCGCTAATAATGCAAAATTTTATACAATAAGTTATTATGATTACAAAATTTTCTATTCCGTTTGTCAAATTGTATAAACAAGGTGGGTTTTGACATCATTCATGACATCAGTTGTTTATGAGCCCATAGTACCTAGTTCGCTGATCTCAATATATCGAATATTTTAGAAAACCTTTGAACTAGTGTACTTTTTTTTAGATCTTCATCCATCCATCCATCAGCCTGTATTTATCTACTGCTAACATAGGTTCTTCGGACGGATTCCTCGTTTTATTTATTTATTTTTACTTAAAAATTATGTCCGTATGTCTGTCTGTTTGCCATTTTGCGATCCGTCTGTTAAAATTAATGACGAAATTTGATACAGGAATAAGTACTTTTTATCACGGGAAGGAAACAGGCTATTTATCCCGGAAAATCCCAATTTGAAATCAGGGGATTTTGCAAACAAATAAATCCACTCGGACAAAGTCCCCCTGTAGTTTATAAATGAAGAATTGTTCTGTCGTCCACCTGGACCACAGTCATCAAGCAAATTAATATTTCTCTATCTCTAGGTATTTAGTGTGCTTTATAACAATTAATTGCTATTTCAACATGGATACTGGAGAGGAAGTTGCGATTCTTTAAAAATAACTATAATTAACACTATATATTTTTTCTTTAAAATTGCTCTATTAACATTGAAATTTATTCCGGATTTGCATGTTTTATAAAATCTTTACTGACGATATTTTTATCGTGTAGGTCAGTAGGACAGGTATGTAGGACAGTCCTACCTGCTAGTCCTAGTACCTTCTAGTAGTACGACTGTACTTCTACTTCTGTACTGTACTTCTGTCTTGTCTAGACTATAGAAGCATTTAAAATATTATGATACTGAATAATATCACTACACCATAGGTGTCTGGTACCTATTACTTATAAAATAATCCGTATTAATTTTCAATTTAATAATTTAGGTGAAAATTTGATGAATAATCCTTATGTTGATAAACTTAAATAAATAAAAATCAATTGCCGAAATGGATGTTCTCGCATCACATCAGAACGGCTGGACCGATTTTAATGTATTTTTTTTGTGTGTATTTGAGTGGGTCCCGCTACTCGATTGTGAAGAAATAATCATTGGAATAATAAAATGAAGTAACATTTATCTATTGAAATAAGCCATATTTAACCATCAAGAAGCCATTCTGTAATCAATAATGGACGCTCAGATATTAAAGTATATGAATAATCTTACTATCTTACTAATATTATAAATGCGAAAGTTTGGACGGATGTATGGATGTTTGTTACTTAATCACGCCCCAACGGCTGAACGGATCTGGCTGAAATTTGGCACAGAGATAGGTTATAGTCTGGAATAGCACATACTTTTTATCCCGAAAAATTAAGGAGTTCCCGCGGGAACCATAAAACCTCGATACACGCAGATGAAGTCGCGGGCATTAGCTAGTTATATTATAAAGAACTCTCTGACATGCACAGGTTTCCTTACAATGTTTTCCTACACGATTAAAGCGAGTAATACTTACTTCATAATTTCCTAAAACGCACATAACTTCGAAAAGTTGGAGGTGCGCGCCCGGGGATCGAACCCGCGAATACTAGCCAACTTAAATACTACAATGCTGGGATGTTATGGATATGAAATTTCAGATCTGGATAAGCATATAGGAATAAATTAAGGATACCGGTTTCTGATACGATTACGGATATGCAATTATCACCTGTTTCGGATAGTTTCGGTTACGGATATTAGATAATTTTTTATTTAGCAAGTGTGTCAGCTCGGTCGCAGGGTAAAACAAAAATCTGTCATAACAAGTCTCATTTGTTCATAACATGTCTCATGTCTCATGTTCTCATAACATTACTCCGCCCTATCCGAAATTATTCGAAACTTTTGTATCGGATCCAGTTCCGGTTACGGATAGATTTTTATTTCGGATATCCGTTAGTTACGGTTACGGAGTTCCATATCATCCCTGCTGTAATGTTATGAAGTTTCTTGAATGGGACTTACCCCGGACAGTGGCTGTTTTTCGGCGTCCGCGTCGGTGATCTTCTTCTCCGGCGGGTCCCCAGGACTCTTGAGGTCGCCGCTGGAGTTTATCGACGCCATGGTGTATCCGCTGTCCGGGCTGCCAATCTCATCTGTTGACAACACACATTTCACACTTTTTAATTTTCCACTAAAGCCTATCAACGTCAGGCACAAGCCTCCACAGTCCACTCTCATTTTTCAGAGTCTTTACACATGTTTTTATCTGTAACAATCAGGTAAAAATAAGGTCAAAATTGTAAGCTTACGTATTAGTTTATGTTTTCGTATTTACGTTCAGTTCGGCTTTTGCAGCCTAACGAACAGCAATACACCATCGTCTTTATGTTAAATCACTTTTTTCGTAAGCTACGAGCACAGTTACCACTTTCTCCAGTTACGATTTCGTACGAATATGGGCGTAAACAAAAACGACACAGGATTGTCTGACCTAACCTGTGGTATTATTATTACATTATCCCCTTTTGTTATAATTACTCTATGTTCAGAGGGAATCAGAGCTCAGACCCACCACGCTGCTCCTATCAACGAATATTATCATGTTAGTGATGTTAATGAATTTCTAAACTGGAAAACCCAATACCTAACAATTTTAATGCCCGACCGGAAATCGAACCCACTTATCGTTTATGAAACTTTCAACAAGTTATTGACAAATTTTCTATTTATTGTATGCAATATCAATAGTACTGCCATACTATCTTCTATAAAAATAAAAATCAATTGCTGTTCGTTTGTCTCGCTAAAACTCGAGAACGGCTGGACCGATTTAGATGGATTTTTTGGTGTGTGTTTGAATGGATCCAGGGCTGGTTTATATTCATAATTGGACCCGGTAGGGGGCGCTGCAATCGGGTTCTAGGTTCAGAGCAGGACAACGTCTGCCGGGCTCACTGGTGGTACTATAAATGTGAGAATGTATCCCTCTGTCTGTCTGCTACGCTTTCACGGCTCATCTGGTCAAACGATTTAGACGTAATTTTGTACAAAGTTAGGCTGCATCCCGGGAAAGTACTTATTATTTTATTAGAGTGATCCCGCGGGAATTAAAAAAAACTGGAACGATGCGGACGAAGTCGCGGGCGTCACCTAGTGAAATATAAAACTTATTTTTAAACAGTCATTACTGCTTAAATTAACTAATCTTCAATTAATTAGTAATTAATATTATATTAATTATAGTAATTAATTGAATAAACAAATATTAATTTTTAATCAATGAATTTATTAATGTAAACTGATGGCATATTTAAATGTAATTGCACAAATTGTTTATTAAGTGGATGGTTAAATGAATTAAAATAAATTAACAACTCCTAAAGATAAAAAAGCGGTGATAGCCTAGTGGTTAAGACGTCCGGCTAGCTATTCGGGTGATTCGGGTTGATATCCCCGGGCACGCATCTCTAAAATTTCGGAGCTATGTGCATAAAAAAAAATAGTTATCATTTGCTTTGAAAGGTGAAGGAAAACATCGTGGATAAACTTGCACGCTCGAGTGTTCTCCAAAATGTTCTCGAAGGTGTGTGAAGTCTAAAAATCCGTAATGGGCCATGGTGGTTGACTATGAAAAAGCTAGAAAAGATTACAATTATTGTAATCTTTTCTTGCTAAATCATGAACTTCCGCAAAGTAACGCCTGATTCTATCCAATATGAAAAAGCTGTCACAAGCAAGTCACATCCCGGGAAAGGCCTTATTATTTAAAAAAAGCGGTGATAGCCTAGTGGTTAAGATGTCTGGCTAGCTATTCGGGTGATCGGGGGTTCTATCCCTGGGCACGCTACTCTCAAATTTCGGAGCTATGTGAATTAAAAAAAAATCAAATAGTTATCATTTGCTTTGAAAGGTGAAGGAAAACATCGTGGAGAAACTTGCTTGTTCTCCAAAATTTTCTCGAAGGTGTGTGAAGTCTATCACTCCGCACACACACCATCGTGGTCGACTATGGAAAAGCTGTCACAAGCAAGTCACACAAGGAAAAGCTGCACACTAGACATCGCAATTTTCTCAACGCACATGTGAAGATAAGATAAGAGCGCATGCCATTGGAAGTCTCTTACTTCTCAGATGAAGTGAAAGATTACATTTTATATCAACAAGCTCCGTGCAATTGTGTAAACAAGAATTTTATTGTAAGCCGTAAAGGTTTGGGCAGATACAACGCGCAGAAGCTGCGATTTTCTTTTGTTATACGACTGCCTGAAAAAGGAGTATATTGTTTTCAGGATTCATGTATAATAATAATAATAATAATAATAATGTAATGTATGTATGTATGTATGTATGTGAGTTTGTATATTCCACCATAACTTATATACGCCTGAACCGATTTTGATAAGTGAGGTATCGTTAGAATCCCTAGCTTATTCCGGGTGACATAGGCTAGAAAAATTAAAAAAAAAATTGATGGGGTGACCATGGTCCTGCATTAAAGACTAAATTTGAAAAAACAAATTCGAAAATAAGATTAACTATATAATCATCATCTAGAAAATGATGAGTAACTAGATTCCAAAAATATATAACACTATAGTTCATTAACCAGTGATTTCAAAAAAATATCATTTAATCAAAATGTGAATAAGATTCTAATTTAACTAGATTAATTTGGATTTTTTATTTTTTAGTTCGTTTCGTCACTTATGAAATGTTAAGACTACCACCGGTTCGGAAAGATGAGCTGGGTCTTCCGGGGTTAGAATAAGACCGCCACTTTACAACTCTTGTAATGTAAACTATCATGCGAGAAATATAAGCTGATACCATGCCATAGCGTTGAGACACCGCCGCTCTCATTAAAAATAATGATCCCTTTGTACTCGCTCTATGCGATTAGATTATAAACGTTCATAAATATTCCCAAGAATTTGGCAAAATGCGATCTGACACCGCCAAGCCGCCGCGCTCCGACATACTCCTGCATCCTTGACTGCGATTTAACCTGGATGGTAACTTGTGAAGTGATGATGTCAGTGAGGGTAGGGGTTAAACCCAAAACGGTTTCTACACGGCATCGAACCAGAACGCTAAAGCACTTTGCGATATACGTCGCCGGTAGGGTGATAGGCGGTAGCTATAAGACTGAATAGGTAATAGTATAGTTGTAATGTTAATAGTATAGTTAATGGGACGCGAGTTGACCTTTCTTCTCAGTCGCCAAATTGATTGTATCGAAGTGAAACGAAATCGCGAGGAATCCGCTTTGAGAGTCAGAGGTCCTGGTTTTTGATCTCGGCAGAGGAAATTGGGGATTTTTTAATATCTTAATTTTCTCGGTTCTGGTTGCTGGTTCCGTGACTATAATTACCACCTTACAGACCTGTGCAAAAACGTAGCGTCCAGCAATTAACCGTTCCGGTGCGATGCCGTATAGAAACCGATTTAATATATGGGTAAGGGACAACAGGTATAAAATAACTAACTGCCTTACCCCTACCATTACATTCCGCCCGCTACCATCTTAGACTGCATCATCAGTCATCATCTCAGTCACTTGGTAATTAAAATTATAGTACCTAATAATATACTAAAAAGGAATGATTTAACTTATTATAGAAATGTTATAAAGTATGTATAGAAATATTTATTATTTACCAAGCATTGTATACCCATGCATCTTCCGCCAACATTTTCGTACGGTCATTTCCAAATTGATGCTCATATACTGGGGCATTTTTAACAAATAACACAGCCACTTTCACACAACGATCCAATTAAAGTTAACTAACACCACTGTTATTATGTTGGTTAATTCACAGAGAATTTAGATTTTAAATACGGATATTAGAGGCTGGGTTTTCCTACACGATGAAAAAAGTACGGGGAAATAGTTTGTTTCGTTCACATTTCTTTGAACCTATTGTCAAGATAAGGGTCACTGATTTGATTAATTTCATAGATTAAAAAAACAATGAAAATTTTTCGTTCAATATTTTAGTCACAAAATCTCAAAAAAGTTTGACTATTTTAGTAAGTAAATTAAATTTTTGCTTTTTTGTAGATTAGATTTTAAGTTAGTAACAAATTGACGAAATACAGATTTTGATGCAGATTGTGATGCTCTCTTTGCGTCGTATTCCTCATTGCTGAGGGTCGTGATCCCTTTCCATTAATCACACAACGGTAGGAGTTTTCTTGGGATAATAATGCGGTGGGTTCCCAGTTCCCAATTCCTTCTACTCGACTAGGTTTTTGTAACGACCTTTACGTTAATAGCAAATTGATAAAATACCGATACAAATTTTGATGCAGTTGAGCATTATTTTAAGCTAATATAGCGCCACTTCCTTGAAAACCAACTAGCTTTTGCCGGAATATGTTTTTGTATAATAATAACGCTATAAAGTAGCTTAAACGAATGAAGTATCCTACTTTTGTCCTAATTTCATGATCAGCGATTAAAACCAAGTATTTAAAAAAAATTATAATCCCAAGTGTCAAGACCTTCTTAAGTTAAAAAATACTCAAGTAGGTAAATAATAATTAGTAAATTACGTGACGAAACTTCAGTACTCAGTAATGAATCTGTTGCAGTAACTTTCATTTCATTGTACGAAATATCAAGTCAGTGACATTACAGATTTGAAACCTTGATGTTTTGCTTCATACAATTTACCTATTCAAATAAACCGTAGTTTTACATTTTTCAAACATCAATCTTCACATTTTCACATCAGGACACTTGTTTTTTTAATTAATCACTTTTTTGCAAAATAACATTTTTCATCGAACGCACGAGATTAAAAACGGACGGTTTCTTACGAAATAAAACTTATTCACAGGTACTATTCACTAACTTTTAACAAACACATCACAAATCCCTAGAATTTAGAATATATTTAACAGATATCACATTTCTTTTAATAATTACATTTTTACTGTACGTCATTTAAGTTCGGCGGGTACTATGCGAATCCAAGTCTCAAGTAATTATTACATTCACTCAGTAAGTTTGACATTGAATTTTAGAACTGTGATAGTGATAAATCGGTTTACCCACTTTGTTTACGATTGATAATGACTTTCTTGTTTAAATACTATGTTTATGCTGCTTCGTTTTCAATGTTTTAATTGGTGTGAGGATACAGTTATCATTATAATTTTAACAACTTAAGGTCTATTGTACCATTGTTTATGGTTAACGTTTTGGGCCACCTAAATTCAGAGGTCTTGGTAGTTTTGATTTAGCTTGTAAGGGGATGATAAACACTAATACATTTATTGAAAATAATACAACAGAACTTAATGCCTAGCTAGCCTAACTTACTTACTAAATTAGGGGATGAGAATACTGACTTATGTCGGTCGTTAAATAACGTTGAAAAATGGAATTCAAGACCAACAAATAAAAAAAATCATACTAGTATCATAAATGCGAAAGTGTGTTTGTTCGTTGGTTGGTCCTTGAATCACGCCGCAACAGAGCGACGGATCGACGTGATTGTTTGCATGGGCATAGTTGAGGACCTTGAGAATGAAATAGGCTATTCTTTATCCCGGAAAGTTAAGGAATTCCCGCGGGAATCAAAAAACTAATTCCATGCGGACAAAGTCGCGGGCATCGGCTAGTAATAATAAAATCAGATAGACGTGTGAACAAAAATTAGCAAAGTGCTTTGTTAGTATAACGATAACTTTCTATGGAGCAAATGACCCTAAGTAAACCTACAATTGATTAAGGGTAATCTACATATTTATCGCCAAGATTATATTTTGCTTCCAATATTTATTTTTAATTTTTTAAATTAATGTTTTGATTTATCATTTTTTATTTTACTCAACGCAAAGTTGTTTTTTTTTACTTAATATTAGATTTTGAAGTGAAACCTCTTTAGAGTCGTTGTGATTTGAAAATTCGATGAAACGGATGTTGTCCCCACGGTACAAGTGGCGCCACCGGACAAACGTGTATATGTCACCGTAAGATTGTAAAAACCGTTAGATTATAATCTAACTCACGAAATTGTTAACTGTCGACCGATTGTGAACCGTTCAATGTTCTGAGTGTAAATTTTGAAATATTCATTGTATTTACGTTTTCTTGTCTGTTTCTTGCAGGTTAGGTTAGGGTTCGACATAAATAATCAGGTAGTGCCCGGCCAGGTTCTATCGGGATAGATTATAATGTGTGTTTTTAAAATCTTACGGTGACATACAAAGCATTAAATTTTTGTAATTTTCTGTTTGATTGTTTAAATGTAGCAGTAGAAAGTCTGATTTGTTAATTGTTTTTTATGTTTTAGTTTAATCCGCCTCTAGTTGATAAAACGAAAAACGGAACGAAAAAGCGACACCAAAAAGAGACGAACATATTCATAATAGGATTTAGCCTGCGAGAGAATGAGATGGAATACAAGTTATATTTATCTCATTATCTCGTAGGCGACTTTTCTGCAGTTTCACTTCTGCCGCGTGTGAATTGCGCACATACACTTTTTATGCATAATTTTTTCAAAATCCATATCCATACTAATATTATAAATGCGAAAGTGCGTCTGCCTGTGCTATGTCTGCTACGCTTTGACGGCCCATCTGTTCTACCGATTTTGATGAAATTTGGCACAGGGATAGGTTGTATGCCGGGAAGGACATAGGCTACTTTTTTGCCGGAAAATTAAAGAGTTCCCGCGGGAATCAAAAACATTAATCCACGCGAACGAAGTTGCGGGCATCATCTAGTTAATGATAAAAGGACGCGATAGCTACATCATCTACGTAATGATAATAACTGACATCGTTCCTAAGGTTATGAATTTTTTAAGCCAATTTTGTTCAGTTGTTGGACCGGTGCCGTTTTAATTTTAGAAGTTACATTAGCAAATTACGGTAAAATAAATTTCTTTTTGGAATTTTCTCATGTTCGAAAATAAATTTTTTTGCACCTGGTTTTTATCTATCTACTTTATAATGAATCGCATAATACACAGCGAAAATGTATTTAAGTACTTATTCTTCTGTTTCTAAGATATTATATTAAAAAACGGTTTTTAACAGCTAACTTCCGCCATATATAATGTTACCTACCAGTTATTTTCCATGATTACTATGTACCTAAACATCTAACAATAAAAAATTATATAAATTTTCAGGAGCTTGAGGCTTGAGTGCAAGAATTTACACTAGTAGTAGGTAGGTAGCGTCGTATTACTGAGGGTCGAGACTCCGTTCCATTAATTACATAATGGTAGGAGTTTTCTTGGGATAATAATGCGGTGGGTTCCCAGTTCCTACGTCGTTCTGCATACGGCTCAGCTAAGAATATTGAAACTCTGATGTTTTTGTAACGATTATTATCAAATGAAAGTGATAATAACCGGGACCGACGGCTTAACGTGCTCTCCGAGGCACAGAGGAAACGACAAGGCCAAATTTAAACCTCCAAATTCGGTCACCCATCCATTTACCAACTTGTGTCAACGTTGCCTAACAATCGCAATCGGCTGATATGCGCTGCCGCAACTAGGCCACTCGTCCCTCTGTGCATTTGTCCATACAATATGAAATGGACTTACTAAGCACGAGATGGGAAGTCCTAGCCCATCTAAGAGCCAAAACACTAGGGATGACTCGATATTATGTCGTCGTTATGGACTAGAGGTGGTTAATAAAGCACGTAGCGCAAAAGCATAGCACGCTTTTTTCCAAGGCACGGACAGCATGCTATACGAGGTGCCTCTATGTTGCTACGGTGCTATAACGCGCGAGCGCGCGCTGGGCTTCGTAGTTCGTTTCGTAGCACTAGTAGCGCCCGTAGCGGCGCCCGCCTATCGGTAGCGCGCTGGCCGACCATACCCATAGTCTCGCGTAACGCGCTGCTGTGAGCGTACGTCCTTTGCTTTCATGCGTGCTATAGCATAGCATATTTAAAAGCATGCTAAAAATTTATATTTTATAGCCTGCAGCGTGCTATGGTTTTATAGCAGTTTTGAACAACTCTATTATGGACATCATAATAATATATTTCACATGGTTTCACGTAGGACAACTCGTGTCACATATGTGTCAAGAGTCTACGTCTCTTATGCATCTCTTATGTAAATAAAAAATAATCAAGTAGGCATATTTACTTTGTAAATATGTGATAAATATTACAAAGTAGATATACTTCTAGAATATCACTCATATCCTAGAACTTGAAGTATCTTTAATTAGATCTGTCAATTACATTATAAAGTACCTAATCCGCTTATAAGATAAATGTTGGTAGGACTGAAAGATAAGCGATATAAATGACGTGCATATCCTAATTGCAATGACTAGGTACTTAGGTATAGTAATTCTCAACTAATAGGATTAAACATAAATAAACAAGCGATCACCATTTCTTATACTTACTTAATTACTTACTAGATGATGCCCGCGACTTCGTCCGCGTGGATAAGGGATCTAGATTCCCGCGGGAACTCTTGAATTCTCCGGGATAAAAAGAGGCCTATGTCCTTCCCCGGGATACAACCTATCCCTGTACCAAATTTCATCTAAATCGGTTGAACAGATTGGGCGTGCAAGCGAAGCAGACAGACAGACACTTTCGCATTTATAATATTAAGTTATAAAGTTATAATATTAGTATGGATTATATGTATTTTACACGTTAGATAATTTGTTCAAATATCATTAACTTGAATTTATCTATATTCACAAAAAATTACGTTTTTACACAAATTTATAGTTATAAAATAATATACCTAAACTAAAACTTAAATTTTAAAATAATATGAATACTAATATTATTTTAATACCTGTAAATAAAATATATGTTCATCTATAAATAAAAGTACCTATAATATGAATTACTATCTGATGCACGCGACTTCGCGTGGATTGGGGATTTTCGGTTCCGCGGGAACTCTTTAATTTTCCGGGATTTAAAGTAGCCTATGTGGTATTCCAGGCTATAATCTATTTCTTTGCTAAATTTCATCCAGACCCGTTCAGTCGTTCGGGCGTGATTGAGTAACAAACATCCATCCAATACATCCATCCATCCATCCATCCATCCAAACTTCCTCATTTATAATATTAGTAATTAGTATAGAAGTAAGTAAAGATTATTTCCACTACAGCCCATTAACGTCCCACTGCTGGGCACAGGCCTCCACTCTCATAGGAGAGAGGGAATTAGAGCTTAGACCCACCGCGCTGCTCCACTGGGGGTTGGCGGGCTTTAACGACTATTATCATGTTAGTAATAATAACCGGGACCTACGGCTTAACGTGCTCTCCGAGGTACGGGGGTAAAACACCGCCAACTTCCTAACTCCGGGCTAGTACTCAAAATTTCTAGTCAGAAAACCCCAATACTTTTTATGGCCGCACCCGGGACTCAAACCCGGGACCTCGTCAGCCAAACATGCTAACCACTAGACCAACGAGGCAGTTATAAAGAAGTAAAGATTATTTATTTACTATTTTCACTCGCAAAATATCCGCGTTGATAAGTTTTTAAGGGAAGGAAATCGCTGTACAAAATTCAGCTCTCTAGGTCCAAAAGTTTGGGCGCGGTGTTGATGAGTCAGTGAGTGAGTAAGCGAGTCAGTGAGTGAGTGAGCGAGTCAGCGAGTGAGTGAGTGAGTCAGTGAGTGAGTGAGTGAGTGAGTGAGTCAGGACTTTTCTTTTTATTCTACGAGATGATGACCACTTACCGCTGATGGTGAATATCGGGTTGCCGTTGAGCTGAGGCGAGTAGGATTCGACTTTTTCAGAGGGTTTGACGACATCGGGTGCTCCAACCATGCCTGTAACAACAAAGATGCAACTATTAGAAAGAAAGAAAGAAAGAAAGAAAGAAAGAAAGAAAGAAAGAAAGAAAAATCTTTAATTGAGGCACTTCTGCACAGAAATAAACTTAAACTAAGCACTTACTGCCTCGTTGGTCTAGTGGTTGGCGTGTTCGACTGCGGCCGACGAGGTCCCGGGTTCAAGTCCCGGGTCGACTAGAAATTCTCAATACTAGCCCGGAGTTAGGAAGTTGGCGGTGTTTCAACCCCGTGCCTCGTACCCGGGCTAGTACTGAGAACTTTTGATCAGAAAACCCCAATACTTGATTATGGCCCGGCCCGGGACTCGAACCCGGGACCTCTTCGGCCGCAGTGGAACATGATAACCACTAGACGGTCTCTTTTAATTGAAACTACACAAATGCCCACGTGGAATGAAGCATCTTCAGGAGATGTTGACTCGACAATGCACGATTGTAGAGTCAGATCTTTGGAAGATTTGTATTGTTGTTGTTGATTTGCCGCGTTGTACACGGATTTGTCTGTTTTTGCTAATTCATAGCGAATTAAGTTTCTTGTTTCTTGATAATAATCCGCGTTACTAATCATTTACACATTGGACAGCCAGGCTGATCCTTTGCGCAAAAAATGAGCCAGCCCTGCTGTTACCAGATGAGGCAATTAACCGCGGTGAATTCCGTAAACTAGATAGTAGATAGACATCAGTAAATAGATTCTAACAACCGGCTCCGCACACCTAAGTGGTCATGCACGATATTAAAAAGTCGTTGGTCAAATGCATTGTTCATTTTCATTTGTCATTTATAATTGACTACTATCAGTTTTCGATCTTTTATTACTTACTATCAGTCACTGTATTTAATATCTGTCATAAAAATCTTGAAATTATGAAACATTATTTTGCATATATATATTTTTTTTCAATATGTAACATGTACCTATAGTTTTTGCAAAAACTATATTTTTTTAGGAGTGTGCTGAGGCAACAAAGTTTATACTTAGTCTACATTGGGCGTCCCCATCGCCTTAGGAATCTATACGTTTATCTATTTCTGCTCAATTCTTAGTACAACTACAGAGTCGGCCGGTGACCCGGTACCATCCAGAACGGTAACGCCGCAAGCGTTTATATGGGCACATTTTTTTTTTAAATTTAACATTTAACTATACACTTGCATCATGCAAAGTTCATCCACTGCACAAACCTGATGCTAACCTTTTTCTGATGCTAACTGTAGTATACCTTAATTCAAAACCCTTTCGTGGTGGGTCAGTAAATAAATGATAAATTATTCATAATAAGAGAAAGTAGGTTACCTTACTTATCTCTTTTATACTTCGAAATGCCTTGACGGAAGCCATACTAAGTACACCGAAGTTAGTAGAGCGGAAGATATTATGTGATTTGGTTTTCACCTAATCCTCAGAATTGGGTCAAGTATTTTTGTTTGGTAAAAATCACTCCTTGGTGGTTCTAATGAGATGTCAAGACCATAAAATAACTAGTTCTAATATCAAGCCCATATAGTACGCGACTATGTTACTCAGTACCTACCTACTCATTTAGTTTTTTACACATTGTAGGGCATACAGGCGTCTCTATAATATAATATGAATTATGATACGTCTCGTTTTGACTCTACTACCGTTGCCGAAAGGAGGTTCTACTGAGAGTAATCGATAAGAAACTTAGCAGTTGCTCTTTTCAAAAAGCTAGTAATATGCAGAGACTTAAAGACATCCCTGGCTACACTTCCTGTAGAAAGACTTTGACATCAGACGCTGAAGAATTTGGGATGAGAAGACTGGATAGTGGATTGTAATAAATCGCCTACTGAACACAAGGTCTACCCCATTACCGAAATGTACGGACGCGAATCGCGATACTGCACGTAGCGGCAGATACATGCAGCCTGAGCCCACTTTGCGGTACGGCAGTGCACGGTACGGTGCAGACAGCTACAAACACGTCAATTTCCTAAATAAGATTAAATAATTTCTTCTTTTTAAAATTTAGTAACCTGATGGTAAGTGATGATGTCGTTTAAGATGGTAGCGGGCTAACTTGTTAGCGGCATGGCAGCTATCTATACTTCTATACTAATATTATAATTGTGAAAGTTTGGATGGATGTCTAGATGTATGGATGTCCGGATGTTTGGATGTCTGGATGTATGGATGTTTGTTATACATAGGCTACTTTTTATCACGGAAAATTAAAGAGTTCCCGCGGGGACCAAAAAACCTCAAACCACACAGACGTAGTCGCGGGCATTCGCTAGTACATATTAAACCCATACCCCTATTCGGTTTCTATACGGCATCGTACCGGAACGCTAAATCGCTTGGCGGCACGTCTTTGCCGGTGGGGTGGTAACTAGCCACGGCCGAAGCCTCCCACCAGGCCAGACCAGGGAAAATTCAGAAATTATAAATTCCCAAATTGACCCTGACGGGGATCGAAACCGAGACCTCCGCACTTTAAGACAACAGCGCTCAACACTGCGCCAGGGGGCTCGTCAAAGTTTACCTACCTCCTAGTTGGAATCAAGGTGAGGATAATTTTTTCTGACGCCAACTGTACTCAGTGTCTGTACTAAGAATATCATCACAAACTCGGTTCCCACGTAACAAAACTACATTTCCCGTCTACGGAATAGGAAGTGCTCGAGTGTTCTTGCAGTAGGTATTATCTTTCGGCCGGCGCACGCGCATCGTTACTGTAAATCAACAAATTGACTCCGAGGACGCTGGGCATTTCGGTGTTAGCTTCATGCAGCATTTTTCGCTTTTAATTTTATATGCCAAATAGCTTTTGGTTTGCTCGCGTTAGATTGGACTTTCAAAGACCTATTTTGTCGCCTCAGGGGATGAAATTCCAGAAATTCTTTCTTAGCGTATGCCTACGTCATAACAGCTGACTGTATGTCAAATTTCAGCCTGATCTATCGAGTAGTTAATTTTATATATTTATACTAGCTAGACCCGCGACATCATCTGCGTGGTTTATGTTTTTTCAATTCAGCAGGAACTCGTCGGAACATTAGATATCACTCCAGGTCTTCAACTATACCCATGCAAAATTATGCCAATCCGTTGCATGGCGTTATTGAGGAACAAACAAACAAACTTTCGCATATATAATATCAAGAACGATACCTAACGAAGCCCGTGACTTCTTACCAATAGATTTTGTTTTTTTTAACCACTACAAGTTAGCCTTTGACTGCGATCTCACCTGATGGTAAGTGATGATGCAGTCTAAGATAGTAGCGGGCTAACCCGTTAGGGGTATGGCAGTTATATTAAACCCATACCCCTATTCGGTTTCTACACGGCATCCGGCTAAATCGCTTGGCGGCACGACTTTGCCGGTAGGGTGGTAACTAGCCACGGCCGAAGCCTCCCACCAGGCCAGACCGGGGAAAATTTAGAAATTATAAATTCCCAAATTTACCCTGCCTGGGATCGGCCCCGGGACCTCCGCACACTAAGACAACAGCGCTACACACTGCGCCACGGAGGTCGTCACTCTTAAATTTTCCAGGATAAATTTGTGGCTTAAGTGTTAATTCAGTCATTATGTAGGTATGTGTTAGCTATATACATACGAGTAGGGTGTCCAGATGTCAACCAGATGTCAAGATTTGTTCTAACATGTCAGGATTTTTAAGCATTGTTCAGCTTCCAGAGGGTTTTAAAAGATGTCAAGCGATTTTTGATAAATTAAACCAAACCATATAAACACTGCCTGCCTCGTTGGTCTAGTGGTTAGCATGTTTGACTGCGGCCGACGAGGTCCCGGGTCGGGCCATAATTAAGCAGCGGGTTTTTCGGATTAGAAATTCGCAGTACTAGCCCGGAGTTAGGAAGTTGGCGGTGTTTCACCCCCGTGCCTCGGAGAGCACGTTAATAAATAAATAAATAAATAACTTTTATTTCAGGCAATAATTACAACCCATAGTAACAATTATTATGACAAAGAGTGACAATCGAAAGAGAACAGTAACGTTAAATGTGAGACAAAAAATTAAGTTAAAAATAAATAATATTCAAAATTATTTAAAAATAAATGTACTTATAAAAATCGGGCTAAAAAATTAAATTAAAACAACAATCAAGTGAAAGTGATGTTGTCGCACCATTGCAGGTTAGACCAGTGTTTAGCAAAGGGATTACTCAAATCCTCGATAGCGGCACACAGGATAGAATTAGTACTTTGTCTTAGTCTTTCCCAAAAGGAAGCCGTCCTCGCTCTAAGTATGGCAAAGAAGTCAGAAGACTCTCGCAGCAGCAAACATGGCTTTAGCACTGCAGAAACGCGGGTGCTTCATTAGGATGCGGAAAGAGTTGTTATATTGTATCCTAAGCGCATTATAGCTGCGCTTGGTAAACTTTGCCCACAGCTGGCAAGTGTAGAAGCATTGACAGAAAGCTTTAAATAACGTCACCTTCACGTCATCAGAGCAACGCGCGAATCTGCGCGCGATCATGTTGGCTCGTACCGAGAAAGCCCTGCGCTCCCTCTCCATGTCTTTGTCAAGCCGTCGGTCTCGGTTATTATCACTAACATGATAATAGTCGTTAAAGCCCGCCAACCCGCATTGGAGCAGCGTGGTGGGATTAAGCTCTAATTCCCTCTCTCCTATGAGAGTGGAGGCCTGTGCCCAGCAGTGGGACGTTAATGGGCTGTAGTGGTATATAAACACAACAAATCATTTTTATAACTGAGATAAAAAAGAAGAAGAAATATGAATTTACTTGCACTATGTATTGTAAGCAAAATTGAATTTGATTTAAAATGTGGCTAATTAATTATGAACACTCTCTAAGACTCCAAACGTTAACGTTTGGAGTCTTAACGATTTATATGTGACACAAGTTGTCCTACATGAAATAAATAAATCATTTATCATTTAACTAAGACAACATCCTGAAATATTAAATAAATAAATAAAAAGTGTATGTGTGCAATTCACTCACGGTAGAAGTGAAACATCAAAAAAGCAACCTACGAGAGAATAAGATAAATATAACTTGTATTCATCTCTCGCAGGTTAAATCCTATTATGAATATGTTTGTCTCTTTTTAACGTCGCTTTTTCGTTTTATCGAATTTTCAAATCACAATGATTCTAAAGAAGTTTCACTACTATACATATGTTAAATATACTCATAAGCCTTTCATAATACTATCTGTAGAAAGAGGCAGCACTAGATTAATTGAGACGTCTGGTTACCCTACCTATGACAATATTATTATTGTATATCTTTTTATTACGACACAATAAACAATGCATGTAACAATAGAGTAATTTCAACGTTTTTTAAACGTTTACGACTCTTGACCTTCCAAGGAGGTACGACAATCTATCTGTGCGTACAATAAATTGCCATACACACTGAATTCGTGATAGGAATCGAAATGGTTGAAAATTGATTGAAAATTGACGACCTCCATGGCGCAGTGTTGAGCGCTGTTTAAGCGTGCGGAGGTCCCGGGTTCGATCCCCGGCTGGGTCATTTTGGGAATTTATTATTTCTGAAATTTCCCTGGTTTGGCCCGGTGGGAGGCTTCGGCCGTGGCAAGTTACCACCCTACCGGCAAAGACGTGCCGCTAAGAGATTTGGCGTTCCGGTACGATGCCGTCTAGAAACCGAATAGGGGTATGGGCTTAATATAACTTCCATGCCCCTAATTGGTTAGTCCGTTACCATCTTAGACTGCATTATCAGTTAAAATCAGGTGAGATCGCAGTTAAAGGCTAAAAAAGTGGAAAAAAAAATGGTAAAGGAACATGAGCTTATCGCCGCACAGGTGACTAGTAAAGCATCAGTGCGTGTTAAGTATTTTAAAAACAGACTCGCAACAGGCTTACTACTCTAGAGATAACGGTAGGAAATAAGGCGTAAATTTCTATAGAGGTCAAAAGTTCGCGTTGCCTAGATGGCTCACAGATCCGGTCGTAGTATTCATGTTTAAAAAGCCGGTAACTGAATAACAAAGTATATATATTGTGTATAGCTTTTACAATTTCACACCTAATTTGCATGCGAGGTGCTTTCATTTTAAGATTTAACTGTTTATACTTTTGTGATCATTCAAAAGCGAGTTCGATAAAAATTCTGTAGATAATGTCCTCTCGACCGAATTTCGGCCACAGCGGCCTATCTCCAGAGAGATTAGCCATCGGCGTGGGAGATATATTATAGTAGTATAGTATATAGTGCACAAGTGTGTGCGCATACACAGGTGCACTCTTTGTTCCTTTACTCTCATAGCCCGATGGGACGGAAAATCCGACACCACCGATGAGAGGTCAGGCGCAGGACCGACGGCTTAACGTGCTCTCTGAGTCATGGGGGTGAAACACCGCCAACTTCCTAACTCCGGGATAGTATTGATAATTTCTTGCCAGGAAAACCCAATACTTGTTATGGCCCGACCCGTGACTCGAACCCGGGATCTCGTCGGCCACAGTCGAACATGCTAACCACTAGACCAACGAGGCAATTATCATACCATGTCTATTACTTAATTTAAAATTCTGTGGTCACACCATTATTTTTGTATTTCTTTAAATTGTTTGGTAATTTGAGATTTCCTCTGGCATTTTTTTACATATTCAGATGGTTGCTGCGCTTTAAACTTGGTTTAAGTTTATTCTTATTATTGAGTAATGAATTTTCTGTACCTTCAAAAATATAATTGAGTTTTATTCGTGTTAGGTATTTATTGTTCAGTTTACAGAAATCACATGCTTGTGGGAAAAGGCCACCACCACCACGTCAGTCGATCCGATGCTCCGTTGCGGCGTGATTGAAGGACAAACCAACAAAAACCCTTTTGCATTTATAATATTAAGGCTGCTATATCTGCTAAGTTGGCTGCAATGAAACCAGCTGCAAGCAAGTGATGCGTATTATAAGCTCGACGCTAGAAGTTAGATATCCTGCACTGAAGGTAGTACTGGATTTGAGGGTAATACAGGAAACCTCCCTAACAACCTCCCTAACGTTGTCTTAACGTGGGAAAACCTGGGCTCGATTTCCGGCAGGAATAATTCGGGAATTTATAATTTCTGAATTTTTGTCTGATCTGGTCAGAGTGGGAGGCTTCGGCCCTGGCAAGTTTGACCGCTACCACGTTAGACTGCATCATTATTCATTACCTACCATCAGATGAGATTGCAGTCAAGGGCTTACTTGTAGTGGAATAAAACAAACATCGATGACAGGAATAGGTTGATGATGGTGATCTATACTTCTATTACATTGTACTATTACCTATTCTGTGCTTCAATACTGGATGGATATATGGATGGATGTTTGTTACACAATCACGCCAGAACGGCTGAACGGATATGGATAAAATTTGGCACAGAGATAGATTATCGTCTGGAATAACATATAAGCTAATTTTTATCCCGGAAAAATAAAGAGATCCCACGGAACCCAAAAAAATCAATCCACGCGAAAGAAGTCGCAGGCAACAGCTATTATTTAATTAAAAAAAATGGCAGTCATAGGGACTGCCGATAGAAGTGAAAACGAATATTGTTTTTTTTAATAAAAAAATAATTAAAATATAAACCTTTACACTAAAGTTAAAGGCAAGGCAAGGCAAGGCAAGGCATTAAAGTTTAATTTCGAATGTAGTATATTTACGTTTAAGACCTTTTGTCTTCGTAACAACGCGAGCATGTCGCCGACATGCACAGACTATACAACCATTATGTTTACTACTCGGTGGCGACATGCATATCGATGACGCCGCGAATCCACATTTTTACCCCCTACCAACAAGTCATAATTAAAAAACTGCCAAAAAACGAACTAAAAAGTTAAAAATCTAAATTAATCTAGTTATATTAGAATCATAATCACATTTTTATTAAATTATTTTTTTTTTGTGAATCACTGGATATTGAACTATAGTGTTATATATTTATGGAATCTCCTCATCATTTTCTAGATGATGATGATGATGATGATGATTCTAGATGATGATGATGATGATGATGATGATTATATACTTAATCTTATTTTCGATTTTTTTTTCAACTTTAGTCTTTAATGCGGGACCATGGTCACCCCATATTTTTTTTTTAAATTTTCTAACCTATGTCACCCGGAATAAGCTAGGGATTCTAATGATACCTCATTTATCAAAATCGGTTCAAGCGTTGAAGCGGTGGAATATACAAACTCTCATACATACATACATACTTGAACCCTGAAAACAATATACTCCTTTTTTCAGGCAGTCGTATAAAAAGTGCTCAACGCGGCTGAATAAATTTTCACTTCTAAAATACCATTGTATAGGACCATAAATACTAGGAGTACCTACATAGAGCTGTAATGAATCAATCACCTGAAGTTCACAACCGTGAGATCACAGTTTATCCATGCTCAAACAGTTTTCCAACGTCGAATGCTCAGAACAATGGCTCTATGAAATCGTTTATGTTGACATTTTATTATAATAGAGAATTACGCTCCTACTCGTGTATTATCTGAAATAACTACATTTCTATATGTTTTACCGTCCCTGACGTAGTAGTGAGCGATGTGGATTTATAAATGGGAGACGTGTAAGAAAGGTCAATTTAGGAATTTATAATTTCAGAATTTTTACTGGTCTGGTTCTCCCCCTTAGCCTCTTTATAAATAAAGCTAACTTTTTCCCAAGATTTATCCACGTGTACTAAACACCCCTTTAGAGGTTGAAATTTTTTTTGGAAGTATTTGATCGCCACTGAGTTAGAGTTGCTGGAGGTATTGGCTGTATATAGTCACCTGAAACCTGCAATAAAGCGATTTAACATACCGATAAGACACTGTGTGGAAACCGTTTAGGGGTATGGGTTTATTAACGCTCCATTAAATGTAGATGATAAGAATTTACAAATACTTTGATGTTAATTGTGTTTATTTGATTTAGTTTTACTGTTCCCACAAATAAAACAATGCGAAAATATATTTATTAGTTATTTTATTCACCAAAAATCATTCGGACCTCCGGATTCTTGACCAGTGACCAAATCCTGACGTCTGGTTACCCTAGCCTGCCCTAAACTTAGTGTGACGCAAAGTTATACGAGAGACAGACCAACACGTTTAAAATATTTGTATAATATAATGAATTATTACAAAAAATCAATTATGTATGTCAAGTAACCTACATAATTCAAACGAAAGTAAATATCGTAGTACTTTAGTAGGTTTCCAAAGAATGTAAGCGCAATTAGGGTATGGGCAAACTAGCGACTAGTCTTCATTATATTATATAAGAGCGTGGATAAACTTTTGGGTACATTATACTAGCTGATGCCCGCGGGAACTCCTTAATTTTTCGTAATAAAAAGTAGCTCAATATAATGTGTCCTTTGGGATGCACCCAGCTTCTGTATCAAATACCGTCAAAATCCAAGAAAAGTCGGGGAAGTACGACACACGCACACACTATACATATACAGATACAGACAAACACACATAGACAGATACACATATACACACACACACACACACAGGCAGGCATATTTGAAGTGAAAACTTCTTTAGCCGCGTTGAGCACTTTGTGGTAGGGGGTAAACTTGTGGATTCGCGAAGACCGACATGCTCACGAACACCGACATGCTCGCGAACAGCGACATGCTCGCGTTGTTACGAAGACAAAAGGTCTTAAATGTAAATATACTACATTCGAAATTAAACTTTAATGCCTAAGTGTTAAGGTTTATATGTATTTTATTAAATAATTGTTTTCACTTCTATCGGCAGTCCATTTGACTGCCAATTTTTTTATTTTATCTGGCTGGGCAATTTAAAATTCAGAACCATCGATACAATTTGCTGACGGTATAAATGTTTCGAAATAAGAAGTCCCTAGTGTGATCTAGATCTATGCCAATGATCGCAAAAAGTGGCCCTTATTTCCAGAGGCAGAGACTGTTTACAGTTGTGAAAGCCATTGCGAAAGGCCCACTGAACCGTTCAAAAGTACACTTGCGACACCCAAGCACTTTTCGGTTATTTAATTTTCTCTGAGGGTCTTCTTACACTTGTCTGGTTGCCTAAACATTTATGATCAGTAGTGAGGCGATGGTGGGCTTAAATTGTGATGATGATACCCTTATTATGTTTCGCTCAGACCCGTTTACTTCTTACTGCTAGCATCTTTGTGTAATGACGGCCTCCGTGGCGCAGCGTTGAGCGCAGTAGTCTTAACGTGCGGAGGTCTCGGGTACGATCCGCGGCAGGGTCAATTTGGGAATTTATAATTTCTAAATTTTCTCTGGTCTGCCCTGGGGAGAGGCTTTGGCCGTGGCTAGTGACCACCCTACTACCATTTAGTGTTCCGGTACGATGCTGTGTAGAAACAGAATAGGGGTATGGTTGCCATACCGGGCGATGCGCAGCGAGCTAACCTGTCAGGACAGGCTAGCCCGCTACCATCTTAGACTGCATCATCACTTACCATCAGGTAAGATCGCAGTCAAGGGCTTACTTGTAGTGTGTAAAAAAATTAAATGAATGATTACTTTAGTTTTGTGTTGAATCCGTTGTAACTCACCTTAATATAAGTATTACCTTAATTTTACATACGTATTCCTCAAAGAGCTATAAATACATTCTTCGTTATTTTTTAATTATTTTAATTTTTTCGTTGGATGCGAAACGATGCGATGCGATGAAAAAATATGCCTACCTATTGGTTACAATTTTTTTTTTTTCAAAATAAATTCTTACATAATATGTGAACTTGACTGATAAGTACTAATGACGTTGTTATACCTTTAAAGATAAATAAAATATTTCTTTTTATTACATAATTTACAAAGTCATGTTATTATATATGTTAAATAATATTAATTACCAGGTAAAGTTTGATTAATTGATTAATTAGATAACGTAAAGTAATGCAGCGTAACCGTATGTTATGTAACTTAGGTAACACGAAACGTGTCTTAGTTTTTTTAACATAATCAATGTGTTAAAAAAGCATTACATAATTTTTCATAGGTCGGCCATAACATAGCGTAACGTACTCATTTATTACTAGATGATGCCCGTGATTTCATCTACGTGGTTTGGATTTCTAGTCAAATCCTTGCTCCAGATGTAGCTCATCACTGTACCAAATTTTATTAAAATCGGTTAAATATTGATTTTTGGATTTATTCAAAAAAAAGATAGTGAAAGAGAAGGAGAAGTTTCTTGTTTGCTCTTCTCGGTAGGAATGTCATTCCGAAGCAGTGGTTGACGATTTAAAAGCACTACTAAAAGTCTATTTGAATATTATCATTTGAATTTAATTGAATAATATAAGTATGGATGGATTTAAACGATATTTTAAGGTAATTACATACAAATTCGTTTCAAAAAGACTATAAAAAACGTTTAAGCCCTTGAAAAAGCCGGTTGGCTTAAAGTAGCGCAAGATAGTCGCATAATTGGCAGTTTCTAAGCAGTGTCGATGACCAAGATCCTCTGGGTCAGGGCCATTGAGTCAGCCAAGTAAGACAGAAAGACTTACATAAATCTATGGTAATGCCGTTGATGTAAGTAATTAAGTACTAGACCACAGCCGCGATATCGTTAACATGTATTTCTTATAAAATCTTGCGGGAGCTATATATAGCCTATGTCCTTCCTTGGGATGCAAGTAATTGCAACCTATCTATATACCAAATTTGATCAAAATCGCTTAAAAATACGGGCTGTTAAAGCGTAGTTGACAGACAGATTTCCGTCTCCAGAATGCAAGATATCTCTGTAATGAATTTCGTTAAAATCGGTCCTGCAATTTATAATAATAAGATAGACTACAAATAATACACATACAATCGGTCCTGCAATTTATAATAATAAGATAGACATACAAATAATACACGTATAGATATCTACGATATAAATAGCTATTTATGCATATTAAAATATACTACATTCTACTCAATTAAATAGTTATATAGTAATTAATAATGCAAAGTTAATACACGTGTAAGTCAAATCAACGCCATCAATCATCATTAAATAAATCTACTTCAGCAGCTTGAGTGCCCTGGAAAGCGCTATCTGTCCTGATAGCACTAAATCCTAGCTATAAATAACTTTTATGGCTCACTATATTTCACATATAAGTACCTGAAGAGCAATTCCAAAATATTGAAATGGACTACCATATCCCTACTACCATACTAATAATTATAAACGAGAAAGTGGTCCGTCTGACTGTCAGTCTGTCTGCTACGCTTTCACGGTCATGTGTTCAATCAATCTCGAATAAATTTGGTACAGGGATAGATTGAATTTCAGGGAAGGGCATAGGCTTTTTTTTCTTTATTGGAATACATACAGCATTTTACCTTACCTTTTCTGTCTGTAACGACATAATTTTTCTCATCGTTAATTTTTTATGACGCCCTAACTACATGTAACCTGCTGACAAGTGTGAAGAGACTCCTTTAAAAAATGCAGTTATCAACTGCATTGTCAAGGTTTACCCCAAATAATTGTGGTAATTTTTTACTTATTAACGTGGCTAAAAGCCTCCATGCAATTCGGTAAGTAATCTAGAAGATTCGATTGAGACAAAAAATGTAGGTTACTGCTATTTATGACGATGTATATTAAAAGAGAGGAGATAATTAATTGCTCACTAAAAAATATTGCTGGCTCACTACTAAGCACGAGTCTCCTCTCAGAATGAGAAGGGTTTGGCTATTGACCACCACGCACACACCACAACCACGACCAATGTTTTCCTTCGCCTTTAAAGCAAGTGATTTCCTAAAACGCTCATTACTCTAAAAAGTAGATGCGCGTGCCCGGAGATCGGACCCCTGATCTCCTTAATAGGACCTACCAGTAGGAGCGCTTGATATTCATAGCTTAGATCGCTAGAGATCAAGCGCTCCTATTGAGACAAAAACTTATCTCAAACAATACCCGGCTGGGTTTGTTGTGAGGTCTTCTCAGATAGCGTTTAGAACCCTCGTAGCTTTAGTTTTAAGATACCGTAACCGATTATCACCATCATCTTTTATAAGTAAGTAATTTTAACGTCAATATGTGTACGCACAGTGTACCTATATTGAATAAATGATATTGAGTATTGAGTATAATGGTGGGTTTGACACACATCCAATGATCTCTGGTGAAAACGCGGGGTACTTAACTCGTCTCTTTGCGTTGACCCTTAAAGTATCTTAAAGTTACACCAGAAAGAAGGACCTTAAATAAAGTATGACACAGTTACACCAACCTTATGAATATTAACTTAACAGGTTGGAATACCGCCAAGCCGTCTGGACGAGCCTGAGTAATGGTGTCGTGATGGCGTTTAGAAAAATATCAAGGTTGTTTCAAGGTTTTGCTATTTGTTTTTTCCCATACCGATTTATACCCTATTAAGTACTCGCTGATAAAGTAGCTTTCTACAAGTGAAAGAATTTTTAAAATCGGTGGAGTAGTTTTTGAGTTTATCTATTACAAACAAACAAACAAATATTTCATCTTTATAATATTAGTGTAGACTAGCGTTTGCCCGCGGCTTCGCTCACGTCAGGTTCGATATTCATACAAATTTCTTACCCCTATTTCACTCTCATAAGTGTTGAATTTTCAATAATCCTTTCGTAGCGGTAGCCTACGTCATTTTCAGCCCAATCCGTCCATTGGTTTGAGCTGTGCGTTGATAGATCAGTCAGTCAGTCAGTCCTTTTATATATTTAGATTAGAAGACTAAAAAGCCGTGATAGCCCTGCAGTGATTTACACGCCTATTCCTTGCTTCCTTCTTTCCTTTTTCTTTAACTTTTCAGTGTTATGTGCGTTTTTAAGAAATTAAATATCAATTGCTCCGAGGGTGAAAAGAAACGAACGTGAGGAAGCCTGCATGCCAGAGAGTTCTTCATAATATTCTCAAAGGCGTGTGAATTTTATTAATCCACTTGGCCATTTGGTGGAAAATGGCCAAATCCTTCTCATTCTGAGAAGACACTTGTGCTCAGTGAGTGAGCCGGCAATGGCTTGAAGTGGTGATTTTTTTTATCCATTACAAGTTAGCCCTTGACTGCGATCTCACCTGATGGTAAGTGATGATGCAGTCTAAGATGGTAGCGGGCTAACCTGTTAGGGGCATGGCAGTTATATTAAACCCATACCCCTATTCTACATTCTACACGGCATCGTACCGGAACGCTAAATCGCTTGGCGGCACCTCTTTGCCGGTAGGGTGGTAACAAGCCACGGCCGAAGCCTCCCAACAGGCCCGACCAGGGTAAATTCAGAAATTATAAATTCCCAAATTGACGCCGCCGGGGATCGTACCCGGGACCTCCGCACGTTAAGACAACAGCGCCACGCACTGCGCCACGGAGGTCGTCAGTTATTTTGGCTGCAACGATACATTCTAGCCAAGAAGCTTATCCCTTCTCCTGTATGGCTAGCATGCGCACTACGAGTAAAATTATGTCTACCCGTTAACTCTCTCTGTCTACCGAAGCTAACTTTTCTCGTTACGACAAAAGTAGACATAAAAGTAATATTTCATAATTGTGGTATTTTTGTTTACGAACCTTTACATGTCGACTATTTTTGTCGTGTATGTACCGCATTTTTTGTAGGGTAAATGAAAAATTTGCCGGCAACGACAACATCTCTCTCTCTCGTCGCGAGATAATCTCGTTGTGCGCATGCTAAGCACACAGGTATCGCTATTTTATAAATTCGCAACGGGTTCGCGACGGTCAATTGACTAGTGTCGAATTTCGCGGCCCGCAGTCGGCCGCCCAAATATAAATATTTATATCTCGTATTACTTGTACGAGCCATGAGCTACGTAAACACAGAGTACGTCATTCAAATCGTTACGAACTATAGATATAGAATAAAGTTAAAAAAGTTATTGCTCTTCTTTATGGTTTACAAAAAAAAATAACAAAAAATTATACCCGGGGGATTTTCAATATTCCTGGATATTTTATACAGTCATGTCATTCCCGGACTATACTTACCTTACCTATCTCCGTACCAATTTTCATCAAAACTGGTTGAGATGAACACTGGGAACAGATGAGCCGTGTAAGCGTAGTACACAGACAACCAGACACATTTTCGCATTTATAATTT
Source organism: Erebia palarica (assembly GCA_964035005.1). Taxonomy (NCBI): domain Eukaryota; kingdom Metazoa; phylum Arthropoda; class Insecta; order Lepidoptera; family Nymphalidae; genus Erebia; species Erebia palarica. The sequence continues at coordinate 7,758,663 of OZ035992.1, forward strand.
TAGTATGGATATTAGCCAAACTAAAACCACAGTAAACAGATTTACTGTGCTAAAACTCTGGAGCTTCAATATGCTAACCTTGATAAGATTAATAAAATAGTTTACATATTTTTAACTTCTTATCATAATGTTAAATATTATTAGTTATTATCAAGGAAATAGCCAGATATAAATCAATTTTTTGTCTTAATCAAGTTCAATAATCCTATGAAGTATTATCGAATTAGCTACTTGCCAATTGATAAACTAATTGAATTTAATAATATTTCAATGTTAAATTCTATATTTATACGACTGCCTGAAAAAAGTATTTTATTATATATATTATATATATAGTATATTGTTTTCAGGGTTCATGTATGTATGTATGTGAGTTTGTATATTCCACCATAACTTCTATACGCCTCAACCAATTTTGATAAATGAGGTATCGTTAGAATCCCTAGCTTATTCCGGGTGACATAGGCTAGTAATTTTTTTCTAAAAATTGATGGGGTGACCATGGTCCCGCATTAAAGACTAAAGTTGAAAAAAAATATTCGAAAATAAGATTCGTATATAATCATCATCTAGTTCAATATACAGTGATTCACAAAAATATCACTTAATAAAAATGTGAATAGGATTCTAATTTAACTACATTAATTTAGATTTTTAACTTTTTAGTTCGTTTTTTGGCAGGACAGTCGTGTTTTTAATTTTTTAATTATGACTTGTTTAATATGGACTCAGATGTTTCATTTAATTTATTTTCGTTTATTTTTTATTTAATTTCTTTTCTTTCAAAAGGATCACAAATACCTTATATAGGTAGTAGGTACATTGATTTTATTTTACGCCTCTCAAATAAATCAGAAATTCCACATCCCTGGCGCAGTTTTGAGTGATACCCGGTTGTAGTATCCCGGGTTCGATTCCCGGCAGGGTCAATTTGGGAATATATACTATCTGAATTATCCCTGGTCTGGTTCGGCCGTGGCTTGTTACCATCCTACCGGCAAAAACGTGCCGCCAAGCGATTTAGCGTTCCGGTACGATGGAGTGTAGAAACCGATTAAGGGTATGGGTTTAATTTATTTGCGATGCCTCTAACAAAGCCTGCTTCCATCTCAGACTGCATCATCACTTAGCATTAGGTGAGATATCGCAGTCAAGGGCTTACTTGTAGTAGATTAAAAAGATTAGGAGATCCGTTAAAGAGCCAGGTTAACAGACAGCTTGACCGATTGCGAAGCTGAAGAGGCAATGAACACTTATTATAAGTAATTTATTTTTTTATTTCATTTCATTTATTTATTTTGAAAAACATTAATTTACAGTAATATTATAATATTTGATGGCAACTAGTCAAAACAGCTCCTTTTTTCAAACGTCAAAACGCGCCTTTATTATGGGAATTTGTATGAAATATTTGCGATGTCTTCATTAGTGGCGCTATTTTATTTTTATCGATATTTTAACATAGGATGTGGTTACATTTTTTGGGAGATCTTCTAAAAATTTTAATCAATAAAAATTATTTATTTTTACTTAGGCTGCATCCAAATTCGAAGAGTTTAACAGTTTATGCAAACTGAAAGATAAAACCTAGCAGGTAGGTACATACAAAATACGATATGAACCACAATATAGCAAACTCAAGAGTTCGTACTGTGTGTGTTTATAAACTTCGGCATTCTTACGCTCTTTGCTTTTAAAACATCAACTTTTTGAACGAATTTTAGTTTAGCTTATCATCGAATAACTGCATACGAACATCAGAGAAATTAACTAACAAAATTCCCTAGTTTTAGATACTACTAGATGATGCCCGCGACTTCGTCCGCGTGGATTAAGTCTTGAATTTTCCGGGATTAAAAGCCTATGTTCTTCCCCGGGATCCTATCACTGTACCAAATTTCATCAAAATCGGTTGAATAGATGGGCCGTGAAAGCTTAGCAGACACACTTTCGCATTTATTAAGTATGGATTAGTTAGTTTAAAGGATATTGGCTCACTACTATATTTATTATTATACTAGCTGACTTGCCCGCGACTTCGTCCGCGAGAAATAAGTTTTTAAATTCCCACGGGAACTCCCAAATTTTTTGGCATAATAGCCTATGACACTCACAAATAATGTGGCTTTCAGTTCAGTAGATCCAGAGATTACCCCCTACAACGTCACAAACTCACAATTTTTTTTAATCCACTAGGTACAAGTTAGCCCTTGACTGCGATCTCACCTGATGGTAAGTGATGATGCAGTCTAAAATGGTTACAGGCTAACCTGTTAGGGGCATGGCAGTTATATTAAACCCATACCCCTATTCGGTTTCTACACGGCATCGTACCGGAACGCTAAATCGTTTGGTGGCACGAAAATTCAGAAATTATAAATTCCCAAATTGACCCTGCCGGGGATCGAACCCGGGACCTCCGCACTTTAAGCCAACAGCGCTACACACTGCGCCACGGAGGTCGTCATAAACTTTACCACTTCATAATATTAGTATAGGTACCACGTGCCAACATTATGTTTATTCTGATAAAATGAGCATTAAACTTTTTTTTAAAGTATGTCGTAACGTAAATTACTAACAATAGCGTAATAACCTAACACAACAATGAATCAGTGAAATCCATTCGTCATGTCGATAGAGAAATAACCAATTACCTTGATAATGAAAACTTATGTAGGTAGGTATACTTATAAATTAATTCCTTCTAGATTAATCGAGTAGGCAATACAATTTAAAAAGTTTCTGTTTATAGTTTTTTAAAGGTCAATTTAGAATCATCAACTAATTTTATGACGCGGCCTCACGTGGATAAAACTCGAACCGTCGTTGCCTTAAGTGAGCGACGAAAGCGACGTGACGCAACACGATGAAATAGAACTCCATAGAAAATGAATTTATATTAGGGTTGTAACGGAACCTCGCCTTCGCCTCCGTAAGTGCGGAACTTTCGCCAGAAATCGTACCTCCGCTTCCGCGTCCGCCTCTGCTATTTTTTGCGGAGTTGTAATGGATGCTTATTCACATTGTCTTACAAAGCGAGCGTCTTACAAAGCCGCGAAACCGTTGTTCGTGAAGTATAATTTGGCTTTTGTTAAGTTTGAGTCCCAGTAAGGATTGTATGAGAAAGTGTACAATGTACCCAACCCATTTTAAATAAATACTTTTTACTTTATATTTCTTTAATAAATCACGAATTAATATTTTTTCCACCTCCGCCCCGTCTCCGTTAATCTCTGCATCCGCGGAGGCAAAGCCCTTTCACCTCCGCATCCGACTCTGCTTCCGCTAAAAACGCCTCCGTTACAACCTTACTATTACACAGGCTACGTGAAAGGGCCGTTTGATACTATAGAGTGGCGTTGTCGCTTTTGTCGCTCACACAGGACGATGTCTCAAAATCTACGAAGGCTACGTATAGTCCCGTTTTTCTTAAGAGTAACAATAGATTAGATGAACTAAGTAATACCTAAGAATAGAAGAAATAAAGTAATCGCTGATACCTGCTTAGCAAAACGCGTTAGAGACGCGCATTGACGGCGCTTTTCACGGATTCTCACTTGCAAACCACGTCGATAATCGATATCATCGTCCACTTATCAGTAACAAAATTTGAACAAAGAGCATGCCTCAGGGCCTGCGCCCATAAGCAGCACGGCAAGGCACGGGATTAGACGGCCGAGGAATAGAAATGTAAGTGACTTAATAGTATGACTAAGGACTGAAACAGTAACCGAAATAGGGTTTAAACAATGTTTTTTGAAACTGTTATAAAACAGAAACACTTATCTCGGAAACAGAAACGATACTGTAACCCAATCAATCTGTAACTGTTTATTTCTGTTACTATGTGTTTTCATCTGTAACCCTAATAGGTACATGCTCAAACAAACTGCACGGTGTTACAACGTGCTCTTCTCACTTCATTGGACTTTACACACACTGACACAACATGGCCATGTTTTTCTCAAAACAATTGGAACTATTGCAATAGTTCTTTCACCCTAGGTTCAAATTTGAATACGTGTCAATAGTAAATTTGGTCACATCGCTATTTCGGTTACACTTTAAAACACTTCCATTTCTGGTACAGATTCGTTTCTGTTACAGGAATATAAGTGTTTCGGGTTAACATAATTAAAAACACATTCAAAAGGGATACCACTTCGATTCTGTTACACTTTCATTCTGCAACACTTATATTTCTGTAACCTTTATAAACCTGTTTTTCAGTCGCTGAGTATGACACCGTTGGTACAAAAACACAATTTCATTTTGATTGTCATACAATCTAAATTAATATTAGAAAGAGGAAAGATTTGTTTGTTTGTAATGGATAAACTCAAAAACTACTCAACCGATTTTAAAAATTCTTTCACCTATAGAAAGCTACATTATCAGCGAGTAACATAGGCCATATTTTATTACTGCTACCCGCGCGAAGCCGGGGCGGTTTGCTAGTTAAGTTATAATTTTAATGGCCCCAGAATCTACTCTACTTACCTTTCTTTTAGTTAAATAAAAACACACTACAAAACCTTTATCTTTATAGCTATAAGTACTTAAAGTTTTATCTAAAACTTTCTAAATCTCTGAGATTAACAAGTCATAATTAAAAAAATTAAAAACACTACTGTCCTGCCATAAAACGAACTAAAAAGTTAAAAATCTACATTAATCTAGTTATATTAGAATCTTATTCACATTTTTATTAAATGATATTTTTTTGGTAATCACTGGATATTGAACTATAGTGTTATATATTTTTGGTACATACAAATCATTTTGTAGATGATGATTATATAGTTAATCTTTCTTTTTGGTTTTTCAACTTTAGTCTTTAATGCGGGATCATGGTCACCCCATCAACTTTTTTTAAAATTTACCCTATGTCACCCGGAATAAGCTAGGGATTCTAACGATACCTCATTTATCAAAATCGGTTCAGGCGTATAGAAGTTATGGTGGAATATACAAACTCACATACATACATGAACCTACACCTTTTTTCAGGCAGTCGTATAAAAAACTAGCTATGAGCTAAAATTAGTTCCAGCAGGTGGGGCGTGGGTGGATAAAATTGCAAGCAAGTTCAGAAACGATTTTATGTACGTACCTGAATTTAATGAACCTTGAGGTGAAAATAAAAAAGTATACATGTTTTAAACATTCGAATTACGACAAATTATTTAAGTCATAATTTATCTATTGTCACTTAATATTATGTTGATTATGAAATAACGCTGATGATAAAGTAGTTATTCGGAAAATAATTTTATCGCTATTAAGTTTTTACATAAAACACGGAATATTTTATGTATTAACAATAAATAACAGATGACAGTACCTATTAATAAAAATAATGTAGGACCATCTTTATTAATTAACTAGATGATGCCCGCTACTTCGTCCGCGTGTTTTTTTTTGTTTTTTGGTTCCCGCGGGAACTCTTTAATTTTTCGGGGTAAAAAGTAGCCTTGTGCTATTCCAGACTATAATCTATCTCTGTGCCAAATTTAATCCACATCCGTTCTGCCGTTCTAGCGTGATTGAGTAACAAACATCCATCCAACCAAACTTTCGCATTTATAACATTAGTAGGTATAGAAGTATAGATTAAATATTTCTGAGATGAATCATTCTAAGATTATATGATATATAAAAGGAATATTTGAAATTATTGATTCTTAGAAATGGGTTAAACTTAATGCATATTTATTGGAACTCTATTTGAATTGTTGATATAAACATTTTTTTTAACGCTGTTGCTTTAACTTGCGGAGGTCCCGGGTTCGATCCCCGGCAGGGTTTGGAAATTAATAATTTCTGAATTTTCCCTGGTCTGGTCGGCTTCGTCCGTGGCTAGTTACCACCCTACCGCTAAAAGACGTGCCGCCAAGCGATTTAGCGTTACGGTACGATGCCGTGTAGAAACCGAATAGAGGTATGGGTTTAATATAACTGCCATGCCCCTAACAGGTTAGCCCGCTACCATCTCAGACTGCATCACCAGTTACTTACGTGAAATGCAGAACTAAGTATATACGGTTGGCTGTAGATTTTACCTTAATATTGCGCTCGTAAAATAATCTTGATTTTTGGCTATATAATAACATACTAGCGGTCGCCCCGTTCCTATCAGATTTTCCCGCTGCAAAAGGCCTACTTAAAGCAGCTATATAGCATCGGCAGGTTTTTATTATTTAAGACTAATAAGTCCTTAATGCTGACTCCAAAAACTCATAACCTTCATGCAAGCTTTCGACCCCTATTTCACGCCCTTTGGGGTGGATAATCGTAAAATTGCTTATGCAGTTTATTATTACTTAAAACTAATAAATAACCTAAATCCTGATTTTCAAGTCTCTTACTACAAAAACATAGGACTTGCATACAAATTTTCAACCCTCATGTCACCCTCTGTGGAGTAGATTTTCCTAAAATTGTTTATACAGTTTATTAAAACTTAAAACTAATAACCTTAATCCCGATTTTCACGTCTCTGACTTCAAAAACTTGGGAGCCCTTATGTAAGCTTCCACCTCTATTTCACCCTTATTGGGGTAGATTTTCGTAAAATTGCTTAAACAGGTTTTTATTATTTATAACTAATAATTTAATTGCCAATTTTCATGTATCTAACTTCAAAAACAAAGGACTTTCATATAAACCCCCATTTCAACCCCTCAGGGGCGAATTTTCTCAAAACCGTTTCTTAGCGGATGTCTACGCCATAGAAGGAACCTACCTTCTAAATTCAAGTTTGTATGCTTTATAGGTCCTGAGATATTGTGATGAATCAGTGACCTTTCGCTTTTATATATATATAGATATTGCGGTGACTTTATCCTCCTTGGAAACTCATCTCGCAATGTCAAGTAATTGCGGTCAAAACATGGCTGACAATGGATATTGTAGGAAACCTTAGCTTATTTCCTGACTGTGGAAGAGCTAGAGATGTGCATGAGAACCAAGGTCAAAAATATACCGTTCAGCAAGATTATAAAAATTCTTTCCAAAAAACCGACTTCCAAAACCACTGTAAAGTAAAAATTATTTTGATTTCTACACACTATGTTGAAGTAGGGCGAGCCTGATGCGTCATCTTTGCTTGTCTTTTTTATACCCGCCCGACTTCAATATAGTGTGTAGAAATCAATTTTTTTTTACTTTACAGTGGCTTTGGAAGACGGTTTTTTGGAAAGAATATTTAATTTTAATTTTTTAGTATCAGGTTTGAGGATTTGGAGTCAGATTTTTTTATTGGACCACCTCGAGAGCTTCCTCTAAGGACTCATAAAAAAAATTCTAATCGGTTCAGAAACCTCGGAGATATGCACCGACATACATCTAAAAAAAAGTACGCGCCGAATTGAGAACCGCCTCCTTTTTTGGAAGTCGGTTAAAAATATGACAGTGACCGTGCTTGCTACGGCAAGCACGGTCACTGTCATATTTTTAACCGGCTATAGAATAATTTTATGTCGTAGCGGCTATATAATAAAATAGATAGATTTATGTGATCGCATGTATTTCCTGCTTTTATGTTATCAACTTGGAATGTATTCCTTCAAAACAAATAATGTTATTATAACGTCATCGTTAAAAACAAAAACCGGATTATATTTTAAAAGTCAGTGGCCTTTTTATTTTTCGTAGAATGTATTGGAGCTTTCTGTGAGCTCCCTGGTGATGGCATTTTATGTGTATTAGCTGAACTTTGATTATTCTTATATGTAGATAGAATTCTGAGGTTTGTGAACAGTTTAGACTAGAAGGCAAGATCTGTCTTGCCTTCATGTATATAAGATATAAATAATAAAGATAAGTTCTGACTTATCTTTATCACTCTTATAAACAAATAATTAACTTCTGGCTCACTCTACTACTCTTACGCTACTCAATCTAAAGAAAGAAAGAAAGAAATCTTTATTAAATCAGGGAGACTTTACTTAGCGTTCTTTATAAAGAAGATAAATCGCGAAATGAGAGTTGATACCCAAAATTGTCTTCACTCGCCATGTGCTATACCTGTTAGGTACAGCGATCTTCCGTGAAGCCAGTATGTTTACAGTATTTATTACTCTCATAGGAGAGAGAGAATTAGAGCTTAGACCCACCACGCTGCTCCAATGCAGGTTGGCGGACTTTAACGACTATTATCATGTTACTTGTAACATATTATGTAATTTAATCTAATTCAAAGAAAAACGCACAAACTTATTTAGCCTAGACAATATACTTAGGTCTTGATTCTTCACAATGTTGAGGGACTATAAAAACTTGTGATGACATTTTAAATTAGAAATCCAAAAACCCTAACTGATATTTTGTCTAATCTAAATTACTAAAAGGGTTCAAAATAGATTAACTTTGCCGCAACCTCGATGTATTAATAAATCGAAAACTAATCGATACACAATTAAAATGATTAATTATTTCTTATCTTGAACTAGAAATTCATAGTGGCTTCTTGATAAAGCGAGTACAAATGACTGTTAAATGGAATTAGGTATTTGATAAATAGTCAAATCAGAAACATTTTTCAAACGTCAAAACGCGTCCTAAGTATAAGTCCTCTCGCGAGCTCGGAATCGGAAAGAAACGACGGCACGGGTGTCAAATTTCGCGAACTTTCGCGGCCCGTGCAAATATAAAAATTTATATCTCATATTACATGTACGAACTACGTAAACACAGTACCTCATTCAAATCGTTGCGAAATACAGCAATAGATTAAAGTTATTATGGTTATCGCTCTTGTTTATGCTTTACACAAAAAAATAACAAAAACAACAAAAAATGACCCCGTTTTTAAAAATCGAACCGCAGAAAAATAAGCAATATACCTAACCTGTATCTTTGTTTTAAAAAGTTAGAGAGGGCTGGGCTTAATAAAATGACAAAATATCAGTTTTAACGTTAAAAACTGTCGGCGCATGTCGGCCAATGATAAATAACAATTAATATTTTAATGCACAACTTCGCACCGTGAAAAATGATCAATGAGAAGAAATAACTCCAAATTGAAGTCCGAAAAAATATGTTCAATTCATAAAATCTGTTTGTTATCTAATCTAAGGCTTTTAAAAATAACACACTAATATACCATGGACCAACCACCGTGATAATTACCAACTGAGATGAATATTGATTAATAATATTATCTTTTTGTATACAAAGAATATCATGGTTACCATTGTCTACTTATCTTACTAGATCTTACTAATATTATAAATGCGAAAGTTTGGATGGATGTATGGATGTTTGTTACTCAGTCTCGCCCCGACGACTGGCTGAAATTTGACTCAGAGATAGATTATAGTCTGGAATAGCACATAGACTACTTTTTATCCCGGAAAATTAAAGAGTTCCCGCGGGAACCAAAAAACCTCAAACCACGCAGACGAAGTCGCGGGCATTCACTAGTAATGTTATAAATGCAAAATTTGAATGAATGTTTGTTTCGTAATCACGCCAGAACGGCTGCACGGATTTGGATGAAAGTTAGCGAAGAGATAGATTATAGTCTGGAATAACACATAGGTATCCGGTTAAGTTGAAGAATTCCCGCGGGAACCAAAAAAACCTCAAGCCACGTGGACGAAGTCGCGGGCATCAGCTACTTCAATAATGAAAATGCGAAAGTCTATCTGCTACCTTATCGTTGCTTGACCGCTGAAGTGAAATGTTTTATTTATTTCACGTACAACTATAATGGCATGGCAAGACTCTACCACCGGTTCGGAAAATTAATTCAGTGGTTTCAAATATTGAATAGAAGCAGACGTTATTTTGCGGAAGTCCATGATAATGAAGGACCTAGAAGTTTAATTCGCTATAATCCACGACAATAGGTAAATCAGTGTGTAGCCCGCAATACTCAGAAATCCTCCAAATCCGATACAATCGTGTGTCGAGTCAACATCTCCTGAAGATGCTCCGGTGTCGGAGTGAAACGTACGTTGAGAATAATTTGGAGGACTTCTGTGGTGTGGTGAATATCGCGGGCTATAAGTGCAAGACACACACTGTACCACATAGATTTACTTACCTATATGGTAGCGGATTATAGCGAATTAAACTTCTAGTTCCTTCATTATCATTCTGTGGGTTGAGCACTGACTTGTGGGTTGCGAAGCCGTTTGCTTCCATGCAACTTTGTCACTAAGAAGCTGAACCGGATAATTTATTTCGGAAACAATTCGCTTTCCAATGGATGTTTAAAAAACCTTATTCACAGGGACGAAGTCGCGGGCGTCATCTTAGGTACTTCAAAGACAACGCAATAATTAGTTACAATTATTAGTAGGTACTTAGAAGGCTTTTTTTTACTTAGCTACTTATTTACTATTTTGGTATTTTTTTTTGCCACATTACCTCCATTATTTCATAAGACAAGTTTGAAAAATCTATTTAAAGTATGGATGCTCTAATAAAAAGCAAAATTCATACCAATATGATGGTAAATGCGAAAGTGTGTCGATAAAACACTTGCATCCCGGGAACAGACTATACCTAACTATTATTTGATTAACAGACTACAATTAGATTTATGCCGGAAAATGAAAAAGTTTCCAAAGAATTATTACAAAACTTAAATTCACGCGGCTTTGGCTGTATGCAGCTTATTCTAATCAGTAACTTATATTATTTGGAATTTAGACTAGTTCTATTGTTTAATAGGAAACTAATCTCGATTTGTATGAGCCGAATAATAAATAAATATTGAATGATCATTTATTATTGATACGAATAAATGAAATATTTTTTTACGTATTTGTAAGAGGAGCGCAAATTATTGTTTACATTTAAGACAGCTAAGAAAATATAGGAAGAATATTTATATACATATATATTTCTTTGTTTTCACGTGGTCATTATAGCGTGCGCAAGCACTCGGCTGAAACGATGTCGCAATCATTAATCATCACAACAACATAATATTGTCATGGTGGTTTTACTCTTTATACACATTTTCCTAGATCCATAAAGTGGTTATATCTATACTAATATTATAAAGAGGTAAAGTTTGTGAGTTTGTGACGTTGTAGGGGGTAATCTCTGGATCTACTGAACCGATTTTGAAAATTCTGGTACCAATGGAAAGCCACATTATTTGTGAATGTCGTAATCAATCAAATATCAAAGCAATCATTTTTTTTTCTTAAATTTTCCAATGTTACTAAGAGTTATTCTGCTATTCGGGACGGAGACAAATACAACAAATCAAAAACCATGAAAATTGGTCCAGGCGTTCTAGAGTTATAAGTGTTCGAACAAACCCGACTTTGTTATATATGTCATCGTAAGATTGTAAAAACCGTTAGATTATAATCTAACTCGCGAAATTGTAAACTGTCAAAAGATTGTGAACCGTTCAATGTTCTGAGTGTCAATTTTTGAAATATTCATTGTATTTACGTTTTCTGGTCGGTTTATTGTAGGTTAGGTTAGGGTTCGACATAAATAGTGAGGCCGGGCACTTAGGTTTTATCGAGTTAATATACCTAACAGATTACAATCTACCGAAAAATAATGCGTTAAATTGTAATCTTTCGACAGTTTGCAATTTCGCGAGTTCGATTATAATCTAACGGTTTTTGTAATCTTACGGTGACATACATAATATATTGAGATAAAGATAATATGGGTACGAATACAAATATGAATAACTAGCAGACTTGCCCGCGACTTCGTCCGCGTGAAATAAGTTTTTTGAATTCCTCCGGGAACTCCCTAATTTTTCGAGATAATATATAGCCTACTAGCTAATGCCGGCGACTACGTCCGTGTGCATTGAGGTTTTTTAGTTTCCGCAGGAACTCGTTAGTTTTCCGGGATAAAAAGTAGCCTATGTGTTATTCCAGACTATAATCTATCTTTGTGCGAAATTTCATCCAGATCCGTTCAGCCGTTCGGGCGTGATGGAGTTATAAACATCCATCCATACATCCATACAAACTTTCGCATTTAAAATATTTATTTGATTTCATTATAAATGGATATGGATGTTTGTTACTCAATCACACCAGAACGGCTGAACGGATCTGGATGAAATTTGGCACAAAAATATATCATAGTCTGGAATAACACATAGGCAACTTTTAATCCCCGAAAATTAAAGAGTTCCCGCAGAAAAAAGAACTTCAATCAAAAAAAATACTTGAATGCTCAGATGAAAGATCAGAATCCTGTTTTAACATAAGACATTTAACTTATGCATAAGCGTCGTTTCTGCATTCCTGTTCTTTGGGATAAGATACCCGGTTCAGGGGTCCATAACCTTCCGTATGAATGGTTTTGTTTCTCCTCAATTTTTTTTGGTTCTGGTTTGATTTTATTTTAAGTAATACATACAAGAGACAGGATGTTGCTAAGTCTTATTGGTGTGACAAATACTTGTACGATAAGCGTTTTAATATGAAGGCCCTTAGTTTTAAATTTAACTTTAAATCTTTCAAATCAAACTTGTATTTTTCATCACATCAAAATTGCAAAAAATGAGCATGAAAACGTAGCAGACAGGCAGACACATTTTCGCATTTATATTATTAGAATGGATGGCAAATATTACGTCTTTACCTATGAAATTGCCTTTCTTCAGTACTGGTCATTTCAAATAAAAGTTTGTAACGGCTCTGTATTCTAAATTCAAATTAATTTTGTTTTAAAACCATGACATTCTTTTTACAAACTCATTCTTTTGTTTTTTGATTAGCTTTGTATTTTCATTACATTTCAACATTTTTCGTCATAATGGATACTTTAAAAATTCGTGTAATTATGGAATATGAGTTCCGTCGTGGCACCAACGCGACACAAACGGCACGTAACATCAAAAACATGTACGGAGAGAACTGTACAAACGAACGCACAACCCGTTATTGGTTTTCCCGGTTCCGTTCTGGAAATTTTGAGTTAAAAAATGAAGCTCGTGGTCGTCCGGAGGCTTTGGTCAACAATAATGAATTAAAGGCGATTGTGGAAGCTGACGAAACTCAATCTACAGCTGAGCTAGCAGCAGCTTTTATGTAAGCATCAAAACAATATTGATCCATTTGCGACAAATCGGCAAGGTAATAAAAAAGCGTGATAGATGGGTGCCCCATGACCTTAACGATCGCCAGCGCAACGTACGCGTCGAGACCTGCCTTGCGCTGCTCAACAGGCAAAGAAATGAAGGAATTTTGAAACGAATTGTTACGTGCGACGAAAAATGGATTCTGTTCGACAATCGAAAGCGCTTAGCAAGTTGGTTAGATCCTAGTTCAGCACCAAAGCAATGCCCTAAACCAAAAATGAAGGTGATGGTCACTGTTTGGTGGTCTAGTGCGGGTGTGATTCACCACAGCTTTTTACAAAACGGCATGAGCATTACTGCAGATGTGTACTGTGAAGAATTGGAGAGAATGATGGAGAAGCTTGCACATCTGCAACCAGCTTTGGTCAATCGGTCGTCCCCAGTGCTCCTTCACGACAACGCGCGACCCCATACTGCGCAACAGACAGTCTCCAAGCTGCAAGAGCTGGGGTTGGAAGCTCTACCTCATCCGCCATACCTTGCACCTACTGAATATTACTTTTTCCAAAATTTAGACAACTTTTTAGTTGGTAAAAAATTCAATTCCCGAGAGGCAGTACAAAATGCCTTTGAAGAGTTTGTTGCCTCCCGTCCAGCTGATTTTTACAAGAAGGGCATCAATAAACTGCCAATGCGTTGGCAAAGATGCGTCGATTGCATGGGTGATTACTTCGAATAACAGAAATAAAAAAGTTTGAAAAAATAAGTACTTTCACTTATTCCATACAAACCGGCAATTTCATAGGTAAAGACCTATTATTATCCTAATACCTAGCACAAAATATCCGAAACGACCGGAGAGATCTCAAGCCCAGGACCAACGGCTTTCGTGCTCTCCGAGGCACGGGGGTGAAACACCGCCAACTTAATAACTCCGGGATAGTACTGAGATTTTCTTGTCAGAAAAACCCAATACTTAATGGACCGAACCGGGACTCAAACACGGGACCTCGTCGGCTGCAGTTGAACATGATAACCACTAGAACAACGAGGCAGTGCACCACAGAATATAGCTACGACTCTGTACCCATTATACCTACATTAGTTTTCCAGCCACGATCAAGGAAGGTTACTCCTCTAAAACAGGCTATTGTTATTCTAAATATCGATCAAAATATATAATTACCGATTTAACCTGCTTACTAATGAATCAACGACCTATGTGGCACAGTGGTAAATCAAAAAAATTGTGTGTGTCATCTCCGACGCACGAATGGAGTTTACTCTTTTCGAACGATCATAAAATAAGTATAGGTATACATAGATTAGTAAATTAATGCATTTTTATATTACTGAAAGCATGCTTGATACGTTTATTTATGTAAATTATTTTCATTAAAATACATTTATAGTCAAGGAAACAAAGTCATAAAAACTTGATTTTACTCCCCATGAATTTTCATACCCCGGGCTTATATGGAGTCCAAAAATTCTTGGGTTTGATTCCATTGATTATTTCATTATAGTCTCGCGGGCGAACTAACTTGGAATTGCCAAATCACGGTTAAAAGGCATTTACCGGAGTTTTTACCTCGTTTTATCGCGTCGCGGCATATCTTTGCCAGTAACTACTTAGCCACAGCCGAAGCCTCCTGCCAGTTATATGTATAGCTACAGAGTTAAGTTAAAAACACTAATGGCAAGGCAATGTTTTACATAAAACTTAGTAAAGCTTTAGTTAGGTATACAACTTTTTTAAACTTTCAATTCCACATTAATATTATAAATGCGAAAGTGTAGGTATATGTCTGTTCGTCTGTCTGTTAGTGGTCCAGCTTTTAACCGATTATGAAGATATTTGTTACAGTGGTAGGTTGTATCCCGGGGAAGGACATATGTTTTTATCTGTGAATTCACTATACACTATTTTGGGCAAGAGACCTTTTTCCAAAATGAAGTGATACCTCAGACCCCCTTTGCCAAATTACTTTAGAAATCCTATCTCTACTTTTTTTCCTATTTATACAAAATACTTACCAATTTAAAAACTTTGCGATTGGATAAGTGATTAAACTTCACATAATTTTTTCATCAAAATTTAATAAAATAAATAGACATAAAATTCAGTAAATATTAAGTGTTATAATTATTAATTATAAATACAAATTACATGAAAATAGACAATAACTATTTTTAGACCTCGTCGACCCTCAAAATCAGTTTTCGTTTATGTCGACCCCCGGGAAACTGAAATCGACTACTTTGGGAATCGCTGCTCTAGACACTCTTCAGATCTTTCCTTTTTTGCAGACGGTAGTCGGTATTCAATCGATGATGTGCCGCCGACCGCACGTCGCGCAGTGTAATGCTGTCTTAGACCAGCAATTAATTTAATTATTTGTATTTTTATTATTAATATTTATAAAATATTTTTCGTAAATCAGAACCTACTAACCCTGTATTGTTTTGAAAAAGCTGAAAGTTGTAGAATTTACAGTCATTGATGTAGAATTTTAAATGAGAATGAGAACGGTGGATTGATCATAGATTTAGGTTTGGTCTCCGCTAGCTAAACGGAGACCAATCCTAAATCTATGGGATTGATCTGTAAATTGATGTCAGTAAGTTGTAATTTTTTTTAAATATTTTGTACAGACGAGGGACGAGTGGCCTAGTTTTGACAAAGCATAGTCGATTGCAAATGTTAGGCAACTTTGACTCAAGTCGGTAACTGATAATTTTGACGGATGGTTGACCGAATTTGGAGGTTCAAATTTGGCCATTTCAGTGAATGAACTAGAAGTTTAATTCGCTATAATCCGCTACAGTAGACAAATCTGTGTGGTACAGTGCGTCTTTCACCTGCAACATGCGACACCCACCACCCAGCAATTCGCACAGGCACAACACCACACCACACAAATCCTCCAAATCACTCTCAACGTACGTTTCACTCCGACACCGGAGCATCCTCAGGAGATGTTGACTCGACAATGCACGATTGTGAAGTGCCTATCGTATCGCAAGTTCCGGCTTATATACCTTTTTGGCATGGTTCATACTGAAGCCCCGCCCCCTCCCCCATTACTGTATAAATTGAGTAAAGGTGAATTTGATACGTTTATTTGTTCATTTAGCAACTCAAATCCTTTATTATTGTGTTTAATTATTTCTAATTGCTCCCAAACGCACATTCGTAACCCTTTATTACATTTATGCAGGATTTTATATGAATGGTTATTGCCCACCTCATGTCCACTGTCCAAAAGATGTTTAGCGAAGTGGGACCTTTGTGGTTGATCGTTCCTATAAGCAGACATATGTTCCTTATAGCGCATCTCAAAATTGCGTCCAGTTTGACCAACATATGTGGCACCACATTCAGGACACTCAAGCTTATAAACACCCGATTTTTGATGATTGTTTAATTTATCTTTTCCATTGCAAATCCTCCGAAGTGTATTATTTGTCCGGAACGCGACATGCACATCATGTGATCTGAGCGTCTTTGCAATGCGCTCAGATATAGGTCCAAAATACGTCAAACTGGCTTTATATTTACTAATTTTATCCGATGTAGCCATGTAAAGATCTTTTCTAATTTGTGCTGACTGCTGTTTTTTAATTATATTATTAACAATATTCTCATGGACTTCCGCAAAGTAACGCCTGCTTCTATTAAATATTTGGCCATTTCATTCCCTCCGTGCCTCGAAGAACACTTTAAGCTGTCGGTCCCGGTTACAAAAACCTAAGAGTTTACATATTCTTAGTCTCACGCGCGAACTGTAAATAAAACGAGTTTTAATGCAAAAGTTACATCCAGCATCCAATATTGTGTACATAAATGTGTTATTCTATGTTAAGAAAATTGAACACATTCACAATTTAATATTCTGTTTACATTTTCGCTTATCTGAATAAACTAATCATAAAGGGAAAGTCTATTTTCTTTGTTTGTCTGTGGCAATGTTGGTTTTATTATTGTAAAATTATTATCTTTCTCATAGTTAGATCTTAGAGGTAGTTAATGCGTCGTCATACATCATGATTGAAAAAAAATCTCCTATAAGAACGAGAAGGGATTAGGCCATAGTCCACAAGATTGGCCTCGTGCGGATTGGCATAGTTTGGGCCGTGAAAGCGTAACAGACAAACATACACACTTTCGCATTTGTTATATTAATAAGGATTGTACCTACTCGTACTCGTAAGTGTACAAAATGTGGATTTGAGCTGATTTTGAACTTGATGTTTCGACTTTGTGGCATTCCGGATTAGAAACCTATAAGGAGTATGGGTTTAATATTATAATTATCTTAAATTCATATATATATATATATATTATACATTATATATATATTTATTAATAATAATTCATTAAAACAAAAATATTTAAATATTATGCATTAATACACTAAAATCTAAATATTAAAATAACTATCAAACAAAAAACAAAATAAAACCCTAATTAAAAACCACTCCTGGATGCCCCTGGGCCAAAGGTACCCATCAAGCTTGTAGCGTGGCAATCCCCGCTGATGGCGATAACCTTTGAACGAGGTAGGAATCACAAGTTAATAAATTGACCCTGCCGGTATTCGAACCCGGCAAACCCGGGACTCCCGCTTCAAAGATAACAGCGCTAACCACTGCGCCAGAGAGGTCGTCAGTAAACTATTCTATCAGTAGCCCTACGCATAATCTTTATCAATAGGTAAGCGGCAAACATATACATACCTTTGTATAACCTTAAAAATTAATACATTTAATAAATAACTTCTACTGATTAGAATTTAATATCTGTTTATAAGTCAATAAAAAAGCTACGAAATTCATTATTTCATTGTCACTTTTAATCCCATGATTAGATTGTCGAGCGGAATTTGTTAATTATTATCCTGACAAGTCGATAGGAATTTAATCAAAAATAGCTGTAAATTTTTTAAAAATAGCATGGAAAGTCTTATAAATTCCACTGCAAGTTAGCTCTTGCCGAAGATAGTAGTGGGCTAACCTGTTAGCCCTGATTTTGAAGCTAGGGTAGGCATTAGTTAGTCAAAATACCTACTTACTAGCTGTTTTGATGAAAAATGAGCACTGACGTATTTTCATTTGGGTAAGCAGTGCTTCTATGCCTCTATGAACTGCACGCCACTGGGTACTACAGTTATATTATCGTACCGGAACGTTAAGTCGCGTCTTTGACGGCCGGGGTAAATAGCCACGGACGAAGCCTTCCCAGCCCTCTCCCTCTGCGTCGAATTCCACATTACTGAGCCGAATAAATTATTCGTGATCGTTTCTGAATAATTAAAACAAGATTTTTCTGAATGTAGTAAGTACTTATTTGGCATTTTATTTAATCGGCATTCGGGATCGATATTATTTTCGATCACACAAGCTTTTATTTAAATGGGCTAAAATTAATAAAATTAACTTTTCCTTTAAAACTTTTACTATCAACTCATAACGTCATTACACAATTTATATGATATAAAAGCTTGTCGGTATATATACCTACACAGGCTACTATTAGCTACACAGCTAAACAAGTAAATTAAATAACTTGATCTGATTGATTTTAATTTAAAAAAAAATCCAAACTAAGTATATTTACTTAGTTTGGAAAGCTTTTATATCATATAAATTGTGTAATGACGTTAGAAGTATGTAATTATATAGTAGTTGAGTATATAATTTCTTCTTGCCAATTCGTTCTTAATATGTATACCGTTTGCTAAAATATTTTAAATACGGAAATTTACTATCCTTAATTAGTGTGAATTATGCATACCAAAGTTTATAGAGCCACTTTTATACATCAATAATTTACGCTCCTATAATTTTCATGCTAATAATAAGATGGCTATAATTAACTAAATATTTATATATTGTATAAGTATTTATTTAAAACTTATTTTATTAGCATCATAAATTTCAAAGTTATAAAATTCTACAATGATCTAAACTTTAATACTTAAAAAACGCACGCGCATTTATCTTTCTCTACGAAGAATATTTAATATGTCTGCAATTTTTTATTCGAGCTTTTTGTTGGACTAATAAAAGCCACTGCCTTTGTTGCACATTCTTCCTGGGCATTCCCTTAGAAATTCAATAAAAACATTTAATATTCAACATGCAATACTCACTTGCGGTCTTAATCCCTCCGGCGTTGATACTTAAATACTAATATCACAGGATTTTATAGATTTAAAATTAAATTATTTACACTAAACAAAAACACTTTTAAAAAAATATTTACAAATATACACTGGCCAGTTCTTTTAACCCATGCAGTCTTTATTCTGTGGTTCTAAACTCGAATGCAATTACATCTTTCGCGGGTTTATCGCTGTAACATTTGACATTTGACAGGTGTAACTCGTGCGACGGTTGTGAGCTGACTGTCGTTGGAGTGTGCGTTCTTTGCCTTAATATCAGGTGTATAACTCAATCGGTGATAATGATAAATATACAAAGCGTAGTCTGATAGGCTGAATGGAATTCAGTCGCGAACTCGAGCACCAGTGGACCGGTTTAAAAAAAAATCCGGTCAATGTACGTGCGTGTGAACTTGGCGGGTTTCAAGTGTAGGGTTACCACTATTTTCTTTTTTTTTAATCCAACATCACATACAGATTCTGATTTCATTTGCGATTTCAGATTGCGTGTTTTGAGACGGTGACAGCTGTTTTACGGTTAACCTTAATATGGTTAGGACAATTATTTTGAAACTTAAGATTCATTTTGGTTTCTTTGTCACTTTTTAATAATAAATATTAGTATAATAATTAATTGTGGGCGTGGGATTTATTCATTCGGTAGAGATTGTCTCTCCTTAAAATTAATATTCTCCCTTCTTTCTTATTCTTATTCCTTCTGCAGTATTTTCCATTCCTGTCACAGCTACATTAAGAAAATGAATTCAAGAAAAGTTTTTGGTAGTCCTGATCGAGATTGATTTTCAAAAGAAAGCATTAATTATAAGATTTGAATATATAGAAATATTGACGTTAGCGATAGCGAAGCGAATATCAACGTATTAAACTAATTAGTCTTCAAGTTATCATAAATGCCACCGGTTCTATTCCATCTTGAATTATAATCTAATATATATCTATGTAATTGTACCTCATTTATCATAGAATTTGCAATCACAATCAAGTTTTATTTTCTTATCTGTTGGTAAGTGACGATGCAGCCTAAAGTGTGCTTACCTAGAAGGAAATGGCACACCATATCCAACTTTCTATGTGCCATCTTTACGGATCGCTAAATGATCAGGCAACATGGCATTGCCCAACTCCTAGCGCCTTTGAAAGGACGTCTACATAGTATTGCCTAGCTCCGAAGATGACGGGAAATGGATACAAGATATATATTTTTTTATTTTAGCGATGCAAAAAAGGCTCGTTTGGACATTAAGATCAAAAAGAGAACGGCGGATCAGAAAATGCTAGTTTTAACCTTTACTATTGAGGTTACTAAAGCCAGGTTAACGCAATGCGAAGATAACCCGCAGTAATGAGGAATACCATGCAAAACTATACCATGCATGGAGACAGGTCCTACTAACTACTCTATGTCACATCCAAATACGGTTGAAATCTTCCTATCTGCAAAAATTTTTGCAGAAAGGGGAATTTCATCGACTCGAAAAACCTTATATCTAATGGCATAAAGATCATTACTATACTTAATATTATAAATCCGAAAGTGAGTTTTTTTGCTAGTTTGTTTGTCCTTGAATCATGTCGCAACCGAGCAACGGATCGACGTATTTTTTTACACGGGTATATTTGAGGACCTGGAGAGTGACATAGGCTACTGCTGTTCCAGTGCGAATTAAAAAAAAATATTCCACGAGAACGAAGTCGCGGGCATCAGCTAGTATCACATAATATTTTTAAAAAAGTGTAGTTGGTTACTAAGCGGACAGACACCTGTGTGGTCTAAAATTAGAGCTTAATTTATGTTATCAGTGTCGAGTCGCGTGTCGTATGACATTTGATAGCACGTTACCTCATAAATCTGAGTATGTAACGTCTTTGATCTATTCAGGTTCAATTTAAAAATCTCAACTTCTCAAGCTATGCTTACCATTAGGTTAGATTATGCTTACCATTACTGCTTAAAGAAAACAATTTAGTTTTGTCAAATTGTGTTATTGTTATGGCGAAGTCATTGATAAAGTTTCGAGACATTCATTTTAAGACCTGCAAATTACCGAACCAGCTTTCATTTTCTGTGTTCCCTTATGATTATAATTTAGGGCTCTTCACAGGGCGGATAAATAAATATCTCAAAAGCCGGCGACGCATTGTTTTTTTTTATTGCATGATAGGCTTGCGCTTGACGACAATCATGCTTAATGCAAAGCAATGATGAGGTCTAGGTTGGAACGCGCTTGCCTAGAAGATTGGTGGTTCCTTTGGTGCTGCAAATTAATAGGTGGCAGTAATCACTTAACATCAGTGACCCGCCTGCTCGTTTGCTCGTTAAATATATATTTTTGCCACCACCCCAATGCAATGAAAATATTACGAAAGAACCATAAAATCTGTCATCTGCATTCTGCGCAAACAAAATGCTGTAGAGAATTTCAACTTGATTCTTTTAAACATAGAGCGTGCCTATAGCTGACCTAGCCTTGGAACGTCTTAGACTTAGACAGCACATTTTTTCTGCATCTGTCTGAGACCGATTTGAAATGGACTTTTTGTTGGACATCATCTGTATGTTCTATTTTCGTCGACTATCATTCGATTGTCTGACATAGACGAGCAAAAATGTAGCAAAAATTCGCTAATTGCTACGTTTTGTATGAAAAAAGCGTTAGAGAATTTCAGGGTGTGAACTGTGAAATTATACACTCCTATTAGTTATAGGTCAGATTATTCTGCCACTGTTAACTTGTATATAACTGACATATCTCTTTCAAGTTAACACGTTTCGTCTTATAATGCACCGTAACTTACCAAGCGTAAATCTATCGTCGTGATTAATACCCGGATTATCGCTACAGTAGGTTATCACTTATCAGTTATCACATTAGAAATTCATTTTCCATTTTCTTTATCATGATTTATTTCCATTAAATAATCTAAACGTGAAAATAATGACCTACAATTTATGAGTTGGTTGATGTTATGTTTTGCTGACGCAAATATAGGGTTTTGTAGAAGTAGCATAAAACTTCGTCATGGTCATAATTCCTAAGATAATGATATAATGCTAACTTGCTAATTAGCTTTGCTAATTAGCAAGTTAGTATTGAAACAATATGTACAAAGATCCAATTATCCATACTAATATTACAAATGCGAAAGTTTGGATGGATGGATGTATGGATGTATGGATGGATGTTTGATACTCAATCACGCCAGAACGGCTGATCGGATCTGGATAAAATAGAGATCGGCACACAGATAGATTATAGCCTGTAATAGCACATATCCCTTTTATCCCGGAAAATTAAAGAATTCCCGCGGGAACCAATAAACCTCAATCCACGCGTACGCAGACATTAGCTAGTTAAATATATTTTTTTAAATATAAAAATCAAAAAATATAAATAATTTTTTAAAAACAGTTTATCGAAAATTTAAAACATACTCGCGGATTTTAAAACACAGTAAATATAATTATCTTGGGAATGTCCCGAACCCTTTTCATTTATCATAGTTACTCTATTTAACTCTCAAAACTACGGAAGATCCGATCTTTCCCCGACCGGTTTAGTAGCTAAACAATAGCCACGATGCGACGGACAGACTGACAGACATTTTTTTATTGTAGAACCGCGCTGTCTAGAGAAACTAAACCGCAACCGAAGCAAAAATGGATTCGAAGGTCCTTTAATTCTAATATAAGATCAAATATGGCAAAAAAGTTAGTTACCCTTGACAAAGAATTACTTACAACTAAAATAGTAATAATCTGTGAAGGCTAAGACTAGGCTAATTAGGTAACTAATTATGGTGGTTAAAATAATATTTAGAAATTTGTGGTTGAAATTATATTTTAACAACCTCCCTCGCGCAGTGGAGAGCGCTGAGAGATCCCCGATTCAATCCCCGGCAGGGTCTGACCTGGTAGGAGGCTTCGGCTGTGGCTAGTCCTTAGTAGTAGAAGGAACTTCTTAATTTTCCGGGTAAAAAAATAGCCTGTCACTCTCCCGGTCTTCAACTATACCCATGCAAAAAAGCGGCGTGATTGAAGGGTAAACCAACAAAACACATTTTCGCATTTATAATAAATATTATAGTATGAATAGTATGATTTAGATCCCATCTCATTTTTAGAGTAAGTATTTTAATTAGGTACATTTTTTGGCGATGGCCAAGGCCACTTGTTAACAATGTGTATGTATCACAATATCACGCTAATTAGATTATTATTTACTGCCTTCTTAATTTGCAGGAATGTCTCTGTTTGTAACAAAATCAGGAACCTACTTTTTTTCATTTCGTTTTAAATGCCTTATGTCAAGATAGAAGATCACTATAGGGATACAAGGCTGTCTTTAACACAACTTTTTTTCGTCTTTCAACACACTTGTCATTTAAGTAATTGGCATAGATTTAGGATACCAATCAAGCAATCCTAAATCTATGATAATTGGTATGTCTTATTGTGCCTTTTTGCAATAACGTTATAGACTTCTTCTAGCTACTACTTTATCATAATGTATTTTTATAAGACTGCCTGAAAAAAGGAGTATATTGTTTTCAGGGTTCATGTATCTATGTATGTATGTATATATGTGAGTTTGTATATTCCACCATAACTTCTATACGCCTCAACAGATTTTGATAAATGAGGTATCGTTAGAATTCCTAGGCTTATTTCGGGTGACATAGGCTAGTAAAACTAAAAAAAAATTGATGGGGTGACCATGGTCCCGCATTACTAAAGTTGAATTTTTTTTCAAAAATAAGTTTTTTAACTATAATCGTCGACCTAGAAAATTATGAGCAGATTCCAAAAATATATAACACTATAGTTCTAGTACTATTGATTTACAAAAAAATATCATTGAATAAAAATCTGAATAAGATTCTAATTTAACTAGATTAATTTAGAATTTTAACTTTTTAGTTCGTTTTTTGGGCAGGGCAGTCGTGTTTTTAATTTTTTAAATTATGACTTCTATTACAATTTAAGATTCTCTCTCTCTCTCTCTCTCTCTCTGCCTCGTATTCCTCATTGCTGAGGGTCGTGACTCGTGACCTCTTTCTATTAATCACATAATCACAATTTCTTCGGATAATATTGCGGACTTCGGATAATAGACTAAGAGTATTGAAGATTTTTGTAATGATTATTATCAGATGAAGGTGATAATAACTGGGACCGGCTTAACATGCTCTCCGAGGCACAGAAGAAACGAAACGGCCAAATTCGGACTACCAAATTCGGTCACCCATCCATTTACCGACTTGGGTCAACATTGTTTGACAATCGCTCTCGACAGATATGCGTTGTCTCAACTGGGCCACTCGTCCCTCAAGTAAGATTCAATAATGCCAATAAAAACATCAATAAATTAAAAATTACGTGCACAAAGATTTAATAAGTATACTTATAAAAACATTCCTTAAATTTTGAGACCTCTAAATATATTGCTACCCCTTCCAACAATACCTGCTGCGGAAAGGGAAAATGCAAAATATTTGGAGTTGTCATTTTTTTTTTTACTGTTAATAGATTACCTACACCAGAATTAGCTACATCGTCTTGCCATAAATGCCGAGGCTTAATTTTTTAATACACAATTAATACAAGCACCATTTTCTTTCATCTTATCACGAGTGGACTTTAGTGAAGTCGGTTTGTTATCGCTGGCATTATCGACTGTTGATAAGGTGGTCGTAAAATGGTAAATTACTGTATTAGGGGCGCGGAAACTGTACTGAGAAATATTGCTAATTTCATGAGTAATTTCTTATGTAAACTACTAAACTAGTGACTTAATGGGATGACCCCAATCACTAATATAATTTTTTTATAAATTATTAATTAAAGAAATAAATATTTTTTGTTTGCTTTTTTTGTTTTGTAGACATATTATCTTCAATCCTTCATTAGTAAAAATGTGCTACTATTATTGGAATTATAAATATGTTACAATGCTACTATTATTGGAATTATAATTACTTATAGTTTCCATTGAATATCTATTATTGCTCAATATTTTTTACATCAATGAAGATAGATGCTAGTGGCTTTAAGACCTTATAATTTGACACTTGAGCGTGAAGATGATGAGGACATAATGCGAGAGCATAACAAGTATATCCTCCGTATATCAGTCTAGAAGATGGGTATATTCTGAAAGGAGATTCTTGCTCAGCAGTGGTAGGTACAGTTCAGTGGTAAAAAACTCCCGCTCGGCCCGCAGGTCTCAAAGTGATGTCGGGAAATTTTCGAATCTACAAAACTGGTTCGAACCTCGATATAGATTCACTCAGTAGGCGCTGCACATCTTTTCCTTGTAGGCTGTAGGCATACATTAGGCTTAAAGTTACGCGGGGATTCACCCGATCGCTGTATTGTATGAACAAAAGATTAGTATGAATGCGTTGTAGTTACAACTTTTTTATTGTCTGGTATGAAAGGGTATGAGCCATAAAGTCTTGTACTTGTCATGTAAACCTTTGTACTCGTCATTATTTAATGAGTTTTTATTTTTAATGCAACTATAGGTATTACTTATGCGTAAAGACGTGGGAACTGGGGACCCACCGCGTTATTATCCCAAGAAAACTCCTACCATTATGTGATTAATGGAAAGGGGTCACGACCCTCAGTAATGAGGAATACGACGCAGAGGGAGAGATATTACTTAGTGAATGAACGTCTGCTTCTTTTCAAGATATTACTTATTCAACTAGTTTTTTATGTGGCAATATGCAACAAATACCTAATTCAGAGTTCTCAATAATTTGCGACGAAACATAGCCTTCGGTCCCGCAGGAATTTCAAGAAATCTGCCCTTATTCATATTTTTAATTCTTGCCGATGTCCAAGTAACAGCCTCGTTGGTCTAGTGGTTAGCATGTTCAACTGCGACCGACGAGGTTCCGGATTCGAATTCCGGGTCGGGTCATATTTAAGTATTGGGTTTTTCTGATAGAAATTCTCAGCCTGGAGTTAGGAAGTTTGGTGGTGTTTCATCCCCCGTGCCTCGGAGAGCACGTTAAGCCGCCGGTCCCAGTTATTAACACTATCGTGATAAAAGTCATTAAAGTCCGCCAACCCGCATTGGAGCAGCGTGGTGGATCTAAGCTCTAATTCCCTTTCTCTTATGAGAGTGGAGGCCTTTTCCCAACCATGGGACGTTAAAGAGCTGTAGTGGGGGTAGTAGTGTTGGATGCCCACGACTTGAGGATTCTGTTGTGCACCATCTCTAAAGTCAAAACTAATATGACACCTCTATTTATATTGCTATCCCTTTCATAATACTCCCTCCGGAACGGGGCAGCACTATTTTTAGAGCTGACATTATAGTTTAGTATCAAACTCAAAACTCAAAATCATATTTTTTTATTCAAATAAACTTATTTCAAGTGCTTTTGAATCGTCGAGTGAATCTACCACTGGTTCGGAATGATTCGAATTTAGAGATTAAATCAGAATTGGCCACAATCTGATATACAACAGAATCTTTTAAATAAAATTCTCGTGTCACAATGTTAGTTACCATACTCCGCCGAAACGGCTTGACAGAGTTTTATGAAATTTTATATGCATATTCAGTAGGTCTGAGAATCGGCTACCATCTATTTTTCACACCCCTAAAACACCTCAATCCACGCGGACGGAGTAGCGGGCATCAGCTAATATAATCCTAAAAACTGGTATATCTTTAATAGTGAATTCACTATTTTACGCTTACTGTTAAGAATAACAGGAGTTAACGATAAAACCTGAGGTCATTGATCTGTGTTAGATGTGTCAAAAGATCTTGTTTTGATTGTGTTTCTTTAGACTTTACCGTTGTCGCTTGTTAGTGGGAAATCACACTAGTGGCATAATTAAAAAAATTAAAAAACACGACTGCCCTGCCATAAAACGAACTAAAAACTTAAAAATCTAAATCTAGTTCAATTGGAATCTTATTCACATTTTTATTATATTTTTTTGTGAATCACTGGATAACTATAGTGTTATATATTTTTGGAATCTACTCATCATTTTCTAGATGATGATTAAGTATATAGTTAATCTTATTTTCGAATTTTTTTTCAACTTTAATGCGGGACCATGGTCACCCCAACAATTTTTTTTTAAATTTTACTAGCCTTTGTCACCAGAAATAAGTTATGGATTCTAACGATACCTCATTTATCAAAATCGGTTCAGGCGTATAGCGTATAGAAGTTATGGTAGAATATACAAACTCACATACATACATACATACATGAACCCTGAAAACAATATACTCCTTTTTTCAGGCAGTCGTGTAAAAAGATATGTATGTCGGATCACTCGGACTAAACCGCGTCATTAACTTTATACAGTGCGCGCACACTAGCGGGATAAGACAAATCATCGTTCCCCTCCGACGCAAATGTTTTGTCATTTGTCCCTGATGTATTTTTTTCATAATCATAATATTTATTTGCTGAATATTACTTAGGAAGTTCTTACAATAAAGTCATAGTATCGAGCCACAATCTAACAATCATGTCATGGTGTCCAAATTATCATAAAATTTAATTATTAATATTTACTTAATAAATTCAATAAAATTTACCGCTATAATTTATCTATAAAATATCATGGTGTGTTTTTTCTCATAAGTATTAGACTCGGGAATCCCCGAAACCGAATTCCCCGTAATATGTAAGTTTATACACAGTACTTAATTAAATACATCAAAAGATTGAGAACTGTTTAGAAACTTCTAAATTCTAACGGCGTTGTAATTGCAATCACTTATTAAGTTCACTCCTCAGCTCTATCGCTGTTGGTCATAATCTATTGCTACAGGAATAATTCTGAAAAATTCATGAGTTGCCGCGTTATTGAAGGACAAATGCGAGAAAAATAGCATTCTATCCAGCAGGAGCTGTTTGTTACCCGTGATAAAAAGTAGCCTTTATCGCTCGTTCAGTAGATTCAGAGATTACCCCCTACAACCTAAACTTTACCTCTTTATATTATTAGTATGAAGATGAAAATACTGCTTCCGGTAACATTTGAAATCGAATCACATAAAATATCCAGCGGGGGAATCCATTTTCCCACATTATGGCTAAGCGCGGTTTTACCTTACCATCCCGTGGCGTTACGTGGTAATTAATACAGCCTTTTGTTTCGTTACACTTTGGCTATGCCGCGCACGATCTTTTTGAAAAGGAAAATCCTTAAACCACGTTCACATTGAATTGGTACGACTTCTTAACAGCGATAAGACGCGATTCTTGTTGACGTTGTTCATTGATACTTAATACTGACAGAAACATCCAG
Organism: Erebia palarica; assembly: GCA_964035005.1. NCBI lineage: Eukaryota > Metazoa > Arthropoda > Insecta > Lepidoptera > Nymphalidae > Erebia > Erebia palarica. Next base: position 7,787,170 of record OZ035992.1, read on the forward strand.
ATAATTATGTGTATACGATATTATAATAATATATAACTAGCTGATGCCCGGGACCCCGTCCGCGTGGATTGAGGTGTTTTAGGGGTATAAAAAATAGATAGTAGCCGATTCTCAGACCTACTGAATATGCATATAAAATTTCATAAAAATCGGTCAAGCCGTTTCGGAGGAGTATGGTAACTAACATTGTGACACGAGAATTTTATATATAAGAAGAAAGATTAGCCCATTTCCGCAAATTATTGCGCTTTATTTTTATTATTTAATATTAATCGCGCGGAATAAAACCTATGGATATAATAATAAATTAAACCTCAAAAAAATAATGCAGCTGACTTTGTGAGTTCCCGTGCGTCTCTCTGCATCGTTATCTTTTATTTTGAGGATCGCGACCATTTTCATTACACAAGTAAAGGTAGGATTGTTAAAATAAGAAGTTTCATAAGATACGCCTGTATTGACCTATATTATGAAAAAACAAATTTAGTATTGAACATCAATGAATATTATAAAAGTTCATCAATATTATGTATGCCTGTCGGTTCGATAAAGTGTAAACGGTATTTATTGCAGTTGTAATATTAAGTAAATACCCTCGTAGCCTATATCTGTAGTTATGTTATTCATGTCACGAGCTGCTGTGAATTGGTTAAAGGCATAATTTGTGGTCTGCGCTGATCTATTTAAGAAGAGATTATCCATTATTGCATAGCTACTTATAGCGCTAGGTATTATTAGATACATGAACATACAAAATCATAGTCAATTTTCTTCTCTATTTACCAAGCTTCTTCCACATTCAAAGATCCACTCAAACGCACTCAAAAATTTTCATCTTAATCGGTCCAGCCGTTCTCGAGTTTTAGCGAGACAAATGATATATATATATATATATCATTTGCTAAACCATAGGCTTGCTAAACCATACTTAGCAAGGATTAATCTTCTTCTTATTTTATATCATATATATCTTATATATAGAGAGTTACATATTTGTTCCGTTTGCCGTGGAGACCCTTGGGCCGTGGAGTCTTAGTGCCAAAAATTTTTTGCGAGATATTTCACCGCGGTTAATTGCCTCATCTGGTGACAGAAGGGCTGGCTCATTTTTTGCGCAAAGGATCAGCCTGGCTGTCCAGCGCGGAAATGCAGCCAGCATTCTTGCCACCATTCCACGTGGGCATGATTTATATAGTAATTAGGTTAGGCTAGCTACCATTAAGTTCTATTGTATTATTTTCTTATATATATATATATATATCTTATACATCGTTTACCTCTTTAATTTACCGGAATAAAACGTAGTCTATATGTTCATTGAGGTCACTATAAGCTATATCTGTCACCGTAAGATTGTAAAAACCGTTAGATTATAATCTAACTCGCGAAATTCTAAATTGTTTTCAGGGTTCATGCATGTATGTATGTAAGTTTATATATTCCACCATAACTTCTATACGCCTGAACCGATTTTGATAAATGAGGTATCGTTAGAATCCCTAGCTTATTCCGGGTGACATAGGCTGGTAAAATTTAAAAAAAATTGATGGTGTGACCATTGTCCCGCATTAAAGACTAAAGTTGAAAAAAAAACGAAAATAAGATTAACTATATAATCATCATCTAGAAAATGACGAGTAGATCCCAAAAATATATAACTTATACTTCAATATCCAGCGATTCACAATGTGAATAAGATTCTAATTTAACTAGATAATTTAGATTCTTAACTTCTTATGTCGTTTTTTGGCAGGGCAGTCATGTTTTTAATTATGACTTGTTTCGGGTTGTGCCACACATGACTTCTGTTGTCCCGGCGCTTCTGACACCTGGACAGTTTAGCTCATTGCTGTTGGTAGTGGTGATTGGGGCGCCGGGGCAGCATACCCTTAAGCAAATGTGTGGCAGAACTGAAAAATAAATGTATTTTCTTCCTTCTTTTCTTTCAAATAGTTTGAATATCGAGGCCCCGATTTTATTTCAGCTTAGTAGATTTAGCACATAAGTGCTATATCTACTAAGCTGATTTTACAAACGATAAAATGCATTTATCGATTACAATAAATGCATTTTATCGTTTGTTTGTCTATCTCTATATACCTACCTACTTGATATTGAGTACTAATCCGTGACACAAATAATTTATAAGTGATGCGCAAATTAGGTATATTACCTACTCACAATTCTATAATCTTCACTTCAAAACTTCAAATATTCGATATAACTTCACACGTGTGTGATTGTGGTCAAGCGTAAGCCTAGAATTAATTAAAAAAAAGTTATACCTTGCATTATGGATGCAATGTACCGAATCCATACTTCCATACTAATATTATAAATGTGAATGTTTGTCTGCTACACTTTCAAGGGGCCATCTTTTCAACCGTATTTGAATTTGGTACAGGTATAGGTTGTATCCCTGTAAAGATCGCGGCAACTTTTTATCACAGAAAATTAAAGAGTTCCTGCGGGAATCAAAATACCTTAATCAAGTAAATCCAGGCGGACGAAATGGCGGGCATCATCTAGTTCCATATAAATGGTAGATTAACGTTGTACTGATCGATTTCGTAACCCGCCAACCCGCACTGGAGCAGCGTGGTGGGTCTAAGCTCTAATTCGCTCTCTCCTATGAGAGTGGAAGCCTGTGCCCAGCAGAGGGACGTTATTGGGCTGTAGTACTACTTGCTTGACGTGCTTAGACCCACCACGCTGCTCCAATGCGGGTTAGCGGGCTTTGACGACTATTATCATGTTAGTGATAATAACCGGGACCGACGTCTTAACGTGCTCTCCGAGGCACGGGGGTGGAACACCGCCAACATCCTAACTCCGGGCTAGTACTGAGAATTTCTAGTCAGAAAAACCCAATACTTAATTATGGCCCGACCCGGGACTGCAGTGGTGGATCGATTTCGTAAAAAAACACTCACTGGCCCTCAGAGTGCAGATCCGGCACCATGGAAGTTATACGTACCTTGGCAGGTAAACGTACTTAGCGAGTCCGAGAGCTAGCCGATCCCGCCAGGAGACAAAGGCGCCGGGGCGATGTCGTAAACCGGCCAATCCATCTAATAGACCCGATGTAAGGGACCTCGAGGTAATGAGCGGCTGGGGTGAGGGCTCCAGTCGTTCCATCGTCCATATATTAAGTGGCCTTGGAAAGACGGCTGCTTGCTGCGGCACAAGCAGCACAAGCAGCCATATCTCATAGCGAGTGCAGAGTAGTCTGGGGTGTGAGCACCGGGATGAGCCTAACGGGCATTACACAAGCGAGGCACCGATGCGTTCTTTATAGATCTCGGAGCCTCCCAATACGCAGAGGGTGGCCACCGAGGGGGTTTTAGTAGGTACAAATCCTACATAGCCCGACTTCTCCCCCAGAAGTTGGGTATCTTAGGAAAATTTCCCCCTCGAAAAAAAAAAGGTGAACGTACGTCCATCCAATAGACCCGATGTAAGGGACCTCGAGGTCACGAGCAGCTGGGGTGAGGGCTCCAGTCGTTCCATCGTCCATATATTAAGTGGCCTTGGGAAAATGGCTGCTTGCTGTGGCACAAGCAGCCATATCTCATAGCGAGTGCAGAGTAGTCCGGGGTGTGAGCACCGGGATGAGCCCAACGGGCATTGCACTAGGGCGATAATGCGTTCTTTATAGAGATTTCGGAGCCTCTCAATACGCAGAGGGTGACCACCGAGGGGGTTTTAGTAGGTACAAATCCTACATAACCCGACTTCTCCCCCAGAAGTGTTCAAATTTGTCCATATAATATATAAATTTATATTAGATAACTAGATCATGCCCACGAATTCGTCTACGTGGATATAGGTTTAAAATCTGGGGAACGCTTTGATTTTGAGATATAATAAAGGATGTCACTCTCCAGAGTCCAGCCCCTCAACTATACTCGTCCAAAAAAATCACATCGATTCGTTGCTCTGTTGCGGCGTGATGGAAGGACAAAGCAACAAAAAAACATTTTCGTATTTATGTTAGTATGAACATGAAGTATGATGATTCATGTGAGAGTGTGTCTAGATGAGAGATAGATAGATATATAGATAGATAGATAGATAGATAGATAGATCACAAAAGATAAAAATACATGGAAGCACACACACAGTCTAGCAGTCTAGGTGAACGAGTCTAGGTGAATGGTTCGGCCATAGTCCACCACTCAGGCCAAGCTGGCAGACATCATACACTTTTGAGAACATTATGAAGAGCTCTAGGGCATGCTCACGCTGTTTTCTTCACCGTTAACCACTTCTATACTTTTCCTGAATTCTGTGGTAGCTAAGTGGTAAAAGTAGAAAAAAACAAAGACTGCACTCCTTTTTTGTAACTCGGTTAAAAGTAACGCGCAATTTTAATGTAGAACATCTCTATCTAATCATTTTACAAAAACGATGTTGATTTTATTTACAGTTTCGCACTTCAAAATACATTTTATTGACGTGTGGGTAACCTCGCTCCAATTTCTGATTCATTAATTTTGATAAAATTTAAGTAAGAATGTTATGACAAAAGGCAACGTTTGTGACAACGCATGTCCGTCGATAGCTCGATAGGACCACAGTAAACAGATACAAATCTGTTTACTGTGATAGGACGTTGACTCAAGTCGGAAACTAGGTAACTACCTACCTGGAATTTTGAGACCTTCAAAGGTCTTTTTCGTTTCCTCCGTGCCTCGCAGTTATTATTAATAATATCTGGTAATTAAAAACAATCGTTAGAAGACCTAAGACTTGAAATTTGCCAAGTCTTAAATCCTTAAAAAAAACAAGCTTTTATAGTCCGCCATATTGAATTTAGTCTGACTTCATTTCATTCTCTAGGCTTGGGTTAGTTTATTGAGAAGTTTTAAATGAAAAAGAAATATTTTTGATACCTATTTTAGTTTATGCTCTATGTAACTTTTATGTAGTTAGCTCTACGCAAAAGCAAAAAAACAATGTGCTAGTGGGTCGAGCGTAGACTGGTACTAAAGGACTGCCACCATGTTGCCATTGTCAACTATTTTTGAAATCATTTTATGTGTGTAAAAATTATCACACTTCACACACCTTTGAGAATATTATTGAAAACCCCATTGATGTAGAATTTTAGTACCTGAGAACCCTCAGATAAATATGCAGATTCCCTCAAGCTTTAACGGTGAAGAAAAACTTCTTCACCGTTAAAGCAAGTGATTTTTAAATGCAGCTTACATTATAATACTTAAGAGTCCATGCTTAAAACTAAAAAAAATGCGCCAAAAGAAGTATAACATCAAAAAAAGTAGGTACTTTTTGGTAGCAAATAATAAATATCTTGAATATCGATATCAGTCCTCGCCCAACATGCAGTAAATGTATTTATTTTTATTTTGTTGGTCTAACTTCAGGGTGTCGAATTTGGGAGTCGACGTGCGCGCGCATCGTAAAAATTCACTCTGATGTTTTTCCCTAACGCGCCAAAAGAAGTATAACTTCAAAAATAAGTATTTCTTGCAATGCAAAAAGCTTTAAAAAAATTTAAACAGTTATTCTATAATTAGCTTCAATTAATCTCAAATAGCTTCAAATAAATAAGGAAATAAATTTTTATGTTGCTCTGTTTCTCGCCAATTCGCTTTCATGACTGAAAGAGAGTACGTAATAGCATATAATATAATTTTTATTATTATTAAGCTGGTACATGAAATAGGGCACAATGCTCGGTTGGCAGCCCTAACTAGGTTGTAAGTAGGTAAGTATATGTATTCCTATACCCACTAGGAACTTACTTTGCTTAAAAACTGCACTGGAATCAAACAATGCAGCTTTTAGCGGTTTGTGGTGGAAGATTTTAAGATCTCTCTAAAACTTAAACTTAGAGATGATTTTAAATTCACCCTTGCTAGAAAGGTATTTACTTAACACTAAGGCATTATAGTTTTTAATTACGAATGTAGTATATTTATATTTAAAACCTGTGTCTTCGTAACAAGAATGTCGCTGTTCGCGAGCATGTCGGTCACGCAAATCCACAAGTTTACCCCCTACCAAAAAGTGTTCAACGCGGCTAAAGAAGTTTTCACTTCAAAAATAAAATGATTTATTTATTTCACGTAGGACAACTTGCTTGTGTCACCTGATTGCTTGCTTAAGAGTCATAAGTCAAGACTCTACCATCGGTACGGAAAGCTGATTCTGGAGCTGACGATACGACGGCAACAGGCGCAGTACGGTCCGCATCATCCGCGGGTCTAGCCTCCATAGGGAAAACCTACTAAGTTTATGCCTATCAAGTTTCTAAGCCCGCTAGGAACTATTAAGTACCTATCCATGATATGAAAGTATGTACCTGCTACAGGCATTTTTAAATAAGAAGACCCTAGCAGACTTGCCCGCGACTTCGTCCGCTTTTAGTTTTTAAATTCCCACGGGAACTCCCTAATTTTTCGGGATAATATATATATTATCCCGAAAAATGCCTGCCTATGCCTATGCCTGCTGTGCCTATGACACTCACAAATAATGTGGCTTTCTATCGATACCTGAATTTTCAAAAAAGATTCAGTGGATCCAGAGATTACCCCCTACAACGTCACAAACTCACAAACTTTACCTCTTTACAATATTAGTACAAGTATAGAAGTATAGATAACGTGTTACCTTTTTCCGCTATGCGCAATTCTTTTAAGTATTGGAAGGAAGATTTATTTAAATGGTGCATGCAGTTAAAATAGCATCATGCAATTATACACGAGTTTTACTTTGAGAATTGGTTGTACTATTTCCAACGACTTCATGTATGGTAGCGTGGCCGAGCGGTCTAAGGCGCTGGTTTAAGGCACCAGTCTCTTCGGAGGCGTGGGTTCGAATCCCACCGCTGCCAAATATTTTTGGTGTTTTTTTAACTTTTTGTTTTAATTTAGAAAAGAGTAATAATAATAATGTTTATTTCAACATTTTGTTACCAAACATTTCAAAATAATTATTGAGTTAAGTATTTATTTGCATTAACTATGAATATTTTTTTTCTCCTACATAATTTACTACCGCAAACATGTTCTATTATCACAATGAATTTAATAACCGAATTATTGAGTAAATAGAAATACATTTATTCCGACTGCCTTTATGAACGCACTTTAGTAGAAATTACCGTAAAAACTATAAATTATTTAGTATTAAAACTATGTAAATAAGCATGAATAAGTTATTACGGATTGTAGATACTTAGTAGGTAAGGTAAGCTGTTTAAAACTCCACACGTGGAGTTAGATTATAATCTAACGGTTTTTACAATCTTACGGTGACATTGCTATCCCTTTATTAATACTCCCTGGCGGAAAGGGGTAAAACTAGATTTAGAGATAAATTCAATGTTGTACCTAGTAAACTAACTAGGTAGGTACTTATGTCCCACGCACACTCTGATATTCCTATCTTAGATAGGTACTGTTTTAAGTAGCTAACTACCTATCTTTTTCATTAGTCTAAGACTAAAGACTAAAGTATTATTAACGATCGTGATATTATTATGTCCCAAGGCTTTTATGAAAGTTGTAATCTTTTGGTACTGTTGTTTACAAACAAAATATTGTGTGCGTCACTTTAACTTAATCAACTACAGCGCATTACCGTGTCACTGCTGTGCACAGGAATTACAGAAAATGTTGAGCAAAGATACTTAAATATCAATGTGTCAAATCCATTAAAATTTCTTCATAATATAAAGTCGATTGTTATCAAAAATCGAATCAGTACATTAGAACATCATTGAATCGAGGCCAATAGCTAAATAAATGGTTGGACAAAATATAGAGCTTAGACCCACCACGCTGCTCCTGATACTTTTAGAGTTAACTCAAAATATTCTCTTTGTATAAATAAATAAAAAAATTAACACGTTTAAGTACGTTATCGGTTAGCCATAACCGTAATGAGATCGATAACAGCATTTGTTACGGAATATATTATGAGCGAATTAAACATAATATAAATAATGAGAAAAATGTGTTAAAATATTTAGTTACAAATCAAGGATTTTAGGTTTTCTAAATCATATTAAATTGTATCAACAACTCGCCACATTTGAAAATATTTAAAAATTCGAATTAAACCATGTTTTGAAAAAAAATTTAAATTAAAAGAAATGAATTACTTATACATGTTGCTAACGCTCAGAGTATTTTATAAATACAAATAAAATACCAAAGTTGCATACCAGACTAAATAAAAACCTGGTAGTTGCATCACACAAGGTAGAAAAAAGGTGAAAAGCCGAAAAATGCCTACCATCTATTTTCAAAAATCAAAATCACCATTGGTTTATACACCCGATAGCAAGACTTTTATTCCATCAATTTGGAAAATGGAAAAGTCGTTTCACCCGAAGGAAATTTTCAATTTCACCGTGTTGAAAAATGATATAACCACGTGGTTACGATATTTCGTTTGTATTTTCGAAATCCAATATAACCTAGAGTGCACTAATTCTACACACGACATCCACTAATCGAAGCACATTTGAGGCATTCCATGACAAAAAACGCACTAAAATCGCACTAAAAACCCAGAATCTACGGCAATCACTATCCACTGAAACTCACCATTACATAGCTGATTAAATTATTTCACTTCGCCCGCTTTGTTCGAGAGCTGACGTAAAACTGAATTTTCGAGTTCTAGTATTCGATTTTTCGAAAACAGCTAAGTCCAATTTAGCGCGACCCCTACAACTTAACCCATTTTATATTGCTCTCGAACAATCATAAAGTTCTTATTACAATGGTCCAGTTTGTAACAAAAGGTCACTGTTTTTTTAGAAGCTTAAATATTTTATGGCCGCGTATTGTTTCATAATATTCGTTTCATTGATAGAAATTAAATTAGTTCAGTATTTTGCTTGGCATTCGGTCGCCATTTTTACGTGGAGGCATTTCAGAGCGCATGCGTCAGCCGAAGGGCAAGAGTGAACGGAAAATTATGTGACAAGGACCCTACACCCTTGAAAATTGCAAGGTTCACACTTTTAATTTTAGAATTATTATTAACTAGCTGATGCCCACGACTTCGTCCACGTGGAATTCGGGAATTAATGTTCTTCAAATCGAGTTTCCGGGATAAAAGGAAGCCTATGTCACTCTCCAGGTTAAATTACATTATCCAAGCAAAATTTCTCCGCTGCGGTGTGATTGAAAGACAAACCAACAATCAGATTTTTTAGGAATTTGGAGTTTTTAGGAGTTTTTCATGGCACCGTCTTTGTCATCGCAGTAATAATGTCCTCCCGAGCGATTTTCGGCCACGGCGGCCAGTCTCCAGGGAGCTTAGTATCGTATGGGCGCATACACAGGTGTACTCTCTGTTCCTTTATTCTCATAGCCCGATGTGACGGGAAATGCGACATGACCGGAGAGAGATCAGGCGCAGGACCTTTACGTGAACAACGAAGCACGAAGGTAAAACACCGCCAACTTCCTAACTCCGGGCTAGATCTGAGAATTTCTTGTCAGAAAAACCCAATTATTTACCAACAGGCCATTTATTTATACGGAGCTGCACAGACCTGCGCGACATGTCGTAAAGTGTTTCTCAAACGACACGGGCATTTTCGGGCAATAGTTGAGGACCTGGAGAGTGACATAGGTTACATTTTATCCCTGTAAATTAATGAGTTCCTGCAGAAATCAAAAAAGCTTTACCGAAGTCGACAGTCTTTCAGTCAGACTTTACAGAAGACGAAGTCACGGGCATCAGCTAGTAAGTTATAATTATTATCTTGGTTTCAGTAAGATAGGTAAAGAAAGAATAGAATTTTTAGATAACTCTAACTCTTTGGGTGTGTCTAAATTAGGCATCTCAAGAAAATAAAAGATTGTAGGTACGTTCTTATGGACGATGCAGATTGGCTGGAAAAAAATGACTCAAAATAACGATCTTACACTAAAAACTTAGGAAGATATCTAGGTGATAGAGTAAAAACCTAAATTACTTTAGTTGAATTTGAAGGCTAGACAAATTTTTACAATACGTCTTTCTTACTTGCGACTTTAGAATTACTTGCAAGTAAAACATTAAAAAATTAATCGATTGTAACTTAAAACATTGTTTTTTTAATGTTTAGGTACGTAAATAGACTGATAAATAATTTAAACATTTAATTTAAGTAGTTTGTACCTAAATACGATCCTTCTAATAATTTGCACCCATTTAACTTAGTAAAAGAAAAAACTTAAATAGTTAAACAAATGTAAAGTCACAAGGTACAGAAACAGTTTATAGGTAGGTATCCTGGGGAAGGCTACTTTTAATCCCGGAAATGAAATGAATTCCCTCAGGTTTTCTAAAAACTTAAATCACGCGGGCGAAATCGTGGGAATTGTCTAGTTAAACTTATAACTAATTTGTAGCGACTGTCTCTTAGTCTGGTCTATTATTTTATGACGATAATCAAGCGATGATTTAAAAAATGCTGAGTCATAATTTCAAACGTAACAGCTTGCAATAACAGTCATTATATTTTAATGAAACACAGTTTTCAGTTATGTGATCAAAACCGCGGACCTTCGCACATAAAAGTGCCTTTCGTTTTGATTTACGCAAGCAGATCGGTAGAACACAACTAGGTCAAGATTCATAAATGGGCACATTGTTACTACGGCAAATTAAGTATTCCTTTTTTTAAAACAGTGACCTTACCTAATAATAGTAGAAATAGTATCTATCACACAAATATTTGAATTCATGAGATAGTATCTATCACACAAATATTTGAATTCATACCCACATAAATACTTAATTAATAATATTATTTTTATGGAAATCTGGGAAACTATTTATTACCTTACATATTTTAATAGGTATATCTAAGACGATCTTTGATGGTTGTTTTCAACTTGGCTAACTAACTCCAGTTAAGCTCCAGTTAGCCAAGATCAAAGAGCATAAAGAACCAGGGGTAGAGGTACAACTCCATACAACGGGTACCATAGTTCTAAAATAAATTCTAGATGGCGTTACTTGTCTCGAATAAGTATAAATTTTGTTTAAATCAACCGAAACTCAATGAAAACATGTATTTTGTTGTTTTACTTTATTTTACCTATTTATTTATTAAGTTTAATTAACTATTAAATGTAAAATTTTCATAAAATCCGATAGCAAAAAGTTTATTTCAAAGCTTTCGTTTTAACGCCATCTAGAGCTAAGCAGAAGAACTACAGGGTATCAGCGATGATAAGCAGATTTTTGAATGGTTTTTGCTTAAGTATGGAGTTGTACCTCTACCCCTGGTTCTTTATGCTCTTTGCCAAGATGCAAAAAGAATTGGTAGAGAACGAGCGCGAATGATAGGTAGAGATAGATGGAGAAATATTAGATAAGACCGGGCCCTTAAACGGCTATAGCGCCAATGGCGATGATGAGTATCTAAAGCGTGGCTACAAAGTTTGTAACCTCGTATTTGATACTTAACCAAATGAGATTGAAACTTAATTAGAATTGGGGCGTATTGGCGATTGAGCACGAAGTTCGTGCCACGAACAAAGAAATTTGCGAAAAAAAAAGAAAAACTGCGACTAAAACAATTTGTCAAAAATTACTGCTACCGACATCTAGCGATGAGTAGAAAAAGTATAGCTAAAATAATCAGTATCTATTGGGAAGTAGTAAAATTACAGAATACAAATCTCAGATCAGCGCCATCTATGTTTATGTACAGACACTAACTGTATGATATGCTGCGATTAGAAACCATAAACAAAACGATAATAGATGTCACTACTTTTAAATTTCATCTTGGATGGCCATTCATCCATCAGCCTGTATGCATCCACAGCTAGACCACAGACATACAAACCAGAGCTAGACATAGGCCTTTTCGAGAGCGCGTCACGAAACACGGTCCTCCGCCTTCCTCATCCACTCGTTTTTCGCCACCTTACCAACAAGAATTAGAGCCTATGTTACTCGTTGATATAGTAGCTTTCATGTAAAGGATTTTTAAAATCGGTTACGTAGTTTTTGAGTTTATCCATTACAAACAAACAATTCATTTTCTCTTTATAATATTAAATAATTTAGATAGAAGTTTTTATTTGCTATCGATTCCTTTAATTTTAATACTGTCTAATAAGGTTTAATCTCAACTCTACGATACTAAGCTTTGATCTATGAAAAAGGGGCAAGACAAGATGAAGGCGACAAAAGAGAAAAAGCCCGGAGCCGTAAAGTCGTAAAAAATATCTCAGCAGTCAGCTGTTACTGTCATTGTCAACTGCCAAATGTCAAACAAGTCAACGTATAAAGTGTCAAATGCGCGCGTAACGGTTTCAGGTTTTTATAATTTTTCAAAAAATCCGAATGGGTAACTTATACGATAAACGTATTTAATTTTATACAAAATCAATTAAACATGGACTTGAAACAAGGACAAAGTAAACCACAAAACCGTACGTATTATATAAACAAAAGTTTGCTTTTAAAACAATCCCCCGATCTATTTACTTACTAAAATTGTTTCCTTTAATTCAGGCTTTTTGAAGCTATCTCTAAAGAAGAATAGAGTGAAAACAAACTATGAACCGAAGAAACTAAACCGCAGTTCGGATATTATGATTATTGATGAATCATTCGACAAATTGATCTCAGAATACCAAAAGACCGTAAGCTTATTTATACCTTTCTAATCTCTCAATTTAAAATCATCATAGGTTGGTAGGACCTTAAAACTCCCAAGTTTTTAAGCTCCAAAGTCTCTCTGTGTACATCAAATAATAATTATTATTCTAATTAATTACCTTCTGAATTCAATAAACTATAACCAAATACAAAATTACTATTCTAAACCACTAGTGGTTTTCACACCAGATGTTCACTTATCAGCAGTTAAAGTTGCCAATATGCATGTTAGAGCTCATTAAGCATGCCGGCGATATCGCGCAATAGTCTTAAACTACTTTTAGCGACGAATCAGTTTGCATCACAAAGTGCAGTGTGTGGCCAGTGGTCCCCCTTTGCGCTGTGAATCGTCGCTGTAAGTCGCGCGATATTGCTGGCATGCTGTATGAGTACCCTTAAACTACCTTGTTATATTTGGATATTCAATATTGCAGGTTCCATCCAAACCAAAAATATATTCACCTATTGTTATCAATGACTCGCTGAACACAACTGAAGATGATGTTATGACAAATAAAGAACCAAGTAAATGTGGTGATGTAAGTATTAATATGTAATCCATATCCATATTCATACTAATATATAATATTATAAATGCGAAAGTGTGCCTGTCTGCTTCACTTTCACGGTCCATCTATTCAACCACTTGATTCAATTTGCTATAGCCTTAGGTTACATCCCGCGGAAGGAAATAGCCTACTTTATATCCCAGAAAATTAAGAAGTTCCCCCAGGAATCTAAAATCTTAATCCACGCAGACAAAGTTGCAGGAACCATCTAGTCTTTTTATGTTTGGATTTAGGTTTTATAAAAACCCCATGGGAACTCTTTGATTTTCTGAAATAAAAAAAAATTATTAAGATAAAGTATACGGGCTGTGAAAAGTCCTAGGCCTAGTTCTGAAAGCAGGCTTGGTTTGTCAATAAAGTTTAAAACTATGTCATTCAGATATTGTACCAAAAGAATAGATGCAAGTTATTAGAATAAATTTGATTTATTAAAGTACTAGCTGATGCCAGCGCCTTTGTCTGCATGGATTGAGGTTTTTGGTTCTCGCGGGAACTCTTTCCGAAATAAAAAGTATGAGTGTATGTACAATCTATCTCTGTGCCAAATTTCCAAATTCAAAATTTTCAAACCAGGTCCGTTCAGCAGTTCTGGCATGATTGAGTAAGTCTTACTAATAATATAATTGGGAAAGTTTGGATGGATGTTTGTTACTCAATCACGACCCAAGGGCTGAATGGATCTGGCTGAAATTTGCCACAGAGATAGATTATAGTCTGGAATAGCACATAGGCCAAAAACCTCAAACCACGCAGACTAAGTCGCGGGCATTCGCTAGTAATATTATAAATGCGAAAGTTGGGATTGATAGATTCATTAAAATGTAACTTTATTACTGGCTCAATTTAAAAGATTATTTCATCTAGGTGTCTATGTCCTCGATAAAAGATTTAACATCACCTATCAATAATACAAACAATAGACCCAGTATAGGAGGTTGGTCGCCTGGCCAGAATATACTATGTGCCACTCCAAGAACCAAACCCGTACCAACCACTCCAAAAGATGAAGCCAACGAATCATTAGAACAATGCTCCATAAAAAAGATACAACAATCACATCATAAACTGTTAAGCGATCTATATGGAGAAACATGGAAATCCATTCCGTCATTACTCAAATCTCTTCGACGGAATCATGACAACTTTAACGGAATATCCAAAAAGTTGCACTTTGAAGATGATGAAAGTGATAAGGAGAATATTAGACATGTTTTGAAACAAAATAAGGAGTTGTACTTGACTGGGTCTGATTTGAAAAATAAAAAAGGTACTGTGATTTTTCTTTAAAACAACTAAATAACACACAAAAAGTCCAATATAAAAACTTTCTGTCTGTCGAATATATTCCTTTCAATTTGGTCATTACATTGCTGAATTAATTAGTATTTTTTATCTGCTTTGTCTTAGAATTTTGCATCTCAAATGTCTATAACATCAGGAAAAATTGAATACGGTTGAAATGACAAACAAAACTACATCAAAAAAAATTTGATGTATTGTTTTGGTAGCAATAATAAATAATAATAAATCATAATTTTAATACCAAGAATTCCAATAATGATATTATTGCTAAAACATAATAATCATGAAAATATTAACTGTTCATATGGGGTATTATATGGTGATGGTATTTTTAACGGGAGTAACTATAATTACTAGCATTTAAAATAAGTGTAGTCAAGTTTAATTTTTCTTATTTTAAGGTGACTTTAAGGTTTAAGGTTTCTTATTTTATTTTAAGGTGACTTCAGTGACATTGAAAGGAAATCCAAAAAGAAGTTGTACACTGAAAAAGTTCCCAGTACACCAGAACCGCCAAAACCGAAACCTATAAAATTCAACAAGGACCTAAAACCTACAAGCACGCCTGAATTGCCTAAACAAAAATCGATAAACGTCAATAGGGATTTGAAAACAACGACAAAGAAACGAAAAGATATGACTGTAACGGAATTAGTGAGATCTATGCAGAATGATGTAGATAGTTTAACGAGGAAAGTTCAAAGTGTTACAGTCACAGCTAAGACTGATGATGTTAAAAGGCTTAGTTTCATTGGATCGTTGGCTGGTATTTATGGTTTTACCTGTATTTAATGCAAATTACTTACATAATGTTGACTCAAGTCAGAAGTGTTTGTCTGACCTTATCATTGCCATCCGCGAAATCCACGAAATTGGGGACAAAAATAGCGTCAATCCCGGAGACTTTAGAAGTGAAACTTCTTTAGAATATTTGTGATTTGAAAATTCAACGAAATGAAAAAATGGAACGAAAAAGAGACAAACATAGATTTAGCCTGCGAGAGAATGAGATAGAATACAAGTTATATTTGTCTCATTCTCTCATAGGCCTACTTTACGTTTACTTTACTGAAGTTTCACTGCTGCCGTGTGAGAATTGCACTCTCACACTTTTTTTTATCTACGAAAATCCACGCAGATGAAGTCGCAGGCATCATCTTTCTTCAACATTATGATTTGGTGATTGTTTTTTTTTTTTGATCCAAATCAAGTGACAATGGTTTTTATTTTTTTTAGACAATGTCCCATCCTGGCGTTGTCACCCCGAAGCATTACAGTTCCACGACAACTACAAAACACTAAAAGAGCAGCTGTCGAGACGTCTTTACGTCGAGTTTAATAAGGTGGTCTTTGATGACGCGATGGACGCCGATATGTGTATCATTTGGGATACTAAACTTAGGAGCACGGCTGGGTAAGTACTAACGTAATGGCGCGTTCTACGATGCGAATTCGAGGCTATTTATGCCCCATATTATTATTGCTATGCAAAATAAAATACTTTATAAAAGAACAGCTGTCGAGATGTCTTTACGTCGAGTTCAATAAGGTGGTCTTGGATGACGCGATGGACGTCGATATGTGTAATGTGTATCATATGAGATTCTAAACTCAGAAAGCACGGCTGGGTAAGTACTAACGCAATGGCGCTTTCTACGGTGCGAATACGAGGTTATTTATGCCCCATATTATTTATGCTACGCAAAATAAAATACTTTATAAAAGAACAGCTGTCGAGACGTATTTACGTCGAGTTCATTACGGTGGTCTTTAATGACGCGATGGACGCCGATATGTGTAATGTGTATCATATGAGATTCTAAACTCAGGAGCACGGTTGGGTAAGTACTAACGTAATGGCGCTTTCTACGGCGCGAATACGAGGTTATTTATGCCCCATATTATTTATACTACACAAAATAAAATACTTTATAAAAGAACGGCTGTCGAGACGTTTTTAAGTCGAGTTCATTACGGTGGTCTTTAATGACGCGATGGACGCCGACATGTGCATCATATGGGAAACTAAACTTAGGAGCACTATGTAATAGTAATTAAAAAAACAAGTAGTTTATACCCCAGAAGTGGCTTTAAGATTGTAAGGCTTGTAATGTTTAAGAACCATACTTTTTATGGCGTGAATATTAAGGTTTACATAATACGAGGTTGTTTATGCCCTGTATTACTAATGCTACCTAAGATCAAACACTATAAAAGTGCAGTTGTTAAGCCGTCTGTAGTCTGTACGTCGACTTTAAATAAGGTGGACTTGATGACACAATGGACGCCAATATGTGTGTGGGATGCTAAACTTAGGAGCGCGGCTGGGTAAGTACATAATATGTATATTTCATTTAATTTGAATTGGGTCTATAAATTATTGTCTGCTTCGTGTTTGAGCAATTTTTACTGTTTACTAATCATTCGTTTTACGAGGCGAATATTTAGATGTAAAGCAATACGAGGTTGTTTAAGCCCTGTATTATTTATAGTATAATAAAAAGGTACGCGCCGAATTGAAAACCTCCTGCTATTTTGGAATAAATTACAGCAATTGTTACAGAAGCTGTCAAAGTGATAATAAAGCCGTCGGTCTCCGAGGCATGAGGAACACCACCGACTTCCTAACTCCGGGCTAGTACTGAGAAGTAAGAATTTGTAGTAAGAAAATCCCAACATTTAGGCCCGACCCGGGACCTCGTCAGACTTACACTAGCGGCACGCTATGATGGCCGGTTTGACACATTACAATAGTGATGTGGAATGTCAATTTATTCTCGAACAAAAAACAATTAAGTTTTGTTTTTGTACCTGATTAAATAGGTTTAATAAAACAAAAATGTATATGTTTATTTAATTTATTTGAACGAACTGAATATTTGAACGAAAATGAATATACATACTTTATATGCACACAAGAAACATATGAATACAAAAGATACCAAAAAAGGTGCCACAAAAGGCCATAATTAATCAGATTCGTCCATACTACTATTTTCACTGTCGTCACTGCTATCATCACATACATTAATAATTATATGTTCGTTTTCTATAATATTATCTATTAGAGGTTTGTCCACATAGTGAAAATTGTTCATATTCACAAGTACATTCACCCCTTAAATGGTGCAAACTGATTTTTCTACACTTGTATACATTTAAGAAATCAATTTAATAAATAAATTTTGAGTCCTAAACCTAAAACTACATTCGATAAAATTTATGAATCTCTGCACATCACTATCGTCAATAAAGTAATACAATTATTTCCTTCAAAGTCGTTATCAATTAATACGGAACTTCATGAGAAACTACATTCGATAAAATTTATGAATCTCTGCACATCACTATCGTCAATAAAGTAATACAATTATTTCCTTCAAAGTCGTTATCAATTAATACGGAACTTCATGAGCGGACAAACGTCAAACCGGCCATCATAGCGTGCCGCTAGTTTAGTCAAAAATGCCAACCACTAGACAACCTATGAACTTGGAACTGTCTCGCTCATGTCCTAGATATCACAGATTAAACAAGGATTTTTAAACTGTGGTTTTGAGCGCTCGTCGCATGTCACTTCACTAGTCAGCTGTCAATGTCATTTTCATCATTAACTTGTGAGTTGTCAAAATCATATGTTACTTGTCTCTGGTCAAAATGTAATAATGTATTTTGTTTGTTGCCGCGTTTTCTAATATTTAATTATTGTAAAAATTAAAATGCCATTCCACAAACGAAAACAGTTTCCAAGGTGTATAAATTGTGGGCTCAAATTGTATCGCAATAGTCATATTGTGTTAGATACCGTAGATGGGACTTTAAAAAAAGTTTTGAGGCCCTGGATATCACCTGCGCAGGTACCTGAGCCAAGTTTTTTACGTTTGCACATTAATTATCCGTAAAAACATAGAATAACACTTTCCACGATATTGACACATCTTAGCCCTGAAAATATTTTGATTCAAGCATCCATACTAATATTATAAATGCGAAAGTGTCTGTCTGTCTGCTAATCTTTCACAGCCCGCCTGTTCCACCGATTTTAATGAAATTTAGTGCAGGAATAGGTTGTATCCCGGGAAGGACATAGGCTCCTTTTTATCACGGAAAATTAAGGAGTTCCTGTGGGAATTGAAAAAACTTATTCCAAACTTATGCTGAAATCTATAGAGCATACTTTGTCTTGGCTCAGACTTTCTTAGAGTTAAAACGAGATGAACTTATGTGAGTAACATAAATCTGTCTCGTTTTAAAGTCAAAGTTCCCTCTATAGATCTCACACTTAGACCAAAATCTTTGTATTTTGCTCAAAACTTGCCATTTTCATGTAGGTAGGATGGGAAAATCCTTATTCCTCATCTGACTTCAAATTGGATAATGTCAGACTCCTACCAGCTTAAAAAACCCCTCTTAGCTACCATTACTGCTGCAGCCTTCCTCATCTCTGGCAAAAATTAGCTTTATACTTTAAAACGTTTTATTTTGCAGATATCTGTTGGTGATGCTGTATGTATGGAGTGTTACAAATTACTCCATTTTTCTTCACCGTTAGATAAACCATCACAAGGGCACCATTGTGTTTGCTTTGGCTGTGGGCGATCTTTGAATCGATCGAAGAAAGATTCCACTGTCCTTGTAGGTCGACCTGAATTAGACATTATTAAAGAGTGGACACTTCCACATCTGGTAAGTAAATATCATGTAGTCTAGTTTCCATTTAGTATAGAAGAAGACTTAGAAGTGAGTGACTGAGGATGATTGTATTATTTTTATTGCGATAGCACCTACTATTTTTACATTCATACCTAACTTATGATTTTCAGGTTGACAAAATAGAGAAAGTATGTTACCCTTGCTTTAATGATGCTAAGAGAATAGCGGAAAATCGGGGCCTATATCCCACAGATACTGAAGCGAAAAATGAATGTATAGTTTATCCTGAATTACTAGAAATGGAAAAGGAAAATATTGCAAGAAATACCTCCCAAAAATCCTCTTCAAATGCTTCCAATATGGGCAAGAAAGTGAAAGTTGAATATATTGGGCCATTGATATCACAGACAAAAAATCCTCGTATCGCAATGTCTTCCTCTAGAAAACCCTTGTCAAATTATCAAAATGCAGATAAAAATGTGTCTAGCTCAGGAAATATGTCACAAGAATTGAAAGATGAACATTTAGATCCACCAATACCACAAACTGAAAATGAACCTGCAGTTGCAATTAGCTCGCAAGCAATTCCCTCAAAAGAATCCAAGTCAAGTTCTTTGAATCCTGAAGTAAAAAAGAAATATGCAGCTTATCCATCAGCACCTCAGACTGAGGATTCCACAGTTTCAAGAATAATATCTAAACGATACAAAAGAGTTGCGGATACATTTATTCATAAAAATTTATGTATATTCACAAATTGTTTGAATGAAAACTGTGTAAAGGTTCCCACGTATCTAAAAAAGATTGTGTTACTACACTGCCAAGTCTATATACCATTGGGTGCACAAGTATGCAAGTATCATTTGAAACTTGGGGCCTGGGGGGATTTGGATGCACCATACAGTGATTTTACTGGTCCACAAATCGACGACATGTTTAGTATAATGTCAAGTGTGGATGATTTTAAAATGTAATTAGTAATAATTCTTTTTATGCATTATTGGATCTCATATCTATTTTATTTTCTTTTAGATTCATAATAAGTTCAACATAAAGACTGCTTATCAATAATAATAACAATAGAGATGATGCCAAAAATAAAATATTCATTCTTACTGATTTTATTAAATAGTTATAGGTCTATTACACTGCACTTTTTACAAGGGACTATTATAAGGGTGGGCGTGGCCGCTATTTAGAGCGACCCTTATTACACAGCAATAAGGACCAAATTAGGGACCCTTAGTCCCTAATTCTTATTACACTACACTGACTCGAGTGTAAGGGTCCCTGTGAAAAGTGCAGTGTAATAGGCCTATTAATATTTGTGAATATTATTTTTCCATTGTTTTATTTTATTTTTGACGAAGCATAATTATTTTTTGTTTTAATTTTTATTTTTAACTAAATGATTTTTAAGATTTTTTAGATGTACAGCAATTGTCCAGCAGCTAGATATGGCAAGATAAAAAGTAAAAACAACTATTTCTGGAGCTAATTTGGTCATTGATAATAATGTTTTTCCATTGTTTAATTGTTTTTTAAAACTATTTTGATGTACAGTAACTGTAGTACATTTTTGCTATTGTTTAATCTTGATTTTTGAGCAAGCATATTTTTTTACTGCTTTGATTTCATAAAACAATAAATTGTGTTGATTTAAAGGCATTTATTGGCATATTTTTCGCATAATTTTGTATCTGCTGTATATTATTAGGCTATTTTGATATCTGGTTTGATAGTTATATTAGGCCAGATACTGTATAATATAATATGTTTCTTGATTCTTCTTTGTTAACATTGAGGTGATTTATGGCTTCTTTAATAATTTAAGATACACTCAAAAATGTATACTCGTGTTGTACTATGCGGGAGGTCTCTTGGGAGCATACTTCCTAAAACAGTTTATAATTTATTATTTGTATGATTAAATGTGACAAGTCTTTTTATTTATTTTATTATGATTAAAAATAAAAGTAATTACAGTAAATAATAGTTTTATTAATCCCTTATCACATACAGGAATCTTAAAATGGGCATGATAATATATTAAGGTAAGTTTTGACCCTTTTGATTTAAGATTTGCTTGTTTTTGAGATTTTAATAGTCAACTCATCACGGAACCACTCCGCACGGCTTTCCTTTCAGATCGAGAAGGCTTAAGGCCACTGTCCTACATGCTGACTAAGTGGGGATTGTCAGACTTTAAGAACATTATAGACGTTTGACTTGGACCCCACTGAACTGAGGGCATACATGATGTCACCAATAATGCCTAAATTTTAGGGAACATCTAACTCCTTACTTGAGGGACGAATTGCCTAGTTGCGACAACGCATATCGGTCGATTGCGATTGTTAAGCAACGTAGATCCAAGTCGGTAACTGGATAGGTGACCGAATTTGGCCTTTTCGTTATCACCGTGCCTCGGAGAGTACGTCAGTCGAGTCTTAGGCGGAAGAACCTAGGAACCCACCGCATTATTATTCCAAGAAAACCCATGCCATTCTGTGGTTAATGGAACGGAGTCACGACCCTCTTCAATGGGGAATATGACGCAGAGATAGAGAGAGAGAACTTACGAGCTTAAAACAGAGAACTTATGGATCTCAATGAATAGGTTATACATAGTTATAGAGGTTTTTGTGTTGGTCTTTGAAGTGAAACTTCTTTAGAATCTCGATTTGAAAATTCAATGAAACGATAAAGAGACTAACATATATGTAGAATGAGATAGAATACATATTATATTTATCTCATTCTCTCTACTTTTCTGAAGTTTTACTTCTGCCGCGTGTGAATTGCACACACACTTTTTTTAAATTTAATTTAATCCTATTACAGCACAACAACGAATCGTCTTATAAAAACCTCGAAAGGCGATCGCATCAGAACTTCTAGTATAAAGCTTTCCGTTAAAGTGGTAGACGCAGCGCAGCGGTTACGTGACACATTGATACACGAGATGTGCCACGCGGCCACTTGGCTCATAGACGGAGAGCTGAGAGCGGGACACGGCCCTGTTTGGAAGAAATGGTGAGGTTTACACTTATTATACGACTGCCTGAAATAGGAGTATATTGTTTTCAGGGTTCATGTATGTATGTATGTGAGTTTGTATATTCCACCATAACTTCTATACGCCTGAACCGATTTTGATAAATGAGATATCGTTCGAATCCCTAGCTTATTCCGGGTGACATAGGCTAGTAAAATTTAAAAAAAAATTATGGGGTGACCATGGTCCCGCATTAAAGACTAAAGTTGAAAAAATAAACTCCAAAATAAGATTAACTATATAATCATAATCTAGAAAATGATGACTAGATTACAAAAATATTTAACACTATAGTCCAGTATAGTATATATCCAGTGATTCACAAAAAAATATTATTTAATAAAAATGTGAATAAGATTCTAATTTAACTAGATTAATTTCGATTTTTAACTATTCAGTTCGTTTTTTGGCAGGGCAGTCTTTTGTTTTTTAATTATGACTTGTAAAGATAAATTTACATAGGTTATAAGGCGCGCAGTAAACATGTTGGTTTATTGCGCGTCTTTCCTGGATCTGAGTCGCGCATTTGATCTTGTTAATTATATTATTACCTTAAAAAAATGCGGGCTTCAAACGTCCAAAGCAACGACCTCAAATAGACGGGCCCTGTCAAACAAAGCCATCTAGTCTGAAAAGCGGGACAGCGCTATGGCGGGGACAAAGACAGACTCATACAGGTGTGGAGCGCTCTCTACAGGTCGGACGCCCAATTTTTTCTACAAAAGTGCTCATCTAATGCTGCCACCTAGGGCTGCTGCTGATTCTGTAGTGCAAAATCTCTAAACTAAACTACTGACAGCATTAAAAATATTGCCAACCCTTTCATAATATTCCTTGCGGCAAGGGACTATTTTAACTTAATTTGAAGCTGTCACTTCTGCCTTGTGTGAATTGCACACAAAAAGAAAAATGTCATATAATGTAAATAAAATACAATTAATACGTAAAATTATACATAACAAGTATAACACTGACTTGTGGGTTGCTGGATTCGAAAACGGTTGCTTCCATGCAACTTTGTTTTTTATGATTACATAAATATCCAGTTACATATATTTTTTATATATTGACAATAAATATTTTGGTCTGGTGGGAGGCTTCGGCCGTGGCTAGTTACAATCCTACTGGTAAATGACGCATTGTCAAGCGATTTAGCGCTCCGGTACGATGCCGTGTAGAAACCGACTAGGGGTAGGGTTTAATATAACTGCCATACCCCTAACAGGTTAGTCCGCTACCATCAAGTGAGATCGCAGTCAAGGGCTAACTTGTAGTGGATAAAAAAAAGAACTTTTGTTTTGTGTGATTACGTAATATCCAGTAACATATATATATTTAAAAAAAAACATATTCTATTCTTTATATATTTCCAGGGCGACTCGAGCTCTCCGCAAGTTCCCCGAGCTAGGCGAGATATCTCGGTGCCACGACATGGAGATACATTACAAATATTGCTACAAATGTACCAAGTGTGGGTACAGGTACGTTATTTGTTTAAATTTCAAAACGACAATGTGACCAATCTGACAATCTTTAAACTAAACTTTTTTTTTCCTCTGCTTTTGGCTATCTGCGATCAGTCCCAGGACTACGAGTATAAGCAGATCTGTTGTCTTTATATAGTTGGAAGTTAAGGCTTGCACATCCAATGATGTTACATCCCTTCAAAGATAATATAAGACAATCTCTAAACTAAACTAAAATGACATCATTAAAAATATTGCTAATTCTCCTTTCATAATTTCTGCGGAAAGGGACATAACTACATTTAAAGCTGTCATTTTAGTTTTAAGATTCCATACAGAATTGGGCATTGGTATCCATTACTATATCCATACTAATGTTATATTATGCGAATTTTACGATGTCAAACATCGCCGATCTTGGTTACGATTAGTTTCCGCCTAAAAAATGTTATCTTTAAATTACTTATCATAAAAAATTTCAATATTTCAGTATAAAACGCCATTCAAAATCGATAGACGTTACGAAAAAGTGTTGCGGCTACTGCCGTGGAACGTTCGAGATCATTGTCAATAGGAAAAACAAAGATGGCGTCGTTGTATCGACGCCCGCTAGGAAAGCGGGCCCCAACGGTTTCGCGCTGTACGTGAAAGAGAACTACGGAACCCTGAAAACCGGCAGAACCCACGCGCAAGTCATGAAACTCCTCGGCGAACAGTTTTCGGCCAAGAAAACCCAGAATCAAGAAGCTAGGATTAGTAGTAGCGATGATAATTTAGACGATTTGAGTACTTAGTGACTGAATATGTTTTCATTAACATAATATGACAATTTGTATTAAATGTATTTTAAAATCATATTAACAAATCATAAACTGGGATGAAAATGTCGCACAAAGTTAGAACATGTGTACATATACCACAACTGCCCCTTTGGTCTAATGGTTAGTATGTTCAGTAGAACATGACGGATGACGACGTCCTGGGTTTGATTCCTAGATTGGGCCATTAAATGTTTTCTGATAATAAATACTTAATAATAGTGTTACACCCACGTGCTTCGGAGAAAAAGTTAGGATATATTAGTAGTGATAATTTTGTCATGTGCTTATTTATGTTTGTGACAATTGTTTACAATCTAAAACCAAGACTTAAAATCGAATAAAAAATGGTGATGAAAAGTCTTAAATAGCTCCACGAGGTTCGAATTTTTTTGTTAAATAATATAAACTTGGACGAAAACTTCTCGGTCTAGAAAACTGTACAAAAGGTATGTTAAAGAATCTACGAATCACAGAAAGTGATAAAAGTTATGTTATAGGTATGAATTTAGACATCGGACACACATAATATGTGTCACCGAAACCGTAAAAACCGTTAGATTATAATCTAACTCGCAAAATTGAAAATTGTACGAATAATATAATTTCAATGACTATGGATCGCTTTAACATTTAAATTGATTTAGTTAAATTTTGAAATGCTGACACTTTCTGTCAAAAGCATATTACAGTTGCCAGAGAGTGATATCATTAAAAATAACTAAATAAAAAGAGTCCTTTTGCAGGTGGGCCTGTTTGTAAATGTTGACTTTCCGTAAAAATAATAGAAAACTAATTAATTTGCGATCATATCAATACATTTGTGACTGACACAGAAATAGGAATCTGCTTAGACTTTATATTTTATTCTGTGGTGACTGACATTGAGCAATAAATATGTATAGAGGAAAAAATACTTATAATTATTTCGCTAAAATATTGAGTTTAGTGCGCGTTAGGCACTTCTTAACCTCTATTATTTGTTGATATTTCTACTTAATTTTGATAGTGACGATAGATCTTGATAAAGATTTTTGTAAGGTAAGATATACACTTAATTGTCGATGTTATATTATAACTGTTAATAATTTATAGTCTGTGTAGTGAAAGTGATTTTTTATACTGGCAATACGATACGATCTAAACGTAAATGATATTCAGTGATTTATTTTTAGTTCAGCCCGGGATAGATTTCACTAGATGTGCTATAATTTTTGATATTTGTAAATACTTTACGAAAATTGTACCGGTTACAAGCAATTTGTATAATAATACAACTGGGGTAATAATTCTAAATAATTTGTAAAATATTATCTACATAATTTATATGATTTTAATGCATTAAATAAAATAAATTAACTGTTTGTCTATAAGTTTATTTTAATGTAACTATTATACAATCTGTATAGTTATAATTTATTTATAATTTGTATAATTAGTGTAAACATTCTTAAATAATATTATTATTTATTGAAATTGTTAAAATATTGGACGTTTGTGATGAATATTATGATTTCTTATGCGTAACTGTATGTCTGACTTTTATAATATATAATATTATGATTATTACAAACAAATATGTTTTTTATTTCTCTATATGGATACTGCCAAAAAACTTGCATTCGTTCCTCGCTCTCTATCAGGCACAAGTTCGATCTGGCATGGAGTATTGCTGCTTGGAGGATGGATCCGCCAAGTACCAACTCTATAGACTCGATAGATCGTCGGAACCGAAGGATAATAGGCATTCAATCATTTACGCAGGCGAAATTTACAACACCGACGTAATGCCGCCTTGCTTATGTCGGTTTTTTATCGGATACACCATGGAGAGTATGCTCAGGAACTTCACAACCCTTTTCCTCCTCCCTTTTACCACAGAACAGCGAGAAACCGTCAGCGTTGACATCCTTATGTGGTTGACGTCCAATCTGCTCGTACGAAACGTTTCTGATCCGAACCGCTAGGGTGTGGAATACCCTCCCAGCGTACGTGTACATACAACTTGGTAACTTCAAGGCAAGAGTGAATAGCCATCTTCTAGTCGAGCGCGTTCCATCCTAGACCTCATCATTGGTTTGCACTAAACATGATTGTCGTCTAGCGCAAGCCTATCTCAAAATAAAAAAAAATCATGAAATGATCAATTTCTGCTATATGATTTTTCGATTTAACGGTGGAGGGAACGTTAATGTCGACTATTATTAGGTAAAGTTGTGAAATCATCTAATTAAAATAAAATTTCGAACTGTAACGTATTGAATCCGTTAATATCGATATTTACTAGGACATCCTGACACTAACGGTTTCCGGACATTAGCGGTAGCAGATTATTGTGATCATAGATTTACTTGCACTTGGACAGTTGGAGTTGGATAATACCTACCTGTTAATCTTTTCGGCCTGTCTGATTAAATTTAAAATGGAGTGTGCAGCCTGTTGCAAGGTTATTGTACCTGAAGAAGGTTTTCTGAAATGCACGATCAGCACTTGCGAGAAATCATACCAACAGGTATTTTGGATTGAACTTCTGTGAATGCCTGGATCTGATATTTTATTGTTATTTATTTTTCTAACTGAACTAAAGAGTTTTATAATAAATGAAACTACGTACATTTTAATACCTTTTTTATTATATATAGTAAATGTCAGTTGTATTTTGTTAAATGATAAAGTAGGTACAGTCTTGAAATTATTTAAAAAAATAATAATTATATAATTTACAACAAAAAAAAATTAAAAAAAACGCTAACGTACGTCACATTTTCAAATGCGGTACTTCATGTACCTTTTATGTACAAAAACTTACGATTATTGTTGATTACACATTACATGAAAAGTCGCACGCAGCAAAAACTATACGAAAACAAAAAATATACTCTGCTCCTACCCATAGTACGATTTTTACACGAATTTGAAAATCAGAGTTCCTCTTTTCATCTACATACATTCTATAGCCCTTAGCCTCCCATTAGCCAACTTCCATAGTGAAAACTGTGAAATAATAATCAGTAGTAGGTACTTACTAAATTTATAATGTACACGTGCTCTCTAAATAACTCATTATGTGTATTTATGAATATATGAAACTTTGATGTTTAAGGAAATTATACTCTGAATTTATTTTAACGAAACTCACTAAAATTAGGGGTAAGTACTCTACCGGAAACGTGAATGACGTCTTTTACATTTTTAACAAATGGCAGATTCAAACAAAGTTAGGTAAAAATATATAGCATATTTTAATGCGTGCGGCTCTCCGTCTAATACGCGATCACCTTAAAAATGAAATAATAAGTGGCATTTTAAAATGGTAATTTGATATACTTACCATATAATTATTTTATTTATTTATTTACATAGGAATTTTATATTAATATGAGCACTGCTTAGATACGCCACAAAATCAACATGGATCATCCGATTATAAATATTTTTTGATGATTTTCTTTTCTAATTTTAATTTTTTACACAATTATTTATTACCTATCTATATTTTGTAGTGCCAACACTTATATGCGACATTTTTTACTTAATGTATAATATGTCCATACATTTATTTATACGTTGTATAATTAACATCTGTGACTTTTACATAATATGATAAATTCTGTGAATGTCTGATGCAGTGACCGCTTTATCTTATCATTCTATAAAATGATTAAGTAATAACATCGATTCTACTCAGGCAGGATTTTTTAAACGTGACTAGGGTTTGGAAACATATCGAAACCATTCGGTCATAATAAATAGTGAAGGTAAAACTGTTATTTATTTAAAGTTTTGCAGCAAACAGTGATGAAAACATTTATAAGTACTTGCTTTGAACTTTTAAAATGTTTTTTTTTTTAAATAAAATCTAACGTATGGGACTGAAAACACAACATACCTATATCTATTGATATAAAATTCAATGGAAACTGTAAAACAGTGAGCTAACCGGACATTAAACTACTTAATATTCTATAAACTCACCAATACAAAATAATTCAATTATTGATGATAAAATTGAAAACTGTCACCTTCAATTTAGCGACACAGTTCCCAAATTAATCTTATTGGCAGGTCTATAGATTTTATACATTTTGATATTATATTCCTTACAGTAATTATGGACAGAGTTATTAAAACAAAATTATATCGATAATTATCACATTTATATTTAATTTGCCATTTAATTATAAATGACTCTGATTATTATAAACTCACATTTATTTATTGTGTCTCAAACGATTCTAATTGATGTAGGAGGTATTATACAATATTTACGCACTGTATAATTTATAATTAGAGCAACTATTTAAAAGTAAAATTTTTGATACTATGCATATAACAGAATTGTTTAGACACAAGTTTATTGATAAAATGGCAACACTTAATGGTCATTTTTAATACAGATGGAAATTAAATTTTGATGATTATGTATTTATAGTACAGATTCTGTAATAAGTATACAAAAATTAATATAATTGAAAAAGGACTAAAAAATTAAATTTTCCTTTTCAGAAGAGAATATTTTTAAAGGGATGGCACTATAATAATGTCAATTTAGTTAAATTAAGTTTTGTATACGTACATCAGAAATTTTAGTACTATTATTAATACCAACACCAAATAGTACTAATACCAACAGTCATTAAATAAATGTAGGTATACACTATACGTACACATGATTCATGTTAATAAAAAAAGAATGGCGTCATCTCTGTTCAGAGATTTTGTAAAACTTATAATATATTACAAAAAGAAAGAAAGCTATGTACAAGAGGCCGTACGACATAATATCGTTTATACCTAGCTATACATTTACAATATACAACATGAGACGTGCAACACTGAGGACTTGCCATGCACGTGGAATTTGGACGCACCTTCAATAACCCTTATCCCTATCGGAAAACGCATAGAAGTGCAAAAAAAGAATGAGATTGTCGCCGCATTGATTGGCCCATAATTAATATAACCCATAATTGTGCATTATTTTAAAAGAAGACTTATAAGCATAGCGTTACGATTAAATTTACCTACGTTGTTTTGGATTCAACAAATAGTAATTTCGAATTATTTTTGTATAAAATGTTTGTGAATTTTTCGAGATTCAATTTCAAGAGAATTCCATACGGTTCCTTTTTTAATACACTAAAGATGCCAGATAAAAGAGTTTGATAAATTTCACAGTTATTAAATTAGTCTTTTAATTATTCCCAATCAAGTCTATCGAGTGTGAGATGAGAATCCGATATTTGGATACTGGCTATGCAAACCCCACGGCTAAATAAAAAAAAACCTACATTAGTTATCCCTAAGACCCGACCTAATTTTTAAAACCCGCCATTTTGCACTCATCTTTCACTAGACATAAACTGTATCAGTTCAGAATAACAAACAGACTAATTAAAATTACATTCGATACTAAGAAATAGTACATACATACTAACGTACGTCCAAATTCCATTGGTTTGCGTGTCCTGTAAAAGCAATGGTCGCACGACGGCACCTGCCGTTATTTAAAAGCTTAGATCTTCTGCCGCGGACGACAGGTTAATGGTGAATCAGGTTTGCGATGGACCGTCTTCCAAAGGTCTAAATCTCACGAAACCGTCCTGCGCTACTAACATACTACCCCCCGTTTCGTTAGGATTGATTTCATCCTGCGGCTGGGAGTACGACGCCTCGAAATTACAGTTCCTTGGCGCTGGTTGGGGAGTCCCCAAAGCGCAAGGATAGTTTCTTTCATTAGGGTCCTCGGTAAAACCGTATAAGTCTGTGGACTTCGGCCTATCGGGGAACCCGTTTCCCTTCCCACGCTTTTGGCTTCCGCTCGAATTCACCATCGACGTGGAAGGTGAGTTTCGACGCTGGGAAGTCCTTATCTGCTGACAGGGACCGTCGTAACTTCTGTTGGGGTTCAGAGTCTGTATCCCAGTCGCATGGTAGGATGAGTTTTCGGCGTTATAATTGCCGTACTCATCCGGTATATGAGGCTGGTGGTAATGGTGACTCATTGATGGATCGTAGCCCATCGTCATGCAGTTTTGGACGTTCTTGTTCTTCGCTCGGTGCTTTTTCCGAGGGTTGCTATTTGTTCTGGAGGACACTCGGTCGTAGGACATGTGTTTGAAGTTGTGCGAACTTCGATTGGAACCAGCGTTGTAGTTCTGGTTTTTGATGTCCCGGATGAAGTCACTATTGCTGCCATATTGGATGACGTTGTATTCATGGTCTAATGGATCGTCCCCTTGCAAGGATTGCATGGCGGGGTCACAGTTAGAATAGTGGTCATCCGAGGCGGATTCGATGCCATTATACGCGTGATTGGGATGATGCTTTATCAAATGATTGGTCACGCCTTGGCTCGATGTGGCATTACTCGATTCCGTGGAACTGCTGTGGCCAGCGTTTGCGATGGAGCTGTGCCCAGAGTAATTCTCAGTTCCCGAGTTGGTATCACAGTTCGCAGCTAACGTGTTTAGTTGGAATCTCTGATGATCCACTGGTCCAACACAACATTGCTCTGGTATATTCGGATGATGGCCAGCGGTTTCGTATATAGGCTTTCCAGTTCTTAATGTGTAAGTGTGGAGATTGGTATTTGTGTTACAAATAGCTGGATAATCCGATTCGAATTGCTCATTGCTAGACCCTGCGGCGCAAGGGAACAGTCCTAATCCGGATATTTTTTGCCCGTCAGCCTTCTCGTGTTGTAAAGAAGCTACGATACCAACTTTCAAGCTTATCACCCAGGAAATAAGAGCTACCACACTGATCTCGATCAATCGCAGCGAGAATTGGTAGCCCCATTGTAGCCAGTCGAATTTGGTCATATTGACCTGATTGATGCCAAATATTCCATAAATTTGTAGTGTCGCCATGAGAACGAAAAGCAACGCCGTGGCTAAGTTTATGTGGATAGCTTGATACAAGTTTTGGAACCCATGTATATACGTGTGACTCTTCTTCTGCAGCACCGCTTTAAGCATTTTGTACACGTAAAGATAGCATAGCCCGAGGGTGAGGCACGCCATGATAAATATAATTTGACAAGTTAGACCTAGTACCCTTTTTTCGACTCCCTGCGAAGTCCTAATAATTGTATTACTATTCTCGAGGATATGCAACATTACACATGACAAGAGGTGCAAGCTACCACCTATTATGATCGTTCTAGAACGAAATAGAAACGCACAACAGGTGGTCTTAAAATTAATGCTATTCGTGAGGAGAAACAGTATCGTTGAAGCGAAAGCTATGCTCAGGAATATCTCCGGAACGTGGAGAAGTATCTCGCTGATGAATACTGGCAATGAATTGTTTATATTGTAAGGATCGTAGCACATGTAGAATATTCTCATGAGACAGACGAACACTAAGATCAAATGGAGAATGATGAAATAGTACTGCGTGAAAAGATGAGTGAACTTATTATAGCGGATTATCTTGAAGATGGAGAATACAGCCAGTAGTGTGAACATGCCGGTGGCTGAATAAATGTGAACATTCCAGGCAAACGGCCAAGTGACTCCTGGTCTTTGTACCGGGCCGTTGTTTTTGCCATCGTGTTTAATTATAAGGATCTTCTTATCAGAATTAACGTTCGCTAAATTGTGATATCTTTCAGTAGACATTTCTGGATCGCTTAGCTCGAAGCCGACTGTCGTCGCCGGCATGTATTCATCTCTCCTGCTATCGTTTCTGTTTGTCTGTTTATTAGTCGCGTACTGTAGGTTTCTTCTCGTGTTCGTTTCTCCATTTTGATCTATGATGAGAGGCCTATCTAAATTGTTCATTTCGGGATCCAACACTGCTAAAACACCTTCAGTAGACGTGTCCCTGTTTCCATTTGAATCACTGAGAGTAACACCAGCTTCCTTAGTAACGTATATATCACTTTTTGAAGTCTTCTCTTGATTGTGCTGCGGCTTAGCAGTGACTGTTCTGAGGAGGACATCTGGTATGTCCTCTTTTCTCCCATTGGAGCCGGAGAGTATTCTCGAAATTGTCGGTATGTTGAGGGAATTAGGCACGAAGTCAGTGAAGTTAGCTTGATCTGTACCGTGCTTGTCGTCTAATTCGTCAGGCTGAAAATGAAATAAAATTTTATGTTAGTAACTAACTAACTATGAATAAAACCATTGCTATCTAATTTTATTTGACGAAAACGTACACAGTGAGTAATTGGAGCTAATTTTTATGCCTGTTTTGTTTTTGGTAGTCACGGGGTTAGAAACTTATGTTTGACGGACTATACACTAAAATTTCATTTTTTTAATCTAGCAGCAATCTAGTAGCGCTGGGGAGTATTATCAAAGAGATACTTAGCAATATAAATAGAACTCTCATTTTAGTTTAGAGATGGAATTGACCTGGGTCTACATCTATAATTTACAACCTTAAATCCATGTGAACGAATTCACGGGAACTACTATCTATATAACAATAAATGTGCATCTTTCACGTTCGGAACAATATCGAATACACATTTCATAGATTTTACGTGCCCCGATGGTTAAATCGGATAATGTGGAAACTGAAAATGTCTGCCCTGACATTCTTGGCTGGCAATTTTAGATATAATTCAGCATATTGTATCTTCGAAAAGAAAAATTGGGGTTTTTTGTTTGCAGTTCGAGAATTTTTGGAGACAAGTTGGCAATTGTTACGATTCGGGTGACCATATGAATTTTATGTATAGGATAATATTTTTGTTTTAATCAGGGGTTACCCTGACGAATAGAAAGGGTTCTGTTTAATATAAGTTTGAACACTTCATTAGCATATGTAAGTGTCTGCCGGTCTGTGTTGACTGATTTGAACACCTATGGCTAAAAGCCAGTTTAGCTCATATATTGGATAACTTCTACTTAAGTATCTTATCAATGCAAGCATATGAAAATAGGTATATGACTTAGTCTGCCAAGTTACTTATTATCAGATAAATTCCAACCAACACTTAACACTGGCATCGTAAAATGAATGATATAGACAAAAGAAAAGAAATAGACATTCCAGATCCTAAAACCAAATTTCAAGACGTTGGTCACCCTAGTTTTTAACGAAAATCTTTCGAAGGATACTGTACCTTATAACTAGGAGTGTTGAGTGCCTTTTTCTTCTGCGGCTCGAGTCCCGCAGGAGGCAGAGGTGGCGCGGGCGGGGGCGCAGGCACTTGTGGAGAGGAGGTTTCCTGGAAATTGGGAAATTCGTTGTTTGAGTGGATTTCGGTGGCAATTGGACATGTTTGTAGTGGTAGTTTTATTCTGCGGAAACTTTAAATTCGGTTCCCAGACTTTCAGCACTTTATGGCGTGAATTGTGACTCGTTTAGCCGAATTAAAGGAATAAAACGGAATGGTCTGTTTTATAGATTTTTTTTATTGGTTACCCTGCATTCGGCTTCATGTTTTAGTGGCTTGTCGGAGACATCTAGGGCTAATTGGACTTTATTGACGTCTGCCCTGAAGTCAAAGATTTTTAGGTCACATTGAACCAAGGTTCGCCTCACGTTCACAGTCCAGTGGTATGGCAATCCGACACGACCGGAGAGAGAGCTCCTTAGTTTGATGTTGTTCGTCTACCAGCGCTGCGCTTTCCAATGCGGGTTTATTTTTCCATCTCATTGGACCCTAAACGTGTTTGAGACAGTACCACTACAGCCCATTAACGTCTCGCTGCTGGGCATAGGAGATAAGTAATTAGAGCTTAGACCCACGCTGCTCCAATGTAAATTGGCGGATTGAGACAGTAATAATTATTAAATGATGGTTACCTGTCCAGGGGGTCTGATGGGGATCCTCTCGTGGCCAGGCCCGAGGGAAGGAGGGGGGATAGGCCGCCGGTTGAGGTAGTTGTTCCCATCTGTGTTAGTGCCTGTAACCACGAAGATTATCTTATGTTACTACTTCTGTTACTAAGTATAATAATAGAGTATGACATATATCATCAAGCAATTAGTAGACCAATTCAAAAAAGAGTATGAACGTTCGACCTTCTTCAAACTAAACTTTGCTTAAATCATACAAATGAATAAGAATAAAAAAACACATAAGGGACAAAAAATTGTCTGCGGACAGAAAGTCTGCGTCACACTTCACACTCATGGAGCGTGTGCACTAGCGCGACAGGACGTAGCATCCTCCCATCTAGTACGTGTACCCGCTTCCTAGTGTGTTTTTGCTTTCATGGTTTCAATGGACATGGAAATTGGAAACTTAAAACAGTCTTAAGGCTTCGGCACACCAAACACGGAATAACTCGAGCGGTGCGACCAGAAATCGCAAGCGGTTCGCGCTAACTTAGGTATACCTCACCAACGCAAGCTGTGACCGTGTTGTAGGGGGGATTTATTTCGATCTTCATGACCAACAGTCAGTCACCAAGATCGATATGCTGCCACGCTTCATTGTAGTGCTTTGGCGGCGCTCTATGAATCTCTTTGAAGTGTTATCATAACCTTGTGTCATAATTTTTAAGCAACTAAATATATTTTTTTCTTTTAATCCAGTTCATTTAAATAAATTTATTGATAGTTATTTTCATTAATTTTTGTAGTCTTGCTTTAATTATCTTAATAATTTATTCGTAATTTCCTAATATAAACTTGTGTCAATTATGTACGACTTTTCTTATTTGCATAATGTGACTACCTGTCAATTGAACTGCGTGTGTACCTAGTGCCTACCAACATTTAACATTTTCCATACCTTCTACATGTAATTCTGTTGGTAGTTGAAATAAATAAATAAAGTCAGGCACCCTTTCCTTTCAAATCTTTAGATGAAATGCAATCAAAAGTAGGTGACTGATGACGTGTCAAATTGTATGGTTTGGACTGTGATAGAGTTGTTCAAAACTGCTATAAAACCAAAGCACGCTACAAGATATAAACTAATTTTTTTTAGCATGCTTTTAAATATGCTATGCTATAGCACGTTCGAAAGCATATTATGACGTACGCTCACAGCAGCGCGTTACGCGAGACCAACGGTCGGCCAGTGTGCTACCGGCAGACGGGCGCCGCTACGGGCGCTATTAGTGTTACGAAACGAACTACGAAGCTATTTATAATTTATAAGATTACCGCGCGCGCTAGCGCGTAATAGCACCGTAGCAACATACAGGCTCCTCGGAAAGCATGTTGTCCGTGCTATGGAAAATAAGCGTGCTAGGCTTTTGTGTTACGTTCTTTAGTAACCACCGTTACTGTGAGTACAACTAGTATATCCTGGAAAGAGCTTACCTCTGAGTGTCGGCTTATCAGCGAAGGGGTTGCGGTACTCGGGCGGCAGCGGCGGCGTGAAAAACGCACGTCCGGGCGGCGCGTACGATGGGACCGCGCCCACGCCCGCCAGTAAAGCCGCGCCGTGGTGTGCGGGGGGCCTAATGACAATACATAACATTTACTATTGAGTATTTTACAATAATCATAAAATTAGTTAATTATTTTTTTGAAGTGTTATTATGTGTTGCATGTACCATATTCTTGCAAAAAAAAATGATGAGTGCAAACTTCTTTAGGCGCGTTGCGCACTTTATGGTAAGGGGTAAAAATGTTGAATGAAATTCAAAGACAATGCAATGCAAGAAGTGCTCGTCTATAGGTATTCACATAAAAACAAAAACATAACAAACATAAAAATTTGTTCCAATTTTGGAGGACCTGCCAAAGACGTTAAATACACACGTCCACTGTTACTTTTATGTTTGACAACCATTTTGAATTATCGATTAAAGTTAAAACGTTGACTTTTGATGACGATATAATTCAGTATTTCATACAACTCTACACTAAGCGCGCTTTATGAAGTTTGAAAAAACCCACCTGATTTTACTACTTGTCAAATACTACCCAATTGAGAAGGATTAAACTATTAGTAAGAACCTACTTCAAAAGAGTGTCTCATAAGTGATCCCGAGTGCACCCAGTACAAAGTTGGATTCCCGCGACTTAGTCTACGTGGATTAAGGATTTTGATTTTCGCGGGAACTCTTTAATTTCGGGTATAAAAAGTGTCTATGTTCTTCCCTGGGACGCAACCAGTACCAAATTTCGCCAAATTCTGTTGAAAAGATGATAGCCGTGAAAGCGTAACAAACATACAAACTCACATTCGCATTTATACCTAATATTATAAATGTCACCGTAAGATTGCAAAACCGTTAGATTGTAATCTAACTAGCGAAATTGTAAACTGTCGACAGATTACAATTTAACGCATTATTTTTCGGTACATTGTAATCTGATAGGTATATTAACCCGATAAAACCTAAGGACCTGGTTGTTTATGTCGAACCCTAACCTAACCTACAAGAAAGAGACAAGAAAACGTAACTACAATGAATATTTCAAAAATTGACACTCAGAACATTGAACGGTGTGTAAGTTATTAAATTATGTATTTCCTGTAATTATATGTAAGTATATTTTTATGATATTTATCATAAGTCTTAATAAAAAGTTTTCTATTCTATAATTTATAAGTACCTACTCAGCTTTATCTATTTTTCACCATTCTCACATTCTAGGGCTGCTGGAAGAAATCTCTTCAAGAGATAAGTTGTCCATGTACATGTCCTTTAAATTTTTATGTTTGGTTTTTAAGTTCGGTACTAAATATATAAATAAATAAAATAAATAAACGGTTCACAATCTGTCACATTACAATCTAACGGTGACATATAGATACTATAGGATTGGTTTCTCAGATTTTCGTACAATACGAAAGTGGGTCTTCAATGCTAATATTCGCAGTCATATAATTATGTAAGTTCTTATATAATGTGAGTTTTGACTGCAGTATACAACTTGTATGAGGCGCGCTCAAAGTATGTACCAATATACGTAGGTACACTGTCTTCTTTGGTCAAGAATAATAAATTTTGCAGGAACTTATTATCCACGGTGATAAGATGACATTCCATGGTTGAGATTTCTCGAAACTGGTGGAACTATAGAATTCTGGGCGCGTCCCTTCCAGCTAACTGGGATGCCGTGTGAGCAATGGCTATTGTAGTCTAAGAGACCACGTCTAAAGGTTAGAACTTCTATTTTAATTATAACAAGTACTTTTAACAACCGTAAGTAAGCATATTCCGTCAAAACACATGAGTTTTAAAAATATTATTACGTACTAAATTAACTAAGTAACAACAAAAACAGTAAATTAATTAAGTAATAACAATAGAAATAATAGATGGCGCCTGCGACTTCATCTGCTTGGATAAGTTTTTCCCAAATTCTTGGTGAATTTTTCCCAAATTTCATGATTATCGGTTGAAAGTTGAAACGATGGGCCGTGAAAGTGTACTGTAGAATTATACGCTTTCTTACATATTATCCATAAGTACCTACTGATATTATAATAAATGCGAAATTGTGCCTGTCTATCTTTTCAAATGATTTGGAGTTTTTACGAGTTAGGCTACTTTTTATCCCGGAAAATTAAGGAGTTGCCGCGGAAATCATAACAACTTTAATCCATCCGGACGAAGTCGCGGTTATAATCTAGTATCATAACATTCGTTTCTAACTTTGCTACAAAGTTGTTTCAATCAATGTTTGTTGTTTTGATTTCGACAGTGAAAACGTTTTATTTTACCTCGATAATAAGTCGGCTGCCTCCTACACTATTATTGTAATACTTTGCATTCACCACAGGGTCGCGATTTACCGCCTAGCATAGCATTGTTAGAGTGGTATTCACTTTAAATAGCGTTTATTGTTTATTATTCGTTTATGTTTGTTACTAAGTTGTTTATTTGTGTTTACAATTCAATATGAAGCTGTAAAGTCAGCTTTATGTTCGTACCCATACAAATCTATGTGACCTCAATCCATACTAATATTATAAATATGCGAAAGTGTGTTTGTCTATATGTCTGCTACGCTTTCACGGTCCATCTGCTCAACCGATTTTAATGAAATTTACTACAGAGGTAGATTGTATCCCAGGGAAGGGTTTTTATATCCTGGAAAATTATATCCTGGAGTTCCCGCGGGAATCAAAAAATCTTAATCGACGCGGACGAAGTTGCGGGAATCATCTAGACAATAGACATTAATAATGTAGGTAACATTTCCTGTGCCTAAAAGATACACGGGATCAACGGGCTACTTTTTATACTGGAAAAATTAAGTTCCCGTCCAAATTTAAAAAAACGTACTCCACTCCGACGAAGTCGCGGTTATAATCTAGTATCTATATTGTCAGTGAGACTCCAAGAGTTTAATTCTTTGAGTGCAGTTGACTTTAGCATGTTAGCATGTTTGACTGCGGCCGACAAGGTCCCGGGTTCGAGCCCCAGGTCGGGCCCATAACAAGTATTTATTGGGTTTTTCTGAAAAGAAATTTTCAGTACTAGCCCGGAATTAGGAAGCTGGCGGTGTATCGCCCCGTGCCTCGGAGAGCACGTTAAGCCGTCGGTCCTTCGCCTGATCTATCTCCGGTGGTGTCGGATTTTCCGTCCCATCGGGCTATGAGAGTAATGGTACAGAGAGTGCACCTGTGTATGCGCACACACTTGTGCACTATAGTATCTCCCGCGCAGATGGCTAATCTTTCTGGAGATAGGCCACCGTGGCCGAAATTCGGTCGGGAGGATGGTAGTATATAACTAATAGGTACCACGTAGTTCCGTATTTCGTTTTGTCTCACGTTTGGCCAATTTCGCAATTTGTCATTTCATTTTGAGCTCGTTTGCGAAAACATCGTGATTTCAAGTCTCGAGGAGAAATCAACACGAATCGTTTTAAACGGAATCACGATATCACGTGAAAACTGTGTTTTATTGTTCTAAAGTTACATAAGAAGGTAAGGTACATAGTACCTACTCACATATTCATACCCATAATCACAACCCATACTACATTTATTTAAAACTTTGCCTGGTGAGAAGCTTCGGCTGTGACTAGTTACCACCCTACCGGCAAAGACGTGCCGCCAAGCGATTAAGCGTTGCGGTGCGATGCCATGTAGAAACCGATTAGGGGTATGGGTTAAATTTAGTATACGTGCATAAACAAATTGATAAATTTAAGAAGAAAAGTGATAATGTGAAGTCATAATGTCAATACTAGAAATAAAAATTAACTTGTAATGCCTAATTCTAGGCTTAGTAAAACTAGCAATTAATTTGTTGGAAACAGTATCCGCTTCTACAATAAGCGCCCAGAAGACATGTTGATGATGTCTCTGAATAAGTTCAAAGTTAATGTAAAACGTAAACTCATTGAAAAATCTTATTACCATGTAAAGGACTACTTAAACGACAAGGAAGCATTTGCTCTATGGCTCTGATAGTTAAGATGATTTGTGAGATGGTGATAATAAAAAAAAATATGTAACCCGGCTGAGTTTGTTGTGGGCTCTTCTCAGACCAGGGCGCGTTTGGAACCCCCGTAGCTTTAGTTTTAAGATACCGTAACCGATTATCACCATCATGTTTTATAAGTAAGTAATTTTTAACGTCAATAAGTGTACCTATATTGAATATTGAGTATATAACTGCCATGCCCCTAACAGGTTAGTCAACCTCAAACAATTTTTTTTTGGTTATTTTATATAAAGACTTGTCATATATTTTTACAATAAATAACTGGATACTATTAACTTACATTTAGATTATTTTTAAATATTGCACGCCAAATGGTAATACACTTGACATATTATCTTTTATGCCACCTTTATAATATTACTAGTATTTCGCTCTGTGCGCGAGCTGCTAAAGCAGCTCACGGGATGTGGTTAGACTTACAAGTAGCACAGTCTTTACTGTATCGACTTTGAACGAAATCGGTCAATTAACAAAGAATTTCAAAATGGCGCTGTTTTTTCTTTATTTTGGTAACAGTTTCCTGTTTTGTATCCCCAGGGAGTCCTAAATATCGATTTTGAACGAAATCGGTCAGTTAACAAAGAATTTCAAAATGGCGCTGTTTTTTTTTAATTTTGATACCAGTTTCCTGTTCTGTAATCACAGGTAGCCCTAAATATCGATTTTGAACGAAATCGGTCAATCAACAAAGAAATTCAGAATGGCGCTGATTTTTTTAAATTTTGGTACCAGTTTCCTGTTTTGTAATCCCAGGAAAACCTAAATATCGATTTTGAACGAAATCGGTAAACTAACAAAGTAATTCAAAATGGCGCTGTTTTTTTTTTATTTTAGTTTCAGTTTTCTGTTTTGTAATCCCAGGGAGTCCTACATATCGATTTTGAACGAAATGGTCAATTAACAAAGAATTTAAAAATGGCGCTGATTTATTAAAACTTTGTAATCAGTTTCCTATTTCGTAATCCCAGGGAGCCTCGCCGTGGGTGAGACGGAACCGTATCAAATCTTACATAGTTCTACACTTGTAGTCTCTTCAAGATTCGCCATATAATTTGGTATGAAAAAAAAAATCCGCCATCTTGATTTTTTTTTTATTTCATCAAATAGACCTCCTCGTCCTGATCATTTCTTGCCATGGAACCACACTTCCATCTCTTATACTCTCCGAGATAGACACTAACGAAATTTGTATGGCAGCCATCTTGAATCCACAATTTTTGAGTTTTTTTAAACTTTCTGCCAATTGGATGAGGTTTCGAGTGACATTTGTTCGAGCACCCCCCACCTATCTTCAATACCCTGGCCGTGCCCTTCACCCGTCTCCGAAATCCTCAATCATCAGCTGTCTCCATATTTTTCTTCAAGTTATATTTTCTGATTTCTATACGAAACCAGCAGTGAAAAAAAAATTTTTCATACAAAATTTTACAGGAGGAAGTTTTTAGGGAAATTCTGGAAAACTACCCCAAATGTGGCAACACTGTTTTGATATCTCGATACTGCCCGTCGAGTTACACCATCGATCCATACATGTCAACTTTCCCAAATGTTGCCAACCGCCTCTAAGACGTGATTGAAATTTTCAAAAACACAAAAAGAATACAAAATGGCCGCCACCTCGTTTCACAGAATGTTTTTGCATAGTTTCATAATTTTCCTGTGAACTACAGGATACACCGCTCCTGACGACGTTTCAATTGTTCATCTCGCTCGCACCCAGCCGACATGATAGCCCCTGAAAAAAGACCATGTCGAAAATCACTTTTTCTTTGATAAATTCCAGTGTTGCCAGACCTCGGCGACGAAAATACCCAAATGTCATTCGTACAAGTGAGACACGTGGTTGCCCATACTCGAATTTTGCAAAAAATACGTATTTCGATTTTTTAATTTTTGGGGTAAATCTTGAAATTTTCCCGAGAAATGGGGTAATTTTTTTTCCCCAATCCATACCTCGAGTCTGTACACACAATCGCCCCATAGACGTCGAAACGCTCCGACGTTGCCAACTGCGAGAAATTTGAATTTTAAAATTGCGTTTTTTCGTAACTCGAACCGAACGGCTGCCGTGACGGCCGCCATCTTGAATTTTTAAAAACCACCCCCATTCTGTCGAAATACAGGATAATTGTGGGCGGAAATAGAAAAAAAAATTATGTTCGACCACGCCGTTTCGGATCTGTGGCACCGCGGTTCGAGGTCGAAAAATCAAAAATTTTAAAACACTACGGCTCGGCCGCCATCTTGTTTTTCAAATTTTTTCTACATTTTCTAGTAATCGTTTCCTAATTCCTTCAATCACTGCGAGTTGCAACGAAATCCGTTGGAAAACAAAAGAGTTACAAGAATCACGTCGGCCGCCATCTTGTTTTTCCGAAATGTCATAATTTTTCCTTACTCGACTCCCGCACTCGAACACATCTCCCGTACATTATTATATCATTTTCTGTCTCTTTCTAGGAGAACAATTATGTCAATGAGTCAGTCAGTCAGTGAGTGGTAATCGAGCTATATATAGTATAACTAGTTTTTCGCTCTGTGCGTGAGCTGCTAAAGCAGCTCACGGGTTGTGATTAAAAACAAAACAAAATGGCGCAGATTTTTTAAAATTTTGGTATCAGTTTCCTGTTTTGTAATCCCAGGGAGCCCTAAATATCGATTTTGAACCAAATCGGTTAATTAACAAAGAATTTCAAAATGGCACTGATTTTTAAAAAAATTTTGGTATCAGTTTCCTGTTTTGTAATCCCAGGGAGTCCTAATCATCGATTTTGAACGAAATCGATCAATTAACAAAGAATTTCAATGTGGCGCTGATTTCTTAAAATTCTGGTACCAGTTTCCTGTTTTGTAATCCCAGGGAAACCTAAATCTCGATTTTGAATAAAATCGGTCAATTAACAAAGAATTTCAATATGGCGCTGATTTTTTTAAATTTAGGTACCAGTTTCCTGTTTTGTAATCCCAGGGAGTCTTAAATGTCGATTTTAAACGAATTCGGCCAATAAACAAAGAAGTTCAAAATGGCGCAGTTTTTTTTAAATTTTGGTACCATTTTCCTGTTTTGTAATCCCAAGAAGTTCTAAATATCGATTTTGAACGAAAACGGTCAATTAACAAAGAATTTCAAAATGGCGCTGGTTTTTTACAACTTTGGCATCAGTTTCCTGTTTTGTAATCCCATGGAACCCTAAATCTCGATTTTGCATAAAATCGCTACAATAACAAAGAATTTCAAAATGGCGCTGATTTTTTACAACTTTGCACCAGTTTCCTGTTTTGTAATCCCAAGGAGCCTTAAATATCTATTTTGAACGAAATCGATCAATTATCAAATAATTTGAAAATGGCGCTGATTTCTTAAAACTTTGGTATCATTTTTCTGTTTTGTAATCCCAGGGAGCCCTTAATATTTATCGATGTTGAACGAAATCGGTCAATTAACAAAGAATTTCGAAATGACGCTGGTCTTTTTTATTTTGGCAACAGTTTCCTGTTTTGTATCCCCAGGGAGTCCTAAATTTCGATTTTGAACGAAATCGGTCAATTAACAAAGAATTTCAAAATGGCGCTGATTTTTGAAAACTCTGATATGAGTTTCCTGTTTTGCGATCCCAGGGAGCCCTAAATATCGATTTTGAACGAAATCGGTCAATTAACGAAGAATTTCAAAATGGCGCTGATTTAAATTTTGGTAACAGTTTCCTGAATTGAAAGCCCAGGGAGCCCTAAATATTGATTTTGAACGAAATCGGTAAATTAATAAGAAAATTCAAAATGGCGCTGATTGTTTAAAACTTTGGTATCGGTTTCCTGAGTCGTAATCGAAGGGAGCTCCGATGTGGGTAAAACGGAACCGCATCAAAATCTTGGAAAGTTCTACACTTGCAGTCTCTTCAATATTCGCCATATAATTTGGTATGAAAAAAATATTCCGCCATCTTGAATTTTTTTTCATTTCGCTAAATAGACCTTCTCGTCCAGATCATCACTTCCCAAGAAACCACTCTTCCATCTTTTATACACTCCAAGACAGACACTGACGAAATTTGTGTGGCGGCCATCTTGAATCCGCCATTTTTGAGGTTTTTTTAAACTCACTGCCAATTGGATAAGGTTTCGAGTGACATTTGTTCGAGCACCCCCCACCTATCTTCAATACCCTGGCCGTGCCCTTTACCCGTCTCTGAAATCCTCAATCATCAGCTGTCTCCATATTTTTCTTCAAGTTATATTTTCTGACTTCCATACGAAACCAGCGGTGAAAAAAAAATTTTTCATACAAAATTTTACAGGAGGAAGTTTTAAGGGAAAATCTCAAAAACTACCCCGAATGTGGCAACAGTGGTTTGATTTCTCGATACTGCCCGTCGAGTTACACAATCGATCCATACATGTCAACTTTCCCAAATGTTGCCAACCGCCTCTAAGACGTGATCGAAATTTTCAAAAACACAAAAAGAATACAAAATGGCCGCCACCTCGTTTCACAGAATCATTTGACATAGTTTTATAATTTTCCCGTGAACTACAGGATACACCGCTCCTGATGACGTTTCAATTTTTCGTCTCGCTCGCACCCAGCCGAAATGATAGCCCCTGAAAAAAGACCATGTCGAAAATCACTTTTTCTTTGATAAATTCCAGTGTTGCCAGACCTCGGCGACGAAAATACCCAAATGTCATTCGCACAAGTGAGACACGTGGTTGCCCATACTCGAATTTTGCAAAAAATACGTATTTCAATTTTTTTATTTTTGGGGTAAATCTTGAAATTTTCCCGAGAAATGGGGTAATTTTTTTTCCCCAATCCATACCTCGAGTCTGTACACACAATCTCCTCGTAGAAGTCGAAACGCTCCGACGTTGCCAACTGCGAGAAATTTGAATTTAAAATTGCGTTTTTTCGTAACTGAAACCGAACGGCCGCCGTGACAGCCGCCATCTTGAATTTTTAAAAACCACCCCCATTCTGTCAAAATACAGCATAATTGCAGGCGGAAATAGAAAAAAAAATTATGCTCGAACACGCCGTTTCGGATCTGTGGCGCCACGGTTCGGGGTCGAAAAATCAAAAATTTTAAAACACTACATCTCGGCCGCCATCTTGTTTTTCCAA
The DNA here is from genome assembly GCA_964035005.1 of Erebia palarica. Lineage (NCBI taxonomy): Eukaryota > Metazoa > Arthropoda > Insecta > Lepidoptera > Nymphalidae > Erebia > Erebia palarica. Next base: position 7,832,141 of record OZ035992.1, read on the forward strand.
TTTTTTCTACTTTTTCTAGTAATCGTTTTCTAATTTCTTCAATCACTGCGAGTTGTAACGGAATCGGTTGGAAAACAAAAGAGTTACAACAATCACGTCAGCCGCCATCTTGTTTTTCCGAAATGTCATAATTTTTCCCTACTCCCATCCCGCACTCGAACACATCTCCCTAACAAACTTGTATCGTTTTCTGTTTATTTCTAGGAGAACAATTTGGTCAATTACTAAACACTACTACAACACTTGTAGTCTCTTCAATATTCGCCATATAATTTGGTATGAAAAAAAATATTCCGCCATCTTGAATTTTTTCATTTCGCTAAATAGACCTCCTCGTCCTGATCATCTCTTGCCAAGAAACCACCCTTCCATCTCTCATACTCTCCGAGATAGACACGGACGAAATTTGTATGGCAGCCATCTTGAATTCACAATTTTTGAGGTTTTTTTTAACTCATCGCCAATTGGATGAGGTTTCGAGTAACATTTGTTCGAGCACCCCCCACCTATCTTCAATACCCTGGCCGTGCTCTTCACCCGTCTCCGAAATCCTCAATCATCAGCTGTCTCCATATTTTTCTTCAAGTTATATTTTCTGACTTCTATACGAAGCCATCAGTGAAAAAAAAATTTTCATACAAAATTTTACAGGAGGAAGTTTTTAGGGAAAATCTCGAAAACTACCCCGAATGTGGCAACACTGTTTTTATTTCTCGATACTGCCCGTCGAGTTACACAATCGATCCATACATATCAACTTTCCCAAATGTTGCCAACCGCCTCTTAGACGTGATTGAAATTTTCAAAAACACAAAAAGAATACAAAATGGCCGCCACCTCGTTTCACAAATTTTTTTTGCATAGTTTTATAATTTTCCTGTGAACTACAGGATACACCGCTCCTGATGACGTTTCAATTTTTCATCTCGCTCGCACCCAGCCGAAATGATAGCCCTTGAAAAAAGACCATGTCGAAAATCACTTTTTCTTTGATAAATTCCAGTGTTGCCAGACCTCGGCGACGAAATTACCCAAATGTCATTCGTACAAGTGAGACACGTGGTTGCCCATACTCGAATTTTGCAAAAAATACGTATTTCGATTTTTTTATTTTTGGGGTAAATCTTGAAATTTTCCCGAGAAATGGGGTAATTTTTTTCCTCCAATCCATACTTCGAGTCTGTACACACAATCTCCCCTTAGAAGTCGAAACGCTCCGACGTTGCCAACTGCGACAAATTTGAATTTTAAAATTGCGTTTTTTCGTAACTCGAACCGAACGGCCGCCGTGACAGCCGCCATCTTGAATTTTTAAAAACCACCCCCATTCTGTCAAAATACAGGATAATTGTAGGCGGGAATAGAAAAAAAAATTATGCTCGACCACGCCGTTTCGGATCTGTGGCGCCGCGGTTCGAGGTCGAAAAATCAAAAATTTTAAAACACTACAGCTCGGCCGCCATCTTGTTTTTCCGATTTTTTCCACTTTTTCTGTAGATCGTTTCCTAATTTCTTCAATCACTGCGAGTTGTAACGAAATCGGTTGGAAAACAAAAGAGTTACAACAATCACGTCGGCCGCCATCTTGTTTTTTCGAAATGTCATAATTTTTCCCTACTCGAATCCCCCACCAGAACACATCTCCCATACATCATTGTATCGTTTTCTGTCTCTTTCTAGGAGAACAATTATGTCAATGAGTGAGTGAGTGGTAATCGAGCTATATATATTATAATAATATTATGTGTATAATGCAATAAATAATTTCTAATTCTGATTCTGATACTAATTATGTCAAGTAGTGGTTTTAGTATTTTTAAATAAGGAGGTACATGAACTTAATAATTTAAATTAAATAAATATCTGATCCTATAATATTATGCGACATCACATAGCTAATACAAATTACACAGTCATACATAATAATTTAGTTATCTAACATTATATCAGTCTGGGAATTAGATTACTGGCACAAAGGTAAACCTTGAGTGTATTATAATAATAATATGATAATTGTGTGGCAAATTCGGTTCAGTGATTAGGGTAATGATTAATTATCTAGTATTGATTCGTCTCTCAGTGATTCTAGCGGAATATGCCTGTGAGGAATAATTGGAACACTATCCGTGTTTGTACAAATAATCTACATTCAAATTACAATAAACAAATACATATATACGTATTACGTAAATATGGTGTACCTAATAATCTACAGCAAGGATCCCCAAACTATTTTGGACAAGAGACCCCTTTTCCAAAATGAATTGATATCTCAGCCCCCATAGCCAATTTAGTTTAAATATCCTATCTCTAGTTTTTTCTTATAGATACAAAATACTTACCAATTTAAAAACTTTGCGGTTGGTTAAGTGAGTAAATTTGACATCATTTTTTCATCAAAATTTAAATAAAATAAATAGACATAAAATTCAGTAAATACCAAGTTTTTTCAATTAATATACTTTATTAATACAAATTACGTAAAAGTACGTTAGTAGATAATTATTTTTTAGTTTTTTTTTCAAGGGGTCGTCGACCCCTAAAATCAGTTTTCGTTTATGTTGACCACTGGGAAACCGATTTCGACCACTTTGGGAATCCCTGATCTGCAGGTTGAAATCTGAGCCTATAAACAATAAACATCATTACCTATTTGACGACGATCTCGGCAAATTTCATCATTAAAGGGTGTTAAACTTTCTCATAATTATGTTTATTTGCTACCAATTTTACTACATTTAACGTACTAAATATTCAAACAACATATTTCTTATTTCTCTGCTCATAATAATTTCAGGGATTGATTGAACAGTTAATTTTACTTTAATTATCTACTTAAACTTACTTTATTATCTTTAATGTGGTATTGTAGAACTTTTCATAAATTCTTAGTTCAATTTTGGTTAAACTTTTCTCATTGCTTTATCAAAATAAATTGTTCTTGTAAATCTAATTAATCTTGAAAAAGGTGCACGGCTCTTGGAATTTCGCCTTTCTAGAATTAGGACCGCATTTCTACACGGCCATTAGAAATCTTGAATGAAACATGACCAAACCACTACATGTATTCGAGACGTAAATACAAAAACAAAAACAAAAAAGAACCAGCCGCAGTCAAAGAGTAACTAGTTCTAAACAGATTTCTCTTCTTAGTACAAGTTTAGCGAATGTCAGTGACCTGTTACCGTCCACCGTATCTCGGTCCACCACGCCATACTGAGCTAAAGGTTATCCGGGTTTACCTAAATGGTGTTTTAATCTAAAAATTGGCATAGTGCCCGCTCCGCCATTCTATTCGCCGTATTTTCACCGCTTTAACCGCATTTTAATGAATTCCGCGCGATGTGTGCATGTATATTTGTGTGTTACGCCAGTATTTATTGGAGCGATGCGTCGCAGCCAGAAACTAGAATTGCGATCGGGTTTTCGAGACTACTTATTTTTTCTCACGATTTCACATTCCTTTTAAGTTTTTTTTTGGATCGCGCTTGACGACAATCATGCATAATACTAAGCAAGGATGAGGTCTAGGTTGGAGCGCGCCTATTCAATATAACAAGATGCCTATTCACTCTTGCCTTAAAGCCCTTGAAGGTACTTATTAAGTTATAAATGGCAGGGAATACATACACTGAAAAGGCGATTTTATTTTATTTATTTCTTACATAAGCACTACTTTGAAAATCAAATGTGTTAAATATATTTTATATTAATCCATTATTGTAGTGACAATAATATTTTATGGCGTATTCCTTTAGGTATCATCTAAATTGTAAATACATATAAACGAAGTAGGTAAATTTTCTATTTTCATATTATACAAGCCTCAAAGCTCAAAGGATTGCCTAGGCCCTAGGGGCTTACTGTACCTAATACAAAAGGTCATGGTTTCAAATCTTATCCTTTGAGATATTATCCCACTCACTATTTCTTTTTAAGATCTTCTCTTTTAGGCTTTAAGATGCTTTAAGAAAGATATCAAAGGAAAACAAATCGACAGTAAATAGAGTTTTCTGAAACTTAGAAGATCCCTTGGAAAAAGGCATAGACGCTTTTCAGACAGACATTCTTGAGTTAAGTTTTTCACGATATCGTCCTTATTTCTTGGTATCAAGTTATCAACGTCCTATTTACGAAATCCGACAGAAACTTGCTGACGCGGCTTCTAGACTTAGTCTTAAATCTATTAGGCAAATTCTAGAAGCAAGTCTAGATTCATTCTTGCCTTGAAGAGCTTACGTTGGACGTGGCAGGAAACACTGACGTCTTAGCGGTTTTGTATTAGAAACGTAAACCTCTCGTACGAGTAGATTGGACGTTGACCACTTAAGGACACCTATGTTCTCGTTTCCCGTTGTGATAGAACGGTGAAGGAGGAACAAGATGCCTGGTGGGAGGCTTCGACCGTGGCTAGTTACCACCCTACCGGCAAAGACGCGCCGCCAAGCGATTTAGCGTTCCAGTACGATGTAGAACTAGAAACCTCAGGAGTATGGGTCGTAACTGCCATGCCCCTAACAGGTTAGCCCGCTACCTTGTAAAAGAATACAAAAAATCTAGAAGCAAGTCTAGATTTACTTTTGCTTTGAAGAACTCACGTTGAACGTGGCAGGAAATACGGACGCCGGAAGAAATTTCCACACCTTAGAGCGGTTTGTATTAGAAACGTTAGGCAGATACTTGTCGTGGATTTAACGTAGATTGAACGTTGACCATATATGGACACCAACGTTCCGAATCCAGGTGCGATAGAACGGTGAAAGAGGAACAAGGAGGTCTACTATAATTCAACGAAAAACGAAATTTCGATCGAAATTTCGCGTATTTTCTACCACGGTTCATTTTCGTTCCGAAGTTTCGTTCGAACGAAAATGTTCCAACGTTTAAATTTCTAAACCTACTCTAATTCGTAAATTTTGCGAACGAAAATTTGAATTTGACAGATGATTGTTCGGAATTTTAACCTCAAAATAACGAAACCAAAAGTGTTATCTTTTGATTTTCGTTTGTGCTTTGTTAGTGTGAATTTTGTCAGAAATTGCTTTGAAATGGCTACAAGAATGCTTTTAATAGAGGCTGCTCTACGTGAAAAACGTTTAGAGCGTAGAAGGAGACGGCGCCGCCTGCGCAATCAACTCAATATAAGCCAAATTCCCGATGTAGAGTTTGTAGGGAATTACAGACTCAGTCGGCAATTATTGAAGAGTTGTGTCAGGAAATAGTGCCTTTATTACCTCCAAAGGCAAGACGTCATGGAATCGAGCCCACAGTTAAGGTATTGCACATTTTTTATTTTCATTCTATTCAATAAAAATAAGCATTTCATTGTTTACAATCCTCAACATTTTCAGATCCTTACGGCCTTGAATTTTTATGCCCGAGGTGGTTACCAAGGGTCTGTGGGCCAAAACATGGATGGGCCCATGGCACAACAGACTGTTTCTCGTTGTTTGAAGGAGGTTACAACTGCCCTAAATGCACCCCATATTTTAAGAAAGTATATGCCTTGAAGCAGCAGGTAAAATTATAATAGCCTGCTGTGTTTTACATAATCTATGTACACGAGGTGGTATTGATGTTCCCGAGTTGCCAGAAGAGGAACTCCAAGCTGAAAGAAGCAGGCAGGTTCCTGCTCAATCAGCTGCCTCTTTACCTAGGCCGGTCGAAGGGCAAGAGCTGCACTAGTGCAACTGTTAGAAAGGAATAGGTAGGATTAAGAATTACATCAATTCTTTCTAACTAAATAAATAAATGACTTATGCCTATGTTTAGTGACATTTATTATAATTTTTTTCTTTCCTTTTATTATATAGGTAACAGAAAACTAAATATACCTAGGTAAAAATAAGTTAGAAGGTTAGTGAAACTAGGCTTACTAATGTTGTTAAATATATAGATAATAATAATAATAATAAGTTAATATTATAATAAAATTAATAATGTTTGGTTATAAGTCTAATGTAAAAAATAGCACTAAGGAATAGAATGTAGTAATTAAGGAATAGATATATGTATAGTAAAATAAAAATTGGTATATAGTATGTAATAAAATATAATATTAATAATAAATTAGAATTAAAAAATATTTTTTTTTTTAAGTAATGTAAAAAATATAATGAATAGATAGATAGTAATTAGTATGTAGTATCTTGACTTAATGAGAGATGTCTATTTTTTTTCAGTACTATGGAAGGAATGCAAATAAAAGCTTTATTGTTTTCTTTGTGACTTTAATAAAAGAGTAAAATATATTTTTAACTTACAATAATGTTTTATTTACTTAACTTAAAATAAAGGCAATAATAATACTAATTAATATAATATACAATAATTTTAATTCCTATTATCTATCTAAATATTCCCTAATAAGGCCACGCAGCTCTATAAGTGCAGCCCTGATGCCTGCGAGCTTGATGTTCCTGACTGTTTCTCTCTCTACACGCCCCTCTTCAAATTGAAACAATCTGCTTCTGACATCAATGCCAGCATGTCTCCTTCTGGGATGTGTAGGCTGTGGGGCTGTAAAACAACATTCCAATTTAAATAGTTACTTAAAAATGCCTTAGTTATAACAGAATGGGTTCAGTTAATTATGTTATGTTCTTGTATTATATTATATTAACACAGTTATAGCCCAGTGATTCCAGGCCTCTGCCTCTCATCAGGAGGTCACAGGATCAAATCCTGCGGGCACGTGCCTCTGCCTTTTCAGAGTTATGTGCGGTTTAAACTAAAAATCACTTGCTTAACAGTGAAGGAAAATATTGTGAGGAAACCTGCATGCTTGAAAGTTCACCAAAATGTTCTCAAAGGTGTGTGAAGCCTGCCAACCTGCACTTTTACATTTTAGTCTTAGATTATATTCTTATTTTTATTACAAAGAAGAGATATAATTTATTTACAAGCATGTGCTCTGCCAGACTTCCCTTGGTAATAATATTATAATCACTCATTTCCTTGCAGTAAACAATCAACAAATTGTTTTTTACACAATTTGAAGTAGTTATATCAATGCTAAAGTATAATCTGTCTTATATGTATTTTATTTTGTTTTTAAGTTATTTCATGCATATAAACTCTCAAAATATTACACTATCATGTACTAAATTTTTTATAATAGATTTAATGATTTACTGAAAATACCACGGTAAGTTATACTTACATGGACGAGGAGTTAGGATTTCTTGTGACACCGGTGGTTGAGTCGCAGGTTCCAGGAGCTGCATGTCACCCTGGCTGGGTTCCACATACTCCACAAGTTCCTCATGCAAATTTAAACTAAGAGGCTGTGAAAAGCCCGGTGGTTGGCTTGTTTGACTGGAGATTGATGGAGTTGGTTCATTGGTCTGAAAATCAGCAGCAGCTTTCTTAGCTAAATGTTTTCTATCAGCCTAAACTTGCAAATCATAAAATCATGATATTTTTATGACACTACTATTATGTTATTATATTAACTAATAAAGCACTTGGTACCTTTTGCCACTGCTGAATGGTTTTTGTGCAACCGCCCATGGAATTGAGTAAGTTGTACAATTCTTCCCACAGCCTATTTGCCTGCACATTTCCTTCGACACTTCTCAACCTCCCGCGGGCTAGATCCCTATATCGTCCAAAAAATTGAGAAGGGTGTCGATTTGCTCGGGAGTAGCGGAACTCGTATGTGGAGCCATTTTAAACTGAAAAGATGTATAAAAGAATATTAAAAAGAGATGATATTTTTAGTGAATAAACTAATAAGTTATCTATTTAGTAAGTTATGATATTTACTTACAAAGTTTTTAAATCCAAACTTGTGGAGGCCTAACCTATGCAGACTGCTACACACTACGACTTGTAACTTTCTGACGGAATGTGTATTGAAATTTGAGATTCCGAAGCACTTAAAAACAAGATTTATCAACACCATACTTGAGAAACAAACTGTGTTACTGTAGAAAAAGTTTTTAAAGAATTCTAAACAAAAAATTGTAGGTAAGTCTAAGTTGACAATTGACATGTTATGATTAGAAGTCATATTACGTGTGCATAATACGAATATTTTAAGTTGTCATAGGTTACTACGCATTGTTGGCATCAAATAGTACTCTTCTAATTAGTCGGTTATTAGACCCATACAAAATCGTTCAATGCAATCGGTCACGAAAATTGTCTACGGATCCGTACTTCGTCTGCGTGTCCGAAAACGAAATAGAGTAGAGTAGTTAACGAAATTTCGTTTAAATTTCGTTCGTTTGCGAAGTTTCGTTTGAGAGAAAGAGAGTAGACCTCTGTGAAGTTTCTGTTATTTTTAATCTACTACAAGTTAGGACTTGACTACGATCTCACCTGATGGTAAGTGATGATGCAGCCTAAATTGGTAGCAAGCTAACCTGTTAGGGGCATGGCAGTTACATTAAACCCATATCGGTTTCTACTGTCTACACGGCATCGTAACGGAGCGCTAAATCGCTTAGCGGCAGGTCTTTGCCGGTAGGTAGCCACGGCCGAAGCCTCCCACCAGGCCAGACCTAAGAAAGTCCAGAAATTATAAATTCCCAAATTGATCCTGCCGGGAATTTAACCCGATACCTCCGCACGTTAAGTCAGCTGAGCCAGCTCAGATGTCGTCAACTGATCTGCCCACGATTATGTAAGGAAATCGTAATCGTAATCATCTGTCAAACGTATAATTCGACCTGTTTATGGAGGCCATAGATGCTTGCACGTCAAAACGCATGTATGTACTCCTTAAAAAGTTCGAGTTATACGTTATGAGCTGCCAAATGAATACGATTGGCTTAGATAATTGGGCCTCTGAGCACTGATTTTGAAATCTACCACGCGTACGCGCGCGCTTGGGTGCACCATCCATGACCTTAAGATTAATTGCTTCACTAACGTAATTGATGGGTATAGGCCTCCGAACTAGGCCCCTTATATTACATGTAATAAATTGACATAGGAAGGATATTGGGTAACGCCGTGTTCGACCCATTGATTTATAATCACGCATGGACGGATAAAAATATAATATTATTGAAATAGAGAAAGATCCGTACTAATTTTATAAATGCAAAAGTGTGTTCGTTTGTTGGATTGTACTTCAATCGCGCCGCAACGGAGCAACAGATCGACGTGATTTTTGGCATGGCTATAGCTGAGGACCTGGAGTAACAAAGGCTACTTTTTGTCCTGGAAAATTAAGGATTTCCCGCGGTAATTAAAAACACTAATTCGCGGGCATTCACTAGTACTCAATATCCATTGGAATGAGAATAATTAGCTGAAAGAAAATATGCCACCGCCCTGACAAGCGAATTAAAAATTACGAAATGACGTTACTGTCCACATGGCGTATATAAAGAATTACTATGCTTTCACGCTCTGGTAATTTTGTCGGTTTTGCATGCTAGCATCGTCATTAAGAAATTATCTAATTTGTATTTGGTACATTTGTGCAATATCCATTAGTGAAAGTAGGTATAATATCTTATTACAGTGTCTTGTTATATGCTGGTTAATCGTATGAATTAATTGTTATATAGGTAAGTAATAACTGTAGATTTAGTTTTTAAGAGCAATGAGCAGTTCAAAAGGCATTAAAATCCATCGCATACGTACCGTATTCAAAATGACAGTTACCTTGACGTCCCTAAAATTTGGATTTTAATTCTAAAACACGAACGTCAACAATATTAAAACAATACGGATTAAAGCGATGGTAGTATGCCTCCTTGCGACTCTTACAATTCTTTATTTCCTTATGTAAAAAAAAAACTATTAGGTATGTACAAATTTTATAGTTAAACTGATTTGGTTGTATGGTCTGTGAACTGATCTGTAGTCAAACATTACAGTTTTAATTTTGTATATGCTCGTCCTATAATATGAAATTATTCAATTCAATAAAGTTTGAAAGTGTTATGTAGGTGAATAATTAAATGTTAGTACTAAATATTTTGAAAAGAAGCAAAACAATTTAAACCCCTATAGAACCAGCTACCTGCTCAATTTTTGTCAACAATATAGTTAGGTACTTGGGTATTTTTATTACTGTTTAAGAAGAGTAGAAAAATGCTACACTGAGAAACATCACGAAACTTTTCCCAAAAATGGTAAGGTGCATTCCTTTAGGGGCGACCAAGTACATTATGAGGTCTACGACCGGCGGGAAACTATTTTTTTTATTACATTTCTAAACTGCATACTTACATTATACGTTTAGAAGTCGAAACAATTTGTTTCAGCAAATGTAACATTGTTGTGGCGAGGGGTGCAACTCGTGAATTTTATTGCTGTTCTTGGCAGAATTTCCAAGTTTTTAGTACTGCTACTCACATAAAGATGGCGTTGCAAACTATTTTATGTCAATTCAGTCGGAACTTTTATTGCATTTGCGAGGAGACAATAAACATGAAATTGTATTTACAATAAAATAACAACATATTTAATATCGAAATTAACAAATTGTTAATAAAATAAAATTTTGTTAGATTTGCTATTCGACGCTAGATGGCGCAAAGAGTAACTTGGTAGAGCTTTATTCGGACGGAAAGATAATAATATATATGCATTCTTAAAATTTTATATTCTTTATATATTATAAGTTATGAATTAATGACTATGAAAGTCGCAATCTTCCTAAATTAAAGTCCTTGGTAGTAGGCAATAGGGTAAAATAACAATATGCCTTCATCACTTTTACAAAAGGGGTGAAATTGAAATGAAGATAGGTAGGGCATTGAATATAATAAAAGAAACTTGGGGTGCGTTGCAACAATGCGAGCTTAGTTGCGGACAAAAGAGTATTTGATTAATATTAGTTTCCCCGGGTAAGGGTTGAATATTTTTGGAAAATGTTCGGGTTGGGTTGATGTTTGAATTAATATTAAAGTATGTTAATTATTAATTAAATACGAAATATAAATGTGTCGCCGTCAAATCGTTAAATCCCTAGTAATATAAGGAGGTTCTTTTCGGCGCGTTTTTTTTAATGTATGTCGGTGCATATCTCCGTGGTTTCTGAACCGATTTGAAAAAAATAATTTCAGTTGTTTTAGGAAGCTCCAAATTCTGACTCCAAATCCTCAACCCTGACACTAAAAAGTTAAAAAACAATTATATCCAAAAAACCGACGTCCAGAGCCACTGTAAAGTAAAAAATAATTTTGATTTCTACACACTATGTTGAAGTCGGGCGGGTATAACAAGGATAAGCAAAGTTGACACATCAGGCTCGCGCAACTTCAACGTAGTGTGTAGTAATCAAAATTATTATTTTTTTATTTTGGCTTTGGAAGTCGGTTTTTTGGAAAGAATTTTGTACCTGATCTTATTTTGCGGAACCGGCAGGGTATCGCTATTATTACGGTCATGAAGGGCAAGCATGTGCACGAGTAAAATTATGTCTACCCGTTATCTCTATTGGTCTACCGAAGCTAACATGGTTACTTGTCCCGTTACGTCAAAAGTAGAGATAAAAGTAATATTTCTTAGCTCTGTAGTATTTTTCTCTACGAACCCTTACATGCCGACAATTATTTCTTGTAATATACCACATTTTGTGCATGTTAGGGTAAACGAAAAATTAGCCGGCAACGACAACATCTCTCTCTCTCTCGTCGTGAGATATTATCTCGTTGTGCTCATGTAAGGCGGAATGCATTTAAGGCTACTTAGACCGGGACCTTTGACTGCCAGAGGGTTAAAAGTACGCGTTCAATCCCCATTAAATAAGCAATTTTTAAAATTTTTATGTTTGGACGTTACTAAACTCACGCCATAATGACAGAACCGATTTGGTTGAAATAAATTAAAACATAATAAATAAACGACGCCATATTCGAAACCAAACTTGTCATCCGCAGTCAAACGAGCTATTGACCACTTCAACAATGAGGTAAGTAAAGTCAAAGTCAGAGTCAAAAGTATATTTATTCAATTTAGGTACACTGTATACTTATTGACCTCCAGATACTTATAAAATATGATGGTGATAATCAGTTCATCATCATTGGCGCTACAACCCCTTATGGGTCCGGGCCTGGTCCAGATGATTTCTCCATCTGTCTCTTTCCTTTGCGCCCGTATTCCAGTTTTTAATTCCAAGCCGCTTGGAGTCTTGATTAACTCCATCTAACCACCGAAGTTTTGGCCGACCAAATTTACTTATTAAATTACTTCTACGTCCATCTGGGTGCGACGACATTAGTTTTTTTGGTGATCTATGCTCATCCATACGCTGTACGTGTCCAGCCCATTGCAATCTTGCGATTTTAATTTGCTGAACAACGTTCGGCTCGTTTAAGATTTTATAGAGCTCAAAGTTATAACGAATGCGCATTTACTTGAACCGCACCGTAAATCGATCGTAGAACTTTTCTTTCGAATATAAGAAGCGCTTCATCATTTTACTAATCATCCAGCACTCACTACCATACGTCAGGACAGGGCTTGACAGGGCTTACCAGCGTCTTGAACAACGTTATTTTGACATGTCTTGAAAGAAACCGTGATTTGAAATGATATCAGTTACGGTATCTTAAAACTAAGGCTACGAGGGTTCCAATCGCGCCCTGGTCTGAGAAGAGTCCACAACAAACTCAGCCGGGGTTTCTTTTAATTATCGTCATCTCACAAATATCGTAAATTACTTAATTAGATTTATAATTATATCAATATATTACAATTGGGTAATTGACAACAGCTATTCAAATCAATTATTTTTTAATGATTATTAAGTAGAGGATCTCCCAAAAGTCGTAATATCCACGTCCCCTGTTAGTTTTATGTTGAATTATTATTTTAAACTATCGATTAAATTAAAAAAGGGCGTCGAACTTTAATAACGTCACATTTTAGTATTTCATTTATATTCCATACTTCGGACTTGACTGATTTGACTATTTGTCAAATGTCCAATTGTAACATAATTAGCCGCTGGAACAATTCATATCTATGCTTTCCTATCATTAAAATAATCCTTTACACTAGTAGTAGGTAGGCTTACTTCTTAAAGACCAACTTGGTGAACTTAAAAAGGCAATATTGTCTGGCCTTTCAACTTGACTAACTATCACTCGTTAAAGAGATAAAGCCTTGCAGAAAATATCCCGGTTTTTCTCACTCATTTTCTACTGGGGAAAAAATTTCGCTGTGAATTCCTCGAGTTTCTCACTGTGAACTGTTTATAAATTTTAAGCGAGTGCACGTCTTGAAAAATTCAAAGTGTTTGAATAAAAAATGAAGCGAAGTACACACTGAAATCTAGGAGTGAACGGGGCCCGGGGTTGGGAAAGTGAACTTTTAACTTAATTGTTTAAATTAATGTTCTTCTATACCTTTCTAACTGCCTCGTTGGTCTAGCTGTTAGCATGATCGACTGCGGATCATGAGGTCATGGGTTCGATTAGCGGTCGGGCATATAAATTGATAGGTACTGGGCTTTTCAATCAACCTCAGTGCCAGCCTGAAGTTTGAAGTTGGCGCTGAGTCACCCCCGTGCCTCGGAAAGCGGGTTAAGTCGTCGGTCCCGGTTTTTATCACTAACATGATAAAAAAGCCCGCCAACTCGCATTGGAGCAGCGTGGTGGGTCTAATTCGCTAAGTCCTAATTCCCTCTCTCTTATGAGAGTGGAGGCCGGTGCCCAGCAGTGGGGCTCGATATATTTTGGTAAGTATGAATTGTTCTAAATTGGCGACACGCTGTCCGGAATCCCCGATATATCAGGGTTTAGTTTTCGGTATTCGCCACTTTTACCCTCGACGAAACGGAGACGGTATACATGTGTTTGCCCTAAGAGGTTGTGTGTTTGTTTGTTTGTGCACTTTTTTGTTACCATTTTCCTGGAAAACTACTGGACCGATTAATATGCGGTTTTTTGCACTGGATAAGCATAACTTCTGGCAAGGGTCTTATATATGTTTAAGAACCATAGACAACCAAGCTGAGCTGTAGCCTATAATTTTAATTTTTCAATATGTTACCATTTTACAAAAAAAAAGTACTGAGCCGTCAAAGATACACTTTTGTGTTTTAGATATTATGTTAAATACTTTTTGCTAATTTCAAGATAAAAAAGGTCATGGAGCTCTGCAGTTCGTCGTGGGTTGTAAAAAATAATAATTTTATTACATGTTTTCCATTCAAATAGAATACAACATTCGTATTATTACACAATACTATTCGTATTACCTCACTTCAAGTTCTTTGTCCCGAACCTAGCAAAAAAAAGGCAAGTTAAATTAGCATAGGAACCGACCTAACATCATTTTCGTGAGTCAGGACTCAGTCGGCGATTTTGTAAACGAATTGCACATAGAAAGTTCACCACGACTGCCGAGCGCGGTGCGGGTGACGTTGGTGGTTTTTACTGTTTAATTAAAAACTGTTCTGATGTTCACCTACAGTTTTGGACAGGTTTTACCGGTTGGCAATGTTCTTGGTGATGTTAAAATATCTTTAGGACGTTGGTATTTTGAACTGCCGCACGCTTTAGTTAAGGTAAGTAAATTGACTTATACCTAAATTATTAAAATGATTAAACCTTCCCCCCCGATTGTGTAAGTAATCGTCGTAATCGTAATCGTTTGTCAAATTCGACCTGTTTAAGGAGGTCATAGATGCCTGCACGTCAAATAGCATGAACTCCCTAAACAGTTCGAGTAATACGTTTTAAGCTGTCAAATCATTACAATTTGTTTAGACAATTGGGCTTCTTATTAGGTATATTTACTAAATAATTCTAATATGGTCTTTTAAAATAGTTTGAATTTTTTATTTGTCGCTTTGTAAACTAGGATTCGTTTTAGGTAAAAAAAAATTTGCACGGGTTCGCCCGCGTGGGTTTTAGTTATCTTTATAAGAAATTCTCGTGGGATATCTATTTGATTTCCTAGAATAAAAGTACCTAGGCAGATATTGTCGGTCTCCAGGATCTGTACATAAAAAGACAGAAGTAAGTATAGTTATGGATGATTACTTAATGACTCATGAGTTATGACTTATGACTCATTTACCTGGTCACGAAAATAATTATTCAACTACTGATAATGCACATTCATAATCCTGGTCAGATTTAGGTAAATGATAGATCTTATCTATTCAACCCACAGGTTATGTTAATTAACCTACAATTGTAATATCCATTATAAAGTGATACCTACAATGATTATTATCATCTTACTAATTCTTACTAATATTGTAAGTGCGAAAGTGTGTCTGTTGGTCTGTCTGTCTGCTACGCTTTCACGGTCCACCTACCTAACCAACCTAATTTGATGAAATTTGGTACAGGGATAGGTTATATCCCGGAGAAGGACATAGATATACTTTTTATCCCGGAAAACTAAGGAGTTCCCGCGGGTCTTGGTCCAAAGACAACAACCAAAAACTTGTTCCATGTGGACGAAGTCGCGGGCATCATCTAGCACCCATTATAAGGGGATACAATGATTATTATCAATTAGTAATCAATAACATAAGATGGTAGATAAGATTACGTGATCAGACGTTAAAGAAGTTAAAACAAATAGATCATCCCTAGCCCCTAGCAGACTTCAGCCCTTGATAATTTTTGTCATATCACCAAACCGATTTTAAATCCATTTAACCCACACTCAATTTCAACAATCCCCGAGTACGAGCGAGTTTCATCTTAAATAATGAATTTCGCTTTCGACACCAGCTCAAACTTGTTCGCCGTGATTGATTGAGTCTACGAATTGATGGTGGGGTGATGACATGGCGATTTTGTTTTATAAAAAAATCAGAGATTCGAGAAGTTATTTATTATTATGTAGGACGTACGAGGGTTATGTTCCTGTGACCTACATTATAAAGGATTATCCATGTATCATCAAACTGACGGGTTAGTTAAAGCAACGTGGATCAGAGTCGGTGAAAGCATGAACAAGAAAAACTTAATCAACGTTAACGAAGTCGCGGGGATTTCACTATATTATTTAAATAGTAGTGTTGGAAAAGCAATTTGCCGTTGGCAAATAGTGGGTAGAATCATGGTAAAGAATTTTTGTTTACTTAAAAAGTTTTTTTGGATATACAACCATCTTTTTGTTTACGAACTCAAATTAGCTGTCCGACAAATCTTTTATCTAATATACCTATAATTGTGGAAATTTCTCTCAAGAATAGCGAAATATTACACGCAAGAAGTAATTATCGATCTCCTCACAAGAAAGGACGACGGAAGTCCAAAGCTCTAACAATATGAGACTTTATGACAATGGAAATATGAACTTTATTTGTTCACATCATCCCAGTGCGTAGGAAGCTACTTATCTATAGGATAAGTAGCTTCCTACGTTGAACGTGCTTTTAACGGCCAGGCGTGTTGTTGAAACTTTTTACAATTAAAAGCTAATATTTTTAATCTTCCTTATTCGCAAGCAAAATCTTTGTATACATTATCAAGCAAGGTATATTCTATAAAATAAAAAACAGCACTGCCCCGCCAAAAAAAAAATGTATTTGCTATTGTCATTCGGGAATCGGGATGATGTAGGAATTCTAACGATAACCCATACATAATATGTTCAGGCATTTAGAAGTTATGATGAAAATATAAAGAAATTCACATACATATAGTTCGCGCGAATTGAATGCAGAGTAAATGTATGGTGACACAAATTTGGCCTTTTCGTTTCCTCCGTGCCTCTGATATCTGATATCTGATAGTAACCGTTACAAAAAACCAAAAAGTTTTTAAATACATTCGTCAAGTCGTAGGCGGAAGGACGTGGGAACCCACCGCATTATTATCCCATGAAAACTCCTACCAATTATGTGATTAATGGAAATGGGTCATGACTCTCAGTAATGAGGAATACGACGCAGAGAGAAAGATTAACTGGAATATAAGATACGGAGTCCTAAGAAAGACTGATATCTCCAACTGAAGCGCTGACGTGACCAGTCTATTCCAACTCTTTTACAAAACGCTGTATTGCAACTCAAAAGAGATTCAATTACTGGCATTAAATCCAACGTTCGCTTCGCAAATAAATTGAATACTGTATTGAAGCTCGATTTAGTTCCACTTTCGAATAAATCCAATGAAATAAACCAATAACTAGCAAGGAATAACGATTAAAACCGTGTCGTTGCCATTTGGAATGGATTTTTAACGGAATCCCTCACAAGAGACCTAAGTATATTCAGTAGTGGACATCTACTGAATATACTTAGGTCGTTTGACGACGGAACTAAGACCACTATCATCAATCAATATTTATTTATTCAAATTAGGTTAAAATAAGTGTACTTACTGAAAATCCAATTAGTTTTAAAACATGATGGTGATAATCAGTTACGGTATCTTAAAACTAAAGCCTAAAATTAAAGCTTAAATTTTTTCCTGGTGGGAGGCTTTGGCCGTGGCTAGTTACCACCCTATCGGTAAAGACGTGCCGCCAAGCGATTTAGCGTTCCGATACGGTGCCGTGTAGAAACCGAATAGGGGATGGGTTTAATATAACTGCCATGCCCCTAACAGGTCAGCCCGCTACCATCTTAGACTGCATCATCACTTACCATCAGGTGAGATCGCGGTCAAGGGCTAACTTGTAGTGGTTAAAAAAAACATCATACCACTACTCTCAGCTCCCATATTATTCATGCTATAAAGTGTGTTTGTAAGTTTATTTTTTAGTTTATCGTCGCAACGGATCAACGTATTTTCCTTTAATTTATTTATTCTTCTATTTATCTATTTCTATATATATGTCTCTTTTCTATGTATTTCTATTAGTATGCTATAATAACTTGTATTCTATTGTGACACTACTCTACACATCTTGTTCAATCCTCTCACCAAAGGTTGTCTGTTAGAGATTTCTCAGTAGAAGGCCGACTAGTTTTTAGTTTACTTTGTATTATTTCACGTATTTCACAAAAGTAGCCTTTGTCACTCTCCCAACATAGATAGATATCTATGTTGGGAGAGTGACAAAGGTGACTTTTTATTCGGAATAATCAAAGAGTTCCCACCGAATCACAAGACCAATCAGACGCGGGTGTAATCTAGACGTTTTATATTTAGGTGCGAAAGGATACCAGCCCGAAGTTTTTACGTCTTGAATGGATAAAACGGCTCGGAAGGGATGAAACTTTTATACGCTTCGTAAACGATATTTAACTTTAAGTGGCACTAACCCCAATTTACGGTAATGATTTAATTTCTCCCTGGAATTTCGGGGAATGGCTGTAAACGACGTAAATAAATAATGTAACAAAGGGTGGGACTGTAAGGCCCTATTCATTGGTGTCTTAGTCACTTCAACCCGGCTCACTACTGAGAACGAGTCTCCGTTTCAAACTCCAAGTGGATCTCAGAGTTGGCCATAGTCCACACCTTTTAATTTAAATAAAATAAACCTTTAATTCGCTCCGAGCTCACGAGATCAAATTAGCGCGCGCGGGGGTGAAATCGAGGAAGCGTATGTTGCAAAAAATGGAAGAAATCATTTGTAAAAAAAAAAAAATTACTGTTCAATACAAACTAATCCGACAATGTGTTTGATTTGAAATATGAATTTTATCTTATATTTCTAGAGCAAATTATTAGTTTCAATAAGGAGAAAAATTGCTTTAAAAGGTAAAGTATGAGGTATGTTTAAAATAAATTTCAATGCAGACATTTTTTTTAAAATTGTGTTTTGAGATGCGTCAATGGCTGCTTATAAATGTCTTGAAAACAGCTAATTATTTTTACAAGCATACATTGTCACCGTTTGATGGATACACTGCTTTAAAAAACTCCGTTTTGCCGATTTTACGCTATGACAGAGCCTTATGCAACTTCTTTACAAAAACTTCTGAAAACCCAACTAATAAATATATAATTTAATGAATTAAATATTGTTCGCTATAATGGAAATCTCAACATATTAAAAAAAAATATATAATTTGTCTTATACTTATGACTTATGACACTTAGACCTATGATTCTTTTAATCAACGTCTGATTTTGGGAAGGCACTGGCCCCTAAGATACGGACCTTAAGTTGGGATCAAAAATTCATTGTGCTGCAATAACAAGGATTTGTATTCTATTATTTTTACAAAAAAAATATTTTTAATACTTTCGCTGTAAAGTCGCTCCGTGTTTATAATAGGCAGTAGTTGATCGAAAACACGTCACGTAGAATAACGGCGTCTTAGAGCTCTCTCTGCGACGCATTCCTCATTTCTGAGGGTCGTGACCCCTTTCCATTAATCACATAATGGCTACGGGTTTCTCGGGGGTAATAAATTCTTAGAGCGTCTTAAAACAGTCTTACTTAATTTACTTAAACATTTTTATTTTTGTATGATTTTTTTAATTAAGAATTTTTAAGTTGTTAATAATTATTTACAAATATTACTGTAACAATATTTATTTCTAACTTTACAGAGCGACTGTGTACAAACTGTATCCAATATTTTTCACTTAATTTTCACACTATGTCGTTTTTTCCCACTAAAACATCATAGCAATCATAGTACCGTTTTCATAGATTTTTAAAGTCCATGCGAGACAACAAGGCACTGGATTCCGGGCTTTTGACTATTACAATTATTATTATTATTTACAACGTTACTATTTTTAAACTAAAATGTTACCCTTTAAATAAAATAAGGAACCATGAAAGCAGCTTTTGCTCTCGACAAATATTGATACTGTTGCGCGAATATAGCAAAGCTTGACAAACGGTTCAGCAGCCGGCAAAACGGGAAATATAGCTTTGGGAAATGTCACCATGCATTGGAATAAATGGCCGGACTAGGCTGTCGCTCACTTCCTTATAGAATTAATAAAGATGTCCGCATAAAACTGAGTTGTGTTAACTTTGTTTTGGCAACCCTATAATGTCGTTGTATATTTGTATGACTCGATGTTTTAGGACACTGCGGTATGACAGTTATATTAATATATGAATAGTTTAGTATTATATTAATAGTCTGAAATAACACATTGGCTACTTTTTATTCCGGAAAATTAAAGAGTTCCCGCGGGAACCAAAAAACCTCAACCCACGCGGACTAAGTCGCGGCTATCACTTAGTCAATTCTACAGTAGGGATGTTTTTTTAATTCATCAGAATTATTGAGAACATCCGTAATACCAGCTTTATGCGGAATCCATTTCATTTGCGAAGCGCTTCATATTAATGCAGATAATGGATTCACTTTGAGATTTAAAATCTGCTTTAAAACTGTTTTAAAAGGAAAGCCGGTTGATTATATTTAATGACGACATTTTGCTCAGTGGTGTGTTCCATGGGATAAATGGGAGGTCTTAAGTTCTATTCCCGGTGCAACCAGTGCGACTAAATTTTTTTTGTCAGTGGCATGTTTTAGTTCATCATCAATTTCGTCAGACAAGCTAATGTATGAGAATAATAAATTGAGTGCTTAGTATCCCTTTCTGATTAGCACGCTCCTATCTTAGATAGCAATTTCACTTACCATCCGGTGAGATTGCAGTCAAGGTCTAACTAAGGCTTGCATGGTTTAAAAATAGGTATGGAAAATCAATGGCAACTTTCTTACAATCCAATAATAATGAAGCGTTTTTTTAAATGTTAGTTTGTCTTTCAATCACGCCGCAATAGTGCACGGATCTGGAGAGTGTCATAGGCTACTATCTCGGAAAATAAAAATGATCCCGAAATTTTTAGTCCTAAAAGGTCTAGCCCCACTTGAGATTCACGGCAAGGTGCCGCACGTAGCGGCAAATATTATTTGTATGAGTTTGTACCTACGAGGCCGTATCGCACAGTGCATCTCCATGCCACTACGCTTAAGTAGGCCCAGCTTCATACAACCTTATACAAAGAATACTTGCCGCTACGTACCACGCCTCTGTAGTGGGGTTAGACCTTTATTCATGATGTAGTCGCGGATATCAATCATTCTAGTCGATAAATGTCGCAAGTGGTAGCAAAACGAATTTTTAAAGTTTATAATTTAATGTTGGCAGCATTGCACCGAGCTTACCTCGGCTTGTGATAGGTTGGATTGCTGTTAGTCTTGAGTATGTCTGCGTTGGGGACGGACGTCGGCAGCGCGTGCTCTCGTTCCAATTCGCTTTCGTAGCTCTCAAGTGGTACATGCTTGCCGGGTAAAGGGTCCGCTGTAACAAGGAAAATAATTTTAATTAAATAATCCTACTGAGTGCGATGAAATGAATGCGAGAATAATAATAATTGTTTGTAGTTTTCTTCAAATACTTATTATCCCAAAAAATTACATAGATCCCACGTGATTATTCAAAAAAAAACTGAATCACGCAGACCGGACATCAGCTAGTAAACAAATAAATAATAGCTGTAAGTACTAAATATAAAAATCATTAGGTATATTTGGAGTTCAATTTTGGGTTCCCCTAAGTGATTTAAAGCTATTATATGACGCCGTATAAAAGCCATTTGGAGGTAGTTATGGCTGCATAACTGCCATACTTTATCCAGGTTAACAGATTCTATCTTAGATAAAGATATATAATCTATTTTATGTACGTTAACTTTGTATGTATGAACCAAAATAAATATAGTAAGTATAAGTATTTATGTCTAGTATGATAATAAATATGATTTTATTTGATAGTTTAAAATAGTTACGTTTTAACAATGCGTCGTCAATATCATCTATACTAATAATATAAATGCAAAAGTTTGGATGTATGGATGGATGTTTGTTACTCAATCACGCCCCAACGGCTGATTCTGGATGAAATTTGGCACAGAGATAGATTATAGCCTGGAATAACATATAGGCCACTTTTTTTCTTGGAAAATTAAAGCAGTTCCCGCGGGAACCGAATAACCCAATTCACGTGGACGAAGTCGCGGGCATTAGCTAGTATTATTATAAATTCCTCCCCATTCAACTTCAGAGCATGGGTCTGCTCTCAGTATTGATGTATAATTTTAGTACCTATACTCTATTTCGATGGCTCTCAGAATAAAAAGAGCTATAGTGCCACAGTCCGCCACGCTGAACAAGTGTGGATTATATTCATTCGCGCATTTATAGATCAAGATAGATCAAGTGTGGATATCGCTTTTGCCGGTAAATTATTGTGAACAATCAATTATTGTAAATTTGCCGCCGGTGCACTACTTACAGCGTAGCTCACAATTTCCGTCAAATCTGAGCCAACAACTGGTTAACATGTTCCCGGAAATAACGAAAGAACCCTCCGGTTGTTCCTAGAATGATTTATAGCTTAAAATGAGTATATAAATAAGGTATTTCAAACATGCAACAGTATTGTTGTAAGTAAGAACTCTAACAGACTTGATTTATTGAACGCGCGTTTAAATAACATGTGCGTTGAACGACGTGATGTGTAGTTTTGATTGATTGCGGCTAAAACTTTAATTGAAGGGATTCTAATGCTTGCTCTAAAAATAAATTGGAATGGGATATAAATTGTATAGTTTATTTCTGACGCAAGATGTTTAGGGAGCAGAACGGGTAAATACAGACAAATCTTCACTGAAGCAATAGTTAAGTACTTAATACTTTTGAAATAAGACTAATTAAATTGAATACAAACAATATTTACGTACAAGACGTAGCTACAATTATTATTTAATGACAAATAAAATTGATGTTTACAAGAAAATGTAAGTAAAATAATCATTTACTTAGTCACGTCATGCTTTTATACTTTAAATCTATTTTAAGCTCCATGATTCTTTTGACTAAGAAGATTTTAGCTAAGTGTAAATATTATCAACTTATCATAAACAAGCGATTAATTAGGTACTTAAAATATACAGTTTACGAAAAATATTAATATTAAAAGTCGGAGACGTACTTAATTACCTACTGGAATTTTCAGTGCTATTTTTGTGATTTTGTTTTTTCCTTCTGTTAGTTCTATGACCATTAAAATTATTGCAACCACAAAAAAAACTGCGCGTTCACATCAAACAGTCTAGGAAGCCTTTTACATTTGCACTTTAGGAACAATAAAAGCGTATCGTATTCTGCTTTCTCACGAGTTATCAAATTCGGGACTCCACAGTCGAGGCGAATGATAAAGGGCATTGTTCTTATAAAACATCAGCATCCTTAGTACAAGTATGTGGAACTCAATTCTCGACAACGATGACAGATTTCGAGCATCGAAACACTATAACCACAGATGAAATAATAGTAGTTATCATATTTGTAAAAATAATTGGTTCATCAAAGAGAGAAACAAATTAAAAATGTATTCAAGGATCATACATATTAATCATTGCGTTCTCCACTAAATATATCAGACAATTTTAGAGCTAAAACAATTAGTACTTAGAAAGCATGGTGGACTATGACTTCTCATTTAGGAGAAGGGACTCGTGACTCGTGGTCGGCCGGAAATGATAATTAATAAGTATATATATGTCACCGTAACATTGTGAAAACCGTTAGATTGTAATCTATCTAGCTAAATTGTAAACTGTCGAAAGATTGTGAACCGTTTAAAGTTCCGAATGTATTTTTGAAATATTCATTGTATTTACGTTTTCTTGTCTCTTTCTTGTAGGTTAGGTTAGGGTTCGACATAAATAATCAGGTAGTCAGGCCTGCGGCCGGGCACTTAGGTTCTATGCGCTATCGGGTTAAAACCTAACAGATTACAATCTACCGAAAAATAATGCATTAAATTGTAATCTTTCGACAGTTTACAATTGCGCTAGATAGATTACAATCTAACGGTTTTAGATCCTTTTACGTTCACGATGTAGTGATTCGATACTCGAAAACTATAAACTCTGTCGAGGAATTCAAACTCGTACTTATTGTACAGGTCAATAGTGTTGCGTTACTTGATGTACGGAATTCATAAACAACGTCTTTGTTAGCCGACCTAGTTCTGAGTATAGTCGATGTTTAGAGTAAGTGTACACTAGCGACATGTCGCGCCAGAGATGCAATGTTGAACTTGCCCATTTACTAACTTTTTAATTCAACATAAGCTTTTTAATAGTTAGATGAACTGTCACCGTTTCGGAGAAGAACCAGCAAAAACGGAAGTACCTAACCCATCCATCCACTACAGCCCATTAATGTCCCACTGCTGGGCACAGGCCTCGACTCTCATAGGAGAGACGGATTAGAGTTTAGACCCACCACGCTGCTCCAATGCGGATTGGCAGGCTTTAACGACTATTATCATGTTAGTGATAATAACCGGGACCGACGGCTTAACGTGCTCTCCGAGGCACGGGGGTGACACATCACCATCTTCCTGACTCCGGGCTAGTACTGAGAATTTAAAGTCAGAAAAACCCAATACTTAATTATGGCCCGACCCGGAACTCGAACCCGGAACCTCGTCGGCTGCAGTCGAACATGCCAACCACTAGTCCAACAAGGCAGTACCTAACATAGCAATGAAAATAATGGGCTTAAATAAACTTTGAAAGCAAGTTTTATATTATTAAGTTGCAGGTTAACAATTACACAATTTTAGTAACTGAATCTTATGTGTAAAACTTTTGAAAGCTTTATCGAGCTGGAATCGCTTAGAAATTTTCAGTGTGCGTGTCGAATTCGGATTTTAAAAACACACAGAAAAAAATGCAGCCAAAGACCAAATTGTCCTGTTTGGGGCTTTCATGGTGTCCCCGATCAACTGTTACTTATTATAATCAATCAATCAATCATTTATTCAATTTAGGTACACTATAGGTGCACACACACACACATATTGACGTCCATTACATACATATGAAACATGATGGTGATAATTAGTTACGGTATCTTAAAACTAAAGCTACGAAGGTTCCAAACGCGCCCAGGTCTGAGAAGAGCCCACAACAAACTCAGCCGGGTTTTGTTTTCCCTTATCACCATCTCACAAATCATCTTAACTAAGGAACTATCAGAGCCAATAGTGCAAATTATTGCCAAGCCAAAATAAATGTCTAATATTATTGGCGATAAGACAAAAAGTTTTAAAACAAAATGTCTGTAGTGTCACCCAATTGCTAAGACAAGCAGATTTAGTTCCGAGTATTTGTCGGTGTTTAGGCTCTAGTTTCAACGCGCTTAAGATAAAGTGATAGAGAGATTGTAAATTGTTAGTGTTATTTTTAATCTAAATATAAACAGTGTGCCGAGAGCTATATTAGAAACATTTCGACGTTTATAATAATAATTATTATTAGTAGATATCATTTCGTCGAATTTTATAAGACTGATCTATCAACGCACAGCTCAAACCACAGGCCGGATAAAGGTTTAATAATATAGAATACTAGCTGATGCCCGCGACTCCGTCCGCGTGGATTGAGGTGTTTTAGGGGTATGAAAAATAAATAGTAGCCCATTCCCAGACCTACTAAATATGCATATAAAATTTCATATAAATCGGTCAAGCCGTTTCGGAGGAGGATGGTAACTAACATTGTGACACGAGAATTTTATATATAAGATGATGCAGGCGTCTGCTAACAAAGAGTTTTGGAAAATTCCACCCCTAAGGGCGAAAAATCATTCAATTTGTATGAAAATTGAACTTAATGTGGGCGAAGCCAAAGATTTCCGCGATTTGTACTTTTCTATACTCTAAAGGAAATATATTATACTAGCAGACAGACAGGCAGACAGACAGGCAGACAGACAGACACACAGACTGCCAGCCGCACTTTCGCATTTATAATATTAGTATGGAATATGGATATTAGTATAGATTATGACCTAAAAAAACGCGCGTTGCCGTTCCTTTTTTTGGCCAAAAATATAAATAACAATACAAGCTCCGTTATCGGCTAATGTGACCGCATCCTAGCACTCGTGATTTGTACGTATTAAGGCCTGCGAATTTGGTTATTACTCACACGTAATAAGTTTTAAAATCGCTTGCTGCTTATAACTGCTATACAGTAGGCAGGCCCGAGGTGAGAGTGGCTCTATTTTTTTCGTTAATTGCATTTCTGCGATGGACTCTGATCTCAAAAACGTTATTAGCAGATAATAATAGTTATTTGTTAGTAAAAACCGGTGTTAATTAGAAAGTAGGTTTCGATGTTTCTTACGCCAGGCTATATAATTGTTGCTTTTTTTGGTATGGCATTTTTATTGTGTTAGGGTCGACACTGCCTCGTTGGTCTAGTGGTTAGCCTTAGCATGTTTGACTGCGGCTGACGAGGTCCCGGGTTCGACTCCCGGGTCGGGTCATAAGTGTTGGGTTTTTCTGACTAGAAATTTTCAGTACGAGCCCGGAGTTAGGAAGTTGGCGGTGTTTCACTGCCGTGCCTCGGAGAGCACGTTAAGCCGGTTCTATCACGAACATGATAATAGTCGTTAAAACCTGCCAACCCGCATTGGATCAGCGTGGTGGGTCTAAGCTCTAATTCCCTCTCTCCTATGAGAGTGGAGGCCTGTGCCCAGCAGTTGGACGTTAATGGGCTGTAGTGATGGTGGTGGTGGGTTGGTAAAAAACCGGTTTTAATTAGAAAGTAGGTTTCGATGTTTCTTACGCCAGGCCACATAATTATTACTTTTTTTGGTATGGCATTTTTATAGTGTTAGAGTCGACGTATACCATCGCAGTATAGTCTTTTTATAACTAGGTACTTATTTAAACTTATGGTAACTTTTGAAGTTTAACGACCTCCCTGGCGCTGTTGTCTTAACGTGGAAGATCTCGGGTTCGATTCCCGGGAGGGTCCATTTGGGAATTTAAAATTTCTGAATTTTCTCTGGTCTGGCCTGGTGGGAGGCTTCAGCCGTGGCTAGTTACCACCGACAAAGACGTACCGCCAAGCGATTTAGCGTTCCGGCACGATGCCGTGTAGAAACCGACTAGGGATATGTTTAATATAACTGCCATACCCCTAACAAGTTAGCCCGCTACCATCTTAGACTGCATTATCATTATCGCGTAAACGCAGTTTAGATTTGATAATAAAATCGGTTTAAATATCGATGTTCTGCATTATAATTTCATTTGATATTTCCGTTTTGAGTGTAAATATACTACCTACTATTATTTAAAAATAAATCGAGAAAATATTCAGTATTAAATATTAAGTTTTAGGTGTAAATACCTAACTTCCGGATGTTTTTTGGTGGATATTTTTGTGTAAGTTGTGGACTGAGGATTTAATGCGGGGGTTTCCATACAACGGACCGCCCCATTGCCTAGACTATATTGTATGATCATGGTTTCTTATGGAATGCTATTCTGTGTCTTTAATAAAAAATTATTCCACAAACATTTTCTACAAATTCAAAGCAAAATAAATCGAGGAATGAGCGTTATACGTAAATAGAGGTTGTTTTTATTGCATTCATATTTTTAGAAGGGTCTTTGTTTTCTATTTCTTATGAGGCTGCCTAGCTTTATTCTTATCTACATTACGTTTTATGGGCCTTTAGAAAATTACTTCCCAGGGAAAATAGTGCGATAATTTGAATAAGTATAGGAAAACAATGTTAAATATTAAGCAAATTCTGTATATATATGTAACTAGCTGATGCCCGCGACTTCTTCCGCGTGGTTTAAGTTTTTTTCATTCCCTCGTGAACTCCTTAATTTTCCGGGATAAAAAGTAGCCTATGTCATTCTCCAGGTCTTCATCTATATCCATGCCAAATCAGGTCAATCCATTGCTCCGTTGCGGCATGATTGAAGGACAGACCAACAAACAATTATCTTTCGCATTAATAACATTAGTATGATTAACAATACCTACTTATCAAGTAATATTAAAAGAAAATACATAAAGCATTCAATTAATAAGTAAATTTAAGAAAATTACAAAAAACTAAACCTTTTTTATTCCACTAAAAGTTAGTCTTTGACTGCGATCTCACCTGATAGTAAGTCATGATGTAGTCTATGGTAGCGGGCTAACCTGTTAGAGGTACGGCATTTATATAATATTAAACCCATACCCCTAATCGGTTTCTACGCGGCATCGTACCGGAACGCTAAATAGCTTGGCGGTACGTCTTTGCCGGTAGGGTGGTAACTAGCCACGGTGATGGTAACTTCCAAATTCCATAGTGCGGTACATTTAATATATCGATATTGGTATTTTGATTAATAGTCGCGACACAACAACAACTCAACAGACATTTGATATCTAATTACATGCGGGCGGAACCGGCTACATGGACATAGCAGCTATTTCGATAAAATCGATTTCGGTATTCGTTCAATATCGATACTATGATTGATTCACCGTCGTGAGTCGTGACTCAATCACCGGAGCGCGCGGCAC
The DNA here is from genome assembly GCA_964035005.1 of Erebia palarica. Classification (NCBI taxonomy): domain Eukaryota; kingdom Metazoa; phylum Arthropoda; class Insecta; order Lepidoptera; family Nymphalidae; genus Erebia; species Erebia palarica. The sequence goes on from OZ035992.1 coordinate 7,860,350, forward strand.
CGTTGAGTCATCACCGTTAACCGCATTCAATTACTTCGTTCCGTTTTTTTTTTCACGATAATTCCATTAAAGATTACAGTCCGATTATGGTTTTATGCTCCGAGGCGATGCTTTGAAGTTCCACGCGATTTAATTTAAATTTTGAGCCACTGGTTATCCATTTATGCAATAGGTTGATTGTCTCGGTTGGAAAATGATTAATAAATTTCGGTAGTTTCAGAGTTATACCTACCTAAGTTCTTCTTCTTAACCTCTAATATATATATTATTGTTTAACCTCTTCCTATATTCCAATTATTTTTGTGCTATTATGTTGTCATTTTGTTATTGATTAAGTGTTGAGTAGCTGTTATGATTTTATACTGAGTAACATAATTTATTTTCTTTTTAACAATTAATGTTAACCGGGAAAAGCGTTTAATATTATTGCGTGCAACATAGGTAAAAAAAATTTGTAAAGTACTAAGTAATAACTTAATAAGTAAGTAGTAAGTTTTTATGTATGTTATTTATTTTACAATACATTCATTAATAAAGTAATGGTACTTATTTAATATAATAAATTCTATACAAATGCGAGGATCAAAAAGAAAGTGATCTAACCAATAGTCTTGAATCTAATCAAGACCAGGATCTTTAGAAATTGACCACAAAACTTTAGAAATTAACAGCAGACAACAAAGGCAAAGAAAATTATTTTTCAATTAAAAAAAGTATCCAACAGTTACAAATAAATAATATGAGCGGGTTTAGAGTTGGCGCACATTATTATCGATAAATAAATAAAAAGTTAAAAACCCGTATCGCATCTGTCTGCAGTTGTACCCAAGCACTTCAATAAAGAGTCTCGAGAGGCGGAGGGATTTCTTTGATTGATTTTAATGGCTATTAAAATTGTGCTCGCATGCAGATCGGGGACTGTATATGTTGTTACAACGTGTCGCTATTTAGGAAATTCTCTCTCTCTCTCTCCATCTGCAACTTTTTCTCATTACTGAGGGTTCTGATCCCTTTTTATTAATTACATTTTGGTACCTTTTTTTATAGTCTTGCGGTAGATTCCCAAGTCCTTCCGCACGACTCGACGTAGAGTACGTAAGAGTAAGTTGTAACGATTATTATCAGATAATACTGATATTAACTACGACTGACGGCTTAACATGCTTTCCGATGCACGGAGGAAGCGAAAGGGCAAAAATTGAACCTCCAAATTCAGTCGCCCATACATTTACCGACTTGGATCAAAGTTGCTTATCAATCGCAATCGAGTTAAATATACGTTATGACAGCTAGGCCACTCGTCCTTCGAATCAAATACATAAATAATAAGTAGGAAACATTATACATTACCATTCAATGGTACATTAAATTTTTGACAATATGATTGAAAAAGTAATCTAACCACTTATATTGAAACTTTACAGAAAAATCAACGAAAACAATTTGGTCCTTGACTAAAATATTGTCACGATAATAGGGATGATGACAACTCAATCAAATCAGAAACTCTTTATCAAACTTAAAAACGCACTCCTAGTATGGAAGTTGTATGAAATTCACAATTGTTACGTCATCAAATTTCAACGCATTTTTTTTTCTTTAATCTTTATTTTAAAATGGTTACCAAACTTAAAACTAACCGAGGATGTGAATTTTAAGTCTTTTGGAAGATTTAATAATCAGTTAGAAATAAATTTTTTTTGACTAGCGAATGCGTGGTTTTAGGTTTTCTGGTTCCCGCAGGAACTCTTTAATTTTCCTATGTGCTATTCCAGACTATAATCTATTGCTATGCCAAGTTTCAGCCAGATCCGTTCAGCCGTTGGGGCGTGACTGAGTAACAAACATCCATACATCCATCCAAAGGACATGACCAGTAATTGCCCTCCGATTCGGGACAATGCACAGGATTTCCGTTTTTACAGTAAGGTTTAAAAATTCAAAACGAAATTATTATGGATTTATTATTCCAAATAAGGTCGGGGTTCAAATGACAAAAAAAAACAGTACGTTTATTGTTTAAATCTTGAGCGTCCGCTTTCCTCTTTAAGCACTACTCCATTTTGACGTTCCATTATATCCATGCCTAATAATAATCTTGTAACCCTACATGAATACCATTTAAGTACCTTAGTTATTATATTAGGAATGATTTATTTTTGATCAATTAAATAGTAATGAAAAGGAAATGTATGTTTTGTTTATAATTATTTTTATTTTTTGACAAGTCTCAAACTAATCGATCGAACAAAGCATTTTGAAATACTACGTTTAAAGGAACGCCCTGTCACATTGCATATGCTGCCATCTGTGGTCGAATAGTTGAACTTGTTAACGAAAAGTATTGAGCAATACTTAAAAATATTTTCTAGACTCACCACAATAACTAGTGCCATCTAGTGTGGGAAAGCAGTTTTTGGTGAAACTTTTTTTATCTATTTTCTCAGTTTTCAGAGCCTTCAGACTCCTGAAACTTTTTTATTTGAAAACTATTAAATATAACAATTACAATAATAAAGAAATAATACTTGAAAATATTTTTTTAGACTCGCTTAACACAATGAATAGCGCCATCTAGTGTGGGAAAGCAGTCTTTTGGTGAAACTTTTTTGTTCATTTTCGCAGTTTTCCGAGCCTTCAGACTCCTCAAACTTTTTTATCTGAAAACAGTGAAATATTACAATTACAATAATAAAGAAATCATTGCTGAACATTGATTTTTGACACCTAGGCAAGCTGCCATAGTTCCACCGGTCAAGTCCTTTCGCTTTTATAATATTAGTAAGATATAGGCATCATCCCTATTCATCAATTCCTATAATAATTGATGAATTGTTGATGCAGTCAAGCGATTCATCTTCCAGGTCACCTGGAAGATGAATGGAAGGATTGTTAGACCATAGTACCATACTCGGTTTCTATCCGGCATCGTACGAGAACGTGAACGTTTAATTGATTGGCGGCACAGCTGTGTCAATAGGTAACTAACTACTAACAAGTCACTGGAGCCTAAAACCGATGTGAGTCAAGGAATGAAGGAACACGTAAACAAACTGGTGGACAAATGAACACGCTTTGACATTTTTAATAGTGATCTCTGATTGTTAATGTTTCTATTTTTATATAAAAATCATCGGTCCTATTGGCGACCTCCGTGGCTCAGTGTTGAGCGCTGTTGTCTTTTAACGTGCGGAGGTCCCGGGTTCGGTCCCCGGCAGGGTCAATTTAAGAATTTATAATTTCTCAAGTTTCCGTGGTCTGACCTGGCTAGTTACCACCCTAAAGGCAAAGATATACCGCCAAGCGATTTAGCGTTCCGGTACGATGCCCTGCAGAAACCGATTAGGGGTATGGGTATAATATAACTTGCCATACCCCAAACAGCTTAGCCCGTTACCATCTTAGACTGCATCATCACTTACCATCAGGTGAGATCGCAGTCAAAAAAATTTTCAGTTTAGAAATATGTACGTATTTCAACTTAAATATAAACAAAACTCAAAATCCGTCAAGTGAAACCTGGAATAAAGATTTCTAACATTTTACATTACCGAATTACATTACAATTACAAAATTCTCAGACCAACCCACGCGGTTTTTCACCGACGCTTTTCCGCTCTTGATGAAAAAGAATCCTTATGAAAGTGTCACTCAAGACAGCTCTCTCAATAAATTTGAATGTAAAAAATGAACCTCCCGAGCCCCGAATTCTGACTAAACAAGATTAAGTAACCAATTCGACACGACGTTATAAAAAATGAACCGAATAATAAACGATATAAAAAAGAAAACGTTGTTTTCACTCTTCGGCGCAAAAGTAAATAAATAACTTTGGTAGGAATTCCAAATTCAAATTCCGCGTGACCTTGGGTATAGTGATGGTTATGTAACTTAAATAAAAAAGGGTAATCGATGAATCGGAACTCTGAGGGAAGGGTTTATGGGTTGCATACTTTCTATCGATTTTTAACTGCAGCATAATTCCATGTGCACACGTTTCCTTTTTACCCGACTGCGGAACGCACAGGGTTATAGGAGCGCCTCTGTAACAATAACATTTGAGTTAACATAGTGAAACTAAGAAATAAGTAATTTACTTTTTTAATTTTGTTAATAGAGTAAATAGTAAATATTACTTTGTATACCTAGATATACATAAAATTAAATTAATTAGGTTATTCTTTCTATTTGTATGACTTATACAGACTACGCATCATAAAAATATGCAAAGTTTAAAAATAATAAAAAGTCAATGTATCTCATGTCAATTTTATTAACACATAATTTTGTATACTATCGATAGATTATCATTTTCGTGCTTCAAAGCACAATATACTTTGTATTATTTTTTATTGGTTTACCCCGCTCCGCTAACAATTAATATGCTATGTATATTCAATCATGCCACAACACTAGCGGGGACATAATCTAACTTAATAATACGTATAATGTATTTTATAATATAATCTGCACATCTTAATGAATAAATTTTGTTTAAAAGCATCGACATATCATATTTTTCAGATGCGGAACATCCCTTTGCCAGGACGTCATCTGATGAAATATGCGTAGTCTATTTGCTACAGTGAGAACCGGCTATAAATTATTCGTGACTTTTTCTAGGACTTAAAGCTCTCTGAGGATCGCTGAATATTTTTCTGTACTTTATTTTCAAGAATTTACGTCATGCATTTATATAGGTTACTGAAAATTTTAAACCATATTCAAGTAAATAACCTAATATTTTAAACGCAATGGTGTATCTGTGTTTGTCTATCTTTCTATCTACGCTATGCTTTCGCGGCCAATCTATTCCACCGATTTGGTACAGTTTGGTTGCATCCCTGGGAACTTTTTATCCCGGATACTCAATAAAGAATTTCCGAATTAATGTACGAGTAACTACAAGAAAAGAATAAAACGTAACAATCACGTTAATTAATGAATACCGAAACAATGAATCCGAAAATACAGCCCCTGTGAATTATTTAATCATAATATGATTTAAGAATATTAAGTATTATTAATTTATAAATACACTGGTATTAAAATGGTATTGTAAAATAAGTAACATTTCAAACAGGCCTGACCTATTTCGCGAAATATAATTTATTTTATAATGTATAAAGCAGTGACATGATAATGCCACGATTTAGCAATCCTACAGTTGAACTACGAAATTACGCATAACGACGATAAAAGTGAAACACCAAGGAACGGATCGGACAAAATGCTTTGGAAAATTTACTCCTGGTCCGGACTTGTTTAGTTTTGTCGTGCTAGTGTGTCCATGTAAAAGTAATATACACGGACGTTTTGCTCTTGTGTTCTCGCGCTAAAAGTGGACATGCAAAATTTACCTATCTACAGAGTTTCTATAAACTTTAGACTTTGATTTTTTTTGTTTCTGTTCCATGTATTAGCCGTGCAATAAAGGATATTTTAACTTAAGTAAGTACTTCTTTTACAGCCCAGCAGAATTTATCGGTACTTCCTCGCATCATACAAGAACGTCCTTTATTAACCCACCGCCTGACCCATAGTATTTTATCTATTTATTCCACGAAATATCTACTGACGTAAATATGGAAGCCACCGCAAATTGCTATGCCAGCCATTCCAGCGGCGATGTTAACAAAACTTTGTGTAAAACCTACTATATGATTGCTACACAGTGATACATAATACAATATTCATAACACACTTGATTGATTTAGCAGCTCCCTTTGTTTATAAGAATATTGCGTTTAATATCGCAGAAAATATCCAATATATTCTCGAATAATGTATTGTGCGAAGGCGAGAATTTGAATATTCGAATATTAGCACAGAGTAAATTATATAATCAAATATAGTGATGAAATTCTGGGCTTCTATTATAGTATTTTTGTGTCGCGGATGTTGCAATCATAATTTAAAATTAAAAGAGTTCTTAATTCAAATTAGCAAATCATAATGACGTATTCTAAATTCCACGCGCAAAATCCAACTGTATTATTACAAAAATGTGGACGTTTGGATATATTTTGTGGGTACTCTTTCACCGTTCACGCCACAATGAAAGAACCATTTGATTTGCGGAGCGGAACTAGCTTATAGGTGTACCCTGAATTAACACATAGGCTACATTTTATCCCGGAAAATAAGAGTACCCGCCTGAATTAAAAAAACTTGCACCACACGGACGAAGTCGCGGGCATCATCTAGTTTAAATTAAAGAACGTAACTGTATAATAAAATATTCAAATGGTATTCACTCATCGTAACAAAATATTCGACATGACTGCGCCTTTTGGGATCCAATACTCCACAACCTTTTTGATTCGCAATATATTTGCCTTTTTTTCTTAATTTCCATCGGTCTCTCGCTATATTTTTCCGACTGATGTATTTATTAAAGCACTTTTGTACTTGACATCGGCAGGGAAAGATAAACAACTTGCTCCTTGGGTTCTGTTTTATTTCATAAAGACTCTTCAGACATGCGATCTTCGAACTCAACCTATGTTGGAAGCTGTTGTTTGTGGTAACTAGGTCGTTTTGCCTTCTTAGTTTGAGACCTTACCTACCATTATAAACTAGATAAAAACTTGTCGATGGGCGATTTTTTTAACACGCTGCGGTATAGTTATTTTTATTCGTGCTTCGAGCGTATCGGCAACGATAGATTTGCACGCCGGTATGTAGGTTAATTGGCTACTCGACCCAAAGTAGCCCATAATTTATTGCTTCATTATAATAATTATGGACCGATGACCTTTGAGAGGTGGCGTCAAGCTGCCTGTCTACTGAAGGTCTAGCCTCACTACAGATGCCCGGAGTGACGCGGCAAGTAGCGGAAAATATTCTTTGTATGACACGCAACGCGGCACGGAGATGCACTGCGACATAATTTTTTCAAAGAATACTTGCCGCTTCCTGCTTAGCCACGCCGCGTCTCTGTATTGGGGTTAGACCTTCAAGCGGAGTGGAGCAGAGAAGTGTACAGCGGACCAATCGGATTCCTGACAGGTGACTCGATAAAATTACTTACCATAAATCACAGTTGAGGAAAGCAGACGGATGAGGGAGGCGTAGGACTGTGTTTTGAGACACGTTCTTAAGGATGTCGACCAATGGGCGCATGTAGACAAACGGATTGCAATCAAGTTATTCTGAAAAATTTCGGCATTTAAAATAATACAGTTGAAGCTGGCTGTTATTTTTAGCAAGCGTTCGAAGCGTGTTGGCAGCAGCTGATTTGTCGGTACGTGTGAAGACGCTTAAGGAGGAACAGTTTGTTCTTGGTTTATTTTCTTTCTCGTACGTACGTGTAGTCCTTCTGGGCCCACTTAACAGGATTTTGCTATTAGGGGTAAGAAATTGTCCCGCTTTCCCCCACTTCTGATAAACTTTGATATTTGCAACTGTTAGCTGTACTGCAAATGGTTTTTGTAATATTGGTAAGTACTTCGTGTAGTATACCAATTTGGAGGAAGGGGCATTAAAAGGACTTGACCGGTGGAACTATGGCAGCTTGCCTAGGTGTCAAAAAACAATGTTCAGCAATGATTTCTTTATTATTGTAATTGTAATATTTCACTGTTTTCAGATAAAAAACTTTCAGGAGTCTGAAGGCTCGGAAAACTCCGAAAATGAACAAAAAAAGTTTCACCAAAAGACTGCTTTCCCACACTAGATGGCGCTATTTATTGTGTTGAGCGAGTCTAAAAAATATTTTCAAGTATTATTTCTTTATTATTGTAATTGTTATATTTTATAGTTTTCAAATAAAAAGTTTCAGGAGTCTGAAGGCTCTGAAAACTGAGAAAATAAATAAAAAAAGTTTCACCAAAAACTGCTTTCCCACACTAGATGGCGCTAGTTATTGTGGTGAGTCTAGAAAATATTTTTAAGTATTGCTCACTACTTTTGGTTAACAAGTTCAACTATTCGACCACAGATGGCAGCATATGCAATGTGAAAGGGCGTTCCTTTAAACGCAGTATTTCAAAATGCTTTGTTCGATCTATTAGTTTGAGACTTGTCAAAAAATAAAAATAATTATAAACAAAACATACATTTCCTTTTCATTACTATTTAATTGATCAAAAATAAATCATTCATAATATAATGACTAAGGTACTTAAATGGTATTCATGTAGGATATTATTAGGCATGGATATAATGGAACGTCAAAATGGAGTAGTGCTTAAAGAGGAAAGCGGACGCTCAAGATTTAAACAATAAACGTACTGTTTTTTTTTGTCATTTGAACCCTGACCTTATTTGGAATAATAAATCCATAATAATTTCGTTTTGAATTTTTAAACCTTACTGTAAAAACGGAAATCCTGTGCATTGTCCCGAATCGGAGGGCAATTACTGGTCATGTCCTTTAGACATGACAATATTTTTCATTAAAAAAAACCTGGTTATTAAATGATTTTCAAGATTTCCACCCGAATGAAGCTTAAAAATATTGCTTTACTACTGGGCCCGGCAGACGTTGTCCTGCCCTGAACCTAAAACCCGATTGCAACGCCCCCTACCGGGTCCAATTATGAATATAAACCAGCCCTGGATCCACTCAAACACACACAAAAAATTCCATTTGAATCGGCCCAGCCGTTTTCGAGTTTTAGCGAGACAAACGAACAGCAATTGATTTTTATATATATTAAAAGAAGATTAAAAGTCATTGACTGAAGTCTGATCACTCAAAACGTAACTTAGGAATTGTCCAAACGCGAACCCTATTTCACCAATTCGGCTTCGGATTAGAAAAGGCACGTCGAGATTTGTCTGAAAACTGGTTATAGGCAAAATTTTGGCTTTGGACCAAGCGCTTTAAGATTGCCTAGACAATTCGAGATGCGCCCCCAATTCAGCTTTGGACTATAGCATAAATTAAAAGTAGCGGTAGATTCATTTAAAAGCAAAGTTTATTTGAATTAAGTAAAAAAGGTTTCTAATCACCTAATGGAATAACTTTTTCTGTGGTGATATTTTTATTAATACTGTAAAATACCAAGCTAGGTTTTAGTTTTATTACCTACGAGTCCATCATATAACTTATTGCACTATTTTATAGCCTGTAAAAAACTTGTCCTGTCTGAGATTTTATTTTCGATTCAGAGCTGAGCTTTTATTTTATTTTCATATGCTTTATGTATTAGATGTTTTTAAAAACAACTTTTATAACTTTTCATCCGCGCCTTCCGCACGCTATACATCAAAAAAGTTTTAAAAGCAAAAGAAACTGTTTTTTGTTTATTAGTTCCAGGGCAAAAGTTTCTAATCTCAACCTCTTATGTCCCGGATGAACATAACTTATGCGTTATTTTTAGAGTAAGTATTAATGCGCGCTTCCACTATGCTAAGACGTCCGTCAGGGTTTAGATGGGAAATAGGAGTCCTGACGTGACGCATCGTGCATTTAAGATATCCGTAAAAAAAGTAGTCTTGAACTACAACAAGTAAGTTTAGTTTTTGGTTTTGATCTTAATCTGAACATATATATTTATATTAAGTACCATTTTGTAATCGTTTGCCACTTAACTAGAGGATCCACCAATTCGTTGTCGGTTTTTAAGAAACGTATTGATAGACAGTTTAATTAAACTTTAATAGCCACATAAAAATACCAATAGGAATACTTTTGGGGCTATAACTATCGAAGTAGCTTTTTTCATTATTAACATGTAATTATGCGGCAGCCAAAAATAATGTGTGTGATCCTCGGAACCACGTTATAGTTACTGACAGCTAAAGCTTAGATACTGGCTTTATAAACTTAATATCTAGCATTCGTCTTATATATTCGTCTTAATGCAGTATAATGATCGCTATCACTCCTGATTTGCTAATACCTACTCTTTCGCTTTTGGAATTTGGTCAAAATCTATTGCCATATAAAGAATATCATAAATTCACCCAATCACAAAAATTGAGCTTGTAGGAATAATCGATGAATTATAACTGTTTTCTATTATTTTTATCAGAATTGTTTTAATGAAACTAATAGCTCATATTAATTTAATTTACTAGCTTAGGTAGTGCGCTAGTTCCCGTCTATTAAGACGGTCCGGGAATATCTAGGAACTCGGCGGACAGTGGAACTAAGCCTAAAGGAAGCGTAGTTGACTTTCCTCCTTTTGGATAAGTGGTAGGGGATTTAAGTTGATTATTTTACGTTGGGTGACACTTTTCGGAGTAAATTATGTCCGTATTAAGTTTCAGTCGTTAGGGAATCTCGAGTAATTTATTTTACAAAGATCTGATAGAACTTTGGGAACAATATATTTTTGTTGGCAGTAACTTTCGCCTCTGGGCGGCGGATCAGATTTATTTATTTACTTATTTAACTTTGAGAAAAACAAATGAAGGACGAGGAAAAGTTAATTCGTTAAAAAACTAGCGATGAAGTAATTAATTACTTACTTTAACACTATTAATAATACCCAACTTAATTCACAAGTACGCATTACCTTATGAAACAGTAGCTGATGCCCGCGACTTCGTCCGCCTGGAATAGTTTTTTTTTGATTCCCACGGGAACTCTCATTTTGCGGTAGTAGACTAATTACTCCACAAACGCAATTTCGCATTTAAAATACGTGTACTGATTCGTATCATCCATACTAATATTATAAATGCAAAAGTGTGTGTCTGCTACGCTTTCACGGCCCATCTATTCAATCGATTTTGATGTAATTTGGTATGGGGATAGTTTTGTATCCCGAAAAAGGACATAGGTTACTTTTATCCCGGAAAATTAAAGAGTTCCCGCGGGAATCAAAAGCCTTGATTCACGCGAACGAAGTCGCGGGCTTCATCTAGTACCTACCTAATAAATTGGAATTGGAATCTTCCAATAATATTTCAGAAAGCTTGCAAGTTGCAACCTCAACAAAAATTTTACGATATTAAGTATTTTTATGACTATTTTTTATATTCACTTACTAAAATATTATGACTTTGAATATTATATTCTGAATAAGTACTTAATATTACAATCAATAAGTAATGAATATTAATTGTTATAGACTTCGTAAATTACTTTTGTAATTTAATATCCTTTTATGTACGTGCTACTTTATGTTCACGCCCAGTTCATAAGCTGCCTAAACTCATTACCGTTAAAGTACGAGGGTTAAATTTAAACTGCAAGATTAACTACGGGTTAAACATGTGCCGGTTGTTTTGGAAGCGCCGTTAAGTATTGTTTCGTGATACATAAAAATTTATTGCCCAGTTGAAACGATATCTTTTTTGTTACAGGAAGTTATTTGTGGTTTCTTATTTTGTAAATGTTTACTCTAAAGCGAAGTTGAAACAGACCACCGGAATATTGAGATATTTTTATTTAAATGCGGAAAAGTTGCCATATAGTTGGCCTTTTGTTTTTAAACAATAAAATGAGTTACTGCCCCCCGACTGTGTAAGGTAATCGTAATCGTTTGTTATATACGTATAATTCGACATGTTAAAGGAGTTCGACGATGCCTGCACGTCAAAAAGCATTGTATGATTTCCTCAAATAGTTCGAGTATCTAATACGTTTTAAGCTGTCAAATGATTACGATTTACTTAGAAAATTGGGCCTGTGATTGGCTTTATTAAAATAGGTATAGACAAGCAGTCTATATTATAGTATATACCTACTTAAGTTAAGTATTATAGATGTTTGAGCTTAGGAAAATTCTGTTCTTAGGAAAATTATTTAATAAATGATATGTGATTTATATTACGTAGGACAATTTGTGCGACTTATGAAATATCAAGAGTCTATCGGTTCGGAAAACAGATTCTACAATGAAAAACCAGCAGTTGCTTTTCAACCAATTTTGATGAAATTTGGTATAGGAGTAGGTTACATACCGGGGAAGGACATAAGCTAGACGAAGTCGCGGGCATCATCTAGTTTAAGACAATGCCTTGCGGACGAATTCGCGAAAATAGGCTAGTATACTATATAGGTATACTTATTATGAACAAAATGGCAGCCCACTAGGCGTAAAACCAATAAAGAATTTAATATGTACACGCACTGTGTGGTCCCTAGTCGATAAAATAAAAATAATTTTATCTAGATACGTTCCTAGTATCGATAAAAGTTATACGGCTTCCTTAAAGCTATTAAAGCCGAGTCTAATGCCAGGATGTACTTTGGCAGCTTTAATAATGAATCCCATTGTACTCGCTTACCCTCCCCTTTTTACCCAACTTGGCTAGAAGTAGGTACTAGGTTGTAGGTACTTACTATAGTAGTAACTCGCTAGAAGTAGATAATAATAGAATTAGTCTAAAATTAAACGGCCTCGTTGGTCTAGTGGTTAGCATGTTCAACTGCAGCCGACGAGGTCTCGGGTTCGAGTTCCGGGTCGGACCATAAATTAAGTATTGTGAGTTTTTCTAACTAGAAATTCTCAATGCTAGCCCGGAGTTAGGAAGTTGGCGGTGTTACACCCCCCTCGCCCGTGCCTCGGAGAACACATGAAGCCGTCGGTCCCGGTTATTATCACTAACATGATAATAGTAGTTAAAGCCTGCCAACCCGCATTGGAGCAGCGTGGCAGCAAGCTCTATTTCCCTCTCTCTTATGAGAGTGGAGGCCTGTGCCCAGCTGTGGGACGTTAATGGGCTGTAGAAGTGCTAGTGGTGGTATAGTCTAAAATTTTAAATTTTAAATGAAAAAGGTGACTGACTGACTGATCTATCAACGTTCAAGTCAAACCACTGAGCGGATCGGGTAGAAAATTGCCATACAGCTTTTATGACGTAGGCAATAGGCATTCGCTAAGAAAGGATTTTTGAAAATTCAACCCCTAGGGTAGATAAAATAGGGGTCTGAATTTTTAATGAAAATCTAACTTAACGTGAGTGAAGCAGCGGGTAAAAGCTAGTAATTATTATAAATGCGAAAGTGTTTCTGTTTGCGTGTTTACTTCGCTTTAATTGTTCAACCGATTTTATGAAGCTACAGACATAGGTACCTATATTATATCACCGTAAAATTGTAAAAACCGATAGATTGTACTCTAAGGCTTTTTATCTCGATAGATTGTAAACAGTCGACAGATTGTGAACCGTAACATACTGCTTACAATTTAACGCGTTATTTTTCGGTAAATTGTAATCTATTAGGTATATTAACCCGATAGAATCTATTATTTATTTATTATTAGATAGCACTACCTGAATATTTATGTCAAACCCTAAACTAACCTATAGTTCGGGCGCGAGTTGAATGCAGAGTAAATGCATGGTGATACATACATTTACTCTGCACTAAACTCGCGCGCGAACTGTACAAGAAAGAGACAAGAAAACGTAAAAACAATAAATATTTCAAAAGTTAATACTCAGAACATTGAACGGTTCACAATGTTTCGACAGTTTCAAATCTCGCGGGATAGAAACAGTTACATTATAATGTAACGGGTTTTACAATTTTACGGTGACATATATATATACGTTGTAAGATACATCCCGTGGAAGTCCTGTGGACTTTACTTTTTATCCTTGAAAATCATAGTTCCAACGGAATTTCACAAAAACCTAAATTCGCATGAACTTTGAAGTTGTGGGCGATATCTAATTTTATACTTTATTATTTTAGATTTTGAGTCTAGCCCTCAGGACTTCTGAGTAAAATACTTACCTAATTAGTAGTAGGTAATCATTAGGTAATTAACTCAGATTAATAATACAAATAGATAGAGGATTGTCTATATAGTTTGTCACTAGTTTGAATCTTCCAAATTCATTTGAAGATTTCCTAGTGAGCAAGAAGGGATTGTACCTAATAAAAGTTCGTATATTGAATTTATAATATCTGGAAATTTTAGCTTAATAACTTCCTACCTCCATGTAATTAACTAATACCTCGTAGTTATTATAGATTATTTATAACTATTTGAAAAACATTAAGGTTTATGATTCGATTTCATGGAATTTTAATTTACTGACTAGGAACTTTCAACCACTTTAAATATTTTCATGAAACTAAAAATTTTAAGTCTAAAAATAAACTTAATAAAGTCGAGCTTCTCTAATAAATGCATTCTAAAATGAAAGCTTAATTATATTTTTATTTATAACTTAAGTAGTTAAGTTCTAGCATTTTGAAAAAAATCTAAACAAGTTTACTGCAAAATGGGTAGGTATTTAAAAACATAATTATTAAAAATATTTATAATTTATATTCAGGTCACTTTCTTACTTAAATCAATTTTTTCATTTAACTACTTCTACACGACCTTACTCCCCAAATGTGTAAAAGACGCAACAAGGTAATATTATTTAATCGACTCGCATCCAAGGCCGTGAAAAAAAAAATTTACAACACGTTCATGAAAAAATTCTTATTAAATGGTTACCGCTACTCGGCATTAGATGGCGCCAGTGGTATTGAACGTTGCCACCACAGACTAAAAAAATGCCAGCGTTTTTATAAAGCGAGTTTGCGGTCAATCGTGCGTAAATTGTGTTCTTTGTGCATTATATTGTTTCTAGCAAGAATATCCTGTTAGCAGTGAAAAAATATTTCATACCTGCGTCGTTTTTATTTATACCCGGCTAGGTATTCGCTTTAGCTTAACAATAATGTCTTTTATTTAACTGAAAGAGGAAATAGAAATGTGGGAATGTGTTTTAAATTAACTAGGTGAATGGTTTGAGATTTATGTGTCTGTAACATACCTACATATCCTATTGTACGATACAAATCGTTTTTGAAAATAGAAGACTTAATAATTGGTTTAAAAGAAAAAAAACAGTAAGTACTTACCCACCTAATAATTATTACCAGTGTAATAAATATACATCAGGTACCTACTTAATTTAAGTAGATAATACAGGATTTTAAAATCTCCTAGGTCTATCCCCTGGATAAGTACCTATACCGCCAAAATCAGTTAGACGAAATTGATATAAAAGGCCTAGAAAAGATGAAAGAAAGACGTACACATCCTTCCTCTACCTTATTACAATATTACTTATATTTAGTACGGATTAGTAAGATTAATATTCTGAATTCTGATAATAATGAACAGAAACTAATTGATTTATTTCACGTAGGACATGTTAGGTTATGTCATGACTCTACCGCTGGTTCAGAAAGCCAACTAGTTAAAGTAGGTAAACTACATTTCTGATAATAGGCAAGTATTCATTGTGTCCGTTGTAGGAATAATGCGATCCGGTCATTGTACATCAATGACCGGATCGGATGAATGAAATCCTGTTTTATTGAATTGTTTCAGGAAACTATAATTAACTATCATTATTAACCTTTTAGTTAAGTAGTTAATAATAATATAGGTACTCACCTCACGCAGTAGGTAAATTGTTACTCGAAGATATTTTTGACTCATGGGGTATGGCAAATTTGTTAAACCCGTCTAACAAATTTCTCTTCTTATTTCTTTCTTGTCAGATTATAGAATCTGACAAGAAAGAAATAAGAAGAGAAATTTCTTTACTCTTTCTTTCTTACTCATATTCTGCGCAAATAATCCAGGGCCGAAGCCAGATAACATTTCATTCCATTTAAAGTATTATAGCTACACGATTATTGTCAGAAACGCAAAAAGAGCTTTTACCAAACATTTCAAATTAAACACTCTATAATAATTCACGTCGTATTCAAAGCTGTGTTGTAACCGTTCATAATTTAAAAAATTTACGCGATTTTCAACGCTCGACGTGCCAACGGATGGATTATACGAAAGTCCTTTCATAATTTTCACAATAAAATTCTGAGAAAGGCGCTTTAGGTTTTAATAGACGGGGATTAATTTTACCAATTTAAAAATTTGTACCACGTTCCAATACAAGCCATACTTATATTGAAAATATGGAGTGTATCTGCTAAGTATCTTACACGGCCCATCCGCGTACCTAAACGATTTTCGAGAGCTAACGATTTTGACTTAAGACCGTCCCTGGTGTAGCTTGCACACCAGAGACGTGCTTAAGTCAAAGTCTTGCTTTTTATACCTGAAAAAATTTATTAAAGATATTTCACGAGATTTCCAAAATACCTAAAAATCTGCACGCATGAAGTTGCGATCATCTGGCACATAATATGTATCTAGATATATGGGCGACCTTGGAGTTTGTTTTACGCCACTAAAAGTTAGCCCTTAAGTGCAGTACTGATGGTAAGTAATGATCGATCGAACCCGGGGCCTCTCACATAAAAGACACAGCTGTCACCACTACGGCAGAGAGGTCGTATAATACTTGAGATACCTTTTCATAACCTAGAACGAATAGGCCTATTACCCTTACACTTGAATCAGTGTAGTGTAATAGGATTTAGGGAGAAAGGGTCCCTATATCGGTTGGCAATTGGTATTGCTGGGTAATAAGCGACGCTCTAATTAGCGGCTACGCCCACCCTTTCTACAGGGCCCTGTGGAAAGTGCAGTGTAATAGGCCTATGAATCTTTCTTCAGTTTTCAACTAAGAGCGATCTCAGCGTAGCCCAAGAATTGGGCTTAAACTAAGCTAGCTTAGCTAAGTTTGCAGTCAAGCCCAATTGGTGTACTTCAAATAAACTTCAATTTTAAATACTTTTTTCTCATTGTCGAAAACTCATATCAAAATAGGTTGGGTAAACCAATGAACACACCCTCTTTGACATAATGAAAACGGTTTAACCATACTTAGCACTCTTAGGTCTCATGCTAGGTATCTGACCTGATAACAGGGCGGATTAAAGCCCTGTAATTCCAATTAATAATTCCGGCGATTCTGCAAAATATATTTTAACGTGTAATAGACAGGAATTAATTAAGCGAATTTTCAAAATCGCTCCACGTTCCAACACAGTATTTACCGTTAAGATGACACCCCCGGCACGACAGAAAAAGTTGCAGTTGAGTATCGTAATAAAACTTGAGTAGTATGCTCTTCTTAGACCAAGGTTTGGAACGTTCGTAGCTTTATTTTTGTACTTATGAGATACTGTTATTAATTATTATAATCTCGTCTAATACCTTGTATGAAGTACATATATCTAATTCTGATTCTATATAATAACACGAGTTTACCGAGGCTGAGTAAAAAGTGAATTTAAAAATGATAAATTTAAACTTGAATGAATACTATCAAGCTCTATATTAAAGGTCTCAATTCATGTAGAACTAGTCACTTCTAACAAGAATGAATTACTTAAGTAAGCGTTTTTAGCTTTTGATACGTGGTATTTCGTGGTAACATGATGTTTCTGAACCTCATATTGATGAGGTTCAGAAAAACCACGTTTTTTTGCTTGCACAGAAGTGCGTCCGTTTAAGCTTCCCCGATCGGTGGTGTGCAGGCGAAAATACCACGCTCGCCGAAAACAGTGCTTTTAGCTAACTATTAAAATATTTAGGAATCTTAGGATCGCTAGGTATAGTCACGTACTAATATGCTGGCGAAGGGTTATGAAACGACATTTTCTAGTATATTAAACAGGTAAAGAGGTTAAATTTTAAAGATTTATAGCTGATGCCCGCGACTTCGTTTGCGTGGATTGAGGTTTTTTTGTTTCCCGCAGAAATTTCTTTAATTTTCCGGGATAAAAAGTAGCCTATGTGGTATTCCAGACTATAATCTATAATATAATATAAAATGTCTACAACTCTGTGCCAAATTTCAGCCAAATCCGTTCAGCCGTTGGGGCGTGATTGAGTAACAAACATCCATACATCCACACATCAACACATCCATACATCCATCCAAACTTTCGCATTTATAATATTAGTAAGAACAGCAAGATAGCTGATGCCCGCGACTTCGTCTGCGTGGATTGAGGTATTTTTGTCTCTCGCAGGAACTCTTTTTTTTCCGGGATAAAAGTAGTAGTAGTAGTAGTATCTGTTATTACAGAATATGCTAAATTACATCCAGAACCATTCAGCCGTTATGGCGTGATTGAGTAACAAACATCATCCATCCATCCAAACTTTCGTTAAGATTAATAAGTTGACTATGCCTGACCTCTGGCTGTGTATAATACTTAATCTCAAATAACTGATCAATATTCACTCCATTCTATGATGAAATTTGGTGCAAATATAGGTTGCAGTTTACACGCATTGCCTCCGCTTTTAAACAACAAAACAGGATTATCTAAAAAGCTAGTTAAGGTTAATTCAAATCGCATTTATATTAAAAGCTCCGCCTCGAATTTACTCTTAATAAAAAAAAAAAGCAATTTGGATTCTGAATCCAAATTCTGAACCCAAAATGATACCTAAACCTGAACACAAACAGCGAATAAAATAAAAGGTGTCTCAAGGTGACTTAAGTGCTGCAAAATATTATTAAAAGCTCAGGAAATAAGTCACTGAAAACCAAACCAATACCCAACCTAATGAATACGCTAGACACGTCTCTGATATAATAAAAAAAGTAGACTTAACAGGGACAGAAATCGTGCCAGCTGATCACGTCCAAATAATTTCGTTTGCCTCGGTTTGTCTGACCACTTCCGAAAAATTCCAATTGAATATACCTAGTGGGACATTTCGATTTTGTTGCTTAGTATTTGGTGAAAGAATATGCGTTTATTTTTCACGGAAAAATAGACTGGTAATTTTTTTTGTGTATACATAATATTATGTCTGGAATACATACTTAATTAACTCGTTGACTCGTAGACCAATACTGGAACCTAATACGCTAGACACGTCTCTGATATAATAAAAAAGTAGACTTAACAGGGACAGAAATCGTGCCAGATGATCACGTTCACATAATTTCGTTTGCCTCGGTTTGTCTGACCACTTCCGAAAAATTCCAATTGAATATACCTAGTGGGACATTTCGATTTTGTTGCTTAGTATTTGGTGAAAGAATATGCGTTTATTTTTCACGGAAAAATAGACTGGTAATTTTTTTTGTGTATACATAATATTATGTCTGGAATACATACTTAATTAACTCGTTGACTCGTAGACCAATACTGGAACCTAATACGCTAGACACGTCTCTGATATAATAAAAAAGTAGACTTAACAGGGACAGAAATCGTGCCAGATGATCACGTTCACATAATTTCGTTTGCCTCGGTTTGTCTGACCACTTCCGAAAAATTCCAATTGAAAATACCTAGTGGGACGATTTTATTGCTTTGAATTTGGTGGAGTAATAAGCGTTTTTAATCACGGAATAAATAGAATATTCCGTTTTGTATTTGTGTACTTATATCAGGATTACAAAATTAATTAACTAGCTGACTCGTCTTTTTTTTTATCCACTACCAGTCTGGCTTTAGTTGGGTGGACGTAGTACAATAATTAAGTACTAATTTCATTTCAAAATAAAGTATATTCTTTTTAAATGACAATACAATGATTGGACAACATTTATTTTTTCTCTGTTTATAAAACCATTGTTTTATTTATTTAAAATTAACGATTTAAAATTAATTAATAAGTACTTACGAAGAAGATAATTCCAATAATAATTACATAATTATTTTTAATTACTTATTTAATATAAACTTATAATAATTAATGTTGTACAATTCAATACATCTCTAAGTCATAAGCGACCAAGCCCTATAAGTAAATGAAGATTTAAAAAAATCCAAATAGTGATGTGATGTGACCAGTTTTCTTAATTAATTGTCCCGAAAAAGTTTAATAAACATATACAAAATATTTCGTTACTTCGCTGAATATTAAATATATTATACCTACCTCGGTAAGGCATCCGTTATCTGCCAACTAATGACTTAACGCACAAAAGCTAACTGAGTCTATTGAGATTAATTGAAGATAGTATCTAATGAGTCGGTATTAAGATTTACTGGAGATTTGTAGGAAGATTCGGTGATTAGATCTATTTTGTAGAGTTACTTAAACAAGATCAAAATACCGTTTCATCCTCTCCGGTTTTCCAAGAAGCCAAATTACCTTATCACATTTTACGAAATCAATCGACAAAAAGAAAACTGAGTAGGTAGCTACTTTCACAAAATTGGAATATAATTTAGTGAAGATAAATAACGCAATTAACTATAAAACGCGCGGTTTTAATCCGTTAAAAAATTAGCAGAGCACTCAAATCGTTAGGGCCCATCGTAAAAAAAAGTCGTAAAAAAGGTATTCGCGCCATAAATAATTATAATTATGTAAATGAATTTCTATTCCATCTGTAAACTTAATTAATTTTACGTAATAAAGCGATTTATATCTCCAACTTATCTCACATTTGCATAATATCTTACAATCTCAAGAAAACTACTCATGTACTTAAATATGATATGCTTTTTTCATATTCTAACGGTTCTTAGATTTTCGGATGCCTGTGATGCTCACATATTCATTCTATTCGACATATTTTGCATAGGTAGGTTTGCATATTAGTGTAGTGTTTATCATACATTAGATTTTTTGGCTTTTCGTCAAATATTTTTCTGTTTACTTAATAATATTTGTCTTTGCATTTTAAATCTTGATATTGCATTTCGTAAATACCTTCAGTGGCTTCTCTCTCAATATACCTAATAAATTATATACTATTGTGATGTTAAAGGAAAATTTGGCGTGGACTTAAGAATTTTAAAAGTAAGTAAGTACTTATCTCAATAATTACCAATGAATTTTTTTATATCAAAACAATAACTAAAGCATAATAACGAAGATTAAAATAGGTTTTATTAGATACAAATTAATTCACTATCATGATACTAAATGTTATCTACAAAAGCTTCTTTATTATGATAATACATCAAGATCAAATAAGTGGAATACTTCAAATATGGAAACCTCTAACCTCTATTACAATAATCGTCACGTAATACGGCCGGACATTTTGGGACACGAAATATACGAAACGTTTTGGTTGAGATATTTAAATATTGCCTTTATGAATGGTAATACTCGATTATTTCCACAGCATTAAACTGTCTAATTTACTAATTGACATAGTAAATATTGATCCATCAGTCGGATCGAATGGCAAATATATAGGACCGAATAAATTGTACTAAATTTAGTTTAACTGACTAAATTTATCCAAGTCACGGATAGTTTCAAATGTTTACATTTATCATTTGTATCAATGCGGGCGCTAAGTTAATTGTACGGGGTGAGATAAATATTTTGACTATGCTATTTATTGCCTGTCAGCTTATGTTTAGTTTTTCATTCCACTAAAACATTATTTACTGCCCTAGATAGTTTTTTCTTGCTTTATCTAGAAAAATATTGGCAAGTAATATTCATTTTTTGTGTAGTTTACCCAAGATTTATTTCAAACAATATTTGTTTTTACCATTGTATCCCCAATTAAAATCAAAGCTATGTGTTTTTATCAATGTTGAAATCATGCCCGCGTGGAATGGTGGCAAGATTGCTGGCTGCAATTCCGCGCTGGACAGCCAGGCTGATCCTTTGCGCAAAAAATGTGGCCCATTTTTTCTTTCTGTCACCAGATGAGGAATTAACCGCGGTGAAATATCTCGCAAAAAATTTTCGAATGTTAATGATGATAATTCATAGAAATTGATGTGGTAGGCAATTGGATACATTTTGTTGCTGAACGGTGAAGCTTTATGCCTAACGAGTATTATTATGCACCTATGTACATTACTGGATTGATAAATGATTCATTGGGTACAAAAACCGCATTGTCAGTTATTGCTTCATAAACTTAATGTTATCTGTATAATATGAATGATTCTAGTCATAAATCGTGAAAATACCACTAATATCACTATTATAATAATGGTCAACTTACCTAAAACTACCAATATAAAGCACAAACTAATGTATAAGATCATCAGGAATCTTTGGTAACTAATAAACTAATATTATCACACACAAAAGTGGCAATCATCTACGCGATCGCCAAATTATATCACAGTTCACATCACTATCTACACAATTTTGGTCACACTGCGATCCCATCAAGCCATCACTATTACCAGCACATAATATTTTTTGTTGAGTGCATTCGGACCACAACTTTTTTCGAACTCAAACTTTCGGTCATCGTATGAGGTGAAAATCGTTCCTTCGGTCCGAAGCGAGTCCCATCACTATTTTGGACTAATCCGAGACGATTAACGTAATTTTTATACAATTGAAGTCACTTCGAAATGTTTAAGTGTTGTATTGTACGATAATTTTATCGCAACGAACGGCACAGGTTCGCCCTCGACGATGGTCGGGACGTAACTGGCGTGAAGTTGGTTGGGATTGGTGAAGAATCAAGAATGCGCGGCGCATGGTTGCCTCACCGGCCACGCTCGGGTGGCTAACCGCCCAAAAAGGAAAGTTGTGTGAACTGCGCTCATGGAAAGTAAACTGATGTCTCCTGCACATAGTTGGGTAATATAACCAGATAGACAGTCGTGCATTGTCTGTATCGTCGCCCTCGGTCTTGGCCGCTTTCGTTCCGTAGGTAGGTAGGAACGCATTGTCGAAACGCATTCAAACAACAATTCTAGTCTCCGTCTCTTTCTTGCATGCGTTGGGTATAAAAAACAGGTAAACGCACCGATGCGACGCCCTCGACACAGTTCGATTTAGTTTAGAAATATTTTCAAACATCGAATAGGTAGGTACGGTTTTTTTTAAAAAGGGAATAATAACACGCTCCATTTTGGAGCTTTTATAAGCATACTAGATTGCCGTGTAGCTTAGGGCCAATCTGGAATTCGCAGGTGTACAATTGCATTGAAACTCAATGCGAAAGGTCATTGTTCTGTTTTGAGGCCTGCAATGGATTTATGATTCTTGATAGGATGTATAATTAAAACAATAACGTGGTACAATTTAGATCTGTAGTATCTTTATAAAAGTTTTTTTAAATAAAATAACATATAGGTACCTAGTTAGCTAGGTACTTACCTATTATTGAAATAACTTACTAAACTGAAACTGTCAGCAGCAACAACATAGAAAAATTAATATAAAAAACATGCTTAAAATAATAATTAGCGACGTTACAATAAGACAAATAATTCGACAATTCGATATATAGCAATTAGGAAGCTTTCATTAATATAATTTATTTATTTATTCGACGAAATTGCATGTGTAATTTTAATAATTTATTGTCATAATATATCAAAGTAGTAAATTATACATTTGATTCTGTCAACGGCGACGATAAATTGTGATAATTAGCACACCGTATATTAAATAACCCAATTAGGTATATTGTAAATAATTATACAACGATATCCAGCGTTGTATAAATTGTCCTGCATAATTTATCTGCTCGGTTTGGTCAATAGAGCTTTCTTTGATGATAAGTAATGTCTCTATTGACACATAGTCGATAATAATGAGTTTACAAAATAAAAGATCATTCACCGAAGTTCGAGTACGAAATACAACAGCGGCGCATCACTATTTTATTTACATAAAATATACTTACCGATCATAATAATTTCGTATCAAAGCTTTCTTTTGACCAAATGATATCTATTAATTTTTATTTACAATTTTCA
Source organism: Erebia palarica (assembly GCA_964035005.1). Classification (NCBI taxonomy): domain Eukaryota; kingdom Metazoa; phylum Arthropoda; class Insecta; order Lepidoptera; family Nymphalidae; genus Erebia; species Erebia palarica. The sequence continues at coordinate 7,883,796 of OZ035992.1, forward strand.
AATTCATCTATTTTTTGTAAATCCACACTAGCAAGTAGTAATTATTAATATGAAAAATTTACCGTCGTCAGTCGGCTACGTAAAAAAAATCAGTCAGTCACCATTATCTTCTAAATAAAAGGAAATGGTGACTGAATCTCTATCAATTCCCTGCTCAAATTACTGGAAGGATCGGACTGAAAGGCATACAGATAGCTTTTAAGACGAAGGCATCCGCTAATATGAAGACTTTTTGAAAATTCAACCCCTAAAGTGGTCAAAATGGGGGTTTGAAATCAACGACCTCAATTTAGGTACATAGACGGGCCCTGTTAAACAAAGAATGTGGACTTATTTTACTAACGCCATCTAGTCTGAAAAGCGAGACAGCGCTATGGCGGGACAAGGACAGGCTTATACAGGTGAGGGGCATGCTTGATGCACCACAAGTCGGACGCCCAACTTTTTTCTATGAAAGAGCCCATCTAGTAGCTAGATATTTAACGATGTTTGAAATATGTATGAAAATCGAACTTAACGTAAGCGAATCTGTGGGAAAAAGCTAGTTTAAATATAAAATTGCACGAAAGTACGTAATCTGTTAAACAATGGGCGAAGACAGAAGTCCTAAAAGCTTTATAGGCGATCTCAGCCGAAAAAAGTTTAAGATAAAACTTAAAACGGGCCGTTTAAGGTAGAGTTGCCACATTAGAATGTTAAAAAGCAGGAGAACAAGTAATAAAATTAAATTTAAAAAGAACCCACGAACTGCAGCGCTCCATTGTGACCTTATAACTTTAAAACAACATTTAGTACTCCGCAGAAGTATATAACATTCCTTATAACTAAATAAAACACAAAACTGCATCTTTGTCGGCTCAGTAGTTTTTTTACCAGCGTGGTGTACTATGGCCAAACCTTTCTCATTCCGAGATAAGTGTTGTGCTTAGTATGTAGAGGTGTCAAATAGAGAACAAGATCTTCGAAAGGATAGAACGTAAGGGATACTGGAGTTAAGTTTTTAGTTTTTGTTTTGTAGGAAACAAAAACTATTTAGCTGTAGCAAAATAATAAGAGCACGTCTTCCAAAAATTTTGTTTTCTTTGTTTCATTTAATATTTTTGTTCTAGATCCATATTGCGGTATTGTGTCTGTGTATTTTTTGTTGTTTTATAGCCCATTCGCTTTACTGATTATGTCGTAATTTAGTACAGGGATAGTACAGTAGAATATTTATTTATCTTTAGTTCAAATTATTGATTCTACTAGATGATGCCCGTGACTTCGTCCGCGTGGATTAAGGTTCCTTGATCCCCGCGGGAACTCTTTAATTTTCCTGGATAAAAAGTCCTTCCCCGGGATACAGCCTATCCCTGTACCATATTCCATACAAATCGGTTGAACAGATGGGCCGTGAAAGCGCCGCAGACGGACAGACAGACAGACACACTTTCGCATTCATAATATTAGTATGGATTTAGTTCCAAATTCGAATCAAAAATAAATGCGGCGTCTGCACTTAATCAGTGAAGAGGTATTTGTAGGTAATAGTTAGGTAGGCAGGTTAACCAAGTACTTGTTTGTAAAAGATTAAAGATAGATTAAAAGTTGGAATATTGTCCAAAAGTATTTGAGCTTTGGACAATAGTCCAACACTAATAGCATTTTTTATTTCTTATACTTTGATAGTGCAGGACGAAAAATAAATGTGTTACCGTTTGGTCACCCTACATTGATGGGACCATTTGGGTTCCAAGGTAGGTACAAAAAAATGTCCCTTAACCGTTGACGAGCAAAAGTTATTTTTTAGCTCAGAATGGAGTAAAAAATGTTATGTTCTGGGGTTCTTCCGTTATTGTAACATATAAGTAGACTACATAATAATTAATTGTTACCCCTACAAGTTTGTTAGTTTGTCCAAATAAAAAAAACAGCTGTTTTTACGCCGCCATCTTTATCGAGGTGTTTTAAAATAAAACTTTCATTTATTTATTTATTAAACAAGAAAGTTTTAATAAACCTAAAGGAAATTGACAACACTTGACTCAGATTTGTTAATTAAGTAAGGTTTAGATGTCGTGTACAAAAGAATTAGCTGCAATGTCCCAAACGATTGTTGTCTTATAAGCCGGAGGTCCTGGATTCGATCCCCGGCAGGTCAATTTGGGAATTTTCAATTGCTGAAATTTCTTTGTTCCGGTCTGGTGTGCAGTCTAAGATGGTAGCGGGCTAGCCTGTTAAGGGTATGGCAGTTATATTAAACCCATACCCCTATTCAGTTTCTACACGGCATCGTACCGGAACGCTAAATCGCTTTGCAGCACGTCTTTGCCGGTAGGGTGGTAACTAACCACGGCCGAAGCCTCCCACCAGGGAAACTCCATCGAAGACCAGGGAAAATTCAGAAATAATAAATTCCCAAAATTGACCCTGCCGGCGATCGAACCCGGGACCTCCGCACGTTAAGACAACAGCGCTCAACACTGCGCCTCGGAGGTCGTCAAAAAATATAATAGATAGAAATACAAAAAAAAAAACAAAAAAAAAAAAAAACAGCCTGTTTACCTATAGCGTTATACGAAACAGGTCAACCCGTCTCACGGGACAATTTATCGACACTGATAGTCGATACAACCCTAGGTACGATTTGTGACTATTGTCCTATCGATAACATTCTATTGTTGCGCTATCGATAACACGATTTATTTTAAACCAAGCGATTTAGCAATCCGGTACGATGCTCTTTACACAGAGCTTACTATAAATCTTCTATCTATCTAACTATCACAATTTGTTACACATCCTACTTACCTCAAAGTAACAAACTTCCAAATCAATTATATAATAATTGATTTGGAAGTTTGTTACTTTGATCTTTGTTACCTTCACGCCGCAAGGATTGAACCGATTTGGCTGTTTGGAATCGAGAAAGCTTTTAACTTGCATGAACACAGGTTACATATTATTATCCTAAAAGCAGAAAATTAAAGCTTTCCCGTGGGTATAAAAACCTTTATGCACGTGGACGAAGACGCGGGCATTAGCTAGTAGTTAGTACCTACTCAATAACTAGAACTTTGCAATTTCGCGAGTTAGATTTTAATCTAACGGTTTTTACAATCTTACTTACGGTGACATACCTATCTATCTTTTAAGGTTGACTCACAATACCCATATTTATCATTTTCAAAGGTCTAAACCAATGTTTTACTTGTGAAGGCGTTTTTACCGACATAGTATTAATCCTTATCAAAATAAATACATAATTAGTCATTTAGTATTATTATTTCAATTAGGATAAAAATTGTCTTTTACACCATTTAATTTAGATACTTCAGCCGGCGCTCAGATTAAATACTTATAATCTGAGGTCTGGCGGCTGTGGCAGGTATGATGAGGATGGGGCATACTCTTACGATGTAATATTAAACTGTAAAACCTACCCACTGCCCACTGGCTATGTTGGGTATAGACTATTAATTAGTCTTATTAGTGCTACCCGTGCGAAGCCGGGGCGGATCGCTAGTACTTAATAAGTAGTATTGTCATGAACTTATGACAATTAATCACTACATTATTCGCCAGTCACCGCCATTCGCCACTAAAGCATGGTTTAACAATTTAACACGCATCACTCCGGCCCCATGTTAATTTTATGCGCGTTAAAAGCACCAAAATATAACATCGGCAACGAATAACGATACCGATATTCAATTTGTTTGGCTTTAGGTGTCGGCACTCGGGTACCTGCCATTGTTGCGGTTTTAGGGTTCCCTCGTCCCTGATATACGAAAGTTTTAAATTTATATTGGCAGAATTTCGGGTAACCGCTGAGTAGGGAAATATATTAGGAATACTTACCAATTTGGAGGTATTCATGGGGCGGATCAACAAACTCTTAAAAGGCCATCGATGTATCATAATATTAAAAGACCTACTGTTGGCGGATTATAGCAAAATAATTGTAATCTTTTCTTGCTAAATCATGAACTTCCGCAAAGTAACACCTGATTCTATCCAATATTCAAGACCTATTTTTGTTCCCAGATAATGTGCCAGCGACTTCGTCAGCGTGGTAAAGGTTTTGTGGTTTCCGCGAGAACCCTTTAATTTTCCTACGTCTACTCTAGCCTACGAACTTCCCCGGGCTACGATCTATCTCTGTAACAAATTTTATAAAAATTGGTTGAAAAGATGGGCCGTGAAAGCGTAGCAGATAGACACACTATTATTGTATTTTCCTATTTAGGTTGCCTGGAAGAGATTGCTTCTTAGCGATAAGGCCGCCTATTATAGCTACAGCTGCTTCCCTTTATGTATGTGTCTATGTTCTTCTGTTTTGTATCTAATTTGGTGTACAATAAAGTGTATTTTCATTTTCATTTCACACTTTCTCATTACTTATAATACTAGTATGTATATGGATCTAGATAAACCGCTTTAAGATTATTTTTTTCTAAAGCTATTAATGGACCCTCATACTGTATAGGTAAGATACCTGATAATGCCCAACCTAATAGTAAAAATAGTATACGGATCCCTAAGATGTAATTCTACTCTTGCCTGTCTCATACTCCCGTCCCTAAAACAGAAAAAAAAGTGAAACAGGTTTCTATTTCTAATCGTTAACTATAAGCCGTTGTAGCGGTAACCCGGAACATATTTTATTTTGTAACGAAATTGTTTTGCCTTTAGTAAATGTGTCTTAGGTAGATAACAATTTGGATCGAAATCGGCTCAATAGTAGTTATTTCTGTTTTTTTCTTTTTCTGAAAGTTCATTTTTCAATCGAAATGTGCTATGTATTTGGGACAAAACTATTTTGCACTGGCGCAGTGTTGAGTGCTGTTGTCTTAACATGCGGAGGTCCCAGGTTCGATCCCTGGTCAATTTGGGAATTAATAATTTCTGAATTTTCCCTGGTCTGGCCTGGTGGGAGGCTGCGGCCGTGGCTAGTTACAGGCAAAGACGTGCCGCCAAGCGATTTAGCGTTCCGGTACGATGTCGTGTAGAAACTTATTAGGGGTATGTGTTAATTATAACTGCCACGCCCCTAACAGATTAGGCCGCTATTATCTTAGACTGCATCATTACTTACCATCAGGTGAGATCGCAGTCAAAGGCTTATTACTGTAGTGGAAGAAAAAAACAATTGTATGGCGAACAAAAAGTCCATGTCGTGCCATGTCTCCGCTTCAGTAAAAACGCACTATATATGTTTTAACTAGCTTGAAGCCTGCAGCTTCGCTCGCATTATTTTATTTGCATACAAATTTAAACTCCCGTTTCACCCCTTCAGGGGTTGAATTATTAAAATTCCTTTTTTTCCCACGTGATAATAGCTATCTTTTACTCGATCCGTTCAGTCAGTCAGTCAGTGAGTCGCCTTTTCCTCTTATACTACTAGCTGATGCCCGCGACATCGTCCGTGCGGTTTCAGAATATTTGGTTCCCGCGGGAACTCTTAAATTTTTCGGGTTAAAAGTAGCCTATATGTTATTCCAGTCTACAATGTATCTCTGTGCCAAATATCATCCAGATCCGTTCAGCCGTTCTGTCGTGATTGTGTAACAAATATCCATCCATCCATCCAAAAATCCACATTTAAAATATTTGTGTACATTAAGTTGTTTACTTCGTAGTTCAGCAACTTCCACATCTCCCAATGAAACCTATTGAAAACTAAAAGTTTACCGTTTCGACTACCTCCGAAGTCTGAATTCAAACTAAATAACTTGTTTTATCTGAAATGACTTGAATTAGGTAAATTAAGGCTTGCATCAGTTTTTAAATCCCGATGCAAACAAAGGGGTGTTATAAGTTTAACGTGCGATTTTGATTTAGTTAAGATATTAAGTTTTTGATATTTCATTTGATCTTTTATTAACAAACAAAATGTCCACTACAAATAAAAGGTATTTGTTGAAAGGCATAAAAGTTAGTCCAAGTGTTATATTATATACTATTGATGAATTTCTTAATCACAACTGCTCATTTTCTTGTGAGTTCTACAGAGAAGAACAGCTTCCCGAACCGTTGGTAGAGTCATGACATTAATTAGAGGTACAAGTGGCACAAGTTGTCCTACGTGAAATAAATAACTCAATTCATTTCAAGACATTGGGCGAATCTAGTACGTTAAGCTATTATTTCATCTGTATATTATTTCATCTGTGGTGTGATATCCTATGAACTTAGTTAAATAGACTCTTCAAATAGAGACAACAGAGTAACCTCCAGACTCTTGGTGGGTGGGCAGAGATAACGTAGTCGTCGTCAACAGATAGACGTCCATTGGACATAGGTCTCCTGCAAGGACTTCCATATGCAGCGGTTTTGAGTCGCATGGATCCAGCGGCTCTCGTTAAAAGTGGGTAAATTTGGGGTTTGAAAATTCTCATATACCACCACCACCACCACCACCACTACAGCCTATTAACGTCCCACAGCTGGGCACAGGCCTCCACTCTCATAGGAGAGAGGGAATTAGAGCTTAGACCCACCAATGCGGGTTTGCGGGCTATATCGATTCTTATCATATCGCAGTGTTAATAACCGGGACCGACGGCTTAACGTGCTCTCCGAGACACGGGGGTGAACACCTACAACTTCGTAACTAGTAGGCAAGTACTGAGAATTTCTAGACAGAAAACCCCAATATTTAATTAGGTATGGCCCGACCCGGGACTTGAATCCGGGACCTCGTCAGACCGTCGACCGAGAATGAGGCAGTGAAAATTTCCAATCAAAATTAACCATAGCATGAGGGAAGTCGTGGGCAAGCGATAGTCTTTTTAAGACATCGTCCAGATAAATTAATTCAGACTTGTAGTAGGTATGCGGTTGACCTAGATAATAAATGAATGCATGTGGAATACCTAAAGTTATAACTAATGCAAGTATATTATTTATTGATTTGTTTACCTACTTTACTATATCAAGGAAGAGTAACGTTTGACATTTGATAAGACCCGTTATTTAAAAGCTTGGGTCACACATAACGCGATACGGTACTGACGAGCGATGAGACCTTGTCCAATGCGGCTTCTACATGTTTATTATAGATCCAATTAATTTACGATGTTTTGTGCAATGATGATAACAAAAAAAACCCCACTAAATTTGTTGTGGTGGTGGTGTGTGTGTCTTCTCAGATCAGGGCGCGTTTGGAAATCATCACGTCTTATGCTTTGTATACTTGACGTTCAAAAACTGTACTGTGTCGGTACCAATTTTGAATAAACATGTAGGTACTTACTTTGGCTTTGACTTTTTGACTTTGAATGAATTGCCACCATGTTGTGATGTCTTAGTTGGAAATATACTTACGTATTTGGATTAAATATTTTGCACGAAAGATGCTACAAATTGACATGATCTAGTCAATTTCTAGCATTTTTCTTCTAAACTGTAATTTTCAATTGACCCTTGACAGATAGAGAACATTGGCTTTCCTAATCACAATCACGGTTGCAGTCGTATTCTGCACTGTCAGACACACAGAAAAAGCAGAGAAACTGTCAGAAATACTTTTACATTTATTACATTAGTACCTATGGATAAAGCTAAAGGTACTTGTATTACAAAGCTTACGACACATGTTTCGGCATTAGTGTGCCTTTCCATCGTGTTTTACCGCTTTGCATCGCTGTCCTAGCGCTTTCACTATGTCTAAGTCTTTAAGGTTCGCATCAAAAGGCCAGTGTGTTCAATACTCAATCAAAGAAAATAGGTAAACATTGTAGATATACCTAATAATGTAGCAAAACTTAGATCATTGACTTCTTCAACTCACCATATAAATCAGAGTAGTGAAAACGTGTAGAAATACCTAGTTAAAGATTGAGTTTTAGTTTAGTGAAATATCACATGCAGCGTTTATCATTATATACCTAGGCACTACCTGATTATTTGTGTTGAACCCTACCTAACCTACAAGAAAGAGACAAGAAAACGTAAATAAAATGAATATTTAAAAAATTGACACTCAGAACATTGAACGGTTCACAATCTTTCGATAGTTTACAATATCCCTAGTTAGATTATAATCTAACGGATTTTACAATTTTACGGTGACATCTACACATTGATGAACTTGTATATTTTTTTTTCAAAAGAGCAACCACCGAGTCTCTAGTTGGTTCTTCTCAGTAGGAATGGCATCCCAAACCAGTGGTAGATTCACTCGACGATTCAAAAGCACTTGCAAAAGTTAATTAGAATAAAAACACATTAGAATTTGGATTTTGAAAGTGGCGTGCATAGAGGTCGGAGTCAAGGTAGGTTATTGGTTAGGTAGATCTATCTTAAGGCATCATGATGAAAAAAAGCATTGAGCTTTTTTATACGACTGCCTGAAAAAAGGAGTATATTGTTTTCAGGGTTCATGTATGTATGTATGTATGTATGTATGTATGTATGTATGTATGTGAGTTTGTATATTCCACCATAACTTCTATACGCCTGAACCGATTTTGATAAATGAGGTATCGTTAGAATCCCTAGCTTATTCCGGATGACATAGGCTTGTAAAATTTTCAAAAAATTTATGGGGTGACCACGGTCCCGCATTAAAGACTAAAGTTGAAAAAAAGTATTCGAAAATAAGATTAACTATATAATCATCATCTAGAAAATGATGAGTAGATAGATTCCAAAAATATATAACACTATAGTTCAATATCCAGTGATTCACAAAAAATATCATTTAATAAAAATGTGAATAAGCTTTTAATTTGACTAGATTAATTTAGGTTTTTAACTTTTTAGTTCGTTTTTGGCAGGGCAGTCGTATTTTTTAATTTCTTTAATTATGACTTGTTAACGATAGGGTAAGCGGTACTTTTATGTCTCTAAGTCGTGCACGCTACTAATCACACGTGAAATAATATAGCTATAGCATTAAGTCTAATTAATCAGAGATAAGTGCGTTTTGAGCAATTAAATACTTATCACATGCTTTAACGGTGAAGGAAAACATCGTGAGGAATCCTGCATGCCTGAGAGTTCTTAAAGGTGTATGAAGTATGCCGATCGGCACTTGGCCAGCGTGGTGGACTATGGCCGAAGTCCAAACCCTTCTCATTCTGAGAAGAGATATAATCTGGTATTCACTCTTATGAGTTAAAAAGTATTGTTATTCGTAATACTTGTATGTCAATTAAAGGTGTGTGAAGTCTGCCGATCGGCACTTGGTCAGCGTGGTGGACTATGGCCAAAGTCCAAACCCTTCTCATTCTGAGAAGAGATTTAACCTGGTATTCACTCTTATGAGTTAAAAATTATTGTTATTCGTAATACTTGTATGTCAATTTAAGGTGTGTGAAGTCTGCCGATCGTCAATTGGCCAGCGCGGTGGACTATGGCCAAAACCCTCTTATTCTGAGAAGAGAAGTATTAAGTTCGGTATTCACTCTTTTTAATTCGTAATACTTGTATGCCAAATTTGTAATATTTTGCTTTCTTGCCTGTACAGAAAATAAATAATTATAAGGTATACCTTACAAAACTTTCATTTCATATATCACAAAAACACGTAAGTACGTAAGTACTTTGATTGACAGATAAAATCATGCCTAATAATTAGGTACCATATGTACGGGGTCACGTGAGTACGTACTTTGATTGACAGATAAAATCATGTATGTACGTACGGGGTCATAATTAGTTGAAAAATGCAAATTCGTAGGGCGGGTTCGCATGCAGCTGTCAGAAATGACGCGCCAAGTGTGAAATTGCGAAATGGGCAACCCTGATTGTAGGGTTGATATTGGAAATACACGGGGATAAATTGCACGCGGGCCCACTGAGGTAATGATAAAGAATTAAGATAATGATGTAAAGACGCCGAATATTTTTCAGAAATTATCTTTGATCTTTTAACTTTATGAATACCATTTTGAAAGAACTACCCAAAATTATAATAGAGTTCCGTACAGCAAAAACCTAAACGGACGGATTTCCCAAGCACAAGGTATGTTAGAGTCTTGAAACTGTGTGAACTGTTACCGACGGGATGTTTGAGTTTAATAAAAAAGCCATACCTCTTCCCAACGTAGGTTAGGTTAACCATATGGCAAGAGTCCTACCGCAAGGTGTTTACCAATAAAATGTTTATAAATTCTGTTTAACACAATCTCTAAAATAATCTAAGGTGATAGCTCTAAATCTAGTTCTGCCCATTTCCGCAGGAAGTATTAAGAAAGGGATATAAACAAAAATAGAGCTGTCATTTTAGTTTAGTTTAGGTGTACAACTAAATCGGCCTGATTGTACTCATGTTTGTTATGTCGTTCTGAAGTGCGCTAGGAATTAAGTAATGATGATTCAACTAAACAAAACATCGTAGATCCTTGGCCTTCATCACCGTCTTGATCATCAATTCAACCCACAACTGAGCACAAATCTCCTCTCGGAATGAGAAGGGCTTGGCAATAGTCCACCACGCTGACCAAGTGAGGATTGGCAGATTTCACACACCTTCGAGCACATTATTATCGTAAAAAAAAATTCTTGCACCGTTTGAAACAATGATATTATTTAATTTCTTAAATGTCAGAGTTGCGTGCTCGGCGTTGGAATCCGCAACTCTGTTTATAAGGTCGGGGCTGAACCACAATGTTATAGCCCTGGCCTTCATTCCTGTAATCTAAGTATGTTTTCACTAATTTACATAATGAACGAAGCCTCTCGCAGGTGTACTCGGGGTATCGGAACGGAGTGAATTTAATAAGCACGTCATTAATCTTGATAATAAACCGCCGCGCGTCGCGAGCGGGATTTGTTCTTGTTAACTGTTTAATGACGCCGTGTACTGGCAGGTTAATCAAGCATATTATGTATGTATGTATGTGTGTATTTTTATAATAGGGCTGACAATTTGACAAAGTCAATCATAAAAAACGTTATATAACAGCATCACGCTGAGCCGTTGCCCTTTTTGGAATTATTTTGTCACTGTCTAGTTCGTAAGTTATTTTTATTTGTTTATTTCTTTACTACTAAGTTTGTGTTTGTACCTTCACTGTGTATGGTAATTCCAAATAAAGATTTTATTTATTTATTTATTTTATTTATATAATATTAAGTTTATTAAAATTAACTTTGTGAACGGTGAACGTGTCCGTGAATGGACACGGCGGCGAAGCGCCTACTGCGAGCGGTTACAAACCGGTTACATACTACAATAGGGATGATGACAACTCAGCGAAACTCAAATCAGCAACTCTTTATCAAACTTAAAAACGCGCTTCTAGTATGGAAGTTTAATGAAAGTTATAGATATGACGTCATCAAATTTTAACATACTTTTTTTCTTAAATCTGTCGTTTTCAAAATTACAACTAACCGAGGATGTCAATTTAGGTACTTTGGAAGACCCTCTATTTAATAATCAGTAAGAAATAATTGTAAATATGGAAACGCCTGGGGGGAGGCCTTTGCTAAGAAGCAAGACAATTAAAATTATCAGTATCGGTGTCTTTTTTACTATAAATAGCTTAAGTAATTAATAAACTTTCTAATATAGTTTGTAATTCTAGATATAAGTTAAGATTGTGTTAAATTGACAATAAAGGCTTATCTTATCTTATCTTATCTAAGAAATAATTTATTTTTGACATAGGCATCATCCCTAATATTGTAGTTTGTAACAGGTTGTAAAGTATATCGTAATCATTGGAGAGCTTAAAACGTATTACTCGAACTAATAACGGAGTTCATACATGCTTTTTGACTCATACTTGCTTTCATACTTGCAGGCATCTATGAACTCCTTAAACAGTTCGAATTATACGTTTGACAAACGTTTACGATTACGATCTTCATACACAATCGGGGGGCAGCATCCTGCATTCGATGGCCTCTAAGTAAGACCTCCAGACGGTGCTTCATATAAAAAATAAAAACATAAGCAACTCGTAAAAACTAAGTGAAAAAACTGGAGTACGGTCAAAATACCGTTCACAAAAAAATAACATTGAATGTTCTGAAACACGTTCCTCTGGCATAAATCATTTCTTACGTATTAAAGCGTAACGACTGCTAATGTCTTTTACAAAGGACGTTGGCTCCATTATTGGATCAAGGCTTGGGCCAATGTTTTAGGGTTCCGTAGTAAATCGCCCTTATTGTTTCATCCAGTCCGTTTTTCCTTCCGGGTTAGAGGCATTGTCAAATCTAAATAATAAGGTACTAGCGAATCCCCGCGACTTCGTATGCGTGGTTTGAGGTTTTTTGGTTCCCGCGGAAACTCTTTAATTTTCCGGGATAAAAAGCCTATGTGCTATTCCAGACTATAATCTATCTCTGTGCCAAATTTCAGCCAGATCCGTTCAGCCGTTGGGGCGTGATTGAGTAACAGACATCCATACACCCATACATCCATCCAAACTTTCGCATTTATAATATTAGTAAGATATCTAAATAATAAGGACTGAACTATCAAAGTCACAACCCGTATGACGTAGGCATCCGCTAAGAAAGAATTGTTTCGAAATTCAAACCCTAAGGTGGCAGAATAGTACTTAACATAACCGCAAATATAACAGGCTGTACAATTAAAATTTGGTACAGTTAAGGTACCAGTTACCGCTACACAGAGCCCGATTAAAATTTTCAATATGAATAATAATATGAGGGAGCTCAATTTAAATTTCATGTACTTGAGTTATAACTACTGTGATATGTTGAATGTCCGACTTGCCATCTGGGTGGCTACTGGCTATAAATGATAGCTACAGTGTAATGATTGCAATCACCTCTGATTGGTTAACACTCATGCGCTATTGGACAAATCTATTGACGCAGAAAAAATACCATAAATTCAGCCAATCAAAACAATTGAGACTATAGCAATGATTGGTGCAGGTTTTACCTAATCTCCCGGCAGCTTTAGTAACGGACTATAACCACACAGTCTATATTATGGAGATACTTTCTTTACGTGCATACTTACTGCTTTAACTATGAACAATGTTTTAACCCTAACGCAAAGGTGCCAGTAGATACGATTTATAAGTATGACCGGAAAAAAAACATTTGGCTAAAAACAAAGGTCAAAACGCAATGTCGCAATAAAATTAGCCCCCATCAAAACTAAAATAATGGCCAACAATGACACCCATAAATAAAAGACCTTCGATATCTCCATAATCTCGAGTTAGATCGTAAAGAAACTACGTTAAAAAGCGATCAGGCGAAAGATTTTTTCTTGATTAAGGCGACTTCGTAAGACTTTGATCCGTAGAGATGACTGTCATAATATTATGGAGCAGCAAATGGGTTTGCAAACTTTAGCGATGTGCCATTCACCATTTTTTTTCTTCCTGGTGGGAGGCTTCGGCCGTGGCTAGTTACCACCCTGCCAGCAAAGACGTGCCGCCAAGTGATTTAACGTTCCGGTGCGATGCCGTGTAGAAACCGATTAGCGGTATGTAATTAATTTAACTGCCATGCCCCTAACAGGTTAGCCCTCTACCATCTTAGACTGCATCATCACTTACCATCAGGCGAGATCGCAATCAAGGGTTGTAGTGAATAAAAAAAATAACGCATCCCATATTTAAACTTGTAAAGCATTTGAATTATGACAAAAAATATAATTTTGATAACAAATAAATCCCAGATCCTTAAGATAGGTAAGCTATCTAAAGTGTCAAGTTATGAATATAATGGGCCAAATAACTATAAATAGTTTTGAAATCTAAACGCTCGAGAATATTAATTTTGGGGTAATTTTGCACTCATAAATTGCCATGCAAAGAAAGTTGTTAAAGGAAAAAAACTGAAAATGAATATTTTTCTAAATGAATAATTTTCGGGCAAATAAAGATAGAGAGAAAGATCGGTATATATAGTATCGTAAAATAATAAAAGAAAATAGAATAATCAGGCAAATGTATGGAAACTGAAGTAAGAAATATAACTTAGATTTGGTGTGCATTGCACGCTCTAGTAATTTATGATATCTCTCTGGCTTGACCTATGTTTGAGAAATATTCTGAAAACAGTAAAAACTAAAAAGTTGAGCGATTAAAGGTTTCATAGGTTCCGTCGGTTGCGATATTAAAATGAGTAGGTTCATTCCAGCGTGAAATATTCCTTGAACTGTGACTCTACTTACATCATAATAATACAAGAGTATGTAGCTAACCTAGCTGTTTTTTTTTAATTTTAACCAAGAGGCGAAAAATGTTGTGTAACAGACTTTTTCTTCACAGAGCCTTTCAACGTTGCGTTAGGGGTAATGGAAAGAAGACATTTAAGCATAATTAATTATGTTGTTATGTTACTCCCCAGGTCCTCAACTATTATACCCATGCCAAAAATCACGTCGATCCGTTGCTTCGTTGCGGCGTGATTGAAGGACAAACCAACAAACAAACACACTTTCGCATTTATAATATTAGTAAAAGTATGACAGTGGCTGAGCTATCTTAGACCTTGGTATTATATTATGGTATACCTGTTTTACCCACATGACCAAACGCAAACAGATTCGCTATTAATCTATGCACCGCGCCAAAACTTTTCACTTTTTTTTCTTATTTTTAATAAGTACGATATTTAATGACACGATTTATTTAAGTCCTGACTCGAGGGTTTTAGATTTCTATTAATGTACCCTGAATAAAAGGGATTAGAGAAATCTATTTTTTTCTAGATTACGCGCCTTTTTTCTCTTTAATCTTACTCTAAATGCTCTAAGGTCAGATTTAATTTTATGTCAAGGAGAAAAAAAAACAGATTTTGTTGATCACAATGAAATAACTTCTAGTAATTTTGTTGCGTTGTCATTTGGAGACCTAATTACGACTTTTGCAATTTATTTTTATTGTTTATTGCACTACAAGTTAGCCCTTGACTGCGATCTCACCTGATGGTAAGTGATGATGCAGTCTAAGGTGGCTAACCTGTTAGGGGTATGGCAGTACTATTACACCCATACCCTTAGTCGGTTTCTACATGGCCATTATACCGGAACGCTGAATCGCTTCGCGGTACGCCTTACAGAACTTTCGCGGAACATGCACAATACAAATTTATTTGAACTGTGGAAGGTGCATTTAGGTTTAGGTTTGCGGTTCTCGTGCGATGAAACTATAGGATAGGATAAAATAAATTGTAGGAAATTTTCTCTAGTTTAATTTATTCATAACTTATTAACATAACTACGATGAAAAGCATCGTAAAATATATAGTCCGAAAGGAGTTATTGTCAAAAGACTGTTTTTAGGCGCAATTTTTCCAATATGGCGGCGCGCGCGGCAAAAATACGAGGCGACAAAGTGAAAATTCGTAAAGAGCACGTCGAAATCTATGAAATACATCAATTTTCAAAACTCTCGAGAAACTTTCCAGGTAACCCCCTCTTTACTGGCGCACCAAATTACTGGGTTATGTGTCAATTAATGAACATGAATAAATAAACTGTCCATTTAAAACTTAGAAGCAACTATTACTTCATACTAATATTTGCGAAAGGGTATTTTTGTGTTGGTTTATTGGTTTGTCCTTCAATCATACCGCATTAGAGCAACGGATCGACGTGATATTTAGTATAGGTACAGTTAAGGACCTGAAGAGTAACATAGATTACTTTTAATCCCGGAAAATTAAGGAGTTCCCGTGGGTATTTAAAAAAAAAATCCACGCGGAAGATGACGTGGGGATCAGCTAGTGAAATTTAAAGAACAATACAAAATGTTACATCCAAAAATATTTCCTCTGTCAATAAACATTTCCCCGAAAAGAGAAAAGCCTTTTTTATCTTTTTCCCCTGAATATTTAAATATTGGACAAGTATCCTTTTTTGTAACTATTTTTATTTTAAAGAATCCATAAAAGCAATCCGATATGCACAATGCATGTATTAAAAGATTGAGGGTATTTTGGTCTGTAAAGCTGGGAGGACACGTAAAATATTTGACAAGATACATTAAATTATTTTCTTCATTTTCTTCATTAAATGAATATTACAATCTTTGCATAATTTAATTAATGATAATAATTATTAAGGCTATTTATTACTAGATGATGCCCGCGACTGCGTTCGCGTGGATTAAGATTTCTTGACTCCCACGGGAACTCTTCAATTTTCCGAGATAAAAAGTAGCCTATGTCCTTCTCCGGGATATAAACTATCCCCTTACCAAATTTTATCAAAATCGGTTGGACAGATGAGCCGTGAAAGCGAAGCAGACAGACGGACAGACACATTTTTGATTTATAATATCAGTCTATATATGGTATGGATCTAGTCAGTCAACAACTTGCTAAAAATTAAGTTATCTTCCAAGCTAGCAAGGCTCCACATTAGGCTGCGTCATCATTTCCATGCAGGTCTGGAGGCATACAACCATTGCTTAAATTCGTATTGTTTTAAAATTGTTGACGTTCCTGTTTTACAGTTATAATTAATTCTTATTTTAGGGACGTCAAGGTACGTGACATAAAACTGTAATTTTGTAGTAATAGCTTAGTGACTTAGGGAGAGTGCACGCGAACGTAGTCGCGGGCATCAGCTAGTAACATAATAAAAACTCATAGGTATTATTTGAGTACACAGCCTTACATTGCCTGCATAATAAATACCGTGCATTTATTTTAACGCATCTCTTAATGATGCCGTTGGCCAAAATACTCTCCGATTACCTCGAAATCTCAATCGTGGCCGGGACACGTAGTGATGCGAAACGCTGATATCGATGTTATGTTCGGTTGTCACGACAAGCGTTAAATAATCACATTCGTGTTTTAAGAGTTTTAATTAATTTGTTCACATTCTGATAGCGGGTCTTGCTGAGTTGTGGGCCAGCTATGGGTGGATATTTTTTTATATTTTATTAAGTTTTTAAAAAAAACTTAATAAAATATAAAAAATTATCCTTGTCTGCGATCTCACATGGAAGCTTAAAGTGCTATTTTTAAGTTGTATAATAAATTGACGTTGTTGATATTGACAATGTTATGCCAAGAGTTGCGTCTAGTTCCAAAATAGAGTAAAGGTACCAATTCGGCAAAGTATGATAAAAAAAGCTAATAATGATCCAGTCTAAGATGGTAGAACTAATCTGGTGGGGGGAGTCATAGTAAGCCCATCACCCCTAGCTAATATACGCAGACTTCGTAACGGAGTGCTAAATCTTGGCGGCACGTCTTAGCTAGTAGGATGATAATAATTAGCTAAATTAAAATAATTAACAGGTGCAGCTGGCAAACATAGATGCGGAAGATGTCCGGTTAGTAATTAGATTAAGTATGTTACGGACTATTTGACATATTATTATTTCAATAATTATAAGATTTTTAAGCGACTTTAGTTTCTCGTAACGTAATCTTGATCGCCAGTCAAAAGACTCGCTAGAGATGGGAAGCTCCGATATCGATGTTATATTTGTTTGGCACGACAAGCGCTAAATAATCGTGCGTGAAACAGCTATACTTTCGTGTCTTAAGACTTTTAAATTAATTCGTTTGTGTTAAGGTTTTGCTTTATTTATCGACGCTCTTTCGTGATTCATGAAACCGTGAAATATCACTAAGGTATAGAGTACTTCTCCAGGTTCAGATATGAAATCGATCATAAAATCCAAATGAAATACCAAAAAAAGGACTTTGGAAACATACATTTTCCAGTGGTGAGTAGTGGACCAACACGCGTCGTGTTGACATTTTGACATTTTGGTATGTTTTCGCTGTTTTTTTTATAGTCCAAGTAGGTACTTTTTATACCGTTAAACTACGTATTCATCACGTATACGTCTACTGGCATCATCGCATTCGCTATTTGAACTGTAGAACCAAATAATAATGTAGGAATTTAGTCCCCAGAAACAAGAATTGCCAGTGTATCTAGTGATGTATGGATAATATAATTTGGTGACCTCATAGCTTTTATATTAATCAAGAAAGAATTGTTTAGTGCATCCAGGTAAGGTAGTATCGATTTCTTCTGGTATATACAGATTTTTTGATACATCCTGTTTCTGTACCATTACCGCATAAATAATAGTGACTAGTCGTTTTACGTAGCAGGCTATTGGTTAGAATTTCGGTAACAAGAACTAATTTGATTAAAAGTTTCCCCGGTCTCCTCTGACCCAGCAGTTTCCGGATTTAAATCAGGGTCTGTTCGTTTTAATTATGTGCGATGGAGAATTCATTATCTGAAACTATCGTGCATTAGGGTTTCCAAAATCACTAAATTATTTTCTACATTTTATCTTACTCGGATGTATGGATGTATGGATGTTTGTTACTCAATCACGCTGCAACGGCTGAACGGATCTGGCTGAAATTTGGCACAGAGATAAATTATAGTCTGGAATAGCACATAGGCACTTTTTATCACGGAAAATTAAAGAGTTCCCGCGGGAACCAAAAAACTTCATACCACGCAGACGAAGTCGCGGGCATTCGCTACTAGCAACATAAATGTTAACTATTAGTTCTCGAACCAGTTACACATAATATCTAATTATATCTCCAATGTTTACTAGCTATTAAAAAAGTAAAAGAACCAATATTTTAAAAATCAATGGAAAATCAAACAAACGCAAAGGAATATGGAATGTTTCTTAATATTACCTACTAGAACGCCTTAATTGATTATTCTTTAAATTATTAACAAACTGAAATAAACCATTGGGACTTATGTTGGGAAAAAAATTAGAAAGAATGGGGATGATGCATATAACAAAAATAAATTATTTCATAAACAGAGGGTCTTCCTAAAGACCGAAAATTCTGATCCTCGGTTAGTTTTAAGTTTGATGCCGTCACAACTATGTATTTCATACTAGAAGCGCGTTTTTAAATTTTATAAAGAGCTACTGATTTGATTGAGATTGAGAAATAGAAAGCAGATCAGCAGGCGAGCTATTTCAATATTAAAGATGAAAATATATTAGTGCGCATACTACCTGCCTGATGTTATACTATACAAGAATCAGCCTTTTTTGTTATGGTTCATATTTGGTAACCATAACACGTCTTTGAGCGGCCATATCTAGTGAAAGGCCTATGCGCATGCGGGTAGAATTTCACTATCGTCATCAGTGGAGAGCGTAGCACCCACCTAATACTGAATTAGCCTTTCTAGCGATAGTTACCAAAAGTGCAGCTATCACCTATAATAAAAGGGCATCGGAAATTATAATTTCAGAAATTTTTTAATTACTGTGGAAAAGAAGTTTCCACAGTAATTAAAAAAGTCTAAATTCACGGGAATGAAGTCACAGTCGTCATCTATCTATCTATAATTTATATGTTAAATTGATACGATACTTACATTATTTTCACTAAAGGATTTCGTCTGTCGCCTTCGACGCTACACTAATAAATTAGTATTGTGAGCCCCTATCCAAAAGTCACTTTGGCTTTGGTATTATTGGATCTGGCACTACCGGCATTATATTGTCCTTATAAGCACTAAATACACTTATTCCTTTCGAGAAAGACCTTTTAACGTTAATAGACGTCCGAATAAGGAAAGGGGTTTTCTTTTCTTGGCGCGTCCCGGTCTAATAAGATTTACTGGTATCTATTTAAAAGCTAACAAAACAAAAATGCACCCGGAGCTCACACGTTACCATTTGAGTGTAGCATTGTCTAAAACGGGAACGAAAAACACTATTCGATACACCAGAAATTTCTGTTTAAAGTTTTTTTTTAAATTCACTACAAGTTATAGGCATATTACACTACACTTTTGCAAGGGATCCTAACACTTGAATCAGTGTAGTGTTATAAAATTTAGGGGAAAGGGTCCCTAATTTGATCATTATTGCGGTGTAATAAGAACGCTCTAACTAGCGGCCACACGCTTACCCAGGGCCCTTTAAAAAAGTGCAGTGTAATAGGCCCATTAGCCCTTGACTGCGATCTCACCTGATGGTAAGTGATGATGCAGTCTAAGATGGTAGCGGGCTAACCTGTTAGGGGCATTGCAGTTATATTACACCCATACCCCTATTCGGTTTCTACACGGCAACGCTAATTAGTAGGTATTAGTATTTTACTTACCTGGTGGGAGGCGACGGCCGTGGCTAGTTACCAGCCTAGCGGCAAAGTCGTACCGCCAAGCGATTAAGCGTTCCGGTACGATGCCGTGTAGAAACTGACTAGGAGTATGTATGGGTTTTATACAATTGCTATTCCTATAACAGGCTAGCCCGCTACCATCTTAGACTGCATCATCACTTACCATCAGGTGAGATCGCAGTCAAGGACTAACTTGTAGTGGCATAAAAAAACATAATTAAGGCCAATGATGTTAAATATTAAAAAGAGGATTAAGACCATAATACAGCAGCCGGTTCACCGCAAATCTTCGTACGGCATATGTAACTGACTTGTGGTGTCCATATTGTGTACCTTTACTGGAAACATAGACTTGACATAGACTTGATTTTGTCTTTGATCAATTTACTGTCTTAATAATCGAATAAAAAAATTAAAACAATATAAGAAAAGTACTCTATTATTTATGACTGATTACGGACGTTTTTGGGCATTATGGTGAGTAGTTTTGAAGTGAAAACTTCTTTAGGCGCGTTGAGCAATTTTTGGTAGGAGGTAAAAAAAGGGGTAAAAATGTGGAATGGTGTCGGTCACGCGTTCTTAAGACAAAAGGCCTTAAGTATAAATATAGTACATTCGTAATTAAACTTTACTGCCCTCGTTTTAAGCTTTATATTAAAAAAAATATTTTTATTACTATTATTATTATTTTGCTATATATATTTTACTGTCACGCCCGTGTACAAAATAAATACATATATGGCCAGAAACAGATATAATAAACTTACATGCATAGAAATAAATAAACTTACTTACACATTGCTTACATACATATTTGTAACGTATTGAATAGAAGCAGGCGTTACTTTGCGGAAGTCCATGATAGTGAATGAACTAGAAGTTCATAGAAGAATGAAGTAGAAGACACGCACTGTACCACACAGATTTGTCTACTGTAGCGGATTATAGCGAATTAAACTTCTAGTTCATTCAATATTTGTAACGGGCGGAGGATTATTATTATTATTATTATTTAAATTAGAAAAAAAATTAAATAATTAAAAAAATATTTATTTAAATATTTTTTTTATTTTTTTCATTAGGTACTCATGTTTATGCCTGAGAAACGATTTTGGGGTTTATCATTTCAGTAATTTTGAGCTCATTCGACTCGTGTTTAGCAGTGGGCCTACGATGGATTGATGATGATGGATGTTAAAACTAGTAAAATATATACTGTGCTAACACCACCAGCGGTGTAACAGCAGCAGACTTATAAGAGTTAAATGGATAATCAAAGTGATAATCTATATAAATAAAAGCGAAAGGTCACTCACTGATTCATCACGATATCTCAGGAACTGTAAAGCATACAGACTTGAAATTTAGAAGATAGGTTCCTTTTATGGTGTAGACGTCAGCTAAGAAACAGTTTTGAGAAAATTCACCTTTAAGGGGTTGAAATAGGGGTTGGAAGTTTCTATGAAAGTCCTTTGTTCTTGAAGTTAGAGACATGAAAATTGGCAAATTAAGTTAATAGTTATAAATAATAAAAACCCTAGGGCTTTTGCAGCGGGAAAATCTCATAGGAAATTAGAAATTGTACGCGGACGAAGTCACGGGCGACCTCTAGTCTATTTATATATATTATGTACATTACAGTCGCCATTAATAACTCTCGAACTCTCCATAGCGGTAGTGAAATTTTAGTAAGCCAAACTGAAATAACCTTACAATTATCAGACACTAGATGATGCCCGCGACTTCGCCCGAGTAATTTATTTTTTTTTTAATTCCGCGAGAACTCTTTAATAGTCCTATGTCTATGCTTATGTCCTTCCCCGGGATGCAACCTATAACCATACCAAATTCCATCAAAATCGGTTGAAAAGATGGGCGGTTAGAGTGTAGCAGACAGACTGACGGACGGACAGACACATTTTCGCATTTGTAATATTAGTATGGATTAAAATTATTAATATCGGGATATTCCTGAGAAATCCATTATAATGGCGACTCTACACGGTTGCAATTTGCGGCTCCTACTTAACATTAAACACACGCGACGCACTGTGTTAAGCTGATACATACAGGCATACTAAGTATACTGTTTTCTGAAAGGAGATTCTATTCTAGCTGATGCCCGCGACTTCGTCCGCGTGGAATACGTTTTTTTAATTTTCACGGGATACTTATTTTCCGGGATAAAAAGTAGCCTAGTCACTTTCCAGGTTCTCAAATATATGCAAAAAAATCACATTGATACGTGTCTCTGTTGCAACGTGATTGAAGGACAAACAAATAAACAAACAAACTTTCGCATTTATTATATTAGTATGATTTGACCAATATTTCATAATTATATTAGTATTTCATGGAAAAAAACTCTTATTTGGTAAAGTACAAAATAAAACAGCCCGCCAACCCGCATTGGAGCAGCGTGGTGGCTGTAAGCTCTATGCCCTCTCTACTATGAGAGCGGAGGCCTGTGCCCAGCGGTGGGACGTCAATGGGCTGCAGATCAAATTTGCACAGGACTACATGGAACTATGTATTTTTAAATAAATACGTGTAGTGTGTACGTGGCTTCATAATTTTAAACACAGTTAAAAAATATAATGTAGATTTCATTACAGACCTAATACCTAGGTATATTACATGTAGATAATGGCTACTAATTCACGATTGCAGAGTTAATTTATCTATTTTTAAACTAAACCGCTTTTTATAATAACTTGCGTGTTAATAGCATACCATAAAAGTGGCTTATTTATGCTTTAATAATGATTTAACGAAAGTATCTGTATTTTTTTAAACAATTCATAATGGTCCCCAAACAATGTCCATCTTCTTGTACAAAAATTGCATTATTGACCGAATGTCAGTCTAAATTAATAGATAACACCGAATATACCTATATCTAATTATGTTTAACGACAAAACCTCCTTAGCACTTTGATTCGAAAGCACTTTGAAGTTTGTTTGAATAAAATAATACGAGTTTGAAATTGAAAAGAACTGTAATAGTATCAATATCCAATGAAAACTGCTAATTCGAAAAAGTGACATTCTAATTCTAAATTCAGTTAATCCTCGATATCAAAATGCGAATAAATAAATAACCCGTGCATTTAATTTATATTCAATTCGAGACAATTACGATTGCATTCATAGTTTTTATTTAAATGATTATAATGAAATAAAAAACCAAAAACAAGCTGTCTCACAAAAATTTGGAGAAATCGTATGTTATGC
Organism: Erebia palarica; assembly: GCA_964035005.1. Taxonomy (NCBI): domain Eukaryota; kingdom Metazoa; phylum Arthropoda; class Insecta; order Lepidoptera; family Nymphalidae; genus Erebia; species Erebia palarica. Next base: position 7,907,052 of record OZ035992.1, read on the forward strand.
GAAATAATACTTAAATAGTTTAAAAGTTTAAATAAAAATAAGGTTGAAAATGGAACCACAAGTTCAAATATATCCTGAGCTTACGGATTATGTTTCTTATGTATATTCAGTTAAAGTTCAAAATAAATTCAAGCATTTGGTTTTAGATTGTTATTCAGTTAGAAAACTGAAAAGAAATCGAATGAATGACTGTTTTATCTTTTATAAAATCCCACATGTTTCAATAATATCGAACTTGGAAAATGGAAATTCAAATGTTTCGGAATGTTTCTGTAAGCTGGTGTGAAAAAAATTTATGTTTAACTGTGTACATAAAAAAATGTCTGACTCAGATTATCTTTTTATACTAGCTGATGCCCGCGATTTCATCCGCGTGGATTTAGTTTTTATTGGTTCCCGTGGAAACTCTTTAATTTTCCAGGATGATAAATTGCCTATGTGTTATTTCAGACTATAATAATCGATCTCTATGCCAAACATCCAGATCCGTTCAGCCGTTCTGGCCTGACTGAGTTACCAACATCTATCCATCCAAACTTACGCATTTATAATATCAGTATAGAAGTAAAGATACTGCACAGACAACCAAGACAGGACAAAACGAAGCGGCCGTCCGTAGTATGTTTCCGGCCTTATACCTAAAGTATTACAAGTAGTACAAACCTAGTTATATTTCAGAAAGTTTACTGAATGTCCTCACAAAAGTGTTCCCATCGAGAAAAATGCAGTGAAAATTCCCTTACAAAGTCGTCAAAACAAGTATACCCAGGTAGTATTCCGTTGAAAAAATTCTCCGAAACTAGTTTCGTTATTCGTTTGAAAGCGGTCTAAAAGAAATATTCGCAAGTTTTGAAAAGGACACCACACCAATGGCCTCTTTTTTAGATTCACAATAGTTTTTGTTAAACTTCAGGAGGATAATATTTTTTTTAGTTGTCAGCAGTAATTAAGAAAATGTCTAGATATACTAAATATTCTATGTGATTCTGAAATATATCTTGAAACAAATTCAGTGAGTGAATGTGTCTTTAGACTTAGATCGTAATATATAACTACTAATTAAATTTACATTAATTACAGATTTTAACTGCCTCGTTGGTCTAGTGGTTATTATGTTCGACTGCGGCCGACGAGGTCGCGGGTTCGAGTCCCGGGTCGGGCCATAATTAAGTATTGGGTTTTTTTTGATTAAAAATTCTCAGTAGGTACTAGCCTGGAGCTAGGAAGTTGGCGGAGTTTCGCCCCCGTGCCTCGGAGAGCACGTTAAGCCGTCGGTCCCGGTTATTAACACTGATATGATAATAGTCGTTAAAGCCTGCAAACCCGCATTGGTGGGTCTAAGCTCTAGTGACTAATTCCCTCTCTCCTATGAGAGTGGAGGCCTGTGCCCAGCTGTGGGACGTTAATAGGCTTTAGTGGATACAGATTTTAATATACCGCTGAGAATTTCTAATTCTAGGACTTTTTTACGGCTACTTATAAAACAGACACGACAGAAAATCAATCGAGAAGTAATAAATAATAATAAAATTATGTATGTATTTTATAAGTTTTATTTAGTTCATACGTACTCGTACGCACGCAGGCCTTTCGCCCACCGTGGGATAGTTCAAGCTGGATGAGATAAGATAAGATAAAATAGGATCATAAAGGAGAACTAGTAATAACACTGACAAAATTGCATGTCACTATACAGTTAAACAGAACTAACTATATCGCCTCCCCTTGATTTTATAATTAAATCAAGGGTCAAAAATAATGAATCAGCCCGAAATTAAATCAGGAAAATGCATCAAGTGACATGCGTGAGAGACGACGAATAACTCTCATTTAAACGATACATACAGTTACGTAATATTCTGTTAGCACCGAAATCATTGATGTAGAATTTTAGTACCTATTTCTATTTCAATGACCGAAATACAAACAATACCATGTAATCGACTCGAAGAATTTTAAAACTGTCGTGTCCCAAAAGCTGATAAAAGAACTGGCGTTAATTTAGCCCAACGGCTTAGCCTGGCTATTCAGCTAGGTAATAGTGTCAGTATTTTGGGCACCATATTTTGGACGAAGTATATTTTTTAATAAATATTATTTATACTAGTTTTTAATTTATCTATTGCTCCTCGATAAACGAATGACCTGTGTTAGTGAAATCTGTCATTGATAACGTCGCATTAAAACAGGACAACGGATTCTTACGCACATACAAATACACGATTGACGCACACTTCTATTAAATCCATAGACCTCTTCGACCTTAATATAGTCACTTTGTCAGTGGAAAGGTGCAGACGCAGTGTATAGCATCTCCCCTCTATGGGTAGATTGCTCTCTGGGGTCATACTTAGTAATAGTAAGATTCAGCAGTATCGTGAAAGTCTCATGAACACACTTCTATGATATTTCCATTAATTGACCAAGTGGTCTCTTTGCCAGTGAGTAGTGAGTGCGTTAGTAAAGCGTCTCCCCACCAAGCGGTGCCGGTTTGCCCTTTGGAGTGATACGTATTTTTGTGGTAAGTACCTAATGATTCAGCGGTTTCGCCTACAGTGCCATATGTGTGACTTGTCTTTTATGATAAGAGAAAAGTGTGGGGTGTTGGTTTGAAAGGGTATCTATTTAGTCGTACAGCATGATGGGGGTTTAAAAATTTTGCAACGTCATTAATAGATAACATAGAACTGAGCACATTTGATATTAACTGTTTTCATTTACGTTCTTTTATATTCATAAGCTTCGTCAGAATCCTTTCTTTTTACCTGAAAATTCTTACAAAGTTTCAACTCAAACAGCTGGTTTAAAAAAAAACAAAAAAAGATCTCAAAAAATATGAAGTCTGCCAATTCGCACATGGCCAGCAAAGTGGATTATGGCCTACACTCTAAAGCCCTAAAGCTACACCATACTAGAATATACACGGACAGCTTGAACTGCATTGGCGTGCAGTTCATAGAGGCATAAAAGCTTGCCTACCCAAATGGAAATACTTCAATGTTCATTTCATTATAACAGTCATTGGCTTTCTGACGAACTAATGCCTACCCAAGCTTCAAACCATGTGCACGCCTCTGTTGAATTGCATAGTGAACTCTACGTACATACATATATACATTTCTTCTACGTACATACATACATGGAACCGCTCCAGCAGTTGCAAGTGCTTCGGGCGGTTGGCAGCAGTTATCAATGGTAGCTTCAAGCTGTTAACTATGACTGCAAGAGCAGTCCGTGTGTGTTGATCACTGGCTAACTGCTCGAGCAGTCCGTGTATGGCCGGCTTAAAGTTGTATAATCAAATCTAACCCTTTTCATTCTGAGGGAAACTTGTGCTCAACTTAGGGCTGGCGTAAAGTCAAGTGAATGAAATAATCTTACCTTTGATTCCTTTAGCGAGACATGGAAGAAGAAAATATTAATTAATTAATAACAAATACGATTTAGCAAACATACACTAATATTATAAATGGAAAAATGTGTCTGTCTGTCTGTTACGCTTTCATGGCCCAACTGTTCTGACTACTGACTGACCATTGAGGTTTTTTGGTTCCCGCGGGAACTCTTTAATTTTCCGTGATAAAAGCCTATGTGTTATTCCAGACTATAATCTGTCCCTGTGCCAAATTTCAACCAGATCCGTTCTGCCGTTCTGGAGTGAAAGAGTAACAAACATCCATACATCCATATTTAAAACTTTCGCGTTTATAATATTAGTAAGATGTAACGAACCAAAAGCAATAATTAAGAAACTATTTAGAACGATGTCAAGTCTTAGAAAGTTCGGTAAGTTCTTAAGAGCGACCTTAAGATCAGCTTCTATTAGTGGGGCATGAATTCACACGAAGTACGAACTACCAAAGGCCTTGCTTGGCTAACCTGCATGCTGCGTTTGAACCACTTGCTTGGTTTCATCAATATAGTTCCCGAATGTCGTATTTCGTAAAAGTTACGTAATTCTATTCTAGTAATTTCATTTCATAAATCACAAAAATCTAAACTGGCCAGATATATTGGATAGATGCAGGCGTTACTTCGCGGAAGTCCATGATAATGAAGGAACTAGAAGTTGTCAACATCTTCTGAAGATGATCCGGTATCGGAGTGAAACGTACGTTGAGAATAATTTGGAAGATTTCTGTGGTGAGGTGAATATCGCGTGCTATAAGTGCGGGCTACACACTGTTCCACATAGATAGATTCGCGGATTATAACGAATTAAACTTCTAGTTGCCTAACTGCCTCGTTGGTCTATTGGTTAGCATGTTTGACTGCGGCCGCCGAGGTCCCGGGTCGGGCCATAATTAAGTATTGGGTTTTTCTGATTAGAAATTCCCAGTACTAGCCCGGAGTTAGGAAGTTGGCGGTGTCACCCCCGTGCCTCGGAGAGCACGTTAAGCCGTCGGTCCCGGTTATTATCACTAACATGATAATAGTCGTTAAAGCCCTCCATCCCGCATTGGAGCAGCGTGGTGGGTCTAAGCTCTAATTCCCTCTCTCCTATGAGAGTGGAGGCCTGTGCCCAGCAGTGGGACGTTAATGGGCTGTAGTGATGATGTGATGAAACTTCTAGTTCCTTCATGGCCAGATATAGTTAGCGCCAATCAAATAGCCGTCCCCAAGATGAGGTGCGATTTTATGTAACTGTCGAAGTGTTCCATACTACGCATGAAAATATTCTATTGCGACGCGTCTTGCGGTCAACTTCAGACGTGAAAAAATGACGCCAGCTATACTTGCAAGCGCCTAAACGCGGCACGTCTTCGTAAAGTTCGAAGCGACTTCCGTAGTTCAAATATTTAACTTGACACGCTCAAACGGACAGATTGTCTCGAATGAGATCGAACTTTTGTCTATCTACCCGCTAAAAGTATAGCTTATAGCTACTATCACGGTCCAATGGAAGGGAAGGTTTTATCGACATCGATTGATTCACCTCCCCCGATTTGATGACATCTCTAATGTCTAGAGTAATTTTTCTTCTTTCACTAGTTCACTACCGTGTTTTATTGTACTAGATTTAGTTTTTGGTTATGATTTTTTTTGAATGAAAAATTGTGGTTGATTAATTATATTTAATGTTCACAATCTCTACCAACACCACCACTACAGCCCATTAACGTCCCACTGCTGGGCACAGGCCGGTACTCTCATAGGAGAGTGGAGGCTTGTGTCCACTCTCAACGCTGCTCCAATGCGGGTTGGCGGGCGCTTTAATGACTATTATCAGGTTAGTGATAATTACCGGGACCACCGGCTTAACGTGCTCTCCGAGGCATGGGGCTGAAACACCTCCAACTTCCTAACACCGGGCTAGTACTGAGAATTTGTAGTGAGAAAAACCCAACATTTATTATGTCCCGAACCGGGACTCGAACCCGGGACCTCGTCAGCCTTAGTCAAACATGCCAACCACTAGACAACCTATGAACTTGGAAATGTCTCGCTCATGTCCTAGATATCACAGATTGAACAAGGATTTTTTAATCTGTGATTCTGAGTCCTTGTCGCATATCAATCCGCCACAGTCGAACATGCCAACCACTAGACCAACGAGGTAATTATAATGTTCACAATCTCTAAATTAAACAAAAATGACAGCTTTAAAATTTTATATGCCTTTCATAATATTATACCACTACTAAGATTCAAAACCCGTTATTTTAATTTAGTTAATAAGTTTAGAGATTAATGTCAAACACAACCAGGCACAATGTTCACACTATTATTATAAAATAATGTTAAATTTTATTCCAGAAAATTAAAAAGTTTCCACAGGAATCAAAAACCTTTATCCGAAGTCGCAGAGTGTAAACCAATGTAGAATACTTATTCGAAAGCTATTCACATTTCGCATGCAATTCAAGAACGCCTAGGACTTAGGTGATCAATAACGATAGGCGATCGCACAGTGCTTGAGAAACTGTAGCCAAACATTTCAGTGACGGTTGGAATTTTGCTGACTGTGATGCGATACAGGAACAGGCTACTTACTCGAGTGTTTGCTGACACACCTATACCTAGATAAGTAAATGGCAATTTAATAGATAAAAGCACCGAGTTTCTTGCTGGTTCTTCTCAGTAGGAATGCCATTCCGAACTAGTGGTAGATTCACTCGACAATTCAAAATCACTTTTAATAAGTTTATTTGAACATAAAAAATATGAATATGAATATGTGGACTTACTACTACCACAGTTTTCGCTTAAAGCAATTTTGCTTTAAAATTGCAGTTTTACATAACGTACTCGTACCTTAAAATCCCTAAAGTAAGGTTTGTAACTCTGAAACAATAGGGAGGGAGAGAAATTATAAAATAATACAGATTTGGGCGATGGTAGTAAGCCCCCTGCTTTTGAAGACCTCCCTGGCACAGTGGTGAGCGCTGTGTTTGTTCTATATATGGGAGGTCCCGCTTCCGATCTCCGCCAGGGGCAATTTAGGAATTCATAATTCCTTACTTGTTTCTGGTCTGGTTTGGTCGGAATCTTGGGCTTTGGCTAGTTACCCATGACTCTACCGGCGAAGATGTTCCGTCTAGCGATTTAGCGTTCGGGCACGATGCCGTACAGAAACCAGTTAGATATACTGGATATTTAGAATGGACTTAATATGCCATAGGTATCCCTAACAGGTTTGCCCACTACCATCTCAGGCTGTATTATCATACATACCAATAGATATCACAGTCAAAGGGCTCGTAGTGGATAAAAAAAACCCATAAAATCATGCTCTATCGTTTCTTCTAAGATAAAATATCTATACTCAATTAAAACCTAATATAATAGCACTAATTTTCCAATAGTCTCGTTTCAAATACCTAAATCCATTTTAAAACATCAAAAGGTTTTTTAAAAAAAAACACCCTTTAATCCAAAACGCTGCCCTTACATTAAGGTAAAATCCCTTTTTACATTCCCCAAATCCCTTTAACGCTGTACTAAGCCGATTACAGTTTTTACTCTATCCCCCCCTATCGAATTACAACTGTTTTTGTATCGGTTTACGGTTTAAATGGCTACTCTTTGGCAAAAAAGCTCTCTTTTTCTTTTGTTTGATATCTAAAGCTCGATGACACTTTTATGAGCTGATTTTGAAGATTCATTAAAGGATTTACTTATTACAATAATGTTACAGGTAATAAGATAATCAAATACTAAATCTTTCATGTTAGAACTTATGAAACAAGTTGCAAGCTCTTAACATTAAAAACTTTTGGGAAATATAAAAATAAATGGCAGTTCAAATCGTGTGATTTCTTTTTAACCGACTTCCAAAAAAGGAGGAGATTCTCAATTCGGCACGTATTTTTTTTAAATGTATGTCGGTGCATGTCTCCGTGCTTTCTGAATCGTTTTGAAAAATATTTTTTTCATTTCAGTGGTTAGAGGAAACTCGCGAGGTGGTCCCATAATTATTACTAAAAGACATATAATAACAGTGATTTAAAAGGGTCGGCGAAGGTTTCTTATTTTTAATAATAAAATAATTTAATCTCTTATTACTAAAGTCTGTTTACTTCTCAAGATGATAGTCGGCGTTTAAGCCTAAAAAAATAGCAGAAGAACGTGGAGGGTGGACTTAGATTTTACAATGCCCAGCTGTGGACATGTCCATTGTTCAGCGGTTGAAAAGAAGATTAGGAATCTGAACCTAAATTTAAATACCTAATTTATTTAAGAAATGCCCAACTAATACTTAACATAATTAGACGTAGATACTTAGGTAATAATTTCCTTCTTAATTGACATGCATTCGAATAACGGAGAAGTAAAAAAAAATAACTAAGCTATACATTATGACTAACTGCTCAATTATTTCCGTTCCGTTAAGTCGACCGAGCAAAAAATTAAGTAAAAATTGAATTAACAATACATCGATACGTCAAAAATTCAAGTTCTCAAATTAACAAAAGTTAACGAATTAATCGCCTGGCTGATGTTATCAACGCCCGATCAATTCTAAGAAACATTGTAGAAAAATCTTTTCCGCTTCAAATGAATTTGAATCCCAAATCGTTTAGCATATGGTTTGAAATTACTTGTAGTTACGTCTAAATTCCTTACGAAAGTCATCTTCAAAGTGATTTCAACTCAATTCGTTTGCAATAAGGTTTCAATTTAATTGCTTGGTTTGACTACCTCACGCAGGTAGAATTAATGATCTCAGGTTCAAACATAAATAGGTCTTTTTTTGATGCATCAGCACTGACGTAATGTGAACTACCATTTAAAGTTTTAAACAATTGAAAATATGCATATACCATTATCTTCAAGTTTCGATGATCTTTGAGAAAATAATGTAGGTTTTAACGCGAAATTAGCACACAAGAGCACATTATTTAATCTGTGACATAGGAGTAGGTATAGTTAATGAATAGCACTAACTTCAATTTCGCTGATCTTTTAGCATTGCCACTCAGAAGTGCTTAAGGCATAATGTGTTAAGTACCTATTTATTTTACTAGCTCTATCTTTGGGTTACGAAACCACTAATTGGTCGAGTGAGTGAGTGATGATATGAACTCCCTTTAGTCGTTAACCTAAAATCTAGGTAATAAAGACTTGTCTCCATTTTAGGGGCGATGTTAGACATCCTGACTTCCGCCTGCTTGCCTGAGATAAAATATAGAATGTTTGGATGGATGGATGGATGTTTGTTACTCACGCCAGAACGGCTGAATGGATCTGGATGTACCTAATTTGGCACAGTGATAGGTCTAACATAGCACATAGGCTACTTTTTATCCAGGAAAGTTAATGAGTTCCCGTGTGAGCTTTGTTTTTAAAATTGAATTGAATTTTTAGAAAAGATAAAAGATTGTTAATTTATTCTGGAATTATGCTTACACGCGGAAACCAAATAATCCACGCGAACGAAGTCGTGGGCATTGTTTTGCCCGCGGCTTCTCTCACGTTAACTCACCCATAAGGAGTTTAATTTTCAAAAGTTCCATCTGTATGCCAAACTTCAACCCGATCCATCAAGTGGTTTGAGCTGTGCGTTGATAGACCAGTCAGTTGACAGTTATTCAGTTTTCTTTCATATGTGGAGATAATTGCCAAACATATCAAGCGAGAGTATCAGATCTAGATTTTAGAAGCCCGGCTGTTCCAAAGACAGTAATGATTTGTATTTTTATGATCCTAATAGCAAAACAAGGTCGTGGAAAGATTCCTATCTAAATGTCACCGTAAGATTGTAAAAACCGTTAGATTATAATCTAACTCGCGAAATTGTAAACTGTCGAAAGATTGTGAACCGTTAAATGTTCTGAGTGTCAATTTTTGAAATATACATTATATTTACATTTTCTTGTCTGTTTCATGTAGGTTAGGTTAGGGTTCGACATAAACAATCAGGTAGTGCCCGGCCGATTAATAAGCTCCAAGCTTCTTTAGTAACATTATGTGGAAGCGTTTTTTTAAGCAATGGTGCAATAACTGATTCACAGAATAAGAGGAGTTTAATAATTAGTTCATAGTCCACCACGTTGGCGAAGTGAGGATGGATACAAAACATTATGGAAAAATTTCAGGGATACCGATCGAGAGAAAAACCACAGTTTTTTTCACTATCTCACCTTCACCTTGAAAGCAAATGATAATTGCGTAACACCGTAGATTAAATACCGAAAAGATAGAGTTGCGACTTGAGTGTCAGAATTTTGGACCCCAGATTCCTCCAATCGAAAGAGGCCGAAGCTTTTAATCATTGGGCTTTTAACACGAATGCTATGGCATTCTACCAATTACAGTAGTTTTTTTTAACCACTAAAATTTTGCCCTTGACTGCGATCTCACCTGATGGTAAGTGATGATGCAGCCTAAGATGGTAGCGGGCTAACCTGTTAGGGGCATGGCAGTTATATTAAACCCATACCTCTATTTGGTATAGTAATATCTAACTATCGTAGTTTGTTACAGGATACTCAATAAAAAATCTTGAGTTAAAGGGTCTGATGAAGGTCTGCTGCTCTGTGCTCTAACTCAATGTATACTGATATCAAACAAGGTATGTTTACTTAGGTATTCACCTACTATACCAGGGTAGGCGAACCTTTATGAATCAACGTGCTATTTTTCCTAAATAAATCTTTAGTGAGGTCATAGATGTGCCATCTTATAATTTTGACTTTGTGATTATTGGGAAAATAATAATAAATGTTACCAACTTAAAGCTCTTTAAATTTATCAAAAAAAAAAACACGTATTTAAATTAAAGTAAAATTAGTGTGAGTTCTGTTGTTGCAGATTAGATGACAAATAATTTGTACATATTAGGGTTTATTTTTCTTAGTGCATAATGAATTTTATGATCGGTGAAGTGCCCAAAATATTGTGCCCATTTTTGGCACGCGTGCCATTGGTTCGCCATCCCTGTACTATACAGACAAGTATTAGTTTGTTTTTGATTCAAATATTAGCCGTCCCGGTTCCAAGGACGGGCCGAAGTATCGACATTTACGAGTAGACCACACCTGAGCTTGCTTACTCAAGCGATTTAAAAAAAAACAAAAGTGAAATTTTATTTTGCGACTTTAAAATAACTTGGTAGATTCACGTGACGATTCAAAAGTACTTGTAAGAGTTTATTTGAATAAAAAAACATTTGAACTTGAATTTAACTATGCCCAATGACCAAGATTAAATTGAAGCTTTTTTTTCTCTATCTAGTTTCTGATCGTGGCTTCGCTTAATAAATTGCAGGGTTTATAATAATACTTGATTATGCCCGCGAATCCTTCCGCGTGGATTAAGGTTTTTTGATTCCCGCGGGAGATCTTTAATTTTCCAGGATAAAAAGTAGCCTATGACCATCCCCTGGATACAAACCATCCATATACCAAATGTCATCAAAATCTGTTGAATAGACAATTATTATTGATTCCCGCGGGGACTCTTTACTTTTCCGGGATAAAGAGAAGCTTATGCCCTTCCCCTGGATACAAACAGTCCCTATACCAAATTTTATCAAAATCGGTTGAAGAGAAAACAAAATTTTTATTCCCGCGGGAACTTGAAATTTCCGGGATAAAAAGGAGCCTATATCCTTTCTCAGGCTCTAGATCTCTGTACCAAATTTCATTTTAATCGGTTCAGTAGTTTAGGCGTGATTGCGTAACACACAGACAGACAGAGTTACTTTCATAGTTATTTGCATTTATAATATTTTTATGGATTTTGACAGTAAGTAGTCTTGTGTACCACTTTTAGTACACGTTCCTACATGGTGTCTTAAAAATAGTAGGTACATAGGATAAGGCACTTTGTAGGATACAGTGTCCTAAAAGGAGTCTAGTGTAAGTATGGATGTAAAACACATCCCTGTAAAACACTTAAATATTATTGTAATTTTTTCAAAAGAGTAACCGCCGAGTTTCTTCCTGATTCTTCCCGGTACGAACAGTATTCCGAACCAGTGGTAGATTCACTTGACGATTCAAAAGCGCTTGTAAATGTTTTTTAAATAAAAAAACATTTGAGTAAGAGCTAATAAAGTTATGACTTTTGATGAACTCAACAAATGTTTTTTTATTATTTTCTGCTGCAAGTTAGCCCTTGCTTTATAAAGCTCTTTTGAATAATCAAATCCATTTAACACTTCGTTAATTATACTGGAAGACGGAACCAGGAAGAAGGTAAAATAATACAGTTAGGTATAGAAAAAACATTTAAATACATAATGTAATTGTAGTACAAATACTCCGTGCGGGGTACTCAAAGGCATTCCTCCCCCTCTGAATCCTCCCCCCTTCCTCCCTGAGGCCGACCTCAGGAATTCCTGTCGTGTTTCTTCTACGTGAATTTTCTTTTATAATTCACGCAGAATTTTAATGATCCAAGTGCGTAAGTTAAAATTGGAGCCGGAGTATTACATTTAACTTTTATAATTAAGGGTCGTTTACCCTTGGGGGCTACTATCATCTCTTGAAGCAGTATTATTTCTAAATGACAGTTTTATGTCACGTAGCTATAATAGTATAGCAGTAGCGTATAATTTTCAAACATGAAAGTCAACAATATTAAAATAATACGCCTTTAAGCGATGGTAGTAGGTATGCAAGGTAAGATGGAGATTTGTCTTTTTTTTAACAGACTTCATAATGGAGGGGGTTATCTATCCCTGTATGCTGTGTCTAACTAATATTATAAATGCTAAAGTTTGGATGGATGTATGGATGGATGTTTGTTACTCAATCACGCCCCAATGGCTGAACGGACCTGGATGAATTTTGGCATAGAGAAAGATTATAGTCTGGAATAGCACATAGGCTACTTTTTATCCCGGAAAATTATGGAGTTCCCGCGGGAACCAAAAAACCTTCACCCACACGGACGAAGTCGCCGGCATCAGCTAGTTGACTATAAATGGGTGAGTAATGGTAAAATAATAATTAATTTCATGATTAGGATAGGAATTATTATTGTCTAACTAGCGACCGCCGGAGGTTTTATTTCCGCGGAAGAATTCAAGAATTCAAGAATTCTGTCCTTTTTCCTTGTCTACGTAATAAAAAGAAGACATATAATGCAAAATTTTGGCTTTCTAGATTCGAGGTTTTGGGCGGGGATGATGACTGAGGTTCAACTTGCTGTGTTTCCTCAAAACTGCAGTATCAAATCTCCAAAACCGGTAAAGCATTCCCCAGGTAGGTACTGCTCATGGGCAGCGGTTACTTATAACTTAAATGTTACCAGGTGACCCGCCATATACAAAGACTCGCTATATCTGGTTTACTTTACCTGAAACAAGAGAGAACATTAAAATATTAGTCTTTAAAAAATTGATTCAGTATTCTTTTGGGAGCATTACAGTGGCGTGCACAGTTTTTGAACCTAGGGTAGGCATTAGTTGGTCAGAATACCTATTTACCAGCTGTTTTGATAAAAAATGGGCATTGACGTATTTCCATTTGGGCAAGCAGTGCTTTTATACCTCTATAAATTGTACGCCCCTGGGATCATATTATTATTATTTTAACATATTATTATTTCAATATTGTTATTTTAGCATATTATTTTTTTATTATTGTTGACGTTTGTGTTTTAGAAATATAAACCGTATTTTAGGGAGTCCCACAAACTTATTTGACCCGATGGCCAAAATTGGAACGAATTTTTATGCCTGTTTAGTGTGTGTTTTTATTTTATTTTTCATAGATACTAGCGATAAGTTTGCCGGACTATACGTAACATAAAACTGACATTTTAAAATATTACTGCTTTAGGCGATAGTAGTTACCCCTCTGTAATTTCTACACTATGCAGCATATTTATCCAGCAGCCACATTTTTTTAGGGGTATGACACTTGACACTTTTATTAAACCCATGCCCCTAATCGGTTTCTACACGGCGTCGTACCGAAACGCTAAATCGCTTGGCGGCACGTCTCTGCCGGTATGGTGGTACCTAGCCACGGCCGAAGCCTCCCACCATGCCAGACCAGAGAAAATTCAGAAATTATAAATTCCCAAATTGACCCTGCCAGGGATCGAACCCGGATCTCCCACGTTAAGGCAGCACCGCTCAACGCAGCGCCAGGGAGGTCATCCAACATACGTACATATACATACATACTTAAACAGGTAAACAAAAGTACAATTAGTATTTCTTATCGCTAGGTCACTAGCCTCGTTAATTTCAAGGAAAAACAATTATAATAGTAGAGTTCATGAATCACGGTAAATAATTAGCACGTGAGAACTGAGAAACAGCTATCTTTTGACCCCTTTTGTGATTCAAAAGTCACAACATATCTAACTTTCGTTGTTCACTCCGCTTTCGTGTTGACTGTAGTTATCATTCTATCAGATATTATGTATTATTATAATAATAAAATACGTTCCTTTCTTTTCTTTTTATGATTACAGTGAATCGAGAGAAAAGGATAGTTGTATTTATATATTTTGTGTCAGGTATTTTGCCAGCGCGGTCAACTATCATTAACTCCGTCCGTGCGTCCATACACTGGATGATATCATATTTACACTACATAATATATTTATTGCGGCATAGGTAGGTATCATAAACGCTGTATAGATAGGGCGCGGTCAACTAAAACAACTAAAGCCTACCTACAACAGTACCCTTACTCTGAGATTGATCGAATTTGAAATACGTCTCGCTAAAGTAAGGTGAAAGTGAGCTCCTCCATAGAGCCAGCGCTCCAAGCGGAAAAATAAAAAGAATAAAATGAATAAAAAGTCACCGAGTCATTCCCACTCCAAGTGAAATTCGATGAGACAGATCGAGCTAATAACTCACCAAGCGTACAAAAAATGTTACTTTTCACACAAATTGACATTTCAAAATGCGGGAATGACGTCATTTTCACATTCGATGGCGGATTAGTAACTCACCGAAAATATTCGCTTACACTTGGCGTGGTGAGCTCTCACGTCGATCAATCGTATTTGCAATGTAAAAACTGGGAGTAAGCACAAAAGGCTTAGGAAACCATAACTATCGCGGAATATTGTCGAATTAAGTTCGGTAAAGCGTTTTCGGCGATTGATCCGAAATTCATTTTTAATTGGGCGCTAATGTTGTTAGAGACAATGATTTTTAAATTATATTTGTCATGTTATTAGTTTATTTTTGCGGGAATTACCTACGAATCAATGATTTCTTAATCTTATGCATAAGCTAGCATAATATTTTTATTGTTATATTTATGTATTTTATTTACATGTAATGTATATATACAATACGTTTATTATGTTTTATATTTTGTACTTACTTACTTAATAATAATGTGTATTCTATTGTGCCACACTACCCTACACATCTTATTCGATCTTCTCACCAAAGGTTGCCTGGTAGAGATTGCTCAGTAAGCAATAAGGCCGCCTTTGCATACCTAGTTTATAGTTAACTTTACCTTGTATTTTTCATGTGTGCAATAAAGTATTTATCTATCTATCTATCTATCTATCTAGCTTTATTACTTACTGTTGTCAGACAAACCAGATTTTAAGACCTAGAATTAGTTGCCTGTGTGAGATTAGGTATATTTTCTTTTAAATTTTAAAATGTAAGTATTTGTCTGGAAGAAAGTATTATGCGTCTACCTCATGTTTTATTCTTAAATAGTTATCTAGGTAGGGTATATAATAAAATATAATATAGGTAGCAAATAGCAATATAAGCCCATTTATCACTATACTAGATGGTGCCTGCGACTTCATCCGCGTGGATTAAGTTTTTTTAATTCCCGCGGGAACTTCTCAATTTTCCGGGATAAAAAGTAGCCAAGTAGTAAGTACCAAATTTCATCAAAATCAGTGAACGGATAGGCGGTGAAAGTGTAGCAGACAGACAGACAGACACACTTTCGCATTTATAACATTAGTATGGATTATAAATGGGAATAGGTACTTATTTGTTAAATAAAAAACTAAATTCACGCAGACGAACTCGCTAGGCATCATCTAGTGAAGAGTATATCGATATCAAGCCTTCGATCACATACAATTATATACAAAGGTCGGCAATCGGCATGCGATGAATCACAAAAGAGGTCACCAGATAGTTGGTTCTCACGTTCCTACTAATTACCGTGATTCAGGTAATTTACTATTTATCTATTTAAACCTTACTTTAATAAAATAAGAACTCAAAAACACTACACATTCTTTTTCACAGATTATACCTTGAATTTGCCGACTACTGCAGTTTATATTGCAATTTCTATTTTGCAGTTTATTTTGTAACAAGGTGATGCCCGCGACTTCGTCCTCGTGGATTAGGGTTTTTTGATTCCCGCGGGAACTCCTTAATTTTCCGGGATAAAAATTCCTATGCCTATAACTTACCTCTATACCAATTTTAGCAAAATCAGTTGGAAAGATAGGCCGGGAAAGCGTAGCAGACAGATACCTACTTTCGCATTTATAATATTTATTTATTATTCTATTTTAACGTATTGTCGGGCATCGAAATATAACGTAGTATTATTATTAGTCTAAGTTGTTGGGTGTATTTATTATGGGTTGTGCAACCTGATATAAAATCATTAGAATTTGAATGATTGATGCAGCTCCTGAGGAATAGGGCTACAGGATCCTATTGCGGTAAAATGACAGCTATAATATTATATGACATTATAGGTAACAAACAAACAGTTAAATATAGTCTAACTAAATCTAAAACTCTATTTTCATGTTGATATGATTGTATAGAATTCATAGATAGATACTAGAATAATCCTCGGTCGGACAAATCACTTAGCAAATTGCAAACGAGCGGAGCTGAAACCGGCCATTTCAATTAGCAACATTAATAGGATCCGAAGTTTTAATTGATTTTAATTATTGAACGATACATTCAGTTTTATTATTATAGAATATACAATAGAATGGGATTTCGTATTCGGTAGGAATGGCATTCAAAACAAGCGGATAATTTACTCGATGATTCAAAAGCTCTTGTTAAAGTTTATTCGAATAAAAAATATCGAAGTTTGAGTTGATAAGTGCATACCTTGTAGGGAAAACATGTAATCGTATATTAAGGTGTCCTTTAAGTTAATATCCAAAATATCGTCTGTGCCTTAGTTACCCATTTCCTGTTTTTGTATGAAATAAAGGATTAATAAATGAATAAATAATACACGATGCCGTGTAGAAACCGATTAGGGGTTATATAACTGCCATACCCGTAACAGGTTAGCCCGCTACCTTAGACTGCACCTCCACTAACCATCAGGTGAGATTGCAGTCAAGCGGACTAACTTGTTAAATTGGATAAAAAAAAATGGTGTTTAACACAGAGCAAAGAGCTATAAAGAGCGAATAAATGCCCACAACAACAAGTTAGCTTCGTCACTCAGTATCCCAATGGAGACCAGAAGGCTGAAACGCGGTTCTATTTGGGACTTCATCCACTAAAGTGAAAAATGAATAAATATGAGAGCCTTCAATGGAAGGACAGCCTCACACGCCATGAAAACTCATAAAATCTGCTCATAGCTCTCGTAGCTGATCGCATGATAGAGGGGATAGTAAAAAAAAAAAATTAAAAAAAAGAAGGCGTTGCGTCTTTCTCTGCAAACGCAACAAACAGTAAATATAAATCGTTCAGGACAATATCCGCGTACACAAAACCCGCACTCTGGAACTGTCAAGCGCGAGCCGTAATCCGAGGTGGCAGTATTGTGCTATTTATTCCGCGATTCCAAAAGATTTCCTTCAGGCTTTGCATTGAGACAGGTCGCCTTTGCCGCTCCCACGGTTAAATAAAGCCTCTCGAGAACGAGAATCTATTGTATCCACTACATTGCTGGGTTTAGACTTTAAGCCGCGTCCAAACATGTACTAACATTGCGCTGGGCTTCGTGTTCAGTTTTTTTTAAATCGAATTATTGTGTTTACATATTTTTAATATACAGCTTTAGACACTAGGGCCCGTAATAAAGAAATTAGCTGCTAAGGACGGTTTCTCAAGTATCAGTTTTAAGCATATTGACCAACACCTATAGGACGCCGTGTTTTTAACGTTTGACATTTATTTATTCCTACGCCAGCTTAGTTTCTATTCCTATACCACTTTAGCTTAGTAACAAAAATTATTTACAACATAAATGTTTGAACGTGTAAAGCTGAAATTTTCTTTCAATGTTACATTGTAGTGTTTGTTTTGTTTGTTTTAAAGTCTATATTGCACATAAGTAGATTACAATGCACAAAGGCGAACTTAATACCTAGAGGTATTCTCTTTAATTGGTAAGAGGTATTCTGTAGTGCTTTTTTTTTCAAATCACATCAAAATTATTTATTTGTGAATAAAGTTACTTAGTCAGATGTTAGTTTTAAGGTGGGTTTAGAGTTTAAGAGTAAACAAATCAGAGCAATAGCATTATTTTCTTGATATTCTTGAACTTTTAGTTAACTTTTTCACATAGAAAGACTGCATGAAAATTAATTATCCCCTTTTTATCACGTAGTGTAGTGTGTAGGACGCCTATTATCAGCCGTTCAGTCATACCGTAAGCGAGATCCCCGGATACCGTTAAGTGATTGGTATATCCACCTTGCTCAGACAGACAGACGGGGTAAACAAGCTGTTTATCATGGAGATTTTTTAGATTTATCTCCAGAGGCCAACGCTAAGTAGTTAGCTGATTGGAAAATATTGACATTATTTAGTTTTCCATAAAGATTTCCGTTTCGGATACGAAATAGATGCTAATTTCAATTTCATTTATTTTTAGACAACATTTTTGTCCACTATTTTTTATTTATTTATTTTTATTATTATTAATCTTATAAAATTGACATGAAATTGTGTTGCAAACGGTGCCACAAAACCACGGACGGTTTTACTGTGCACCGTGTTAATACAGGTAAGACATAAAACAATAATTATAGTTAAAGAAATAAACAACTAACTTAAAAATATAGTGGGTAATCTACTAGTAACAAAATAGCTTTATTAACTATGTTAGTACTTACAATCTAAGAAGTAAGTAACAATTTCAACTTAATCGATGTATATACCTAAAAACTAAAATGAATTTAGTCCTCTGTATAAGTTTCACCATCAGAGGACTATCCATCTTCCCTGCTATGCTAGTAGGATGCTGTTGCTGCTCCCACGGACTTTGAAAAGCACTGATGCGGTTTTCTTGCGCCAGATAGTATAAAAGCCATCTGTTCGCACCTGGAAAAACACCTCTGACGCGCTGCAGAACCTAGGTCGCCGCAACAGCACCCTGAACCCTGCTAGGGTATGGAAATTTTTGTTAGGATTACCATTTAGGGCATAATACCGGAACGCGAAATCGCTTGGTGTCACGCTATTCCTAGTAAGTAGCCGCAGTCGAAGTCTCATACCAGAACTGATCAGAGACAATTTAGTTTTTTTTTGTAGTGATGTGCTTGTCTAGAAAGGCATATTCAATTTTGTTTTGATTATACTAATAAGCGAAGAAAAAACCGGAAGCTGGAAGTGCCATAGATTTCAACGAATATATTCTATCAGTTGAAAATAAACGATATTTCCAGAAATTACACCCGATTGAAGGAGGGGCGGATCGGTATAGTAGTAGGTACTTATCTAGAACGTTTACATTTCCAACTATTATTGTCACTATCGAAACAAGAATCGAACAGCAAAACCAGCCGACCGTAAATCATGTACGAATATACCCAATACCCAAGATATTAATTTCATGGGCATGAATAATTCCCGTGCCTATTTGTAATAACAATACGTTGATATCATTCCACCGTTGAAGCTGTAATCTAATTGACAGCAACCAGTGGCGTGTACTCAAGCGGTGATAGCCTAGTGGTTAAGACGCCAGGCTTCATATTCAGGTGGTCTGGCGTTCGATCCCCGGGTACGGATCTTTGATGATTTTTCGGAGTTAGGTATGTGCCTTTTGAGCAATTAAATATCACATGCTTCATTTGGTGAAGGAAACTATCGTGAAGTAACCTGAATGCCCGAGAGTTCTTCATAAGGTTCTCAAGGTTGTCAAACTGGACAGCGTGGTGAACTAAGACCAAACGCTTCTCAGGGTTTGGCCATAGTCCACCACGTTGGCCAACTGTGCATTAGCAGATTCACACGCCTTTCGAACATTAAGAAGAACTCTTGCACATGCAGGTTTCATCATAGATTTTCTTTTACCGCTAAAGCAAGTGATATTCATTATTTCTTAATGTACATAGCTCCGAAAATTTTGTTAGATGTGTGCTCGGGACTCGAACTCCCGAATAGGAGGTCGGTCGTCTATATCACTAGGCTATCACAGCTTACGGTCTGCTATCAATCACCAAGAATCCATATTAAGTGTGTCCATATTAGCTAACATTCAATATGGCGGGCGGCGGAAGCCTTCAGATCATTTGCAGGCAAGTCCTGTTGTTACGGCGGTAATGTCTATCTACCCTCCTGTTGTAGCGTCATGTTGCAATTACATTGCCGTTTTATGACTGGTAAGGGCATCAATGACTAAATTGTATTCTTGTATTTTTCAAGCCAACCCCCCAAAGGAGCACCGTGGTGGGTCTAAGCTCTAATTCGCTCTCTCCTATGGAGATCTGTGGATGTCTGTGCCCAGCAGTGGGACGTTAATGGGCTGTAGTGGTAGTGGTGGCGGAAAAAACAAAAACAAAACAGGCCTAAAAGACCAAGGAAAAGTTATTATTATCCATGGAGAAATCCTGTGACAACGTTTGTATGGACAAGCTAAATAATATTATTCTTTCGTATTCGAAGCCAGCAATGGATCGAATATCACGAGTAATAATGCTATAACTTTTGATAGTGTAGTGTCATAGTATGGTGGATGCAAATTTGAATATGACCGCAGGGCGAAGGAGTAGGGACTATCACAAATTGCTTCGTCAGGGCTTGCACTGACATAGGGCGCTCATTCGGGCGGACATTCTATCATCTAGAATGCTTTTTATTTTATTCTGTCGCTCAAAGTTTAGTAGTTAAAATTTGCAATAGCAGGCGGGGAGGTTTTGACAACCTTCCTGACGCAGTGTTGAGCGATGTTGTCCTAATGTGGGAGGTCCCGGGTTCGATTCCTGGCAGGGTCAATTTGGGAATTTATAATTTCTGCATTTTCCCTGGTCTGGTGGGAGGCTTCGGCCGTGGCTAGTACCGCAAATCGATTCGATACGATGTCGTATAGAAACCCAGTAGGGGTATGGGGTTTAATATAATTGCCACACCCCTAATAAAGCCCGCTACTATTTTAGACTGCATCATCACTTACCATCAGGTGAGATCGCAGTCAAGGGCTAACTTGATGTGGAACAAAAACATTTCAACTCGTGGACAGTGCTAAAATGACTTGTTCGTAGGAGTCCTTCGAGCACTGAAGAGACGTCAGTTCTCTTTGTAAGATTGTGACTTCTATAGGACTAATTTAAAGATACTAATAACCAATTCTATACTTTTTGAAATTCTAAGAAAACTCAACGGTAAATCAACGTCGAATTCAAAAGTTACGAATTTCCATCATAATATTAATACCAATTTAGTTATGAAGTTAATTAGGGATTCTTTTGACATAACTATTGTTTTACGAAATTGAACGTAAGCCCAGGGGGCTTAAGTTAATTATAATATTATTCGTGAAATCAAATTCACTCGCATAATAATATGGAATACGATTCATACAGAATACAGTACTAGAAATAGAATATTATGAACATAATTTAAATCCGCGCAGACAGTGTGCATCTGGTTCGAATATGAGAAATTCTTTAGAAATTCATTTCAAAAATGAGATTTTCCTTTCAAAATATATAGGTACGAGTAAAAAGGTACACGTCTGTGTTACTCGTAGGTCTGAGAACTGGTGGAGCATTTGTTCAATGTATTTTTAATACGTAAGCTGTCATTTTCTAGTGGTTAGGATGCCCGGCTTCACTGTTCGGGTTGTCGGTGGTTAAATTTTTCGGAGTAATATGCATTTTTCTTTTATTCCAATACAAGTCAGCCCTTGACTGCAATTACACCTGGTGCTTAGTAATGATGCAGTCATAAATGGTAGCGGGCTAACTTGTTAAGGGTATGAGTGTTGTAATAAACTCCTAATTTTGAAATAATACATATTGCTTATATTAAGCGATGGTACACTCCAGGCATCTACACGACGAGGCTATTAACGCTTTTTGCATGTCAATTTATGAAACTCAGGAAAAATATTTGTTTGAAACTGTGTAAATAGACACGTTTCATGTAGTACAGCTCTCGGCCTATAAGTGATGTAAATACAATTATGCCTTTGACTCCTGATGGTTTAATATAACTGCCATATCCCCAACAGGTTAGCCCGCTATCATCTTAGACTGCATCATCACCACCAGGTGAGATTGCAGTTAAGGCTTACTTTTAGTTGCGGAAAAAAAAACGGCTGCGCTTCCTAATAACTGTAGTTTCAAGACCTATAAAAATGAAATTTCATTTCTGTTGGCTTTCCTAAGAAACTCTATATATTAAACCGACAACAGAAGTCAATTAACTTTTATGAATAAAAAACATACTAAGACGATCTAATTTATCTAACTACGATAACAATGAAATCCTAATTGTATTTGCCGCGCAAAAAATCTAATAAAATGCCAAGCAATTTTGCACCTAATTCATCGAAGTTATGGTTGAGAATAAATGGGTATGTAAACGGATCAGACGAAAAATTCGTCATCCTAAAATTTCTCTTTCCTCGAAGGCATTTATTATGAGGGAAATTCGAAATTCAAAATTTGTTTAACTCCCGAACAGAGCATTACGGAGCTGTGATTGGCAGCCGGTTAGTGGAGGGGGAAGTACAAAACACGGTGTAATGCATGTTTCATTATCACTATTGTTCGCGCTCGGTCGCCGTGCAGACGTCTAGGCGGCGTTTTATTGGATACTGGAAACGGGGACGATTTAAAATGGGAATATGCAATGAGTTATCGATTGATTGAGACCGTACCGTCTAGTTTCTGAATAATTTGTTTAAGATTCTAGAATAGAGGTGTAATTAATGATTTATATGGCATGGCTGCTGGGTGGAACAGATTTGATTTTATATCAGAGCTGAGTAGATATCCGATCGGGTTCGCTATTTCCATTGAATATTTTAGCGCCGCATAGCAGGTTTTCATAAAAGAATGAACTTTGGCTGCTGTCATCTGAGTCGCCTCTAGCAGACTTGAGCAAAAATACACTAGGGACAGAAGAGTACAAAACATCCGTGCAAAACGCCGGTGTCGTATCGGAAACGCGTAGGTATTATGTCTATTATGAATAATGTAGCGCTGATAAATATTTATTTAGTCAGTTAAATGTGCCACACCCCTATCAAGTTAGCCCGCTGCAATCTTTACAGATTTTGTAAAATAAAAAACATCGACTCTTTGCAAAAATGAAAATGTGATAGAAGCAGGCGTTACTTTGTGGAAGTGCATGATAATGAAATAAGTAGAACCTTAATTCGCTATAATCCGCCACAGTTAGTAAATCAATGTGGTAAATTGTGTATCTTGCAATATTCACCACACCACACAAATCTTCCAAATTATTCTCAACGTACTGTTACGAGGGCCGGGTCGACAGTCTTTTTATAAAAAAAAGGAAATACAAGACAGGGACCTTAATTCTACGCGCTCCAGCAACAAGAGGCTGGGTTTTCAAATCGGAGTTCTGACTTTCTGACTGATGGCTAACTGATTGGCCGCATCATCAACCGCGAGTTTTAAAGCGTAAAATTGCTGCAGCGAGTCAGTGCACATAGGATAATATAATTTATAACAGTACGTTTCACTAAAACATACTTTCATTAAAAATTATGTATCATATTGGTACATAGATGCAACTGGATTATTTTTTATAATAATGTCAAACTTAACTATAATGGAAACAGTGTATGCTACTAAAACTTTTCTAATGCAAGCCGTAACTAGTTTTGTATTGTTCCGCAGTTTATAACTCTATGAAATTGAGTTCATACATCCCAGTGTGTAGTTCGACACGTTATTTAAAAAGCTTTGCGTCCCATCGGATAATGGGAGTGAGCAGTGGCGTACATAGTCTAGGGCTCTAGGCAATGGGGCGGTTCGTTGTATGGAGACCCTCGCATTAAACCTTCAGTCGATGAAACTTGTCTGGGTTTTAGTATTGCAAGATCCAAAACATACACAAAAATATCCAACAAAAAAAAAACATCCGGAAGTTAGGTATTTATAGCTAAAACTTAATATTTATGACTGAATATTTTCTCGATTTCTTTTTAAATAATAGCAGGTAGTATATTTACACTCAAAACCGAACATAATGAAATAATTATGCAGAACATCGATATTTAAACCGATTTTATGATGGAATCTATACTGCGTTTACGCGATAACGTTCCTGCTTTAACAATTGGGTATAGCTTAAAAAACAGTTCATAGAGGCATAAAAGCATACCCAGGTGGAACTGGCCCATTTTTCATCATGACAGTCAGTAAATAGGTATTCTGACTAACTAATAGTCAGAATACAGTGTAGTCAGTGCCTAACTTTCTAGCCTAGTGGCTTTTGTCGAAGGTTAGATAGATACATTAAACTCATAATTACACACACTAAAAAAAAGACAATAAATAAAAAGGGTAAAAGATAATACAGAACGGTCTTATTGCTAAAGCAATCTCTTCCAGACATCCTTTGGGTAGACCAAGGTTTTTTATAGTTTTCTCAAACGCTGGAACGCTTAATTGCTAAGCGACCCGTCTTTACCGTCAGGGTGGAAACTGGTAAGTAACCACGACCGAAGCCTTCAAGACCAGGCCGGAAAAAAATCTGAAATTGTAAATTGCCCATACTGACCAGGGTCAGTATGGGCAATTTACAGGCAATTTTATGGGCAATTTGCCCAGGATTGAACCCGAGACCTCCCACTTTTAAGACAATAGCGCTCAGCACTGCGCCAGTGAGGTCGTCAACTCGTATACCTACTTCGTAATTAGATAAACTAAAACGTGTGTAGGCAAATAATTAATGAAATACCAGCACTATCTAATTTCACAATCAATTTGCTATTCGCAACAAAATTAAATTCAAAATATTTAGTACTAGCTGATGCCCGCGAATTCGTCGCGTGGTTTGAGGTTTTTCGGTTCCCGCGGGGACTCCATAATTTTCCAGGATAAAAAGTTGCCTATGTGTTGTTCCAGTCTATAATCTATCTCAGTGCCAAATTTCATCCAGATCCGTTCTGGCGTGATTGAGTAGGTAACAAACCTCCATTCATCAATCCATCCAAACTTTCGCATTTATAATATTAGTATAGATACCCAGCACTATCTAATTTCACAATCAATTTGCTATTCGGAACAAATATGGATTAAATTCTAAATATTTCGTATTCGGCAGACTCACTTCGGTTAGAATTAAATAGTTTGTCGGTTGTTGGAGCTAATTTCATCCGAACCAGTGGCACAGTTTGTTATGATCACATTATCAATTTATATTGTGTATCCATATTGTGTAAGGAAATCGTAATCGTAATCGTTTGTCAAACGGATAATTCGACCTGTTTAAGGAGTTCATAGATGCCTGCACATGAAAAAGCATGTATGAACTCCTTAAACAGTGCGAGTAATACATTTTAAGCTGGCAAATGATTACGATTTGCTTAGACAATTTTTCCTCAGATTACTTACTGTAAGTGTTAATCTAGAAGTAATCAGTGTATTAATTATTGTTACGTAACGTATGAATTGTATATTATTTACATTTTGTTACTTTTTATTTTTATGAAAAGAGCAACTGCTGAGTTTCTTGCCGGCTCTTCTAAGTAGAATTATTTTTCCGAACCAAGTGAAACAAGTTGTCCTACGTGAAATAAATAATAATAAACCATTTATCATTGAGGTTTCTTGGTTCCCGCGGGAACTCCTTCGACAGTTTACAATTTCGCTATTTAGATTACAATCTAACGGTTTTTGCAATTTTACGGTGATATATACACGGCATCATACCTGAACGCTAATTCTTTCGGCGGCACCTCTTTGACGGAAGGTACGAAGTTACTTTCGGACAAAGACGCGCCGACAAGCCTCGGCCGAAGCCTTCCACCTGGCAACTTTTTAATGGTAATTAATTTTTTTTTTTAAATAAATTCTTTATAGACAAAAAAGGTAGTTACAATTATTTACTAATTTTACAATGAAATCCAACTAATCTAATTATTAATAAATCTATCTAATAATAAATCAATTCTATACATACAGTATGGAATAAATGCAGCAGCTAGCTAAAGTCCAACAATTATACCTATGCCTGGTTTAGTTTTTATTATTCAATGTCGATTCAGTAAAATTAAAAGAGGCTTTTCTTTCTGTTGTGCCTGTTTTTAAAATTACAAAGAACTATCGGAAACAAGTTAGAACACAACAGAAACCACCAAGCTAGAAACGTCATATCGTGTGCGCAAGGTGCAGAAGTCCTTTGTGGGGTCGAGTGTGTTTTATAACATGGTTCCAAAAGAGTTTCTGGATTTGTCATTACACAAATTTAAAGAGTGTGTTAAAAAGCATATAATAATTTGTTAAGTCGAGGTTATTCTACCATTGAAGATTATCGTGAAGATTTTCTTAAGGACAAAGTTGCATGGAAACAACCGGCTTCGCATCCATCAGCCCTCAAGTCAGATTAATAATTGTCGCGTAACGTATGAATTGCATATTATTAACCTATATTTTGTAACATTTTTCTTTTTATGAAAAGAGCAACTGCTGAGTTTCTTGCCGGCTCTTCTGAGTAGAATCATCTTTCCGAACCGGTGGTAGAGTCAAGACTTATAAGTGACATAAGTTGTGAAATAAATAATAATAAACTATTTATCAATGATATTAGCTAATGCCCGCGACTTCGTCCGCGTGGATTGAGGTTTCTTGGTTCCCGCGGGAACTCCTTAATTTTCCGCGATAAAAAGTAGCCTATGTGTTGTTCCAGGCTATAATCTATCTCTGTGCCAAATTTCATCCAGATCCGTTCAGCCGTTCGGGCGTGATTGAGTAACAAACATCTATCCATACATCCACCATCCAAACTTTCGTATTTATAATATTAGTATAGAAGAAGATGCAACCGGTTCGTACAGTGAGTTCCACATTGGACGACCATTTTACATACAATCGCGTCGCCGCATAGACAACAATATAATTTCGTTTTTGTCATGATAAATGTGTCATCTTGTCCTTTAACAGTTTTTATTAGGACTGTGAAAGTTTATGTCGCTCTACGTCACCATTCTGGAATTTGTTTACATTATATACTTTATACTAATATTATAAATGCGAAAGGTTGGATTCATGGATGTTTGCTACTCAATCACGCCAGAACTTCTGAACGGATTTGGATGAAATTTCGCACAGAGATAGGTTATAGTCTGGATTCTGGAATAACACATAATTATGCTACCTTGTATCCCGGAAAATTGAAGAGTTCCTGCAGGAACCAACAAAACCTCAATCCACGCGGATGAAGTCATGGGCATCAGCTAGTAGATAAAATATGATCGTTCAACCTTATCCCTTCATAATAACTTCCCTTATCGACAAAAGTCATCAACTATCATATCAAACTAAAACAACCATTAATGCCCCTATTCCAATATTTATCGCATCCTTAAGCAATATTGCTAACCACAAAAACACTAGATAAATTATAATGAGATTGTCACGCACAAAATTAAAATACGTCCCAAAAAAGATAAAAGGCTCACCGAAATTTTACCCCGTCTATAAACAATTTTTTGTTTATAATTTTAACCTCTATCCGGGACCCTATTACGGTGAAATGTTTCTACAGTGAAACGATCGCAATACGCAACGAAGCAATACTTAAGTAATATTACTAAAAATGACATTTTGATGACACGTACATTGACATTCCTAAAATAAGGATAATAATTCTAAAACACGAAAGTCAATAATAATTAAACAATATTGCTTTAAGTATGGCCCCAGCTCTGATTTACTAATTTACAAAAGTGGTCAAAATTCTTTGTCACAGTAAAAATACCATAAAATCAGCCAATTAAAATACTAAATTTTTGAGGTTGTAAAAATTATTGATATATCTCTTTTCTTAATAGAGCTACGAGTATTTCTTGACTGGTGAAGTGTGTGTGGTATTTGGTTGGTGAGGACGGAGGAGGCCGGAGTATCTCCTTTGGTGGCGCGCTCTCTAAAGGGTCTTTTACTTTATGTCTATCGGTTGATACAGTCTAATAGATGGATTAGGCTAGTGATTTAATCGGTTGAGTGCGAAAAAAGGACATCTCAGTTATCATCATGCCAAATAGAATAGTTATATTTATAAAGAATGGACTATAAAACGAATGAAGATGAACATAAAAGGAATACCGAATTAAAAACAAATTGTAAAAATATTTTATTCATAAAGCCGGCGTCTATAATAAATAATTAGGACTCAGGCCGGTTTCGTCGGGCGATTAAAATTTTCGGGGTATTTTCGAGAAAAAAATAACAAATATGGGAAACAAAGAATCGCGGGCCTCGAATGGGAATGCCTATGGGATGTCGGGGTAGGAAAAAATCATACATATATTTAATATGGATTTTGTGAGTGATTCGTACTATCTGAGCGCGGCGATAGCTAGATTTAGCTTTGAAATTCGAAGTCTCCTATAATAAAGTTCAATTGGTATTATTTATAGATATTAGATAGTTTAATGTTACTCGAGGTCTAGATTGAAATGCCTTTGCCTAAGCCCTAGGAGATACCTATTCTCATTTGCCTTGAATACTTACTTTAGTTATTAGATAGTTGTTATTATATGTGAAACGTAAAAAGACAGCGCAGGTTCAGTTCAGGTTTCTGAAATTCCTGTGGGAACTCTAAATATTTGTCGTGATAAAAAGTAGCCTTATCTGGGATGCAACTTAACTCTTAACGACATTTTATCAAAATCAGTTGAATAAATAAGCCGTGAAAACGTAGCGGATAGACAGGCAAAATTTGTCATTTATAATATTACGAGTATTTATCTATACTTCTATACCATAATATTATAAATGCGAAAATTTGGATGAATGGATGGATGGGCGGATGGATATTTGTTACTCAATCACACCAGAACGGCTGAACGGATCTTTTTTTATGGGCTTTTTATCCCGGAAAATTAAAGAGTTACCGCAGGCACTAAAAACTACAATCCTCGCGGACGAAGTCGCGGGCGTCAGCTAGTTTCGCATAAAAATCCAGTATTCGGATAGCATTAGCTACGCTACCTTTAGACCAGCGGTCTTATCAAAGAACCTTTTCCTTTTGTTAGAGTAAAGGGCAAACATTCCTGCTACCTCTCTGAGTTCAGTGGAATTAATTAGTGAGGCATATTTATGTGTACGGGTAGACGTTTTGAAGATAGACATCTTGGCTTAGGCTGTGAACACACCAAGCTTTTGACGCTGCGTTTTATTCCTATCAATCAAAATGATGAATTATTTAAAAGTATAGATTATTAATTAATTCATTTCTGAGATACAACCAATTTCTGCTCCATATATTTCGTCACAATTTTGGTAGTTAGTGAAAAGGTCACGGACACACTTTTGCCGTAATAGTATTACTATCAGCGCATCTACAGCTGATACTTGAGATTTTGTATGTACCTACCTAGGTATTACATATATTATATAGAGATAATAATATTATAGTCCCTTTAGACAGTTTAGACCCTTCAATCAGTTAATTTCCCATTTTTTCTCTCCCGCACTTTCGACTTCACTCTCTTGGAGTTTTTGAAAGTTATTTTCAGCTGAGTTCTACATTATACAGAAAATCAAATTGGGAGACCAAACCGTTGGGTTCAGTGTATATGTACCTAAATACTAGATCGTAGGTTTTACCTAGATTCCATTAGTTGGTTTACCGTGCACGTCAATTTATTGTGCTAGCGATCCAAATTACTCGAGCCGGTCTTCCACGAAATCAATTTCTCTCTGGAATATTCTGCTATTCATATCATATCTTCTACTAGCGAATGCCCGCGACGTCGTCTGCGTGGTTTGAGGCTTTTTAGTTCCCGCGGGAACTCTTTAATTTTTCGGGATAAAAGTAGCCTATGTGCTATTCCAGACTATAATCTCTGTGCCAAATTTCAGCCAGATCCGTTCAGCCGTTAGGGCGTGATTGAGTAACAAACATCCATACATCCATACATCCACACATCCATACATCCATCCAAACTTTCGCATTTTAATATTAGTAAGATTAGATAAGGCCCACTACTTCGTCTGTTTTGATTTGGTTTTGAAATTTTTGTGATTTTCCAGGCTAAAAAAAGCCTATATATCTGTCTCAAGGAAAGTAAATACTTTTGCATTCATATTCAGATAGATACAGAAGTAAGGATATAAATAGTTTGGATTAGTACGTATTTTGTAATTTCGTACTCAATTGAGTATTCATATTCTCATTTGCTGTCCCGTATAATAGCCGTTCATCTCATTTGCCGTCCATTTTACATCTTGGACTCAGTGGCGTGCACAGTATTCGGAGCCAGGGTAGGCATTGGTTAGGTAGATACCTATTTTCAGGCAGGGCAAGATGAAAAATAAGCGTTGAGCTCTTTTAAATAGGGTAAGCAATGCTTTTGTGCCTCTATGTCGTATACGCCACGAAGTATGGATAAAAATATGCCAACGAGATACTTATATCCATCAATGGACGTCGACATGGATGGGTGACGACGACAATGAGCTAAATAATATAGTATTAAGGGGGTTGCGAAACTTGCTTCGACCAGTTACTATGAGTGTAGGGGGAAATCCCGTTTACCACTGCAACAACTGCGCATGTTATACTGACTGCGTTGTCGTTGGTCTGCCGGTTGCCTCCCGGGTTCGAGTCCCGGGTCGGGCCATAATTGAGTATTGGTGTTTTCTGACTAGAAATTATCAGTACTAGCCCGGAGTTCGGAAGTTGGCGGTGTTTTACCCCCGTGCCTTGGAGAGCACGTTAAGACGTCGGTCCCGGTTATTATCACTAACATGATAATAGTCGTCAAAGCCCACCGACCCACATTGAGGCAGCGTGGTAAGCCTAAGCTCTAATTCCCTCTCTTCAATTAGAGTGGAGGCCTGTGCCCAGCATTGGGACGTTAATGGGCTGTAGTGGATGGCGCATGTTAGCGCATAGCGCACTATAGTATTCCACGCAGATGGCTACTGTCTGTGGGGATTTACTCTGTGGTCGGAATTCGATCAGGAAGAATTTTACTTGATAATTTATAACTACTATTTAGCTGAATTGACCAGCCAATTAAAAAGAGAATGCCAGAAATGAAAGGCGATTGCGTTCATCAAACTGTAGGTCAAGATGTGCTTCTTTATTACCAACGTAGCAAAATCCACCTTCATGTGTAACCAGCCTTATATTATTAGGCTCATTTTTATGTAAGTAAAACGATAAGGAGTCGATGCCTATCTGCCTAATTATAACTAATCTTTGATGTCATCTCTGTTTTCCGTTTTTTGAGAACATTTGATATCGCCACGGGCTACACTAAAATATAAACGACACGAAAAATTGTGTAAATAAATATTTCGATTGTTTGTTTTGGGATGTGGAGTTAGAAGTGCTTTGATGTGACATAGGAATTAGGAACGTAATGATTTTAAATTATTTGGATATCTTTAAATCTTTTAGGCTTAATCATTATTATCTCGGCTCATCGGTGGTCCACTGCGGAACACTGTTCCCATCTCAGAATGGGACGAGTTTAGGCCATAGTTCACCACGCTAGCGATATGTAGGTTGGTGGACTTCACTCACTTTTGAGGACATTATAGAAGAGTACCAGGCATGCAGGTTTCCTCACGATGTTTTTCTTCGCCATAAAGCAATCTATATTAATATTACAAATGCGAAAGTGTGTCTGTCTATTTGTCTGCTACGCTTTGACGGCTCATCTGTTTAACCGATTTTGATGAAATTTGGTTAACGCGTGCACAGGGTTTGAAGCTGGGGTAGGCATTAGTTAGTCAGACTACCAATTTACTAGCTGTTTTGATGAAAATTGACTATTGACGTATTTTCATTTGGGTAAGTGGTGCTTTTATGCATCTATGGACTGCGCGCCATGGTTTATAGGTAGGTTATATCTCGGGGCTACTTTTTATCTCGAAAAATAAGAGTTCCTGCGAGAATCAAAATCCTTAATCCACGTGGACGAAGTCGCAGGCATCATTTAGTAGTCTAATATGTAACGTTTCTCTTAGCCCTCGTGTCGTCAAAGAGCATTCTGAAATTGTTTACAGACAATGCATATGCTATCAGAGGGGTCAGTGCAAACTTAATATGTAAATGTAATTAAGGTATACCCTCACTGTACTATCAAGTTTGTACTGTTCAAACACATTGGATAATCAGGTAA
Source organism: Erebia palarica (assembly GCA_964035005.1). NCBI lineage: Eukaryota > Metazoa > Arthropoda > Insecta > Lepidoptera > Nymphalidae > Erebia > Erebia palarica. The sequence goes on from OZ035992.1 coordinate 7,938,953, forward strand.
AGTTCACTGTAACTATCTTCAAATAAGCAGGGGCCATACTGTTGTTTCATTATGTTGTTGACTTTCGTGTTTTAGAATTATTATAATTCTAAAACACCTTATTTTAGGAACGTCAAGGTAAGTAACATCAAACTGTAATTTTGAGTAATATTCCTTAAGTATTGCTTTAAAGGTTGGCAGTATGGCCTCTGGAATTGAATTCAAAAACACGTATCCGGGTTCTATGGAAGACACAATTTTTACTTTAATTTAGACTTCTTCTCTTTTGGTATTTTTTTTTTGGAATAAACACCTAAATGCCAGCCCTGTTCAAAATATGCATTAAGCTAAGAACACAAAGGTTGCAATTTTTTTTTTAATTTTTTGCTGACATAGTAACATAGTAAACCTTAAGGTCGATTACAGTAGAACGACAGCGACAGTGTAACGATCGTTCATCATCATCATATTTTCATCTCTGAGGCCCAATTGTCGAAGCAAATCGTAATCAATTGACAGTATAAAACGTATTACTTGAACTGTTTAAGGAGTTCATACATGCATTTTGACATGCAGGCATCTGTGAACACCTTAAAGAGGTCGATTTGACAAACGATTACGATTACGATTTACTTACACAATCGGGGGGCTGATTGACTCTTTTACTATTGGACAAAATCTATTGTCGCAGGGAAATACCCTTAATTCAGCCAATCTACAACTATAATTGAGATTGTAACTATGATTAAAGGAGCTTTTCCATAATGGAGCAGCATATGTGATAAAACCCTTTGACATAATGTTATAATACCCACATTTGCCATAGATGAAGACATGTCTTCATGTTCACAATTCACTTAGACTAGACCAATCCAAGAGTGTCGCGTAATGCTCTAATGTCATGGGATTTGACATCGAAATACCACTCGTAGACAAAGTAAGTCTACTATACTATAACTCTTATTATTTAGGCCGTAAAGTCTAGAGTTTGTAGAGATTTTGTGAATGTGACCTACCATTTGTAATTAGAGCGTCTAGGTTGAAACTAGATAAGGTATGTTGCAAACTTAATATATTAATAATAGGTTAAAATAAATGCAATTATGACCCAATATTATATTTATTCATCTAACAACTTGTGTCTAGCATGTATTATAAAGTTATAAAATTACCATAAATAAAATTTCAGTGGGATAGCACTTGCACACATATTGTATATGTAAATGATGCAATCCTATATTTGGAAAAAAAAATGTTACCGAGAAAGGGTTTAATAATAATATCATTATAGTAGAGTGGGTTGATTACATTAACATATTTAATTGTATTACATCAGCAAATATTTCCGAATCCTAGACCCTTAGTATTCAACCCGACTATGCACCACTAGGGTCCTTAATGAACTCGTGGAGGGATAAGTAGCACATTAATTTTCATCTGCATAGTGATCATTGCTAGGAAGCGTCTAAGAAACTAGTTCAATGAAATTTTTAATGTTGACTTTTGACATCCTACTTATAACATAATTAATGTGAAAGTTTAGATGTTTTGGATGACATAAAATTGAGATATATTTTCGCCGGTGGCAATCTCCCGTCATTCTACTAGGATCCACTCTGTAGAGTCCAGAGTGATATATCCAATATATCACTCTGGAGTTCAAGTTAAGAATGATTGAAGAACAAACAAACACTTTTGAATTCATGATCTTAGTAGGATGGATGGGTGATTTATTTCAATTTCAATTTATTTATTTATTAATTGATTTATTACATATAAGACATACGTTACGTCATGTTTTGACTCTACCGAACCATTATATTTATTTGCTTTATTCTTTTAAAACCTCAAGATTGGTTACTCAGTCCGTAGTATGCCTATACAACTTAAGGGGCCGGGTCTAATTGGGCACGTAGCGAGACATTTGCATTAACTAGAGGACTGTTTTAACCTACATATTGACTCTTTAGTGACACGAGTCAAAAAAGAAACTGTGCTATTTGAAAAGTTTGACATGGATCTTGTGTGGCTACTACAAGGAGGTAGGTATAAAAACTTGAAACCTAATATTATTATAGATGCGAAATTGTGTTTTTTTCCTTTACACGGCCGAAAAATATTTTTTGCATAAAATCAACTTATTCCTTTGAACACTGAAAAACTCCTTCTTTTTGGGAGTCATTTAAGAATTCTCGTAGTTTATCTTTGGGAGCAACGATTATCGAATGTTTAAACATAATAAACTTCTGTTGGTTTTTGAGCTTAAGAAGAATATTCCGTACCACTATTAGACAATTTGACAATTCGAAAATATCTCGTATATATTTTTATATACCTATGTAATACTAGATGATGTCCGCGACTTCTTCTGCATAGATTGAGGATTTTTGGTTCCTGCGGGAATTCTTTAATTTTCCGGCATAAAATGTAAGTATCCTACAGCTATCTTCATACAAATTTCAACCGTGTAGGTCATTGCGGCGTGTAGGAGTAACAAAAATCCAAATTTTCACATTTATAATATTAGTAGAAATAAGAATTAAGTTGTAATGCCTGCTTTTAGGCTTAGAAGAACTAGCAATTCATTTGTTGGAAACAGTGTCCACTTCTACAATAAGCTCCGAGAAGATATGTTGAAGATGTCTCTGAATAAGTTCAAAGTTAACGTAAAACGTAAACTTATTGAAAAATCTTACTACCGTGTAAACGATTACTTAAATGACAAGCTTAGCACTAATTTGATCTAATGGTTCTGATAGATCCTCAGTTAAGATGATTGTGAGATGGTGATAATGAAAAAAAAACCCGGCTGAGTTTGTTGTGGGCTCTTCTCAGACCAGGGCGAGTTTGAACTGCCTCGTAGCTTTAGTTTTAAGATACTGTAACAAATCACCATCATGTTTTATAAGTAAGTACCAAATTGACGTCAATATGTGTACCTACAGTGTACTTAAATTGAATAAATGAATATTCAACAATGATTGATTGATTGATTGTAGATTGTTGTTGTCTGACTGCCTCGTGGGTCTAGGGGTTGGCATGTTCTACTACGGCCGACGAGGTCCCGGGTTCCCGGGCAATAATTAAGTATTAGGTTTTTCTGACTAGAAATTCTCGGTACTAGCCTGGAATTAGGAAGTTTCACTCCCGTGCCTCGGATAGCACGTTAAGCCGTTGGTCCCGGTTATTATCACTAACATGATAATAGTCGTTAAAGCCGCCAACCCACATTGGAGCAGCGTGATGGGTCTAAATTCTAATCCCCTCTCTCCTATGAGAATGGAGGCCTGTGCCCAGCAGTGGGACGGTAATGGGCTGTAGTCATGGATTGATTGTAGGACATAAGACAATTACTTAAACTAATTGATCAGTGCGAGAAATATTATGAGATTCTATGTGTTACACTAGGTACTATTGATTTAAATCTAAATAGTGGTAGTTTAGCGTGTAGTCAGCCTTTAAGACCGCAGGGACAGATCGTAATTGAGCACGTAGTGGGTCATTTGCATTAACTAGAGGACTGTTTTGACCCCCGGTATTGATTCCTGAGCGTCACTACACATGGCTAGGGGTTTTTGATTAAATTTCGCCCCAGGAGAGTTAGCTGTTGCGATTTAGGGTTAAATTAAGCTTTTAACCCCCCTCCTTCACTTGAGGAGCCGTTATGAGGGGTAGTTTTGTATGGAATTTTATATTGCTACTTGCTTGCTACTATGGCATATATTTTTAGTAAGTAGGTCCTGTAGTATATCATGACCTTCTATTTGACGACCTCCGTGGCGCAGTGTGTAGTGCTGTTGTCTTAACGTGCGGAGGTCCCGGGTTCGATCCCCGGCAGGGTTAATTTGGGAATTTATAATTTCTGAATTTTCCCTGGTCTAGCCTGGTGGGAGGCTTCGGCCGTGGCTAGTTACCACCCTACCGGCAAAGACGTGCCGCCAAGCGATTACGCGTTCCGGTACGATGCCGTGTAGAAACCAAATAGTGTTTATTATAACTGCCATGCCCCTAACAGGTTAGCCCGCTACCATCTTAGACTGAATAATCACTTACCATCAGGTGAGATCGCAGTCAAGTCATAGTTGGTTGTATCTTATATTTATAATTTCTTATATATAAAATTCTCGTGCCACAATGTTAGTTACCATACTTCACCGAAACGGCTCGACCGATTTTTATGAAATTTTATACGCATATTCAGTAGGTCTGAGAATCGGCTACTATCTATTTTGCATACCCCTAAAACACTTCAATCCACGCGGACGGAGTCGCGGGCATCAGCTAGTCTAATATATAAAATTCTTGTGTCACTGTTTTAGTGTTTATACCCCTCCGAAACGGCTCGACCGATTTTGATGAAATTTCATATGTATATTCAGTAGGTATGAGAATAGGTTTATAACTAATTTTTACACCCCTAAAACACCTCAATCCACGCGGACGGAGTCGCGGGCATCTGCTAGTATATTTATAATTTCCTTTATACTTTCAAGGTAATATGTAAGCAAGGTAATATGTATGTAAGGTAATATTATAAGCTTTATAGTTAGATACCGTAACAGAGCTACAGTCCAACAAACTTATCTGACCCGGTGACAGCGTCGCTAGTATTGAAAATTAAAATAAAAAAAAACTAAACAAGCATAAAGTTAGTTAGTTAGTTCTAATTTAGGCCACCGGGTCAGATAAGTTTGTTCGACTATACCGATCGACGTGATTCTTTGAAAAGAGTGACATCTAGGCTATTTTTTAGTCCAGAAAATTATAGTTTGTTCTGGATTTTGAAATAATCTAATTCTTAGCGGACGAAGTCGCTGAAATCAGCTAGTCTATATTTCTATACTAATATTATAAATGCGAAAGTTTGGATGGATAGATTGATGTTTGTTTTCCAATCACGCTAGATCAGCTGAACGCGGGCATCAGCTAATATAAATATAAACTGATAAACTGTGCGCGGGTTATACAATATAAACAATATAGGTACAAATTCAAATACAATTTTTTTTTATTCAAACAAACTTTATGGGTGATTAGAGGTAGATCCTACTATTGACTAGCTAGGTAGGTACCTATTAATAATGTCCGACCGAATTTCGGCCACGGCGGCCTATCTCTAGAGAGATTAGCCATCTGCGCGGGAGATATTATAGTGCACAAGTGTGTGCGTATACACAGGTGCACTCTCTGTTCCTTTACTCTCATAGCCCGATGGGACGGAAAATCTGACACGACCGGAAAGAGATTAGGCGCAGGACCGACGTCTTTACGTGCTCTCCGAGGCACGGGGGTGAAACACCGCCAACTTCCTAACTCCGGGCTAGTGCTGAGAATTTTATTGTAAGAAAAACCCAACACTTTTTATGGCCCGACCCGGGACTCGAACCCGGGACCTCGTCGGCCGCAGTCGAACATGCTAACCACTAGACCAACGAGGCAGTTAGGTACCTATTAGTGCTATTACTAGGTAGTGCATCGACTACGTAATCTAATCCTTTAGATAACAATGGACATGATAATCACTCCATAGCTGACAGAATGCATAACTGATAACATCGTAAAGCCGATAGGTTAAAACGAATAGGCAATAGTTGATGTACTTACTAGAGAGAGAGAGAAATATGAGATAGCCTTTTTTTAGAATTAAAGATAGGCGTGCCCTAGACGACAATCATGATTTTGGATTGGTGACTTATTATGACTACATCATATACAAATTTATTAGTTTCTAGCTGCTGCCCGCGACTTAGTCCGCGTGGTTTAAGGTTTTTTGATTCCCGCGGGAACTCCTTAATTTTCCGGGATAAAAAGTAGCCTATGTCACTCTCCAGGTCCTCAACTATACCCATGCAGGACCAAAATCACGTAGATCCGTTGCTCCGATGCGGTGTGATTGAAGGACCAAAAAGGATTAAGTATGAAAGTATGATAATTTTAACTCTTCATCTATACCTACTGATAGGGCTAAGCCTCTGCTAAGCCTACTACATAATTAAATAGATACTTAAATAAAACTTTCATTTTTCCTACTGCGGAAGTACAGTCGCAAATGCTAGCAAAACAACAATTCTATTAAAGAGACTTAACAAATAATTAACAGGACGGTCATAAACATAATTACTATTTAGTGCAGGCGTGAAGTTCTTTGTTAAAAAAAATTAACACACGGAAATATACCTTAAATGTTTAAAATAAGACACAATTTAAAATAAGAAAATAAAATCTTACGAGAATCGTAGTCCATTATTTTGAAAACAACGGTCACCGCAACACAAAACACTTTGTAGAACGTTCTAAGAAGGTACAGCTAATGACGAAAGGTGCTAGGTTATTTTCTGTTGTTTTTGTAGTGACACGGATTTTTTTCTTGTTGTCATAGAGTTTACGTATTACTAGAGGCATATTAATCGCAAAAATCTCGGATTACAATTTTTCACTGGCTAAAGTATAGAGCAATAAGAATAGCATAGAGACAATCGAAACCAAAGTACAACTCTTAATGCGCCAATATCAGTACTATATCACAGATCAGTACTATCACAGTTTTTTATTATCGTACATAAGGGTTTGATATCCTAAGCCCTAAGGGAACGCCGAATCATCATGCTTTTATATATAATTTTACTAGAAAAAGTTAATAAGTTACTAAAGACTGTCTGTAGTCAAAGCTGAGAGTAGCCCTAGTGGCTAGTGCTGCCAAAAACATAAAATACTAGCCGATACTTCGTCCGCGTGGTTTAAGTATTTTTTAATTCCGGGTTTTTTTTTAGATTAAAGTTTATTTTCATACTAATAATATTATTAGTATGATAATAAACTTTCAGCTTTCCCTATTATGGACTCTAGCTTACATCCTTGTAATTATTAGGGTTGAGGGCGCCTTTCAACGCGTCTGATATCTGAGATTTGCGCCTCTAGTGATAATATAACATCTCTTTGACTGCTGTAGGACTCAGAAAAGACATGTTTTATGATGGTATATTGTGCTCATTGGTAGTGATGACAACAATTGACTGCAATTTGACTCCTTTTTGTTTAGTTATTTATGATGATGTTCATTTATGAGAAGTAGTTAGATTTCAGTTAATATCATATGATTTTTTCATAAGAGTTTCTAGATTTCCCATTACATAAATTTAAAGAAAGTGTTATGCATCTGTTAAGTCGAGGTTATTGCACTGTCGATGATTTTCTGAATGACAAAGTTGCATGGAAGCAACCGGCCTCGCATCCAGTGACCCACAAGTCTGTGTAATACTTGTAACCTATGTTTTGTGTTGTCTACATATAGTAACCTTTTCTTTTCTATGAAAAGAGCTACTTCTGAGTTTGGAATACTTACCGAAATTTATACTGAACTACATCTGTGTTTACACCATTGAGTTTGATATAAAGCATTATACATCTTTTTGAAAAAGGAATACGCATTTATTATGCAGTTATGATTATTAAATAAAATTACGAGGCCGTATGAGCTTGATGCCTTTGCTTTTCCGACAAAAAAATATTAACAAAAATGTAACTTTCTCTATCAATAATTGGACCAATGTTTCGAAAGTTAACTTTTACTTTTAATTGTCATTATTTTCAATAAATGCTTATCTCATATTATTATTGTGTTAATTTTTTCGCAAATGGTACGAAAAGTAGAGTATTTTCCTCGGTGATAAAGCTGTCTTAGTCTTGGGTGAACTTAAATCCCTCGCTACACTCAGGACTCGTCTTAAATCCCTCGCTTCGCTCGTGATTTAAGTTTTTAACAGCCTCGCTACGCTCGGGAGTAAACCTCGAGTCCTTCGTTACGCTCGCGATTTAAATCGTCACCCGCGACAGATCCCCTTGGTTAATAATCTACTATTATCATTTACTTCTGCGTTGACCGTGCACGGCACTCGTATCACGTATTAAATTATTTCAACTCGCAGCGCTGTGCGAGCTGAATTGGGCTATATTACGACGTAACCAGAGCCGCTGATTGTTAAAAGGTCTTCGCGGAGTAAGTTTTCTTTACAACGTACTATTACCTATTCTGTGGTACTGTTAAGTAGTCTGTGACAAAATTAGGAAAGCTCATTTGATAGCCATACAACTCATTCAGACGGTAGGCACAGTGGTGCAGGAAAGGCAATAAACAACATTTGCGTTGCTAAAACCAGCCCCCGCCCTGCAACCGTCTTGCCTGTGAATATAATTTAGATTCCTTACAGTTAGACGGGGTAGGGTGTCTATAAAGTGGCATAGATAGGAATTTCCATGTATTTTTTAATTTGCAACAAAAATGCAAACATAATATTGAATTAATATCAACACCATAATTTCAAACCATCACCGTAACTAAAGAGCACGAGTCTCTCAGAATAAGATGGGTTAAGGACATAGACCACAACGCTGATTAAGACACTCTCAGGCATGCGGTTTTCAGGTTATAATATTTGGTCAAAACAAGTGATAAAAATTAAAAAAGAAAAACACACACCTAACACGGACTGGAAGCTTAAAAGTATAATCTACCAGTCAACCATACAATTTTTGAAAGGAAAATTGTATCCTATATTTTCCATTAATACAGGAAAATCAAACAGTTCCTACGAGATTTTAAGGATACCTTGGAAGAAGTGAACTAGGTATCTAGGAACCTATATTTTGAATTCCCTTGAACCATACAAATCGGATATTGTCCGTGAAAGAACTACCGGCTTGGTGTCCCTATTAGCGGGTGATACGGAAGTGGAAACGCGCCCTGTGTGCATGCGACGCGTGGGGTATTTCTCTTCGCGACTGTACACTGTCTACAACTGTACAATGTGATTACTATATTTTTTATACTACACTAGCTGATGCTCGCGACTTAGTCCGCGTGAATTGAGATTTTTGGTTCCCGCGGGAACTCTTTAATTTTCCGAGATAAAAAGTATGTGCCTTATTAAAGCATAAGTGCTATTCCAGACTATAATCTCTTTGCCAAATTTCATCCGTTCTGCCGTGATTGAGTAACAAACGTCTATCCATCCTTCCATACATCCATCCATCCAAACTTTCGCATTTATAATATTAGTATAGATTTATTTATGTGCTCTGCCCTGCCCTTTGTGTAAGCCCACAAAATAATTAAACAAATAATAATCTGTGTTCACAATAGGATTTTAGAAACATTCGTCACAGTTAAACCAATACGGGATTCAAATCAACAAAGTATCCTGTTTCAGCACAAAAAACTTTAAGATAGACCCGTTAAATCTCCTATTCCTGCCAAGGGTATAAGATTGCCGTGCCTTTATCTACCTTATGCTTATAGGAATAGAAGTTTGTTTCGATAAAATCTATGCGTAACTTTTTAAGCAAAGATTATGTGTAAGACGAACCCCTGTTTTTTGCTGTTGGAAAAAAGTCTGTCCTCGACACAATAAATTGAAATATTTTCTTTCTTTAACTATTCCAATCGTCATAGTTTGGTGGTTAAAAAGTGTAATATGATAGTGGCTGATAGTGCAGTTTAGGGCATTCTAGTACCTTTGATGGTAGGTATATTGCACAATCTAAACTTAACTAAAATGACAACATTAAAAATATCTAGCCCTTTCATAATACTCCCTGGGGAAAGGGACAGAACTAGATTTAAAGCTGTCATTTTAGTTTAGTTCAGAAATTGTGTTAAGACAGTTGTGTGTCCACATTATCATAACGATAATGCCGACTAGTTACTAGATGATGCCTGCGACTTTGCGTGTATTTTAGTTTGTAAAGCCCCGGGAACTCTTTGATTATAAATGCGAAAATCTGTCTGGTACGCTTTCACGACATCAAGAGAGTCGCAGGGAGTCGCTGGATCTAGGCGACGCAAGACCGTGGCTTGTGGAGGACCCTACAAGAGACCTATGTCCAGCAGTGGACGTCCATCGGTTGATGACGACGACGACGACGAAGCTATCACGGCCCATCAGTTAAACAGATTTTGATGAAATTTGGCATTAATCAAGGAAGAAGCTAAATTCGTTATAAACCGCCAAAGCGGACAAATCTATGTGGTAGATTAAGATTTGTGTGGTGTGGTTTTATGGTCATTGAAGTAATATTTACTAAAGTACCTAGGCTAGTACATTATACCTCAATGGTTGTGGCAAATTGTGCAAGTGTGCAAATTCCTGGCTTATGGCGGTGAATATCGCACGCTACTCGCTGTACTACACAGATTTGTTTGCTTTGGCGGATTATAGCGAATTAAGGTTCTTGAACTCAAAACTCAAATAATGTTTATTCAATTTAGGTAGGTATACTACACTTATTGACGTCCAGTTATTTATAAAATATAATGGTGATAATCAGCAACGGTATCTTAAAACTAAAGCCACGAGACACGACCTGGTCTGAGAAGATTCCACAACAAACTCAGCAGCATTGTTCCTTGATTATAATGGATTTCCGCAAAGTAACGCTTGCTTCTATCCAATTTATAAGGAAATGGGCATGAAATCCTAGAAATAGTCAACTTGTTAGGATTCAAACCAAACCACCCACGATTTTATAAAAAAAATTCATTATAGGCTTACGCTTCATCACAATCACACCTGATGGGAAATGATGATGCGGCCTAAGATGGGGCGCGTTTGCCTTGAAGATGCCTAGTCACTCTTGACTTTAAAGTACCCGGATTGTAAATTATTACTTTCTGTTTTCTAGTAAGTTAGTATAATAATTTATATATTTGTGTGGTTAAAGTGTCAGCTTTTTTGGAAATAAAATTGAAAATTGAATTGAATATTAGAAAGGCATATTCACACATGCCACATATTAAAATTAATCTAGTAAATAAAAATAAATATAAAAAAAAATCACAACATATTTATTCAAATCGTTATTCGTAGGATGTTTTCCAATAACAATAAAAGTTAAAAAGGAATACATAAAAATGATAAATGATCAAATTTTATATATTGAAATGGAAACTCCATTTTGTAAATAAAAAACAGTAATTAATATGGAATGTAACGTACGGTTTCGTTCAAATAAAATATTTATTAATTTTTATTTCATTGTTGATGATCTTTTTTGCGCGTCATGAATGTCCGTTTAAAAAAAAATGTTTTTTTTTTTTAGTTTTAAGGTTCCTTTATATAAATCTTACTACATAGATCACTGGATGATGCCTGCGACTTCGTCCGCGTGAATTTGGATTTTTTTTATTTCCGCAGGATCTCTTTAATTTTAGCCTATGTCCTTTCCCGGGATACACGCTATCCCTGTACCAAATTTCATCAAAATCGGTAGAAAAGATGAACCGTGAAAGCGTAGCCGACACACTTTCGTATTTATAATATTAGTATGGGTAGTATGGATTTCTCTATTTGGTGTTAGCCACTTTCATTATTACTTTGTTGTCCGTCTGTCTGTCTGTATGACACAGCCCTTTTTTTCTGAAACAGAGAATCACTCTATCGCTTATTTATTTTCAAAGTATTGGAATCCATAAATGCGCTTTCAGTCGTAAAAGCGGAGGCGCCACTGTCTAGTTAAAATGAACATTTTTTCATATGGCAAATATATGGTTACACATACATTTACTCTGCATTCCACTCGCGCGCCAACTGTAGTAGAATTTGTTATAATTGGAACTAATTTTCATGCCTGTAGGGTTAGTTTTTTATTTTATTTTTAATGGATATTAGCGCCGCTGTCACCGAGTCAAATACGTAAATTTGTGGCACTATACTATCTATTTTATACGGCTGCCTGAAAAAAGGAGTATATTGTTTTCAGGGTTCATGTATGTATGTATGTATGTGAGTTTGTAGTTATTCCACCATAACTTCTATACGCCTCAACCGATTTTGATAAATCTTTAGAATCCCTAGCTTATTCCGGGTGACATAGTTAGTAAAACTTTTAAAAAAATTGATGGGGTGACCATGGTCCCGCATTAAAGACTAAAGTTGAAAAAAAAAATTCGAAAATAAGATTAACTATATTATAATCATCATCTAGAAAATGATGAGTAGATTCCAAAAATATATAACACTATAGTTCAATATCCAGTGATTCACAAAAAAATATCATTTAATAAAAATGCGAATAAGATTCCAAAGGCTATATATGTCACCGTAAGATTGTAAAAACCGTTAGATTATAATCTAACTCGTGAAATTCTAAACTGTCGAAAATGTGTAAACTGTTCAATGTTCTGAGTTTCAATTTTTGAAATATTCATTTTACTAACGTTCTTGTCTCTTTCTTGTAGGTTAGGTTAGGGTTCGACATAAACAATCAAGTACGTTTTATCGGGTTTACATACCTATCAGATTACAATCTACCGGAAAATAATGCGTTAAATTGTAATCATTCGACAGTTTAGAATTTCGCGAGTTAGATTATAATCTTACGGTTTTTACAATCTTACGGTGACATATATATATGCATATCGCTTCTTAAGGAGGTGAAGTCCAAAAATAATATGGCAGGGCACTAGTATTTTTTAATTCGTTAAATTAAGTTCACTTGTTAGATGTTCTTATAACCCTGATCCACAGTCCACACGCCCCACTGTCGCCCGCATTTTTATACGACTGCATGAAAAAAAGTAGTATATTGTTTTATGGGTATGTATGTATGTGAGTTTGTATATTCCACCATAACTTCTATATGCATGAACCGATTTTGATAATTGAGGTATCGTTAGAACCCCTAGCTTATTCCGAGTGACATAGGCTAGTAAAAATTAAAGAAAAAGACAAAGTTGAAAAAAATAATTAGAAAATAAGATTAACTGTATAATCATCATCTAGAAAATGATGAGTAGATTCCATAAATATATAACACTATAGTTCAATATTCAGTGATTCACAAAAAAATATCATCTAATAAAAATGTGAATAGTTCCTTTTTTTTGGCAGGGTCGTTTTTTAATTATTTAAGGTATGACTTGTTATCTGTTCTTATAACCTTGATCCACAGTCCACACGTCCCACTGTCGCCCGCATTTTTTGCTTTTTTTTTTTCCACCGAAATATCACTTTTTTCACACACAACCTGGCCCGGGCACGCAACCCGCACCTGCCGTGAGGCTTCCGTATTGTGTTACAGCACTTCGAGGGCTTTGACGGCTGTTGCATGGCGCGGGTTCGGTTCCCGGATGAGTTTTTTAATTGCTTCACTAATTTTTATGTTTTTTGCTGACTAGTTGACATGTTTTGGGGACAAATCTAAAAACCTAATTGTTATCTTATTATAGTAATATTATAAATATGTAAGTTTCGTTGTTTGTTCCTCCTTCACGCCAAAATTACTGAACAGATTTGGCTGATATTGGAAACTAGTTAATGCCGACGACCCGCTTGAATTGAGGTTTTTTGGTTCCCGCGATTCCCTTTAATTTTCCGGGATAAAAAGTTGCCTATGTGTTATTCCAGACTATAATGTATCCCTGTGCCAAATTTCATCAAGATCCGTTCAGCCGATCGGGCGTGATTTAGTAACCAACATACATCCATCCATCCAAACTTTCGCATTTATGATACATATTAGTAGGTATAGATGAAGAGAGCTTGCCCCGGAATTAACACAGCCAACATTTTGTACTAGAAATTAAAAGAGTTCCCGCGGAAATAAAAAGCTTTACCACGCGGACGAAGTCGCGGACGTGATCTAGTAAATTCGTAAGAGTTAGACGAGACTTAAGCTCATTTATAATAATATTATGATTCGGGCTTTATTTACTGGGAATTAGATGAAAAGCCAATGAAAGCTTGAAAGGTCAAGTCTATTGTGTAGGTAATTTTAGTAAATTTAATATGTACATAGGTACTTAATAGTAAGTAACTTTCATTTGACGTTTGATATAAGTAATTAATTTAAGTGAAATTTTGACGCTTTTCAGTATTTGGGAGATAGTCCATTAAAATATAGACCATGTGCGCTAATATTATAAATGCGAAAGTGTCTGTCTGTCTGAAAAGTTCACGGCCTATTCGTATGCGTTAGGACGGTGTGGATTCCCACCGCATTATTATCCCTAGAATACTCCAACCGTTATGTGATTAATGGAAAGGGGTTACGACCCTCAGTAATGAGGAATACGAGAGGTATTCCCCATCACTCTGCATCGTATTCACGAGGCAGAGAGAGAGAGATATTCGTTTAACCGATTTTCACGACATGATTAACTTACGAAATGTAAGCCGCGTTGTGTGCAAATGTTAGTTACGTCAGTTACTAACGTAATAACACGCAAGACGCAAGTGTGATCCTAGCCTTACGCATCATACTTCATACTTAATATTATAAATGCGAAAGTGTTTATTGGTTTGTCCTTCAATCACGCCGCAACGAAGTAACGGATCGACGTGATTTTTGGCATGGTTATAGTTGAGGACCACAAGAGTGACATAGGCTACTTTTTATCCCGGAGAATTAAGGAATTCTCGCGGGAATCAAAAAAAACAAACCACGCGGACCAAGTCGCGGGCATCAGCTAGTAGGCACATAAATTCGTAAAGTCAGAGTTTCATGAGGTTAGAACCCCCAATTTTCCGAATAAGTGGCCAAGGGCACTAGGCAATCACCACTGGTCGAGATATAAAGCGTTTAAAAATTCTCCTTCATTTAAAGAAAACAAAGATTTCCCCGACAAGCGATCTTAATTACAAAGTCGGTCCATTCGTTACAGCGGACAGGTAGCTGCAAAGTTCAGGATATTTTGCATTTCAAATGAACTAACAGAATTAACCGATTGTGCGGGAAAAGCGATTGTAGCTTTTTATGCATTTCCTGAGTTGACTGAGAGACAGCCTGGATAATTAGGAAGTTTGTATTAATTGCTTTAATCAAGGAACCACTTAATTCGCTATAATCCGCTAAAATAGACAAATCTATGTAGTACATCGTGCAGTATTCATAGAAATATTAATTATTAGCTAATTCCCGCGGCTTTGTCCGCGTGAATTGAGGTTTTTTGGTTCCCGCGGGATCTCTTCAATTTCCCGGGACATAAGTAGTCTATGTGCTATTCTAGACTATAATCTATCTTTGTGCCAAATTTCATCCAGATTCATTCAGCCGTTGGGGCGTGATTGAGAAACAAACATCCATCCATCCAAACTTTCGCATTTATAATATTTGTATAGATAGTACAGATGTAAGAAACTGTAACTCGAATACGGAAAAATTTTAGAGGCGTCCATTTTCGATTTTGTTCATGTAAAATGTATCATATATCACCTGGATCAATAACGAATCGATTGATACTTCATTCATCGAAGATCAGTAGTTTAGACGCTACGGTGGAACATATATAAATACAAACATACATAATTACATACAAAAACTGCTAAAAACATAACCCTTCCTTTTGGCTTTATCGCTGTCGGGTAAAAAAGCAAGGCCTGTTAACTACGCTGTATCTAATTATATCTCATAGTTGAATAGAGAGACGTTTATCTCTACGATTTCCCGTAAGTTTCCAGCGTTCCTATTCTCTAACTCAATTAAACAATAACATTTCATTCCAAACCTCAATGGTTAAAAATATATGTCAGTGGCTTTCATTATTTGATAGCCCCTGAGTTAGAGAATAGGGGTTCTGTTTACCTACAACTTTGTGTAGGAGTACTTAATACAGAACCTTGAAGTGTTATTTTAATTATAGCTACACGTCTCTGTCGTACAAAATCTTTAAACAATATAGCTTAAATGATACGTCTAATTGCTAATTTTATTGTTGTCATTTTGCTTAAAGTTCCCTGGGAAAATGGACAGCACACACAGCACAAATTACAATTCAATTATTTGACCCAGTTTCATATTTTTAAACTGTTAATTAGCTGTCAAAAATAATAGCTCGTCTCTTCGCCTACAAGTATCACGTGGTTCCTTCGTTAGAAAGATTTTTATAAAATGTATGCGGAATTTCTATTGTTATATCCCGGCGATTATCTTGCGTTCCAAAGATGGACGTTTTATATCTTTGTTCTTTTTATCTTTTATAATTTATAATCAGCTTACATTCCGCTACATAGTGATTTATGATTTGATTTTCTTATTCCTTTATAATTTTTGTATTAGGATATAAGATAGACTTTCGCTTGACGACAATGGCAACTCCCATCCGTAGCAGTGGCGTGCACAGTTTATAGAGCTAGGTTAGGCATTAGTTAGTCAGAATACTTAACTATTTACTAGCTGAAAAATGAACATTGACGTTTCTATTTGGGCAAGCAGTGCTTTTATGCCTCTATGAACTGCACGCCACTGATCCGTAGTGGTATAACAGGTTAGCCCACTACCGTCTTAAACTGCATTATCAATTACCTTATTTTCCACCAGGTGAGCTTGCAGTCAAGGGCTAATAGGCCTATTACATTGCACTTACACTTGAATCAGTGTAGTGTAACAAGATTTAGGGATAAAGGGTCCCTAATTAGATCCTTATTGCCGTGTAATAAGCGAGTATCGGCTAACTATCGGCCACGCCCACCCTTACCAGAGGGTCCTGTGGAAAGTGCAGTGTAATAGGCCTATATCTTGTACCTAGTGAAAAAAAATCCTACGTGAGCGACAACCGCGACAACGCGATTCGATACGACGCTAGAACTAAGTCGCTAAACACACAGGGGATTAATAATCGTAATTATTAATTTATTTAGCAAGAAAAGATTACAATTATTTTGCTATAATCCGCCAACAGATTTTGTTTTGTTCTGTTGGCGGATTATAGACAAATAATTGTAATCTTTTCTTGTTAAATCATGAACTTCCGCAAAGTAACGCCTGATTCTATCCAATATATTAATTTATTATTATTGTCTGGAAGTAATTATCTTTAATATGAAAAGTAATCATTAATCAAATTATCAAATTCAAATCTAAATTATTATTATTAATTATTATTTAAATTTTAATTTGTAAAAATCCTATGTAAAAAAACACCTGTTTTAAATTTGTATGAAAATCGACCTTAACCCGATCGAAGCTAGAAAAAACTAGTAGATATTATTATAGTTTATAGTTGTTTCGATTGGCTGCCCACTGCATGTAATAGTAAACGAAGGGTGAACAAAACAAGGTGTCAACACTAGTTACAGCGCGCGCCCTACAAACGCATTATAATGTAAAACCGCGAGTCGTGTCGGTCGGTGCATATTACACGTGGGATATGCAGGTCATGTTGTATTAAATATATAGTTACTGAGTTTAAAAAAAAATTATATAAATATATAAAAACATTAATCTCTATTAAAAAAAATACAATAGAAAAAATACAAGAAGGAAAAAAATATATAAAATACATATAATATAGCTTTAGAGTTTAGAAGAATATATATGTCACCGTAAGATTGTAAGAACCGTTAGATTATATTCTAACTCGCGAAATTGTAAACTGTCGAAAGATTGTGAACCGTTCAATGTTCTGAGTGTCAATTTTTTAAATATTAATTGTTTTTACGTTTTCTTGTCTGTTTCTTGTAGGTTAGGTTAGTGCGGCCGAGCACTTAGGTTTTATCGGATTAATATACCCAGATTACAATCTACCGGAAAATAATGCGTTAAATTGTAATCTTTTTACAGTTTGCAATTTCGCAAGTTAGATTTCGTATAATCTAACGGTTTTTACAATCTTACGGTGACTTATAAAATAAATATCATATAGCTTTAGAGTTTAGAGGAATATATATGTAGCTTTAGAGGTAGGCTTTAATAATAAATAATAATAATAACCGAGCTTGAAATAAGTAGGTGTCCAGTACCACTACAGCCCATTACCGTCCCACTGCTGGGCACAGGCCTCAACTCTCATATGAAAGAGGGAGTTAGATCTTAAACCCACCAAGCTGCTCCAATGCGGGTTGGCGAGCTTTAACGACTATGTTAGTGATAATAACCGGGACCGACGGTTTAACGTGCTCTCCGAGGCACGGGGGTGAAACACCACCAACTTCCTAATTCCGGGCTAGTATTCTATTACTGAGAATTTCTAGTAAGAAAAAGTCAATACTTAATTATAGCCCGACCCGGGTCTCGAACCTGGGACAAGCCTCACACCAGGCCAGGTCAGAGAAACTTCAAAAAACATTTATTTCCAAATTGACCCTGCCGGGGATCGAACCCAGGGCCTCCCTTTTATAATACCACAGCGCTCACCACTGCGTCAAAGAGGCCGACCAAATAATAAATAATTTAAAAAAAAATAGCTTACATAAATGTAAGAAACATAATTTCCGTTACTTACATTTACATACATTTTACATTTCATAATATGCACGTTTAGGTTTCGACTATGAAAGGTCCAATCCATACCACCACTACCCACAGGTCGACCAAATAAATGATGCCAAAGGATTTCAAAGTGATCTCTACACGGAAATCTTTTTGCAATTCCAACGATGTACCTAGTTAAACTAAATTTAAACGTGTTTCCCGTTCCTAACCGAAATAGAAAGAATTTGATTCACCCAAGTTAAATTTGGTTTGGTCCGTGCACGCTCGAATCGACACTAATACAAACTATTTCTCTAAGTCTAATACAAGTTTAGAGACGCCAGTGTATCGAGCCACGCTTCACGCTTCGCCGCTTCGGAACGCTCAGGAATGTTTCGGTACCTAGGCATATTACCTGATGTGTCCATAGGACGTTGCTCTAAATTTCGATGTAATATAATATTAAGTAGGGTTATAACGGAGGCGTTCTTAACGGAAGAAGAGGCGGATGCGGAGGTGAAGGGTCTTTGCCTCCGCGGATGCGGAGGTTAACGGAAGCGGAGGCGGAGGTGGATTTCGCCGATCACATCGACCATTTTCTGTGCTCTAGGATGCGATGAATGTGCGATTCGGATTTGATTTATTTTGAGGATTCTTCAAAGGACAGTTATCTTTTTGCTTGTTGTAATGGTGTAATCGACGTCCCCTGCTTTGATTAGTACCTCTCGCATTGTAAGTTAACGTTAATAAACCTCCATTACAAGTTACAACTCCGCAAAAAAATCGGCGGGGGCGGATGCGAAAGCGAAGCGGACGATTTCTTGCGAAAGTTACGGAGGTGGAGGCGAGGTTTCGTTACAACCCTAATATTAAGTTATTAGTTTTAAGGGAAACGGACATAAGCTTGGCTAACTAAAATTGTTTCTTGTGGCGTGTTGGTTTATAATTAATTCTAAAACGTTAGCGATCTGCATGATTGCGATAGGCAAAAGATAGTAATAGGCTCATAACTTCTTCGCTCTGTCTCAATGAAGTCCGAAGGTCGTTCGTGGGTCATCGTCCGTGTGGACTGTGTATATATATAGGTTCTTAAGAATCCCTTAAGAGTTGATTTTCCGGGATAAAAAGTAGCCTATGTCCTTTCCGGGACCAGAAGCCAGCGATAGGTTGAAATGAAAGTTTGTGGTATGTTTGCCTTATTTTCATAGCCTGATATGTAAAGTTCTGTCTAGACATGATACAAAATCTACTATCTATAACCTACTTTGATGTTGGCAGGTGTCCACTACAGTATGAGCCAATAAATATCGGATGTTTGTAATCCCTGCACATTGATCTTAAGAAAAGGACAAAAATACCGGTATTTTTCGTCCCGCTCTGTACACTGTGTATTAACACAGTGTACAGAGCGGGACGAAAAATACCAAAACACAATGTACAGAAGCGGGCCAATGAGATGGATCACCTGGTGTGTGTTTGTGCATGTTCAATGTACCGACATATTGTGTACTTACTTAAGTGTTATTACTTTGATAATATTAGTTCATATATTATCTAAACCAGCTGTTTTTTTTTGCTTGATGACACTCCATTAAGTACATACTTAGGCGCATTACTGCCTACGTAATGCTTTTGTCACTTGTACCACCTTGTACATTCCTTACCTCTGCTTTCAATTTAACCTAGACGTAGGTACGAAACTATCTCCTCCTAACTCCATACTTTGTCCGCGTGGATTGAGGGGTCTCCATTCCTGCAGAAACTCTTTAAAATTCTGGAATAATGTGGTATTTCGGACTATAGTCTATTTCTGTGCCAAATTTCATCCAGATCCGTTCAGCCATTCTGGAGTGATTGGGTAACAAACATCCATCCATCAATACATCCATTCAAACTTTCAAAAAATAAATATTAGTATAAATAGTGTAGATTAAGCTACTTGTTCCTTGATTATCATGGACTTCCGCAAAGTAACGTCTGCTTCTATCCAATAAGAGTGTCTGTCTGCTACGCTTTAACATCCCATCTATTCAACTGTTTGGGTTCAGAGATAGGGTGCATTCCGAGAAAGAACAAAGGCATTTTATCCCCGAAAAACAAAAAGTTCCTATGGGAAATTGTCAAAAGCCTACGCGGATAAAGTCGCGGCGGTTATCTAGTCGGAATAAAATATACCATTTAAATGCCAAAGCGTCTGAGAAATTATTGAAATCGAGTCGTGATTCTAATAAGACTTTCTTTCGAAATCAATTTATCTCTTTAACGATGCCAACCATTAAACAACAATTTTTTAACATTGTCTTTACAAGCCCAAAGCAACGAAACTATTAATTTTAACTACGAACATAAAAAACACAAATAGATTTAGGCTTAGCGACCCGACAAATTGTTAAAGACTTATAAAAGTTAATGTGGGATTATGGTCGCGTCAATGCGATATATGGTTATACATTCTCGCGCGAGGCATATTCACCTAATTGACTAGTAGTTAAAACTGTTGACTATATTATAGGCCTGATAAGATAGTTCAGTTGGTTCAGAAAGTTGTATGTAATTTGTAGTCCAAAGCTGAATTGCGAGCGCATCGCGATTGGAAATCTTCCTTCCTTAGAAACGGCCAGAGCGATAAGTAAAGGTAAGCAAACCGCGCTTGGGGGTGGGGGCTGTCAACTAGTTAGCCATATGTGTGCGAAATTGCATTCAAATTAATTCAGTAGTTTCAGGACGTAGCAGATAGTCAAAAATTAAAAATAAAATTGTTTTGAGCGCTGTAATGAATTCCTTTAAAATGATCCAAAAATAACTGAATGAATTTTAATAATATTTTAATATAGGATCGTCAAGTTTCAGTTTTATTGTATATGGTATAGACAGGCAACTGTATTACTGTAGGCAACAACTGATACGATAAATGCAAAGAGCTTTCTATGAAATATGATGTAAAACGCAAGATACAACGCAATGCAAGGAGGCAAAACGTTGATACGCTAACCTCATTTCAATCTCTGCCTCGAGCGAGAATGTGTCGGTCCATAATCGAATCGAATATACACGAGGCCCCCCGTAGAGAGGAATTGATAGTAAACGATTTCTTTCATACTCACACAGCTTGATAGGCATTAGTTTGTGCGATGGTGTTTGAAATAATAAATACGCTGGCGAGGCGCTGCATAATAATTAGCTTATAGGCACAACATTATAGGGCACAGAATACTACGTTAAGCTTTTAAGCTTACATCTAAAGCAGGGATTCCCAAACTATTTCGAAAATGAACTGCACTTAGACCCCCATAGCCAAATTACTTTAAAAATCTTATCTCTACATTTTTTCCTATTGATACAAAAATACGTATCAATTTAAAAACTTTGCGGTTGGTTAAGTGAGTAAACTGGAATTTTTTTTCATCAAAATTTAACATAATAAATAGACATAAAATTCAGTAAATATCAAGTGTAAGTAATAATTAATAAATATTAATACAAATTACATTAAAAAAATAACATTAAAATAGGGGTCGATTTTTAGAGCTCGTCGACCCCCCAAAATCAGTTTCCCCTGGGAAAACGAAATCGACCCTAAGGGGTCGATATCAACTACTTTGGGTATCTCTGATCTAAAGCTTAGCACTTTTTTTCACCTGATGATAAGTGAAGATGCAGTCTAAGATGGTAGCGGGCTACCCTGTTAGGGGCATGGCAGTTATATTAAACCCATACCCCTATCGGTTTCTACACTGCATCGTACCGGAACGCTAAAGAGCTTTGCGGTACTTCTTTGCCAGTACGGTGGTAACTAGCCTCTGCCGAAGCCTCCCAAGAGAACGTTGAAAGTTGAGGAAATGATAAGGGGGGATTACTACCAAAGTTTAAAGCAGTATTGTTATGAAAGGAAAGTTTTATGTCACGTACCTTGACGTTCCTAAAATAAGGATTACAGTACATGAACGTCAATAATATTAAAACAATACGGCTTTAAGCGATGGTATTATGCCGCCAGGGGCCATACTGCCGACGCTTATGCAATACTAGCGAATGCCCACGACTTCGTCTGCGTGGTTTGAGGTTTTTTGATTTCCGCGGGAACTCTTTAATGTTCCGGGATAAAAAGCCTATGTGTTATTCCAGACTATAATCTATCTCTGTTCAAAATTTCAGCCAGATCCGTTCAGCCGTTGGGGCGTGATTGAGTAACAAACATCCATACATCCAGACATCCATACATCCATCCAAACTTGTCATTGATGATGATGTTTGATGTCACGTACCTTGACATTCCTAAAATAAAGATTAAAACTCTAAAATACGAAAGTCAACAATAATGAAACAATATGGCATTAAGCGATGGTAGTATGCCGCCAGGAACCGTAAGTGTGAACGTAACTGGGCTATAGGAATATTAGTAATAAACACAGATTAGAAAAAAAAATTTTGAAAATCCCTTAGTATTAAACGTGGAATTGGATGAAACAAAAACTTTCCTCATCCCTCAAGCAGTGAAATCTGTAGCGCTCGCTTTGTAAGTTCGTTTTAAACGCTCAATAACTCGTAACTCCGCGTTGAGCTAACTACAACTTTGTATTGTAACGTTTGTATTATGTGAAATTGTTCTCTGAAGTGTTTTCAAGCATTCCGAGTTTGCGTACTGAAGTGTCTTCAGTCTGCACTCAAATATTATAGAACCATTGCGTTTCTCGATGACTTGTTGACAGACAATATACAGCGATCATTGCGTGAAAGATATATCGCAGAACCACCTTAGTAAAGTTAAACTAGCTGATGCTCGCGACTTCATAATGAAGGAACTAGAAGTTCAATTCGCTATAATCCGAGTGAGATCGCAGGCGCAGGACCGACGGCCTTACGTGCTTTCCGAACCACGGGGGTGTAACACCGCCAACTTCCTAACTCTGGGTTAGTACTGAGATTTTTTTGTCAGAAAATCCAGTACTTAATTATGACCCGACCTGGGATTGAACCCAGGACCTCGTCAGCCGCAGTCGAATATGCTAACTGCCACTAGACCAACCAGGCAGTCGAAGTTAAAAATATGACAAGAAAGACAACAGTTTATTTTTTCGTTTTATTCATTATATCGAAACAATCTCGAATAATAATTATTGTCCTGTACCGGCAACTATGGACCTATTAACAATATGCGACATGTAACAAAACAAAGTTAGTTTGTTACGAAATACGAGCTTTAAAATATTTACCTAACAATTTCATAAAATCGCTAATTACACGGTACGCCTAGCACTCACAAAGGGTAAGACCTTATTTCGTTCTTTGTACGATAATTCTCACACAGACCAATTTAAACTTTAAACTTATTAGTGTAAAATTGAAAATTCATCATCAATTTTGGAGTTAAGTCCTTTTTTGAATGCGCCCTTGTCAATGAATACGGTTTGTAAGGGATGTTCAGATGCAACCGGTCGCTTCATGGCCTTAGCTGTTATAAACTATAACCGTTTGTCGTAATTTCAATCCTAAATTCCATATTGTAGAGTATGTTTTATATTGTAGGTCGAAAGTGAAGTTACGACGTTCTCCAAAGAACACCGTATGCGCCTTTGGGATACGAGTCTCTATTGAACAGTTTGGCATATCCGCCCATTTTTTTCCAAACACCAGATGTATGAAAGGGCATTGTGAGGAGCAATGCGAACGAGTGCCCAATTATATTGTTAATTTTGAAAATATTAAAAGCTTTTGAAATATTACACGCTGGCTCGAATAATAAGCTATTATGTCGAGTAATGCACAGTGAGATTTTCGGACTCGCGGATCGAGTTACGACGTTTTTGAGGTGTGAGCGAATTTAGCGTGGTGACTGATTCCTGCTTCAGTAATACGATTGAGTTGTGAACTAAAAAACTTGGTGACAAATATATTATCATTGAAATTTGAAAAGCGAGAATTATTAGTGGTAAATATATGCAATTTTGACGAATTTTTGATCTCATATTAGGGTTCTACTGTACAAAGGTTCTACTAGACAAATAACTCTGAGAGTTGGATGGAATTTAAAATCATTACAACGTAGTTATGGGATACTTTGAGAATATTTCCGCTTCCGGAATATTAACCACTAAAGTTTTTAGCATCTAAGTAGTATGTCCTGACTTCGGTACATATATAGTAGATGTATTTGAGTAAATATACATCTGCTATAAATATTATAATTAATAAATATGCCTATCCTTCAATTAAAAAAATTAAACTGAAATGACGGGTCTAAATCTATTGCTATGCGTCTCACAATGCTCCCTGCGGAAAAGGATAGCGCTACATTTAGTGTTATAAATTTAGTTTAGATAAGAGATGGTCTTCAACAGAATTAGCCGGTAGGCATAGTATATCGGACTTTATGGACTTCAGAACATAGAGGTATATTGTGAATTTCATAATAATATAGAGGTATATTCTGCAGTTCATAAGGCCCGATAACCACTTACCAGTTACGATCATAAACTAGCCGTTCGTGCAGGAACACATATTTTCTACTCTTCCCCATTCGCCTTTTTCTTTGCGGGCTCTACGTGAAAAATACTTTGAATTATTGGAAGGTTTATTCTGAAACTTTTCAGAAGAGTTTATTTAAATCTATAAATAAGATGCTAGGATCTAAGTCAAAAAGGTATCCTTGCAGCTTTAGGTTTAAGATACTGTCGTTAATTATCACCATCACGTCTTAAGCTTTGTATACAATATGACGTTCAAATCACGTGAATACCTCATCATTGCTTTGTTTTAAGCGTGATTGTCGTCAAGCGCAAACCTATTCTATACTTAATTAAAAAAAAAAACTACTTCGCGATATTGTTTCAATATACCAGAATAGGGCCCTGGGAAACAGTTATCCCATGATACTGCAGTTCCTCGAACATTACTCACTTAGAGCGAGCCGGGGCCGGCGTTTTTCTTTGGCTGGAAAATTAGCTGTTTTTCCACTATTACGAGAAATAATGAATTGTCTGAATCGGATAAAGTGCTTTTATTTAAGCTTTCTCTTTGTAAATTGTGAGCAGTTTTACGATATTGTCTTTTTCTATAAGATACTAGCTGAATCAACCACGGTTCCGCTCGCGGGGAATTTTGGAAAATCGATGACGAGTGAAATTTCCAAAAAATCCTAAAACTTTTTTCTGAAACAGAAAGCCTTATTCAAAATTACGATAATATTATATAGGTACGAATAAAGAAGACATACTTTGTCTCAACCATTAGCGGCTTGCCTATGCTATCGTGACTTTTATAAGGATTAAAGAACTCAACTCAATGCAGTTCCGCTAAGAAAATTATGAACAATCTAATAAGATGAAACCTGGCATGTGTAAGTTTTATGTCAGTAGGTTAATGCTTTATTCTACGTAACTGAATTACTTACTTGCGTTTAAAGCCTTATTGTCTTATAGCGAAAACACTCTACGGACATAAATATTTAGTCTGGCAGAGAAATAAAGTCGGCGCGCGCAATTTGATGATATCGTGTTTTTTTTTTTTATTTTTTTTATTGAAAATAATACAATAGAACTTAATGCTAGCTAGCCTAACCTAATTACTATATAAATGATGCTCACGTGGAATGGTGGCAAGAATGCTGGCTGCATTTCCGCGCTGGACAGCCAGGCTGATCCTTTGCGCAAAAAATGTGCCAGCCCTTCTGTCACCAGATGAGGCAATTAACCGCAGTGAAATATCTCGCAAAATTTTTTTGGCAATATCGTGTTGTAAACATAAGCGCAATGCGTATGACAGATTATGTGTTGCTCAAATGACACGGATGTTTCACGTTTTGCCCGTAGTGTGGCTTAGCATTAATGTCTACTATCGTAATTGAAAATTATATGAACGATTAAGCAGGTGATATGGGCTTGGGTATTTAGTCTTCGGCCTGGATTCATCTTTCGTTGGTCGACATCAAATCCATTAACCACATTGATTGATTGAAACAGTTTTTTTTATTCCATGAGCATGCCTAGTGCTTTCGGTTTAAGCAAGTCTTTGTCCTTTTATATTTTCACTAGCTGATGCCCGCGACTTCGTCCGCATGGATTGAGGTTTTTGGTTCCGCGGGAACTCTTTAATTTGGACTATAATCTATCCCTTTGCTAATTTTCATCCAGATCCGTTCAGCCGATCTGGCATGATTGAGTAACATCCATCCATCCCAATCCACGCGGACAAAGTCGCGAGCATCAGCTAGTAGTCTATTTAAAGTAGAATAGACTATAGACTACAGTATCGAGTGTTTCCAGAATTGCATAGACACCGCAAACTACGTGACGTGTTCCCGGCGCTTCCCCTGGGAACCGGAACAAGCGCGATTTATACGAGTGGTGCGTTCATTTACTTGCAATACCATCCCATCGGTTTCTAGTTTACTGCATTTCTAGATATATAGCAGCATCTGCATCTCTACCTAAAAACATTAAAATTAGGGCTTTCGAATAACGATTTCTTTCAATACTACTATTTACAGTATTAATACCGGAAAGTTTTTTTCAATACCGGGATCCCGGAATTCGGAAAACCTTAAATTTGGTTCGATTGTTTTAACATAAAATTAGTATTTTCAGAGGGAAACTGCACCATAAAAAATAGTTTATCCATAAAAAAAAAAATTAACCCACTTGTTTGTAAAATATTTTTTTTTGTTATATAAATGTAAAAGCTTGGATGGATAATGCATGTTTGTTACTCAATCACGCCTGGACGGATCTGGATGAAATTTGGCACAGATATAGATTATAGTCATAGGCTACTTTTTATTCCGGAACCGAAAAACCTCAATCCACGCGGAGTCACGGGCATCAACTAGTTTATAATATTAGTAAGTATGAGGACGCTATCAGCTCTTTAGGACTAAATGATAAATGATTTATTTATTTCAAGTAGGACCACTTGTTTATTTTATTTTATTTATTTGTAAGTAATCAACAGCGTTGCAATCTAATAATAACAATAATTATAATTAACGATTACAGAATAAAAATATGAAAAATATTTTAACAGACTAGATAAGTTGTGCACTTGTAGGTAGAATATTATAAAAGTAAAAGTACGCGTGTGTGTATGTTCGTGCTTGCGTCACTTATGATACGTTAAGACTCTACCACCGGTTCGGAAGACTGTTCTACAGAGAAGAGCCGTTAAGAAACTCAGCAGTTGCTCTTTTCTACGCATAGCTGTATATTTGCCTCTAGTAGAAAATGTAGCTTAACTACTGAATATCAGATAGAGTTTTCAGTGATTAATCCGTGCAGTCAGTGTTCGGAAACTGCTCTGCGGTCTCGTTCAGCAGACGTTAGCTTTACCGCTGCGCCGAGCTCCGGTGTCTGATTGACAGCATTATCGAATTGGATACCATTTACGTAAGGCTCTGTTTTACATAAGCGACAAACGTGCCAATGCTCTCTCTCTCTTCTTCCGTGGCCTACATTGTCACTTATCGCGCAGATAACTTATCACTATATCCAGCAAAAACTTCGTTGGTTAGGTGGAGCCAGACCCAGACGCCAAGCGGCTTCGAATAAAACGAGTGCAAAGGACAGAGACAGATGGTGTAATCTTTTGGACCAGCCCGACCCGAGCCCACAAGGGGCTGTAGCGCCGATGATGACGATACCAGCAAAAACGTGCCTTTTTCATCATTCCGTAGAAACCAATAAGGTTAGGGTGCAATATAACTGCCATGTCCCTAACAGGTTAGCCCACTATATCCTGGACTCAGTGGCGTGCAGTTCATAGAGGCATAAAGGCACTGTATACCCAAGTGGAAATACGTCAATGCTCATTTTTTATTAGACAGTCAGTAAATATGTAGGTATTCTAACTAACCAATGCCTACCCTCGCTTCAAACCCTGTGCACGCCACTGCCTAGACTGCAATCTAGCCTACGTCACGAGTGTGACGTCACGCGGGCCCTGCGGTCCGAAGCTCATTAACGTGCAAACAATGCTCAATGCGACGGCCGCTAAATTAGAATGAGATTCTGTCGCACCCGCTGGAAATCACATTCGATTCCAGACGAACGCACCGTGCTCTGTTTAGATTACTTGAACGAGTAGCTGCTACTAGCTAGTACAAGTACGACTCACACAAAATTCATTATCTTTTCAGTTTTCAACCCATCGCAGCTGCAAAAGAAGCAGCCTACGTCACGGATGTGACGTTACACGGGGCAAGCTCAATCAACCCGACGGCCGTTAAATTAGAACGCTATTCTGTCGCACCGGCCGGAGATCATATATGATCCCAAATGAACGCACCGTGCCGCGTTTAGTTTACTTGAAAAAGTAGCTGCTACTTGCCAGAACAAGTACGTCTTACACAAAATTTATCATCTTTTCAGTTTTTAGACAATCGCAGCTGGAACAGAGCTAGCCTACGTCCAGACGAACATACCGTGCCCTGTTTAGTTTACTTGAGCAAGTTTTGCTGATACTTGCTAGTAAAAAAACACGACTCATTATTAGAGTGATGGTAAAAAGCAGTGATAGGCTAACCACCGTTAACAATTTGGTCTTCTCAAAGGTTTGTGAAGCCTGCCAATCCATAAATGAGTAAGTGGTGAAAGTAAACCCCTTCTAATTCTGAGAGGTAATCAGATGGTACAGAGCTGCTCAGCTGTGAGCTAGCGATGGGTTTGTTACGATGAGTTTTATGTGAATTTGAAATTAATTAATAAAGAAAAATATGCGAATTATATCAAAAAAAAGGTCATGGTGAGCCAGCTAAAATGTTTGTGTTCTTGTCGGCAATCTTGTACCTACATTCACAGATGTCTTTGGTATTTAGGATCGTGACTTGAGCCTTATCAATGACGATGATATCGCACCTCATGATCTTAATGCCCCTCATAATGAGCATCGAAATTGCGAAAGCGAGTGTACTTACTTGTGTAAATTAGTCAGCTCTGTGCTATTTATGACTAGGCAGTCTGTACATATTTAGCAAGCGTAATCAGACTAACAGATTTAATTAATATTCTTTCAGTAACACAGCGTCTTGTCATGTTCAGAGATAGTTGGTCGAGTACGCTTACCAGCAAAGATAGCTCCATAGCAAGACGCGATTAGCGGCCATCAATAGCTTTGATTTAGGGTTGGTTAGTCGTGAATTTTTGTTACTTTGACCTAGTATTTCTGCCAATATTTAAATATTGCCTTTGAACCGTCGAGTGAATGGAATGCCATTCCTACCGAGGAGAACCAACAAGAAACTTGGTGACTTGGTGACTCGGTGCCTCGAGCATACTGGTCGAGTGACTGGCCAGTGTAAAGGCAACCATGCTAGTTATGACCGGGCAGTCGGTCAGACATTTCGCTACGCATAGCAACACGCGATTAGCTGCCATCAATAGATTTGATTGCGGTTTTCATTCTGCACTGGTCTGCGGTTTGAATACCTGGTCGTCTTTGTGAAATGGAATTTGGAATAGCTTCTAACCTGCTTTATAAATAGATAAGCTTTATCTTGTGGATCAATTGGAAGCTTTAAGGAAGTATATAAGGTATTTTTTTTCTCGGAAAACGATAGGGTTTCTTCGGGACAGGGGATAAAAGTTTTGACCGACTTTAAGAATCATCTTACCACCACTAAGACGCTAATCTTAGACTGCAACATAAATTACCATCAGGTGAGATCGCAGTCACGGGCTAACTTGTAGTCTAGTAAAAAAATAAATAAAAATCAATTTTAATAACAACTATTTTTTCTTTGCTGCCAGGTAGGAGCACGGTCTACGTGAATTTCATTAAGATTTCTGAGAAATAATAAGTAGATTTTCAACGGTTTAGGTAGTAGGTACATTAGTTAAGTCCAATAGTGCGAATATGTAAAGAAATGGAGGTCATCTACTTTTTTAATTAGAAAAACTGTAATGTTCTAGTGAAAGGCAAGCTTGTTTCCAATTTATTATTATTTATCCTATTCCTCACACCCTATTTTCCTTATTTATTTTTTACGATACATATAGGTAGCTGGTTGCTTTACCTGAAACAAAAAAAAACTTTAATTAGCATGACACGACATATTTAGGCTTTAATCTAACAGTCTCAATGATAAAGTTGTAGGCATCGATATTTATAAAGGTACAAGATGGGCCCTTTCATAGACAAAAATTGGGCGTCTGACGTAGACGTCTGTATAGCCCTGTCCCCGCCATAGCGCTGTCCCGCTTTTCAGACTAGATGACGTTAGTAAATTAGGTCCACATTTTTTGTATGACATGGCCCGTCTATGTAAATTGAGGTCGTTAGTTGTATGGAAGCAACTGGCTTCGCATCCAACAACTCACAAGTCAGTGTTATAGTTCTTGTTACGTATGCATTACTTACTTGTTACGTAACGTATGCATTGTATATTATTTACATAGTGTTACATTTTTCTGTTTATGAAAAGAGCAACTGCTGAGTTTCTTGCCGGCTCTTCTCCGTAGAATTCTTTCCGAACCGATGGTAGATTTTTGCGACTTATCTTAAATGGCACAAGTTTCCCTACGTGAAATCAAACATTTTATGCATCTTATAAATTTGGCACAAATATAGTATGCATCTCGGGGAAAAGCTATTTTTCATCTCGAAATATCAAATAGTTTCCACGGATTTTTTTGAAAACCTAAATCAAAGCGGGCAGAGTCGCAAATATTTTAATATTAATAAAATAATCAATTTTAATATCTATGCTACCATACTCAACATTATAAATGATGTCTTTTGTCAAAAGTGTGTCTGTCTGCTACGCTTTAAGGGCTCATCATTGCAACCGATTTTGATGAAAATTGGTACAAAGTTAGGTTGTATAGTGTATACCGAGGAAGGATATAGGCTACTTTTATAAAAACTTGATGAATACGAAAGTTTGATTGGATGTATGGATGTGTGGATGTATGGATGTATGGATGTTTGTTACTCAATCACGCCCCAACGGCTGAACGGATCTGGCTTAAATTTGGCACAGAGATAGAGTATAGTCTTGGATAGCACAAAGGCTACTTTTAATCCCGGAAAATCAAGGAGTCGCCGCGGGAACCAAAAAATCACGATCGACGCAGACGAAGTGTCGGGCATTAGCTAGTACTTTATACTACTATTTGTTTGTTGGTGTTTTGTTTGGTTGGTTTGTCCTTCAATCACGCCGTAACAGAGCAACGGAGCAATTTTTTATGGGTGTAGTTGAGGACCTGGAGAGTGACAGAGGCGTTTTATCCCGGAAAATTGAGGAGTTCCCGTGGGAATAAAAATATTCCACGCGGACGAAATGGCGGGCATCAGCTGGTTGATAATAATTATATAATAGGTATTATCTGTGCCAGAAAGTTTGAAAAAAATATTACATATCTTTTATTTAAAAAATATATCCATTGGCGTTTGACCTATATTTTGAAAAAAATACGCGATGTTTATTATAACCCACAAAACTGAAAGTTATATTAAAGTTCATACGTTATATACGATATCGGCGGTCATCATTTTAGCCGACAATGGAGCGGGGGGTGTTATCTTGTGTATTTATGTCGCTGCATACAGCTCGGCGGCGATTTGGCTTGCGCCACGATCATAATCCAATCATGCTAGCGGCCATTTTAGATTAATAGGTTTTTCTAAAATATTCAACCAATCTATACTAATATTATAAATGCGAAAGTTGGATGGATGTATGGATGTCTGGATGTATGGATGTTTGTTACTCAATCACGTCCCAACAGCTGAACGGATCTGGCTGAAATTTGGCACAGAGGTAGATATAGAATAGCACATAGGCTACTTTTTATCCCGGAAAATTAAAGAGTTCCCACGGGAACCAAAGAACCTCAAACCACGCGGACGAAGTCGCGGGCATTCGCTAGTAACTAATAAAATAATGCGGCGATGACTTAGCGGTTAAAAGACTTACGCGACCTATTGCGGGGTCCAATCCAGGGGGTTTATTGGCTTAAAATAACAGCTACAGTATAACCATCGCAATTACTTCTGATTGGTTAGCATTCTTCCACATTTGGCCAAAATCTACTGACGAAGCGAAAATACCTGACTACAATAAATTCAGCCAATCAAAACAATTGGGACTGTAACAATGATTGATGCAGGTTTTACATACTCAATTAGGCTACAGGGCCCTTTAAAGTCTAAGGGTGAGATCTATATAGAGCGAACTCTGACTTTACTTAGATTTAAGACATTGTTAAAAAGAGATAGATTTATACTACTCACATAAGTCCATCTCGTTTAAATAACTCTGCGTAAGGTCTGAGCCAAGTCAAAGTACGCTCTATAGAGTGAAAATACACCTCTGAGAAAATGTTTTGCGGACTTATACGGAGCCGCACAGACTAGCGCGACAGGGCAAAATGTGTTTCCCCTCCCACGTGGCTGTTTTGTCCTGGATTTTTTGTTTTCACTATAATTTTTCGGAGTCACATAACATTGTTTGCTTTCAAACCAGTGGTAGAGTCAAAACTAGACATTGTAAGGAAACATGCTTACTTGAAAGTTCTTAATGATGTTCTCAACTGTGTGCCAATCCGTGTTAGGTCAGAGTGGTGGACCATAGACTAAGTCCTGGTAAAGACTCTGAGAGGAAATGCGTAAATTATGCGCCCAGGTAAGTACGATTTGTTGTACATAGCCGTGGTACGTTGTGTGATCAAGCCTTTAATTAAAAGTGATAAAGAGCTGATAATACCACCCAATTTTATTATTGGACATTATCCTTTAATATTGATATGCAATATAAAAGCACAATAATGTTATTATTACAATACCTAAAATCAGGGGCGGCTATTGCGAAGCTCTGGGCGGTAGATAATTACGAGGCCCCTAAGCTTTGTGTAATTTATGTGAATTGAAAGTATTTTTACACATGATGCTTGACAAGAAATGTAAAATTTATAAGTAGGTAAGTAAATAAAAAACAAATGAATATGTTTTATTTTTGTTTGATAATTGAATAACATAATTAGCACTTGTTGTACTAGCTAATAATGGTTGATGCAGAATTGTTAGTGCAGGTGCCATCTAATAATAACATTTTTGTGAAGTTTTGAAAATTATTCGTGCTCATTAAAATGAAATAATTAAGTTTTTTTTAATATTTTCACTGAAATTATATGGAGGTCACGGCTTTTAAATGTATAGACGTATAAGAGATTGCGCCTAACCAATACATTTTCACTTTTAAATTTCGTCAATTTAGAAGAAAAATTTAAAAAATAAAATTGTCCTCTGTTTAGAATTCTTTTGCAAAAAATACCCTGGCATACCTAACGTCATAAAAAATATTTTACTTCGCATTCGGTTTTATGAGAGCAACCCTGTAATAAAGATTTTTGTAACTTTTTAAGCAATATTCGGCAGAAGGCCATCGGTTTAGTATGTGCGTTCATTAATTCAGAAGTTATAAGGCTCTGACAAACGGATAGGTCCAAATTCACTCCAGTAGAATTTTTGACTTAGTTTCGTTCGGGCAATA
The DNA here is from genome assembly GCA_964035005.1 of Erebia palarica. Lineage (NCBI taxonomy): Eukaryota > Metazoa > Arthropoda > Insecta > Lepidoptera > Nymphalidae > Erebia > Erebia palarica. The sequence continues at coordinate 7,972,593 of OZ035992.1, forward strand.
ATTATATCACAATTTTACACATAACTTTACTAATTCACTCTTTACTAAATAATTAAGACATATATGCCATATTTTAAACAATGCATTTTCAAGGGCCGTGAGATTCAAATACACATTATGACCTAATGACTTTTTCTAGTTGGGCTGCACGAGGCCCCTGCAAGAGCGAGGCCCCTGGCGGTTGCCCTGCTTGCCACCCCATAAGGCCGCCACTGCCTACAAGCTTCCCTTTTATTTTTACAACGCACGTCGGAAAATTACTCGAATGGATATCGTTTTTATGAAATTGATTGCATAATAAAGCAAAAACGGCGGGAGAAATTATTTCACGTAATACAGAGGGCACTGCTGGTGTATTCTGTACTTTTTGTTTTGTAATTGAAGAGTTGGTGGGAGTTTTGGTAAGCTGAATGTTTTTAATAATATAATTATACTTAATAACAACTAGATGATAAGTACAATTAAGTATAGTTTTTAATTAGTATATTTTCATCCTTTTATTAGGCTTATCTTATTGCATTAAGTTAGGTACCTGTAAGGATAGAATTAGGTTGGGTGTATTAATAAACAAATAAATACTAATGGCTTTGCACTCCTGAGACTGTTATACCTTGTTTGTACCTATAACTTCTGTTTTAAAGATAATACGAGTAAATCAACATAACTTGGAAAGAAAATAGCTGGAGACTTTACGCTTTTATCAACAATCTATCTACACCTAACCACCGCATTATTATCCCATGAAAACCTACAGAATAATAATATTAATAAAAAGGCGTCATTACCCTCAACAATGAGGAATGTGATATCCTCCATAACATAGAATTTGGTACGAGAACGTGTAGAGAGAGTATTTTTTTATTCTGCTACAAGCCCTTGACAGCAATCTCACTTGCATGGTAAGTCTTGACTGATGATGCAGTCTAAAATGGCAGAGAGCTAACATACCATTTTAGTAGGTAGGGGTATTGCTCATATAATTCATTATAACTCATTCAGTTAAACACATACGCCTAATCGGTTTCTACACGGCATCGTACACACTATTCCCACTACTACTTGGCTGCGTTACAGTTATACTATCTACGGCGCAAAGATAAACTACCCCACATTTTACCTCCACCAGCTCTTAAACCGTCACCCGAATAATACGAGGCAAATTTGCGTTAATATGATTGGTTAGAATTCTTTTCGCGTACCCATCATTTAGTATACCGAATTTGCTTACTCTTTATTGTGTAGTATGAATTTTGGAATTTCCCTAATGGGTTATGTTGGTGTACTTTTAAGACTTATTAGCTGATTTAATGATCATAAATTAACATCATAGCGAGCGGGGTACTGTGTTGTCTCTCTTTAACCATAATAAATGTTTGAAACTGATACGCCGAACCGATAACGCGTCAGAAACGAGTCACGATACATCGCACAACGCGTCAAGAGTAGATAGACAGATAAATAGATAAAATCTTTATTGCCACACAAACATAAAGTAAACAAGTACAGAATATGTTGGGACTATGTGTCTAAATTAACCATCTTATAAGTACACTTATCATGCAAATAAAGTATCTGAATCTGAATCTGTGAGTGCGCAAGGGCGGTCTTATCACTAAAAGTGATCTCCTCCAGACAAATCATCCATCATAATATTTATGCAACAACTTATAATCCTACAATAGACTACATAAACATACATACTATTTATATAAGTAAGTAGTGTATTTCAAGTGTAAAACGAGGTAATAGCGCCAGTGTATTGGGCACCATGCCCATTAACGATCGGTTGGACAGTGCGTATTTTTTGTAAATATAATTAGTTTTAAATTTATTTCTTAGTTTTAATTGAACTCCTTAAACAATAAAAAATTAAACCCATTTGAAAAAAAAATTGTAAAGCTCCGCAAAGTTAAAGTTACTTAAAATCCCTGAACTCTGCAACGCAATTTATCAATTGCAGGAGCTAATACACCCACAAGGTCAACAAAGCACCCTAATCTCAAAACTGCAGTCTCTATTATAGATTGTTTGTAGACCCTAAATCAACTGCTATACACGCATTGTTTATTTTTCATTACGACATGTGCGCTAGGCGCTACTAGCCATACAAATTGTATTGTTGGTAGTATTCCCAATAATAATTATTTTTCCAAATGCCAGATGGGGGTTTTGCATTGTTTTGATTTAAGTTTGTATGAATCCATACTAATATTACACTTTTAAAATGCGAAAGTATGGTCTGTCTATCTACTACGCTTTAAGTATCGGCTCATCTTAAAATAGAAAAATCTCCTTTGCTCTATAAGGTCGAGCATTACATCTCACTACATGATACACTATAATGATAAAGGTTTCCATAGCAATCTAAAATCTCTTTCAATGTAAATGTATCTGTAACGTAAACTGTATGAAAACTCAAAAAGTTTATTTTAAACTAGATGTTGACCGCAACTTCGTCCTTGTGGATTAAAATTTTTTGATTCTCGCGGGAACTCTTCAATGTACCGGGATGAAATGTAGTCTCTATAGCAACTCAGGGTATAAGCTATCTCCATTCCAAATTTCAGCTAAATCGGTTCAGTAGCGATGGCGTGAAAGAGTAACATAATCCAAACTTTCACATTTACAATATTAGAAGGATTTTCTATTTCGTTTGTTAGGGTTTCGGTGGAATTTCATTTGCATCTTGCAATTTATTGAATAAATTTAAATCGAGAAACTTCTTCTGGCTCTAAATAGAGTGGCGAAGTTTACTTACTTAGACATATTTTGCCCATCGACGAGAAAACCTTAAGGATGGAAATACATTTACATTTATTTACTTTAAGCTTTTTGGTGTCGTGCTAATACCTTTGGAAAGCCTTGTGCTCGATTTTTGATGTTTTAATGTAGGTTTTCATGCGACTTGTCAGTAAAAACATTTCAATGTTCTTGACAAAAACTGTACAGCTTTTACAAGCTTATACAACCTTTTATTTAGCTTGCAATATTTCCAAATAAATGTTGAAACAGATATCCCGATTAATAATTAATCGGTTGAGCTGAAATTTTGCCACGTTTAGTTTTGATGACCATGCATGGTTAACTTAAGTGACGACACTCACAGTAAATCTAATATGGCGGACTCCCGATGATAGCGGACCAGTTATTAATTAATTTAACTTATTTACTTTTAATAAAACTTGTAAAAGGCTACTTCTAAGTTTCTTTATTCTCTCACGAGATATTGCCCCAAAGGCAAGCAATTATTGCGTCAGTGCAAGAACGACTAAAAAAAGTGATTTCCAAGTAGGTAAACAAACGCAATTTAAGGGGACTCATACTTTTGCCAGCAAAAATCGTGGTATTTCCAAACCTCATAATATTATAGAACCGGGCACACGCCTCATCGTTGTCAAATTTTATCTATAATGATGGTTTTTCAGACCTTACTCAAGAGCCTGCTTGGTATATTATAATGAGTAGGTATAGTTTTTCAAATGATGCCTTTTTTACTTTAAAATCACTGCATCCAAACTGCTAGGTGTAGATCGTTTTAAATTTACTTCTAAGAACTCAGTGTTTAATTTTTTTTTTTTGTGTTACACAGGTTGGTTTTACAAAGAATTGAAGTCACAGTGTATTGCCACGCAAGGCGTGCAAAATTGGCTATGCCTATTAGGTATCCTTTATTCGTCCCAATCTAATATTCCTATCTCAACCCACGATATTTTTTTATCACAACCGAAATATCACATTCCTTTCTCATTCATGACTGCTTTATTATTCAGCTCTGGAAACTCACGTTCTCAGATACAAGTTACGCAAGCGATCTTCAACTTTTTTGACGTGCAAGGAGGCGTCATCTTAAAAACATTATTATAATAATAAAACCGCATAATTGTGGCTGTGACCCTAATGAGCGTTTGCTGTCATTCATAGTGACATTAAATGACAGCTTGATGACATGCCTGTAGTGGCTACTGGGCTTTTGAAATGTTGTGAACACGCACTTTCATTGTGCATAGTCGGCATTATAATAATTATGTATATTGTTTTTAATACTTCGTTATAAATTTGGCTCATAGTAAACTAGCTGATGCCCGCGACTTCGTCTGCGTGGTTTAAGGTTTTTTTATTCCCGCGGGAACTTCTTAATTTTCCGGAATAAAAAGTAGCCTGTGTCACTCCTCAGGGTCTTCAACTACTTATACCGATGTTAAAAATCACGTCAATCCGTTGCGGCATGATTGAAGGACTATTAATAAAATTATACACGTTTGCTTGCTAGAAGACTCGCAGCGGAAGAGAGAGCATTCATTCAGGTCAATTAAAACTATGTAGTTACATATTTTGTTATCCATAGACATTATGGAGTAATCAATGAATGCAAAGCAATAATGCGCAGTTTATCACATAGTATACATAGATGACATTACTAATATATTATTTTGATATAAATTACAACACGGACAAACCGATAAACCGAGTGACAAACACACTTTCGCATTTATAATATTAGTATGATGGAAATTGCTGCAGTAAAACCTCACAATACCGAAGTGTATAGTGACTTTATTTGTCTAGTGGGACTCGGTGGGAGGCTTCGGCCGTAGCTACTTACTGCCTTATCATAGGGTTTGTCCATAGTCCACCAAGGTCTGACGTGCCAGTTCCTAGGACTTCATATACCTGTGAAAACATTATGAAGATCCCAGAATGCAGGTTTCCTAGTTATATTTTCCTTCCATAGCAAGAGATATTTAATTGCTTAAAAGTAAAATGCAAATAACTCAGGAGAATAAGAAATGCACTGTGTATGCCATGGGTATTGAAACCCCGACCACCAGAACAGCAGTCCGAACGTCGGAACTACTAGGCAATCCACCACTTTAACCCATTAAAGCGTCCCACTGCTGGGCCTGCCTGTGGCCTCCACTCTCATAGAGAGAGGGAACTCTCACTCTCTTATACCCACCACGCTGCTCCAATACGGGTTGGCGGGCTTTAACGACTATTATCATGTTCGTGATAAAAACCGGAATCGACGGCTTAACGTGCTCTCCGAGGCACTGGGGTGAAACACCGCCAACTTCCTAACTCCTGGTTGGTAGCTAGTACTGAGAATTCCTTTTCAGAAAAATCCAATACGACATATTATGGCGCCCGACCTGGAACTTGAACCCAGGACCTCGTCAGCCGTAGTTGAACATGCTAACCACCAGAGCAACTAGGCAATATATAATATATTAACTTTAATCACCTATGACTTTGCCTATCCAAACGCATCAAGAAACAGCTAAATCACTAACAAATAATAAGTTTTTGTTTTCGTGCGGGTAAGATATCCAATAGCCATAATCCCAAAGCCGAAAACAATCATATCGCCACCACACCTCATAACGGAGGAGTGGAAGAAATCACCTCCCCACCAATAACTACGACAATCGCACCCACGTGGCTTGAGCGTGGATGTTTACACTGCTGGAAACGGCTTTGGTATCATATTTTTATTTACAAACAAGACGTGATTATTGATTAACAATGTAGGTAATATTATAAATGCGAAAGTGTGTCTGTCTCTCTGCCTGCTACGATTTCACGAGCCATCTGTTCAACCGATTTTGATAAAATTTAGCATAGAGACACTTTTTATCCCGGAAAATTAAAGAGTTCCTGTGTCAAAAAACTTAATCCACGCGGACGAAGTCGCGGGCATCCTCTAATAATTTGTATTGCCCCAAGATGGGAAAAATAAGCGGCGGAAAATAGTGTTACGTCCAGCGTCAAGTTAGTAGACGCTTCAATATTTGATCGGCCGTCTTTTACTTGTGTTCATTTGTGCACACAGCGCGTAACATAATCATTAATATTTCTGTCCATGTCGTTGTAATTGTGACTAAAAGCAACTAAAAATATTATATAAATAAATAAACCATTTATTTATCCCGAGTTAAGGTCATCAAAAATAATAAACTAATCTAATTTATTCTACCTTTTAACAGTTTATAATATTATATTTTTCTATGCCAGTGACGTCCACAAAAAGGCGGCCACTGAAAATCAGCGTTGGGGCACCTAGTACCTCAGATGAGCGGCATTATAGTGGTTTCATGTCTGAGAAGCCCGGAGTCCCAACACAAGCTGAGTGGCTTACCTGTTTGTTACACTGCTGTACAATACAGTGATTTTGCATGTAAGTGTTTAATTTTAAATTAATTTTTTAGTTCAGAAGTGCTCAAATAAAGGTTTTTCTTTCTTTCTTAAATTTAAAAGACCACAAGAACTTTTCCAGTCGTAACTAGTATATCCTTGATTCCCGGAGGGCCGCGTAAAGTTTTGATAGCAGATGCTCCAATATTTGAGCGGCCCACTTTTATTTAGTTTTCATTTTCCGCGTCGGAGCACCGCGCGTAACGTTACAGATAACGATATTCTTAATTAAGTTTTGTTGCTTAAAATTTCCGTTATTATCGTAATTGTGACTAAAAGCAGGCAAAAGTATTGTATAAGAAGCCAAGAGCACTTTCCAGTCGTAACTAGTATATCCTTGTTTCCCGGAGGGCCGCGTAAAGTTTTGATAGCAGATGCTCCAATATTTGAGCGGCCCACTTTTATTTAGTTTTCATTTTCCGCGTCGGAGCACCGCGCGTAACGTTACTGATAACGGGTTTTTTTTCGATATAAAAAAGTTATACCCGCTTTTATACGAGCTTAGTTTTTTTTTCGTTGTCATGCATGTGCGACGGAGAAAATTGGATTAAAATTGGGTATTTGACAACTGGTCAAATCAACAACTTTCTCAAAATGCGTGCTTAGCATGGGATTTTGTATGAAATATTGAATAGTGACGTCATCAAAGATCGACGTACTTTTGTAATTTAATCGATAGCTTAATACAGATAATCAACATAAAACTAACAGGGGACGTGGATATTACGAATTTTTGGGAGATCCTCTATATAATAATTACCAAAAAATAATTTATTTGAATAGTTGTCAATTACCCAATTGTTATTTATGAGTAATTTTAATTGTCCATAATATCAATAAAAATATTGAATGGCTAATCAGGTACTATAAATGCGAAAGTCTGTCTGTCTGTTACCTTTTTACGGCCCATTTCCGAACCCTAACCGAGAACCGATTTTGACGAAATTTGCTAATTTTTATAATATTATGGATATCGAGATATCATGGCTTCCCACTGGATTTTTCTATACCTTAATCCGTGCAATCGAAGTCACTGGCAACATCAAGTAAAAGCATAAAATAATTCAGGTGTAAACCGCAATAACACTGAACCCTGTTTAAAATTTACCGTGACCATTACCATTACATGACAGGTCTGTCACAGTTATTTGTTTAGCATATCGTTAAATTTGACATTAAGTTAAATCGGAAACAGCTGTTTGGTCACGGCGGTAAATGCAATGGTCTAATAAGTTTAGATGCCATTTATTTTAACTAATAATATCACGTTAGAATTAGCGTGCGGTTACGGTATCCGGTGTTGGTTTGAAGTTTTCGTGTTTGCTAGTCAAGGGGTCACGGGTTCGAATCCTTCATGTAAGGGCTGGAGTTGCATATGTTTTCCTTCTAGAGTTCCGTAATATCATATCATACTAATATTATACAAGTGTGTTTATTTGTTGGTTTGTCCTTCAATTAGAGCAATGGATCGACAGAAATTTGGTATAGAGGTAGGTTACATCCCGGGGAAAGATATAGGCTACTTATTAACTATTACTTATGTAACTACCTATATCTACTGAGCTGAAAGTTAAAAAAGATAATTGTGTTTAAGATTTAAAAAGTATTTCTCGAAAAACCTTGCTTTGGAAAAAAGGAAAATAAACCACAAACAAAGCCGCGGCTAGCGATGGTAATTTTAATTTTTCCCTCAAAATTAAAGACTGCGGTATGTAATGAATAAAAAAGCGTAGGTATACCCAGGTATTAATTTGTAGACAGTTGTAAAACACTACTAAGGCCGGCCATACACGGACTGCCCAAGCATTTAGCCAGTGATTAACATACATGGACCGCTCTTGCAGTATGTACCATTGATAAATGCTGCCAATCGCCCGAAGCAGTCGCAACGACTCGAGCAGTGCCATGTACGTGTGTACGTAGAAGACTGTAGTTCACTATGCAGTCGCAGCTTCAAGCAGTCCATCCTGACTGCTTCAAGCTGTCCATCCTGACTGCTTCAAGCTGTCCCTGTATGGCCGGCCTAACACACATACATGAAACCGCTCGAACAGTTGTGTCTGTGTCAACAATGTTTAAAAATAAAACCCGGCTGAGTTTGTTGTGGGCTCTTCTCAGACCAGGGCGCGTTTGGAACTCTTGTAGCTTTAGTTTTAAGATACCGTAACCGATTATCACCATCATGTTTAATAAGTAAGTATTTTTTAACGTCAATAAGTGTACCTACAGTGTACCTATATTGAATAAATGATATTGAATATTGAGTATTTCGGGCGATTGGCCGCAGTTATCAATTTTAGCTTCAAGCTGTTGACTATGACTGCAAGAGGGGTCCGTGTATGTTGATCATCGGCTAACTGCCCGAGCAGTCCGTGTATGGCCGGCCTAAGTACAAATTGCGGCAATTTGCCAGCTGACGTGCTTCACACTGGTCGGCACTAGATGACCGTGTTTGAATTTTTTAGCAGCAGACAAGTGTGTAGTGGCGTTAAAATACTAAAGGCGTGTCCAAACATTTTAGCGGCATTAGGCCGCATATTTTAGTTTCGTTTAGAGATTACTAGATGATGCCCGCGACTTCGTTTGCGTGGATTAAGGTTTTTTCCCGCGGGAACTCTTTAATTTTCCGGGATAACAAGTTTCATCAAAATCGCTTGAAGAGACGGGCCGTGAAAGCGTAGCAGACAGACAGACAGATAGACAGACAGACACACTTTCGCATTTATCATTATTTATAATATATATAGCTCAATTACCACTCATTGACATAATTGTTCTCCTAGAAAGAGACAGAAAACGATACAATAATGTACGGGAGATGTGTTCGAGTGCGGGATGGGAGTAGGGAAAAATTATGACATTTCGGAAAGACAAGCAAACTGTAATCATTTGACAGCTTAAAACGTATTACTCGAACTGTTTACGGAGTTCATAAATACTTTTTTATATATGCAGGCATATATAAACTCTTTCGACAAGTCGAATTATAGGTACGTTTGACAAATGATTACGATTTCCTTACACAATCGGGGGGCAGAATTAGGCAAAATGTACTACATTGAGTAAAGAACAAGGTTACCTAGAAATAAAAGACTCATCGTACGATGCACCTCACAATAAGCATGATGACAGTAACCAAGAATCAATGAAATTATGAATTTATCTAATGAAATAGGATTCATGGATTATAAAAAACGTATTTATTTTTGTCTATTTCGAGTGAGATTGCTATTTATTTTGATAAAATAAAACTATAAAATACAGCAATCCGCCATATTGGATTAAACACCGAGAAGCGAATGACGTCACAATTGTTTGTTTTCGAGCTTTGACAATCACACTATTGCTTACTGCACACTGCACAGAGTACATCGGTAATAACAATAGTGACGTCACAAACGACGCCATGACACTCGCGAGCGTTTTGGCGAGAATTTTAAAATTTTAATTTCAAATGCCAATTTTATCTACCATACCTTATTTTTCTGCTGAAATAATATATTTTTTCGAAATAGTAGATACTTCCGAACATAATCGGACCATTTTTCAAAATCAGTCATCATGCCTATTACACACAACGGTTGACCCAAAAATTGGTCCACAGTCCACACTACCAAAGCCCAAGCGTTGGCGCTTATTTAGCCCAACCTGTAAATTTAGAGAGGCAATGGTGCCAGTGTCTTGAGCAAGAATGACTATTTTGACGGCGTATTTTTTTAAATCCACTACAAGTTAGCCCTTGACTGCGATCATACCTGATGGTAAGTCATGATGCAGTCTAAGATGGTAGCGGGTTTACCTGGTAGGTGCATGGCAGTTATATTAAATCCATACCCCCTGATCGGTTTCTACACAGCATCGTACAGGAACGCTAAACCGGTCTTTGCCGGTAGGGTGGTAACTAGCCACGGTCTTAGCCTCCCAGGCCGAACCAGAGAAAAAAGAGATCTATGTATCTATGTGTGTGTGTGTGTGTGTATGTGTGTGTGAGGGCTTCATCCAGCAATAAAATCTATCAGAATTTATAATATTCCGGAGTTGTAGGTAATTTAATTCACAAGTAATGAAAGCCGTACGCTTATTACGGACGTGACAACGGACGGTACGGAATTATGCCTCGCAATAAATATTAAATCAGTCAAACCGCTGCGTGTTCCCACGTAGCCGTTGTTTGTTGTGTTTTTCAGACTGTTCACATTGACGAGCGGAAGCGCAAGCGTTTACGTCTATTTCTTCTGCAATGGCAAAAAGTGCGCCTTTGGAATCATTTTGTAAAAGCGTTCAATCAAAAAAAAAACCCACGTGGATGATTAAGGCGACGGCATCTAATTCCTAATAAAATCTAACAGAATGAAATAAATAATAATATTCCGGTATTGACGAGCGGCAGCGGAAGCGGTTACGTCTATTTCTTTATCTAAGTCCTTTTGACTGAATCCATAGTATTCGGTTTCTACACAGAATCAATCCGAGAAGCTATATTTTTATACGACTGCCTGAAAAAAGGAGTATATTGTTTTCAAGGTTCATGTATGTATGTATGTATGTATGCGTGTGTGTATGTATGTATGTATGTATGTATGTGAGTTTGTATATTCCACCATATCTTCTATATGCCTAAACCGATTTTGATAAATGAGGCATCCTTAGAATCCCTAGCTTATTCCGGGTGACATAGGCTAGTAAATTTTTTAAAAAAATTGGTGGGGTGACCATGTTCCCGCATTGAAGACCAAAATTGAAAAAAATAAGATTAACTATATAATCATCATCAAGAAAATGATGAGTAGATTCCAAAAATATATACTCGTAACAATATAGTTCAATATTTAGTGATTCACAAAAAAATATCATTTAATAAAAAATGTGAATAAGATTCCAAAGGCGATATGCAAATCGCTTCTTATGGAGGTAAACTCCAAAAATAATATGGCAGGGCAGTCGTATTTTTAATTCGTTAAATTAATTACTCCACTAAAAGTTAGCTCTTGAACGTGATCTTTGACCATAGGTTTCGTTCTATTCTCTTTCTTTAGTGGTACACGCTTTAGCGAAAGTGATGAAAATCACTTTAACCATTGAATATTCACTTATTCTTGTCTCTCCTCTAAAGCGAAAGGTATATAACTTGGCTAGGGCCTAAGAGAGCTGGACGTAAGTGATGCTTCAGGCTAAGATAGTAACGGGCTAATTAATCTGTTATTTAAACTTTAATCGATTTTTACACGGAATCTAACGTGTTTTCCACGACCTCTCACCAGAGAAAATTAAGAAATTATAAAAATCTCAACATGGTAAAGATTCTTGGAAATTCCTGCCGCTCTCATTGTGACCGCAGCCTGACAAAGCACTCTCCGTACACTGGTATATTCACTTGCCGTCATTATTTGCTTTGCTAAATATGCAACATTTTTAATTCATAGCAATATGAATGCGGAGAATTTAAAAATAAATGCACTAGTGATATAAAATGGCTGGTTCCACTCCCTGGTTTTAAAGCAACACCACACAGAACGCGTGGCGGCTGAGCGTTTACGTGTAAACATGTAACTAAACCTGCCGGGGTCCCTAAGAATCTACACCTTACTCTACCAATAAAATTGAATATTTCTTTAGAATGGCACGTGAATCATCTAGCAGTAAGACCCTCATACATCGTTGCGTCCATACTAGACCACGATCTTTAAGAGTTTCGGAAGCTTCGAGTCCAATCAACTCAACGACTTGATTATATACTAATTTAGATGAAATTTAGCTTACATATGACTGGCTTTAGAAGCGCGTTCGAGTTATAAAAATCTATAAAACGCGTTCAAGCATTGATTAATATCAATGTATAAATTCAGTTCGAGGTTATATGAATTATAATAATATGCGTGATCGAGTATTGATTCATGTCTAAACAATGACACGCGATTTACCCGCGTGTTCAAGTATTGATTCATCTCTAAACAATGACACGCGTTTTACACGCGTGTTGTATTGATTCAATACTGCCATGCTTCAGTTCAAGTATACTGCGCTTTGCTCGTTCTAAGAACCTTACTTCTTTAGCACATACACTAAGTGAGCCAGTCATTATTGTATAGGATCATTAAAGGATCATATCATACTTCGAGACATTTATGCTTTGACTATAAGAGTGAGACATTTTATATTATACTATAAGTTTTAACCCAGGGTTAAGATTTCTATCTTATTTAACAACATAAATGTTGTTCCATAAGGTCACCGTGAAACGAACTAATCCTAGTGGTAAGTAGTAAGAATGGCATCATTTACTTTTCTAAAAAATAAATGATGGTTGGCTGGCTCCGCCCCGCCACCAACGGTAGGCTTCTTCCCTCCCTTGGTATCCCAAGAGGCATATTAATGCATGGACTAATAAGTCTCATAGAATACCAAAAGTCAACGTCGTAAATTTACATATGGTATGCATAAGTCGTCTTTAAGTAGACCGCAAGGTAAAATCAGACAAACTGTAGAACATAGAAGTGCACACGAAGTGCACTGCGCACAGAAAGCAAGCTCTCTGGTACAACAACAAACCAATCCCTTCTTAACGTCCAACTAGGTAGACATCAAGGCAGAACCAGCCGTGCTGAGGCATCGCCGAAGCGAGTAGCTTATATTCCACAGTGCCCAACTCAACCTGCGGTAGTGATTGATATGTGATTATAATACGTGTAAGTATGTGGTATTTTAAGTATGTATATAAATCCACCATAGGTAGATCAAGTATCGTCGGATACTCTCCAAGACAGGTTCACGAGGCACATAGTCCAAGGCTCCCTACATTAGACAGCATCCAACGATGTAATGCGTTCGAAATGCTTCATTAATTGCACTTAAAATATTAAAATTCTACGAATTGCTTCCCACTCGCGCCATCATGAGGAGGAGAAGACCCAGACATAGTGTGCGCTTTGGCGGCCGACACTACCACCGCGCTCAGTACTACAGCTACGCATTATTTCTTGCGTAGCGTCGTCTATTCGCTTCCTCCCCTGGCGATCGGTCCGAACGACGGAAATCGCTCTGGTGACATGCAAGATCGTTCCTCATCTAGGTCGATTATACTATTTTTATTTTATTATTAATTTAATATATTTTTACTATTATTTTATAATTTATACTATCAAATATAAATATATTTTATATTTTTTTATTAACTGAGATGTATGTATAGTTACAAACATTTACACAGAATTTGGAATCCGCTTGTTTATGTACAAATGCAGTTATTCGTGAAGTCCGATTAGCTATGTTTGTGGCAGTGCATGCACGTATACAACATCATTGTTAGATTTGAATAGATTTTTCTATGTACAAATAAAACCGGAGCAATCTGAAAACCAGCGCTGAATATTGTTATCAACGCTCAGTAATGCTAAGTTTGCCTCCTATAGTTTATTGTTAGTTTTTTTTATTTAGTCGTTAGATTTAGTCAATAAGTGTATTGTTTAAATCTAGTAATATGAACTAATAAAGCTTTTATTCATTTATCAATTTTTTCTTGAGAAGATTTTAGTGTTTAAGAAATAACGCCAAGATTGCAATTAATTTAAGTTCTTTCATTTCTTTCTTTGATTTCCTTCAATTTTGTAATCCAAACAAAAACATTATCAATCGAGGAAAGGAAGTATAAGGAACCAAGAAAAGAAAATAGGAGAGAGAGAGAGAGAACGCTAAACGCCGTTGCACGTTTTGTTTATTTCAGCCCTTAATTGTCGTTTTCAGCCACTGTTTCAGTCTTTGTGGGCAGTGCTTTGCTCCATTGTGACCATTGTTCTTTTTGTTGCATGTAATATTTTTTCCCATGAAGCAGTGTGTTTTAAAGTTATTTATACCTGTATTTTAGTCTGTCTGTGTCTAGTAATTTTCCTTTCTGTTCATAAATGAGTTAAGTACCTACAGCATACAATAATTATGCGCTTTTGTCTGAATTTCGGCCACGATGACCAATCTCAACGGAGACTACGATCTACGTAGGAGATTTGAGTGCACTCTCAGATGCACTGTCTAATGCCTATTCCCTCACTCTCATCAACAATCCACCATGACCGGGTAGAGTCAAATTGTAAAACAAATGTTTGCTTTGGTATGCAAATGATCTGACTTGAAAATCCAATTAAGTACTTTTATCCAGTGGCGTGCACGACATAGAGGCATAAAAGCATTGCTTACCCTAGTAAAAAGGTCAATGTTTATTTTTCAGCATGCCCTGCCTGAATCGTACAATAGCTAATATCTGGCTCCAAATAATGTGCACGCCACTTCCTGTATCCCAGGAAGTAAACTTATTTTGCACGCGTGCATCTAAGTAACAACTAAACTTGGACGAGAACAGAACAATCTGTCTATTAACGATTGACAGGAAACCTTTAATGATTCACATCCCGTCCGGCGTTCAAGCAAGCGCCATAAAAACAATGGGGCGTCTCCTTAAACGGGTCAGGGTTCGTACACAAGAGCGTTTAATAACAGCTCGTTTATAAATAATAGCAAAAAAAAAACGATTTTTTGACTCTATTGTATTTACTATTTACCTGCTCCATCTTGCTCATATTTTTAAACCATCGGAGGTCCACAAATTAGCTCGAGCGTCGTCATTGAATTAGAAGGGTTTGGCTGAGTTCACCATGCTGGCCAAGTACATATTAGCTTTACATTGACTTTAAACAGATTTCAGAATGACAAAATTATGAAGAAATCTCGGGCATGGAGGTTTCACACCAATTTCAAAATAAATAGATAAAATTAAAAAAAAAATGTTTTTTAAAAGTTTTAGACAAACAACCTGCAATAGTGATCGTCAATATTTTTTAACTACTAAGATCAAATGCGTGTACACATACACACTTGGCCTTTTTTTATTTAGTATATCTTGCGTACTCTCGAAATACTTCATTTAAAATATAACATTGTGAGAAAAAGCGTTAAAATAGTCTTCTTTTGTAGTCGCCCTTAAATCCCAGCGAAGCGGGCGATGTCTCAACAAATTGGCCGACTGCGACCAATCAAATCGACATTGTATTGTGTTACAATTAGATTTTTTAAATAACGACTTCATGGTCGTGCCTCTTTGCCCCCGCTTTGGTTGTTTTGAGGCAAATGGGTCTTCGAAATTACTTTAATTACTAGTTTTTAAATTAGATGTCTCCGTCGAATGACTGGTATGAGAAAACTTATCTCCGTAGGGCTTAGACAGTGGATAAATTTCGCTGGCAAAAATGAGGTACCCGATTTCTTAAGTCACCTGATGTAGACTCGCGTTACTGCCTCGGGGACGTATGGACTAGACTAGTACAATCCGTCCCAACGTCATTATTATTATTATTATTATTACTCTTTATTTTGTACACCACAACACACATAAAAAGTACACACAAAATACATAGAAAACAAAGAACTAAGTAGTATACAAAAAGGCGGCCTTATCACTTAGTAGCGATCTCTGCCAGGCAACCTTAGGAATAGGAGAAGTAAGGAGATTAACTCGCAGGTGGTGTATCAATATAAACATACAAACAAATACCTACATACTAATACATAAACTGTTACACAAATAATATAATACTTATAATAAATATATGAAAATAAACTAATATATATTATGTATTTTTA
Organism: Erebia palarica; assembly: GCA_964035005.1. NCBI lineage: Eukaryota > Metazoa > Arthropoda > Insecta > Lepidoptera > Nymphalidae > Erebia > Erebia palarica. The sequence continues at coordinate 7,988,412 of OZ035992.1, forward strand.
GTTTAAGTAATATCATACTAAATAAAAGTTAAAACTAGTCGTCTGTATTATGGTGATAAATAGAAACTCTTAACAGATTTTTTAAATATTTCCAGTGACTTTGATTGTCGTATGTTTAATGGGAGAGCATTCCATAATAAACCAGCTTGCACTGTCATCCTATCAACGTACTATTACCTATTCAGCGATCGCTTCGCCTTAGCTGAGGTCCCTTGCTTTCCGATGTTTTCGAGCCCTAATACTCGCGTCTCACACCAAAAGTGACCCTGTAGCAGCCAATACCCTTATTCTAAGTTTTAATTCCATTGATCGTGGAAGCATTCGTTTTGGTAAGCGTCAAAGTAAAATGAACTTTATACGATCAACCGAATTGAAACTAAGAAAAAGGGTACTATAGTAGGTACATTATAATATGTAGCATAGCCAATTAGAAAAAAAAAAATATTTTAATATTATTCTAGAGTAAATAATCAAACGCATCCCCATTTAGACCAAATCATCATTTCCTCCGAGGTGATGCTTGTCTTGTGGTAAAGCGTCAGCTTATACCGATTATAATACTTTAATCGTAATACACACGGGATGTATATTATGTTGTGTCAATAATTACCCTGCTTACAACATAATAATTAAGGGATATTAATTTTAACACAGGCATGTTAGTCCGGTGCCATACGTGGCAATTATTCTGAATAGCACTGCCCTAATTAAAATAACTGATTGCTGACTGGTCCTATGTTTAACTTAATTATGTATTAATTAGAGAATTATAATGTTACAGTGACTAATGGCAAATACAGTTAGTAAGTTTTCTTTTATTTTATTCCATTGATCGTGGAAGAATTCGATGACATGAATTCGTCAAAGTAAAATGGAATTTAATTTAAGTCACAAATTCAGTGCAACCGATTTTAAAATTACGATACGTTGGAACGTATCGTAATTTTAAAACGTACACGAAATTGAGCTCTAAGTCAATGCTGTTAAGGTTCCCCGTGGGAATAAAAAAAACTTATTCCACGCGGACGAAATAAATATTTCAAAAATAAATCTTGTCAAAATATGGCGCAAATTCCGTCCTATTCTCAATTTGCATGTGTAGATATAGTACGTTATATACAGGTAAAAAAATTAACAGATTTCGCAGTTTCGAAGCATTTCAATGCTTCAATTCAATGAATACAAAAATTTACGAAAAAAAATTTAAAATAAATATCTCTTCTTCAAAATTTCAACTTGCATGCACTTCTCGCCTGCATCCGCATCTTTTAATAAGATTACCATGACCATCCATCAATAATCATCAAACGCTAACGTGTCTCGATAAATTCCTCAACTCTTGGTACTATTCCCATCTCGATCCTCCCAAAATCCTCGAGGCTATGGTCAAAAATACGTCTCAGGCGATTTGCATCTGAGAACCATTTTTTCAATGGTAAAACCTTATTTGCTTATCTACTGGTCACAGTTAACTCACGTCTATAACTTACGTTTTACTTGATTATAGGATTTCGTAGGATCGCATTTAAATATTTTCATAAATAGAGCGCTGTAGCAGTTTTCGGAACGTAGCATAACAGGATTAAAACAATGATGTAAGCGCTTCTAAATCGCTTAAAATTACGTCGGTTCACGACTGTTGGTACGAGATAGCGACAAAAGATTTAAAAAAATGTATAAACTAAGGTTCTTTAATATGAAGCTTTTGTGAGGTATTTTTGCATAGAACGACAGAAGTTTTCATTTAAAATTTGTCTCCTAATTTAACTTTTGATCACAGTTTCAAAAATTGTTTGGTAAGCTGCGGTCGTTGCTTCGTATATAGATAAATTCTTTATTTCCACACACATATACAAATATAGGGTGGAATTTTGTAATGCCACCTGAAGGGAAAGTACTGTTAATACTGTAGATAGAAAATTTTACCAAAAGAAAACATAACTTTATTTTTAATAGAAAGAAAACTGCTTTGAAAGATTTTCGATAATTCGCTTGCCACACCCGGGAACAATTACAACCTGTACTTTAATAAAAGTACAGGCTGTAATGGTTCCCGGGTGCAATAGCATCGATCGTTAGTATCAATTATAAGGATCAAATCTCTCTAAAAAACTTGATAAATTAAATTAAAGGAAACCCATGAAATGTTATTATTTTAAATATTTACAAAAAATGGTAAACTAACTAATTAGCTGCTCGAAATGGGCTCCATTTTCTTTGATACACAAATGTATTCTTCTAACGAATTCATTTCTAGTAACCTTTAGTAACGTATCGAGGTGAATATTATAAATCGTATTCTGAATTTCAACCTCAACACGTTTACATGTCGTTTGGGTTTATGTATTTATTGTCGTTTTATGTCGTTTAGGTTTTATCGGGTTAATATACCTTACAGATTACAACCTACCGAAAAATAATGCGTTATATTATAATCTTTCGACAGCTTACAATATCGCTAGTTAGATTATAATCTAACGGTTTTTACAATTTTACGGTGATAAACATCTGAATTTTCTCTGGTCTGGTCTGGTGGGAAACTTCGGCTGTGGCTAGTTACTTCCCTACCGGCAAAGACGACAAGAACTTTAGCGTTCCGCTACGATGCCGTGTAGAAACCGACTAGGGGTACCTATAGGTTTAATACTACTGCCATACCCCTAACAGGTTAGCCCGCTACCATTTTAGACTCATTGGCGTGTACAGGGTTTGAAGCTGGGGTAGGCATTAGTTAGTCAGAATACCTATTTACTCGCTGATTTAAAAATGAGCAATGACGTTTTTCCATTTGGGTAAGCAGTGCTTTTATGCCTCTATGAACTCCACGTCACTGCTTAGACTGCATCATAACTTACCATCAGGTGAGATCGCAGTCGAGGGCTAACTTGTAGTGGAATAAAAAAAAACATTTCCATCGATCGATTTCACTATATGCATAGAATGGATGAAAACGCGTGAGCCTGTGTATGAAAAGGCATACATATAATCCGAACTGAAATACCAACGGTACAGTCAGCATGCAAAGTGGATATTTGACCTTATTTTTCCTATATCCAACCCTTATACTGTTATTCGATACAGTTTTCCCATTCTATATGTTTGGGAAATGCTCTTGGAAAACTGTTATTGGGACGGAAATATTATGCAACGTTTCCATTTTTAACTTCGGTTTATCTATTTTTGAAGCGAGGCGTATTATGGAAGTTTTGGGTTGGCGACCTTAATTTTTTTTTATCCACTACAAGTTAACCCTTGACTGCGATCTCACCAGATGCTAAGTGATGATGCAGTCTAAAATGGTAGCGGGCTAACCTGTTAGGGGCATGGCAGTTATATTAAACCCGTACCCCTATACGGTTTCTACACGGCATTGTACCGGAACGCATAATCGCTTGGCGGCACGTTTTTACCGGTAGGGTGGTAACTAGCCACGGCCGAATCCTCCCACCAGGTCAGACCAGGGAAAATTCAGAAATTTTTAAATCCCAAATTGATCCTGCCGGGGATCGAACCCGGGACCTCCGCACGTTAAGACAACAGCGCTCAACACTGCACCACGGAGGTCATCAAAATAATTGCAGAGATGGAAATGAAATGAAAAGATTTATTTATTTCACGTAGGACCACTTGTGCTACTTATGATAAGACTCTACTATCGGTTCGGAAAGGTGAATCTACTGAGGCGAGCCGGCAAGAAACTCAACCTTATTTTCATAAAAAGTAAAATTTTCTCATTGTAATCAATATATATCACCGTAAAATTGGAAAAACCGTTAGATTGTAATCTAAACTGTCGACAGATTATAATTTAACGCATTATTTTTCGGTAGATTCTAATCTGTTAGGTACATTAATCTGATAAAACCTAATGATTATTTATGTCGAACCCTAACCTAACCTACAAGAAAGAGACAAGAAAACGTAAATACAATGAATAATTCAAAGTTGACACTCAGAACATTGAACGGTTCACAATCTGTCGACAGTTTACAATTTCGCTAGTTACATTACAATCTAACGGTTTTTGCAATCTGATGGTGACATATACAATGCATACGTTACTTAACAAGTATTACACTGATTTGTGGGTAGCTGGATGCGAGGCCGGTTGCTTCCATGCAACTTTGTCATCAAGAAAACCATCAATAGTATAATAACCTCGACTTAACAGGTGCTGTTTGACCCATTCTTATTAAATGGTAAACCCAGAAATTCCTTTGGAACCATGCTATAAAAGCGTACACTCGGGAAAGGAAATAAATGAAACATCTGAATGAAACGCTCCTCATAGGCTTCCTTATTTCTTGCATACATTATAAAGGAAACCTTTACACGAAAATTCAGCTTTTTGGGCCAAGGATTTCGGCTGGGCGTTGGTGATTCAGTCACTACGTAAGTGTTTTTTTGAAATAATAATATTGAACTATATTGGCGATACATACAGCAGTAGAGCATAACCATTTTGACTTGTTCGTGTGTGTCAATGTGTGGGCGTACACATCTCAAAAAGTATGTTCGGACACCATACCCAAATATATTTAGTACCGTTAGAATAAAAAAATTATAACAATTTTATTCATCAATCAAATATTATTCATAAGCGTTCGTTAACGAAACAAAAGCATTATTTTTTAATTCTATGCTCAAGGTTCTACATAGACGTAAATTGAATTTTGAAACAGATTATTTTATATGAAAACAGGTTCAATTTTACTGAAGAAATTTAGAAAATATAAATCTTCAATCCAATTTGGTTGCCTAATAGAATTCAATATCAAATATTATTCTATCAGAAACAAATTATTGTTAACTACAATATTAATTGAAACCCTAGATTTAATTAATTTTAACTTTTCTATATAAATGTATAAAGGTATATTGAATGACTTTTGTATTGTCTGATATCTTAATTCTTCAGTATAATCACTAATTAGCCCCACGATTGTGTAAGGAAATCGTAAATCGACCTGTTTGAGGAGTTCAGAGATGCCTGCATGTCAAAAAGCAAGTATGATCTCCTTAAACAGTTCGAGTAATACGTTTTACGCTGGTCATTAATTCAAATGATTAACGATTTGCTTAGACAAATGGGCCTCTAGCCTCATTCACTTGGTCGCTTGGTCAACGGAGAAATATACCCACGGCAGAGGCGCTCTTTAAGGCAGTCTTCTAACACGAGATAGAGACATACAAAAGTTTATTAGGCGGAAGAACACGACTCATGGAATATAAGTCCTACAAGAAATTTAATATCAAACAGTAGAACGTACAACGAGCTCGTATTATGATGCGAGAACTTAGTTAGCGGTAAAATTCTAGTGTACAACTTCTTGCCGCCGCGTTCGACGCGTTCCCGTCACGCGCCGTGAGTGTCCAAAGCTTTAAAATCAAAGTAATGAGAATAACAATAATAATAACTATTATTGAAATTTATATAGACTTTTTACTTGGTGAATAAATTTTATCTGAAAAATGAAGCGACGAAATTTAATCAGATTTGAATTTAAATAGTCTGAAAGATTGAATTTTACAGCTACCTCTTGCTCTCTAATTTTTTGCTTATAATACAAGTAATTTTTCTGAGCGTAAATTTTGCTCTCAAATTTTTGAGAATTTGTTTGCTGAACTTTACGTTTTTCAAGACCTGGTAATAGAATTTTACAGAATTTCTTAATCTGGTTGCTGCTTTATTATTGTATAAAATAAAAGTTAGTAGTCGTGAGCGTGTGCGTCTCTAAACCAATGGTTGACACGTTCGACTGCGGCCGACGAGGTCTCGGGCTCGAGTCCGGGGTTGGGTCATAATGAAGTATCGGGTTTTTCTGACTAGAAATGAGAGTGGAGGCCAGTGCCCAGCGGTGGGCCGTTAATGGGCTGTAACAATAAGTCGTGAACTTGGTTTATGTGGTTGACACAATGTTTTTTATTTGTTACCATTTGAAAGATCACTAGATTGATAAAATCAGTTAACACGAACTCTTTTTTCTCTTTTATAATACGAACTGCTATAAGTTGTGGTAATCCAGCATAATAGGTAGGTACTCGTATATTTACCGTTACGCTACTATATACCTGCTCAACAATCTAACCAAGACTGAATAGTCAGTCACCTTCAGACTAAGCTAGACCTTCATTTTTCCAGCCCTTTTTTGACAAGCGCGAGCTTATCATGAATGAAATAAGATAGAAGGTACGTCTCTGCTCTCTGTTTATATTTGTTTTTTGGTTTGAGATTCTTAATTGCACAATAAATAAACTGTACAAGCAAACTTAATTCCTAGAGGTATTCTTTTCCAGTTAACTTTAGTACTGACGACATGGTGATAAAACAGACCGATATTTAAAGAGAAAAAAAGTTGGGGAAAAAGAAACATATTTAGGTAGTAACGCGTTTTATCTGACCAAGTCCTTAAACTCTATGTTTAGTGTGTCAATGTACTTACTAACCTTTTGTAAAATCAAAATATATATAACAAAAGGCAAAGGAAGGAGCAGAATGTTTACCGAGTACCTACACTTTTACTTCCAACGGAATGCTTGAAAATTAATGCTTTTATTAAAATTGTAGGGTGTTTTAATCCTTTGACTTTTATTAAGGTGGTTCGTTATGAACTTTTGTTCAAAAGGAAGGTCTAAGAGATTCTTGGAATTTTCACCGCCCGAGGGCGCTTGTTTACTGCCAAAGGCTCTATTTTCATAGACTTTCAACTAAGTACCTTTGATGCTGAAATCAAATATTATTATAAGGTTATTCATTCAGAATTATTCATTCAGTTCATTGAAATCCGTCATGCGAAAGTGTGTCTGTCTGTCTGTTACTACCGCTAATATAACGGGTACTGCTAATATAACGGGTAGCATAGCTTGCATCCCGGACATATGCAAATTTGAATCCCAGAAATTTAAAGAGTTTACTTAAAATTTCAAAACAATTATCGCGGGCATAATTTAGCATTAACATCAATACAGTCCTGATACTATTTCCGGGAACCGAAAAGTATGTTATCACCAAAGAATCTATAGAGCTTATAAAAAATCTAGAGGATGCCGGGATAAAAAGTACTCAATGTCCTTTCCCGGGATGCATCATGCAACCTATCTCTGAAAATCGGTTGAACAGATGGACCGCGAAAACGTAGCAGACGGACAGACAGGTTGTCAGACAGACGCACTTTGGTATCCATACTAATATTATAGATGCGAAAGCGTGTCTGTCTACTATGCTTTCACGGCCCACCGGTTCAACCAATTTTAATGAAATTTGGTACAGGGATAGGTTATATCCCGGAAAATTAAGGGGTTAATTAATTGCAAAATCTTAGTCCACGTGGACGAAGTCGTGGGCATCAACTAGTATTTCATAATATTAGTGTGATTTAGTACGAATACAAGCATTAATTAAAAAAATTAAAAAACGCCTCAAAAAACGAACTACAAAGTTAAAAACAATAAATGATATTTTTTTTGATCACTGGATATTGAACTATAGTGTTATATATTTATGGAATCTACTCATCATTTTCTAGATGATGATTATAAAGTTAATCTCATTTTCGATTTTTTTTTTCAACTTTAGTCTTTAATGCGGGTCCATGGTCACCCCATAATTTTTTTTAAAATTTTTCTAGCCTATATCACCTGGAATAATCTAGGGATTCTAACAATACCTCATTTATCAAAATCGGTTCAGACGTATAGAAGTTATGCTGGAATATACAAACTCACATACATACATATATACATGAACCCTGAAAACAATATACTCCTTTTTCAGGCAGTCGTGTAAAAAAGGATTATTTTGTTTGCTGACGCTACCGTGTGTATTAACTCCGTAATAGTGCTGGACGTTTGGCCGCATGCCTAATACAGACACTGTACCAGATAGCCTGCCCCCGACATCATAGTTATTTATATTATTTTGTACACTAACAGTACGTTATATATTATTACAACAGTATTATTAGGTCCTTACATATGAAATTGGCGTTTTGTCGTACTGGCCACTTTGATTTCAAATATCTCCTCTTTGGTTAGGGATTTCAATTTCAAATTTATACAGCTATTTATTCATGCTTTTGTGTTTTGAAACTCCTAATTCATTTGTTCTTTTCCTTTTTCGGTTTTTTCTTTGCGTCACTCAGTTTACAAAATGGAAAACTTGAAATATTGCGTTATTTACGAGTACGAGTACAGTGGTTCTCACCGCACCACAGAAATCCCCCAAAAACTACCCTCAACGTATGTTTCACTCCGATATCGAGCAACTTCAGGAGATATAGCCTCCACAATGTACGATTGTGAATGTACTTCACGTGCACGGATTATAGCGAATTAAATTTCTGGTTCCTTCATTATGATGAACTTCCGCAAAGTAACGCCTGCTTCCATCCAATATAGGTCTATTAATCACACAGTGTGGCCTATTCAGTATAACACAATTTAGAGGTGTTAACATATCGCTATTACGGTTAATCGGTTAACGGCTGTAAACGGTAGTAAAAAAACAATATTTTTTTTTTTTGCACAGGAGGTAAGATCGTTTTACGTTTACTACCGTTAACCGCTGACGGTTTAACAAACGGTAACAAAAAAAACAATGTTTTTTTTCACTCCCTAGTGCACAGGAGTATAGATTGTTTATTAATATTTCCAACCATTAGCCGTTAACCGTTTAACCGTTTAGCGATATGTTAACACCTCTATAACCCAATCTCTAAACTAAAATGACAGCTCTTTCTATTGCTGCCCCTTTCCGCAGGGAGTATTCGGAAAGTAAGAATACTTACAATCTAGGTATACTAATATTATAAATGCGAAACGAAGAACGGCTGAACGAATCTGGATGAAATATGGCATAGAGATAGATTATAGTCTGGAACTGAGCTACTTTTATCCCGGAAAAGTAAATTTCCTGCGGGATCCAAAAACCTCAATCCACACTGACGTAGTCCCGGGCATCGTCTAGTAGGTACATAATACTTCCAAATTATAATTCAATACCCAAAAATACGTAATGAAGATCCTAATTAGCCAAAAAGCTCATAAATTATTAACATATAACGTGAACTTATTAGGTTGATGTACCTATTGCGAACTTTTCACGTTGTAAAACATAAGAAGTATGAAATTTTGTTCACATGTCATTGATATAAAAACCACACCAAAGATTCGTAGAAGAAATCCCTAAAAAATAATGGGCTGTACCTAATGAAAATAAACTGCCGGAATATTTTGCTTGAGTTTTTACTAAAATACAAGCCATTTAAAATGCTTTAAAATTCTTGGTGTATCAATTATTATTGACTTATCTTTCAATCACGCCGTAAATAGCAAACGCAAACAAATTCACTTTCGCGTTATAATTTACTTTTATGGGTTTTTTATATTTATAGGCACTTGCAAAAACCCGTGGTATCTTTTTGGTTTTGCGAAATAAAAAGTAGGGGACTGGGAATTTACATTTTCTCTGGTCTGGTGGTGGTTAAAGACGTGCCGCCAAGCGATTAAGCGTGCCGAAACCGATTGTGGTATAGGTGAAGGTAGGTATGGGTTTAAAATAACTGCCGTACCCCTAGCAGGTTAGCCCGCTTCCATCTTAGCCAGCTTATCACCAGGTGAGATCGGAGTCAAGGTTTAACTTGTAGTGGCAATAAAAAAAAGATACTGAGAAACCGTGGCAGACCGACATACTTTCAAATTATAATACAAGAATGGGCGTTAAGATCTTTGATTTTTTTATATCAACGTGTCTTATTGTGTAACTATAATATAACTCTCCAAGTTAAGGTACGCCCCACGTGTTTCCGAAAATCTCAACATTCAACATGTTCCAAAACGCAACTCTGTGGAAACTCAGAACTCTCATCAAACTCCACATTATCTGCACGAGTGGAGTTAAAAGTTTCCGCTCCCTAACAAGTTTCCTGAAAACATTTCAAGAGCCTATTATTAAATAACAAGTTATAATTTTATTAATACTTAAAGTATGACTGGTCGATTCCTATACATAATATTTTTCATAAATTTACAGGTAATGAAAGTTTTGGTCCGTTGTACTCCCATAGCTCAGTCAAATCGATTCGATTTTGGTGCCTCAATATCTACCATATATATATTATATGAAAAATATAGTGTAAGGATAAAACACGATTTCAGACTTCGGGAGAAACCAGTACCTTCATCTGAAATCGTCTTGTTTCATCCCTAGGCACACAATAAAATTAATAAAATAATAAATTCATTATAATAATAATTCATAATCAAGTTTGACACAGTAGTGTCATCGCATTTTGTTATCGTGACATTTATTAAAAATGTTGAAAGAGGTTTACTACATCTATCCTATCTAGTTGCCACATTTGCCACCTACTGAAAAAATTAAACATCTATATCTATCTAATCAAACCACATAACGACCTTCTGACACAGATGTGTCCATGCAATTATCAACCTTACAAAAACTGTGTAAACATTTTCTGACCGCGACTGTACAACTGTATTTTAAATTTTTGCCTGTAACACCTTGGTTAAATAAAAGTATTTTCTTTCTTTCTAGAAAGACAAATTTCTAAAAGCATTAGAGCCGGCATGAGCATCACTAGATAAGTTTTTTAGCTCTAACACCGAATTACGGGAAAATTTCCTAGATTTGCACTCTTTATTTGAAAGCTTGCACTTCATGGGTGCATAATACGTGAGTTGGCCACTATTTTCGCAATTCGAGGATATCGTATTTTTTAAAGTGAAAACTTCGTTAGGCGCCTTGAGCACTGTTTGGTAGGGGGTAAAAATGTGGAAACGGGAGACCGACACCGTTCTTCTTTAGACAAAAGGTCTTAAGTATAAATAGTAAATTCGTAATTAAACTTTAATGCCTTTTAAGGTTTATATTTAAAAGTGATGTGTAACCATGACCGGCATCTCGCGACACCCTTCTTCTTAAGACAAAAGGTCTAAGTATAAATAATATAGCACATTCGCAATTAAACTTTAATGCCTTAGTTTTAAGATTTATGCTTTAATGATTTTAAAAGTGCTGTATTTTGAATATTCTTTTTCACTTCTACCGGCAGTCCCTGCTATGACTGCTAGTTTTTTTATTCCACTATATAAGCTGCGATTCCGTATGGTAGTAAATTGAGTGCAAAAAAACACGTCAATCCATTGATCTGTTGCGGCGCGATTGAAGGACACACTTAAAAACACACATTTCGCATTTATAATATTAGTATGATAGTCGTACACACGTATAGGAAGATAATTCCGAAAGGTAATTGTTTGTGGTATGTATCTTGCGATATTCATAACACCATACAAATCTTCCAAATTATTCTCAAAATTTGTGTGGTGATTTGTGTGGTGTGGTGAATATCGCAAGATTCAAACTGTAACACATAGATTTACTTACTGTGGCGGATTAGAGCGAATCAAAGTTCTGCTTATTTCATTATCATGAACTTCCGCAAAGTAACGCCTGCTTCTATCACATACTTGTAAAATTTTATTTGAATAACAAAATCTTTCTATTTCTATTAAAATAGGACATTAAGTACTACATTCATCTAAATGTCTCATAATAGCAACAGCCTTGGTCTCCCTATATGCAAAAGTATATTCGGGTCAGATTGCAAGTCGCTGACGGCACAGCAAATACCGGCTCGTATTAGTTTCATACCATTCTCAACACTTTACAAATTTTAGCAGGATTTTTTAGATGTTAGGACTTCTAAAGTCTGCCACTTGGATTGAATCAATTTGCTTTTCAATTGAATTGTCTCCTATATTTTACTTACGTTAGTTTCTGTGCTATTTGTGGAGACAGTATAAAGGTCTTGTGCAGTACAGTATAATGTGACTGCCTCTTTGGTCTAGTGGTTAGCATGTTTATGCATGTTAAAAAGCATCTGATAAGTCGAGGTTATTATAATATTGATGATTTTCTCAATGACATAGAACGTAAGCAACCGGTTTCGCATATAGTCTAGGCAATAGGGTGGTTCGTTGTATGGAGACCGCCGCATTAAATCCTCAGTCGTTGAAGCTTGGCAGGGTTGTAGTATGGCATGAACCGAAACTTATACAAAAATATCAAAAAAATATCCATGCGGAAGGTGTTTATACTTAAAACAAAATTTATATGACTGCATATATTCTCGATTTATTTTTAAAATAATAGTAGGTAGTATATTTACACTCAAAACCGAAATATGAAACGAAATAATCATGCAGAACATAGATATTTATACCGATTTTATTATCAAACCTAAACTGCGTTTAGGCGATAATGTATAGCATAAAAAACTTTACTTCCTCTCTGATTTTTTATTGGATATTTATAATATACGTTTAACTCGTGATACTTTATCATACTGTAAAGTTTCGTCGCCTGAGGAATTATTGTTGGGGTCCACTAGACTTTATTGCCTAGACTAATTCAGCAACACACAAGTCAGTGTAATACTTGTTACGTAACGTATGCAATGTAAGTATATTATTTACAAAGTGTAACATTTATCTGTTTATGTAAAAGCAACTGCCTGAGTTTTTTACCGGTTCTTCTCAGTGGAACAGCTTTCCGAACCGGTGGTAGATCCTTACGACTTATCATAAGTGGCACAAGTTGTCCTACGTGAAATAAATCATTCATCATAATCACCAAACGAGTCGGGCCTTAATTAAGTATTGGGTTTTCTGAAAATAAATTCTTAGTACTAGCCCGGCAAAGACGTGCCGCAATTCCGGTACGATGCCGTGTAGTAGGGGTATGGATTTAATGTAACTGCCATGTAGGGGCATGGCAGTTACATTAAATCAGGTTAGCCCGCTAACATCTTAGATAACATCATCACTTACCATCAGGTGAGACCGCAGTGAAGGGCTAACTTGTAGTGGATAAAAAAAAACATTTAATTTCACAAACATTTCATTTCATTTCTGCAAAGTACAACCAAATAAATTTTTCAAGAATTTCCACCCGAGCGAAGACAGGGTGGGTCAGCTATCTAGAAGCAAGAACAAAATTTTTAGGAGCACCTAAATCTCTCAGTATTGACACAACGGATTCCGGAATTCTCATTAAACGAACTTTGGAGGTTTCAAAACTTATTAAAACTCGATGATGCCACTCGCAGAGTAGAATGTCACGATGGAGATATATTTGGGTTCGCGAAAGCTATTATTGTGATGTATGTTGCGGGCAAAGTTCGTCTTGTGTGCTAAGTCAACATTGCCCGGGCATTTTTGACTCAGCCCAGAATCAAATAAAGAAGAAAGAAAGAAAAACATTTATTTCCAATTTAAATTTGGGGCTAAGATTCTGATTTGAGTTTATTTAACTTGTAATGAATATAGTAATATAGAATAGAAACTTCCTGACTGATGAGACAAAATGGAGATTGTATAAAAAAAATTATTTGCAAGTGAAATTTTTCTTTTTTATTCCGATTTTTAGAAATTATTGCCCTGCGAGGCCGGGCGGGACAGCTATTTTGTTATAAAATGTTTTACGCAGAGTATTATTACCCTGTACTCGAGTTTCAAAACTCCAAAAGATTTATTTAGAATAAGATTTTTTGGGGCACCTAAATCACTCCATATGGACTCGGCGAAGTTCTCATTAAAACGACTTTGGAGGTTTCAAAACTTATTAAAACTCAATGGTGCCAGTCGCTGAGTCGAATGTCACGTTGAAGATATATTTGGGGTCGCAAAAGCCATTATTGCATCGGTAGGTATATATGTAGGTACTAGATGGGCCCTTTCATAGAAAAAAGTTGGGCGTCCGACTTGTAGGGCGTACCCCTCACCTGTATAAGCCCATCCTTGTCCCCGCCATAGCACTGTCCCGCTTTTCAGATTAGATGGCGTTAGTAAAATAAGTCCACATTCTTTGTTTCACAGGGCCCGTCTATGTAAATTGAGGTCATTGCATTGTGATATGATGTTAAAAAACATAAATCCTGAGTACCTAATGTTAATTTAACAGTTAACAACTGAGAGATGACAAATCACGAAATTTGCCCGTTCATACCAATCGACAGTGTTGCCCTATCTATATCGCGGTTTTTAATATTTAAAGATTTAGTTTATAACAATGTTGGCGAGATCATAAATAGCCAAAACCCTGTCTATGTATTGTCTATGTAAATCCATACTAATAAATGTGAAAGTGTGCTACGCTTTTACGACTCTTCCGTTTAACCGATTTTGATGAAATTTGGTACAAGGATAGGTTGTATCCCGGGGAAGGATATAGGCTTTTATTCCGGAAAATTAAAGAGTTCCCGCGGGAATCAAAAAATCCTAATCCACGCGGATGTAGTCCGGGGAATCATCTAGTGTCTATATAAAACGGCTTCTCCAACAACAACAAAACCTAATTTATACTAATATTATAAATGTGAAAGTTTGGATGGATGTATGGATGTAAGGTACGCTTATCGTTTATCATTTAATAGCACATAGGCTACTTTTTATCCCGGAAATTAAAGAGTTCCCGCGGGAACCAAAAAACCTCAAACTACGCAGACGAAGTCGCGGGCATACGCTAGTAACAAAATAAATAACACAACCAGTAATGTGACAAATGCAATCATGCAATATTAGCATGTCGCTACAGCGGCGACGATTCGAGACGCCTTGATTGCTTTTATGGCGAATTTCCATGTGCCATAAAGTCGCCACAGCGAATTAGTGATAATACCGCCATTTGCAAATCGCGGGGAACACACCAAGCGAGCAACACATCCGAGCGTGCCTCGGGGATGAGAAGTGAACTTTTATAACCAGTTATTTACTCGCAAGGCAATTGCCTTTTTAATATCAATCTAGTTTATTATATTACTAGCTGATATCCGCGACTTCATCCGCGTGGATTGAGGTTTGTGGTTTCCGCGGGAACACTTTAATTTTCCGGTATAAAAAGTAGCATATGTGTTATTCCAGGCTAAAATCTATCTCTGTGTCAAATTTCATCCAGATCCATTTAGGCGTTGTGGCGTGGTTGAATAACAAACATACATCCATCCAAACCTTCGCATTTATAATATTAGTATAATTACTTAGTTAGTAATTACTTTAAGTGACGAATCACTTAGTTTCAAGCCTCGTAAGACAGGCTATTTAGCGAGCGATTTAAGTAAAATTATTATTTAGCATGAAAAATCTATAGCGAAATAACTATGTTTGTAGAATTTACACGCTACAGTCTTGTGAGCTAAATGATCGACATTATGCTCAATTAGTTTCGGCTTGGTTCGAAGATAATATGTAGTTAGCACTATGACCCGAATATTTATTTCGCAAGGTTGTTTTAATATATAATTATAATATATTTGGGGATCCGCTTATAGTATTCATATTATTTCTATGATGACATAAATGAATAGTCACAAATGTGAAAACTGCGGCATCAAGCCACCGCGAGCCAAACCTTGAGGCATCATACGAGCTTGTGTGTTCAGTGTGGACCCGGCTGATATCCATCAAGCACCAGTGAACAAAAAAGAAAAATAATAACAGTTCATTAGTACGCCTCATATTGTACGGTATGGGAAATGTTTGCTAAGCTAATAACTTTGACTTTCCCGATTATTATAGAATCGTCAACCACAGGAGAGAAGGCTCTAGCCGCCTGCAAGCATTATGGACAGACGATGTTGGAATGCCACAACATACTGTACCCTTCAGAGAAGATTAGAGTACCGATAGATTTACTGCTGTACCCTCATATGGTTTTAATTGGATTCAAAAAGAAAACCAGTAAGAAGCCGGCTTGGAAATGTGGCGGATCTTTAATCAGGTGTTTATTGAAAGACCCACGTTTTATTATGCTGAACATCGTGTGAACTTTTCGTAATTTTACCAGTTTTTAGGCTTTTCGGTGCAAAATGTGTATACTTAGCGATCGGCCGAGACGTGACGATAAGATAAGATAATTTATTTCGATAAATTGTGGGTTGTTGACGGTTGTTTCTTTACAAAAATAGTCATTCATTTAGTTAGTGGATATAACTTGAAAAATTACGGAATTTCACACAAACTTCCTTCGCAAATTTTAACCTTATTAGAGCTGTAATTACCGAAAATCTTTTCTATTACGTTATAAAAGTCAAAATTTTAAGTTGCTAACACCAGTGACTTAGGTCGTGTGGCTTAGCTCAGTTAATAGGCCAGGATAAGTTTTTTTTAATTTTAGTAGATTTCCAATACTTTCAGTGAAAAATGGGTACTGACAGCAGCGCATTGCACTGAAGATCCCACTGAAGGAACAGCAAGTGTCCTGAGAATAGGTACAGCAACTTTTGAATTCGACGAGGTCGAGGAATTAGCTCAAGAACGAGAAATAGACGAAATAATACCCCATCCAGATTACAAACCGCCTTCCAAATACCACGATATAGCCCTTATGAGTGGCAAGCCAGAATTTGTACTGAGCAGGGACATACGCATAGCTTGTTTAAACCTTGATGATGATATCCAAGACATGAAACTGACAGCTATAGGTTTCGGAAAGACAGATTCAATGGGTGCCAGTGGTAGCGAAACATTGATGAAAGTCGATGTAGATATGATTGATTCAGAAGTTTGTAATAGATCGATGCGGTATTTGATAAGGAGAAAGCTTATAGCTCAGGGGATAACGGATAACCAGTTATGTGCTGGCGATTATGAGCATGGGGGGAAGGATACTTGCCAGGGAGATTCGGGAGGACCGTTGCAAGTTATGCCAGGTAATTATGGCGTTTCCTATGTCAAAATACGTTTTTTTATTAGCGATTATTAAATATTTATTATTAATATTTCCTATTATTCAATTATTAATTATTGATGTCTTTCAAAAGACGTCAATCCGCATCTCCTGTTAGATTTATGTTTTTCAATAATTTTAAATCTTCTAATAAAGCAAAAAAAGTGCGGCGATTATTGATGCCTACACAAATAGATTTTTTATTGCAAGATAGGCTTGCGCTTAGCGACAAACATGCTTAGTGTGAGCCCATGGTCTAAGGGTCATAAGGTCTAAGCGGTCTAAGCAAGCGCGTTCCAAGCGCTTGCCTAGAAGATGCCTATTCACACACGCCTATGCTATTTCATACATGTATGGGACTTAACCTTATTTATTTTTTATTAAACCTATCCTTACAAGTACCTAACTTAATGCGATAGAAAAGGCTTACTAAAATTACTTACAATAAAATCTTTGATAAAGATATGCTGTTTTTACTAGTAATTTCTTAATACCCAATTGTAATAAGATCCCACAAGGAAGTTTTTTTACCCGACTTCTTATCTGTTTAAGCCACTTTGGTATGGTGATTACAGAAAGAATACTTATTTCACTCGTTTGCTCAGTTTTATGTTATTAAACTCATTGCCCTAAAATCGCTTTTCACACGGAATGTAGCCATGAAAGGTAGACCGCGTGACGTCTTTACTCTAATAATGACTCTTTGTATGTTTTTTTTTCAGATAGAGTGGATTGCATACATTCGTTTCCTTTGCATACAATAGTCGGTGTGACGTCCTTTGGGAGGGATTGCGGCAGGAAGATGGCGCCTGGCGTATACACTAGGGTATCTAGGTATATTGAATGGATTGAGAATATTGTATGGCCGGAGTGATAGTTCTTAAGCCAATTATCATCATCATGTAGGTCTCCGCTTTAATACGTACCTATAGGCTCAATAGGGTTAGAACTGTGGTGTGAAGCTCAATGCTTAATCCTCATTATGAACTACCTGTAATTAAGTTCCTACTAAATGCCAACCGTGTATTTGATTAAGGGCTCCGCTCACGTTATAGTCTAGGCAATGGGACGGTCGGTTGTATGGAGACCCCGCTTTAAATCCTCAGTCGATGAAATTTGTCTGGGTTTTAATATTGGATGATCCAAAACTTACACAAAAATATCCAACAAAAAAAAACATCTGGAAGTTAGGTATTTATACCTAAAGCTTAATATTTTTTACTGAATATTTTCTCAATTTCTTTTTAAAATAATATAGGTAGTATATTTACACTCAAAACCGAAATATCAAATATCATGCAGAACATCGATATTTAAACCGAGTTTATTATCAAATCTAAACTGCGTTTACGCGATAATGTACCTTCCTGCTTTAACAATTGGGTATAGCATTAAAAAAAACCTTACTTTCTGTCTGATTTTTTATTGGATATTTATAATATACGTTTAACTCAAGATACTTTATCTTACTGTAAAGTTTCGTCGGCCTAGGAATTATTGTTAGGGTCAACTAGCTTTATTGCCTAGACTATCTATCAGTGACCTATTTTTGGCAGCAAAAACGAAACACAACCGAAAAAAAACGCATGAACTACAAAAAATCGTGTACTACGTGTCGTGTGTGTGTTACTAACGTATCTACACATTGATGTAATCGTAAATTAATTTTTTCAAAGGAGCGACCACCAAGTTTCTTGCTGGTTCTTCTCGGTAGGAATGTCATTCCGAACCAGTGGTATATTCACTCGACGAATCAAAAGATTTTTTAAAGTCTACTTGAATAAGAAAGATTTGTGCTTGAATTAGAGTCGGTCAAAAACAAAATCGGTGAATCCCGGCCGATGCGATTGTCAGTGGAAAATTATACGTTCGGACATTGAGTCAGTTACCAAATCAGTGATAAAAGTCGATTATCGGGCCTACAAAAAGTCTGACGTGGATAGTGGCCCTTAACACAGGCTTATAAGTCTCAGATGACAGAGATGATAGAATATAAGTATTAATAACGTCAGAGTAAAACGAAGTTACTTTTCCAAATATACATAATTAAAATCTCGAAAAATCTAAACACATCTGTAACTAGTTCTGGAAACAGGTAAATACCTATTAATATTATTTTTGTTTGTAATTCCGCTTCATTACACTTTAAATGTAATTTAAGTAGTTATTTTAGGTGGACCCAAAAAAATTATCTGTATGATACAGATAATTTTTTCTTGTTCCAACATTCACACGATATTAAATGAAAAAGGGTGAACGTGTAAATAAAAAATATACTCACAAAGAAATCCACAAAATCACAGATCACCAGATATCAGTGGTAACAGACTTTTGCTCATATGCGATATATTCCAGCAAAAAGGATAATGGTTTACCTGGAACAAAGGGATGCTATATAAAAACCCGTCAAAGTTGACCCGCAGGGGACGTGAATAATAAATGAGCAAGGAAAAGTCGTGGCGAAAAACTTTGCGCCGGATATTTTCTTTGAAATATATTACTCTTAAAATTATAATAATGGGAGTGTCAAGGCACAATGCTAACTAGTTGATGCCCGCGACTTCTATAGTATTCACGAGTATTTATTAAATCCCGCGGTCACTCCTTAATTTACCGAGATAAACGCCTATGCCCTTCCACGAGAACCTATGTCTGTACCAAATTTCATCCAAATCTGTTGAAAAGATGAGCCGATAAAAAGTAGCAGACAGACACACTTTCGCATTCATATTTATATTATCAATGCGAAAGTGTGTGTCTATCATGACGATCGATCAATAATCATAGAAGCTAATTCACTATTTATATACGGAAATACCCGTTTTTCTACAATTCCAAATCTAAAGGAACCTTATTAACCGATTTTCAAAATTTATTCGCCATTTTGTAGCTAAACTACCATACGACTCTATTTTTTATTTTTTCTTAAGTTGGTTTTTATCGCGAAATAATTACAATTTAGTAATAAACAAACACCCGACTCTTTTACATTTTTCCATATTCAAAATAAATTCTTCAACTCTTGAATTCCCATCTCGATCCTCCCAAAATCCTCGGAGCTATAGCCAAAAATACGTCTCAGGCGATTTGCATGTGATAACCATTTTCAATCATAAAACCCAAATCTACGCGGACGAAGTCGCGGGAATCATCTAGTTTATAATATTAGTAAGAATTCATCATGAAGACCCATAGCAATGGCATAGCAATATCACGTAGAGGTAATGTTTAAAAACGAGTCGCGTTGAAAAAGCGAAAGTTTAAATGAGAAACGACGTAATTCCCGTACAAGTTGTAAATTGTGTTTCGCGTAATAGGATGGCTTTCAAACTTGCTCCTACTTCAGGTAATTGTCTATTTTTCAGAGTTTTACGTTTTATTATGATCATTACTTTAGTTTGCATGAAAAATCTTAAGCTACTTCAATAGCAAGTTAAATGACAAACGAGTTATAATTAAAAAAATTAAAAAACACGACTGCCCTGCCAAATAACGAACTAAAAAGTTAAAAATCTAAATTAATCTAGTTATATAGAATCTTATTCACATTTTTATTAAATGATATTTTTTTGCGAATCACTGGATATACTATGGATGGACTATAGTGTTATAAATTTTTGGAATCTACTCATAATTTTTTTGATGATGATTATATAGTTAATCTTATTTTCGAATATTTTTTTACAACTTTAGTTTTAATGCGGGACCATGGTCACCCTATCAATTTTTTTTAAATTTTACTTACTTATGTCACCCGGAATAAGCTAGGGATTCTAATGATACCTCATTTATCAAAATCGGTTCAGGCGTATAGAAGTTATGGTGGAATATACAAACTCACATACAGACATACATGCAAACATACATACATGAACCCTGAAAACAATATACTCCTTTTTTCAGGCAGTCGTATAAAAAGCTTTACAGTTAGATAAAAATGGACGTCGTACGGTTAACGCCGATAGCCAGATACTTAAAGATATCTCAGCTAAGTGTTTTATGGGATATCTTAAAACCTTGTTAAACCTAAATTAAGAGTATTCATTTAGAAATTGTGTGCAATAAATTAGCCACAATACTGCCCTGAAAAAAACGATGCGCCTTCGGGTTACATTTCACTCTGCAAGTGTGCGTTGCGCTTTAGTAGTGACATTCTCTTCAAATATTCAGGCTTAACCCTAAAATACTTTTACGCTCCAACACCATACCAAACCACCGTCTGGCTGGGATTCTCTAAATTCCCGGGATCGATGGGTAATGAAATAGCTTAGGGTTTAATCATGCCACCCACCCTAACCCTAAAACCTAACCCTATTCGAAGGATTGAATTAAAATTAGGCCTTCATTATTGATTAAATCAGAAGGTTGACGTTTAATGTTTAATACAAATCACAGTGAACGATTCCAAAATTTTTCTTCGAACGTCTCGTTGGCCAATCAAACAAGCCGACCACGCAAGAGATTATTATATTGCACAAGTCTGAGCCTAACAACAGGAGCTTTCTCTATTCACTCCCTCTCATAGTCAGATCCGACAGGCCCAGAGAGATCAGGCACAAGATGCCAGACGTGCTCGTACGGGTCTAAAACACCACCAATTTCTCAACTTTAGCTGCTATTGAAAAATAAATAAGAATAAATCATCTAGTTATTCCTGAAATAAAAATAAAAGCTGAATATTATGATACAGTTAGTTAGCTCTTGACCGCGATCTCAGCTGAAGGTAATTGATGATGCAGTCTAAGATGGCAGAGCAGGCTAACTTGTTAGGGCTACGGCAGTTATATTAAGCGGGGTTATATTAAGCCCATACCCCTATTCAATTCAACTCCCAATAGTCTACGAAATAGGTATTACTGCTTTTTTTTCGATCGATATATCGATCTACGGCAGGGTCAGGGGAATTTATCATTTCTGAATTTTCCCTGATCTGGCCTGGTGGCTAGTTACCACCCTACCGGCAAAGACGTGCCGCGAAGCGATTTAGCGTTCAGGGTGCGATGTCGAGTAGAAACCGATTAGGGGTATGGATTTAATATAACTGCCATGCCCCTAACAGGTTAGCCAGCTGCCATCTTAGACTGCATCATCACTTACCATCAGGTGAGATCGCAGTCAAGGGCTAACTTGTAGTGGATAAAAGAAAGAGTTACTAGATGAAGACGTTTATGACGCAGATTTTTAATGAGTATGAAAGGCATCATTGTTAAATCAATACCCTGGACGCGTAGGCCTATCCAATTAACCTCGACACAATTAGAACGTACCAAATTAGATTTTCATAATTAAATACCATCGGCACACCATCGGGGAATGAGGGTAGTTCGCTAAGTTATCAATGGCGGATTCAAACTTCGAATAGCTATAAATTTTTGAGAAGCGGTGTTCATAATTCATATACATACTGAGTTTTGCCGGTTCTTCTCAGTAGATTCAGCTTTTCGAACCGGTCGCGGTGGTAGACTCCAAACAAGGCGTACCTATCTTAAGATACCGCTAGGCTTGTATGTCCTACTTAACTGAAATAATCAAATTGATCACTGAGTAATTGTAATGAAAGGGAGGGCGCAATGGTGGACTATAATAACAAATTTAAAGGTATACACTACAGAAGCTCAGCGCAGAAGCTCAGAGCAGAAGAAGCTCATGTAGCGGCAAGGATTCTTTGTATGAAGTTGTATCGAGCTGGGCCCACTTAAGCGACGCGGCACAGACATGCACGTACACACGTACAAACTCATACAAATGACGTGCATCTCTCTAGAACTTTCGTCTGAACGGAACAGTGATGAAACGTCGCTCTCCTCCGACGCGGACATTTTGTCAACCTGTACGGTCTGCATAATAGGTTTTTGACAACGACCTCAATTTACATAGACGGGCCCTGTCAAACAAAGAATGTGGACCTATTTTGCTAATGCCATCTAGTCTGCAAAGCGGGACAGCGCTATGGTGGGGACAAGGACAGGGCTATACAGGTTAGGAGCGTGCTCTAAAGGTTGGACGCCCAATTTTTTTCTATGAAAGCGCCCATCTAGTACCTACATATATATCGATGGTTTTTGAAGTGAAAACTTCTTTAGCCGCGTTGAGCACTTTTTGGTAGAGGGTAAAAGTGTGGATTTACGGCCTCATCCACATGTCGCCGACATGCTCGCGTTGTTACGAAGACAAAAGGTCTTAAAATATATAAATATACTACATCATGTATTACAATTATATATTATGTTTATATATTTTTTTTTATTGAGTATGCGTTTTCACATCTATCGGCAATCCCTATGACTGCCAATTTTTTTTCTCCGTTACTACAGGACCTCTCTGCTTATAGTGAAGTCGGACTTTTCGTCCTCCAGACAAAAATACATAGGTATTACCAGGTTTCTGAACGAGGCCACATACGCTGCCACCTATCTAGGTTTGACAGCTGTCTATGCTCTGACTTTGACCTATGGAGGGTAGAGGTAAGGAGAATCATCTCTTATGGGAGAAAAGTTGAAAAAGTGACCAGTGGTTGCTATAAAAAACAGTTCAAAAAACTCCCACAGTGGCGCTGGAGTAGACAAAAGGTATGTTATGAGTGTAGCAATAATTGTATGTGAAATGAAGTATAAAAATATCATTGTCGACTAAAGTAGATAATGAAAATTTCAACAACTTACGTTGTACAAAATAATGTAGTAGTTAAAGAATTATTATAAGTAGTCGTTAAAGTATGATACGCAAAAAATCATTATATATTGTTTCCTACTAACAATACTACATTATATATTTTGAAAAGCGCGGCATAACTTAGTGCCTTCTTTAAAATTTACCCTGATGATTAAGTGGCGCCCCCAATTTAATGCATTTCGACGGACACATTTCATATACACAGATGATTCTCCTTACCTCTACCCTCCATACTTTGACCCCGGCGTGATAGTAAACCTAAATTTCTAAATAATTATTGTAATCTCGTTTGTATATTATTACTTGGTACCGAGAATAAACACTTAAAGAAAATTCCTCGAGTTTCAAATAAACACAAATTCCTCCGTAATATATGTATAATAAGTAATCTCTCATAAAAGTGTGCAAGCGCTATAAACATTAATAAAAGAAGGCTTTTGACTTTGACTTTGGAGGCCATTCCGAACAACTCGTAGATTCACTTAACCATTCAAAAGCACTTGTTGTAAAGTTATTTGAATATTATCTTTCTATTTCTATTCCTATTAAATACCTAGCTGATTCCCGCGACTTCGTCTGCGTGGATTGAGTTTTTTAGGTTCCCGTGGGAACTCTTTAATTTTCCGGAATAAACAGTAGCCGTGTTATTTCAAGCTATAATCTATCTCTGTGCTTAATTTCATCCAGATCCGTTCAGTTATTCTGGCGTGATTGAGTAACAAACATCCATCCATCCATCCAAACTTTCGCATTTATAATATTAGTATAGATGTTATAGCGCCTCAAATTTTGCCGAACTTACGGGCCAATGTAAAACGCCAATTATAATCGAATTTCCAAAATTCAATAGCTCGCAAGGTTATCTGTGGGTATTTCAGAGTGTCTGAATTAAACTTTTTCAATCATCCGACGACTTGTTCGAGTGCTTCGCGTATGAGCACATTTGCGACTTTTTGTCATACAAATCGAATATCTTTAGGCAAAATAATACCTACCACAGTTAGTACTATGAACTGAATGACTACTTTGTACGTGCGGTCGAGTTGACCTCTAAGTCAATCAAAACTTGACGAAGTTTTGACGACCTTAATGACGCAGTTGTAAGTGCTGTGGTCTTACAAATTAAGGTCCCGGGCTTGATTCCTGCCTATTTGGGCAGTTATAATTTCTCAATTTCCTCTAGTCTTGTGCGTAGCGGCTAAAACGTGTCTACATGCGCTTCAGCGTTCGGGTACGAGTTAAATAAAACTGCCATACCCCTAAAATGATAGCCCACTACCATTATATACTGCATTATCACATACCACCAGGTGTGATCGCAGTCGTGGGCTAACTAACTTATCTATAGCGGAATAAAAAAATACTCATTATAAGTTAAGCTATTTAGTTACTCCAGCTACTGATAAGCAATCACTCACGCTAATTTATCGCGCGACAAGTCTTTGGTGTGCTGTCCTATATGGTAACACGTAATATGACAGTCCCATTGAAATGAGAGCTTTTAAGAGAAATCTTTCCCCTCTTTTCATCTGCGTCATTCTATCGGTTTTATATTAAAAAAGTCAATCGAAGTCTAAATTTTCTATGGCCTTTGTGAGGAGATTATTACCTACGTATTGTTTTCAGGCGTTTTTATTTGACTTCCATTGATGATGAAGTATATCCAAAGGCCACACCGCCAACGCTTAAAGCCATATTGTTTCATTATTGATGACTTTCGTGTTTTGGAATTATAATCTTTATTTTAGGAACGTCAGGGTACGTGACATCAAACTGTAATTTTGAGTAATATTACTTAAGTATTGCTTTAAGCTTTGGCAGTATGGCCCCAGACCTGTAAACACAGCGTAAATGTATTCATACAGTTGGTCGACGTCTTACCTACGAATCGCAGACCCGCTGCCATGACAGACTGTTATAGCACCTAGTGGTACGGTTGTCTCATCTATCTTTGCGAGAGGTAGGAAACCGTATACAAAGTAAAGTCACAAATTCAATACAGCCGATTTTTATTTGGAAACGTATCGTTTGGAGCACTGGCATGCATACATTAATTGTTTTGTTTATTGTTTCTGATTATTT
Organism: Erebia palarica; assembly: GCA_964035005.1. Lineage (NCBI taxonomy): Eukaryota > Metazoa > Arthropoda > Insecta > Lepidoptera > Nymphalidae > Erebia > Erebia palarica. Next base: position 8,013,913 of record OZ035992.1, read on the forward strand.
ATGTTATGTGAACCTACAATAAAGAGTATTTCAAGCTATAAACTAACGCCTTTAAGGTTTATTATACTCCGACCTTAATGTCATCGAATGCTTTTATTAGGATCAATTGAATAAAAATTTAGAATAAGAGTACGTTTCTTTCTGTGGATTCTATGGACAATCGATATTTTTTAGAAAAAAATATCCCTTTATAAGGAAACTTTTTTTTAGAGTAAAACACCATAAGGATCACAAGATTTCTTTCGGTGTAGGTACAGTGTACATTACCTACTACGCAGGTAAGTAAATTTAGACTTTGTAAAATTATAATGAGTTCATGTTTAAGTACCATCCAAGATTCCATAATTAAATACAACTTGACTTCATTACACATTCAACGAGGAAACAAAGGGGAGTTGCCAAAGATCAACACGAGGTGGCGCGCCCGCCGCTAATGTCAGTTGTAACTGTCAAAAGGTCAACAACCCTAGACTAACATCCGAGTAGAATATGCAAATGTTACTTAATATCCACTCCCTGAGCTTATAATTGATCATAGATTAGGAGTAATGGCACAGATGGTGCAAAATGTAAAATATTAATAATGACCTATTTATGATACCACCATGGCCAGTGCGTAATATTTATATTCTCTCTGCGTCGTATTCCTCATTATTTGGGGTCGTGACCCCTTTTCATTTATCAAATAATGGAAGGAATTTTTAGCTACAGGGGTAGTTTGCTGTGTGTAATTAAAAAAAAAAGTGTTTGTGTGCAATTCACATACGGCAGAAGTGAACCTTCGGAAAGTAGCCTACGAGATAATGATATAAATATAACTTTTATTCTGTCTTATTCTCTCGCAGGCTAAATCCTATTAGGAATATGTTTGTGCTGTTTGTCTCTTTTTGGTGTCGCTTTTTCGTTTCGTTTTCCTTTTCATCGAATTTTCAAATTACAACGATTCTAAAGAAGATTCACTTCCAAAATGACAAAAGTAAAAGGGTTTGTTTCTCTACTTGGAGACCCTAAAACATGAACATGTTACTCAAATGAACTCGTATATAAATCATCGAGATATCAAAATAGATAAAAGCGGCAGCCGCAAAAGCGATAATTGAATGCTCGATTTGAGCGATTTAAGCGGTCGACGCAATTTTTAACGCTTAATCCGTATATTGCGGTGGTATTAACAGCGAGTGCAGGATTACTAGAGCTTCGCTTTGAACGCAGTTATCTATACTAGTACTAGCCGATGCCCGCGATTTCGTCCGCTTGGTTTAAGTTTTTTGATTCCCGCGGGAACTCTTAAATATTCCGAGATAAAAAGTAGCCTAGTTCACTCTCCAGGTCCTCAACTATATCCATACCAAATCACGTTGATCCGTTGCCCCGTTGCGACGTGATTGAAGGAAAAACCAACAAAAAAACACACTTTCGCGTTTATAATATTAAAGTATGATTATAAATGCGAAAGTTAGGATGGACGTTTGTTACTCAATCACGCCAGAACGGCTGAACGGATCTGGATGAAATTTGGCACATTAGATAGTAGAGAATAGTAAATAGGCTACTTTTTATTCCGGTAAATTAAAGAGTTCCCGCGCGAAACAAAAAACCTCAACCTACGCGGACGAAGTCGTGAGCATCATCTAGTACTCGCTAAATTCAATACTAGAAACCTATTTTTATACGACTGCCTGAAAAAAGGAGTGTATTGTTTTCAGGGTTCATGTATGTATGTATGTGAGTTTGTATATTCCACCATAACTTCTATACGCCTGAACCGATTTTGATAAATGAGGTATCGTTAGAATTCCTAGCTTATTCCGAGTGACATAGGCTAGTAAAATTTTTAAAAAATTTATGTGGCGACCATGGTCCCACATTAAAGACTAAAGTTGAAAAAAAAATTTCGAAAGTAAGAATAACTATATAATCATCATCTAGAAAATGATGAGTAGATTCCAAAAATATATAACACTAGTTCAATATCCAGTGATTCACAAAAAAATATCATTTAATAAAAATGTGAATAAGATTCCAAAGGCTATATATGCAAATCGCTTCTTAAGTAGGTAAACTCCAAAAATAATATGGCAGGGCAGTCGTATTTTTTAATTCGTTAAATTAAGTTCACTTGTAATAAATTGACTTATTAATACATTACTAGCTCACTATGAGTAGTGAGCCAGTAAGGAAAAAGAGAGAGATGAGCCAGAGAGGAGACTCGTGTTCAGGCACGAGTCTCCTCTCTGAATGAGAAGGCCAAAGTCCACCTCGCTGGCTAAGTGCGGATTGGCAGAATTCACACACACCTTCGAGAGCATTATGAAAAACTCTTCGACGTGCAGGTTTCCTCACGATGTTTTCCGTCGCCGTTTGAAGCAAGTAATGTTTAATTTCTTTATTTATTTATCAATTTTACAATACGTTGTAATACACCATAATAAACAGTAGTGGTTAAACGGCCAAAGTGATATAAAAATCGCTACTGATTTACTAGCGGTTTTGCGCGCTATAAATATGAAATAGGTCCAACGGTTTTTGTTTTGGCCGGATACAAAATGTGTCAAACGAAAACCGCTATTTACGTTTCAGTTGACACGGGCTTACAGAGCTCTATTTAATAGTTAGTTTACGTATTTGTGTTTGTTTAACTACGTAGTTTTTGTCTGATTCGTTCGTTTCATAAATAAGTCTAGGCAGCGGGGCGGTTCGTTGTATGGAGACCCCCGTATTAAATCCTCAGTCGTTGAATCTTGGCAGTGTTATAGTATGGTATGAACCAAAACTTTTACAAAAATATCCATAAAAAAACACGCGGAAGGTAGGTATTTATACCTAGAATTTAATATTTCTTTTTAAAATAATAGTAGGTAGTATATTTACACTGAAAACCGAAATATCAAACGAAATAATCATGCAGAACATCGATATTTAAACCGATTTTATTATTTGTAAACTGCGTTTACGCGATAATGTACCTTCCTGCTTTAAAAATTCGGTATACCATAAAAAACCTCCCTCCCTTTCTGTTTTTTTATTGGATATTTTAAATATACGTATTTCTCATGATACTCTATCATACAGTAGTAAGTACAGTAGTAAGTACAGTAGTAGTAGTAGTAGTAAGTGCAGTACAGTAGTAGTAAGTCTCGTCGCCTGAGTAATTATTGTTGGGGTCGACTAGCTTTATTGCCTAGACTAAATTGAATTATTAGTTTTTTTACGGAAACCGGAAGGGCATTCCATATCCTAGCGATTCGAATTAGGAACGAGGAAGCAAATCGATTCGTACGAGCCCGCGGAATTTCAACTGCGTAAGGGTGCAGACAATCTCGATGCCTTGCAGTTCGATGATAAAAAGGTGACGGAGGCACCAGATCGAATAGTTCTCGAGCACACTCTCCGCAATATAAGTCAGTATCAGTAAGTAACAGTATTAGTAACAGTAACAGTAAGTAGTATCAATATTAATTCTCAACAAAAGAATTTAGAATTCCCAAAATTATAAAGTCCAGATTCTGGGAATATTTTCAATAATCGATAAGCAACGGATTCGGAATGCGAAGACTTACCTACTAAAGGAAGACAACGCTATGGACATAAAAAAGAAAAATTGGAAAATTCTTTGGAAAATATCTGTATCAAGAAAATTTTAGTTCTATAGTGTTTCTGATAAGTAAATAATTTAGACTAAGTAACAAAAAACATGGGTACTAAATTATCAACGTTATTGTGTAAAAAGTTTATCATATTTAATGTTTATCATTCACACTTGGCAGAAAAGTAACTTCAGAAAAGTAGCCTACGAGAGAATGAGATAAATACTTATACCCTTTTGAGCACAATGGAGCAGTAGACTCAGTATCGTACAGCGCCATTTTTTGGTCGTGAACATATAAATAGTATTCTATCTCATTCTCTCGCAGGCTAAATCCTATTATGAATATACTGGTCTCTTTTTAGTGTCGCTTTTTCGTTTCATCGAATTTTCAAATCACACCGATTCTAAAGAAGTTTCATTCCAAAAAGCGGAAAACATCATACGGCCCGTTAATTTAATTAGTGGAATGCATACCGTTTTTCAAATATAAACATTTAATAGCTGCAACGCTTTTAAATCATACAAAACTGGCACGTATAAATGGCCGCTTCAATTCGATTTTAAAATCACTGCAAACAAAGGCCTTTACACTTTAGGCCAAAAAATCAAACACTTCTTAATTGATTTTTCTTTTGCATCAGTAACCTATGATCAGCAGCATAAGAAGATTAGATCGCTAGAGGACACTCAGATGATAACAAAATATAATAAGTTATTTTGTGTTTAAACCACAATTTTCAGAGATATCTCCTTTCAAAGATTTATCGGTAAACGTAACGTGTTATTTTATTTAATTATATCATAAAACATTTTGCTTGCCACATTACTAATACTTCAATAGAAAAAAGCCAACCAATCCAAAATATTTTTAGTATATACTAATAGCAGGACAAAACAAAGTCACAGGACACCATAAAATTACGTTATCGAAACTATCGCTTAATATAATATTATCGAGGATTTATGGAAATCTGCATTAATACTATCTCGTATTGGTAATATTTTATCTTATGTTCCGTTCGCTTCGCAACAGCTGCGGTTATTGGCTGGCAAAACGTCAAAATCACTTCAAACTGGGTCATGTTAGCTCCGAATAAAAGTAACCTAAAATTAGTTTTAGCAATTTTCAGTTGGCCCAGAAATTAGCGATACAAATTAAAATTTATCAGAAATAAAATTTTAATTTGTATCGCTAATTTCTGCGCCAACTGTAAATTGCTAAAAGTAAATTTAGGTTACTTTTATAAAAAAACTTATAAGTTTGTATTGGAATCTTTGACCAAAGTGCGAGGAAATGACCAAAACATTGAACGAATCTGGATGAAATTTGGCAAAGAGATAGATTATAGTTTGGAATAGCATAGAGACTACTTTTTACCCCGGAAAATTAAAGAGTTCCCGCGGGAACTAAAAAACCTTGATCCACGCGGACGAAGTCGCGGCCATTAGCTAGTTATGTGATAAATGAGGAGGAGTCATGAACCTCAGCAATGAGAAAATGAGAGTGAAAATGAGAGAAAGAAAATGAGCAAAGTGAGAGGGATGTAGAGACAGGGGCCCATGAGGCAATGAGAGTAAAAGAACAGAGAGTGTACCTACGTGTGTATGCGCATTGCGCACACACTTGTGCACTATATATCTCCCGCGCAGATGACTAATTTTTCTGGAGGTAGGCCGTCGTGGCCGAAATTCGGACGGAAGGATATTATTATTATTATTATCACCATATCAGTCTGAATTTCGCTACGTTTTAAAGTTAGCTCTCTTTAGGTAAATAATCCACGTTATTAAGTAAGTACTCCACTTTGCCGCAACATGAAAAATTTAATGGGATTTGGTGAAAACCTGTGAAATTGCGAAAGTCATTTCGCAATAGCGAAAGAGGAGAGTACTTTATAATAGTGAGTCATTAAAATTTCAGCTCTTTGATGCAGCAAATGTACTGCACCTATATATATTTTAATACAGTTATTTAATTCATATTCAGAAAACAACAAGCTTATTTATTATGGATAACACAGTAGGCCTGAGGTATGAGTAATTTTAAAACTTATTTTAATATAATATCTGATATATTGATATTGTAAATGCGGAAGGACGTGGGAACCCACTGCATTATTATCCTAAGAAAACTCTTACCATTATATTATATAATATGTCTATGTATTAATGGAAAGGGGTCACGAGTCACGACCCCCAGTAATGAGTTGAGAGAGATTTTAAATGCGAAAATGTGTTTGTCTATCTGATACGGTACATATTTCAACCGAATTTGACTAAATGATTTGATTTCTGGACACCAAACAGTGCCTCGGTATTTTTCAAAAAACGTAACTCCAAGTGGACGAAGTCGCGGGTGTCCTCTAGTTTACCATGATCAATTAACCTATGACATATATTTTTTGTTGTAAATATTGCGTGTACACCAAGACTAGACAATAGTAATCCGTTTGTCCTGGCTGGGCATTTCCATGTCTGGCTGCGGATTATATCAGTTGTATGGCTTCATTCAAATCCCGTGTAACATGTTACTATGCAATACTAGAAGTGTTGGTGAGTAATGCTGTAATTCTATATTATTATTGTGTACTAGTGGGCCCGGCAGACGTTGTCCTGCCCTATCTTCCTCGCAATTTTTCCATATTTTCTCACCGTTTAAACATTCCCTGGAGTACGACAAACATTTCAAAACCAAAATCGGCTAAACCGGCCCAGCCGTTCTCGAGTTTTAGCGAGACAAACGAACAGCAATTGATTTTTATATATTATATAGATTTTTGGTTATACCAAAAGTAATCAGAGGATGGAAATTCCATTTTTATACAGGAAGAATTTTTTGCAGTGCACAAATTTTTGGTGGTTCTGTATTGTTAATAGATAATATTTGCATTAATACAGACGATAAAAATCCCTGTCCCTGAAAAAATATCAGAGTGAATTTTTACGATGCGCGCGCACATTGATACCCGAATTCGTTACCCTGAATTTAGTTAGTCAACCTAAGTCTTGCAGAAAAAGGCCGATAAAATAAAAATTAATACATTACTGTATGTTGGGTGAGAACTGATAACTACGAGTATATTCAAGATATTTATTATTTGCTATCAAAAAGTATAACTTCTTGCGTGCGTCCATAAGTACACACACACTTTTTTTTAAATATATATGTATATATAGCAAGGCGACCCGCCTGCTCATTTAAAAAAAATGTCCTACCTTTTTTTGCCAGAAAATGTACAATAACAAAATTTAATGCAATCGTAATCCGCTCCCCGTGATGTCGCATCGCTTCTCGATGTCCGATTACAATGTCTGTAAGAGTGGCCAAACATGGGCTTAGCAGTTATTGTCAACTACTGCAGTTGCAATATAGTAATCCTTGGATAACTGAACAGGCAACAGTTCGAGAAGTCATGCGTAGCCAGGCTGAGATTTAGCGTAGACCTTGCTCAGACTTCAGGCAGAGGTGGTTAAGAGAATGGTGGGAGGCATTGGCCGTGGCTAGTTACTACCCTACCACCAAAGAAGTACCGCCAAGCGATTAAGCGTTGGTACGATGTCGTGTACAAACTAGGGGTATGAGTTTAATTTCACTGCCATACCCCTTAAAAGTTACCCCGCTACCATCTTAGACTGCATCATTACTTACCATCAGGTGAGATTGCAGTCAAGGGCTAACTTGTTGTGGAATAAATAAAAAAATATGAGAACGCTTTTTTTAATATGAGAGTTACATATCTTTGTCTTGTTGTTACTCTTCCTTGTCATATCATTATTAATACAACCAGTCGACCGCACCGACTCACTACGGTTAACCACGACCTGTCATTCATTGAGAGGAGACCTGCTCTCAAATAATGAGAAGGGTCGAGGCCCAGTCATTCGCGCTGATCGATTGCCATTATGGACTTCACATAAAGTTAGTCATGAACTCATGACTAACTTCACAGAAAGTTCGTCATGAACTCATGATTGACCGCCCGAGATTCGTGTACGGCCGCTCTTACGGTATGATAGTACGCATTAAGGGTATTGTTTGGTACGGTAAGCTCTATGTACCTCTTTATGAGATTTTCAGGTAAACCGTACTTATAGCGAATTCACATTATTCTAATAGCATTCCAATTCCCTCCAGCACTGGATTAATGCTCGAATGATTTATCCTATAGTAAAATAAGTTTACTGAATGAGAATAATACATTTTGTGTATATAAGTAGCGTAGTAAGTGTTAAGTAAATATTGAGGACAATATTAAAGTTTTATCCAGAATCTGAAGTGTGAACTGGAGAATATTTTATTTCATGTGCACTTCATATTATAGGCAATAGGAATCCATAATATTTTCATCTCCATATCGTTTTCTTACGCAAATGGATACAAAATACCACCAACGTGTAGGAACCCAAAAAAATACACTAGGTACTTAGGTAGTAGGGTACTCGGTTTAATATACTGAAAATGTTCAGAGGCCATGCTGCCGCCAAATTGTTTCATTATTGTTGGCTTATTTAAGGAACGCCAAGGTACGTGACATCAAATTGTTATTTTGAATAATATTGCTTAAGTATTGCTTTAAGCGTTGGCAGTATGACCCCAGGAATGAAACAATACAACAGGAATACATTAGAACACAGCTATCTGTCCTTTAATGCCAATATGCAAAACAAAAAACATTTTGAATTATGACTTTTGAATTTGAATTTTAATAATAATACAGTAACAATTCAATAATACGCGGCGTAGTGTAAGCGATCGCTTCCGGCGGTATAGAAAACCGTTTCAAATACGTACGCGCGATAAATCAGACGCCGTGTGTGACTGATGATCGGCCCGGCTTCGAACACCCCGCAATAAGGGCCAGAATACGTGCAGCATGCGAGCGGAAGCGGATAATTAAAGACCCAGCGACACAGACACTGACAAGACTATAACTTCGAGATGGGTGGCAGTCTGCAAGCTGCAACCGCTTACCACAGATCGCGTTCCAAGCCACAAGCGACAGTGCTATGTGAAAGCCTATGAAATTAATAATTCCAAGCGCAATCTTGCTTTCTTATGATTTTCAATTGTGATCTGCGGTTGCAGCGCGTTTGTGTGTTCGTTTGCAGTCTGACGCCCATTTTGGATTTGTACCTTAACGAAACTTACGAATTCTCTCTCGATGGAGTTTCAAAAATCTGTACTACATGCCATAAGGGGAACCTCGGGTTGCAGTTTTCTAGAGTAGCTGATGCCAGAGAATTCTTATTCCCGAAAATCCTATTGGAATTTGTCGGAGTCATTTCTTGGGGGTTAAAATTTACGTTACGTAATTTATGTTACGATTCTAGACCTAGTAGTTTTAATTCTTAGGTACAACTGGAATGACAGTCAGCCAGTCAATGTAAATGTTAATCTATCAAAAATCTAAAAATTCCCAAGGAATTAAAAAAAGTTAAGTCCACGACGATAGAATCACTGGTAAATATTAATATTGCTTCATTAAGCAAGTAAAAAAATAATTCGTTTTCCGCTATCGCTTGTCCAACGTGGGACAGCCTATAACGCATATAATTTTGATATAGCCTTTATTGCAACAGATATAAAGACTAGAATACAATAATTCTGCCACAAATCGCTTATGCTTATTGATGTCAGTTGTCAGACGTTTCATACAATACGGATTGTGGAACATTCTTTATTGACCACTGTGTGGAAACGCCTTAATGTTTTTTTTTTTTTTTAGTATGCCCGTGACTTGGATTTTATTTGGCTTGTTGAAGATCAACTGACTCGTTGGTGTAGTTCGAGTCCCGGGTCGGGCCATAATTAAATATTGGGGTTTGCTCAAGGGAAATTCTCAGTACAGGCCCGGAGTTAAGAAGTTGGTGGTATTTCACCCCCGTGCCTCGGTATATAATAGTCGATAAAGCCCGCCACCCCGCATTGGAGCAGCATGGTAGTTCTAAGCTCTAATTCCCTCTCTCCTATGAGAGTGGAGGCCTATGCCCAGCCCAGTGAGACGTAATAGGCCAGTTTTCGACCACCACCAGGATGAAAATCCTTTTAATTTTCTGGGATACACCGGAGCTCATATTAATGCAAACTACGTGCAAGATAAAACGTTCCGTTGAGGCATGATTAAAGGGCAAACAAACACGCTTTCGATTTTTTTATAATATTAGCACATTATTTTTCTATTTAAAAACCGGCTAAGTTTTTTGTGGATTTTTCTCAGACCAGGGCGAATCCTCAAAGTTCAAATTTAAAGATACCGTAACTGATCATCTCCATCATGTTTTATAAGTTATTGGAAATCAATACAGTGTAACTCATTGGAATAAATAAATATTGATTGATTGATTGATATCCCCCCTCCATTCCTAAGTGGGTCATGAGTTATGATTCATGACCATTTTCCATTATTTGAATTACCACTCTGAAAGTAGATTTTCAGACAGACAACTAAAATAGCAATTTACAATGAACTTCATTCCACGATCTCCTTAGAGAACCCGAAATTTACCTCAATTGTAAAGAAAAACAAAAATCTTATAAAAAAAGGCACTAATGGCCGCGCGCCTGTGACAGCTGTCATATGCAAATGTTCAAGGGCGCTCGAATTAATTCTTAATGTGACGTAAAAAGTATTTTACCTTTTACAATGAAGAGATTTTATAATAAAGTCTGGATAGGTTTATGCTGAGTATTCCCGGTTTATAATGCTTTTTTGGGTTCGGATAAAGTTATTTCAACTCGTCTTTTAAATAATACTGATATACGGGTGTAGGTACATACTTATGTGACGTATCATAAGGGCTTATGTTTGACTGCTTACCAAATAGAGTAAATGTTATATCCGAAAAATGGTAATGGTAAATTTTTACCAAAAGAAACCCTATTTTATGTAGAACGAGATGATGACCGCGAATTCGTCCGCGCGTAGTAAGTTGTTTTAAATTCCACGGGAACTCCTTAAATTTCTAGAGTAAAAAATGACACTCTGGAGGTCCACAAGTATATCCATACAAAAACTCACCGCGATCCGTTGTTGACCTGTCTAACAATCACGCCGCATACTGTCGCATTTATAATATAAGTATGATACAGCAAAATAGGTAACAATAAAGCGATCCGCATCGAAAATTGAACGTTAAGGAATCGCGCTAAGACATGACCGTATGATGTACATACAGAGTGGTCTTCCTCTCTTCCTTTCCAAGGACAGACAAACACACAGTCGCATCTTATCTTACTAATAATATAAATGCGAAAGTTTGGATGGATGTATGGATGTATGGATGTACCTATAGATGTATGTATGTATGGATGTTTGTTACTCAATCACGCCCCAACGGCTGAACAGATCTGGCTGAAATTTGGCACAGAGATAGATTATAGTCTGGAATAGTACATAGGCTACTTTTTATCCCGGGAAAAAAAGGATGTCACGCGGGAACCAAAAAACTTCGATCCACGAAGACGAAGTCGCGGGCGTTAGTTAGTTTATAATACAGCAGAATTTGTAACAATCTAAATTTACGCGGATAAAGTCGCCGACAGTAACTAGTGTTTTTATGTAGGCTTGCGCTTGACGACAGTCATGCTTAATGCAAAGCAATGATGAGGTTTAGGTTGGAACGCGCTTGCCTAGAAGACGCCTATTCATTTTGCTTTGAAGGTACCTAAGTTATACGTGGTAGGAAACACGTGCGCTGGGAGCTTTGTAATTAATATCGATATCAGAAGCAGTATCGATATTTAATCGATGTAATCACTATCAGAATGGAATCCGCATGAGGCTGCAATCATGGAACCGATCCGCAGCGAGAATTGAACGATGAGGAATCGCGCTAAGACATTTATTTCCGACGCCGTTCTTGCGAGATATTCCCCGGGACTGCAGCCGGGATTGTGCACAGCTCTGGACGCATCGGTCTGTTACGCGTTCGACCATTTTAATCGAAATTTCCGATATTTCCAGGTTAAAGAAATTATTTTCTCCAAGAATTGTTGCAAAATTCAATTACAGAGAAAACAATATTATTAAAAAATAAATATTTCGGCAATCAGATACAATTATTATACGTTATATTTCTAAATCTACCCTTACAAAATATTCACTATAACTTCGGTTGAAGAATGCGAGGTCATTGCCACAGTGTAGTCTTTAACAGTATTTTTCTAAAACACTTGGCTACTGCTTTTAAAAACACCACACCAAACGGATTGCTTAAACATTATTATTTAACATCCATATTATACCCATTACTCAATTTATTAATTACATGTAGGACATATAGGTGGCTCTGTCTCATATGTTTACGTCATGTTTTTACTCTACCACCGGTTCACAAAGAAGATTCTACTGAGAAAAGCCGAAAAGAAACTCAGCAGTTGCTCTTTTTAAAAAGCTAATCATTACGTAGATATAAAAAAATAAATGTAAAAACAAATTATGATGGAAACTTTACCATAAAAAGACTGATCAATAATCTATGTATTGCTAATAGCTAATGATACTCGTACTCTATTGATTGAGGGTCCAGGTTCTCATTGAACCCCTCAATATGAACAATATGATTTTATTACAATTAAAAGGGGATTTTATGACTTTTAGCTTAGTATTTTAGCCCTCGGTATAGTGAATGTGTAGTGAACCTCGGGATCGACGCAATTTGTGTCGTAATTGACGGCTCTAGTCAACTCGGGCTTTGTGCGGAATACACTTGGATTTATCCCCGGATTGGATCCCCGGACAACGGGCGAGCGGCACTGCCGCGTCACTATTTTCAAAAGAGTTGGTTTATCACTTTTCAACTAGAATTTAGTCTTAACAAAAGGTTTCTCCATACATAGGCTATTTAGTGTATTGCTTCATCGTGATGCAATTTTAGCAAGTTTCCCATAGTTAAGTTACCTCTTAAATAATCATGTAGGAAAATCACGGGAAACTCACGGGTTCAAAGGGAATTAAAATCTCGCGGTTAATGTTTGCTATATAATATTACAAATGACTTTTGGGCAAAATAATATTTTCAAAGAAATAAACGTAAACTTATGACCTAAACGTACATGGTTGGTTGATAAACCATGAAATCGGAGCTTTCATTTTAGTTTAGTTCAGAGATAACGTACAGCGCCACAACCTTATATGACCCGGTGACAGCGTCGTTGTTACAGTCCGTCAAACTTATCTGGCCCGGTGGACAAATTTGCTTGTTTAGTTTTTGTTTTAATTTTATTTTACATATTGATATAGACCTACTTGCGTATGGTAATGGAAAGGATTTTTCAGATGCAAACTAACAATATGTCATACACAAACTCAGTCATTTAGGAAGCAACAAGAATATGTTAGATATATTATCTTAATTGCAATGTTACAATTTACCAACAACTATATCCATAACAACTCGCAACCAAGGTAAAGATAGGTCTTGTTTCTTGACACTTGTTACTCAAGGCAATGCAGAGCACCGAATGGTTAAAGACTGAAGTTGCTATAATGTAATATTCTAAAGCAGTATGGTGACGTCACGCCATTAAACATAGCTGCCACATGAGCGGGAACTTCTCTGATTGGCGGAAACCTCGCGTAACGACTGCTTTGCGGCCTCACAGGTCCAGTGCCATCTGTAGTCATCGAGCGGCGCTAACAATATCTACTAGATACCTACGCTTACACCGGGTCAGATATGTTTGCGGGACTATACGTTTAGTGTGCTTAAGAAATATATTAATAATAAAAACATACAAACAAACGCACAACCTCTTAGAGCAAACCATAGAGATAATGTGGGGCAAACACATATCCCTTCTCCGTTTCGTCGTGGGTTAAAATAAAATAAAACAAAAACTAACAGTCAATAAAATTAGTTCCAATTTTGGCCACAATTTTGGTGGGACTGTACATCAGAATAGTCACAATGTATATCCATATCCATAGCGAATGCCCGCGACTTCGTCTGCGTGGTTTGAGGTTTTTTGGTTCCCGCGGGAACTCTTTAATTTTCCGGGATAAAAAGTAGCCTATGTGCATGGCAGAGAGATAGATTATAGTATTCCAAACTATAATCTATCTCTCTGCCAAATTTCGGCCAGATCCGTTCAGCCGTTGGGGCGTGATTGAGTAACAAACATCCATACATCCATACATCCACACATCCATACATCCATCCAAACTTTCGCATTAGATATATTAGAATATATTAGAAAGTTAAGATAAGATATTAAGAAAATCTCTTCTGAAGTTGCTGTAGAAATTCGATACGGTTATTTTTTGTCGCGAACAAAATAACAAACGTACCTACCAACTCGCAATAATTCTGTTTCGTTAGCCAACTTGGCGACACGTTCAAATGGAAAAATTGTATCAGCGAAAATAGAATTTTCTTTAAAATGTTTTTTCAAGAAATATTGCCGGCCTTTCGCCCCGGGCCGTGAAAATTCTGTTTTTCTTGTCAATTTCATCGGCGACAATCAAGTCGGCGCAATCGAATTGTGTTTGGACATCGTGTTTAGAATCTCTAGTACGGTGAACTAAATCATTATATTTTTCATGTTATTTTTCTTCTAGGCTCTAGCGTCTCTCTTTGCGTCGTAGTCCTCATTACTGAGGGTCGTGACCCTTTTTCATTAATCAAATAATGGTACTTAGGAGTTTTCTTGACTTTAACTCTAAGTCTAGAGTCTAGCCTTATCTAACCCGCAATTATAGGTTTTGGTCAAAGGGTTAGACTTAGATATTTTTTGACCGCAGTTGAATACACGAGAATATTGTTTTGATTGTTTTATTGAGTGATATATATGTCACCGTAAGATTGTAAAAACCGTTAGATTATAATCTAACTCGCGAAATTCTAAACTGTCGAAAGATTGTAAACTGTTCAATGTTCTGAGTTTAAAATTTTGAAATATTCATTTTATTTACGTTTTCTTGTCTCTTTCTTGTAGATTATGGTTCGACATAAATAATCAAGTAGTGCCCTAAACCTAACCTGCGGCCGGGCACTTAGGTTTTATCGGGTTTAAATACCTATCAGAGTAATCTAACGGAAAATAATGCGTTAAATTGTAATCTTTCGACAGTTTAGAATTTCGCGAGTTAGATTATAATCTAACGGGTTTTACAATCTTACGGTGACATATACATTTCAATTTGATTCAGAATAAGTTTAAAAACTTTGTACATTTTTTTTATTTGGGTTTAAATTACTAATTATTTCTAACGCCCAAAACCTAGGGGAAAAATCTATGACGTTGGAGTTAGGAGTATCAAGGTACTTGAATGACAGCTATCGTAGGAGCGTTAGTGGACGGAAAACCTCCAGAGAGTAGCTGGGAGTAGCCGATGGAAGCAAGCAGCAGAAGACCTTGTCCTATGAAGACTCATACAGGGAACCTATATGTATGACTAGAATAATGGGGACGATAACAACTCAATCTAATCAGCAACTCTTTATCAAACTTTAAAACGCACTTCTAGTATGGAAGTTGTATGAAATTCACAGCTGTCACACCCTCAAATTTTTACGCACTTTTTTCTTTAATCTATATTTTAAAATGGTTATCAAATTTAAAACTAACCGAAGATGTAAATTTTAGGTCTTTTGGAAGACCCTCTATTTAATAATCAGTTAGAATTTTTTTTTTTTTATATAGGCATCATCTCTATTGATTAGTATTCATTAGTAGATATAGTTACGAAGCCGTAGCCGTTTTCTCGCGATATTTTCCTTCACCGTTATACGGTCATACAAGTGATTTATGATACTTCATACTAATATTTTAAATGCAAAAGTGTTTGTTTGTTGGTTTGTCCTTCAATCACGCCGCAACGGAAGATCGGATCGACATGATTGACATGGGTATAGTTGAAGAACTGGAGAGTGACATAGGCTTCTTTTCATCCTGGAAAATTACGTAGTTCTCGCGGGAACCAAAAATCTCAATTCAGGCGAACGAAGTCGCGGAAATCATTTAGTGATTACGTACTAAAAACGCACTTGAGTAACTTATAAAGCTGAAACAAAATAAGTAAAGATGTAATATAATAAAGAGTAATATTGCATTGAAGGGGCCATGACAAGTGAAAAGGGATACATCTCCAAAGTTCGACCCGCGTCAAGAGCTCCGGAGCGTAGGGTAAATAAAATATTGCCAGGCTATTCTTTTATATTTTTGTATTATCATGTACTAAATCCATATTCCTACTAGTTCGACGCATGCCTCCGACGCTTCAAACAAGCGAACTGATTTACGAAAGCGCACTACGACCGGACAGGAAAAAACGTTCTAGTTCTGACGTATGATGTCGTAGTGTCTGTCTGACGACCTCCGTGGCGCAGTGCTGAGCGCTGTTGTCTAAACGCGCGGAGGTTTCGGGTTCAATCCCTTGGGAATTTATTATTTCTAATTTTCCCTGGTCTGGCCTGGTGGGAGCTTCGGCCGTGGCTAGTTACTACCTACCGGCAAAGGCGTGCGGGGTATGGGTTAGATATAACTGCCATGCTCCTAACAGGTTAGCCCACTACCATCTTAGGCTGCATCATCACTTACCATCAGGCGAGATCACAGTCAATTGCTAACTTGTATTGGATGCAAAAAAAAATATGTCCATAAAGCGCGTATGCTTCATAAGCCGTGGAATTTTTGTCCGCCAGTGTAGTGAGATTTCGACTTAACTTGAGCAGGTTAAACTTGCTCTAAAGAGATCTGAAGAACAGTGATGTTTTAGTGGTTTACTTTAACGATCGTCCTTCTAATCTAACTCAAAATGTTTATGAATATAAAATATAAGGTTATCGTACAATTGAAGTTAAGAAATTAAATATCGCTGGCTTTGGCGGAGGTAAAAATCGCGAGGAAACCTGCATGCCTGAGCGTTCTTCATAATGTTCTCAAAAATCCTTCTCAATCTGAGAGGAGACACGAACTCAGTAGTGGTCCTTGATTGCGATCTCATCTGATGGTAAGTGATGATGCAGTCTGACGGCCGGAATCCTTAATCGCTTGGCAGCACGTCTTGCCAGTAGGGTGCAGTAACTAGCCACAGCGATGAGCTAAAATCATGATGATGATGATGAATGTAATCTAAAGACTAAGCAAGAGAGGCTATTCTTGACAAAATATACAATTAATTAATATTAATGGTCTACCTCTAGTCTATGGTTTACAACCTACTAAAAGTTAACAACTCAATAATTAGTCGATGAGAAATTGTTACCAATTTAATTAATTATTCCTATAAAGCTATATAGTATAATAATCCGTATACTGACATTATAATCAGTGTTTCAGACGTATTAAAATGGAAGCACACCTATAACACGTTACACGCCACTCATAACGATTCTACGTGCTAGGCCTGGAGAGTAAGTATTATTTCAAAATGTAAGTTTTATGTCACGTTCCTTGAAGTTCCTAAAATAAGGATTATAATTGTAAAACACGAACGTCAAAAATATTGAAACAATACGGATTTAGGCGATCGCATTATGTCCCCTGGTTTATAGTTTAACATAAATATGGATTCAAGGTCACTGAAAACAGCTTTTAAATTCACTAAGATGGAAGGTTAGGGTTGTCCACAATCGCGCCTAAGAGAAGAAACGGATCTACATGTTTTTTAGAGATATACTTAGTTGAAGACCTGGCGAGTGACAAAGGTTCATTTTTATCCCAGAATATTAATAAGTTCGCACGCGATTTGGAAAAAAATTCCACACTGGTGTAGTCGTTTTCAGCAAGCGAATAAATGAACATACGAGGATTAGGAAAGCTCCTTGTTAATTGATTTCTTTTGAAACTCAGTCAGTCAGGGCGTGTTAAGAGTATGCTACTACCTTAACTAACCGTGACCAGTTAATCCGCCGTCAAAGCTACCGTCCTTAATCTTATAAGTGCTGAATAATAAATTAACATATTCGGCCTCTTTATGATTAAGATGTTATTAGTCTGTCGTTGGGAATGGGAGAACTGGTGATAACGTGACGAATCTGGGAAGTGATGGAGATAAAAATGTAATGGCCTTAAAACATTCATACCACAATATCCATACTAATAAAAACAAAAGTGTTTCTGTCTGTCTTGTCCATTTGTCTGTCTGCTACGCTTTCACGTCCCAGCTGTTCAACAGATCTTAATGGCATTTGGTACAGGGATAGTTTGTATTCCGGGGAAGGCTACTTTTTATCCCGAAAAATTAAGGAGTTCCTGCGGGAATTGAAAAAACTTAATCCACGCAGACGAAGTCGCAGGCATCATCTATACTAATATTACAAAGAGGTAAAGTTTGTGAATTGTGAGTTTGTGACGTTGTAAGTAGGGGGTAATCTATGGATCTATTGAACCGATTTTGAAAACTCTGGTATCAATAGAATGCCTCGTTATTCTTGAATATCATAAGCTATATACCTACTATCTCGAAAATTAAGGGAGTTCCCGTGGGAATTTAAAAAACTTAATTCACGCTAAGGAAGTCGCGGGAAGTCTGCTGTCTAGTAATAAAATAAAAAGGCGCACGTGTAAGTGCGCAAGCCGATACGTGCATATGCGCTTAAAAAAATACAATAATAGTCGCCTTAATAGGGTAAGTACTAGATACTTTTTCCCTTTTTTTTATTCCAGAAAATCAAAGATTTCCCACGGGATATTACAAACCTTGCGGCCATCATGCTGTGTTGATACACTTTACAATAAAGAAAATAAACATAACATAAAATAAAATTTGATATCAAAATTCAACTCGCTGGGAAATTTCCGCGAAAATTCAGGATCGCGTTGCGAGTCATTTGCGCGAAATAAATATAAGCGAAAATAACAATATTATTACACAGACTAGTGTAATAAGCTAGATGAAAAAAAATCACAGATTTCGCAGTCCCCGCAAGAATCGGAGCATTGAAAATGAATACAAAAATTTACGAAAAAAAAATTTTATTTTGAACTAGCTATTGCCGCGACTTCTTCCGGATGGATTGAGGTTTTTCATTTTCCGGGATGCGTATTCACATTTGCGTTTTCAATAGAAGGAAGTACTTCCTCGAAAGGGAAGTTTTCGACACTCGCAAGGGAATCACAACCTAAAGGGTACTTCCCGTGAACTCAGAATCTTGAAAATTTGGTACGAAGCAACGTCTTATAGCACTGATAAAGGAAAAATTGCGAAAAGCATAAATTTTTAGTTACATCATATAATAAAAATATTTTTAATAATTTTAAACTTACTACAGGTTTGTACGGAACCCTCGGTGTGCGAGTCCGACTCGCACTTGGTCTTTTTTTTTTAATAATATTAATTTTTTACTCCCAAACTACTCACGAGTATTAATAGTATATTTTGGCGCTCGGACAATACATTTGGCGAATGTAAAATTTATTGAGATGGATTTTTGAATACATTCAAATATATCTCAAAAAATGCCATCAAATCCGGTCCTCTGCCTTCTACAGCCAGCCACTTCCCGTCACCCTCTTTTTATTATCGTCAGTCCATCGAATTCGATGCCGCTCAACTCTACCTCCATTAGTAGGTACGTTTAGAGCGAAAACACACAAACACACAGGGACCAGAAATAACGAAACGTCCACGAGAAACGTCTGCTTCAAAGGGCAACGACTTACTGTCGTGTCACTCCATAATATAAAAATTACTGACGCGAACTTTTTGTCCGCCAGACATCATTTTTGCCCATTGTGTGCTTTTCCTCTTAAAGGCATCGTTAAGAGGAAAATCACACACGTGGTACGCGGTGTTCTTGAATTTTCGGGCTCCAGTCCAGTGGCCATTACACCTATGACAAGCATAGTCTGCCAATTATCTGTCTTTTATCTATCTTTTACCAGGAAACGTGACGGATCACCCATGAGGTGGACAGACCAAGTGAGGGCTGCGGTGGATGTCCTTTTACACGAATTCCTTCCTTCCTTTTATAAGGCTACCATCAGAGAATAGAAGAGACGGATAGGATAGCGTGCTAAATCACCAGAGTGACGACCAGGACCACTCTGACAAAAGCGGAGAAGAAGAATCTATCTATCGCCTTCCTTTACTCTCCGTTGTATTATTTCGCAAGAATTTCCCCCGCGCTAAAACTTTCACTGGTGCAGTAAAACGCCGGGAATGGCGAATGTAAAAACAGTAAAAATAATAAATCCGAGTCGTGCTGGAGCGGCGCACAGAAAAACTGCTAACTCGTAGCAACCAACGAGCGATTTGTAGGGTTGCCACTTATGATAAAAATTACCACGGTTCAAGAAGCTTAATCCATACTGCTTAATCACACTTCCATAGTCATATTATAAATGCGAAAGTGTGTCTGCCTGTCTGTCTGTCGGTCTGTCTGTCGGTCTGTCTGCTACGCTTTCACGGTCCACCTGTTCAACCGATTTAGATGAAATTCGGTACAGGGATAGGTTGTATCTCGGGGAAGGACATACGCTACTTTTATACCGGAAAAATAAAGAGTTCCCGCGGGAATCAAAAAACCTAAAGCCACGCGACGACGCGACGCGTACGGAGTAGCGGGCATCATCTAGTATTTTATAAAGGCCAAAATCTGTATGTGTGTGTATGTTTGTTACTCTTTCACGCCAAACCTAGGGGACAGATTTGGCTGAAATTAGGAATCAGATAGATTATACCCTGGATTAAAACATAGGCTACTATTTATATCCCATAAAAACCATGGTTCCCGTGGATATCATATAACTTTAATCCACGCGGACGAAATCGCGGGCATCATCTAGTATCATACTAAAATTATAAAAGCGAAAGTGTGTTTGTTTGTCGGTTTGTCCTTTAATCACACCTCAATAGAGCAATGGGACGACGTGATTTTTTGCATGGGCATAGTTGAAAAACTAGTGAGTGACATATACTACTTTTTGTCCCGGAAAATGAACGAGTTTCCGTGGGAATTCACAAAAATATTTCGCGCGGCTATTATATCTGCTAGTGAAGAATAAATATAAGTAATAATTCTATGACTTTTCTTGTATTATTACTCATAATACAATCATATTTTCTTGCGTTGACAACCCTATATTTTAATATGAAAGAGATACAGGCAAACTCGTCGCCGATCCGCTTCTCGACCGGCTCTGGGCGGACAGACAAACGGATTGTCCTGACTTTTTATACACGATTAAGTTGTATAAAAATAAAATTTACGAAATTTGAAAAAAAAATGTTGCGCTCGTCTGGATACTTTTAGTTTAATCTGTGTTGTTTTACTCTTTGTTACATCAAGACACGCGGAAGCGTGTCCAGCCAAAGTTCAAAAAAACTGGCGAGCAGCACCGTGTGTAATATTACACGAACCATTTGGAGCCACTTTTAACCCCCTCATAACTCAAAAACTATTTCACATAAACATGTCAAATTTGGCGCATATATTGAGACCCGTGAGATACATATGTGCTCCAAATTTCATAAGCACACCTCAAATGGTTATTTAGATATAAACGTACAAAAATCGTCATTTTTATGATCTACCAAGGTATAGATCAAAACTCTGACACGAGGCATACTACCATTGCTTAAAGCCGTATTATTTTAATATTGTTGACGTTTATGTTGTAGTGTTATAATCATTATTTTAAGGACGTCAAAGTACGTGACATTCAACCGTTATTTTGAAACAATACTGCTTTAAGCGGTGGTAGTAACTCCTTAACTATTGAAAATGACACATAATTATTATTTTAATGTAAATAATAATGAATAATAACATAGTTTCATTAAAACCTTACCTTCGTATTCATACATTTTGTGCAACGAAACGTCATTGACAGAAAAGAAGAAGAAACGTATTTGAAGTCGTCAGTTCAAGCTGTCAATCATTGTAATTTGTATTCATTGTTTATAGTGGTTTTAGTGATATCGACTGTTTACCGTGCTTGTTTTCAATGTTTCACAAAAAACTTTTGATTTTGAACTTTTGCAATCAAAATTGATGAGATGTAGAAATGTGCTTTATAGGTAGTCTGACCATAGATGTAATCTGTCAATGTCAGTGTAACTCTAGGTACACTATATATTTTTCTTGAGAATTCTCGTCTTTAATTATCTTGTACAATGAGTCGTACAATAGAATTACTGGTGGGTGACACACTGACCTTACACCGAATAATAAGTACCTACCTTACACCGAATAATAAGTAAAACGTAAACTAAACTAATAGAAAAGTCCTATTACAGTGTAAAGGATTATTTGAATGATAGCAAGGCATGGGTATGAATTGTTACAGCGGCTGATTATGTAATGTTATATTATAAGTACATACTTATATATAATTTCAAATATTTGTGAGATGGTGATAATAAAAAAAAAGCGGGGTTTATTGCGGGCTCTTCTCAGACCAGGGCACGTTTGGAACCCCCGTAGCTTTAGTTTTAAGATATCGTAGTTAATTATCACCATCACGTCTTATGCTCTGTAAGCATGACGTTCAGAAGGTGTACTTTGTAGGTACATATTTTGAATAAATATGTTTTGAGTTTGAGATTGAGTTCAATAATTTCTGTACAAAAAGTAATGATATCCCATCAAAAACATAAATGTAAAATGAGAGCCAAGTTCAAAATTGTGATATATATGCCTTGGTTGTTGACTTCAGCGACAAAAGAAGTGAGATCTAAATGGGTGCCAACTTCAATGGTCAGTCCTGAAATTTATTTATAACAACATATAATATTTTATAACAACTTAAAATATCATTTCTTCTTATAACTTAGTATAAAATGTTGAAGACTAAGGCTTTGGCTTGGCTAGTTTTCATATACGAATTATAGCGTTCACAAGTTGTAAAGCTGTAAGTTCTTATATTATTCTTCCGAACATTTGGCTTCTTTTGTCGCTGAAGTCAACAACCAAGGCATATATATCACAATGTTGAATTTGGCTCTCATTTCACATTTATGTTTTTGATGGGATATATAAATTGCAGGACTGACCATTGAACTTGGCACCCATTTAGATCTCACTTCTTTTGTCGCTGAAGTCAACAACCAAGGCATATATATCACAATTTTGAACTTGGCTCTCATTTTACATTTATGTTTTTGATTCGATTAACCTTACAATATCTAGATACGAGTTGACTATGCATTTCAACTATTAGAAGCGTCTATGTAAAACTTTTACCTTATTTACTATTGGCCATCTCAATCCATCGCTGGCACACTATGGAGCACGGGCCCCCTCTCAGAATTATGAATGGTTTAGTTTAGACCGTAGTCCAACACGCTGACCAAGTGCGAGTTGCCAAAATTAACACACCTTTGAGAATATTACCGAGACCATAGGTATAGGTTTGTAGAATTCCTCACGATGTTTTCTTTCGCCGTCAAAGCTTAGTTATCTTTGGGCACTCAATTAAAATTTTCTAATTAAACTAGTTTTTGTCCGTGGCTTCGCTCAAGTTAGGTATTTTCATTTCATATTTGATTTATATTCATACAAATCTCAAATTTTACCCCCTTATGGGCTTAATTTTCAAAAATCCTTTCTTAGCGGATGCTTAGGTCATAATAGCTACAGATAGTAGGTATGCCAAATTTCAGCGTTTTAAATAAATATATACTTATCACTTTCTTTACATGGTTACTTTAACGAAGAAAGAAAACATCGTAAGAAAACCTGCATGACTGAGAGATCTTCATATTGTTCAAAGGTGCCCCAATTGGCACTTGGCCAACGTGGTGGACTATGACCAAAACCAGTCCAGTCCGAGAGGTCCGACTCTTGCTCAGTAGTGAGCCAGCAATGTGTTAAAATAGTGATGATGATGAATTAAGGTATTTAAACTAAAAACACTTTGAAAGGCGTTGTTAAATCAAAGTCACAACTATCCAAACTACAACAAGTGCAGCGCTCCCCAAACTTTGCGTCAACTGTAAAGTTTCCACATAAAACTGCTCGGAGTATAAGCGTCGACATATTTAAGTGTGGCACTTAAAATCAAAACTTACGTAATACCTGTTATTTGTTAAGTAGTTCTTGGGAAGTATTACTAAGTAGCTGTTATTGCTTTTTATCGAGTTTATTTTAACAGATCCAATGTTATAACTTGTACGGACTCGAGGCTCGAAGACTTACACACCAACAATTGAAGTTTGAGCAATTATAATGCGTCCGTACTGAGAATAAGAATCAATTTAGAATATTTTGAATGTCTCGTTGGTCTAGTGGTTAGCATGTTCGACGAGTGCCCGGATTAGAGTCCCGGGTTGGGCCATAATTAAGTGTCATTCTCAGTACTAGCCCGGAGTCAGGAAGTTGGTGGTGTTTCACCCCCGTGCCTTGGAGAGCACGTTAAGCCGTCGGTCCCGGTTATTATCACTAACATGATAATATTTCTTTCGGAATCGATGGTAGAGTCTAAACTTATCATTACACTTTGTCCTACGTAAAATATATAAATCATTGATCATTTATTATTTGCAATCATGTATATTGGGGCTAATTCTGTTAAGCACAAACTCTTCTCTCTAAACCTAGTGCCACCCCTTTCCGTACGGAGTATTATGAAAGGGATAGCAATATAAATAGAGCTCTCATTTTAGTTTGGTTTAGAAATTGTGCTAAACACAATTGACCCCAATACCTTAATATTATTTGATAAGTTTCTGAAAGAGTTTCCGTTCGACGGGTTTATTTACAACTATAAAACAACAAATAAATAAACCCGATGCCATTTTATATAGAGTAGTGTGATTTGGCTCTAAAACTAAATACGCAGTCAGCGTTTCGAGTTCTGTTTACCCACAGTTTTGCTTGAGTTTTCGAACGCTTGCGGTTCCTTTAAAATGTGATTGCCTAATTTTTGCGTTGTGTTGCCGGTTTATATTGGGTTTTAATCTAATTATATAAAAGAAAAAGGTGATTTGCTGACTGACTGACTGATCTATCAACGCACAGCTCAAACCACTGAACGATTATTGGGCTGATTTTTAGAATTCAGATGGCTAATAAGACGTAAACATCCGCTAAGAAAGGATTTTTGAAAATTCAACCCCTAAGGGGTTAAAATGGGAGTTTAAAAAGCTAGTCGTGAATAAATAGGAAGGATCTTTGCTAGACTTTGCACAGACGAAAAAAACTAGCTTCGTTGACTAAAATTGACGTTTCATGCATAGGTAAGTTGATATTGAGTTTGATAGGGTTTAATGGTTACAGGATTTTGGTAAAGCCATATATGTTCTATTTACGAGCCAGAGATAATTAATGGAAAGTGATAAAAAGATCAATAAAAAAATTTTGATATTTGGAGCATTTTTAGATTTTTTTCCTACTGAGAAAATTGTTTGTATTTATACAATTTTGTAGTTATTTGATCTGCTGTAGCTATACCTTCATATTTTTTTTTAATTTCTGTTTATGTTTCATAACATCATGCATTTGATTATCAAGAGATGTCTTTAGTAGACCAATCAGGTTGTAATTGTTAGATGACACGATAATTTTATCTCGTATTTTTATTAATTATTCTATTTGGTCGAAACATCAGTTGCGGTCCACTCCGCTGGTGTCCGCTTCACTCAAAACTTTTAACGACTTCCCTGGCGCAAAGTTGTCTTAACGTGGGAGGTCACAGGTTCAATCCCCGGCAGAGTCAATTTAGGAATTTATAATTTCTGAATTTTCTCTGGTCTGTCCTGGTGGGAGGCTTCGGTTGTGGCTAGACACCACCCTACCGACAAAGACGTACGGCCATGCGATTAAGCGTTCCGGTACGATACCGTGTGGGAGCCGATTAGGGTTTTTATATAACTGCCATACCCCTATCGGGTTAGCTCGCTACCATTTTAGACTGCATCAGAACTTCATCATAACCATCAGGGAGATCGCAGTCAAGGGCTATCTTGAAGTTGATAAAAAAAACGGACCTTCACAGTAGGTAACAAAAAAAATAAAAAAATGGCTGTTCAGAGCGTTAACGCAGCCAGCGTTCTGGGCACATTGCCTCATTGCAGCGGGTTTAGAAGTTTTTTTTAAATGTTTAATTTAGTTTTAATTTAGATTTGAATGTATTTCATAGTTTTAATCTTCTTATTATATATAAAATTCTCGTGTCACAATGTTAGTTACCATACTCCTACGAAATGGCTCGACTGATTCTTATGAAATTTTATATGCATATTCAGTAGGTCTGAGAATCGGCTACTATCTATTTTCCATACTCCTAAAACACCTCAATCCACGTGGACGGAGTCGCGGGCATCGACTAGTTTTACTTTTAAAAATTATATTTCAGGCAAAAAAAAAATTAATTTTAAGGAACAATTTGACTTTTAAATTTGGAAGCTTGGAAGTAAAGGCAAACAGAACTGGAAGTAAACAGGGTCCTAACCGCCGAACACTACTAGTTTCAGAGTCACGTCATACTTTGCGGTAGCTATTCGGTACCTAGTGTTAGTTGACTTGATGAACCCAGCTGTTTACTTTCTGACTGGTCTTTTAGTCTTATTTGACCTGCTTTATGTACATCCGTAACGAATTACTTTAACTATTTGGTTATGGTTAATGATATCCCGTTAAAAAACAGAGTTTTACCTAGAGCACAGAATACCTATGTGTAGTAGGAAAAAACTTACCAAATTTTATTCTACTTTAAAACAAATAAGTTACAATTTCAAATTTTGAAACCGTTTTAGAGACTTGCAAAGCTAAAAACGCAATAGCTTAACTTTTTGATAACCTATACTAGATGGGTCCGACAGGCGTTGTCCACCCCAGAACCCGATTATACTAATACCTACTCCCTCCCGGGTCCAATTATGAATTTAAATCCACTCAAACACAAAAAAGAAATCAATATCGGCAGAGATTTCTGCGAGAACAACGCAATTGATTTTTATTTAAACAGTAAACGATTAAAATAGAGTGCATTTATAACCTAAGTAGATAAGGATCCAGTATGATCCGTTTCAAAAACAAACGAATATAAGCAGAAAAGTAGGGCAATATTCATAATTACGAGGTATACCTAACAAACGCAGAATTCAATCAGCTTGTCATGTTGTTTCCAATACATTTCATTTCGCCGAACTGCAATTGACTCGGTTAATAAATCCATTTATTGATGAAAGGGCGTGCGTCACACCGAACATGACCATAATATTATTAATGATAATCAGAGTTTTTTCACTTACTCGATCGCGTTAAAGTTAACTACTTACCATTTGTAAAAGAATTGAGCACCAGCTGTCAGCTGTCATCAAGCGCTTGACAAGTCCATACAAATCGTAGTTACCGTTGAAGCGATCGAATGGAAAGAAAATCACAATGCACACATAATATGAAGGCATATATTTTGTTCGCGTAGATTTATGGAACTCATCGATTTTCCGGGACAAAAAGTACAGGATGCGACGTACCTACGTAAATGCGACCCTGCACAAAGTACTATTCCCTATTCTGTGTCTGTACGTTGCAACCCTTTTTTAAGTTTAAGTCATCCCTCGGCAATCGGGGTTATACGTATCTTTGTACCAAATTACGTCTAAATCCGAAAAGATGAGCCGTGAAAGCGTAGCAAAGAGACAGACACATTCTCGCATTTAATAAATATGAGTATGGTATTAAAGTATAAAGCCGTCGCTACCGTGGAAATTTCAAAAAAATCTGCTTTATTCTTCGCCTACATGATAAAGCTTTTTAGGTCCAAAGATTTAGGCTGTTGATGAGTCAGTCAGTGAGTGAATGAATGACTGAGTCATAACTTTCCTTTTTCTTGTATGAAATCAATTTAAGAATTCCCATGCAGAATATGTCGCAGGCGTCCTCTAGTGTAAAATAAATTAAATTAAGTATAAATACTTAAATTAAATTAATGCTGATCATTCCAATTATTAAAAAAAAATATTATCACAATTATTGGTGCTACACGAGCGTGTAATAGACGGCCTTACAGCATTTTAGTACCGGCATTAGTTCTATTCGTCCAATTTTCATTTCGGTACCGGAATTTTGATGCGATTTGATGGATGTTATTAATAATACTACGCGGTAGTTCCCTACACCTTGATGTAATGAAATACCATTGTTTTATTCCAATTAATTTTCAACGTTACTTTGTATGCTTCCCGCGGGTAACTTTAGTATAAATTAGTTTGGTATTGTTTAGTTTTTCGGTATTTCTACAATGATATTTAATTACATGCTTTTTGTTCAGTGCTTTTTAATTGTGATAATGAAGTTAAAATACAGTTCAGTTGCATGTTGTTTTTTTAATTGGGTAAAAATTAATCGTTTCATCTCAAGTCTCAACTCATGGCCGCGCCGCTCGCCGGCCCACTAATAAGCATGATTATTAGGGGAAGGTAAGGAAGGCCATAGCCCACCACGTTGGACAAGACCGGATTGGCAGACCCGACAATCAAAATAGGCTGAGTGGGATTCGAACCTGCAGCTTCTTGCTCTTTTCTGCTGAGCTAAGCTTTGACAAAATAAAATTATGCCTCACATCTTGGAAGTTTTCAAAATGTATAGCACTTACTAAAATTATTACATACAGGTATAAATCTCTTCCTTACTATAATAAATATATAATAGGTATTACTTATTTAGCCCATAGGCTAGATCGTAGTATAAAATAAGGCTGCCATGGTAGAAGGTGCTATAAGGCTTAAAAAAAACATTAAGGGAGAGAGAGTTCAACGCTTTGTTCTCACGCACGACTATTCCAGGCCAGGTCCTCACGAAAAAAGAATTACGTTCCAAAACTCGTTAAGCAAAAGTTATATAAAACAAAGAGTTCCAGTGACATTCAAATCGAGCGTAAGTCTTTGACTTGGCAATACTTTGCTCGCTTAATTTGCATGTCTGAAACATTTTGCCGTCACTTTAACAAATATTAACTAATTAATAATTCATTTGCCGGCATTGGATTGGCTACACTTGACTTAGGCTCGAAGTTAAAACGCGTTTGAGTTCATTCGCTCACAGAAACAAGTGAATTCTTAATTAAAAAATGATGACTAACTGAACTTTTAGCTTAGAGATATTCCTTTTTGAAGTGAAACTTCTTTCGAATCGTTGTGATTTGAATATTATTCGAAACGAGAAAGCGACACCAAAAAGAGACAAACATTCATAATAGGATTTAACCTGCGATACAATGCGATAGAATACAAGTTATATTTATCTTATTCTTTCATGGGCTTTAGGCTGCGAGAGAATGAGTTAGAATACAAGTTATATTTGTCTCATTCTCTCGTAGGGTTATTTCCTGAAGTGATCCACTACAAGTTAGCCCTTGACTGCGATCTCACCTGATGGTTAGTGATGATGCAGTCTAAGATGGTAGCGGGCTAACCTGTTCGGGATATGGCAGTTATATTAAACCCATACCCCTATTCGGTTTCTACACTGCATCGTACCGGAACGCTAAATCGCTTGGCGGCACGTCTGTGCCGGTAGGGTGGTAACTATAGCCACGGCCGTAGCCTCCCACCAGGCCAGACCCGGGAAAATTCTGAAATTCTAAATTCCCTAATTGAAAAATTGGATCGAACCCGGGACCTCCGCACATTAAGACAACAGCGCTACATACTGCGCCACGGAGGCCGTCAAACGATCGTTAGACCGACGTTCAAACGAGGTATGAAACGATTTGCTTCCTCATTCAAGCCGCTAGGATATGGACCACCCTGGCTTCCGTTTTTCGAAACCAACGAACCCAGAATCGAACCCAAAGTAGTAAGGATTTCGCTTTTGTTTACTGGCGCAATCAAAAAAGTCTAGACTGCGGAAAATAAAATGTGCCAAGAAAATGGCTAAGTCCACTGAATTGTGACAAATAGCACCTAACTTGGCACTGAAGCACTGTATTAGTGTTTGATAAAATAGAAAATATTATACTAACATTTGCTGAAATATACCGAGTTTCTTGCTGGCTCTTTTCGATAGGAATGGCATTCTGAACCAGCTTTAGATTCACTCGACGATTCAAAAACACTCGTGAAAGTTTTTTTAATGAAAAACATTTGAGTTTGAAGTTTATAGGTTACCTACTAGCTGGTGCCCGCGACTCTGTCCGAGTGGTTTAAGTTTTTTTGATTCCCCCTGGAACTCGTTAATTTTCCGGGATAAAAATTGGCATTTGTCGCTCTCTAGGTCCTCAACTATACCTGTTAGGTACCTATGTCACGTCAATCCGTTGCTCTGTTGCGGCATGATTGAAGGACAAACTAACAAACCAACAAACAAACACACATTCGCATATATAATATTAAGTATGATATATCTATCATACCTACTGTATGATAGATATACCTACCTATCGAAAAGATAATGCACGCACCTTCGTCCACGTGGGTTTGGTTAGACGGTTTGACGTCCTCCCTGGCGCAGTGTTGAGCGCTGTTGTCTTAACATTGGAGGTCCTCGGCAGAGTCATTTTGGGAATTTATAATTTCTGAATCTTCTCTGATCTGACCTGGTGGGAGGCTTCGGCCGTGCCTAGTTACCACCCTACTGGCAAAGACGTGCCGTCAAGCGATATAGCGTATATTTTGCCTGCGCACTAAATCGTTCGGCTTGTAGTATCCAATCAACCAAATCTCTTGTCTTCTTTCCAGAAATCGATACCAATGTCACTTGATATTAGAACACACGTCTGGATACCAAATAAAATGTCATGACAAAAAACTCTTTATAGGAACATGTAGGTACAGTCGTGGTCTGAAAATGTTACCACTTTAAGGTTCGTATTTACAAGCACATATCTATATGCCAGAAATTCAACTAATTTTGCTAAATCTAGATTACTTTATCCCAGTAAACAATAGTTTCCAGGATTTTTTCAAAGGTCTTAGTCGTAAGTAGGACGATCATATATGTACGCCGTATCGTTGGACGTAGTTGCGAGCTTCATTTGGTATGATTTTAACTAACTTTGAACACTTACAAGTGTAAGTGTTCAAAATTTTCAACAACAAAGTCGAAGTCGCAGGCATCAGCTAGTAATATTACCTACAACTATAAACTATTCAACTGAAAAGACAAAATAAGCGCAAATGCTGAAACTCAGAACCCCTTTCTTTTTGGAAGTCGGTGAAAAATTGTGGACCTATCGACTACAAAATACATTTTGTAGTCAAATGGATCACAATAGAAATGTTTAAGTCGGTTCAATAGTAGACAAACAAACAATGGATAAGAAAATTTGAAATTACACAGTTTTCCTATATTATGGGGTAGTAGGACAGGGGTATCGGCAAATGATAGTTAAGGGGGTAATATTTGGAATTCCGGGCAATTCTTCTACACTGTAGAAAGTCTACAGGCTTTATGGATTGCGAATGTAACTGAGGCCTGTTTTGGTGGTGTGATATAGTAGAATCGTTAGAGGGCTACCGTTTTTATGCTCACTAGTTGGAGCCACTGGCGAGTAAGGTCCTTAATATAGCTGTAAAGGACATTGTTCTGTCCCCATACAAAGTTCGCCTAAGAACCAACCGTCATAAAACATTGATTACTGGGTTCAAATTAATACCTTTTTATACTTGAGGGCAGATTAAAACTACGGACACTTGCAAGAAAATTACTTATTACCAAAAATATTTTCAATTTTGAGTTTATTTCAGCATTCACGATCAATCTACTTGAACAAATTAATATCATCTCTATCCATTTGTAATAGAGCTGTAAACAGTATGTAGATAAGACAAGATTCGCCGTAGTTCATCAAAAACATTACAGATGGCGTTATTAATAATGCAGGTATCGTCATAGTTTATCGAGAACTTCACAGATGGCCTTAAAAATATTAAATTATTGTACTTTCAATAGATGGCGTTGCGAGATTCCGAATACTAGCGCACTTAGCACTTTAAGCAGCCTTTATTTTGTTTCTTACGATACAGATCTAGCGCTCAAGCGGTGGTATTTTTATATTATTTAAAACTTAAGTTATTGATCTGTGGTTATTAATCCAGAGACGGAAACGTATAGTAATCAATTTAATACCCATTTACTTATTTTTTAATTAATTTGAAGTGTCCGTTAAATTCTGATATTTGGAATAAAGTCTATAAATTAAGCTAAGAATTACTGTATATTTCAAACGTGTGTTGATTCTTAGGCGAATTTGGTCAATGTCCTTTGGTAAACAATCATACTTTTGACAAAAAATACGTTTTTATACAGTAACCACACAGGAACCAGGGACATCATGTATTAACTTCTGAATTCTTCTTCTTTCAACCCGCTTAATTTTGCACTTTTTTTTCTTAGCTCTGCTTTCAAAGCGCAGAGCACTGAAATTCATTGACACGTATCTTACAAATTCATTAATAATCCGGTATTGCTAAATACAATCATGAAATAATTAAGACCCGCGATAAAGGCCCAGTGATGATACCTATTTGACATTTCGGACACCTCCCTCTACACTAGCGTTTCTAGCGGCGAATTTAAACGCAGTAGCCTCCATTGTCAACTGTCATATCAGTAGATATTATTTCAATACCTAGACGTCCTTAAAATACGGATTATATTTCCAAAACACGAAAGTCAACAATATTTAAACAATACAAATTTAAGCGATGGTGGTACGTACGCCCCTGGTGATTCGTACAGGCTTTAATGTGGTGAGTTAATGGCTTTTTAAACTCCCTAGTGAGTATTTATGGAACTAATAGAAGAGTAATATTTTTTAAGTCACTTGGGATCTCTTGGATAATCCGGACTAAAATGTCGGGCCTAGCAACCTATCTTTGTAGCAACTTCGGTACTGTAGCAACTCATCAAAATCGGTAAAACGGATGGGCGGTAAAAAGGTAACAGACAGACACACCTTTGCATTTATACTATTCAGAATGTTAGATTAGTTATTAAATTCTATGAATAGACCCAGTGATTATTAAATTCTATTCATAGAATTTAATAACTAAATCCATAGCTAATTAGCTATAATAACTCGATCTTACATCCACCTTCTTTGAGAAAACTGAGGAGAATTCTTGTTTTCGTTCACCTTTAAAGCAAGGGATATTTTTATTATACCTAGTGGTCAAAGGCGCGGTACCTGAGAGACGCAGGTTCGACTCAGCTGGCGGTTCCGCAATTTTCGATATGTATTTAAGATAGAACTTTCCTGTAATTTCTAAACTTTAGAAGTACTTTAGAAAACCAGTCGGTCCTGTAAGTCTGTAAGTACTTCTAAAGTTCTTCTCAAAGAACTCTTCTCACTCACTTTCAAATTAAACTTTTTTAAGCTTTTTTTACTGACTAGTTAAAAAAGCTTTAAAAAGTTGAATTTGAAAGTGCTGATCAACCGTGCATTGTCCTTAACGTAGCTGCATTAACCTGAGTAAAGTGAAGCTTAGAAAAGGAGAAAATTAAGCACTATTGACTGCCCTGTGCAAACACAATCAACTCCGGAAAGATGCTCTTATACCAACAGCCTTCCTGTGAAAAAACATCCAGGCTATATCTTGTAAAGTGGCATCCAATGCGGGTTATCTTCTGTGGAATATTGATAATGATGGAAGTGAAACAGCAATGAATGACAAAGATTCGATAGTGGGGAGGTGGATACTAAAAGTATGTAGCGCGTAATAGAAGAAGACCTAATAAGTATACGTGAACCATTGATGTAACATAATTCTAGATATAGTTACAGCATAGACGTAAGATTGGTCTCGCTTGTAGCGGAGCGAGACCAATCCTACATCTATGAGTTACAGTAATGTATATGAGGTGTTGAATAATGAATGTGATGGAGGATTGCTAGTTACAACCTTAACGGAAAATGAAACTCCAAGGACCGAAATAGTATATTAAATAATTAAAAGAGAAAGTGCTCTTAATATATTCTTATTAAATTTATTTACTTTTTTTATAGAAAACTCAATTTATTTTATTTTATTTTTATTTATTTGGCAACTAAAACAGATTACAATACTGATCTAACCTAAAGTCTTGTCAAATAAATTCAGTTTAAGACATAATTTAATATAATAATATGATTGCTTGAAAATTAAGCCCGGTGTGTTAAATAAATTTAGTGATTAAACGAACTCACAACGTGAAGTTCTATCATAAATATATTATGAGTCGCTTCATTCGAAGATATAAATTTGTACTTATAAGTATTAGGCCCGCTTGCAGAGACGCCGGGTTACGTTTGACCCGGAAATTTGAAATTTTGACAGAAGAAGGTATTATACAAATTCTCAAGTCAAAGTAGCAGCTAACTCTGGGTTAAAATAGGATAAACCAGCGTTTCTGCAAGCAGGCTTTACAGGAGCGATAATGTGTGTTTATTTGTTAGTTTATCCTTCAGTCACACAGCAAAGGATAGATATGATATATTTCTTTGTATTTGTTTTGTATAGTTGGAGCCTTTTGGGCCTGGAGAGTGATTAAGACTTAATTTTATCCTGTAAAGTTTAGGAGGTCCCCTTGGGATTTTCAAACTTAAATCAACGCAGATGAAGTCGCAGGCATTGTATATTATGTTAACAAAATCATTTTCTTTTGTTTGCTGGAAACATTGAAGTATATCATACTTTTTACTTCTCTTGATTCAACTGGGTTTAATAGAGTTGCATGTTTTTAATCCATAATAATATTATAAATGCGAAAGTGTGTCTGTCTGTCTGTCTGTTTGCTACGCTTTCACGGCCTTTCTGTTCAACCGATTTTGATGAAATTTGGCATAGGGATAGTTTGCATCCCGGGGAAGGACATAGGATAATTTTTATCCCGAAAAATTAAATTGTTCCCGCGGAAATCAAAAACCTTGATCCACGTAGACGAATTCGCGAGCGTCAGCTAGTTAAATATAAACAAGATAACAGAGACACTTTTAGTTTTTCTTCCAGTCTGTATCTTCGATTTCTCTACATCATTGGCCAAACATTGTTAGAGAGAATGTTCTCAAAGTGGCAATGTTCTCATTGAAATCAATATAAATGGAGGTAGTTTTCTAGACAAAGCCAGTTTTGGAACGCATATGCAATATTATGCGTTATAGTCATAGTTGTAAACTAGTTGAAACAGTAATTAAAACATTCCGTGTCTTTATATGAAGAGTAACTTCGCAACATTTCATATCTGGGTCGGTATCAGGGTTGATACCTACTAATTTTTAAGCCTCAACCTAAACAGAGGGGTTATAAGATTAATATGCATATTTGTGTGTCTATATGTGGTATCATAACTTCTAAAAGGGTGAACCGGTTTTGATTAAGTTTTTCTTATGTGAAAGGTGACTTGGCCGAGAGTGTTCTTAGCCATGATTCAGGAAAATCTATTCAGCCGTTTGACAGACGTTAGTCTAAATAGTAGTCTATGTCTTTTGAAACAAGAAGACGTGGTTGCTAATAAAAATTCTAGGGCGTACGGCAAAGACCTCCTTAGGTTTCTTTTACAGCTACCTTTTATACCTATTTCTCAAAGCCACCTTTTAAAAAGCGTATTAAATTTTGACCTAGGGCGTTACTCTTACTACCATCGCTTAAAGCAGTATCGCAAAATGTCCGTCTTATTACATGTACCTTGACGTCCGTAAACTATTGTGAATTTTTAAGAACATAATTTAAATGACAGTTAATAGCCCGAGATTTTAATCGAACGTAGCAACCCTATCAAGTCATATGCCCCAAAAGGAGTCCGTAATATTTTCTCCTATATTGGGCGTAGGAAAATACTTTTTACTCTGTTTTTACTTACTAAATATGATAACCACGTCCGGTTAGCCCACGGGCGCCATTATTGTATGGGAATTGGTTATTTACCTGCAAGAAAAGATAAATGTTATTAATATCTAAGAAAATTGCACAAAAAGGTATGAGGTAATAATAAAAATGTATGTTTATATTAGCTACGAAAATAATAATACGTAACACAGAATTACAATAATTGTAACATTTAATTAAATCTTATACCCTGAACAGCCGGTAACATTTTACAATGAAATGTGTGTGTGTGTGTGTGTGTGTATGTGTGTGTAATATGGAGTGTGTTTTTATAAAGTTATCATAAACATTTTTTTAACATCACATAACATGTCTAAACATGTCAAGGAAAACAATAACACATTAGGTAAAGTATAAAATATATTTACAATTTACATAAACCTCATAAAAACCTATCATTTATCATTTTAAAGTAAACACAAGCATTTTGTTTCTGTATTTAAGTGTTAACACGTGAAATTTATGAAAATCAAATCGCTTTAATGTTATTATTATGTAAATTTCCATATAATTTGAATATTGTTTACAGTCATTTTGATAAATACTACATTTGCTTGATTTAATTTAATTGGCTCGCCTCTGGCGCTTTTTCCAATACAAAAATAATAAATAAAACTGTTTTTTTTTAATCCACTACAAGTTAGCCCTTAACTGCGATCTTACCTGATAACAAGTACTGATGCAGTCTAGTATGGTAGCGCGGGCTAACCTGTTAGGGGCATGGCAGTTATATATTATTAAACCCCTATCCCTATTCGATTTCTACAATGATAGGTACTATTATCAACGTAAAGGTTTAATCACTTAGTTAAGTTATAGAGACTTTGTGTATAGGTTGAGGTTCTAATCTATAACTTAGATGACCGCTTGGTAAAAAAGGATTATCAGAAGTTCCAATTTTTACCCAAATTTCGGAAATTACAATTTATACCCAGGTGAGTACGGGCAGTTCATCTGGTTTTAAGTTTAATGGTAGTTGAAATTCAAACATTACTCATTAATTTCGTGATTTCGTCAAAAAATGTGAATTAAATTATTATGTAATTATCTTTATTTAATTATGAAACTAGACGATCAATTTACATCAACGATGATGACCAAAGGTACGGGGATAGGTTACATCCTGTGTAAGGAAGTTTTATCCCGGAAAATCAATGGGACCCATGGGATTTCCCAAAAACCTAAATCGACACGGACGAAGTCGCTTCAATTCCTCCTCCATGCATCGAAAACCTCACTGCTGTGGCTCGTGATTTTTGCCACGGAGTATCTTCCCTTTCACGCCAGCTTGGTCTGTCTGTGGCATGGTGCAGAGCAACGTGGACAGGTGTGCCGAATATGGTGCTAATTTGGTCGGCCCAATGCATAGGGCTACGTCCTCTTGGTCTCTTTCCTTCCACTTTGCATTCGCGTCTACTAGTAGGTACTTAGATAAATCAACCACTGCGCATGTTCAAGGATAACGGCAAGGAATGCTTGCCGTTAATTCTACCCGGATTATGTTGTGATTTATTTTGTAAATAAAAAATGCAATCATAGTAGTTTCCACAAAAAAGGTCTTAAACATACAAACAACCGAAATCAGCAAAGCGATGTATCCGGCCCGTCGTGCAATAAAACTCCATGAGCATTCACATTTGAATTCTTTCCCGGGATGTAGGGACACCATGGGTTTTGAAAAATTTGTCCCATACTGTACATACATAAAACTTCCTTTGCATACTATCTATTGATTAACACACTTAAAAACTACCTATTAATTACTTTATTACACTCTCTAAATTGTATTCAAAAAAGTGTTTAACTATATGGATAGATCAATTTCAGGATCAAAAATAGGAACTTTATCATTACATAAGGAACTAAAAAAGTTTCTGGTTGAAAGGAAAAAGATATAATCGAGACACTTAAGAGAGAAGAGTGAGATTTGATTTTGTAACGTGATTTATTGTCTAATACTGCTCAAAACTATGTATTTCAAACAGTACTTAATAAGGATGATGCTTAAGTCAAAAATAAATTATTTTTTACTGATTATCAAATGTAGGGTCTTCCAAAAGACCTAAAATACACATCCTCGGTTAGTTTTAAGTTTGAGAACCATTTTAAACTGAGCCGTGAAACTGAAAAAAGTGCGTTGGATGACATAACAACTACGTATTTCATACAAACTTCGATACTTTAAGCGCGTTTTTATGTTTGATAAAGAGTTGCTGATTTCATTGAATTATAACTATTCCTATTGTGCTAAAACACAAATCACTTTACCAGCTAGCCAAAACTTGGCTAACAATGAATTAAGTCCGTGAAAAAAAATTGTACATAATAGACACCCTACGCTTATACGATAAAATTGCAATTTTATCTCACTATTAGTTTGTTCCAGCACTGTTCAGTGGGTTTTACGCTAAATTGTATGAAAATAATGTTTATTGTTAAACTGTGGACTATTTATTGTAATTACTAACTAGAATTTCATGAAACGCACTAACGTAAAGTTTGAGTAGCGAGAACAATATAGAGACTGGAGTCCAGACCAAAGGCTGTGAAAGGAGGGGAACAACTTTTTGTTCTGTCAAGATAGCATGCGCGCTCTATATAACAGTGCTTTACACGGGCTTTTTGAGAACCCGTCAGAGTTTATAAGTATTTTTTCTTATGATCCTTCACAGCTATATCATCGATAATTATAATTTATCTAATTTTAAAAGAGGAAAAGTTGACTGACTGATCTATCAACACACAGCTCAAGCCACTGGACGAATCGGGCTTATATAATAATAATAATAATAATAATAATAATAATAATAATATTTATTGGGCTTAATATTTGGCTCGCAGATTATTATTATAGCTATTAGACATCCGCTGATAAAGGAATTTTTGGAAATTCAAACCCTAAGGGGGTAAAATAGGGGTTTGAAATTGATGTAATCCACGCGGAAGAAGTTGCGGGCAGAAACTTATAAAGTAAGAATTGCGTGCCTGAGAATCAAAACCCGGATTATCCAAATAAGGAACCAAACTTGAAATCCACTAAGCTATCACCGCTTACTCTGAAATGCAATAAAATAAAATAACTCTAATCTCAAGAGATATTGCGAAGTTATGGCGTAACAAACAAACAAACAGATCGATGTTAGACTCGCTCAATAATGACCCGTTAGTGCCGAATAACATCGATAAAGTTACGAAGCGATATTCAAGTCCTTAACTTCTCAGCGACGAAGGAAAATTTGTGTGCTTAAACTTTGTTCCAAGTACATGGTTCCGTACTGGGTACAAGAAGTTATATTTTGATGTAGAAGACTTTTCTAGTCTATTACTTTAACATTTGATTTTTAAACTGAGGTTTTTATAAATCAGAGTTATAAACAAGTCACTGAATATATACTAATTTTATAAATGGAGAAAGGTTGGGTGGATGGACGTATGTATGTATGGATGGATGAATGTTTGTAACTCAATCACGTCAGAACTGTTGAACGGATCTTGATGAAAGTTACAGAGAAAGATTATAGTCTGCCGTCTAGAATAACACAGGAAATTTTTAAATTTCTGGGATAAAAAGTAGCCTAAGCATTAGTCCAGACTATAATCTATTTCTGTGCCAAATTTCATCCAGATCCGTTCAGCCGTTCTGACGTGAATGAGTAACAAACATCCATCCATCCACACATCCATCCATTTATAATATTAGTATATATATCGTGGTCTACCAGCAAGAATCCTTGCATTTTTTTTTTGTGTAGAACTGATAAAATTTATGTAGAATGGAAGCCCAAATTTATTTGACACTAACAATGCATTCTAATACCAAATATCAGCGAGGTAGCTGTTGTCGCTTCCGGAGTAAGGAACCCTAATACAGCTCGGCAAATAAGATCACCGGCTTGCAAACTAGTCGTCAGTAATAGACTTAGCTGGGATCAGAATGGAAGTTAGACGTCTGCGAATGCGGCTAACTAGACAAGGTCAGCATGTCTAGTTAGAGTATTTTTACGTACCTACCTATTCGATCGAGACAACGTTAAGTATACCATTTATAAGGAACTAGCTGATGCCCGTGAAAATTGTTTAATTTTTCAGGGATGAATAGTAGCGAATGTGTTATTGCAGCTTATAATCTAAATATCTCTGTGCCAAATTTCATCCAGATCATAACAAACATCCATCCAGTCATCCATACATTCATCCAAATGTCCCAAAGGAGCATAATCTCCACGTCCCCTCTTAGTTTTAGGTTGAATAACCGTTTTAAACTATCTATTAAAGTAAAAAGTGCGTCGAACTTTGATGTCGTCATAATTCAATATTTCATACTAAATCCCATACTTACTAAGCGCGCGTTTTGACGTTTGATTCAAAGTGACTACCCAAATACCCAATTCCATACAAATCATAGTTAATTTTGTCGCAATCGAATGGGAAGAAAATCTCCTACTAGGCAATCTGGAGAGGATTCTATTTTGCACGACTACAGAATGATTCGTGATTTTATCGCAAAGTTAAGTTCATCGAGGCTCTGGTACCTGTTTCTTTTTGTTCCACTATAAGTTAGTCCTTGACTACAATCTCACCTGGTGGTATGTGAGGATGCAGTGTAAGATAATAGAGGGCTAACTTGTGTGGGGTATGTAGGGGCATGACCGTATGGCAGTTATATTAAAACCTAATCGGTTTCCACACATCGTATCGGAATGCTTAATCGCTTGGCAGCTCGTCTTTACCGGTTAGTTGATAACTAGCCACAGCAAAAGCCTCTATCCAGACTAGACCAGTCCAGTAAAAATCATAAGTAAATTACCAAATTGCATCTGCATCATCTTAAGACGCACATATCTCCGAAAAGTTATAGGTGGATAGGTGGTAGGTTATGCCCAGGATTGAACCTTGGACAAGTCAACCACGGGGCGCATGATATCGGCCATATTCGCCTTACCCCTTTAGCCGCGAACTGTGCAGTTTCGCCATTAATTATGATGTTGTGTTTTCATAGTGATCGACTTTACTACTGACACTAGTGTCAATAATTGGATAGAAAAGTGACAAGACACTCTCCCCTCGCCCCGCAAAAGGTAGTCGAACGTGATTTCATACATTTTTCTTATGTTTCGTATCCCGTGTTTATTTCATCCAAGGATCGAACCCACCACCCCACATAGGTTTAGTGTCTAAATCACAAGGCTAGCACTAATTCAAACATAGTAGGTAGCGCGAATAGACACCTAGATAATAAATAACGTGTCAAGCGGACCTCATAATCGTCACAGTCGCGGCTATCATCTAGTTATTAAATAATTATAAATTGCCAAATTGCATCTGGCTCCCAAAAAGTTAGAGCTGTGCGTGCCAAGGGATCGAACCCGGGGTGGGTGTTTATATCACTAGGCTAGCACGGCTTCAAACGTAGTAGGTAGCGCGAATAGACACCTAGATAATAAATAACGTGTCAAGCGGATCTTCATCGTCATAGTCGCGGCTATCATCTAGTTGTTAAATAATTATAAATTGCCAAATTGCATCTGCCTCCCGAAAAGTTAGAGCTGTGCGTGCCAAGGGATCGAACCCGGGGTGGGTGTTTATATCACTAGGCTAGCACGGCTTCAAACGTAGTAGGTAGCGCGAATAGACACCTAGATAATAAATAACGTGTCAAGCGGATCTTCATCGTCATAGTCGCGGCTATCATCTAGTTGTTAAATAATTATAAACTGCCAAATTGCCCGAAAAGTTAGAGCTGTGCGTGCCAAGGGATCGAACCCGGGGTGGGTGTTTATATCACTAGGCTAGCACGGCTTCAAACCTAGTAGGTCGCGAATAGACACCTAGATAATAAATAACGTGTCAAGCGGGCGTGTGGGCGGTATTTATTGCGCGGGTTCGAACGCACGATCCGCGACGAATCATGAATCACTAGTCAGTACTCACTACACACGCGATGCTATTTGTGTTGGCCATACATCTAACGAAATTCTACGCGTGCTTTTTCGTTTTGGAAACTCGTAACATAAGGGGGCATACTACCACCGCTTAAAGTCGTATTATTGAAGTGAAACTTCTTTAGAATCGTTGTGATTTGAAATTTCGAAAAAACAAAAAAGCGACACTAAAAAGAGACAAACGTATTCACAACAGGATTTAGCCTGCGAGAGAATGAGATAGAATAGGTACAAGGTAGGAATAGGTATATGCTCACGACCAATAGATGGCTCTGTACGATTGAGTCGCGCTACTGCTCCATTGAGCTCAAAAGGATATATTTATTTAAGTATACCACTTTTCTGAAATTTCTCTTCTGCCGTATGTGAATTGCACACACGCACTTTTTTGTAAATATTGTTGAAATTCGTGTTTTATAATTGTAATCCTTACTTTAAAGAGGTCAAGGTACGTGAAATAAAGCTGTTATTTTGAAATCAAGACACGCGGAAGCGTGTCCAGCCAAAGTTAAAAAAAACTGGCGAGCAGCACCGTGTGTAATATTACACGAACCATTTGGAGCCACTTTTGACCCCCTCATAACTCAAAAACTATTTCACATAAACATGTCAAATTTGGCGCATATATTGAGACCCGTGAGATACATATGTGCTCCAAATTTCATAAGCACACCTCAAATGGTTATTTAGATATAAACGTACAAAAATCGTCATTTTTATGATCTACCTAGGTATAGATCAAAACTCTGACACGGGGCATACTACCATTGCTTAAAGCCGTATTATTTTAATACTGTTGACGTTTATGTTGTAGTGTTATAATCATTATTTTAAGGACGTCAAAGTACGTGACATTCAACCGTTATTTTGAAACAATACTGCTTTAAGCGGTGGTAGTAACTCCTTAACTATTGAAAATGACACATAATTATTATTTTAATGTAAATAATAATGAATAATAATATAGTTGCATTAAAACCTTACCTTCGTATTCATGCATTTTGTGCAACGAAACGTCATTGACAGAAAAGAAGAAACGTATTTGAAGTCGTCAGTTCAAGCTGTCAGTCATTGTGATTTGTATTCATTGTATAGAGTGGTTTTAGTGATATCGACTGTTTACCGTGCTTGTTTTCAATGTTTCACTAAAAACTTTTGATTTTGAACTTTTGCAATCATAATTGATGAGATGTAGAAATGTGCTGTAGAGGTAGTCTGACCATAGATGTAATCTGTCAATGTCAGTGTAACTCTAGGTACACTATATATTTTTCATGAGAATTCTCGTCTTTGATTATCTTGTACAATGAGTCGTACAATAGAATTACTGGTGGGTGACACACTGACCTTACACCGAATAATAAGTACCTACTAATGTAAAACGTAAACTAAACTAATAGAAAAGTCCTATTACAGTGTAAAGGATTATTTGAATGATAGCAAGGCATGGGTATGAATTGTTACAGCGGCTGATTATGTAATGTTATATTATAAGTACATATATATAATTTCAAATATTTGTGAGATGGTGATAATAAAAAAAAAGCGGAGTTTATTGCGGGCTCTTCTCAGACCAGGGCACGTTTGGAACCCTCGTAGCTTTAGTTTTAAGATATCATAGTTAATTATCACCATCACGTCTTATGCTCTGTAAGCATGACATTCAGAAGGTGTACTTTATAGGTACATATTTTGAATAAATATATTTTGAGTTTGAGATTGAGTTCAATAATTTCTGTACAAAAAGTAATGATATCCCATCAAAAACTTAAATGTAAAATGAGAGCCAAGTTCAAAATTGTGATATATATGCCTTGGTTGTTGA
Source organism: Erebia palarica (assembly GCA_964035005.1). Classification (NCBI taxonomy): domain Eukaryota; kingdom Metazoa; phylum Arthropoda; class Insecta; order Lepidoptera; family Nymphalidae; genus Erebia; species Erebia palarica. The sequence goes on from OZ035992.1 coordinate 8,056,966, forward strand.
CTTCAGCGACAAAAGAAGTGAGATCTAAATAGGTGCCAAGTTCAATGGTCAGTCCTGCAATTTATATATCTCATCAAAAACATAAATGTGAAATGAGAGCCAAATTCAAAATTGTGATATATATGCCTTGGTTGTTGACTTCAGCGACAAAAGAAGTGAGATCTAAATGGGTGCCAAGTTCAATGGTCAGTCCTGAAATTTATTTATAACAACATATAATATTTTATAACAACTTAAAATATCATTTCTTCTTATAACTTAGTATAAAATGTTGAAGACTAAGGCTTTGGCTTGGCTAGTTTCCATATACGAATTATTATTAAGTAGGTATCTAAAAGTACAGTTTCTACCAGCAAGCCAAATTTTCGAAAGAATAAAATAAGAACTTACAGCTTTACAACTTGTGAACGCTATAATTCGTATATGAAAACTAGCCAAGCCAAAGCCTTAGTCTTCAATATTTTATGCTAAGTTATAAGAAGAAATGATATTTTAAGTTGTTATAAAATATTATATGTTGTTATAAATAAATTTCAGGACTGACCATTGAACTTGGCACCCATTTAGATCTCACTTCTTTTGTCGCTGAAGTCAACAACCAAGGCATATATATCACAATTTTGAATTTGGCTCTCATTTTACATTTATGTTTTTGATGGGATAATACTTTAAGCGACGGTAGTAACCTCCCAGGGCCGGTCCGTTCATATGCTTACTAAATAATGATTTCCTCCCGACTAAGGACTGAAACAGTAACCGAATTATGGGATTTAAACACTGTTTTTTGAAACTCTTATAAAACAGAAACAATCATAACAGAAACAGAAACGATACTGTAACCCAATTAATCTGTTACCGTATATTTCTGTCAATAAGTGTTTTTATCTGTAACCCTAATAGGTACATGCTCTTACAAACTGCACGGATGACAACGTGTTCTTCTCACTTCATTGGACTTTACAGTTTACACACACTGACACAACATAGTCATGTTTTTCTTAAAACAATTGCAACCATCGGTGCTTTCACCTTAGGTTCAAATTTGAATACACGTCAACAGTAAATTTGGCAACGTCGCTATTTCGGTTATACTTTAAAACAATTTCTTTCTGTATTACTTATATTTCTGTAACCTTTATGAATCTGTTTTTCAGTCCCTGCTCCCGACTGAATTTCGGGCACGGTGGCCAATCTCCAGAGAGATCAGCCATCTGCGCGGCCGACTGACCGGTCACCTTTTTTTTGACGGGGGAAACCTTCATAAGATACCATACTTCCTGGGGGAGAAGTCGGGTTATGTAGGCTTTGTTCCTACTGAAACCCCCTCGGTGGCCAACCTTAGCGTATATTGGGAGGTACGGTTAAAGGCGCCAAAAGTGACTTAATACGTGTCGCTGTGGGTCAAAATAAACATTCATGCTTGTTTCGCTCGCGTTATTAATATAAGTGCGAAAGTGGGGTCTGCTACGCTTTAACAGATTATATTTTCAATCGATTTTGATGAAATTTGGTATAGAGATAGGGTGCATCCCGGGGAAGGATAATGGCTACTTTGTATGCCGGTAAATTAAGGAGTTCCCGTGGGAATCAAAAAAACTTATGGCCCTATTACATATTAGAACGTCACTTATTACACAGCAATAAGGACCAAATTTGTGGCCCTTTCTCCCTATGGCTTATTAGACTACAATGATTTAGGTGTAAAGGTCCCTTGCAAAAGTGTAGTGTAATAGGTCTAGTAATACATAAGTAAATACTGTATATAAGGTAAGCCCACTCGTGCGATGTCGGGATGGGTCAGCTAGTCAAGAATGGCATAAACCATTAGACTGTTAGGGCATATTTACAAATCATCCAATTTTGAACGGTAAGAAAACATTGGCAAAGTCCAAAACAATAAATAACGCCATTTACCCAAAGCAAATACGACCTTTAAGTGTGGGTTCAGACGGACCACACCATCAACACACCACAGCGGCAAATCTGACTGATATTGCGTTGCTGAAGCCACAAATTATTTGGGACCAATTACACCATAGACAACGCACGTATTAACGATTAACGTAAATTTTACCACCTATAAAAAGCCACTTTGGTTTGCATTAAAATTAGGTAGATTTTTAAAGTATACTCTATAATTATTACTTTCATGGGAACCCTTATAACCTATCATCCGCAATTAATCTCACAAACACGGCTGCCATTAGCCATTACACATCTATCTATATCCAAGCGTCCCCCACCAGTGTTGCCACTCTCGAGAACCATAGACGCAGTTAGGCCTTGTATGACTTAAGGTATTGTTCTGTGTGGCACAATGCTGTCAATAAATATTTTTCATTCTTTTCTTTTCTTTCAGCCTAACGTCCCGTTTTCAGCGTAACGTAACGTACGTATTTTTTTTAATCCACTACAAGTTAGCCCTTGACTGCGATCTCACCTGATGGTAACTGATGATGCAATCTAAGATGGTAGTGGGCTAACCTGTTAGGGGCACGTCTAAAATGACCCTTAAGTCCGTGTCACATAAAAGCTGTTCGATATCAGCTCATCTTTCCACTTATTCCAGGATTTGAGACTAATTTTCCGAAGCATTTCACGTCCCAATATTTCATCCGACCGTTATTGAGACGATACGATCGGGGTTCCTTTTTTTTAAAAAGCTGATTTTCTTTCTCAAGAATCGTGTAGAAATCTGGGAAATTTCCAATGCAAATTCTTATCACTACTCGTACTATAGGTATGGAAGTGTGTTTGTTGGTTGGTATGTCCCTCGATCACGCCGCAACGGAGAAAAGAAAAGATGAAATTGACGAAACTTAAGATTGGGGTTTAACTTAAATGTTATGTATGATGTACTAGTAATCAGTATTCTTTAAAGAATCAGTTTGTAGGAACCTGTTATTAATCTATTATACACTAATTGCAATTGATTTAATGTTAGCCGTTGAAAATTTCCGCCCGCCAACTCCGAGCCATTAGATCTTCACGAAACTCATATAAATAGGCCAATCTGATAGTGTGAAAATTGTAATTGTAAAAAAAAATACAATATCGGTTCAGATTTTACAGAATTATTGAGTAAAATAGACAAAAACTTATATTCCTTATCCTGGTTTCCCTACCTTCTTGTTATTCGGGATAAAAAGTATCCTGTACCCAGAGTGCTAGTTATAAATGTTCAAATTGTTTATAATAAAACGTTAATATTATGTCAACGCATTAGCCCTCATAAAATTTCAAATATGTATTATAAAAATTACATGTACCTAACCACTTTAAAAATCGTATTGCATCCCACAACCCGTTCACATTCGAAACTTTTCCACTCAAAAGTGGAATCTTCCAAGAAGGTTCTTTAAAAATGGCCATATATCTCCAAAGAAATCGAATTAGGACTCGGTCTGGATCTACGGAGAGGCTGATAACGAGTCGGCCTCGTCATCTGTGGCCACTCGGGCCTTGGAACGTCGCCAGGGCACGGAGAGTGGCCCTTAAGACCGGTTCCTTTACTCAGACACTTGCGACAACTTGTCTTATCGCCGCGCTGCCAGGGCACTAGTGTTGTTGGGCTTATCACTAAAACATAATTAATTTGAATAGGTGCCTATTAGTTGTCAAATATCCAATTAAAAATAAATTACTACACTTACAACAACAGAGTCAAGGCATTTTTCCATTTTTAACCGACTTCCAAAAAAGGAAGAGGTTCTTTTTTCTTTTTTTAATCAATGTCGGTGCATATCTCTATGGTTTGTGAACCGATTTGAAAAAATTCTAACTCCAAATCCTCAATCCTGACACTAAAAAGTAAAAAATAAAAATTCTTTCCAAAAAACTGAACGGGTCTAACAAAGATAAGCAAAGTTGACGCATCAGGCTCGCCCGACACCATCATAGTGTCTAGAAATCCAAATTATTTTTTACTTTACAGTGGTTTTGGAAGTCGGTTTTTTGGAAATAATTTTTATTATATGCCGAGTACCAACCGCTTGGGATCATGAGTATGGTGCTTCATATAATATTTTGTTTGCTCATTTTGTTAATCATCGAAACAAATTATTGAAAACAATGGCGATTAAACTTAGTAATTTAATCGCAATAAACTATTAATTGACTAATTTAAATAATGTTTGAATATTGCATAGTAAATCTAAGAATAGTTTACATAATTGAGCGGCTCAAGTCGCCGCCAAGGAAAGCCACCTTAAGCAGTGTCAACGTGTAATGGATACATTTAACAGGAAGTTGCAATTTATGCACAAATCCTAGCATAAATTCTGCAGAAACACTAAATCCGGACCCAACTGTCGCCGTTTCTCATATTGAAAAGTGTATTTTCGGTTTAAATATCAAAAAAGAAGATTGAAAGTTAAAACTGATGGACAAAGAGATCATATGGATTTTAATTACATACATTAAAGTACATAGTTGTGATGCGTGCATATGTGACACTAGACAACAGTGATAATACACTACACAAATTTCAAATCCATATTTTTTTTAATCTAAATTATTTTCATAAATCTTTTCTTAGCGGATGTCTACGTCATAATAGCTATCTGCATGTCAAATTTCATCCCGATTCGTTCAGTGGTTTGATCTGTGTGTTGGTAGATCAGTAAGTCAGTCACCTTTTCCTTTCATATATTTAGATTTGATAATAATTATAATTATTATTATTGTTGAATTATTTACACGGCAGATGATGAAAGCGAAAAGATGGGTCATCGTAGCTGACAGACAAAAAGACAGACACCGTTTCCCATATTTATTTTATAAGTGTAAAAACTTTAATTGTAAAAATAATTTGATTGCAAGTGGCAATGTTTTTACCTGGAATGCAATCTATCTCTATACCAAACTTGGTCAAATTGGTTGAACGGATAGCCTGAGAAAGCGTAGCAGGCAGGTACACTTTCGTATTTATAAAACCGGTATCCACCACGCCGGTAATTATGGGATTGCAAATTCCATTCCATAAGGATCATTCAGTAGGTAAAAATTCGCAAAAAAAATGGTAATATTCGCTTCTGTAAAGTAAACAATAACAAACATAAACTAATCCGATTGCAACAGCGATCGCCTTCTTAATTCAAAAACCGGAACCGGAAGGAATCCAGACTGGGAAGCTTATAAAATTTGCGCGGGAACTCGCATTAGGCATTCAGGAGACGTCATCGCCGCTGCATTTCCAATAACGAAAGGATATTGGAGAAAATACCTCCTATTCTGCAGAATATGTATTGTGTAGTGATATTTTGTAATCAAAAACATTTTATGTGCTTAGCAAATACTGATTAAATGTTAGTTATATTATAAACTATAAAATGGTTCCCGCGGGATCACACAGTTACGATACCCATGAACATTTGGTATGGGAAAATCAAGGGAAAATGTTTTTTCATTTTATTTAATTTTTCGAATATTTAAGTTCAAACAATCCCGACTTTGATTATATATTAAGATAATGCGAAACTGTGCTTGTCTATTTGTCGTTCCCATTCGTTCAAAACGATTTTCAGTAGGTAGGTAGGTACGTTTAGTAGGTAGGTAGATATGTTGCATCTAGGGGAAGGATATAGGCTTTCCTAAACTTGAATTAATAAGGTCCCAAGGGATTTTTAAAAATCTTAATCCACGCAAACGAAGTAACGGGCATCACCTATTTAGTCTAGTATTATTGTTGATGTCTGTTTGTTGTAACTATACGTACCTCTCAGTTAATAAAATAATATAAAATATATTTATATTTGATAGCATAAATTATAAAATAATAGTAAAAATATATTAAATGAATAATAAAATAAAAATAGTATAATCGACCTAGATGAGGAGCGATCTTGCATGTCACCAGAGCGATTTCCGTCAATCGGACCGATCGCCAGGGGACGAAGCGAGTAGACGACGCGACGCAAGAAATAATGCGTAGCTGTAGTCGTGAGCGCGGTGTGGTTGTCTTGGCCGCCAAAGCGCACACTATGTCAGGGTCTTCGCCTCATGATGGCGCGAATGGGAAGCAATTCATAGAATTTTAATATTTTATTATGTGCAATTAATGAAGCATTTCGAACGCATTACATCGTTGGATGCTGTCTAATGTAGGGAGCCTTGGACTATGAGCCTCGTGAACCTGTCTTGGAGAGTATCCGACGATACTTGATCTACCTATGGTGGATCTATATACATACTTAAAATACCCACATACTTACACGTATTATAATCACAAATCAACCACTATCGCAGGTTGAGTTGGGCACTGTGGAATATAAGCTACTCGCTTCGGCGATGCCTCAGCACGGCTGGTTCTGCCTTGATGTCTACCTAGTTGGACGTTAAGAAGGGACTGGTTTGTTGTTGTACCAGAGAGCTTGCTTTCTGTGCGCAGTGCACTTCGTGTGCACTACTATGTTCTACAGTATGTCTGATTTTACCTTGCGATCTACTTAAAGACGACTTATGCATATCATATGTAAATTTACGACGTTCGCTACGTTCGAACAATAACCAATCATGGTTGATGGGACACTGTTTAATAATATCACTACCTATCTTACGTTCAAACAATGTTCTACTACCCATGGAGGTTTCCGCGCTGCATTTTATCTAACCATACTATTACTGAAGGTTGTATCACGCCTGTAGACTCTGTTTCGTTGCGGCGGACTATCCTGCAGAGCGCCTGGTGCATCCTTGAAACCTATTACAGGTATATGTGGGAGTACACCACTCTAAAAATGTAATTATCCAGCTATATGCTGACATAGTGGAACGCACCACTATAAAGTATGCCGACATACGTTGCGCTATTTCCGCGGTTGATGTCCTAGTGGTTGAAAGGGGGGGGGGCTGTTGACTTTTGGTATTCTATGAGACTTATTAGTCCACGCATTAATATGCCTCTTGGGATACCAAGGGAGGGAAGAAGCCTACCGTTGGTGGCGGGGCGGAGCCAGCCAACCATCATTTATTTTTTAGAAAAGTAAATGATGCCATTCTTAGCATCTTCCTTATCTTATAAAAGGGAGATGCTACCACTAGGATTAGTTCGTTTCACGGTGACCTTATGGAACAACATTTATGTTGTTAAATAAGATAGAAATCTTAACCCTGGGTTAAAACTTATAGTATAATATAAAATATCTCACTCTTATGGTCAAAGCATAAATGGCTCGAAGTATGATATGATCCTTTAATGATCCTATATAATAATGACTGGCTCACTTAGTGTATGTGCTAAAGAAGTAAGGTTCTTAGAATGAGCAAAGCGCAGTATACTTGAACTGGAGCATGGCAGTATTGAAACAATACAACACGCGTGTAAAACGCGTGTTATTGTTTAGAGATGAATCAATACTCGAACACGCGGGTAAATCGCGTGTCATTGTTTAGACATGAATCAATACTCGATCGCGCATATTATTATAATTCATATAATCTTGAACTGAATTTATACATTGATATTAATCAATACTTGAACGCGTTTTATAGATTTTTATAACTCGAACGCGCTTCTAAAGCCAGTCATAGGTAAGCTAAATTTCATCTAAATTAGTATATAATCAAGTCGTTGGGTTGAATGGACTCGAGGCTTCCGAAACTCTAAAAGATCGTGGTTTATTATGGACACAACAATATATGAGGGTCTTACTGCTAGATGATTCACGTGCCATTCTAAAGAAATATTGAATTTTATTGAAAGAGTAAGATGTAGATTCTTAGGGACCTCGGCAGGTTTAGTTACATTGTCTGTCTGCTACGTTTTCACGGCCCATTCGTTAAAAACGATTTTGACGTTTGGTACAGATATCGTCTTCATCCCGGGGAAGGAAATAGGCTACTTTTTATTTCGGAAAATAAAATAAATATATCTACAGATCTCAAGGGAACATTCAAATAGAATAATATCGGAGTAAGTATATTTGTCCTATCGTCAGAATTTTTATAATATTATGTACATATACATAAACCGTCATAAAATTGATAGTTTATGTACACATTAACAACCTCAAAGCGTTCAAAGAACTGCATTCAATGCAAAATTATTAACATTTAGAGACTTTATCGTGGTATAGTAACCACAAAATTTACTATTTTAGGACGAAGTAAATCATCTTTTCATGTTTGCCGTAATATGCCGCGAATTTGTCACCGTGGAAATAAATTTCATAAAAAAATTCCAAAACTCTTTAATTATACGGTATAAAAAATGTTAAATTATGTCCATGGCGTAGGGTGTAAGCCAAGTTTATATAAAATTTTGATAAAATCTGTTCAGCGGTCGTTAATATAGCAAATTCGATTGATCGCAATCGAGCGATGGCGTCAAAGTAAACTGCTGCTAGCTTGATTTAAAGCCACAAATTCAGTACAACCGATTTTAATTTCGAAACGTTTTCGTTTGGAGCGCTGTCACAATGTATCTGACAAATATTTTCATAGACACGTGTCCTGATAATCAAACTGGTATGGACATCCTACCTTGCTTTTATGGTCGATAAGTTAAAGAGTCTATTTTATCCGTCTCATGTCTGCAACATCATAATAAAGTCGCTAGTTAATGCTTACTCTATAATAATGTTAGAACTCCACGTAGTTTTAACTTTATTCTTTCTTGTGGAATTGGATGAATAGTTTAAGGGCATTCACTTTGGAATAGTTTTTTTTAAACACTTTGAAACAAGTTATTACTGCGATAGCGCGATCTTACTTTGGCAAGTGATGATGATGTCTAAAATAAAAGTACTTAGGCTCAAGTAGGAAGGGTTATGGCAAGGTTATTATTATTAAACTCATATCTATAAAAAATACCCTCATTGGTTTCTATGAGGCATCTTACTGGAACGCGTAACGCTTTCGTCCATGGCTAGTTTAGTAACCATGGCCGAAGCCACCAGAGCAGTGGCATGCACAGGTTATAGAGCATGCACTAAGATAGGCACTAGTTAGTCAGAATACCTATTTACTACCTGTTTTGATAAAAAATGAGCGTTATTGCCGTTTCCATTTGGGCAAGCAGTGCTTTTATGCCTCTATGAACTGCACGCCACTCCACCAGAGCCAATTCATAACTAATGCCAAATGCAAAAACTAAAATGAATAAAAATGAAAGTAAATCCATTCTAATGTTATAAATATGACAGTTTGTCTGTCTATCTGTTGAAACGGTTTAAACGGACTCAGGTACACATAGGTCGCTTCCAGGGGACGGACATAAGCTAGGTACTCTGTATCCTTGTAAAATTACGCAACCGAAGACGCGGGCATCAGCAAGTAATCCATTAAATTCTAAAATAGGGAAAGTCTGAACAAAACACGAGAAAATCACGAACAAGCAACCAAGTATAATCATTAATGGCGGACTTGAAGACGTAATAGTCCAATTTCGGTCCAAAAACGGGCGATTCAGTTGCGGGCAGACAATGGCGCGACGTTTATAAATGCGCGGTCCCTCTCGAATAGTCCCACTAAGTTAAGATAGAATCAAAAGACAATACCGACCGCACATAATTTATTATATCGGGCAAAAACATTGGAAGGCTGCGGTTATGGGCTAAACTAGTGGACTCACGGTCTCAAACGATGGAGAACTTTTAGATGTGAATCTTTTTTAGAATTGTGATTTGAAAATTCGATGAAACGAAAAGGCGGCACCAAAAAGAGACAAACATATTCATAATAGGATTTAGCCTGCGAGAGAATGAGATAGAATTCAAGTTACATTTATTTCACTCTCTCGTAGGCTACTTTTCTAAAGCTTCACTTCTGCCGTGTGTGAATTACACACACACACTTTTTTTTCTCTTTTGATACATTTTTGATCTCCAATTAAAAACTGGAGAACACACTTCAATAAATAATTGTAGTAGCGACGTGTTGGTGACAATTAATTATTGTGTGTTAAAAACTAGAGCTGCGCGGTCTAAAGGTTTAGTTTGACCAGTTTTCTGTCTTCTTATGAATTTTCGTCCTGGTTTTCAATCAATCATTTGGCCATTTAACGGATCATAATGCTGAGCTCCATAATCCGCGGAGTAATTCTAAACATGCAATTCTGGAAAATTGTTAGACTGGCAAGTTTTTACATTACTCAGAAATACAGGCGAGTGGCGACAATTTTTTATCAGAGATAATGGTTGCTGGAGGGGGCTGGGTTAAGGTGAGGTTTATGGCAAAATAGATTCTTCCGTTTTCACTATAAAAAGTAGGTTATTTTCTAACAGTATTCTGAAAATACTGAGGAGAAAGTGGGAAAATCCTTTTATGAAGCACTGGGTGCGTTTACATGTGAACTCCAAGTATTCAAGGAGGTACATGAATTATGAAAAATAATTGATTAATTAATTATGAATGGGTGAATTGATTTTATTACAAACACAGTTTTTAAGATATATAGTTACTAATACTCTGTATGGATTCTATTATCTGAAATAAAAGTTTATTTATTTTATTTCTACTATGTAATTATTTTATGATTTCACCGTCCGTGTGTACGGCCACAACAAACTAAATAACTCTAACCCCTTGTCACGTGTCAGAATGTACCGTGGGGGTCACTTTGGCCAAAAATTGGTTCCTGGCCGGCCAAACTTCATTTGTTTTTATTAGCCTGTGGCTCGCATGATTAATAACAGTTTACTCTGAAATTGTTCAATTTAATTTGGAGATAAAAGCTCCTGAATTCGGTAACCATTTTGTAGTAAAGATAAATGTTCCTTATTTGGTAGACAGCCGAAAGTTTTTCATTATTTCGGGGAACGTAAAGAAAAAGTAATTTTGTGTTCTGTGTCGTGTATCAGGCAAAATGAGAACGGCTAACGGCCTTAACAAAACTTTTACTCTAAGGCACTGTTATGTGGTAAGTATTGTAATGTGGGTATTTATGGTGGATTAGTTACATCTGAATGGATTGCCAACTCAGACCAGCTTGGCGACTGGTTTCCATCGTGGTGGATGATCCCAAGGGTATTTATGGTACGTGTTGTTTCAAAGAGTGCTCTCTGAGCCACGGGGTTGAAACAACGCCAACTTCCTAACTCCGAGCTAGTATTAAAAATTTCTTGTCAGAAAAACTCAATACCTAATTACGGCCCGACCCGGAATTCGAACCCGGGACCTCATCAGCCGCAGAAGAACATGCTAACGACTAGACCAACGAGGCAGTTAATGTAGAATGCACTTTTTCTTTATGGCTTCAAACATTCCACACAAAATCCCAATAACTACTTAAATATTGCGTAGGGCTAGAATATATTCTTAGTGGAATAGAAATAACTATTCGCAATCTATATTTTGTTGTCTATTTAAAGCGTTCAACTGTAATAAAGTTTCAGAACACCTTCATTCCAACTCGTGACTATTCTAGAATGTCATTATCATCATCGCAACAGTGGAAATTTAATTCAAAACAGTCGGAACAGAGCGACGATCTAAAACTGAAATGTATACATAAAGAGCGGATCCGGAAACTCATTGTGGCTCCACTGAAACAAAAGACCGAGGTATCGACTCACTGGATATGATATAGGTTTATTTTTAGACAAGCACATCGCTGCGATCAAACTTGGTGGTGATGCAGCCTAACCCATTGTCCTAGGTTAACGCGGAGACGCAATGCGACGAGACGTGACAGTATCAAACAGTGCCACGGACACATGGATTTTATGGTGCAAAAATATTTTCTCTATTGTAATTATCCACGGAGAAAACCGACTAATACGACTGTATGGGGAAACCGCCGTCCCGTATAGTCTTAACCCTTTACGTGGCCTAAGTTGCTGCGTAGATACGTCTATCATTTTCTATGTCGTATCGCTTCTGTCGCTCACCTAGGACAACAGGTAAGGTGGAGCGCGCTTGCCTAGAAGATGCTTATTCACTCTCGATTTATCATCTTTCTAGGTTCTGTAAATTCAGATACAAGTTAAGCATTTAAATGCAATCTCACTTAGCTAACTCTTAAGTAATGTTCTTATGTTATCTCTCTTATGTAATGTATAATACAGTCGAATAGATAATATGCTAGCGGCCTAGCATACCAGCTTACTTGAAGGGGTATGGTAGTTTTAATGTATCTAATTGACAAACAATACACTCTAATCACTTGGCAGTACGGCTTCACAACAGAGATAAAATCAGATACAGACGATGATTTTCAAAAGACTACACCAGAGACCATTTAGAAATCCAGGAAGTTGTTAGCCCTTGACTGCAATACCACCACCTGCAGTGATGATGCAGTCTAATACGGTAGCGGGCTAATCTGTTCTAGGGGTATGGCAGTTATATTAATCGGTTTCTACACGGCATCGTACCGGAACGTTGAATCATTCTTGCGCGCTTTTGGAACCCTAATTTGAATTTTAAAAAATTGTCTTTGACGTTGACTTGGTGATAAGCCTAAATTAAAAATGATATCAAAATAATGGCGCTGTCACTTCTAGTGCGCCGTATGTCATCGCTAAAGATGTTATTATCGCTTTCGAGTGCAGCGAATGATATTGCGAGTATAATACAGTAATGAATCCGTTAGGGAAATCGCGAGCGGCTCTATTATTGTTACGATTATATTATTGTTGTTCTTTTTGTCTTATGGTTTGGTGGTTCTAATTAGGGTGATAATTTTGACAGATGAGAGGTGTATAGCAATAGTGAAGGACATGAATGAGACAGACTGTACCTGAGGTGTGGAACACCCTCCCAGCGCACGTGTTTCCTGCCACGTATAACTTAGGTACCTTCAAGGCAAGAGTGAATAGGTATCTTTTAGGTAAGTGCGCTCCAACCTAGACCTCATTATTAAAGCAATAAGCAAGCAAGCAATTGTCGTCAAGCATAGGTCTATCTCGCATCTGCAAACCGCAGGGCTGTCAAAAGCTCGTGATATATTTCGTCTAAAGATATCCTGAAAGCGTTTGTTTCATCGCAGGTGAGGATCTTAGCTTATCGTGCCAAAGAGAACCACGTTGTAAAAAATACATCTAGTATCCATCCAAAGCCTTCTATCTGTTCTAATGAAGACTGTGTTAATAATTCTGTTTGACACAATCTCCAAACCTAACTAAAATCACAGCTCTAAATCTAGTACTGCCCCCTTTCCGAAGAGAGTATTATGAAAGGGATAGTAGTATACATAATTGGCCTCAATTGTCTCCGTCAAAACCTACACTGAAATACACATTGAGTATTCTGAGGACTGAGTAGGTACACTGAATTTTACTGTACATGAATCTATTGTTCTAAAGACGTTTCGTTTTCGATTTAGACATTCTAAAAATGTGGTTTCCGTGATTTATTTCATTGCAACTGCAAACCGCTGGGCTGTCACAAGCTCGTCTAATGATATCCTGAAAGCGTTTGTTTCGTCGCAGGTCCCCACTTAGTAACTTGGTTAATGTTCTAGAACAAATAGGTCTGCTAACTGCTCTCCGAAACGGTTTCCTTTTAAAGTTCTATTTTGCAATACGGTGGCCATGTTACTTTTTCTGTTTGGGACTTTGATTTAATTCTAAAGTCTTGATAATATTTTTTAAAGTGCCTTAACATTTTATGAGAAACTAGCTGATAAATGCGACTTCGTCCGCGTGGATTGAGGTTTTTAGATTCCCGCGGGAACTTTAATTTTCCGTGAAAAAAGTTGCTATGTGTTACTTAAGTAGGTAGGTAGGTATTCTTTAGCACCAGTTAACCTTTTGTAGTAAGGGCAGGGTGATAAAGCAGTGCGTAGATAAGGATAATGAGGTGGTAAAAATACTTGGTAGTAAGAATATTGTGAAATATAACTAGCCTTTGCCCGCGGCTTCGTCCGCTTGGATTAAGGTTTTTTGGTTCTCGTGGGAACTCTCTAATTTTCCAGGATAAAAAGTAGCCTATATGTTATTCCAGACTATAACCTGCCTCTGTGCCAAATTTTATCCAGATCCGTTCAGCCATTCTAGCGTGATTGAGAAACAAACGACCATCCATATATTTTTTTTTTAATTCAGTATACTCCTCCGATATAGAGGTCGGAGACTTTGTTTGGCAATTTAATTTGATTTAACTTGATAAATTTGTGACAAAATGGGCAACACATAGGTTGACCATTTTCATCGAAGTCACTTGATATATTGTTACAATATACATAGTACTTTGGATCTTTGGTCTCAACCTATGTGTTGCTCCTTTTGTTGTCTCTTAGTGATGTAGTGATGACTTCTCGCCTGAGCTCATTGGGTTCTTCGGACCACCACGGCACAGTAAGTTTTATATTTTTCTTTTTAAGCGGTATGTGTTTTCTACGTGTTGTTTTTATCATGTGTGTATATGTCTTTTTAGAATTTTCCAATTGTTCAATATTAATGATGTTTTGTATGTTTCTTTTATCTTTATTTCGTTCCGTTTTAAGTTAGGCTATTTCCTCATGAAACTGACTCTAAATTACTTTTTTGGTGTTATTTATCCTGATCGTTCTCTGTTTGTTGATATATTTTCTTTTGTTTAATTTTATTTTGAATTCGATGCCGTGGTGATCCGAGCCCGTCATGCCTTGAGCCATTGTCCTGTCTTCCACCAGGTCGAGAGGATGGAATTAAGTTACGTAAAAAAAATTTAGAACTATTAATTAGTGATCGATGTTCAGTGGTAATTGATTCAAAATTTGAGGCATAAATCGCAGCGTAAACACTCCGCCGTAAAAATACCTTTATCCGTTGCAGTACTTTAGTAGTGACCTGCGGTGATCTACTACCCTGCAGGGTGGAAGCGGTCGACTTGTGGCGTCCAGTCAACCGTCGGTGAAGCCCCAAAATATTTCAACGATAATCCCACGTGATCCCTGAATTGGCTTAAGCTTAACGACTCTTGTCATGGGGTGCGTCCGATTACACGATGATCGGTTTTGTGCATTTTTAAGGTAAGTAGTTAGTATATTATAGGTTTTTATAGTATGCTATTTTTTGTAAATATTATAATTATACTAGCGAATTCCCGCGACTTCGTCTGCTTGGTTTCAGGTTTATTATTCCCGCGGGATCTCTTTAATTTTCCGGTATGAAAAGCATAGGTGCTATTCCGGACTATAATCTATCTCTATACCAAATTTCAGCCGAATCCGTTCAGTCGTTGGAGCGTGATTGAGTAACAAACATCCATACGTCCATACATCCATACATCCATCCAAACTATAGCATTTATAATATTAGTAAGAAGTAAGATTGTAAATATTCATGTGAAAAGTTTAAAAAAAAAAATGAGTTTTTTTTTAGTTGGTCACTGTTGTCTATCTGCAGTGATTGAGTGAGTTGTGATTTGTTGCTGATATCACTATTCCAGACGATCCAGTTTCGCATGGTTTAGTTTACCTTACTGCAAACAACCAACAAAATCTACTTTTTGTCCTGCTTTTGATCGTGATTGATTTGCTTTTACCCGTTCTTACTTCCGAACTATTCATTGAATTTTCGTAAAACTTGAGACCAATCTGACATAATTTAAATTGGTTTAGATTTGACGAAGTTGTGGAGTAAAATCATCGAAAACTTTAATTCCCTATCCTTTTTTTGATAAAAAGTATCCTATACGGATTCAATTTCAAGGAATGACTTACACAATCAACTATTCCACTCGGGTTTTTGGAATATCCTTCTTTTCGTCTTCAAACATTTAATTTAATTTCCTTAGAAAAGCACTAAACTTTAACTAATAATATAAAACCTAGTCAAGTTAGCTTTTAAAAACTTTTTCCTCGACCTTCACGAGCCAGTATTACAAGCTCTTTACTTGGAAAGATCTAGATTCTAGAGTTTGGGTAAAGTTAATCCTTTCCCGTAGATAGTGGCAATCTGAGGCGAATATTAACTCGATCTTATTATTCACAGCGTGTTTACTCGACGGGCCCGAGATCGTCTTGGCGTCTGCTTTTTTTCTTTTCTTTTTAATGAATTTTGGGATAAGAAAACAATATTATATAGTATTATAACTTCAAGGGCACTTGAAAGGTTATTCTGGAACAAACTATATAATATAATAAAAACTTCTGTACAAAATAAAAAAAACTTTGGTTTTACGACTTTTAAAAATTCCTATTTAAAGAAATATATTTTTCACTAGATGATTCCCACGAATTCGTACGCGTGTATTAAGTTTTTCTAATTTCTGATATGAACTCAGGATATGGGGATAAAAAGCCAATGGTATTGCCTGAGATTTAAGCTGCCTTTATTCAAATTTCATGAAAATCGGTTGAAAAGTTGGACCATGAAAGCTTAGCAGACATACAGACAAATAGACGTATGGCGAGCCGATTATCGCTTGACTACTGCCTCTACTGCTGACTAAAACCCTGAGTTGTAGAGTGTCTAGACTATAGAGTGTTTGTAAATACGTAAAGTATTAAGTTTAAAAAAGAGTTGTAAAAACAAAGTTTTTCAGTATTTTATAGAGAAATAGCTCCTAAGCGGTTATTATTATTTTTAATTTTGAAACGTACTTAGCCCCGTTTTGCTGTTGCAGAGTTATGTACAAAATAAAAATAAAATTATCATCAATAAAATTGTCTCTACAAATGGGACGTTACGAGAAATCGCGAACGCTTGGCAACCCGACCTTTGACCGACTTCACAAACAAAGGGTTAACAAAACTAAACTCGTTAGGACACATTTCCATTTCACGCTGGTGTTGTCCGCATTAAAACTTGTATGATAAGTTACATTATAATTCGATTTGTATTCATTTGTATTTATATCCATAATAATAAATGCTATTATAATATTATGTTTTTGTCCTATAACACGCTATAACTGTGCAACAGATTAACGTAATTTTTTTACATGGGTAACTATATATTTTTTTATTTTTGTACCAAATATTGTCTTAAAACTAATAGAAAAGTGGACAAGCACATATCCCCACAAGCTAAAGCTTATCTCTACAAAGAAATATCTTTCAGCCTTCCTTGAAATTAAGTAAGGTGAGTAAGGTATAGTTGAGAATTGAGGGTAAGGACTCCGAGACAAATTTATTAATATATATTTACTAATTGATTTACTTATTATTAAACGGGACGGCCCGCTGAGTCCCTCTCATAAAAACTTCAGTGTTCAGGCTTTACAGGACTTGATGATCAGACTTTAATAAGGCAATTACCGACTCAAATTAATACCTACTACAAAAACATTGTAAAATCGAAAGTGTTTCTATTTCTCTGTTTACTGCACGGGTTACCGTTTCAAAACCGATCCAATGAAGCGATATTGACGAACTTTGGTTCATAAATAACTTGCATTCCGGAGACTGACATCAAATACGTTTTGTCCTGAAAAATTCAAGATTTCTCGCGTAACTTTAAATAAACCAACGTCATTCTACGTGGAGGAAGTCGCCAGCTTCATATTATGTACAAAGTATTTGTTTAAATACAAAGTAAGAGTTTAATTAACCGAGACGCCCCACTGAGTCCCTCTTATAAAACCTTCAGTGTTCGCAGGCTTTACGAGACTTTATGATCTGACTTTAATAAGTCACCAGGTAAACTGTTTGAATTAATGGTGCATATTATCTTTTATATTTTACCTTTTTTAATTAAAACTGTTGGGATGGTTAGGGTGGTTTGTATGCTAATTATTGAGTTACTTAGATTATTTTTTTTAGGGTTCCGTAAGACTTCATAGTACTTTCGTTGAGTTCGTTTTTCCGTCCGTCCGGTTGTCCGGTTGTCCATCGAGCCGTCTATCCATCAGTCCGTCTATACTTCTATGCATCGATATATATTATGTAAGTACTAGATGGGCCCTTTCATAATAAAAAATTGGGCGTTCGACTTGTAGGGCATGCCCCTCAACTGTATATGTCCTTGTCCCCGCCATAGCACTGTCCCGCTTTTCAGACTAGATGGCGTTAGTAAGTCCACATTATTTGTTTGACAGGGCCCGTAGTAGTTGAGGTCGTTGCTTCTATGCGACTTTATTTGTGTCACAAGTATTTTGAAAATACACTAAAAGAGGGGCAGGGCGACCGGCTAAAATTGACAGCTACAGTGTAACGATCGCAATCACCTCTAATTGGATAACACTCTTCCACTATTGGACAAAATCCATTGACGCAGCAAGAATACCATAAATTCAACCAATCACAACAATTGATACTGTAATGATGATGCAATGATTGATGCAGAAGATACGCGGTAGCCCTGCTGTATTGTTAAAATAAATTTATAATCATACTAATATTATAAAAGCGATTGGGTTTATTTGTCCTTCAATCACACCGGATCGACCTGATTTTTTGTATGGGTAGGTATAATTTAGGACCTGGAGAGTGACATGGGCTACTTTTTACCCGGAAAATGAAGGAGTTCTCGCGGGACTTCAAAAAAAACTTAATTATATACGTCGGTAATATCCTCAATTCAGAAACATATATGTATATTTTTTTTTACATATATATTATATATATGTCACCGTAAGATTGTAAAACCGTTAGATTATAATCTAACTCGTGAAAGTGTAAAGTGTCGAAAGATTGTGAACCGTTCAATGTTCTAAGTGTCAATTTTTAAAATATTCATTGTATTTACGTTTTCTTGTCTCTTTCTTGTAGGTTAGGTTAGGGTTCGACATAAATAATCAGGTTTCACTTAGGTTTTATCGGGTTAATATACCTAGCATATTACAATCTACCGAAAAATAATGCGTTAAATTGTAATCTTTCGACAGTTTGCAATTTCGCGAGTTAGATTATAATCTAACGGTTTTTACAATCGTACGGTGACATATATACATTCAGGATAAGTACATGCACTCACCAGGTATACTAGTAATTATATAGTTGAAATAGGTATTTTAAAACGATTATGAGATTTCTGAAACAGTTTTTAGAAAAAGGTTTACGAAATAATGACAGTCGAATTTTGTTACAAATGTTATGCCGCCGGAACCCTACTTTACGCTTGTTCTGATACAAACTTGACCTGTTAGGTATTAAACGTTAACTAGGGTTTAGAAATCACCTTTTATTTCTCACCTTATATTTAACGTCGTATCATCGTCATAATATTTTCATCTAGCGTCACGAAACTAGGACGCTGGTAATTACCATTGAAACGTATGGAAGGTCCAAATTAAAGGCCAATTCGTGATATAAAGCCCAAAACAACATTTATATGTTAATACGTAGACTATAGGACTATTACCGCTTTTAATGGACACCGAATAAAACACTAGACGAAACGACTTTACTAGGCTGCCATATACACCGCGTCGGTGGCGACTAATAAAGTTTATCTGTTATGCCGGCCATATACGGACAGCTTGAAGCAGTCAGAATGGACTGCTTGAAGCTGCGACTGCATAGTGAACTACAGTCTTCAACGTACACACAATATATGGAACCGCTCGAGTAGTTGCGACTGCTTCGGGCGGTTGGCAGCAGTTAACAATGGTAGCTTCAAGCTGCTAACTATGACTGCAACAGCAGTCCGTGTATGTTGATCACTGGCTAACTGTTCGAGCAGTCCGTGTATGGTCGGCCTTACAGTTTATTATTGTTACAGAACTGTTAGCGACTCCCGTAGATTCATATTCTAGACTTGCTGTAAATGTCACCGTAAGATCGTAAAAACCGTTAGATTATAATCTAACTCGCGAAATTATAAACTGTCGAAAGATTGTAAACCGTTCAATGTTCTTAGTGTCAATTTTTGAAATATTCATTGTATTTACGTTTTCTTGTCTGTTTCTTGTAGGTTAGGTTAGGGTTCGTCATAAATAAACAGGTAGTTTTACCGGGTTTATATAACTAACAGATTACAACCTACTGAAAAATTATGGGTTAAATTGTAATCCGTCGACAGTTTACAATTTCGCTAGTTAGATTACAATCTAACGGTTTTTGTAATCTTACGGTGACATCAATAAGTAAAAACGTTCCCTTTAATATGTTTTTTTTTTAATGAAGTACACACTGTATAACGTGGAATGAATGACGTGCAAAGGCTAGTATGGCTTACTATGAGCCAAAATAATTGGCAATTTCGCGAGTTAGATTATAATCTAACGGTTTTTACAATCTTACGGTGACATATCCATACCAATCTGTACTAATATTATAAATGCGAAAGTTTGGATGAATGTATGGATGAATGTTTGTTACTCAATCACGCTTGAACGGCTGAACGGATCTGGATAAAATTTGGCACAGAGATAGATTATTATCTGGAATAACACAAAGGCTAATTTTTATCCCGGAAAATTAAAGAGTTTCCGCGGGAACCAAAAACCTCAATCCACGCGGACGAAGTCGCGGGCATTAGCTATTATACTTATAGTTTTGTTTTTTATTTACTACAAGTTAGCCCTTGACTACGATCTCACCTGATGATGCAGTCTAAGATGGTAGCGGGCTTGTTTAGGTTACGACAGTTACATTAGACCCAGACCCCTATCGGTTTCTACACGGCATCGTACGGGAACGCTAAATCGCTTGGCGGTTCGTCTTTGCCGGTAACCCTACCGGTAATTAGCCACGGCAGAAGCCTCCCACCAGACCAAAAATTAGACATTACACAACGGTGTGAGAGGGTGCCTCAGTAAACGTTTCCCCATTAACCTGCGAACAAATCGAGGGGCTCACGTACCCTCGCCGTCACTTAGCGAAACCTCCCGGGCATTTAGATACGAAACTATTTACTGTGAATAAGTGAAAACGTGGTTTCAGAGTGTTGCAAGCACTTCTCGATGGCTCTCGTAGTCCTACATGAAGTAGGCTTGCATGTCCTAAGTTTGATTCCCAAGCGGCAAGTATTATTTTTTTTTAAACAGCTAGATATACCGCGTATATACAGCAGCTTAATACCCTGCTTATCCTAGTGGGAGACTTCAGCCATGGCTAGTTACCACTCTACCGGCAAAGACGTGCCGCCAAGCGATTAAGCGTTGCGGTACGATGTCGTTTAGAAACCGATTAGGGATATGGGTTAAATATAACTGCCATGCCCTTAACAGGTTAGCCCGCTACCATCTTGGACCGCATCATCACTTACCATCAGGTCAGATCGCAGTCAAGGGATAACTTATAGTTGATGAAAAAACCGCGACTTCATCCGCGTAGATTAATGTTTTTGATTCCCCGAGGAACTCTTAATTTTCCGGTAGGTATAAGAAAATTTCCGAACTACAGCAGACAGATCTACGTGAACAATTTCGTGAATCGCGGGCATCATCTAGTTAATAATATAATCAAATTAAATTATTAACTATAATATAATTTGTATAGGGCTGCCTCGTTGGTTGGCATGTTCGACTGCGGCCTACGAGGTCCCGGGTTCGAGTCCCGGGTCGGGCCATATTGGGTTCTTCTGACTAGAAACTCTCAGTAATAGCCCGGAGTTAGGAAGTTGGCGGTGTTTCACCCCCGTGCCTCGGAGAGCGCGTTAAGTCTTCGGTCCCGGTTATTATCACTAACATGATAATAATCGTTAAAGTCTGCTAACCCGCATTGCAGCGTGGTGGGTCCAAGCTCTAATTCTCTCTATCCTATATGAGAGTGGAGGCCTGTGCCCAGCTGTGGGACGTTAATGGGCTGTAGTGGTGGTGGTGGTAGTGGATATAGGGCTATTTTTCGCCGCACTTAATCCATCCATCCATCGAGCAATATTACACTTGTCTCCCTGTCATTCACTTGACAAGAACCGTTCCCGAAATAAAACAGGGCTGGACATACATTCAGGCCTCAATAAAACGGATATTAGCGGTATCCACATATTCGTTGAAAGAGCGAATTTTTTTTAAAAGAATACTAGCTGATGGATTGAGGTTTTGGTTTCCATGGGAATTCTTTAACTTTCCGGGGTAAAAAGTAGCCTTTATGCTGTCTATCTCAGTGCCAAAAGCGATAATCGTATGTTTGCCCCAGGCTTTCCAAACATACGAGCATATTAAATAATTTAATTATAATAAACAATAATTTTTAAATAAATTATTCTGTTTAATAGCAGTCGCTGCAATATATTGAAAAATAAGACTTTCAATCGGTTAAAAATCACATGATCTTTGTGTTACGTCGAATTAACGTCAGACGTCAATTAGACATATTCTACTATGTCTAATATAGTATAGTCTATGATTAAACTATGGATGTCTATGGGCATACCCATGGATATAGGAATATCCTATGCCTTTAATATTGCTAGTCTATATTATCTATTATCAACGATGACTGATAAACTGAAGCATTTAATTTTCAATCAATTAATACTCACTCATTTTGAAGTATTGGAAGCACTACGGTAGGTACGGCGTTATACTTCAGGTTCCAAAGGGCTAGAACACAAAACTGTAAAGCTAGTTGAAAAAAAAAACGTTATCTATATTAAAATAAATAGCACTTAGCTAGCTTAGCTTATTTTTATTCCGGAAAATTAAAAGTTTAGAGAATTATGCTATTTAAGGGTACCCAAATATAACATTTTTGTATGAAATAATTTGTTTGTAAGTCATCTGAATTTTTAAAAGTCGAAAAGCAAATGTTATTCAGTATTATGTACAGAAGCTGCCGTTTAGAGGTTATTAGTATTATTAAATTAGCCCTGGTGGATTCAACTTTTTTTATTGTGAGATAGGCTTGCGCTTGACGACAATCAGGCTTATTGCAAAGCAATGATGAGTTCTAGGATTTAGCTGTAACGTTGATTGAATCCAACGACCTCAATTTATAGGCCTATTACACTACACTTTTCACAGGGAGCCTTACACTTAAATCAGTGTAGTGTAATAACACTTAGAGAGAAAGGGTCCGGTCCTTATTGCTGTGTCATGCTCATGCGATGCTCAAATTAGCGGCCACGCCCACCCTTCCCTCAGGGCCCTGCGGAAAGTGCAGTGTATTAGGCCTATAACATAGACGGGCCCTGTCAAACTTGCTTGCAACATATGCGCCATCTTGAATGACAGCTTGAAAACGTATGACTCGGTTACAGATAATATAGGAGCCTTAAGGCTAGTAAGTAAAAAAAAAATATCATACAGTTTGCCGCGAAAATTAAATGATTGCGTAATAGATAGAAATATTAAATAGGAAGATTAAATAACGTTTCTTGGATTTGTATAATTGTGAATTGAAACACTTATCTACCTTCAAATAAAAATTATACAGTGCCAAACTAATTAGAATTTAGATGTTAATTTAATCCGACGACGACGCTACAACGGGGACAAAGACAGGCTTAAGACAGTTGTGGAACGTACTCTGCAAGTCGGACGCCCAACTGTGAAAGGGCCCATCTAGTACCTACATATATATCGATGGCTGTATCACTTCTACATTACCCTGTTTCTTTAGAGTACGTGCTAATAGCCGGTATCGAAGCCAGACTTCATCTCACCAAATTGTTGTCAAGAGAAACCTCTCAAATATGAAAAAGATGGAGAAAAAGAGAGTTCCAATATTAATTTCATTTCGCGCACCGCAAATAAACACATTGTATCAGCAGTATAACAAATGGCGGGTAGAAATAAAAAGCATCGGAGACGGGGCCATAGAGCGAAATACAAGAATTGCTACAATTCCACTATACGGGTCTCATGGCCAATAAAAGCTAGCGTATAGGCGCCGCAAAACGTTATCAACGCGGATGTACATGTCATGTCACCCGCTGGAAAAGTCACACTAAAAATATTACTGCAGGGTTTGCTTTTCGAAAATGTACACGTTTGTCAGAAAGTCAGTCGTCGTTTGTCAGTCGCGGTCAGAAAATGTTTGCCAACTTAAGGTTCATAATTGCATGGACATAATATATGTGTCAGAAACTCGTTATGTGGTTTGATTAGGCATAGATCATAGATTTTATAATTTTTTTCAGCAGGCGGCAACTAGGCAGGATAGATGTAAGACAACCTCTTTCAATATTTTCAATTAATGTCACTTTAAAAATACGATAATGCTAAGTTTATTATAAAGTAGGACTCTTTTTGTTGAACTCGATGTACGAAAACATTTGATAACTTTGAAACGTAACAAATACCTTGTTTAAGCGTTTTAGACCTTAATGCGCGTGGTGTTTTAAGGAATCTAATTTGAAAACTGGTAAACATTTTCAGAACGCGATCGTACATCGTAAACTCTGTTTAACACTACTAAACTAAAATGACAGCTCCAAACCTAGTGCTGCCCGTTTCCGTAGGGAGTATTATAAAAAGGATAGTAGCATAAATAGGGACATCAATTTAGTTTAATTTAGAGATTATGCTTATCGGAATTAGCCCCATTGGCTCAGTAGCCAATGATAGATAAAACAGTTTTTATTCCGGGGAATTACACAATAAAATTATAGGGGATTATAAAAAAAAACTAAAATCCACGCCAATGAAGTTGCGGGTGTCAACAAGTATTCTACTGTCGGAGTAAAATGGACGGAGCAAATTGTTTAAAGTTGTACATTCAGTATACTTGGGGTAAAGAAGTTTAATGGGCATTTAAGACCCATTTCTCTTTTAAAGAAACAAACACTGGGGACCGAAAATTAAATGTTGTTAAAAGTGTTAAACTTTCTTAACACTTGAAAGCCGTGTGTCGTCATTTTTTCAGCTATTCGTCATAACTTACTAACAGACACCATAACGTCCCAAAAATCAAAATGTCTCTTCTAGAAAGACCGGTATCACTGTGAAAAGCGAGGCTGATATTAAAAAAGAGCTAGAACAATCATTCGGGGCCCGACTCGCTCATTTCAACCCCGTATCCAATTACGAAGCGCTGAGTTGAGGCATAAGGGTACTTGGCGTTACAAGCCTTGATGATGAAAATGTGTGTTGCAAATTTATTTTAGTTGCTTGTTGACGAAAATATGTGTTGCAAAATTATTTTAGTTGCAAGTTGACAACTCTTTGTATGCATTGCATGTGAAAAATGAATACATTTCCACTTATTCCTCTTTTATGTTTTTTTATATTTTAATTTTAATAACAGCGGCGAAGCCTGCGCTTGACGCGATTTCTTTTTTAATTGTTTCAGTTGTGTTAATTGGAGTTGCGTAATATACCTTACTGATAAAATGAAATTAAATTTGGTTTTAAAATGACAACATCAAATAACTGTGACAGTTTTAATATCCCAAAAAATCTAAGCTGCTACGGGATCGGGATTTTCTAAAATTTTAAGCCACATGGAAGAAGTCGCGGGCATCCACAACTAAATAGTCAAATCAAATCAATTATTTTTTGTTCAAGTAGATTTTTAACAAGTGCTTTCGAATCATCGAGTGAATCTACCACTGGTTCGGAATACCACTGTTCCTACCGAAAAGAACCAGCAGGTAACTCGGTGGTCGCTCTTTTGAAAAGAAATATATTTACAATTAGGTACATTAACGACGTCTAGATACATAGGTAACCGCAGTCCTAAGTATTGCCGGAGCGAGTGAAATCCATGCTCTTTTATCAGTTATCTTCAACAGTATAATAAGTAGTTACTAAAAACACCACGTTTCTAAGACAGAAAAACATTGCTGGAACACAGACTATATTGTGAGGCATTGAATATTTTCCCAGAATAGTGAGAAAGGCATGAACCACATAACGTGGTATATCCTCGTGTTCACATTAAGAAAACATTAGCTATGTCCCCTTTATTCAGGCACTATCTCAAGACCAATGAAGAAAGTCCCATCATATCCTGAACAGACCTCAAAGTAGTGGGTAAGAGACTAATGTTAGGGATCTGGATAAAATGGACGAACGACTAGATGAGAAATTGTGAAACATACGATATTATATAGTGCGCGGTAACGCTACGTTACACTTTTAAATCCGACGTCAAAATATTATCAACTATTTTAATCTTAATTAAAATTCACACCGTGTTATGGTTTTAAAATAAAAATTAAGATTTCCGCTACATTTTCACAGTCGTCTTTGTCTGGTTTCAATACAACAATCGGTTTTTGAACAGAAGTTAGAACAGATGTAAAATAAAATTTGCGAATTGTAAAATGTATGGTCAATTCATAAGTTTTATTTTAATAATCCCCATAAATGTAAAAATTTTATGATTTTTTCACCATTGTTTAACTTTGTACCATGTCCAAATATGAACACAAAAATATTTTGATGACAACTAGTTTAGGCAAACTATTAAGAAAATTTTGCTTATAACTGATTTGTGTTTTGTGTGGCTAATTAAAAAAATGGTTATAAAACTGCGCAGTTTTAAACACAATACTTTACCATATATCCACTCTTTACCTTTTACTCATAAATTTTCTATTTAATCTTAGCACCCTGTATGTGCCTCATTTCCCCCCTACCAAGGTACCTATGTCCTATACTATGTTATTTCGCTGTGGACATTTTGGGGACGTTAAGGTCACAGTAAAGGTGATCGCACATAATTAAGATATCGCAATCAATGATAAATGATTTATTTATTTAATGTAGGACAACTTGTGTCACTTATGAAACGTTAAGACTCTACCACCGGTTCGGAAAATTTAATTTAGTTGTTTGTTTGTTCGTATGCCAGATGCCTTTAACTGTTGGCGAGGCGACGATGGCGTGATTAATTAGACAAAATATTAGTAATATAATAATTAATATTCATGTTTTAAAATCGGAGAGAGGCTTTTGCCAAGTCGTGGGACAGGCTAAATAAGAATATATAAGACTACGAATTTTGTTCTAGGTACAGATAATTGAGTTAAGGTTGTGGTTCGATGTAGGTCATGTCATGTCCATGTGTCACATGTCTACCCCATTTCACTATGATAGGTCTATTATTAAAGCTATGACAAAAACCCAACTGAGTTGGTTATTATTTTCGAACTAAATGCTGTTAAAACCAACTTCTTTTGTCAAGAATAAAAAATTACGAGTTCGAGTAATATTTTAACTTTTTTAATTATTATTTTTTTCATTGGGGAAGATAAGCAGCTGTATTATTATCATATCCAGAACCAGATGCTATCAGGAGGCAGTCTGTTAGCATTATATCCTTTTCTCTCGAGTGACTGTAATCATAAGAGGAATAGAGATAAACGTATTTTTATTATCTTAATAGCATCTGGATTGGGTTAAACTGATTATGATAATATTATAATATTATCAACGCATAATATCAATTGGCGGCATTGATTTGCCAGTATAACTAGCCACATTCAAAGCAAACTTATAGAACAGACTCGAGTTAATATAGATTGTTTTTATCCACTACATGTTAGCCGTTGACTGCGATCTCACCTGATGGCAAGTGACGATGCAGTCTAAGATGGTAGCGGGCTAACCTGTTAGGAGCATGGCAGTTATATTAAACCCAAACCCCTATTCTGTCTCTACACCGTATCATACCGGAAAGCTAAATCGCTTGGCGGCACGTCTTTGCCGGTAGGGTGGTAACTAGCCACGGCCGAAGCCTCCCACCTGGCCAGACCAGGGAAAATTCAGAAATTATAAATTCCCAAATTGACCCTGCCGGGGATCGAACCCAGGCCCTCCGCACGTTAAGACAACAGCGTTCCACACTGCGCCACGGAGGCCGTCAAATTAACTAAAATTAGAAATTATAACTTCCCAAAATTAACACTGCTAGGAATCGAATCTGAGACTAGATTATCGAATAATAAGACTGCGATAGAGGGTAGATGTAAGATGAGTGATCAGCATTAATTGCTCGAGTGGCATTTTTGATGATAGCTCATTTCGACCCGCACGTCGCCCGCTGTCGGAAGTCTTCGTGTGTCTTCGTTTTTTCCGCTTCATTTGTTTGGGTTACGCGTAATTTCGCCTTGTCACCGGTTAATGCTGGTACAAAAACGTGATCGAAAGCTCCAGATGAAGGTTCTGACGAGGGTGACCAGACACCGAGTATATTTTTAAATAATCGCATAGAATTCTTCTTATTCTGAGAGGAGACTCATTTTCAACAGTGACCCGGCAATGGGTAACTGTGGGTTGAATTGGGTATCGCGTGATTAGTATGAAAAACTGAACTTTTGTATGAAATACTTTTGACGTCATCAAAAGTCAACGCACTTTTTTTAGTTCAATCGACGATTTAAAATGGTTGTCAAACATAAAACCAGCAAGAAATTATTTTACAATTACTGAACTGTGCAATTGCTGTATGTTTGGACACACCATAAGATTCAATACAGCGCTGTAATACCTACTGCAGTATCTTTCCTTAGTCAAATAATTTAAATGTCAAAAGAATACATTTCTGCTCGATTCATTATGTATACCGGTTTTTTATTCTTATTACACCCGCTTTATACCGTTTTTCGGTTTATCGCACGGGGAGATTTGTTTTTTTATGGATAAAAAAAGGGGTGAATACTGAATATTTCCTTTGGTGATAATACTTATTAAAAGATTTTTTTGTTGATTTTTATTTCGCTTGTTACCTGCATTTCTAGCTAATAAAGGTACAAGTATCGAATAATACATCAGATAAGTAACTATGTACCGGTTTATTAACATCGATAAATCAGTATTATGGATTCAGCCGGGCGACCGCGTATCTATGACAGCTACAGTGTAACGATCGCAATCACCTCTGATTGGATAACACTCTTCCACTATTGGACAAAATCCATTGACGCAGCAAGAATACCATAAATTCAGCCAATCACAACAATTGATACTGTAACAATGATTGATCCAGAAGATACGCGGTCGCCCTGCAGGTCTAATAGGACATATATGCATAACGTCACGATGAACTATTGATAGATAGCTGATGCCTTTGTCAGCGTGGATTGAGGATTTTTCGGTGCCCGCAGAAATTCTTTAATTTTCCAGGATATAAAGTAGCCTACCTATGTGTTATTCCAGACTATAATCTATTTATGTGACAAGTATCTTCCAGATCCGTCCAGCTGTTCTGGCGTGATTGAGTACGTAAGAAACATCCATCCATCCGTCCATCCAAAGTTTTACATTTATAATATTAGTAGGTATACATACTGGTGAATACCATTTTTGTGTAAAAAGAGAGTATTTTTATCCACTACAAATTAGCCCTTGACTGCAATCTCACCTTGTGGTAAGTGATGATGCAGTCTATATTGGTAGCGGCGTCTGTGGGTATGGCAGTATTATTAAACTCATACCCCTAATCGGTTTCTACATGGTTTCTACACGGCATCTTTGGCTTCACATCTTTGCCGGTAGGGTATGTAAATAGCCGCGGCCGAAGCCTCCAGTACCAGACCAGAGAAAATTCAGAAATTATAAATTCCCAAATTGACCCTGCCGGGAATCGAACCCGGGAGCTTCCACTATAAGACCACACACTGCGCCACGGGAGGTCGTCAAAAAGTGTAGTGACCGAGCGAAGCCAGAGGTCTCCACTTGGGAGAATGCCTATCTGTCCGTCTATCAGAACCTCATTATAAATTCCCAAATTGACCAAGACGGGGATCGAATCTGGGACCTCCAACTTGTAAGAACACAGCTCTCACCTCTGCGCCAGGGAGGTCGTCATTATACCTACTAAAATGTTTATCTCCTGTAATAATATTCCTTTTATTTTTATTACTTATTTGTTTAATTGGTTTAATCTAACGGAGCGAGCCTGTGATAATTTATTCTTTGACCTTTGAAGGGAGTCTACAAAGAATTATACCCGGGGCGTAATTAGGGCTGCCACCTTTGTGAAGTACCGGAATAAAAATACAAATAAACGGGGCATCGGGGAAAACAAAGATCGTTGAGGGAAAATAAACTTATGAATACACTGGATATTAAATAAATAATATATTTTATATTCACGATAAAAAGTAACTATTCAATAATATAGAACTTTTGAATCTCTATTTTAGATTTCTATCTCTTCTTATCCATTGATTCGGTCTGTCCATTCTTAACTTTAGAATACAGACAGACTACTAATCTTCATATTAATTTATTTGCATTTCAAGCCCTGTTAGGGCAAAGCAAGTTACACATTAATTGAATAGACAAAATTAATATACTAACAAATTACAATAATTAAAATACATTACATTAAATTACCTAAATTCTTAATTTACGCATTTAGATTTAAACGTGAAAAAATTATACGATCACATTGCATTAAAAGTCAAATAGAGTACTTACATTAAAATTACAGCAATAAAATATCAACAATACATTACTTAAATAAAATTATATCATAAAAATATTCATTAAATTATCTTTTATACTAGCGATCAACCGCGGCTTCGCGCTCCCGTGGGAATTTAAAAACATCCAGCGTTATTCCTAATGTCCTCATCAAAAAGGGAAACTCAGAGCTTTTCAGTTCAGTAGGTCCAAGGGCGTTGATTAGAGATTTAGTGAATGAGTCAGGGCTTTTCTCTTTATAATAAACGGATTAATTTAATATCCTTTATGACGTTCAAAAAGTGCACAATTTGGTATCTACATTGATTTATATTTTAATTGACTTTGGCTTCATTCTAAAGCATTTAAAATCAATTAAATTACTTATGCTTAAAAGTTATTATTATTTGATCGATTGAATTAAGTCAGTCTAACTAAAACCTCCGTCCGTCCGTGCCTCGGAGAGCACGTAAAGCTGTCGGTCCCGGTTATTATCAATAACATCTGATAATAATGGTTACTAAACCTAAGAGTTTAAATACTCTCGAGTTTTATGCGGTAGGACGTGGGAACGCATTATTATTTCAAGAAAACTCCTATCATTATTTGATTAATGGAAAGGGGTCACGACCCTCAGTAATGAGGAATACGACGCAGAGAGGGAACAAAAAGTAACTAATTTTAATAAAGATTTCGCTCAGTTATTAAAGACAAGCTGGTTGCTTAATCACCGGCTGTACCGGTAGGTATCCTTTATCGCTTATCAAACGTGTACAAAACATGATTTGATTCTATCTATTCTATGATGAACTTTCTTTATGGTTCTTTGTTTCTATGATTCTATTCAAATTGTTCTGGAGACCTTGGTTTGCAAAAATGTCGACAAAAACCAGTTTCTCTTTGTTAACAATTGAATGGAACATATAATAAAAAATGACAACCCTACCAACTAAAATAATAACAAACTACTTAGATACTTAAACAATGCTTAAGAAACACTTGAACAATATTGAGAATATTGTTTTAATTAAAAAATCGCATCGCTGAGGGTACTCAGTCGCCGATCAATAAATATTTTTAATTATCGCCATTCCTTTCATCTTAATTATTTCAAAAAGGACGCTTCGCGAGTTTTGCTTTTTTTAACCGAAATGTCGTCGTCTTACGTACGACAAAAACAACGCGACACGATGCCATAGAAAATTACAGACGTAGGTATCTACGCGACAACGTAGGCTATATTGTGAAGGGTAAGGACTGAAACAGTAACCGAAATAAGGGGTTTAAAGTTTAAACACTTATAAAACAGAAAAACTTTTAACGGGAACAGAAACGATACTGTAACTCAATCAATCTGTAACCATTTATTTCTGTTAATAAGTGTTTTTATCTGTAACCCTAATAGGTACATGCCCTAACAAACTGCACGGTATGACAACGCGTTCTTCTCACTTCATTCGACTTTACACACACTGACACAACATGGCCATGTTTTTCTTAAAACAATTGCAACCATCGGTGCTTTCACCTTAGGTTCGAATTTGAATACGCGTCAACAGCAAATTTGGGAACGTCGCTATTTCGGTTACACTTTAAAACACTTTCATTTCTGGTTCGTTTTTGTTACAGAAATATAAGTGTTTCGGGTTAACAGAATTAAAAACACATACAAAATGAAGGGAAAGCTTCGATTCTGTTACACTTTCATTCGGTAACACTTATATTTATGTAACCTTTATGAATCTGTTTTTTAGTCCCTGGTGAAGGGTCAGTTACCGTTTGATATTGTTGTGTGATGTGTCATACTTACATTAACGATTGATTGATTGATAGAAAAATTACTATAAAATTTCTTGTTCATTGTTACTTATAGAATCTATAGTAATAAATTTAGTAAGGGATGATGAAAAAGCCATAAATTATACAAATTCGATAAAATTGTGTCAAATGCAAATGTAGGACGTGTGGTTCGATGTTAAAGAAGAGGTTTGCGGGCATGGTGATGTTTGAAAAGCGATTTTGTGGTAAAATATTAGAAGATCTCTCTTGTGCGTATCGTATTGCCGTCCCACCGAAATAGGGAATAAAGAGTGCAGCACTAATGTGCGTTTGCACTATTATAATTATCTCCCGCACATGTTATAGCGGCAATAGAAATACACTCTGTGAAAATGTCAACAGTCTACTATAACAGTTCATGATATTACTCTTTATAAGATACAACCCGCCGACCGCTGAGGGCTGTTACCCTTTGGGTACGGAACCCTAAAAAGATTTTAGCGAGCAGATACATTTGGGGATATCCAACCTTTAACGACCTCCCTGGCGCAATGTTAAGTGCCGTTGTCTTAACGTGGGAGGTCCCGGGTTCGATTCCCGGCAGTGTCAATTTGGGAATTTATAATTTCTGAATTTTCTCTGATCTGGTCTGGTTACCACCAGTTACCACCCTATCGGCAAAAACGTACTGCTAAGCGATATAGTGTTCCAGTACGATGCCTTGCAGAAACCGGCAAATGGTATGGGTTTAATATAACCATCTTAGACTGCATCATCACTTACCATCAGGAGATGATCGCAGTCAAGGTCTAACTTGTAGTGGAATAAAAAAATTAAACCTATTTTTTCTCCCACCATTTCGCACTCTCAGGTTTCACTGATAGACGTTCCATTGTGACTCTGGCCACTTCAAATGTCCGCTCAGCTTATGAAATGTATCGCCACCCTAACAGCAGGGTTTCAATGCATGAGATCGGATTTAAATTTCAAAGGCAGCCAGTAACTGGAGCAATGCATGCTCGGAAACCTTGACGTGTTCGTTTTTCACTGCAAATTGAGTGCGCTTCTTTGCTATTTTATAACTTGTTTCGAAAATAACAATTCTTTGACATCATAGACATCTATAATAATCCATATCCATTCTAATATGCTCAACTATACCCATGCCAAAAATCACGTCGATCCGTTGCTCCTTTGCCGCGTGATTGAAGGACAAACCAACAAACATACACACTTTCGCATTTATAGTAGTGTTGTAACGGAGGCGTTCTTGGTTGCTTTGCCTCCGCGGATGCGGAGGTTAACGGAGGCGGAGGCGGAGGTGGATTTCTCCGATTACATCGTCCATTTTCTGTGCTTTAGGATGTGATGAATCCCACATTTGTTTTTTTTTATGAGAATTCTTGTAAGAATAGTTGCCTGTTTGCTTGTTGAAATGGTGTAACTGACGTCACTTGCTTCGACTTGTACCTCTCGCACTGTAAGTCAACGTAAATAAACCTCCGTTACAACTCCGCAAAAAAAACTGCGGAGGCGGAAGTGGAAACGGAGGTACGATTTCTTGCGAAAGTTCCGCACTTACGGAGGCGGTGGCGAGGTTCCGATACAATCCTACTTTATAGTATGTTGATGTCCATAATGATGTCGATAAGCTGTCTATCGTTCCAGAACATCCTTAGGGATACGTATTCAAACTTCAATATAATACCTGAGGTAAGGTATGTTTAATATTGAGTAAATTATTAAGGAATGGTTGGTACCTGCTTACATGGGTTAAATCAATTTGCTAGTGTTCAAACACGTTCAAAAGTCCTAAAGTCAAGAAAGTCCCTTAGGATTAGGGTTGCCAGATGGTCGGGATTCGTCTGGATTCTCCCGAAATTTTATAAATCTCCAGACTCTCGACAAAACTCAAAATCTCCAGACAAACAACTTCTCGGAAAGTTCAATACAAATTAGTAATTTTAAATTCTGAATATTGTTATAGGATCTAAATTAGTTGACTCAGCAAAGTCCAATGCAAAACACATAGTAATATGACAAACTAAAAATTAAGTGTATTTAAATTAGTTGTGTCAACAATGTTAATAATTATTTTTATCCGACTTCCAAAAAAGGTGGAGGTTCTTAATTCGGCGCGTATTTTTTTTCTGTATGTCGATGCATATCTCCGTGGTTTCTGAACCGATTTGAATTTTTTTTTCAGCCCTTAGAGGCTCTCGAGGTGGTCACATAAAAAATTCTGACTCCAAATCCTCAATCCTGACGCTAAAAAGTTAAAAATAAAATTCTTTCTAAAAAACCGTCTATATATACCTTTTTTATACCGCGGGTATATCAAAAGTAAGCAAAGTTGACGCACAAGGCTCGCCCGACTTCAGCGTAGTGTGTATGACACCGTAAGATTGTAAAAACCGTTAGATTATAATCTAACTCGCGAAATTATAAACTGTCGAAAGATTGTGAACCGTTCAATGTTCTGAGTGTCAATTTTGGAAATATTCATTGTATTTACGTTTTCTTGTCTGTTTCATGTAGGTTAGGTTAGGGTTCGACATAAACAATCAAGTAGTGCCCGGCCGCAGGGCGGGCACTTAGGTTTTGTCAGGTTTAAATAACTATCAAATTACAATCTACCGGAAAATAATTCGTTAAATTGTAATCTTTCGACAGTTTGCAATTACGCGAGTTAGATTATTATCTAACGGTTTTTACAATCTTACGGTGACATGTAGAAGTCAAAATTATTTACTTTACAGTGGCTTTGAAAGTCGGTTTTTTTATTTAATTTTCAAAATAAACTTTCTATTTTAAATTATTATTTTTCATATATTTCATTTCTCCCGACAACAACCCAAAAATACCGACATTTTCAATTTTTGTTCAGATATTTTGGTTTTCCAATCTGGTAACCCTATTTAGGATGGGAGAATACGTTTACCAAAAAACTACGTAGGTAGGCACAGTTGTGGTACTAGGTAGGTACAAATTGAAAAGGTTTTTAATAGGTATTTACCTATCGACATTAGTTAAAGTTTACTGTGCTAGAGTGTTGACATACCTATATAAGTATGCCTAGATTAAGCCCGCGACTTCGTCCGCGTGGATTAAGTTTTTTAATTCCCGCGGGAACTCTAAATTTCCGGGATAAAAAGTAGCCTAGATATGTTCTTCTCCGGTATACATCAAACAACTTATCCCTGTACCAAATTTCATCAAAATCGGTTGAACAGGTGGCCAGTGAGAGCGTAACAGACAGACACACTTCCGCATTTAGGTATATTATTAGTACCTAGGTATGGATATGATGTCAAGAACTCAAGACTACCACCGGTTGGGAAAAAAAAAAGCATACCTACCTACTATACTAATATTATAAATACGAAAGTGTCTCTGCCTGTCTGTCTATATTTCTGTCTGCTACGCTTTCACAGCCCACCTATTCAACCGATTTTAATCAAATTTGGTACAGGGATAGGTTATATCCCGGGCAAGGACATATCTAGGCTACTTTTTATCCCGGAAATTTAAGGAGTAATCGCGGGAATCGAAATAACTTAGTCCACGCGGGCGAAGTCGCGGGCATCGTCTAGTAGGTAAGTAGTAACATATATTTTAAGTAAGTATACCTACTAGCAACATGTCACGTAGGTAATGGTAGGGTTTTGAGCTAGTGTGGATAAATACAAGTTTAAAGTTAGTCTAACAAAAAGTACCTAGTTGCAATAACAAAAAGAAAATTACTATATACCTAGTCACTGTGTCATTTAGTATAGGTACCCACTGTCATCAATACCGGGATCCCGGTTTAAGATATACCTAGATACATATTTCAATACCTGTATTGAAAGCCGGCGAAAAAAGTCCGGGATCCCCGGTATTCGAGTTACATTCAAGGTCTATAAGGCAGGGCGATCGAGGGCAAAGAACAGGCGGGGAGGCGTGCAGGAAACCGCCGCCGCCGCTCCTCTCACCGAACCCCTCAGTTGCTAGCATAGCCCCGTTCTGTGCACACGGTTTTTTCATCGCTCCGGTAAGTGCCTACAGTTTGTACTGTCGTCAAAAAAATAGAATTATATAATATGTTAAGAGTGTAAATAATTATAATGTAGATTCGTATTACATCTATATTCTATGCTAACATTAAAAATGAAAAGTTTGTTGGTCTGTTTCCTCGGCCGACTAAACTGACCAATTTTTATGAAATTGACTAAAGAGATAGCTTGTAACCCGACTCCCGAGGTACCTACAAAGCATTTAAAAATCAGAGAGCTCCAAAGCTATATATAGGCAACCTTAACGTTCACAAAATTTCGATATTATTAATGCGAATGTGAGTTTTTTTAATACACTTGCACGCCCAATCTTTTCAACCTATTTAGATGAAAGGACATTGACCAAATTCGCCTAAGAATCAACACACGTTTGAAATATACAGTAATTGTTAGCTTAATTTATAGTCTTTATTCCAAATATCAGAATTTAACGGACACTTCAAATTAATTAAAAAATAAGTAAATGTGTATTAAATTGATTACTATACGTTTCCGTTTCTGGATTATTAACCACAGATCAATAACTTAAGT
The DNA here is from genome assembly GCA_964035005.1 of Erebia palarica. Classification (NCBI taxonomy): domain Eukaryota; kingdom Metazoa; phylum Arthropoda; class Insecta; order Lepidoptera; family Nymphalidae; genus Erebia; species Erebia palarica. The sequence continues at coordinate 8,093,379 of OZ035992.1, forward strand.
TTTAAATAATATACAATACCACCGCTTGAACGGTAGATCTGTATCGTAAGAAACAAAATAAAAGCTGCTTAAAGTGCTAAGTGCGCTAGTATTCGGAACAGGGCCTTTGCACTTAGAACATTTTTCTGTTGTATGGGGATGTTAGTTCCACAACTCCCTAAAGGATGGCGCTCATGGCGCTTATCTTGTACTGAAAGTATGTATACTTAAAAGTCTGTGATCAGGGTCTGTGATGGCGTTGAAATAAGAGTTCGTTCAGAAGCCTATGTTTTAGATAAATTAATGATTTTGCCATTTATATAAACACAAAGCTAATAATATATTAAAACTTCAGAATATGAGTTATCTTAGATAATTTATAAAGATTTATCTGTTATGAATTTAGTTTAGTGGAATGAGTTAGAAGCTTAATGAAACATTTGTGTTTTAATTTCCAAACGTGGACAGCCGCCATTTTAAAGTTTGAAATTCGACATTGACATTGACGTTTTCTGGCATGCCGGATGCCGGGTGGACAAAATTATAATTTTTTTGATAAATTCGTTACAATGTGAAACTATGTTAATAGAGTGTTTTAAGTGTGTACGATGTGAAAAACATGAAACTGTGGAATAATTGTTATGCTTTATGTATATTTTTTGTAATTGAGAATATAAGAGAAAATAATCAACATGCGTTTCATTTACTAACATCTGAACATCTTTACAGTTTGTGTTTATCGTATAATAATTTATCTTAATTATTACAAGGTCACATAATTCTATAGTTGCAGAATTAGGTGATCTTGTAATAATTAAGATAAATTAATATACAATACACTTTGTAATATATACCTAGTACTATAGCATTGTGATATGGTTATATATACATAGTTTAGTTGGACAACTTCCCGATAGATGTCGCTGTACATTGAAAGTCTAGTAGCAACTCTATACCAGTATATATAATGTACTCTGTGATTCGGAATCTCGCAAGGCCATCTATTGAAAGTACAATAATTTAATATTTTTAACGCCATCTGTGAAGTTCTCGATGAACTATGACGATACCTGCATTATTATTAACGCCATCTGTAATGTTTTTGATGAACTACGGCGAATCTAGTCTTATCTACATACTGTTTACAGCTCTATTACAAATGGATAGAGATGATATTAATTTGTTCAAGTAGATTGATCGTGAATGCTGAAATAAACTCAAAATTGAAAATATTTTTGGTAATAAGTAATTTTCTTGCAAGTGTCCGTAGTTTTAATCTGCTCTCAAGTATAAAAAGGTATTAATTTGAACCCAGTAATCAATGTTTTATGACGGTTGGTTCTTAGGCGAACTTTGTATGGGGACAGAACAATGTCCTTTACTAGGTACAGACATAGATTGTATCCAAAGGACTTTATTACTTTGATTAGACTACTTTTTATGCCGAAAAAATTAAGAAGCTCTCGCGGGGAGAAAAATATTAAACCACTCGGACGAAGTCACAGACAGTAACTAGTTAATGGTTTAATGAGTTAAAGCTAGCGCGTGCTGCTTTGTATAACTAGCGCTAGCTTCAATACTACTTTGCCTATCCTTGTATCTGAGTTCATAACGTTTAAACATTGATGAAACACAATTTGCTTGATACATAATTAATTGTTTATATCAATACTGAAATTGAAAGATATTATTAATTGTAATGTTAATTGCTATTTTTAATGTACTGTTTTGGTATTATAATTGGTGTTTCTTTTATACTACGCAGATATGGCTGAAGAGATGGCTCAATTGAAGTCTTTGGAACAACAAAAATTAAGAGATATACATGCAAAATTAGATATAGTTAAACTGGTTATCAAAATTTGTTTAGCGAAACAATACGATGTTGATTTAATTAAAAAGGTGTTAGTTGAAAAAGCTTCAGAATATTTTTCAAGAGAAATAATAACTCATCTTCTGGCCCAGATTCACACGCCGAAAACATTTAACGACTGGGATGAGCTGATCAAAATGGCAAATTTGGATACTAGTGATAGCTCATACGATGATACACTTTTAAGAAATCTTATATTGATACAAAACAACCTACCAACTAAAGAGTCTATATTTAAAACATTAAAAAACAGTCCAAAAATATCTTGGAATCAATCTCAGTTCGAGGTAAGCCTGAAAACACGAGGATATAAATCGAAAAGGCTTCCGCAATGCACTAAGACTATACTAGTAGAAGATCCTGAGCGCAGTTTTGCTAGAATCAAATATTTACATAGTATAGAGCAGTTTAGAAGTGCCGGTCTGACTATAGTTTATATCGAAGTAAAAAAAAAAAATGGAAGTGGAAGTCCAAAACATAGCGACGAAGGCGTAACAGTGTATTATTTAGCTGTGTCTTCATCATTGGGATTGATAAGCAACAAGGTTACTAAAATATCGTATTCTTCGATACCTGTCAATAATTTGCTGTCTAACTGGATCTTAGAGACCGTTATCCCATATCTATCCACTCCGAGTGTATTTGTTTTAGAAGACCAGGTCGACAGTTCAAATACTTATATAGACACTCCAACGATATACAGCAGTAGAACCAAAATGAAAAACTGGCTAGACCAAAATGATATTCCACATAATCCAGATATGCACTCTGCAGAATTTTTCGAGCTTATAAAGAAATCCAACCGCAACCTGTTGAGAAGGAACGACTTGGATGAAAATCTAATGTCCTATGGCCACAAGATATTGCGACGTCCTCGAAATACACAATACTTGAACTATTTTAATTGCCTTTGGGGAAATGCATTTGATAAACCAAGTATGGATTCGTGCCAGAAAATTAATATAAATACTTGGAAACATATGGAAACAATGCTATGTGAAATCGAACAAAAAACTTTAAATGAAGATATCACAGCAAATAAAACAATTGAAAAAATACTTACGTTCGCGGAGCACAAGCCAATGTCATTTAATTTTATAAAAAGCGATGACTTCGACGAGTTTAAGATGGAGGAAACTGTACAAATTGATCCTTGATTGTATTAAAAATATCATAAACTATCGGTTGTATTATTTTTATACCATTATAATATTATAAATATAAACCAGTGATTTATAGACATAAACATATTTAATAAAGCAGGCTATAAAGTAAAACAGAAAATAATTAGAATTTTAGACGAATTAAAGCTTTATTATTTTATCAGATATATTTAAGTAAAATGAATCGAATAATAGTTATGTGCTTTGATCAGTCGGAATCACTTAAAGAAGGTAAATATAAATCTTTTTCAATATTGAATGAAGGCTTTAAATCGTCCAGAACTTTATCCACGTCAAGTTCTATATTATAAAGCCGTAATTCTTCTTTAACAAGCTCTAAATTATAACTCTTTAGTTCAGTTACAGTTATATCGCTGACAATTTCCTCGATAGTTTTGGTTAGAAGGTTTTCTTTACATCGCAATCTTTCCGTAATTAAATTACGGACTTGTGCTGCCGGTGTCAGTTCGTTAATACAGTCTGGTAAACGCAAAACATCATGGCCATTTTGTTTCAACCAAATATCTACTTTGTTTAACCTTTGATGTACGTCCGTGTATTTCTCTATTAAGCTATAGAGTTCGACTGTACTCATTGTATCATTAAAGGGTACTTCGTGAAGTGTAAGCCATTCTATCATTATATAACTCGGACTAGTTTTCTTAGGAGTCTCACAATATTTATCGCAGTGATGCTTAGAGTTATCTAAAATAAGAACGCTATTTATTTCCAGATACGGAATGAGTTCGTTTAATATCCACGAATTGAACGTAATAGTGTCGAAACTATTAACTTTTTTTAGAAACTCAACTCCTTTATGAGAAGATACAGCAATGTAGAAAAGGTACTGCTTTTCTTTTTTTTCTAATATACTCTCATCAACATTCCAGACTCTATCATATGACATTCCTAATTCAGATATGTAGTAAATAGGTCTTTTAATTTCTCGGTATTGCAAAATATTTTTTAAATACAGAAACCGTTCAAATCTGATCGATGGTTTTTCGTAAACAACGAAGCTCTCCACGTTTTTCTTGAAAATATATCCCATTTTAACAAGTTTCTTTCTAAAACTCCTTATATCTTCGTAGAGTGGAAGAAATTCTTGTAAACTATCAAATAATTCAGTCGTAGTGGGCATGAAGTTTGCATCTAAATATAATGACATCAGTGCATCATGTACACATTTGCGATTAATTGCAGTGATTTTATCAACTATAGTAACATCTTTATAACTCAGTGTTTCCAGAAAATCTATTTGAAGCCCAGTATATCGATGAGCTCTTTCTAGCGGGAATTCCTTTTTAGCGTTTATATTTTTTTCTGCTGAAATTTCTTTGAAGACGTACTTCAATAAAGTATATGTTTCCTTTCCATACTCGTTTAACTCATCACCTTCATCTAATAAAATTGTATCCATTGCATCGCTAGTACTAGGCTTTGGTGACCCCATGACATCTAAAAAGTAGACAGATATTTACTTTAAAAAATTAAAATGTGTTTACATGTGTTTTTTTTTATTTTTGTATAATTGCTAATGTACCTAATAACTAATTGATAATGTTGCTACGTATGTAAGGCAAATGGTTTGCTTGTAAACCTACCTATTTTTTTATATATTATGTGAAGTACATAAAGTATTTAGAATTAAGACTTAGAAATACCTAGGTATTATCAAGTAAGTAAAATTATTATGTGTATTGAATATTGACCTATTTAATCTAAGTTTACATCACAATAGAGCGAAAAGATTTTTGTATGTTTATTCTTCTGCCTAAAATAAAATATTTTAATCAATAACGTACCCATATTTTTTCAATTTAAACTTTTTTATGATAGGGTAAACTATTTTAAATACCTATCTAGAGCTACAGTGAATGGTCACATAATGTCTAAAAGTACCTATTTATGAGGTTTACTTAAAGACAATAAAAAAATTAAAGTTAAAATAGAAACATTATAATGCATACTTACATATTTTTTTTCTATCCGTACCCGAAATCTACGATACTAACGGTTATACTTACCTACAATCTTGCAGATAACGACTTATTGACTCGTTAACTATGAGTCCATGATATTACATAATTTAAAACTTAGAAATCACAGATTTCTAACCAATTAATAAACATAATGTCACTTATTTTACTGATAACCTGATGAAAAACACGTCAACAAGCAACAGAATTTTATCCACGTTTGTCCTCTGTTCGTTTCCGAACATAAACGAACATGAATACGAAGGCGCAAGCCTCTCATTCTATCTTATAAATTCTTCAATTTGATAGAAAGAGACGGATAGTACCATGGCGCCCATCCCCGCAACCGAGCACCACGCCACGCCGCTAGCTGCGAGAATTCATGTAGAGACATTTATGATACGCTAACTTAGGGTGCAGTATTTGACCTGAACACAACGGGATATTGCTTTTTACTTTCACTGATATCACTTCAAGTATGGAAAAATTAAAGGCACTATTAGTAATGCCTACTGTTACTATTTATATTATTATTATAATATATACTATAATATTACTCATTAGTTACTTTATTGCACTTACCTAGGTAGTAGGTAAAATGAATGTACTAATTAATAATCATTTGCAGCAATTTTGTTATTTATGTAAATTTTATATAAATTATTTTAGAAGAACTAAAGTTCATTTATAAGAGCAAGATACAAACTTATACAAACGGCGCACGCTGTAATGTGGAACGTATTGTGCCGCGCTCGGTTAGTAGCGGTGCGGGGCAGAGGGGGGAGGGGAGCGGTAGTTGTGAACCGTGTTCCAACTTTCAAGCGTGATTATTTTCAAGGTCATTTTTAAATTACTTCGCGCGATTTTTTGAAATGATTTTTAAAGTTTATTATAAAATTAAAATGGATGAGATCAAAATAATAATCAATTAAGTAGGTACGTATCAATAAGTAGGTAGTAGGTATATATCTATTTATGTTATGATTTTATGAACTTTTTATTAGGTAGGTAAGTACCTAAGTATTTATAAGTCCTATAGCTATAGCTCAAAGCTTAGGTAGCTCAAAATATGTAGTTGGTTATTATGCGCTTCATCTTAGTATAAACTCTTTGTGCTACACTAGGTAGGTATAAAACACAAAATCGTAGGTATGAAACACTTAGGTTGCATACCTATTACATAGTATTATGACCCTTAATACCCTTACTCATTCAAATATCATCCTTATTCTTTTGGGCTAAAGTTTAAATCCGCTTGTCTGTAGGTATATTGCATAGTTTACTTAATTACTAATTAGTCTCAGGCGTTCAAGGCGTTATCAGGTTCGATTCTCGGTTGCATACGGATTCGATTTCAGTGCTGTAATGGTTAAAAGTTACCTAGGTATATATGTCTGTACGTTAATTAGTAGCATGATCTTAACCCGTTGTTTCTTACCTATAATCATTGAGAATCGGTTTGTTTTAAATGTTGTTTGCGTTTACCTTTTTCTAGGGTTCCGTACCTAAAGAAGAAAAGGACGCTTATAGGATCACTTCGTTGTCCGACTGTCTGTCTGTCCGTCTGTCTGTCAACCACCATTTTTCGGGAACGCGTGGAGTTATCCACTTGAAATTAATCAATAAATCAAATAAGTACCTACGGTCTACTAAGTCTGCGGTCCCTTGGAGCTGTAATAAAATCAGGCCTAAGTCAACGTAATCAAAAGATACGGCCGTTTTTGCCTCATAGTTTGACACTCGCCTATAAAATGTTTTAAATAAATATAATAATAATACATATTATGTAAACTCAGATAATTTTGAGCAAAAGAATATAGAATTGTTAGGTAGGTACCTATGGGGTTTTTCAATTAAGAAAGTCTCAGTACTAGCCCGGAGTGAGTGAAGTTGGCGGTGTTTTACCCCCGTGCCTCGGAGAGCACGTTAAGCCGTCGGTCCCGGTTATTATCACTAACTTAATAATAATCGTTAAAGCCCACCAACCCGCATTGGAGCAGCGTGGTGGGTCTAAGCTCTAATTCCCCTCTCTCCTATGAGAGTGGAGGCCTGTGCCCAGCAGTGGGACGTTAATAGGCTGTAGTGGAATATAGAATTGTATTTTGATAAATATTATGTATATGTACCAATTTTAATATTGCATGCCGTAATAAGGTATTTGGATGTACAAGACCTAGAATAACACCATGTTAACCCAAATGTGCAGTAAACAAATGATTATGATTATTATTATATACCTACCTAGTAGTTATAGGGTTCTTTCCGTTGACATAATATGATCATAGGCCCAATTGTCTAAGCCAATCGTATTCATTTGACAGTTCATAACGTATAAATAACTGGAACTTTTAAAGGAGTACATACATGCGTTTTGACTTGCAAGCATCTATGACCTCCTTATATAAGTCGAATTATACGTTTGACAGATGATTACTATTTGATGATTACTAAATTACGATTTCCTTACATAATCGGGGATCTATTTTGGCAAGAAGCAAGGTCTCAAAGCACAAGTACTTATATATAGAAAAAAAAACCGAAAATCTATAATTAGGGAATTATTTATCAGGTGCTACTCAATTTGGCCCCATAATTATTATGTTAGCCAGTTACTTGAACTTCACCGCTTTTTTATTTACTAAAATAATCTATTTTGTATGATGGTAGATACGGAACCCTTCGTGCGCGAGTTATTTTTATCCACTACAAGTTAGACCTTGACTGCGATCTCGTCTGATGGTAAGTGATGATGGAGTCTAAAATGGTAGCGGGCAGTTATATTAAACATAGGTAATAGTAGTACACCATATCCTTAATTGGTTTCAACTTTCTACACGGCATCGTACCGGAACGCTGAATCGCTTGGCATCACGACTTTGACGATAGGGTCGTAACTAGCCACGGCCGAAGCCTCCCACCAGACCAGATTAGGGAAAATTCAGAAATTATAAATTCCAAAATTGACCTTGGGGGGGATCGAACCCGGGACCTCTTAGGAAGATGTTGCCCCCCGACGTCTTCAAGCCCTAGGGCTCGTATTATTGTCTTGATGCCTAGCGCTCGCCCAACGCCCATCGATAACGCTATAGCGGCCAGTGAAGGTTACTCGGCATACTCAATCCGAAAAAAAGCCTTATTTACCACTAGAAAAGGTACTATTATGTATTCAATAATACTAAGTAACAGGTATTAGGTTGAGTTAACTAATTAACTCAATCACTGCGCATATGGGACACAGCCTAACTCGCACAAATTGCGGGTAACTCGCTAAATGAATCGACCGCTTGTGCCTAACTTTGGGTTACCGTATTCCCAGATGATGCCGACACGTCTTGAACGTGTTGCCTTTATAGGTGCATAGCCCAAGTTTAAGGCAGTAGGTAGAACACGTTCAAATATGGAACACGGTATCTGCCCCCCGAGTGTGTAAGGAAATCGTAATCGTTTGTCAAACGGATAATAGGCATGATGACTGATTTTGAGAAATGGTCAGATTATGTTCGGAAGTATCTACTATTTCGAAAAAATATATTATTTCTGCAGTAAAATAAGGTTTAATAGATAAAATTGTCGTTTGAAATTTAAATTTTAAAATTCGCGCCATAACGCCCGCCGGTGTCATGGCGCCGTTTGTGACGTCACTATTGTTATTACCAATGTACTCTGTGCAGTGTGCAGTAAGCAATAGTATGCTTGTCAAAGCTCGAAAACAAACAATTGTGACGTCATTCGCTCCTTGGCGTTTAATCCAATATGGCAGATTGCTGAATTTTATAGTTTTATTTTATCAAAATAAATAGGAATTTTATTCGAAATAGAAAAATAAATACGTTTTTTATAATCCATGAATCATTATTTCGTTTATTCTTTGTTTCTGTCGTCATGCCTATTCGACCTGCCCCCCGATTGTCTAAAAGTTGCTGATCAAATGTCAAAGTTCGGCGTCAAAGTAAAATAAACCATATCAGCATTGCCTTAGAGCTCAATTACGTGTATTCTCATACGTTTATGGTATCGTACATACCTAATCGTATGTGAATGGATAACTATAATCATCATCTAGAAAATGATGAGTAGAGTCCAAAAATATATAACAATATAGTTCAATATCCAGTGATTCACAAAAAATATAATTTAATAAAAATGTGGATAAGATTCTCATTTAACTAGAGTCATTTAGATTTTAACTTTTTAGTTAGTTTTTTGGCAGGGCAGTCGAGTTTTTTATTTTTTTTTTAAATTCTGATTTGTTACTTATTTTAATTTCAAAAAGGAGCTTCTGTAGTCTACGATTTATTGATGGTTTTTTGCGAACGATTTTCGATTAGAAAGAAACCAATGGACCGATTTGCATGTTTTTTTCACTAACCTAATCATACATACTCTCGGAATGGTTTTAGTAGGTATAATATGACACACCTTAGTTATTGCTTGAAAGTTTAAAATTAATTATTTATGTAAGATCTTTTCACGAAACATAATAAAACAAACCATGACGTTACAGTACACGTTAAACATGTTTCAGCAATCGCGTCAGGCTTCAAATTCACGTTATTATAAAGCAGACCATTCGTTTCTAAAGTGGCCTATCCCAAAAAAATTGAGTATTATTGCCAATATCCCTACTAATATTATAAATGCGAAAGTGTGTCTGTCTGTCTATCTGTCTGTCTGTCTTTCTGTCTGTGTTTCTGCTACGCTTTCGCGGCCCATCTATTCAACTGATTTTGATGAAATTTGGTATAGGAATAGTTTGTATCCCGGGGAAGGACATAGGCTATTTTTTATCCGGGAAAATTAATGAGATTTTTATCCCTAAAATCTCAATCTCAATCCACACAGATGAAATCGCGGGCATCCGCTGGTTATTTTATATAACGAGTTGACCCGCCCTGGCTTCTCACGGAGTCCCTTAAGAGTGTTAAAAACCTTGTTATTAAGCTGTAACACTCACTATTAATGGCGTCGCGGGCATCAACTAGTTATCAATAAAATGATGTCCGATAATAATCTTACTCATAGTTTGAAATACCGATAGACGTAATTAGGATCCTGGAATGTCGATCACGCACTGGAAAATACAGGGCTTGCAAACACCCACAACCGTTACTAGGTGGATGGACGACATCAAATGTGTTGCAAGAAAACCACTACTGAATCCAGACGGCGAAAGACTGCATTGTGAGCAAGACTCTACAGGAATGTCAAAATTTATGATAGATAAAGAGAAGTTAACAACATTGCAAATCTTTTAACATTAAAAAAATCTTACTTATAAATGAATGTTATTTGCTGAAGAAAGTTTCTAAGTAAATAAGTTCGTAATAACGGAACCCTAAAAAAATTGTTGTTTAGCCACCGGTACCGCAAATTTTACTCATCGTAATTTCATCCAAAATCCGGCAATGTTGAAAATAGAGATTAGGTGTTTAGGCCAGTTTAACACGGATGGCCTTATTTAATCCTGTATAACAAATATTTGTGGGCCCGAAATAATAAACATTATTATCGCTATACAAAACAGCCCCCAGAGATGCCGAGCTTTGTCTAAAACCTACCTATTATATTACACCTGCCGCCCAAAATAAGTGTAAACCCAAACGACGTAACACAAAATCAATACCGTTTTAACAAGACTATGTACCTACTCATCTACACTTCTGTACTAAATACCACTATATACTAATTATAAAACTAATATTATGTATGCGAAAGTTTGGATGGATGGGTGGATAGATAGATGTTGTAACTCAATCACGTCAGATCTGGATGAAATTTGGCACAAAGAAAGAATATAGTCTGGAATAACATACAGGCTACTTTTATCCCAGTTTTTTAATCCTAAAAACCTCAATCCACGCGGACGAAATCGCGGGCATCCGCTAGCTATTATATTGCGAATTACAAAAAAATATCTTGTGTCTTGTCTAGAAATGACATATTTTGTATGCGCGTGCCTTAAAAGACATCTTCTCATACAAAAAACATTGCGTCTGAATTTCATATAAGACATTTGTAGACAAGACACAAGAAATTTTCTATTAATGTACAATAGGGCTAAGGGTGTTCAAAACTTGTTAATAAGCTGTAACATGGGTCACGATTATTTAGTCAAATGAATTTTGACGAGGTCATGGTGTTAATTCTACAAATAAATTATTCATCTATATGCCCTCGATTTCGTCCATGTGGATTTTTTTTAAATCATCAGGAAACCATTAGATACATTTCCTGGGATATGCTCCGATGAGATTGAATTGAAGGGCAACAGACAATGAACAACCGCACCTTAGCATTAATTATAATATCAGTGTTGATAAAAAATACTCTTTTAATCTTCTATCTTCTATATATATAAAAATCAGTTGCTGTTCGTTTGTTGTGTTGTTTTATAGGGCAGGACAACGTTTGCCGGGCCCACTGGTATCGAAAAACAATATACTCCTTTTTTCAGGCAGTCGTATAAAAATTGGCAGTCATAGGGACTGCCGACAGAAGTGAAAAGTTATTACTTAGAATTTTAGTATTAAAATTTGAAAATAATATATAATTTTCAAACGCCAATATAGATACGAATATTTAAAATACTTAATTAAAAAAAAAAAATTGTCACCGCATGTCGGTGTCGCGAACCCTTAAGATTTTCCCCTGCCAAAAAGTGCTCAACGCGGCTAAAGAAGTTTTCACTTCAAAAATCTAAATATCTGATATCTAAATAGGCACTAGGTACTGTGTTTCCCGCCAAGATTTTGCAGAAAAGATGTCCTATTTTTTGGAACTCAAGAGAACGATGCAATCAGCAGTATAATGCCAAAAATATTATTTCAATACTTTTGATTTTAACATGCCTTTAAAAAAATTAAGGACATTGTTATTTTAATAAAATACACATATACGTACATCGAAACATCTGGTTACTGAATCTCTATGTCGTCTGATTTTCCTTTTTACACTGCTATTGAAAAATATATACTGTAGCAATTAATAAATAATAAAAAGAAATATTAAAAGTAGGTCAAGTTGTTCCGACTTCAATATAGAAAAATAAATAATATTTTATACTACTATTAGCACAATACTTCAATATACGAATCTCACATTCAGTCTCATGTTTAAATAATTCCATTTAGCAATTGAGAAATATCAGATGACAAAAATCTCTTACCTATACAAAATCATTTATTGCACGTTTGCAATCGACACGCTAATAAAAATTCTCGACACCACACCCCCTATAATGCGAGTATTTTCATCAGAACCTCTCGACTCATCTTAAAGCCATTAAGTTGATATAGACATGCCGACCAAGTCCATAATTCCCTAGCCAACGCGTAGAACACATTGGCTAGGGAATTATTGACAATGTGGCCAATTCTGTTGAACACAATCTTTAAACTAAACTAAAATGACACCTCTAAATCTAGTTCTGTCCCTTTCTGCAGAGCGTAAGGGAAAGGGTAAGCAATACTTTTAATGCTGTCATTGTAATTTAGACGTTGTGTACAACAGAATCAGCCCCATTGTTAGCATACCAGTCTTAAAAAGTGTTTTGGAGAAAGTTCTTTGGCGTATCATCTGGTAAATTGATAAAAGTCTGTCCAATTTAACTAGAAATAATAGCGTAAAAGGAGTCTGTAGGAGTCAACTCCTTCCAACCAACCTTTATTTTCATTAATGAGATGCTAAACTAAAACATTTTAACCAAACTGCAACTGCAATTATATTCCCATTTTTTTAACGACACAGGTCCACAGCTCAATAATGACGCATCAGTGAGGCCGATTCTGTATAACACAATCTCTAAACTAAACTAAAATGACAGCTTTAAATCTAGTTCTGTCCCTTTCCGCAGGGAGTATTATGTAAAGGTTAGCAATATTTTAATGCTGTCATTTTAGTTTAGTAGAATTAGCCCCAGTGTCTCACAAAATACTTGCAAGCAATTCAGCTGCGATCCACGTTTCAATAATGTAGCTCCTGTTTCTCATCTGGTGACCCACAAGTCAGTGTAATACTAATTGTAACGTAATGCATTTGTTGTATTGTTAACTTTTGTGACCTTTTTTCCTTTTTAAGAAAAGAGCAACTGCTGAGTTTGCCGGCTCTTCACAGTAGAATCAATTTTCCGAATCGGTGGTAGTGTCTTACCGTATCATAAGTGACACAAGTTGTCCTACATGAGATAAATAAATCATTTATCATTTATCACAAACACAAAATGACCTGACCTGCTTGCAAGAAGCAGGTCAGCCGGCGACAATGAAGTTGGGTCGTCTATATACGCGTTTGTTCACCACCTTGGGCCGTAAAACACGTGTACAACGATATTTACAATCACAGATGTATGAGCGGGATTTTATTTGAATAATTTAAGAGGCATCTCGCCTGGAGCCGCGGCTGATTTTATCAGTTAAATTGTGCACACACCCCTCTTATGGCCCGGGGTTGAATGTGTGTTTAAACGGATGTGGTATCTGAGAAAGATGAAACAGTACTTAAAAAAAGTGAATATTTAATGTCTAGTGGTTACCATGTTCGACTGCGGCCGACGAGGTCCCGGGTTCGAGTTCCGGGTCGGACCATAATTAGGTATTGGGGTTTTCCAACTAGAAATTCTCAGTACTAGCCCAGAGTTAGGAAGTTGGCGGTGTTTCACCTCCGAGCTTCGGAGGGCACGTTAAGCCGTCGGTCCCGGTTATTATCACTAACATGATATTAATAGTCGTTAAAGCCGCCAACCCGCATGGGAGCAGCGTGATGGGCTTAAGCTCTAATTCCCTCTCTCCTGTGAGAGTGGAGGCCTGTGCCCAGCAGTGGGACGTTCATGTGCTGTAGTGGTGGTGGTGGCGTGTATTGGTGCAGTGTAAGTATTGCTGTGGCTAATACTGTGCTAAACGATCTCTAAACTAAATTGCGACCATAAAAACTGTACGTTTTGAAACTCTCCACTATAAAACGTATCTGTACATAATATAGCTACCTATTAATAAAATTAAAAAATAATAATTTTGTGAATTTTATTTCCCATCAGTTTAATTTCTGTAAACTTCTTCGACCTCGTCCGTATAGATATTGTTGGTTTTTAAAAACCTCGTAGGAACTCTTTCTTACGGGATAAAAATTAGTCTCAGACGACTGTAAAATCAATAACCTACCTGCAGAATTCATGATTACATTGCCACTGATTGCCTCGTTGGTCTAGCGGTTAGCGTAGTCGACTGCGGATCACGAGGTCCTAGGTTCGATTACCGGTCGGGCATAAAAATTTTTAGGTATTGGGTTTTTCAATTAAGAAATTCCCAGTACCTGCCTGTACTCTCAGTACCCTCTCTCCTATGAGAGTGGAGGCCTGTGCCCAGCAGTGGGACGTTAATAGGCTGTAGTGGTGGTGGTGGATTGCAATTTATTTTTTAAAATTATTTCTTCTATAATTGAAGAAAAAAAGAAGAAGAAGAAGAGATGATTGAAGAATTCTTCTTCTTCTTTCTGAATTGATTGGTGCTGATACCTACGACTTCGTGAATTGAGGTATTCTGGTTCCCGCGGGAATTCTTTAATTTTCCGGGATAAAAAGTAGCTTATGTGCTATTCCAGACTAAATCACTATGCCAAATTTCATCCAGATCCGTTCGGCCGTTCGGCCGTGATTGAGTAACATCCATCCATCAATCCATCAATCCATACATCCAGCCATCCAAACTTTAGCATTTATAATATTATTAAAGTAAAAAAGTAAGTATAGATTAATATGGGTTTAAGCCACCTCCAAATTCTCGTACATCCGAAACCAATTGTATCAAAAAGAAAAATAAAAATTTTCGCAAGGTGTTGAAGCCAACACCGCGGCAAACCAGGGGGAGGGCCTAGATCGGAGATAACCGGGAACGCTACAAGATGTAATGAGAATTCTGATTTAATTCGTTATCAAGGGAATAAGATTTAACACGTAAACCGTATGAGTGTGAAGAAAAAAAGAGATCTTTCAATCTTAGAATGAACTTCTCTTCTTGTTTTTTTTGGTGGTGAACTCTATGTACAGTATTTATTCAATTTAAATTTTTTCTAAATTAATAAATTTGTATTTCAATCAAAACTAAGAAATAAATTAATTCTAAATTAAAAACTAATTATGTTTACAAAAAATACTAAAATAAAATAAAATAGAAATCTCTCTTCTCAAAATTTTCAACCAATTTAATATTTGCTATACTTACACCAAATCACAGAGTTTTCTCGTCCAAACAGACATCCAATTGTCAGATAGTTACTTAGCCTATTTACGTCCGCGACATTCGATTTTTTTTTTAAATATTTTATTGTTACTTTTAATATTATTCCCTCTCTCCTATGACAGTGGAGACCTGTGCCCAACAGTGGGACGTTATTGGGCTGTAGTGGTGGACTTAATTTTATTAAACAGCTAAGTATAAAAGAATAAACCTTTTGTTTTTTAAATAGCGTAAAAATATCCATACAAACCAAATGGCAACAAGGATCCACATCAGATATCTCTAGATTTCATTGTTCCACAGACAATTCTATGAATAGAAATTGCGTTGTTTACCTGAAAAAGAAAAAAATACATTTTAGTAGGTTGCCTCTTATTTAGACAAAAATTGCAATGTTGTAAATAGCATAAAAGAATTATCAAGTTGGTAAAGTTTTTCGGCATCTTCGTCCCCGTTTGCAACAAAAACTTTAGGCAAGGATATTTTCTTATTTTTCTGTAACCTGTTTAAGTTTTCTTCGTATTTTTTGATTAAGCAGTACGTCTAAAGTTTCGTATAGGTACATTACGTGATGTAATGTTAAAAAATAATAATATTATGGTTACATCGGCGACATTTTTTGTTTATAGAGTGGGTAGACACTGTAACACAGGAGGCAGGGTTTCATACTATTGAAATTTTGTAATCAGTTTTTGGCAAATAAAGATTTATTTTATTTATTTATATAATTAATTATTTTACCAGTAATTTTAAATATCAATCTTAAACAATATGCGGTTATAGATATATTATAGCATAGGCAACATGTTATTTTCTAGCCTGAAATAGTGTCGAAAAGGTGTTTTGAACCTTTTAAAAACAAAATTATATAATGTAATAAATAAAAAGTAACAATATTAAATAGGGGAGCTTATTATCAATTCGAGGTTTAAGTAGGTATTTTATTAATTAACTAATTAATTTCACGCTATATCAAATCAAATCACATAATAAGCTTAATACATGTGTGCCCTTAAGATCAAAGTGCTACATTAAACATGGGTGACGTGTTTTGAAGACGCGTGTCGTGTGAAAACCTACGCGGAACGAAGCGGGAGAGAAGATATCTAATAAGTAACTTTTCCGTTTATCAAAATTTCTGACCACTGGATTCATAAACTCGTACGAAGTTTTGAATGTACCCTGTGTCCAAACACCCTGACGAAGTGGTATGACGGTCAACTGTGTCCAAAAATGTTAGTTAGGTATTGAAAGTGTATAAAACTTACACTTTCTCGTTGACTTGTATTATTAAAGCTGTTATTAGCGACTTCATATTAGGAAAGAGATTTTTTCTTTTTTAGCGTAGATCTAAGATATTATATTCTCACTGTAAACTGAAGGTCAATCTCTCTCTTGAATCCGTTTAGATGCAATATAATATGCGAATAATTATGAGTTACTGCGTAGTAATGATTTTGTTTGTTAGTCTAGTCACCTGTAGGCATCAACTCTCCAGCGTGTAAATTTTTGGCAACGTGTGATGCCAAATACTGTATAGTAAACTCATGGTGAAAGTGTTAAAGATGAAAATCTTTTAAGTGTAATATTTTTGATGGCGTTTTGGAGAAGAACGCCTTAAATATACGTAGGGTTGGCGGTTGTTGAGAAATGTAAAAAAAACATATATTTTGTCGATGTTCTCTCAACTGATTGCTAGTAGTCGCAGCTGGACGCAGGTTTCCTGCATAGGACACGCAGTCTTGTGCTGCTTGCTTCCAGCGGCTCCCAGCTACTCGCTTGAATTCCATTGTCCACCTAGTAAGTGTTCGCCCAATGATGCGATTTCCGGTGCGAAGTCGCCATTCAAGGACCTCAACGACTAGATTAACTCGAACTCAACGAACGAGTTTTCGAAATAAGTGACCCACCAAATGCCACTTAAGCTTAGCAACTCTTTGAAATTTTACATTAAAAAAAACTCAGACAATAAGTTTTCTATACTAATTGTTTTTGGTATGCCCGAATCGGTGCCAATGTTTATCTTTGGGATCAACCCATTTCCCGTCGACACCCCTACACCTCATACGTCTATGACAAACGACTTCCTATTAAGGCGCCTGTCCTATCAGAGCAACCCGGGGGATTATTTTTAAACGCCCTCCTAATAGATTGTAACGGGCAATATATCGCACGCCTCACGACGTAAACGAATACGCTGTGAGACGAATAACGGTATGAAACATAGCGTACCGATAATATAATAGACCGATTATTATCGTTTGCTAGGCTGGTATTGTTTTATCGGAGGTATTATATTTTAGTATTTTCCTGTAACCGGGTGAGTGATGCCGCATAAGTTGCAGTCATAGGGTATGTTCCAATATACACTGCGAGCACTGGTCTGTGTGCTTACTCCCAGTTTTAACATTGCAAATACGATTGATTGACGTGAGAGCTGACCATGCCAAGTGAAAGCGAATATTTTCGGTGAGTTACGAATCCGCCATCGAATGTGAAAATAACGTCATTCTCGCATTTTGAGATGTTAATCAGTGTGAAAAGTAACATTCAGAGTGCCAAAATAGCAAATGACATGAGTCATATGGTATTTTTTGTAGTTTGGTGAGTTATAAACTCGATCTGTCTCATCGAATTTCACTTGGAGTAGGAATGACTCCGTGACTTTTTTTCACCATGTTTCCGCTCGGAGCGCTCGCTGTAGATTATAGAGGAGCTCACTTTCACCTCACTTTAGTGAGATGTATTTCAAATTCGATCAATCTCAGAGTAAGGGTACAGTGCTCTTACTAGGCAGAAATTCGTTCCGTTATAGACAAACGATATACTTCCGCAGGATCCTAGGTAAATATATAACGTCATAAATTGACGCTTTTATGTACTGTGAGCACTGGCGTTTTGATCACGTGATCAACAGCTGGACTGCGTTCCGTTTTAAACAGTAACCACTATAGCTAACTATAAAGGAAAGGTTTCGCAGTATACTAAACTGACGGCACACTTTACAGTGTTACAGTGCTTGCAGAGTATATCGGAACATACCCTAAATAACGTAGATTTCAGGTAACTAGCCACTCAATCCTTATCAACAACGACAGTCTTTTTCCAATTTCTGACATAAAATGTGCTATTTCAATAGAAGAATATCAGACCTTTTTGCCTTAATATCGCTTATATATGTCACCATAAGATTGTAAAAAAAAAGTGAAGTACAAACTGTCGGAAGATTACAATTTAACGCATTATCTTTCGGTTGATTGTAATCTGTTAGGTCTATTATCCCGATAGACCCTACCTGATTATTTATGTCGAACCCTAACCTAACCTACAAGAAAGACACAATAAAACTTAAATAAAATTAATATTTCAAAAATTGACACTCAGTACATTGAACGGTTCACAAATTTCGCGAGTTAGATTATAATCTAACGGTTTTTAGAATCTTACGGTGACATATACAAACTTTCAAGGGATAATTATATGAATATGTATAAACAAGTTCACCGCCCTCCCTGATCATATACTTATACTTCATACTAATCTTATCTATTCTTATACTTTTATTATACCACTTATACTAATATCATAAATGCGAAAGTTTGGATGGATGATGGATGGATGGAGTATGGATATATGGATGTGTGGATGTATGGATGTATGGATGTATGGATGTTTGTTACTCAATCACGCCCCAACGGCTGAACGGATCGGGCTGAATCCAGAATCGGCCAATTTGGTTCAGAGATAGATTATAGTCTGGAATAGCACATAGGCTACTTTTTATCCCGGAAAATTAAGGAGTTCCCGTGGGAACCAAAAAACCCCGATCCACGCAGACGAAGTCGCGGGCATTAGCTAGTAATATTATAAATATATATAGTATAATGCGAAAGTGTGTATGTTTGTTGGTTTGTCCTTCAATCACGATGCAATGGATCAACGGATCAACGTGATTTTTGGCTTTGGTATAGCTAAGGACCTGGGAAATGACCTAAGTATTTTTTTATAACGGAAAATTAAGGAGATCCCGCGCGAATTAAAAAAACTGATTCCACGCGGACGAAGACGCGGGCATCAGCTAGTTGTAAATAAAGGGGCAATGTAATGCAATGCAAGTTACATAATAAGGCACGCCTTATGACGTAAACAAATACTCCAGAGAACGGTGGGAGACGAAACGGTATGAAATACTTACTGGTATAACGGTATGACTTATTATGAAATATAACGTTACACGAATGAGGTGATTTTAACTTGTGTGTTTGTTTCGGCTGTAAGTAATAATGGCGGTAATGTATTGTTATGAGTAATTTACGTTTAAAAGTCACTTGTATCTGTTTTTAATGGCGAATACTCAATACTTAACTCCCGAAACGAATGAAATAACGAACGCAGTCATGTACGAACAAACCTTTGACACACACTACTTGATATAAAAATACCTCAATAAATTATATGGCCGTCTCAAAACAGCAATTTGTTTGACGGCCAATTTAAATATGGAAAAGTATACTATAAAATCACGGCTCTATGTCGTAATAATTAGGCCTTAAGAAGTCCTATATTTTCGAGTACTATTTAATTCGAGTTTGATGTGGTAGGTTCTTACGAAAGAGTGGAAACACAAGAGACTGGAAGTGACAAATCGTCTGCCTGAATCAACCGCATTGGAGGGGAACGACGTTTTGTTTTGTCGCGTTAGTTGCGCGGATCCATAGAAGTCACGAGGACTTTTATTCGCCAGTTTAATTTTTCCGCCCCGAGTGTGTTTTGACGCCAAAGGCCAAGAACATTATCGTTTCCCCATAGTAATCATCATTAGACACCGCTATACTTCGAGTCGGTTCAAGCGCTGAGCTTACGAAGCCTGCAACCTAATTGGGTGTGCATTAAGCGCTTATGCTCATATAAAATGATTTATTCATGACTCGTGTCGCCTTTATACAAAGGAGGTCCCAATAGCCAACCCCGTAGCGTCCCTGACGGGTGCTAATGATTGCGTAACTTTCATTGCTAGTTTTGAATACAAAATATGCTGCTCATTTTGAAGATGGGATGAGATCTATACCAGGGACCATAATTATTGTTTTTGATCTCAAAATCAATCATTTTGGTCACTGGTAGAGATAAGTGCTTCCTTGTCCAATATTTTTCTGTTTCTTATAACTTTTTGTACAAAATAAATAAAAAATTAAAAAAGGCTTGATGCTATTGCACAGTGAATTAAAAAGTGCTTGAAACAGTGAATTATGGTAGTTACTTGATATCGGAAATACGTGTGATTTTTGCCACGATAACTTAGGTATCTTCAAGGCAAGAGAGAGTGTATAGACATCTTCTAGGCAAGCGCGTTCCAACATAGACCTCACCATTGCTTTGCACTAAGCATGATTGTCGCCAAGTGCAAGTTATCTCGTAATAAAAAAAAACTGGTATATGTTTTAAAGTAACCTAATATTCAAACTATTGCACAGTCGGTTTACAATGATAATTTATATTGTGATTAATTTTGTTGACAAAAATGAGTTATTTATCGCTCTCATAATCAATACTCAATATACAACTGGGTATTGAGTATTTACTGAACTCAGTAGGTGCTAGCCAGCAATGGACTACAAAACCGGGAAAACTCTCAGGTCTCGTGGTAAAAGTTTTAATATCTAAGTGGCGCTTAGCCATAAACTATTTATTCACTAACAAGACCGCAACTTACCTTTTATAAAAGGTTTTAAAGACGCACCGACGACACCGCACTGAATATTGGTCTTGCAAGATAATATTGTCCTCCCGACCGAATTTCGGCCACGGCGGCCACTCTCCGGATTAGAACATGCTGACCACTAGACCAACGAGGCTGTCAAGATTATATTGCTATGCCGCGATACACGTAAACATCACTTGATAAGGGCAGTTGGTTCCTATTCATGTTATGTACTCCAATTTTATCTGACAGGTGTGTTGGTTGTCAGTTTATTTATCATTTCATAGAGTCCCTTGTGAAACTAAGATTTTGATGAATTATGAATGTAATGTCGTAGAGTGGTTTTCCTGGTTAGCGCAGGTATATTATACGAAATTACTAAATAATGTCCGCAGCTACATTCGCGTGGATTGTTGTTTTAAAATTGCCCTTTGACCACATTTACTTTTTAATGATGTACACAGTACATAACTACTGCATGTAATGTTTTTTTTTGTACTACTGATTAATTTGTTGTAAACTGTTGGTCAATAAAAATTCATTTATTTAAAAATTCGGTGGTAACTCTTTTAAATTTTCCGGGTTTAAAGGTAGTCTATGTCACTCTTTAGGTAGGTAGGCAGGTCTCCATGTAGGTATGGTCTGGTGGGAGGCTTCGGCTTTGGCTAGTTACCACCTTAGCGGCAAAGCGATTTAGCATTCCAGTACGATACCGTGTAGAAACCGATTTGGGTTATGGGTTAAATATAACTGCCATGCCCTTAACAGGTTAGTCCGCTACCATCTTAGACTGCATCATAAATTGCCATCAGGTGAGATCCCAGTCAAGGGCTAACTTGTAGTAAATTAAAAAAAAAGAGTTTTGGGTAATACAGCAACTCCAGTTTATTATGTGCATCCTGTCCTCGATTGTGTAATGGTAGTCGTTTGTCAAACGGATAATTCGACCTGTTTATGGAGTTCATAGAAGTCTGCACTTCAAAAAGCATGAATGAACTCCATAAACAGTTCGAGTGATACATTTAAAGCTGTCAAATGATTACGATTTGTTTAGACAATTGGGCCTCTGATTCTTGTAAGTAATTTCCATTTACAGTATGCCATAAAACCCAAATTAAGATATTAATACAAATCTTTGTGTGATTTCAAACCTTATTCCACGAGCGGCGAAAGCATTTTGCCATTAACAAAAAATCATAATGGGGCTATTAAAGGCTATTATTTGAGAATACCTGAACAAGGGGTGAAACGCTAAAAGGTTACAGGCTGTAAAAAGGGTGGACTTTCTAGAGAATTGTAAAGGAGCTTAAATGCTTCCGGGTTCAAATCACGGCTGTAAAACTCAGCTACTCATGCATGCAAAAAGGCAGAGCCTACGTACCCCAATTTTTTTTCTGAATAGACCATAACCCAAAAGTAAACTGTAAATTCATTCATTTCTGATTTACCTTCATTTTCTGAATATTACTGTACATAGCTATGATATTATTATATCTTGGGGTACTCTCAATTCTCTCTATTGCCTGTCTGTCAAAATAGGTACGTCTTCTCATATTAGGTATTTACCTATTCTGAGAATATGGCTCTTCTATAGTAAGAGTAGAATTCGATTATAAAAATTTGCTTAAAAATATACTTAACAATTATTATATGTTACAAATACAATAGATCTAATTTTTTATCAACCCTACCGGGAATCGAATTTTGCACGTTATAATCCTCGGAGTACCTACCTATGAAATACTTTTGGTTTTGAAGTTTTAAGTGAATTTTTGGTCAAAATGGTAAACATAGATGGGCCCAAAAGGAGTCATTACACAAAATTGTGCGTTTGAGAGTCAAAGTTAAGCAGTTCAGTGTTTAAATACTTAAACAGCCATAACGAAATAAAATGGAGAAGGATGGATATATTCACTGTAGTAGGAGAGAGAGAGATGGCAAAATATTTAACGCAATGTTGGCTGCAAGAGCAAAAAAAACAAATAATGTTAAGCATAAGTATTACGTATTTTAAAATAAACTATTTTAATAAGAAGGAAACATTTCGGTAAAGTTTTTGGTAAATGTAATAATTATTCTCTCAATTTTAAAAACGGCTGTATTCACTATCGTAACCTATTAAGAATAAAAATCTAAATAAAAACGAAGTCGCGGGCATCATCTAGTATATTATTAAGGCGACTGACTGATTTATCAACTAAACACAACTCAAACGTCCGGGTTAAGATTTGGCTTACAGCTATTATGACGTCGGTTGCCACTAGCAAGGAATTATAGTGATTTGTAAGAAAATCAAAAGAATTTGGAGAAAAGAAACAGTAAGCACAGCCGCGGGCAAAATCTATTGTTAAACAATTGTATTACAGTTTCAAATAAAAAGTTTGCAAATGTTACTAAATTTTCATAACGGGCCCTTAACAAGATCTACTCTATTAACTTAAGCCACGTGCTAATTAGTCTTCAGTTAATGCTTTAATTATGACTTAAGTGCAGGTATTCTACATGACCTGGGTTTGACGGGTCGCAAGATGAAGTGTTATATTCCAGAATTCAACGCGGTAATGTTTAATTATGATGATTCCTGCAACTTCACCAGCAAGAATTTAGGATTATTGAAAATTCCATTTAAATTTTACGGGATAAAAATCCTGTTTCTTGATTCTTTAACTTTAACTATTTCCCGCTGCGTAGTTTGGTCTCCTAATTATTCTATTCACCAGTTGCGGATGGAACGCGTTCAAAAAAGATTCTTGAGACACCTTGCATACTCTTGTAAACTACATAAACGACTTCCTACCTATAGCGACAAACTCAAACACTTCAATATGACCAGTTTAAATAATCGCAGAAAGCTCCTCGATATGACCTTCCTTTACAAAGTGCTTAGAAATAAAATCGACTGCCCACCACTTCTACAAATAATCAATTTCAAAGTCCCACACAGAGTCCCCCGACAAGCAACCGGCCTTTTACACCCACCCAGAGCTAGAACTAATCTGAAACAATTTTCAGCCATATCTAGAATAGCAAAAATATATAATTCCATTAGTACAGAGGTAGACGTTTTTCACGATACGCTACCAAAATTTAAAAAAGAAGATTGTTAAGGTCGACTTGTTTTTAATTCTTGTTTTTAATTTTTGTCACAACTTTATATTAATGATTGTATTCTTTTACTTCCTAAAAAAATAATTAAAGTTCAATGTTTGTATATTTTTTGTTGATGATTTAAGTTTAGAATATTTTAGAATTTACGTGCGCT
The DNA here is from genome assembly GCA_964035005.1 of Erebia palarica. Classification (NCBI taxonomy): domain Eukaryota; kingdom Metazoa; phylum Arthropoda; class Insecta; order Lepidoptera; family Nymphalidae; genus Erebia; species Erebia palarica. The sequence continues at coordinate 8,117,565 of OZ035992.1, forward strand.
TTTTATTTTAATTTTTAGCGAATGATGTGGCACCTTCGATAAATTGTGCATTTAACATGTGTTTTAAATGTATCTAGTTTTAAGGTTTTTTTTAATGTAACAATTTTTGGTTGTCCAAATAAATAAATAAATAAATAAATAAATAAACTATTTAAAAAAATGATCCGTTGTGTCGTAATTAAGGGACAAATATTGTTTGTTTGTCAATTAAGTTGATAGTTTTGATTTATAGGCCTATTACACTCCACTTTCAACAGGGCCCCGTGGTAAGGGTGGGCGTGGCCGCAAGATAGAGCGTCGCTTATTACACGGCAATAAGGGTCATATTAGGGACCCTTTCTCCCTAAATCTTATTACACTGCACTGATTCTAGTGTAAGGGTCTCTGTGAAAAGTGCAGTGTAATAGGCCTATTACCTGAAGATTTACCTGTCGGGAAGGGGGCGGGGCTCTTAGTGTCATGTTGTTGTTTTTGCGTAACGTACCTAAAAAACTATATGGCCCAACCCCCAAAATTTGACATTTCTGCTTGGCAATTACAGTCCGTCAAACTTATCTGACCCCTTTTGTTTTTATTTTCAATAATATACTAACAACGCTGTCATCCGGTCAGATATGTCTGACGGACTACGTGTTAATAGGATGCCGGAGGCGTAACCACTAGACTATCACTGAGTCACGACAATCTGTAATATTTTCTTCATAACAGCCCGTGTGTGCAAAATATCGTCTAGGCAGAAGAAAATGGTTTATTACTTGGCGACAGGGCGATATACCTGCTGTGCCTGAGAGGATAATATTATGAAGATTGGATATGGTAAGTACCTACTTAGTCCAAGCATGTTAAGAGAGTGGCCATTATTCTGTCTTCACGGCCATCTGCATTAACAGTAAGTTAAGTAGGTAATTACACACTTTTGCATCCTTACTAATATTATAAATGCGAAAGTGTGCTGTCCTTCTATCTTTCTGTCTGTTTGTTACTGCCGTTTTGTCAAATTTGGTACAGAGATGGGTTCCATTCAAGTGAAGCCATAAATCACAATAGTCCGTTTTCTATTATGAAACATTGTATGGGAGGCTTACAATTTCGAGTAGAGTAGAGAGCTAATCCTCTTGGTAAGGATGTAATCTGAGTCCATTTGAATACTGGTAGGCAGAACTTATTCGAACTAGGGGACTAGATTTAATATTACTGCCATACCCTTGACAGGTTAGCCCGCTTAGACTGCATCGTCGCTTACCATCAGGTGACATCGCAGTCAAGGACTAACTTGTAATAGAATAAAATAAAGTCAAAATTGCCAACACTTTTGCCCAATAGAAAACGGGCTAAAACGATTAATGCAATTACGGCTACTGTGATAAGTGACTATGCATCCTCAAAAAAATTACTCTACTTTGAAGGCTTTAAGGTAGGTGAAAAAGGCTTATTCACTCCATTTTCACCTCTTCAAACGACATCAATAAAGTGCCCTGTCCACAGTTTCGCAACTGTAAGACGCGCGCACCCTTTTTAATATCCCTTCACGACAAGGGAGGGAGCCCTTTAGGGTGTCTTGGCATTTTGGAACTACATAATGTACCTACCTGTATAATAGATATATCCACTGCTTATTGCGAACAGGTATGTTTTAATTTCAGTCTGAGTAAATATATTTTTTTACTCAACTACAAGTTAGCCTTTGACTCACCTAGCAGTAGGTAAGTGATAATGAAGTCTATAGTACGAACGTTGAATGCAGAGCTTATGTATATGCCACAATACAGTAAGCTCTGCATTCAACTCGCGCGCGAACTATAATGCTGAGATCTATAGAGCGTACCTTGCTCAGGCTTTACTCAGAGTTAAAACGCGATGGATTTATGTGCGTATCACAAATTTGTCTAATTTTAACTCAGTTAATAAGTTACAGCTAATAATAATAATAATATCAGTCAGTCAGTCAGTCAGTTAATAAGTCAAAGTATGCTCTATCACTAAGATAGTAGCGAGAGAGAGAGAGACGCTGTGGTTTATTTGATTTGTTAAGACGATTTTTAAGAGGTTTTTGACGACCACCCTGGCACGGTGTTGAGCGCTGTTGTCTTATCGTGCGGAGGTCTGGGGTTCGATCCCCGCTAGGGTCAATTTGGGAATTTATAATTTCTGAATTTTCCCTGGTCTGGCCTGATGGGAGTAGTTCAGTCAAATAAGATCTTAAATCAAAATTTTGGCACTCAACTAAGCATTTTTGATATAGTGTAGTTTAGAGGCTTCGTCCGTGGCTAGTTGCCACCCTACCGGTAAAAACGTGCCGCCAAGCGATTGAGCGTTCCGGTACCATGCTGTGTAGAAAAATAAAAAATATAGGGATATGGGTTTAATATGACTGCCATGCCCCTAAGCGGTCCGCCTGCTACCATCTTAGACTGCACCATCACTAACCATCAGGTGAGATCGCAGTCGAGGGCTTATTTGTAGTGGATACAATAAAAGATATCTAAGTCTATTGGTGTATTAACCCTGGAAGTAAGTATTTTTCCATTGTTTTCCGTTTCTAAGCGAATCTATTAATAACAATTACTCGAAGATAATTTACCTTCCGGATCCTAATAAATCACGATGCTGTGGATCATTTTTCTCAATTAAATTCATAATGGGATCAGATTTTAAGCGGGTTTTGTGTTTTCCAGAGGAAAAATATGTTTTTGTAAAAACACATTAGGCGCACTAATTACGAAGGAAAATTGTGTATTATGATATTATAGCTCAAATAAGTATAATATATTATTTTTTAATAGGAATATGTCACCGTAAGATTGCAAAAACCGTTAGAATAAAATCTAACTCGCGAAATTGCAAACTGTCGAAAGATTACAATTTAACGCATTATTTTTCGGTAGGTAAATTGTAATCTGTTAGGTATATTATATATCCGATAGGACCTAAGTGAACTACCTGATTGTATATGTCGTACCCTAACCTAACCTAACCTACGAGAAACAGACAAGAAAACGTAAATACAATGAATATTTCAAAAATTTACATTCAGAACATTGAACGGTTCACAATCTTTCGACAGTTTACAATTTCGCGAGTTAGTTTATAATCTAACGGTTTTTACAATGTTACTGTGACAAATATAACTGAATCCATCGAAGTTCGCTCGGGAGCGAGGCCGCAGGCGGTTGCTAGTAAAAACGATTAAATATATAAATAAATAATATTTTTTTTCACAAAATTTACAAAAGTAAGGCTTAGGTCAACAATACAGTGGGTTAGGCTGCAGTGAGATTAAAAGAAACCGAAGTACTAAAAATATAGTCACATGGTAATTTAAATATTAGACAGGTAGGAAGGTTGGGCCGCGGCTTGTTACCACTCTAAATATAAAATACATTAATAAAGGGTACCGGCAAAGACGGTACCCAGCGATTTACAGTTCCGGTACGATACCACGTAGGAACCCGGAAACCGACTAGGAGTATGGCTTTGATAAAACTGCCATACCCCTAATAAATTAGCCCACATCCATCTTAGATTGCATCAATTAAAACTAGGTACCGGGTAATGTAGCAGTCCAGAGATAATTTTTAAAAACACCCGTACCTTTCTTTAAATACAAATCCATACTAATACTATAAATGCGAAAGCCTATCTGTCTGTCTGTGCAACAGATTTTGATAAAATTCGGCACAGGTTGTACCTAGGGCAAGAACACAGGCTACTTTTTATCCCTGAAAATTAAAGATGAATTCGCGGGCATCGTCTAGTAAGTAAATAAATAATTTGCTCCCAACTTCCAATAAACTCGTCGAATAGCTGCCGTCAAAGGGCGGCCATTATATTTAGATCACTTCTACTAGCTTACTACCTACCAACTCTTCGGTGTAAGAAATAAGCATGAATTATTCATGACGTGATCCTTCGTTTTTCTACGCGACACTCTTCGTACAGGATTAGTATAAGATTTTATGTCTCACCACTCGGTGATAGAACTCGAACATCGAAACACTTCACCGATAAAAATTGTTACATGTTAAAACATGTAACATGTTACATTCTATCAGCTTAAACTTTATGTATCTATGATTGTAGTGGAATCTTCCGATTCAATTATAACCCACTTTAAGATGTTCTAATTTCCATTGATTGATTTAAACTGGAAGCCCGGTGGCATCCTCAGCTTTTAGGTTTTTATTTTAAATCCCCTGGGAACTTTTTCGGATAAAAAGTAGCCTGATGTCACTTTCCAGATATTTAACAATGTAATAATTTGATGACTATGATTTGGTATTCTCACCAGAACCACGTTTGTACACGGATACCAAGACCGTTGTTCTTAAAAATTGTACAAGAATGAAACATTGCAAAATTAAAATTGATGTACCCTTTTTGACTTCTAATCAAAGAACTTTACGTTCTTTTTGCTCTGACGTCATTATGTTTCGACGCTTGAATTCTATTAATGTTGGTGAGGTGTCTCATGCTAAACATACTGAATGCGCCTTGTTTTGAAACGAGAGGAATTTACTTCTTTATTGGAAACTTTCTCAACAATTTGTATGGGGACATAAACCTTTGTATGGAGACATAAATATAGGTATTTTTGTAACAAGTTGCCTCACGAGTTTGCTCTTCCCTTAGAGTTTTTACCTTTTGGTAGATATACCTACCTGCCAATAAAAAGCACTAGATAATATAGGTACGAATAAAAAATAATCCATGGAACTATTAAGTATCTGCCTACTTATTTGTGCCTAGGTGGTACTTGTTACTTCCATGTTAGAATAGCAGTACCTATCTATGATTTTGAAAAAGACAGGACGTAGTGTGCAGTGGTTAAACTTTGCCCGCGACTGCGTCTGCGTGTATTTAGTTTTTTCCGGCATACCAAATTTAATATTATTTTATCATTTTGTTTTTGTTTATTGTTGTCTTAATGTTATTTTATTTGTCCACATAATACCAGTATGTAAGTAATTGATTTAAGAGGAATGTGCAGCCCCCAGACAAGACGAAAAGGCTTAAGGGGAACTAAGAAATAATGTAAAAGTAAAATTTCTTTGTTAATAAATAAGTAAATAAATAAATTAAAAAAAATGTCGTTACGTCAAAAACTTTTGCAATGCATTGCGGATAGACCGCATTAGAGTAGAAAGTATAAAGTTAGTAAAAAAGTCTATTGATCGATATTCGATAACCAGCCAGGTGGAAATTTAAAAAAAAGCCTGCTCATAGACTCGCCGGTTGTAGTCGGACAATAGTCAAGGGTGAGCGGAGCATAACCAGGTAATTTTCGTACACAACCGAGCGTGGACACACCCTGTGTTGAAAACGCACTCATGCTTCGTTTAGTTATTCGTACGAGTTGAAGGAATGGTGTTTTTTTAAACACAAAGATTCATACTTTTCCGGCCTTTTACATTTTTTTATCCTAATTCCTACTGCTAGACTGCGATCTAACCTGGATGGCGATTAATGAATAATCAGCGGGATAAACTGGCAGGGAACACGGGTATAGTTTATTTAATTTCTTTTGCTATTTTTTTTTTGTAGACTGCATCGTACCAGAACGCTAAATCACTTGATGGCATGCGATTGCTGTAAAGATCCACCAGGTAACCAGTCACGGTTGAAGCCTCACTCCAGACCAGAGACAATAAAAAAATTAAAATTTCTAACTAATTATGTCCCTACCGGGGACCTCCCATTTGTATGGTCACGGCGCTCACTACAGCGCTATAGAAGTTTTTTTAATACTCTATCGACTGGTGAAAATTTGAATCAAATTCGTTTGATAGTAACAATTTTTATTCCATTACAAGTAAGCCTTTGACTGCAACCTCATAGTTTGGTAGGTAAGTAATGGATGCAGTCTGCCGTGCAGTATGATAGACGTTCTGCAGGGCATCATCAGTTTTGATTGGCTAAATTTATGGTATATTAGATGCGTCAATGGATTTTGGCCAATAGCGGAAGAAGGTTAACCAATCAGAGGTGATGGCGATCGTTACACTGTACCTACCTGTAATTTTTAGACAATCGCCCTACTGGTTCGACTTTTCAGTTGACAAGATTATGAGTTTGGGCTACTAAACTCCTATTGAATGTTTACACAAATAACACACACATCTCAAACAGAATACTTAATTGTTAGCATTATTACTGTTTGTCATAATATCTCATGAAACAGGAAGTATTATATCAGTCAATTTGACTCGTTCCATGTCATTCGATTTAATCTGCGGATACCGACGCCATATTGAAAATAGTTAGTGTAAATACGAGTGTTTTGACGTTGGTAATTCAGTCTCCTGCAGGCAGACTCAGCGATTATTGAATACTTTTTAGATCGCAATTTGGTTTAGACCTTAACGATAGCAATGGTGGCCAGACCAAATGAATATTGTCTTTAAGTTTAGGTAACTTTTATCATAATACATTAAATCTCTCGTGGAACCGCTACCATTCGCTCGTGCAAGTTCCAAATGAGAGTACAAATATATTAAAAGTGTTTATTAATAGCTACTTCTGGATTGTCCCTTACATAATAATATTCAACTAGGTTTAAATGCCCTTTCAAACGCAGCACGAGGCGTATCCGAAGAAAGCAATTTCGCCCATGCCGCAGATAAGTATTGTAACCCTAATTGCAGTTACAATTGCTTCACTTCTGCTGTACAGCCGGCAAAACACACCTCTGCATTATGAACCTCATGTACATAGCAATAACACCTATATTCCAACTATTGTTCAAGATATAATATGAATGTGGTCAACACCATCTTTGTAAATTGATCTGTAATGTAATTGCGATAGAGTTCAATTTCCTTCTATTTAAATAGATATGAGGTGGATGACTGTAAGATTCGCTTAGAGATGAAAGCTTAAGAAAACTTGTATGGGAGAATTTCATAATTAATTCTAGGGTTTGTTTTTGTTTTGATTAACGCTGAGGATGGCTTATTAGGATTAACATTTCATTCTGCTGTAATATATTGTCATAGCTTTTCTTTTTATACGACAGCCTGAAAAAAGAAGTATATTGTTTTCAGGGCTCATGTATGTATGTATGTATGTATCTATGTGTGTGAGTTTGTATATTCCACCATAACTTCTATACGCCTGAACCGATATTGATAAATGAGGTATCGTTAGAATCCCTAGCTTATTCCGGGTGACATAGGCTAGTAAAATTATAAAAATATTGATGGGGTGACCATGGTCCCGCATTAAAGACTAAATTTGAAAAAAATATTCCTAAATAAGATTAACTATATAATCATCATCTAGAAAATGATGAGTAGATTCCAAAAATATAATATAACACTGTAGTTCAATATCCAGTGATTCACAAAAAATTATATAATTTAATAAAAATGTGAATACGATTCTAATTTAGCTAGATTAATTTATATTTTTAACTTTCTAGTTAGTGTTTTTTAATAACGACTTGTTAGGCGTCATCTCTCTGTCTCTGACGGTTGTATTCCTCATTACTGAGGGTCATGCCCCCAGTCCATTAATCACACATTGGCAGGGGTTTTCTTGTGATTATAATGCGGTGGGTTCCCAGGACGTTCCGCATACGACTCGACTAAGAGAACTAACGATTATTTATCAGATGTTAGTGATAATAATTGAGACTGAGGGCTTAACGTGCTCGCCGAGGCACGGAGGTGACGAAAAGGTCAAATTCAGACTTCAAAATTCGGTCACCCATCCAGTTACCGACTTGGTCCAACGTTGCTTAACAATGGCAATCGGATGATATGCGTTATCCCAACAAGGCCGCTCGTCCCACACTTTAGTATTCATACAACGAGAAATAATAACAAATAATTTGGACGATTACCCCCATTTTGATGAAATTGCTCCATTCAAGTCGGACCCACTGACCGGAAGACAGCTAATAACAGGCACCCATACGTTCCCACGTACACCCATCTCTTTGATTTCAATGCTTAATTTCACTATAATTGGTTTTATGTTACTGCTAAATTGCGTAGACCATTTTTTTAATATACGTTGTTAGTGAGATTGTGATAATAAAAAAACCCGGAGTTTGTTGTAGGTTCTTCTCAGTCCAGGGCGCGTTTGGAACTTTAGTTTCAAGATACCTACCGTAATTGATTATCACCATCATCTATACTTCTATACTAATATTATAAATGCGAAAGTTTGGATGGATGTATGGATGTATGTATGTATGTATGGATGTATGGATGTTTGTTACTCCATTACGCCCCAACAGCTGAACTGATCTGGCTGAAATGGCACGGAGATAGATTATAGTCTGGAATAGCACGTAGGCTATTTTATTTCCCGGAAAATTAAAGAGTTCCCGCGGGAACCTAAAGACCTCAAACCACGCAGACGAAGTCGCTGGCATTCGCTAGTGTTTTATAAGTTTCGGACGTCAATAAGTGTACAGTGTACCACAATTTAATAAATACATATTTATATTGATATTTGATTCCACTACAAGTTAGCCTTTGACAGCGATCTCACTTGGTGGAAAGTGATGAAGCAGTTTAAAATAGCGGGCTTAACTGTAACGTATACTGTTAGTTTAAACTTTAAACCCAAACCCCTAATCAGTTTCGAGTTACTATCCTAGTTAATTCTTTTATTTTTACCTTTAATAATATAAATTTGAAAGTTCAGATGTTTGTAAGTTTCGATGTTTGTTACTACGTCATGCCACAGCGACTGATCCAATTTGGACAAAAGTTTGATTGGTTAAAGCTTATACTTTGAATTAACAAACACATAAGCAACATTTTTTTTTTAAATGGATATCAAATAAAAATAAAAACAGAGGTTTTAACTTTAAGGGCCGCTTGCACAAGGACATTTAAACTGACTTAGTTAAATTTTGTAATGCTGTCCTTTTTTGGCAAATGCATATTGTAGTTGCCAAAAAGGGACAACAATAAAATATTTAACTAAATTTAAAATTCAATTTTAAAGTCCTTGTGCAAGTGAGCCTTAGTGTCTTTTGGATGAATCTCTGTTTAATAACCACTGAACAATATATTTAGGTATATGACTGACATTGAAAAAATCTATAATTTTAAACCTAAACAACCGAGTATTGAGTAAAGAGCTAAAAATGTTCGGAAACAGAATTAATAAATGAAAACCTGTTTTAAGTAAACCCGCACCGACGAATGTGGGTCACAAAAGCCCAGTCGATGTCAAATGCAGGCGGGTGGAAAAAAAGAGAAAATGTAGGCTAGGAACACCAATTGGTCGAGTTTTTCTTTGTTCTATTTTTCAATATTATTTTTGTTATTTATTATTGAAATCAAAATTTTCTAAATGACCACAATTTCGTCCGCGTGGATTTATATTCAATAAATCCTGGCGGTCGGTCTTCAACTATATCCTAAGAAATAATATGAAAAACCAGCAAACAAACACATAAATTTTTGCATTTAAAATATTTTATAGCTCGACAAAATTTTCTGTGCTAAAGACTTAGATTGAATAAAGTAGGTATATTTTTATTTTCCTTGTGTTTTATATAGAAAAAAAAGAATATTATGAAGGTACTTAGTCATTATATTAATTGAAAGCAAAATAAAATAACTTGGGAATCTAACCGACAACTCTTCAAGCTATCAATACTTAATATTATAAATGCGAAAGTGTGTTTGTTTGTCGGTTTGTCCTATAATCACGCCGCAACAGAGCAACGGATCAATGTGATTTTTTGCATGGGTATAGTTGAAGACCTGAAAGTAACATAAGCTATCCACACGGACGAAGTCGTGAGCATCAGCTAGTTATAATAGTTCTGAAGCTAAAACCATAAAATCTCCAACCATTAGGTTGTCAAGTTAATAAAACTACTTTTTTATCTAAACCTAAAAAATTTCACATAAAATATTCAAATAGTACCATCCATCAGCAGTACAACAGTTAGATAAGCGTGACACATGTCACGTTTATGTCACTTTTGAAAATTTTTTGGACTTATATTTCTTTTAATAATTTGGTAGGGACAACTAAACTACTTCTAACTTTGATCAAGTACCTATGTCACCTTAGTACAGACCTTAGTAAAAAAAACTCTTGGACTTTTTATATTGTTCAGAGTATTTATGGCTTTATAATACAGGCTATAACAATACGCAGTATATTCATAGCAGTATTCTGTGACAATACTTCCAAGACGCCAAGCGGCTTGGAATAAAAAATTGAAAAAGCACAAGGGAAAGAGACAAAGCGAGAAACCGCCAAAGACGTGCCGCCGAGCGATTTAGCGTTCCGGTACGATGCCATGTAGAAACCGAATAGGGGTATGGGTTTAATATAACTGCCATGCCCCTAACAGGCTAGCCCGCTACTACCTTAGACTGCATCATCACTTACCATCAGGTGAGATCGCAGTCAAGGGCTAACTTGAAGTGGTTTAAAAAAACAATCTTCTGGACCAGGCCCGGGCCTACAAGGGTCTGTAGCGCCAATGATGATGATGATGATGATGATGATAATGTATACTGCGTCAATGCTTATGAGTATCACAGTTGCTTTATTGTAGTGAGCGAACGTCTGTTTTGCAATATAAAAACATACCTTATTCTGATAATTTTAATGCGCCAAAATTACAATAGGGATGATGACAACTCAATCAAATCAGCAACTCTTTATAAAACTTAAATCCGCACTTCTATTAAGGAAGTTGTATGTAATTCACAGCTGTGACGTCATAACATTTTAACGCACTTTTTTTCTTTAATCTACATTTTAAAATAAAATGGTTATCAAACTTAAAACTAACCGAGGATGTGAATTTTAGGTCTTTTGACCATCTATTTAATAATCAGTTAGAAATAATTTATTTTTGATATAGGCATCATCCCTATTCATCATACCCATTGTAGTCGAGCCTATATTTTCGCGCACTTCCTTCTTGATGTATTGTAAATCTCATGGTTTAAAAAAACTTACCAATTGCGTTAGAAGACGCACATGGTAGGTTTCTGTAGGACATGCTATTTGCAAAAACGTTTTTGTTTATTCCACTACAGATTAGCCCTTTACTGTGATATCACCTGCTGGTATGTGATGATACAGTCTAAGATGGTATCAGGCTAATGTGTTGGGGGTATGGCAGGGCAGTTAAAAAACCCATGTACCGAATCGGTTTGTACATGGCATTGTATCGGAACGCTAAATCACTTGCCGGTATGTCATTGCCAGTAGGGCGGTAACTAGTCACGACCGAAGCACCCCACCAGGCAGACTATACTTGCTTACTAATATACTTACTAACCAACTATGCCAGGCTTCCAAGTCGTAAAAGTTTCTCGCTTTGGAAACGCTACGATTCACTCGGTCACTCCCGCCACGCGTTTTGTTTAACCGAGCCTTAAAAGAGCGATTTCCCTCGGGGCAATACTTTGTAAACGAATTTCAACACAATACTGTTTCAGACATATTCATATTATCGGAAAGCTGAAAAGGTGTTTGAGTGAAAAATTTCAACTCTATTATCAAATTTGTGATTTCAAAATTTTGAAATGCTCCATTTTGCGCTGCCGATTTAAAAACTGTGCCTAGTATATTGATTAAAAAGTTATAATTAACTAGCGAATGCCCGCGACTTCGTCTGCGTGGTTTGAGGTTTTTAATTCTCCGGGATAAAGTAGCCTATTTGCTGTTCCAGAATATAATCTATCTCTGTGCCAAATTTCAGCCAGATCCGTTCAGCCGTTGGGGCGTGATTGAGTAACAAACATCCATGCATCCAAACATCCATCCGAACTTTCGCATTCATAATATTAGTAAGATAAGATTTTTTTTTTTGTGGGAACTAACTGCCTCGTTAGTTTAGTGCCTCGCATGTTCGACTGCAGTTGACGAGGTCCCGGTTTCGAGTGCCGGGTCGAGCCAAATTTAAATATTAGGTTTTTTGGACAAGAAATTCTAAAGAGAGTTAGGAAGTTGGTGGTGCCCAGAGTTGGAGAGCACGTCAAGCCACGCCTAGCACCTGATCTCTCTCCGGTCGTGTCAGATTTTTCGTCCCATCGGGCTATGAGAATAAAGGAACAGAGAGTGCACCTAAGTGTAAACCAGTAGACTATCACCACTATTTTCAAAATTCCATTTAAAAATTGACAAGTCTCAGAGTAAGTGGGTTAATTTTAATTGATTAAATTACAAGCCTTCACTTCAGTTCTGCAACCACGCACGTGCTATGGACGTACGGAAGAGCTGTCATTTTTCAATATACAAAACCGATGTGAAAACTGGGTTCATCAATAACATAAGGGTACTTTCAGATTTGCTGGCCAGCCGCGCGATTTCGCTGGACGACGCTATTTAACAACTAAATTATTTATAGTTTAGCCCCTGACTGCGATCTCACCTGGTGGTGTGTGATGATGCAGTTTAAGATGGTAACGGGTTAACCGGTTAGGAATATGGCAGATATATGACACCCTAATATGATAGGATTACCCAACATGTTGATCAAATGTGGCGTACGGCAAGACTTGGCAGACTTCACACACCTTTGAGAACATTTTGGAGAATTCTTTGGTATGAAAGTTTTGCTCACGATTTTTTTCTTTATCGTTTAAAGCGAGTGAAATTAATTACTTATTTGCTTAAAAAGTGATGTTTTGGCTGCGTTTATTTCCTTCAAACCGACCTGTGAAGACCATGGTTAATTTAAAGTGAAAAAAGAGACTAACTTGCGCTAATAAAATCGAATAATTTTTTTCATCACGTAGGTACAAGAAGGGAGTTCAGCAATATTATATCTCTATTTCTGAACATATTGCTTATTCAGTGGTGTTTTTTAAACATGATTGTGATTGTAATCTGTGTGAAATGAAATTATTGCACATAGATGTTTATTGGGTCAGCTTACAAACGAAACGCGCGAGACGAGAAGCTAAACTTTACGTTTAAGACCATGAATCTGAAACGCTCTAACAGATTTCACCGGAATATGCTCTTTAAGTTATACGCAATAAAGCAGCTTTGTATTGTATTCGCGCTGAATTATTATCGGCGGATTATAATCTTTATGTCGCAGGCATTAACGCCTATCGACGCGTTCACGATGCCATCGCTTGCGGCCAGGATGGAAATATAAAAGCTACAACGTGTTCCCGGGTTGTTAAGCTGCGGTTGGGTCGGATAATTAATAAAATACATTCATATTTGCGCATTGGAAAAATATTGTGGCAAGGTCTGTTTATTTTGTATTTGTTGTTGGTTTAACTCTTTGTACTGGTTGCCTTTTAGAAAATGATTTTAGAATATTTTTTTTCATATAAACTGCATTGAAAATGCGAGTTTCAATGCCTGGTGAGCCACCTAAAACTAGTCAATTTCAGACGAATACGTCATTCAGCGGGTAGAAAACCATCACTTTCTGCCCTAGAAATACAATTTTAATATAACTAGCAATTTTAATGAAGATTTAATATGAAAAATAGTGTATGCCACGGGATGAAACACGATTTCCTATTTCGGGTGATGCCAGCCCTCGTTTCGCTCAACTTTACCCTCGTGTGAAATCGACTTGTTTCACCCCTAAGCACACAATTTACTATTGTACGAAGAAGGAGCGGCTTTTTCATCAACTTACCGTTGTCTTAGCCTAAACAACAGGATCTTGGAGTCCTAGGTAAGCGATGAAAGCGACAACATAGAAAATGACAAATTTATTGCAGGCCACGTGAAGGGGCAAGCTTCCATACTTGCATACTATACTAATATTATAAAATTGCGAAAGTGTGTCTGTCTGCTTCACTTTCAGGGTCCATCTTTTTAGCATACTTTACTGTTTTTTTCCATAGACATACTTAAGGAAAGACCTAGGCTACTTTATATCTCGTAAAATTTAAAAAAATCCACGCAGACGAAGTCGCGGTCATCATCCAGTGTTAAATAGTTTAACGGTAAAAAGTTAAGGTACTTGCCTAAATATAGGGCGCACAAATAAAAATAGTAAGGTAGGAACAGCAAGGCAATAAATCTTCTTCATTTCCGGTCGGGTTGAACGCCGGCAAAAAGATGCAAAGCGACAATTCCGCCAAGCCTTCTGCGGTTATTTCTCAAAATTTTGGCGCAAAGCCAGCGGTGTGTACGGATTGAGACGGGTATATAAAAATATCAGGTGCATGCATTAAAACAACTTATGATTGAGCTTTAGGCCTGAAAAGCTTTAGTGTTTTTCCTGGGTGTCAAAAGTTTTGACAAAAGATCTGTTGTCTACAAAAATGATTTAGAAAAAGCACAGCTCAAACCACCGGCTTGGGCTGAAATTTGGCATTCATTTTGCTATTATGACATAGGCATCAACTAAGAAAGGATTTTTGAAAATTCAACCCCTTGTGGGTTGCATTGAAAAGTACGAAAATCGAACCTAACGAGAGGTAAGCCGCAAGCAGAAGCTAGTATAATATATATTAATAAGCCTATATTTAGTGGTAATCGGTTTTTAAATTAGTTTTTAGCGCTTCACTGCGATCTCACCAGGTAAGCGATGATGCATTGGAGGATGGCAGCGGGCTAACTTGTTAGGGGTATAAAACTATAAATCCATACCCCTAAGTAATCGGTTTCTAAACAGCATCGTACCGGCCGACTTCCGATTTTTTAACATCGATTTTTATATTTTTATAAATATTAATACAGTTTGCCTGAAACGGGAACACCGCATTGTGAGGAAATTCGTTAACACTGCCAGAGCCCGAGGGAAAACATTTTTTATTCTACACGCATACATATCCCTCGATATCGAAATGCTCTGTTCGATGTGTTTTTTTGTTTTTATTTACACAATTCATAAAATATGTGACTTCACTTACTCGTATAATGAACATATCTACTTATATTACAAATGTGAGTTTGTCTGTCCGTCTGACTGCTACGTTTTTCACAATTAACTTTGTTAATTGATTTGAGCGAAATTTTGGTAGGTACTATAGATTTTATCTTGAGAAATACATTAAGGTTCGCACAGGATTTACAAAATGGGCAATATCTAATTGGTATGTGTATGTCATGTAGGTAGCTCTATATTTCTTATTCCACTACAAATTAGCCCGCGACTGCGATCTCACCTGATGGTAAGTGATGATGCACTAACATAGTATCGGGCTAACCTGTTAGGCGTACGTCCACCGGGTAGGTACGTAAGTACCAGTAAGTACTGTAAAAAAAAAACTGGCCACTCACCAAACCAGACCAGAAAAAAATCCGCATGTACAAATATGATATATATGGATTATATATATAGGGCGAATTTTACATACTAAATTCGATATTAGATGTATTTAACGGGTTATTTGGACCCAATACAACTTTTGTTTTCAATTTGTGGTGGAAATTAAAAACAAGATACATTAGCAGTTTTATTTGGAAATTTGCCGATTTTATTCTTTAAAATAAATAATAATTGATTCTTAATAATCTACTCTACAAAGAGAGTTAAGTAATAAATTATGACACTTTTCTGAAAGCTTAAATTATACTTAGGTACATTGAGGTAATAAAATTTTGTCAAAAATATTATAATATTATCGTTCTAGAGAAACTGACAGACAAAATTAACAATGTACTCCTAAAATTGCTAAGCAGCTGAGTGACACTTATAATATTTAAGGTTCTAAAAATAAGATTAGACTTCAATTATAATTTCGTTACATGCCTTGATAGGCAACGATCGTTAGTTGGCTGTACAATGCACCCACGGCGGCCATCTTACATTGAGTTATAGCTCATAATATTAGAGATGAAGACCTCATCATATGCTTCTGCTTACTGCATACTATACTATATATATATAAATGCGAAAGTGTGTTTGTTTGTTGGTTTATTGGTTAGTTGGTTTGTCCTTCAATCAGGCCGCAACGGAGCAACGGATCGACGTGATTTTTGGCATGGAATAGAAGAAATAAAAGAATTTTATCCCGGAAAATTATGGGCTTCCCACGGGAATAACAAAAATCTTAAACCACCCGGACGAAGTCACGGGCATCAGCTAGTATAATATAAGGCGTCAAAAAACGTCGAGCTATTCAATTAGGCAAAGACGTTATGGAATTACTTGTCTAATTGGTATTTTTAAGTAAGTATACTTCGAGTACCACAATTTGAAAATGCTAGATAATAAACACGGCTTAATACTTTTTGCTAACTTCAATCACAAAATGGTTAAATAATGAACTTATGCATAAAATTAGCAGGAGATGCGAAAGCGCGGCCGTTTGTATTTGAATCGGAAAAAATCATTTTTTGGACATAATATTAATCATCATCAACTCATTACCGGCTCACTACTAAGCGCAAGGCATCTATCACAATGAGAAGGATTTGGCTATCATAGTCCACGCTGGTCAAGTGCGAATTGGCAGACCTCACAAACCTTTAAGAACATTATAAAAAACTCATAGGCATGCAGGTTTCCTCACGATGTTTTTTTCAACGTTGCAGCAAGTGATATTTAGAGTTATCTCAATCGAGTATCGATCTGCGGTCGGATATTTCATCAATATCCCCACCATTTTTGTAATCCATAGTAATGACTAGCACGATAAAACACAATAACCTAATAATTCAATATTTACCACCTGATGAGATCAAAGTCAAGGCCCAAAGGTTCATGTAGTGGAGTTTAAAAAACAGTTTGAGACCGTTTTGCGGATTATCTTGCCTCTAGAACATGGCAACTCGCTGGCATATTGTATCGCTAATTTCACGCTTGAAAACATACGAATTAATCTGCTATAATGTACCGATCATTTATTGGTTCAAGATTTTAATTTGCGATGGATTAGATTATCCAGTCGAGCGTGGTGATGAATAAGTTTAACGGTGACATCAAAATCCATCCTAATTAATACCTGCGTTTTTAAAATGCGAATGTTAGTCGGCTGCTCGACTGTTCGACTTCGGAATGCGGGTGAAGAGGTTTTGAGTTCGATTCCTGGGCCAGGGTTAAGTAATAAGACCTTACTTACTTTTAGTGATAAGACCTCCTTTGCGCACTTGTTTTTGTTTGCTTGTTCACTTTTTTATTTCTTTTTAATGTTTTGTGTGGCAATAAAGTATTTATCTATCTATCAATCTATCTATCTAAGTACTTAAGTAGTGTAGTCACCCCTGTGCTTCGAGAGTGCTTAAAGCTTCGTTTTAAACTTTAGTAATTATTTATTTAGATATACTTTCTTAATATGATCTATGTTTACTATGTGTTGTGTCAGCTAATAGAATAAATTCTACTATATTCTAAAGTCTTTGGTCCTGCGCCTGATATCTCTCCGGACATATGGGATTTTCCGTCCCACCGCGATGTGAGAGCAAGGGAATGGAGTGTTCCTAATGATTCCATTTGAGACACACTTGTGCACTGATAATCACCCGCGCACACGGCTAATCCCTGTGTAGATTGGCCGCCGTGGCCGAAATTCGGTCGGGAGGACATAATATTTATTACTTAAAGACAGGAAACAGTTTAAATTCAAAATCAAATCACTAACGTAGTGATCACAAAGGACCGCCCGCACTACGGATATGTATCTATTTCCCCTCAAAGACGCCCTCCTTTGATATTGTATGGACATCAAAGTCTTTTGACGGCTTGTTAAATACAAAGATGTTAGTAAACTGAAGTTAACTTAATATTAATATAATGGTGTTAACGTGTTGTTTTGATAGAAGTTTAAACGCGATGACAGCTTTTAACTGAGGATTAAACGAGATTAATATTATAGAACGCCAGTTGCGAGGCATCAAGCGGGTCGTAGTAACAGAATTTAATTATGTTATTTATTACCTACTAGATGGCGCCCGTGACTTCGATATCGTCAAACTTCTGCAGGAATTATTTGATTTTCCGGCATAAAAAATATGTTTTATCTTATGTAAATCTCTAAACCGAATTTCGTCAAAATTAGTTGAACATAATAATATGTCGCGAAAGCGTAGTAAAAAAAAGTTACGCGCCGAATGGAGAACCTCCTCCTTTTTTGGAAGTCGGTTAAAAACAGACGAGCACACTTTCGCATTAATATAAGTATGGACACCTGATTTTTTTTCAGCTAAAATGACAGCCATATCCATTAAAGACTTATATTATAGGTATACTTACTGTAAAAAATAATGCACGGGTATAGTTGAGGATCTGGAGGGTGACATAGGCTACTTTTTATCCCGAAAAATCTCGTGGGAATTAAGAAAAACTTAATCCATGCGAACGATGTCGTGGGCATCAACTAGTTATTTTTTATAGGATCTTTACATGTGCACTCTCTATTCCCTCACTCTCATTTCTCTAATTCTCATGCTGTGGCACGAGCTGAGGAGGTGGCCCATTGACCGCACGTTTAATAATTTAAGTTTAATTTGTATCTGTATAACTTTAGTTATTGCTAAGTATTGTAGTGCTGGTCAATAAACTTTTATTTATTTATTTAATTAATTTCGTTCCCTGTTGACGGCAGGTAACAGCAATTTGGTCAAACTGCCCGCGAGCAACCGATACGAAATGACAATGATAGCAATAAAATTTTATTCCCGGGTATAACTTTATTGGGAGACGAAAGAAAGTGGGCAAGGTTGATTGCGCTTTACCATTCCACGTTCCGTTCTCTACCAATAACAATCATTATATTTCAACTAGACGACCCAACCCGGCTTCGTGTGGCTTTACCTTAAGTACTACCAAAAAATTTAAAATAACATAAAAATTGCTGTTTGCCGAACGTTTGGCCTTTCTGAAGAAGAAAAATATTTTCGAAATCGGATTATAGTTTGACCGAACAATGGGGTAAAATCGTCCAAAACTTTCAACCCCTATCCCGGAGGATTCCTAGTGACTTTGGGATAAAAAAACTGTAAGTTCATCCACAGTAAAAGCTATCTTTATATGCCAAATTTAAGCCCAATCCATCTGGTAACTTGAGCTGTGCGTTGTTAAATCAGTTAAGGTCTAGCCCCACTACAGATACTCGGCGCGGCACGTTGAGTCAATTATTTTTTACTAGATGAAGACTTTGTTCATTAAGTATTCAATTTCTGGGGGAACTCCTTAATTTTTCGGTATATAAAGCCTATGTATATAAATATATAAAATTTATAAATTTGCTATAGAGGTAGATTAAATCCGGATGAAGGCATCCGGATTTAACCTACCTCATTTCATCAAAATCGGTTGATAAGATCGGGCCGTAATCTTTAAATCTGCCTGCCCGTCAGCCCGACTCACTTTGTAATTTGAGCTGTGCGTTGATAATAATATTTTTACAGAACAGTTTTATATAGGTTTTTAGATTAGTATAGACTTTAAATTAAACCTTGCACCACGGACCCCTAACCGTGCGGACTGCAGCATATAAATTTTCCGCACAGCTCTAACACCTTTTTGCACTTATTCGCCGGTGAGTTATTGAGATGTCCCCGCATGCGGTTTTGTTTTCATTATCTCTGTCAAAGGGGTCCTGTTAGGTTTCCTTTTTAGGTCCAATTTTATCGCGCTAGGTGGAAAACCCGTGTTTATTTTTTTTGTTTTATTCTCACCCGTTATGGAACGGAGAAAATATTGTACATTTACATTTTCATACTTGCATACTATGTCTGTGTGTATGTGTAATGTGTATGTGAAGGTTCCTAACAGTTTACATAGCTGAAAATCTGGATAAAATATTTTATTAAGTGCTGGATTTTTTAAAATTTTTACCAACTGTAAGGAGTGCAAGGTTACACATTTCCGGTAGGGCATGCGCACAATGAGTAAAATTATGTCTTCCCGTTATCTCTATTTGTCTACCGACGCTAACATGGCTACTTGTCTCGTTACGTCGAAAGTAGAGATAAAAGTAATAATTCTTATCTGCGGTATTTTTCTCTATGTACCCTTAAATGTCGTCAGTATTTTTCTGGTAATATACCGCATTTTGTGCATGTTAGAGTACACGATAAATTAGCCGGCAACGACAAAATCTCTCTCTCGTTGCGAGATATCTTGTCGTGCGCATGCTAAGCCTGCTGGAAAGAGAAATAAATTCTTTTACACCAATCCTAAATTAGCTGTATTTGTTTACTATATTAGTTATCATACATTTCCGGTATAATTATACACGGTACTTTATCTTTACGTAACACTAATCAAGGATCCTGAGGGACTATTTAAACTTATACACAAATCGGACAATACAATCTAAACCATAATAAATGAAACCCCTTCATTTGTCCTACTCCTTGTTACAATAAAAATAAAGTTCAAAATCTAACGAAACTATTCATAAAGATAGAGATGGTACCTACACTAGCGAACACAATCTCCAATTAATCCTCAGACGTATTAAGCCCTATGATAACATTCTAAGGGTTTATGGAGACATCAAAACCAGTAAGGCATCTTATACCTGTCACCGTCAAAGACTCATCATCCGCAGTCATTGGTTTGCTACGCGATTTTGAACCCTAACCCTTTAGTATTAACTCTGTATTATATCCGTCTATTATTTCTATATCAAACGTAAAAATGCCAAAGAAAATTCAAGCTTATTCACTTGTTAAACAGAGTTTGAAATAGCTTAAAAATATACTTACTTACAAGTCAACTGAACCGTTTTGTTTGATTCATTACGTCAAATTGAAATCTTATGACGATGTAATAAGGCAGGTTTTTAAAGATATTAATTTGCAGGTATATTGTTTGTAATTAAAAGTGTATTTTCGAAAATAATTTGATGATGAAAAGATAAAGTGAGCTTGAGATGTCAAAGGAACGCCTATTTGACGAAGCTACTTAGGGTTCCGTACTAAATCAAGGAACGCTTATTGTTTAGTCCAGCCCGCTTGTCCGTCTTGATTACAACTATTAATTAGTTTATAAAAATCCTTGTTGATGCCCGTGACTTTGTCCGCGTGTTTTAAGTTTTTTAGATTCCCGCGGGAACTCCTTAATTTTCCGGAATAATAAGTAGTCTATGTCATTTTCCAGGTCCTCAGCTATATCCATGCCAAAAATCACGTCGAACCATTGCTCCGTTACGGCATATTTGAGGGACAAACCAACAAACCATCAAACTACCACACTTTTGTATTTATAATATTAGTATGATAAAAATCCACCCTAGTATTATATTATCTATCTTTGTATGTCTCACAAACAAAAGAAGGGCAACGTCTGCAAAAGTTAGTTTACCTGAAACAACGAAAACAAAACAGTATGTAATTAAAAATAATATTAAAGAAATCATCACTCACACAATCATCAAAAATTAGTCATCATCTAAGCAATAAGCATCTCTCTTATCGTAAATCATCTCAACCCATCGCTGGTCTACCACTTTTACCTCTCAGATTGAGAGGTAAAAGTGGTAGACCAGATAAATGTAGTCCACCACGCTGGCCAAATGTACACTGTTAGACTTCATGCACCTTTGAGAACATTATGAAGAACTTTCAGATATACAGGTTTCCTCACGATGTTTACTTAACTGTTAAAGTAAGTCAAGTAAACGCGGGATACAAATCCTGGATTTCCCATATAGGAGGCCGAAGTTAACCACTAAGCTATCACCGTTGTTAACTTAGTAATAAAGAAAAAAAATTATGTGAAATCTCAAACTTGTGATCAAAGAGAAAATATTAAAATTCTGACAATTTAGTGAAAATCGACGGCGTAGCGTGCGAAAAAATTTATCTCAATTTATTTCCTTAAAAGCAGAGAAATCGAGCAAAATAAATCAGCTTTAAAATCGAGTCCCCCGAGGAAAAGGGACTTGGGCCAAAAGACAGTAAATAGATTTGAAAATAATTTGGGGCTTGGGCAGATAAAACGCGTAGCGGCAGTTATGTAGTTTTAATGGCAACGTGTACAGCAACGTGATCTCAAGAAAGAAAGACAAACTATACATTATAGCCATGTCTATAAATTTATGTAGTGATAGCTAGATGTTACACCGACCTTTTCGAAGTTTTGATATACAATATTAATACAATATGTAATCAGATGCTCTGAATCTTGAAACATAACACAGATGTCACTAACGAAACAAAAACGCTCAATTCAGGACCCTAAAATCAATAACTCATCTAGGGTACCGACTTGGGCCAACTTTTCCTAAAACTTATGTTGTATGTAGTCAAAATCGACTAAGTGTGTGCGGTCTTTAAGCGTGCAATTTTAATCTCGCTTTGCGTCTGTCCAAACCTTTAGTTGACAAAAAGGTTCGTCCAAAATTATTTTTCCCCTTACGAGGCAGAATTGCGGGTTAAACTCTGTTTTTATCGGATATGCCGTTTTTCGATACGGAACTGAGTAGGTTCAGCACAAACATTAATTACAGATTGGTTAGAGAAATTTTAAAATTACAGATGGCGTTTTGGAAATTATTTTTTCATTTTTCAGCAATTTTAAAGTACAGCAATATACTTGCACTTCAGTTATCAATCAATCAAAACATCGTGCAAGCGCGTGTCCACAGCGCTGCAGTGGACACGCGCCCTATTTGAGAATCTTCATTTTATAGTGTAAAAGAATAAAAGACTAATTACTGTAGTCTGATAAACTTTTACACTACTTATAAATTCTTTTTTTTTAATCTTCATTTTATAGTGTACAAGTATAACAGACTAACTGTAGTCTATTATACTTTTACACTATAAATTGTGTTTTTTTTGTCTTCATTTTATAGTGTAAAAGTATAACGGACTAACTGTAGTCTGTTATACTTTTACACTATAAATTGTTTTTTTTTGATTCTCAAATAGGGCGCGTGTCCACTGCAGCACTGTGGACACGCGCTTGCACGATATTTTGATTGATTGATCACGCATCAGTATGCGTGGGACTTCATCCGGGTGGAATTAGTTTTTTTAATTCCCACAGGAACGCTTTAATTGTGCAGGATAACAAGTAGCCCATGTCAAGCATGTCAGCTCCAAGTCCTCAACTAAACCCATGCAAAAACTCACGTCTGTTGCTTTGTTGCGGCGTGATTGAAGGACAAACCAACAAACAAACACGCATTGGAATTATAATTAAACTATTAAAGATTAAACATTAATTAATTTTATTAACGCACTGGGTGAAGCTCACGACTTCGCCTGCTTAGTTTGTGTTTTTTTTGGTTCTCTCTCTCTTTAATTAACTCTTAAACTCTTTAATTTTCCGTGATAAAAAGTAGTTTATGTGCTATTCCAGACTATAATCTCTCTCTGTGTCAAATTTCGTGCAGATCCGTTCAGACGTTCTGGCGTGATTGAGTAACAAACATCCATCCATTCATTCATACACCCATCCATCTTAACTTTCGCATTTATAGTATTAACATTAAGTATAGAAGCTTGTTTTGCTTTCGCTACTCAGGAATCTGGCCGCTCATCCGTCTAGCTGAAATTCGGCCATTAGTCAGGAGATGAGAGCAGACAGACACACATCCCGCCGGCGCTGGCTAATCCCGCCTTATAAATGCACTGCATAGCTTACCTAAACTAACTGAGACAGCGTTAGCTGAGCACGCTAAAATAAAGCTTTACGGGATTCTTTACTAAACTACGACTTTCCTTTGACTAAGTACCCTATTTTATTGTAATACTAGCTGATGCCCGCGATTTCGTCTGCGTGGAATAATTTTTTTTCAATTCCCACGGGAAATCCTTAATTTTCCAGGGTAAAAGGAGCCTATGTGTGAATGGAATTTAGTATCGTAAAACCGCAACGATACGCACTAGTGTAATCTGTGGGTGTAATAGAAGTTAAAATAAGTAAGTTTATTTTGATTTTATTTTTAATTTTATTAGTAAGTTTTAGTGTAAGTGATGGTCCGTGACGTCGTGACCCTTGGGCCCCTCCTGAAAATCAGCGTTGCAGTATGTTAGGTAGATATATACCTATCTCTCATGCTGTGGCACGAGCTGAGGAGGTGGCCCATTGACCGCACGTTTAATAATTTAAGTTTAATTTGTATCTGTATAAGTTTAGTTATTGCTAAGTATTGTAGTGCCAGTCAATAAACTTTTATTTATTTATGTCACTTACCAGGCCCTCAACTATACCCATGCGAAAATGTCGATTCGTTTCTCCGTTGCTGCGTGATTAAAGGACAAACCAACAAACCAATAAACCAACAAACAAAAATACTTTCGCATTTACAATAATGAAACAATATTATGGCATTACCCTCTTATTTCAACACAAGTAACAACTAGATCAATAGAAAATTTCCGATAACCGATACGTCATTGTGTTCCAAGTTCAGGAGATATTGCCGTTTGTATTCCCAGTGTGACAATAGCGTGCAGCGATGACCAATACATCGCAAAGTTTAATGTCTTCGCTGACCTGTGCCAGGGGAATTAAGTTTGTGGTTAGAGGAACACTATCGAATACCTATTCGTATGTATCTTTCTTTGTGTGTTTGCGTGATTGCCTTGATAATATTGTACGGCTTATTTGACTGCACAGTAAAAGTCAAAATGCTGCGTTGGTCTAGTGGTTAGTGTGTTCGACAGCGGCCGACGCGGTCCCGGGTCGGGCCATAACAAGTATTGGATTTTTCTGGCAAGAAATTCTCAGTAATAGCCCGGAGTCAGGAAGTTGGCGGTGTATCACCCCTGTGCCTCGGAGAGCACAAGCCGTCGGTCCTGCGCCTGACCGCTCACCGGTTGTGTCGGCTTTTCCGTCCCATCGGGCTATGAGAGAAAAGGAACAGAGAGTGCACCTGTGTATGCGCACACACTTGTGCACTATAATGTCTCCCGCGCAGATCTCTGTAGAAATAGATGGGCAAAATTCAGACGTGATGACCTAATTATTTATTAATGATCCTAGCGACAAAGTTTGAATTAAACACAAAATATAATATCGGTGTGACGGATGTTACATCCATAAAAGTGGCGGTCTCTAAAATTTTTCCTTAGGTGATTTACAGTTTTTTCTTTAAATATTTATAAAACTCAAGTACACAGCAAGCCGTTTGCTTGCTGTGTACTTGAGTTTTTGTATGCTAGACTGTCTCTTGTTATTCTTATTTCTAACCTATAGGGGTACCTTTCATCATTTCTACACATTATCGCCAGGCCACAACTGAACTCGGGTCTCCAAGAAGAACGGGGGATTTAGGCCATAGTTCCACCAAGCTGGCCACAGTGAGGACTGACAGAAATACGCAACTGACCAGATAGAACAAAACGTTAGCGCGATACGTCGGCGTCTGAGGGTTTTTGTCCTGTCATACTAGTTTTTTTTTCAATTTACTAAATTACTGCGATCTTACCTGATGGTAAGTAAAGATGCAGTCTAAGATGGTAGCGGGCTAACCTGTTAGGGGCATTGCAGTTATATTAAACCCATAACTACCCCTATTCGGTTCTGCACGGCATAGTACCGGAACGCTAAATCGTTTGGCGGCACGTCTTTTCCGGTAGGGTGGTAACTAGCCTCGGCCGAAGTCTCCCAGGCCAGACCATGGAAAATTCAGAAATTATAAATTCCCAAATTGACCCTGCCGGGGATCGAACTCGGGACATCCCACGTTAAGACAACAGCGCTCAACACTGCGCCACGGAGGTCGTGAAATGTGTGGAAAGGTAGTATGAGCAGCTCTTATTATCCGACTAACAAATTATTAGTAAATAATATTGTATTTTTCCCTATTGTATTTTCATTCCAAATTTAACAAACAAACTGTTTAAAACACAGTGTAGGTATTTATTTCTAAGTTAAAGTTATAGCCGGAAAGATATAAGAGCTGAATTTTTCACATATTGTCGCTGGCCGGGAAACGATGAAACAGCGATGTCTAAACTTAGCAACATTTATAAGTCTGGGGACCATTTTTCACTTGCAAGCTGCAACTTCCATGTTCCACCCAACTTACGGAACAGCGCACTATTTATCCGCATAAATTCGTATCCATACTTAATATTTTAATTGCGAAATTATGTCTGTCTGTCTGTCTATCTGCTACGCTTTCACGGCTCATCTGTTCAACCAATTTTGATGAAATTTGGTACAGGGATAGGTTGTATCCCGGGGAAGGACATAGGCCTCTTTTTATCCCGGAAAAGTCAAGAGTTCCCACGGGAATCAAAAAGCCTTAGTCCACGCGGATGAAGTCGCGGGCATCATCTAGTATTTAATATTTTAAGTGCAAAAGTGTGTCTGTCTGTGTGTCCGTCTGTGTGTATGTCTGCTACTTTTTAACCGCTCATCTCTACAACCGATTTTGATGAAATTTGGTATAGAGATTATATCCCAGAGAAGGACATATTAGTCTTTTTATTCCGGAAATTGAGAAGTTCCTCAAGAATCTAAAAGAGTCTTAATCCACGCATACAAAGTCGCGGCCATCACCTAGAAAGTTTATCTATACTAATATTATAAATGCAAAAGTTTGGATGGATGGGTGGACGTTTGTTACTCAATGACGCCGGAACGGCTAATCAGATCTGGAAAATGAGATAGATTATAGTCTGGAATAACACATAGAGTGTTTTAAATGCTTTGAAATGCTCCCGCGGGGCCCAATAAACCTCAATCCACGCGGACGAAGTCGCGGGCATCTGCTGGTATTTAAATAGATTATCGTAGAAGGTGCAATGGTGCAAGGATTTGAATATAACTTTTATTGAGCTCATAATGATCGCCAAATCGGTATTCATGTGGCGATATGATCGTTCCCCCTTATTGGCAATAGTTATCACGTAATATTCCTCAGTGATATTGGCCAAGTTCCGACCCGCGAACTGGGAACTTGCAAATGAAAAATGTTCAAACTTTACTCATGAGTCATAACTTCATAAGTCATGATTATAACGTCATGATCTGTAGTTACATACTAGACGAAAATCGGAAAGTTTTAACTGATTATTTTGTCGTGTATAGTTTAAAGAAATAATTTATTTCTAAACCTATAAATAATAAATAATGCACTGTATTTTTTGACTTACCTATCCTCAAATATTTTTTTTACCACGATCTTACCTGATGTTAAGAAGGAAGAGGGTTAACCAGAGGGAACACTGTCACTCTCCAGGTATCTCAAATACACCAAATATCTCCTCTCCCCAAAGGTTGTCTGGAAGAGATTGCTTTAGCAATAAGACCGCCTTTACACCCTTTTATTTTATCTTTTAAACTTTTTGTTTATTGTCTTTGTTTTACTTGTATGCAATAAAGAGTTTATCTATTTATCTACACGTACAAAAAATCACATCGATCCAAATTGCTCAGTGGCGGCGTGATTGAAGGACAAACTATCAAAGGAAAATAAACTGACTAGTGACTACCGTCCTAATTTACACTTAATATTAATCGATTGTACCGCTTTCGTCACCACAATCAAACTCTACCAAAATACCTACTTGAAATCACAAATTTCCAATATAGGTATTTCCCCTACTTGAGGGATCGTCGGCCGCATTAGTGACGTCATCCTGCAATCTTACCCTCGCAGCCAACCAATAAGCGCAATAATTCCATATAGCATTCCAATTTTGAAATTTTAAACATAAACGTCTATAAAATAAAATGAAACCTCTTTTTACGTTTTTAACTACATTCTGTTTGTGAGTTACACGTCTGAGTTTGTAGATAATATCCCATACTACTTTTAAAATCTTTACTAACTTAATTAATCGGGATAAAAGTTATCTTAAGTAAGGTCCTTCCCCAGAATGCAACCTATCTCTGTACCAAATTTCATCAAAATCGGTTGAAACGATGAGCCGTTAAAGCGTATCAGACAGACATACATACCGACGAAATACCGATAAAGACAAAATTTTAGAATGGATACGGATAATTAATTAATAAATATTATTCTTCTGTAATAATGTCTTTAGATCTTTAATTATACCTTTTCTTTTGCAAGCTTTTTTGCCTCCAAAAAGTGTATTTGTAAGCACAATTTAAGCCGGTTTCCTAATACGAGGCCTTTTAAGAATTTCATGAAACCATTCTCTTTGACGGAAGTAGGTATGAACTAAATTACTGAGTTCTTTTTAATCATCAAATATTTTTTTGTATAAAAATCTACGTTTCCTTAATTAAAGTCAACCTTTGAACCTTTTTTAGCGACGGTTTGGTAAATTTTTTGTTGCGCCTATATTTCTTTTGAATAACTCTTAATTGAAGTTTCATTATTAACTGAATTTTTTTAGCAGCTATTTTTTGTTTATATATTTTTTTTTTAACTCTTCTTTGATTTTAAAAACGTTTTAAAATGTCGGAGTCTTCGGTTGTGGATAGTTAGCACTAGGCTATCACTGCTTCGAATCGTTGTCAAATTATAATAAAATAAATGATGTCCTCCTAACCGAATTTCGACCATGGCGGCCAATCTCTAGAGAGACTAGCCATCTGCGCGGGAGATATTATAGTGCACAAGTGGGTGAACTCTCGTATCCCGATGGGACGGAAAATCCGAAAAGACCGGAGAGAGATCAGGCGCAGGACCGACAGCTTTACGTACTCTCCGAGGCATGGGGTGAAACGCCGCCTACTTCCTAACTCCGGGCTAGTACTGAGAATTTATTTTCAGAAAAACCCAATACTTGCTATGCCGGCCGGGCCCGGGACATGAACCCGGGACCTCGTCCGTCGCAGTCGAACATCGAGGCGTTCAAAGATTAAATTATAAACTCAGCATAATAATAACTTTTTTGGTATCTACTTGGCACTGTACCGGAAAGCTACACTACTTGGCGATAAAAAAATACTGCGGAAGTAGTTCAAAAACAAAACTGTTTTTTTTTTCACACAGTATAAAATTTTTCCAACGTTCTGGGTGCTTAAGATATACTTATCTAAACAAATCTCGGCCTTATGCAGCTACGTAAAGCGAGAGGTAAAGAAGAAATCACGATTCTAAGTATACGTGCTTCACAATCGGTCTAGTAAGGGTAGTAATCTAGTGATAGACTGAGCAGGTAGCGGGGCGGTTTAGGAGTAAAAAAAATTGTATTTTTAGTCTTCTACTTTTTCACGTTACGACTAATTAAATTGACACTGAAAAAAACCACGATGTTTTTTGAAGCATTGCAAAGTATGAATGTGATGCTGTTTTAGAAGCTGGCTAGCCTGAAAGAAGTAGGCCTACGTCCCCAATTGGTTTCTTCCCCGACATCATCTAGTACCAGACTAGATTGATATAATAAATTTTCAAATTGCCTTTACTGATAGTTAAAGTCGCCCCGCCATCCCATTTATAAGTCCGAAGCGCTCACCGTACCAGGGATGTTGAAATAAATTATTTAAATCATACCGATATTATAATTGCGAAAGTGTGTTTGTTTGTTGGTTTTTTGGGTTGTTGGTTTGTCCTTCAATCACGCCGTAATGGAGCTACGGATCGACGTGATTTTTGGAATGGGTATAGTAGATGACCTGGAAAGTGACATAGGCTACTTTTTATCCCGGAAAATACAGGAGTTCCCGCGGGAACCAAGTAAGCTTAAACCACGCTAGAATAGTCAATTTAAATCGCCGTACGCTCACCACTAACACCTCTACCGAACACAAAGACAAGATGCAACGAAGCTTCGAACTTTTACCGTTTATTCGTACGTACTTCCACTAACTTCTATACAAGTTCTATATAGACTACTAGTATACTGTACAACTATTATAGAACTAAACACAACTTACTGCGCTATTTACGCCACTAGGAACTGTTTTATGCGTTGCAAGCAGATGGTCGCTTAAAATGTTTGCTACTAGATTTAACGCTTGGCTATGTTAGCACCTGATGGTAAGTGATAATGTATTTTATGAAAGATAGCGTTTTAAAGACCATCAAAAAATATAAATGGTCAAGTGCATGTTAGGAAGGTAGGAGAGGATGTATTAGGAAGGTTTCCGTTATTCATAAACTGTGAAGGTTATTATTCTGGCTCTGAGATAGTCTTTTTTTGCGACTACGTTCGCGTGGATTTGGGTTTTTGAAAAAAATCTTGGGAACAATTTGGAATTTTCCAGGATAAAAATGTCCTGCCCTAGGATGCAACGGTTTCTGTAGTATCTATACCAAATTTCGTCAAAACTGGTTGAACAAAATATGGGCCATAAAAAGTATAAATAGACAGATGGAAAGACTTTCTCATTTGTAACATTATGCCCGC
This sequence comes from Erebia palarica, assembly GCA_964035005.1. Classification (NCBI taxonomy): domain Eukaryota; kingdom Metazoa; phylum Arthropoda; class Insecta; order Lepidoptera; family Nymphalidae; genus Erebia; species Erebia palarica. The sequence goes on from OZ035992.1 coordinate 8,147,655, forward strand.
AGCTTCGTCCGCGTGGTTTAAGTTTTTTTCCGCGGGACTCATTATTTAGCCTTTGTCACTCTCTAGGCGTTCAACTATACCCATGCCAAAAATCACGTCGATCCGTTGCTCCGTTGCGGCATGATTGACGGATAAACCAACACTCTTGCGGATTTATAATATTAGTGTGAAGGATCATGTTCAACCATCAGCTAGGTCTTGTGTCTAGTACCTACTATATTTTATACAGCGAATAATAAATACTTCTAACATTATAAAATTAAGTAATACAGTGAATTATTAGCTGTATAAAGGTAGTATTTTAGCACCCTAATACGGAAGAAGCTTTATAGCACCTTTATAACTACCGTGAGTACACAGGACATAACTTCTCGACCCGGGATGCCTTACGGCATATTTAAAGTCTAATGGTCATAATAAATCATATAATTATATCCTCTAAATTATCTAAGTCTACGCAACGAATATGATATCTGAAAGGTTACTTAAATTAGCCCATAACATTCGAAAACAAACCTTAATTTACATTAAATTAAAATTCCTATTCCTTTACACAATTGTTATTGTAATTGGGTACATCAAGATGACCACTAATAATAATTATAAGAGAAATAAATAATTGAATTTAAACGTTGTCAATTATTGGGTAAAGTTGTTATTTCTATGTAATTTAATTGCTTTCAAGTCAATTTCATTTTCATATTTACTGAAATAACTATAGAGTCGTAATTTGCATGTTTTAGATTTAAGGCGAGCTTTATAATAAAGCTTTAGCCAGACCTTATGACCTATTGCTCATTGCAGTATTGCGAAATGTTTAGTTGTAACGGTTGGTTGCATTAATTGCTAGTAAACGGTTAGACAGGTGTTATCTGTGCTATGGACAGGAAGGATTGTGTAATTAATGGATACCTTACGTTTGTTACATGGAATTTTCTCTCTCATTTAAAAATCCATTTTAAATTTGCGTCTTGTAGGGTCTTTACCCTTTCGTGCCTTTCAGGAACTACTAATTTACTACGTTACTATAATAATATTAATAATAATAATAATAATACTATAGTTATAATAATTTACTACGTCTCACAAAGTTATCAGACCCGGTGACAGCGTCGCTAGTAAGTAGAAATGAAAAACGAAAAAAAAAGTAAGTTCAAATTTTGGCCACCGGGTTAGCTAAGTTTGTACCCCAGACTATCATTACGTCCGTAGTATTATTTCAAAATGACAGTTTTATGTCACGCACGGTACCCGTCGTCCGTCAGGGACATCCCTGAAAAAAAAAGTCAGTCATAGGGACTGCCGATAGAAGTGAAAACGAATATTTAAAAAAAAAAAAAATATATAAACCTTACTTAGGCATTAAAGTTTAATTGCGAATGTAGTATATTTATGTTTAAAAGAAAGGTTGTGTGACGCGAATCTACAAGTTTACCCCCTACCAAAAAGTGCTCAACGTGTCTAAAGAAGTTTTCACTTCAATTATAATTCCTAAATAGAAACGTCATCAATATTAAAACAATACTGCTTTAAGCGATGGTGGTAACTCCTGCTTTCATTTAAAACGCTCATTGCTCATTTTGTATGATTGCTTGGGCAACAGTAAAAAAGAGTGTAAAAGGCAATCGGAAAGTACAGTTAGTGGGACAATACAGTTTATAGTTATGATTGAAACAACATAGCGGGTAATGAAGACGCGGGGAGCGTGACCAAAGAATGGGGTGACCATAAGTGTATAAAGTGTGAGTAAGAAAGAAATAACAGTTTATTCACCAGTGGTGTCACTAACAAACTAGATACAGATGTATCACTTTTATCTGTGACACCACTCAGAAAGAGTGTACAGCTCAGCGTTTTTCCCTGCGTCATATACCCATAAATGCATACAAAGCAAGGCGCTGGTTTTCAGCTGTGACGACGTCATGGTTACGATAGTAAAGATAATAAGAGATAAGTAAGAAAAAAAATGAATAAAGGAAAAATATATACCTTTATAATTTATAGCCGAGACATGATAAAAGCAGTGTAAATTTAGTAATTACTAGCTGATGCCCGCGAATTGGTCCGCGTGGATTGAGGTGTTTTGGTTTCCGCGGGAACTCTTTAATTTTCCGGGCTAAAAAGTAGCCTCTGTGTAATTCCAGACTATCTTTCTCTGTATCAAACTTCATCCAGATCCGTTCAGCGTTTCTGGCATGATTGAGTGACAACCATCCATCCCTCCAAACTTTCGCATTTATAATAATAAGCATAGATTGTGGTTTTTGATTATAGTGTGTGATTTGGTGGGAATTATATGTTGACAGATCGTAGACAGATATTACTAGATGAAGCCCGTGTTTTCATTTGCGTGATCTTAATAAAAAAACTTACGTATTATATAAATGTAACTTTTGAATCTCATAATATCCATTTCCTGCGCTGTATTACAGCGTCGGGTAATGATGTTCCCTAAAGCAGTGTAATTATTCCACGTACACGCCGGTCGGCTCGTCCATCACACAATATGCGTCATTAAAACTTTACCTCTCCACGCAATAATAGAGCTGTGTTTTCCACGCATCAGAGTCATTTACAAATGTAGGTTTATATTACAATTAAGATAATGTGTAACACTGTAAATTTTACACATGAACGACGCGTAATTTTTACACAAGGAATCTGTCAACTTTTATTATTGTGAAGTGGTGAAATAGTCTAAAATACATTGTACCTAAGTTAATGTTTGTTCATCTTTGAATTTGAAAATATTATATAGCTATGCAGCCTGCAGATAAATGTTAACTTATAGATGAGTAACGACATCCCACTGGTGAGATCTTATAAGTTGGAGGTCCCGGGTTCGATCCCCAGCACGTGGAATGCGGGTTTAAAAAAAAATTACACTGGTCTGGACTGTTCTGAGGCTCTACCTGCCCTGACCTTTTCAGCCAAGTGAATAAGCGTTCCGATACGAAGGGGTGTGGAAACGGATTTGGGATATAGGTCTCTTAAATTACTGCCATACCATGTAAGCCAGCTACTAACTAAGACTATCATTATTTGCTATTAAGTGAGAATTCGTATTCATGTTCATTTATCTGCAATCCAATCCGTACATTTTTTTTTATTAGTGCACTAAACTAACTGCACTAGAATTATAAAAGCAACTCTAAAAGTTTAGCATTAATATTTGAAAGTAAAACTTCATACCTACAGCGTAAAAATAATAGATTAATTATCAATAAAACCAAAATAATTGAAATAAAATTATGATACACACATTTATTATTATAATTTTATGTGCACAATAAAGGATACAATGTAGTCACCCTGCCCGCAGTACCCGGTATCGGCCGTATCGATGGGAGCTAGCTATAACCTCATTGTCCCAAGCGCTTATATTGACTGAGGTTCGAAACGCAACTTTGATTGGAAACCACTTTTTTCTAACATAAAGGTAGAGGTTTTTGTGGAATAATCTGAATGTTTTCTAATTCCAAGTCTAGTCTACGTGGTCTTCTCAGAAATTAGGAGATTCGTAGGCGAACCAGTCACCGAAATAGCTCGAAGCTTCGTAGTTCGTAGAACCGATATTCGTTGGGGGTCCCAAGGTGCTCGATTGACGGCCTCGCACCGGAAAGCATGGCGTTGGACGACTTTAATCGAGCAGCTGGGAGCCGCTGCAAACAAGCGGCTCTAGATCCATGCAGGGGCTTAGGTAAAAACTAACAAGCTTTTATATTTATTATTATATATTAAGTATAATATACTGTTATGTATGTATATTAGTACTTTATTTTGTATGTACGTTATTAAATTATGTATTTCCTGTATATATTATATGTAAGTATATTTTTATGATATTTATCATAAGTCATAATAAAAAGTTTTCTTTTGTCTAGTTTATAAGTATCTACTCAGCTTTATCTATTTTTCATCATTCTCACATTCTAGGGCTGCTGGAAGAAATCTCTTCAAGAGATAAGTTGTCCTTGTACATGTCCTTTAAATTTGTATGTTTAGTTTGTAAGTTTGGTACTAAATATTATATAAATAAATAAGTGTGATTACGCCCTATAAATTAAAAAAAAGTCGGTGCAACATTACTGCACACCCTTGAACTATAAAAAATAGACATGTTATTACTTATTACACTTGACGGGTTCACACTTCAAAAAGATAAGATAGCACCATTCAAAATAACCTTTCCGCAAGATAAGTATCTTAAAAGATTATAGACGGCTAATTCGCTAAAAGCGTTCATAGAATACGCTCATTGTGATTGTGCAAGAACAATCATGATTATTCTTTATCAGTGATTGCGATCGTATTGAGCAATTATTATAGTTTAAGAGTGGTGGTCATTTATTGATATGAAATTATTTGTTTTATTTTATGCAGAACAATTTTTGTTATTATTATTTCTCAGACAACATTTGATCCACTTTTTTATTATTAGTAGATGTGCCCGCGACTTCGACAGCGTGGAATAAGACTTTTTTGGTTCCCGCGGAAACTTCCCGAGATAAAAAGTACTCTGTGTACTGATCTCTATACTAAATTTCATCGATACTAGTTGAAAAGATGAGCCTTTAAAACGTAGCAGATAGACATACGCACTTTCGCATTTATTATATTAAGTATGGATGTCAGGACTCTGCCAAATAATATGCTGTACATCTCAACTCCATCTCTACTACTACTGATAATAGCCGGCAAGAAACTAGGCAATTGCTCTTTTTTAGAAAGAAAAATGTTTCAACACCTATGTAATATAAAATTTTGTATGGATAATTTATAATCTTTTTGATTAATTGATCGGGCTATAAAAGTGAGGGAATAGAGTTATTAACACTGAGTTTATTTGAGAGCATTATAAAAATAAGGAGAATAAAATTTTGCATATATCAGTCACGTTAATCAAGTAATACCTACTTAAGGAGAAAGTGGATTACCACAAAAACAAAGAGTTTTCTGGGGATGTATAAAACCTTAATCATAGAGGCCGAATTATAGCATTCTATATTATTAAAGCGCGTCTTTAGTGTCAAATTATTAAATCAAGATCTTGCTTTTTGTGTTGAAATTCTTTGAACAAATTATTCAACATCTCTTAAACTACAAATCAGTGAGTTGTAAGATCGATTTTGTAATAAGAATCATTATTTTAATTGACATGTGATTATGAAATGGACTTAGCTTAGGTCAAAATAAAAATAGCTGTGAGGTACGCAAAATGTATGCTAAGCATGTCATATTTTAAGATGACCATCGAAAATAATAATAAAAAAATAAGCGAGCCTCATTTTTGGATTTGATAAAGGTTCTTTGATACCAGCGGGGGCTCTTTGATTTTCGGGGATAAAATGTGGCATATATATAACTTCAGGTTATTAGCTACTCGTATATCCATATTTTCAGTCAAATCGCTTCAGACGTCTTGCTCTCAAAAATATTTTTATAGAGCTTCACAGACTACCGCGACAGAACGCAACGTGTTTCCCTGCATGAGTACGACGACGTGACGTTTCGGCCGTACCTTTTGTCTTGTCTTATTTGTAGTATAATTACCCTTTAAATACATTTGACAGAGGGGTAGCCACGTGTTTTGCACTCCTTGGGGTTACTCAGTTATTATTATAATATCGTTGACACTCTTGTTTAAAAATTTTAATCCTTGCTTGAATCCTTAGGTACTCTTTCAATATTGTTTTAGAATAAAAGGCACCTACCTACGTCACATAAAATTGCAATTTAAAAAAAATACGCTTTATGCGATCGTAGTAAGACCACTGGAACAAGAGCGTCAATAATATTGAAATAATACTGTTCTAAGAGGTTGGTAGTAAGCCCCCATTAACGTCGGTTAATATCTCGAAGACCTGTGGCGAATTTCGTGATAGAGGAAAAGTTATAATGGAATATACTAAACGTTTATCAAGTTTTCGCTAAAAATATTTTTCAAAGAAACCATTTTACGTTTAAATTAACAAGAAAACGATGTGTTTCAGACAAACAGGTCTTTTCGGAGCCAGGACTTCAATAAAAAAGCTTTTAAAAACTCTTCTAAAAGTTGGCCAAAATTTATTTTGAAAATCGTAACTACTTTGCGAAGTCGTTGTACTGAAGTAAATTTATTCTTTTTAAGTCGTGTTTTTTATTCCATATTCCATACACCTGCCTACACAAGAAAATATACAGAATACTAAAACATACTTTTTTCTTAATCCATATCAATCAATCAATCAATATTAATTTGGTACAACACAGTAGGTAACTTAAACTTATGAAATATGATGGTGATTATCAATTATGGTATCTTAAAACTAACGCCAAGAGGTTCCAAACTCGCCCTGGTCTGAGAAGGGCGCACTAAAACTCACCACTACAGCCCATTAACGTCCCACTGCTGGGCACAGGTCTCCACTCTCATAGGAGAGAGGGAATTAGACCTTAGACCCACCACGCTGTTCCAATGCGGGTTGGCGGGCTTAAACGACTATTAACATTGTTAGTGATAATAGGCGGGACTGACGGCTTAACGTGCTCTCCGAGGCATGGGGGTGAAATAGCGCCATCTTCCTAATCCGGGCTAGTACTGAGATTTTCTTGTCAGAAAAACCCAATACTCAATTATGGCCCGACCCGGGACTCGAACCCGGGATTTCGTCGGCCGCAGTCGAACATGCAAACCACTAGACCAACGAGGCAGTCTAAAACTCAGCTGGGTTTTAATTTGTTATCACCATCTCACTAATCATAATCACCCCTCTCTACCTTTCTGATAAGATGCTAAAGTAGTAGGTAGATGGAGAACGGAGGAAGTTTTTAGTCCGTACTAAACTACACTAAAATCTACCTGGAGTGAAGTCGAGCATGCCAGTTTCTGGCATTCATGACGATTTTCCTCCTCTAGAAGGAAAAAATCCATATTCTGTTATTATAATTTAAATAGCCGTGATAATTTAATGCTTAAGCTTGGAAGGTCCGGGGTTCAATCCTCAGAGACACACTTGATTCACCTAGGTGAGAGAAGACTCGTGCTCAGTAGTGGGTCAGCGATAAGTCGATGTGATGAGTCACACCGACTAGTATTAAAAGTGAATAACACTTTTAATACTAGCTGATACCCGCGGCTTTTTCAATTACCACTGGAATCGCTTTATTATCCGCGATAAAATATATATATATTTTGCTTGCTTAATATATGATATCCGCTCTGTTGCGGCGTAATTGAAGAACAAACAAACCAACACACACTCGCATTTATAATATTAGTATGATATAGAAAAGGAAAGCCCACCCGTGCGAAGTCTGCACGTGTTATCTAGAACAATAAACCTTCATATATATCGAAGCCTAAATAAATATTAAAGACCACACAGACTGAATGCCACATTTACTTCTGAAGGAGCATCAGAGTGTGAACACCAAATTTGCTTTGGCAGGCAGCGCGGCTGAGTTTCTTTGAGTCTTTGTCTCGGCTTTGTGTGGAAACACTCGTTTATACTTCATTTGGTTTAATTACTTGAAGAATAAGTGCAAAGTACTTTGAGACTTTTTTTCCGCAGCGAAATGCTACGATTGTACCAATTTTTAAAGTAAGTATTTATATTTGTAGCAAAATTACACCTCCAGCCCGGTTTAGCATAGTACTTATCTAATGTACTACCTAAAATGCTAAAAATCTACTTATTCTATATCTATACTTACTAGTATTATAAATGCAAAAGCGTGTCTTTATATCTGTCCGCCTGTCTTGACCGATTTCGATGTAATTTGGTACAGGGATAGGTTTTTTCTGGGGAAGGATATATATATACCAGAAAATTAAAGAGTTCCCACGGAAGTCAAAAACTCTCAAACCACGCGGATGAAGTCGCGGCCCGCGGGAGTAATAAGAACTAGGCGATGCCCGCGACTTCGTCCGCAGTAGGAGACATTTCAGTACCTTGTTGAATGTTTTGACCACGATTATTTAGCTCCAGTAGTGCCAGTATCTAACTCTATAAGTTTTTATTTCCCAAATCCCCGAAATATGCGCTTAATAACAATGTTTCGAAATCCGTACATCCGTACGTAGGCTGTCATGTACCTTGATGTCCTCAAAATTAGGATTATAATTCTAAAACGCGATCGTCAACAATATTAAAACAATACGGCTTTAAGCGATGGTAGTATACCCCAAGCTCACAGTTATGGCAAAGATTAACTTTTTGCATGAAACTCGGAACTACACTTCGGAGGTAGCTCGCGAAGTTGCAAAGCTTAAAAGTTGTAGTTACTGCCGTGATTCGTGAATGAAGAGCCTTTAACTTCATAAAGCTTGAGGCACAAAGCGTTTTAAACGCTGCGATTTTGTCTCCTTATTAAAAACCGAAAAAAACACAGTTTTTCTGTTTGTAGTTGTTGTTGTTTGTTTGTCACTTTTTAAAATTTTGAAAACAAATGAAAGAAATCAGTCACTTTTTTTAAATATTGAAAACAGTAGGTACTTCATGTGTGATCACTGGGATCGTCAGGTATCGGTTGTACGTGGTTGTAGGTATCGGTGAAATAAAAAAAAAAACGGTCACTTTTTTGACAAGTTTTCTCATTTGTAAACATTACCCTTGAACCGCGGATATCAATTTAAAAGAAATAACAAAATAAAGAAAAAAAACTGTGTTTTTAAACATCCTAATTTGTGGATTACTGGGAACCCCAGATATACATTTTGATAAGAATCAGTCCAATAAAAAGATAAACATTATTTACTTTTACGCCGAAAATCAATGTTTTCCCGGAATCATAGTGGGCATTGTGATAAATTAAGGCACACTTTACACACGCTACACACACACACACACACAGGCTACACACGTTGCGGTTTTGACAACATATTATAGCTTGTCTGAGACTCACTAATCATAGCTTTAGAGAAGTTTACAAGTTCTTAATCTATGTATATTTCAGTTTCAGGCATTCATTTCCCTGCAGGCGTCTAGGAAACTTAAGTCACTGCAGGTACTTAATTGAAATACATAACTATAATCTAGAGTGGCAAAATTCACTAAGTCGATTCTATAGCAAAGATTTCAAAAGACGCAAAGTTTTGTTAAATATACAACTTATGATACTTATTTTAAGAACTTAGAATATTAACGAATATACTCAAAAGTTTATGAACCAGAACTTTGTTAAGAGAAGCTTAAGAGGTATAATTTCTTTTATATTACATAGGTAAACGCTGTAGTATGTGAGATAACTTCGCACTCTTGTGGAGCCGGGCGGGTCAGCTAGTCAACTAATATTCATACTAATATTATAAATGGGAAAGTGTGTCTGTCTGCTTGTCTGCTACGGTTTCAAGGCCCATCCGAATAGTTTGTATTTCGGGGAAGGACAAAAGCTGCTTTTCATCCCGGAAAATGAAGGAGTTCCCGAGTTCATCAAAAAACTTAATCCACGCGGACGAAGTAACGCCTGCTTCTATCACATATTTACTTTATGTAATTTTTAATTTATGTTTAGTAAAGTAGGTAGTATATTTTATGATTTTGTTATTTTTTTTCTTTTATATGCATCAACCACATGAGCTCCTAGACTTAGTGTCATCAGCTTGTTGTTCATACGGGTTGCCTTTAGAAGGTCACTTTAGTGATAAGGCCGCCTTTGCGCATTACCACAGTTTCCTGTATTCTCTTTTGTATGGATAATTGTACCTATGTATTAAGATCCAATAAAGACTTATACTACAACTACTATTATTCAGAGAAAAGAAAAATCTGTTTATTCTAAGATCTCCTTTACTAGGACTGCCACTTGCAAGGCAAAGCTCCCGAAATAAATTCGCAAATAAAGGCGCTTTCACACGTTGCGAGTTCGCGAGAGAGTGTCGAGTAATTTGACACTAACTGCGCTGCACTTTAGTCTGCTGCGTTCAGGTACCAACAGCATCCTGAACATGTTTGCGAGGAAGATGGACTCACCGATCCTTGAACACCTTATTCAGGTATTGGTGAGGCCATAATTATAATAAATAGATATTTAAACATACTTTAATATTTTTGATAATCTGTCTTTTGTGTTACTAACATTATTTTTCAAGTAAATTGTAATACTAACAAGGTGAGCCCCAGTTGCTTGAAATAAAGGTTATTTATTTTTTTAGTGTAAATCAATTCGCGAACGGATGCAATATAGGTGAAAATTGACTAACCAATACTTTAAGTAGTTATTTAATTGTTATAAATGAAGAAGGTATCGTTTATTCAGAGAAAAAAATAATTCAATGTTATTCTAAGATCTCCTTTACTAGGACTGCCACTTGCAAGGCAAATCTCCCGAAATAAATTCGCAAATAAAGGCACTTACACACGTTGCAAGTTCGCGAGAGAGTGTCGAGTAATTTAACACAAACCGCGCTGCACTTTAGTGTAAATCAATTCGCGAACGGATGCAATATTGGTGAAAGTTGACTAACCAATACTATAAGTAGTTCTTTAATTTTTATAAATAAAGAAGCTATCGTTTCTTCAAAGAAAAAATAAATTCTTTGTCATTCTAAGATCTCCTTTACTAGGACTGCCACTTGCATGGCAAATCTCCCGTAATCAATTCACAAATAAAGGCGCTTGCACACGTAGCAAGTTTGCAAGAGAGTGTCGAGTAATTTAACATTAACCGAGCTGCACTTCAGTGTGAATCAATTCGCGAACGGATGCAATATTGGTGAAAATTGTACCTTTTGCCGATATTTCAATAGATAAAGTTTTGGCTTTGGATTTCCTGACTACAGGATTATGTGAGTACTGTTTTATATTTAAAGCGAGTAAACGAGCAGGCGGGTCACCTGATGTTAAGTAATTGCCCATGAACAGTTGCAGTACCAGATCAACCGCCATTGCGTTCTGGCTTTTGAGATATTTTTTTTCCGTCCTTTGAAGTGCCCCATATTATAACCATGAGGGAACACAGAAGATGAAAGCTGGTTCCATAATTTGCAGGTAAGTGGCAGAAATGACCTAGAATAACGGTAGGTGGAGGAAGACCAGGCATCCAGGCAGTGAGGATGAAATTTGTTTCTGCGACGAAGGGTGCGATTGAAGTACTGTACAGTTGTGGCCTGATAATGTTTATCAGATTTCCATTTAGATTATTTGTTACATTACGAATATTTTACGCCCTTTTTCTAAATCCTGCTTAAATAGTTTCTTAAAGTCAACTTCAATGGTAGGTAGTAGTTTAATTTTAAACCTCATTGTTAGCGTTAGATACATTATAGATCAGGCGCAAAATCGGGGCAGGGGTACCATCGTTTAGAGTAGTAATATTTAAAAAAAAAACTAAATTTTCGTGTACGTCTTCACGTCCCTAAAATAAGGATTATAATGCTAGAACACGAACGTCAACAATATTAAAACAAAATGGCTTTAAGCGATGGTAGTATTCCCCCTGGTCTCGAGAAATGTGAGCTGAGTCGCGTCCGCACTTCGGGTGTAATCCGATATCTCGAGATGGGCTCTTGATACGCTCCACTTAGATCCGATGGATTTGCGGCTGGTTGGAAAGATTTTTTTTTCAAAATAACACTAGGTCATTTATTGAGCTAGATGTCATTCTTTACATCGCTCATTTGTATGTGGTTTAAACGGAGTGGCGAGTAGCAGTGGGTATCTAATTTAAATGTGGCAGAGGAGAACGTCTTTGGTGGCGCATTCTCACAAAGGTATATCTAGCAATGAACGCGTACAGGCCTGGCTGATGGATTGGATTTAAGATAAAAAAAGAAGTTTTACTGATTACAGTAAGCATCGGATAAAAAGATATTTGAACGACAGTGTAGGGTATTCCCTCCACTGTCGTTCAAATATCAAAAATCTATATAGTAATATGTCTATATAGAGTGTATATTAGTGTATGTGTGTGTTATTAGTATGATACTTTACTAGTGCATACATAGCGTAAGTTTGACTGATGAACCAACCGATTACCTCCGACCTCGCCGAGCCTTTGCGCAGGTTAAAAATTTATTCAATTACTAGATGATGAACGGGTCTTCGTCCGCGCGGATTAAGGTTTTAGATCCCCGAGGTAACGCTTCAGTTTTCTGGGATATTTGTTAGTGGTAAAATGGTAAAAGCTATGTCCATTCCAAATATAAGCCAAATGGGTGGCGTGAAGGAGTAACAAATATCCAAAATCACATACAGTCACAGCTGAAAATCAGCGCCTAGCTTTGTATGCATTTTTAGCATATGACGCAAGGCAAAACGCTGAGCTGTACACCCTTCATGGGTGGTGTTAACATTGGCAGTCTGTGACACCACTGGTGAGTAAACTGTTTATCTTTATTTCTTTCAAACTTTCAGTTATATTAGTTAGTTTGTGAGCAATTTAAAAGTTACGTTTTTAAGTTTTACTACAGTTTAAATCGTTTTACGAAGAACCAAGTGACACGAACTCATTCTCGTTGAAAAGTTCAGAGAATCATTCGACCGTGTGATACCCTGAACGAGTCCTTTCCACGGACTTGGCTTCTTACTATCAGAATTAACTGTGTTTTATCCACGAAATGTAGAGCTTGAACTTATGAGTAGTTTCATAAGAAAAATGAAGTTTAAAACTTTAGAACGGTTGGGTTCACGTCAATATTGTGATTCACATAATGTAGGTACCTCTTTAATATTTTAGTTATTAATATTAGAACGAAAAAATGTTGTGAACTTGAATAATAATAGAAATAAGTTTTCCTTTTCGGAAGTCCTTGAAATGCAAGGAAGAACAGGCTCAATTTGCTATATCATACTAATATTATAAATGCGAAAGAGTGTTGTTTTATTGGTTTGTTAGTTTTTCTTTCAATCACGCCACAACGGAGCAACGGATCGACGTGATTTTTGGTATGGGAATAGTTGAGGACCTGGAGAGTGACTACTTTTTATACTGGAAAATTACGGCGTTCCTGCGGGAGTGACAAAAAACTTAAACGTAGTTATATAAGCATCCACAGTACCGCATCGTATGCATCTGTCTTTTTAGAACTGTTCAAAACGATAACTATCTGAATAATTAGGTACACACAGGTATATATTTAGGTAGGTACTAGGGAAAAATTAACGCATTTTCGTCCCTACGAGTTTTCCAGCCAAGGCCCTCGCGTTTCAGCCTGACATATAAAAGAACTTACGTTCTACGTAAAATTTATGTCCTGTATCCGACCTGGAACCCAGGGCCTCCCATATTTTTTTAAATTGTGAGATAGGCTTATGCTTTAAGACAATCATGCTAAGCAATAATGTCGAGGTATATTGGATTGTCGAGGATTGGAGCGCGCTTGCCTGGAAGACGCCTATTCACTCTTGAAGGAAACTTATAATACTCAACTGATAGGATACTAATAGGAAAGCGCTCAACACTGCTCTACGGCATCCTAAAATAGACAAACAGACTAAAATACTTTTTTCTGCGTTCAGTTGTCGCCTCCATTCCATTTTCGCATCTAGATATACATAAACAAAAGAATATTACATCCTAATAAAAAACAAAGAGCATACAAGCAATAAATCTTTCCAACGAAAGCTGAAGCCAACTTCAAAGTGCGAAATCATCAATACGCAAGACAAACGACTTTCCACGCCTTCGAGTGACGGCCATTTTGTATTTGTAACTAAGTGAGAATGCAATAAATAAACTACATATCGCACCCTTAGAATGAAAGTGAACTAACTCAAAATTCCTGTAAATTGTTTTTTTTTTATAAACTGACCTTAAAAATCCTATTCTAAAACCCTGTGGTAAAAATAGCCCGAATTATGAGTAAAAAAGGGACAGCTCATCTCTCATCATCGGCCACTTTAGTTGATCGCGTTTTTAGGGTTCCGTACCTCAAAACGTCCGTCTGTCTGTCAAGACCCTTCTTCTCAGGAACGCATGGAGGTATCGAGCTGAAATTCATATCAAATACTCCAGTCTACTGTCCTTTGGAGCTGTGAAAAAATTAAACTACAAAGCCAACGCAATCAAAAAATACAGCCGTTTATGCTGCAAATTTTCGACACTCGCAAGGGAATTAAAACCTACAGGGTACTTCCCGTGAACTCAAAATCTTGAAATTTGGTACGAAGCAACGTCTTATAGCACAGATGATGGGAAAATTGCGAAAAGCATAACTTTTTAGTCACATCATATAATAAAAATATTTTTAATAATTTTAAACTTACTACAGGTTTGTACGGAACCCTCGATGCGCGAGTCCGACTCGCACCTGGCCGGTTTTTTTCACCTGTGCTTGTTACGTACAAGAGACCGAATCAATATTGCGTCAGTGGTGCTCGCAGGTGGCAGTGTATAACATCGACGTAATTCGAATTGCACATAAAAATTTAATTTGCGCCCTTAAATATATATAACTTTATAGCAAAATAGTGACTGATTCCATAATACGCCAGCAGTATTTCTTGTATCTTGCGTCTTAAACAGACTTAACTCATAAACCTTAGAAATTCAAAAATATAATATTTTTGCAATAAAAAGACTTCATTTAAAAATATTTCATATTTTAACGTCAAAATACACATTTAAAATACATTTAAATTTAATATAATGATACCAATCCATACATAGAAGATCAATATATAAATCCGCAAAATATCAATCATAATGAAACACGGGAGAGATACATTTAATTATATTCAATTCTTTTTGAAATCTTTTTTGTTAATTTCCCACAAATTGCAATTTTTGAGTTAGGTCTCTTTCATTCTCGGGGTGCGATATTATCCGGATCTACTTTAAGTACCTATTTAGAATCGAGACTGCTCACGAATGGAATTATGTGTCGATAAGTTACGTTTATAGGTACAATAGTGAGTTATTTAAGTTACGTCCAAATCAAACGTTTTTTCACCCACGACGATCATCAATTGAATCTACCACTAGTTCGGAATATCATGCCTACCAAGAAGAGCCAGCAAGAAACTAGGTGGTTGCTCTTTAAAACAACAAAATATTATTAATTAAGAAGCTGGAGCGAGACAAATCCACGCTCTTTTATCGTTTACATAATCCATACTTAACAGAAAAACTTTTTTAAGGAGGAGCGTTACGATTTTTGACAATAGGAATTGCTAATTCAGTTTAAGGGATCTAAGATTATTCACTAGATCATAGATGCCCGCGAGTTAGTCGGCATGGATTTAGGTTTATTCAAAATTCCGTGCGAATTCTCTGATTTTGCGGATAATAAAAAGTTGCGTTATTGACTTTTATAAGGAGTGCAGTCAAAAAAAGTGGACGTTTCTCGCAGAAATTTGGTCCTTTCGGTCCCTATCGCTTCGCTGTGTCGCTCGGCTCTTAAAGTTGCACTAGCTGATGCCCGCGACTACGTCCGCGTGGAATAAGTTTTTAAATTTAAATGGGACATTAAGGATGTACCATTTAAATTTAAAGTCCCATTTTCCGGGATTTAATAAAGGAGTCTATATCACTCTCCAGGTCCTTATCTATACCTACCCATGCAAAAAATCACGTCGATCCGTTGCTCTGTTGCGACGTGTTTGTAGGACAGACAAACACACTTTCGCATTTATTATACTAGTATGATTTAAGTTGCATTGATTTTAAATGGATTCTAATCAGGAATAGAAAACTTAATACTCAAGCGATCTCCTACATAAGTTAAATGCTAAAAACATAAAGGAATAAAACCCGAAACGAGTGAGTATAATATACCCACATTTGACACTCCATAAGCCCAACCTAACCCTTCAATGGACCCCGGAATCCTAACACGGGCCTCTTATACCCCGCACGCACCGCTGCGTACGAATTCAGATCCCTCCAGGGGTCTCAAGTACCCTTATGGTGTCTACAAGGGGTAGGGTTACTATACGGGTTCAAAATGGCGGATGGTTCAGATGAAAATATCTGAAAAAGGATAAAGAGCTAATTAAACAGCGGTTTGGTTACAACAAAAAGATATCATACCAATGTTATAAATGCGAAAGCGTTTGTTTGTTGGTAAATTGGTTTGATGATTTGTCCTTCAATCACGCTGCAACACAGCAACGGATCGACGTGATTTTATGCATAGGTATAGTTGAGGACCTGAAGAGTCACATAGGCTTATTATTATCCCGGAAAGCTGAGGACTTCCCGTTAGAATTAAAAAAACTTATTCCACGCGGACGGTTAGCCCGCCACCATCTTAGACATCATCATCACTTACCACCAGGTGATCACGCAGTCAAATAAATGATAAATGATTTATATATTTCACGTAGGACAACTTGTGTCACTTATGATACGTCAATACTCTACCACCGGTTCGGAAAACTGATTCTACTGAGAAGAGCCGGCAAGAAACTCAGCAGTTGCTCTTTTCTCAAAAAGATTTTTTTTAACATTAAGTAAACAATTCAGCACATACGTTACGTTACAAGTATTACACTGACTTGTGACCTACTGGATGCGAGATATAAAAAAAAAGTCATGAAAAAAAATGACGGCTGTGCCAACCCTATCTCGGGGAAGGTCTAGTGTCAAATGAAACAGATGTATCGAGTCAAGTGTGAGGCACTTCACGAATATTGCTTTGGGGTCTTGAGGAGTAGGGGGTGGGGAATATTGAATAAGGACTGATTTTATAGACATTTCATGTGTTTACTGAGAACGTAGAAACCTTGGTAAAAACTTTTTTTAAATTGTATACTAGCGCTCGGCTACAATCAGACTTCCTGGCATGCAGGGATGCAGCCTAAGGTGACCTAAGCAGACTATACAGACAGACAGATACTGACAAGATCATAGAGCTTTAGTAAGTTTTCTGTCTTAGGCTGATTCATCACATCACTAGAAGCCCTATTCCGTAAATGCTGCGTCAATTGTTACTATCTCATTTCTTATGATTAGTAGAATTTATGGTACCTACCTATTCTTGCAGCGACCTTAAATTTTGGCCAATAGTGGTGGTGGTAATCAGAAGCAATAGCGATCGTTACATTGTAGCTATAATTTTTACGTAATTTTTACGTAAAAACTCTCACGCTATTGGCGTAGGCATACAGTTGAAGAATACCAACACTCACTCTATTGGCTAAAATATAAAGTCGAAGAATACCATACATTTAGTCTATCGTAACGATTGCGAGTGTAGAAATTTGATGATATAAGAATATTCGTATAAGAGGCAAGGCATGACGTGTTCG
Organism: Erebia palarica; assembly: GCA_964035005.1. Taxonomy (NCBI): domain Eukaryota; kingdom Metazoa; phylum Arthropoda; class Insecta; order Lepidoptera; family Nymphalidae; genus Erebia; species Erebia palarica. The sequence goes on from OZ035992.1 coordinate 8,164,826, forward strand.
TGACAACCCTAGCTAGACTAGGTATAATATTATGAAACAGATGTATCCAGTCGAGTGTCAGCTCTCTACGCAGATTGCGTTTGGGTTCCTCAAGTAGGTACAAGGGGTGGTGCAATACCCACGATTTACGAATATTCTCCTTCTGATTACACCTATCATATAATATGTACATTGAATTTATTTTTTGTTTTTATTTAATAAATCTAACTAGTGGTTCGTCCCGAACTGAGACCTCGCGGTATCCATAAGATAGTTTTAACTATATATTGTAATAGTCAACTTTTAACATTAGACGCAAAAGAGCTAAAGAGTTATTGGAGAAACGAATAAACTTTTACAGAGCGCCATCTATTGACATCATTGTGAAGTTCTGTTAAAAATACTGACGCTCATTAAAAATTAAATAATTTCGTTTCCTTACAATATTTATCTAATTTTAGTATTTGTTGTTCAAGTACAGAATATAATTCAAATAATTGATCAAGTTTCAGGCTCAGCCTTTCAGAAAATTGAGAGTTCTGTGGTTAACTTTGGAAGTTAGAAAATCTCAACTTTGAAAGCCCCCCATTTCGTCAATTTTAGGGGAAATATTTAAAAAAGTATTTTTTACTCTATTCCTAATTATCTTAAAATAATATACCGCAACCCTATGTAACGCTATAAAAATATTTTACTGCGCATTCGCTTCTATGAGAGCCCCTCTGAAATAAAGATTTTTATAACTTTTTAAGCCATATTCGTCTGGAGGCCATCGGTTTACATATTATAATTGAATTTGAAGTAATTACGTTCAGTAATTCAGAAGTTATAAGGTTCTGACAGACGAACGGACGGATAGACGGACGGATGGACAAGTGCAAATTCACTCAAGTAGACTCAGAGACCTTCGCTTCGCTCGGTCAACAATATAATCAGTAGTGGTGTGGTGTTATCATAAATTCATACGAATAGAGAAAATTCATAGAATAAATATCGTAGAGTCTATAACATTGACGCACCTATGCTCGAATCAGCCTCGGCCTTCAGCTCTACTATGATCATAATACTTTGATAATTTATTGTAATAAAAGATTATGAGATCATCATTTGAAAAGGCTCAATTTAAAGCAATTGAGTGAGATGGCAATGAATTATCGTATATATTGTTTGTATCGTAATTTGTAGTGGAAAAAAAATTATTTAACGTCGAAGGAAAACGTTGTATGCAAATTCCGCATGCCTGAGGCGCATTAATTGAAATAAAAAAAATGTTTGTAAACTTACGTAAATATTTTATAGTAAATACGTGATTTTTTGCGATCCGATGCTGGCTTACCTGAAAAAAGAATAAACAATTAATTGTAGTGAATTATCTAAAATATTAAATAGCTACCTAGAATAAATATCCATATCGGTACTATAAATGCGAAAGTGTGTCTGGCTGTCTATTCGTCTGCTATGCTTATACGGCCCATCTGTTCAACCGATTTTATGAAATTTGGTATGGGGATAGTTTGTATCCCGGCTAAATAGGCTAATTTTTATCCCGCAAAATGAAGGAGCTCCCGCAGGAATAAAAACCTAATCCACGCCGACGAAGTCGCAGGCGTCATCTAGATTCTAGTCTCTCTTTCTGTAAAAAATAGATTTAAGTAATTACTTAAGTAAGTAAATATTGCAAATTGTTTTTCATGGGCAAAAAAATAAATTATTTGTCTATCTATCTATCTCTCCGTGGTTCTTAAACGGAGTTTTCAGTTCATTATTCAGCATCAAATAATCAAGTCCCTCTCCATCATCTCGACTTACTCCAAACGGCTCAATAAGCGCAAAATGCAATGATCAATTACTCCAAGGCGCGTGCTCAGTGGAGTAAGGAGGAAAATTTCTCTCCCATTTAGCTTGATGGAGCACATCCCGGGGCCGGCGGAAATTAGCATGCGTAGATTGAATTGTCAGAAAAGTTTTGTGAATCTTAAGGTTAGTATGAGATTTTCATCTCGCTAAAGTTGAAAGTAATCGAGCGTTGTAATAATTCGAATTTATCTTAATTTAGAGTTTAGAAAGCGTTGTAACAATATTGTTTTAAAGATTAAGTTCATCTGCACATCTACAGTACAGTATAGTATAAATCTATAAAGAAATAAAAATTGTATATTTTCTCCAGCAACACTAAACAGTTTTAATCAAAAGTTCACTCAAAAGTTTCAATAGTTTATTATAATTAAGGTTGGATCTTTCTTTTAAGAGTAAAGTTACCCCTGCAGCAGAAGACTCTCAGAAGAAAATCTGTAGCTGTAGTTCCAAAAAAGTTCATCATTGTTACAACCTCAATTGTTATGATTGCCCAAATTGATGGCATTCCGGCTGCGACAATAGATAATCATTTTCTCTAATAGTGAAAGAGTGTTAGTCAATCAGCCCCCGTATATATTGTCTAAAAGTTACCGATCAAATCGTCAAGTTCGGCGTCAAAGTAAAATAAAGCATAATCGCATTGAATTTGAGCTCAATTTCGTGTATCCATTCTCATCCATTTATGATATCGTACATACCTAAACGTCTGAGAATGGATACACGAAATTGAACTCTAATTCAATGATGTTTTGGTTTATTTTACTTTGACGTCGAACTCTGACGATTGGATGGGCAATACTTACATAATCGCACCTCAGATTTTCACATCAGCACATCAATATCACACAATTCGCACATCAGGTTAAGATCGTTCACTGTAGCAATCATTTTACCGTAAAAGAGTCCCGGTACTACTAAAAATGTTGGCTCAAAATCAACCACGCTTGGTCCATGTTGCGCTCTGACATTTTTGTGTTTAGACGCTCGAATTCTATCAACGTTGCTGAGATGTAAAATCTCTTACTAAGTATACTTTTCTTATGCCAATTTTAAAGAATTCACTCGCTTGGGGATTTTTTCTTCGTATCGTCTAATTTAGTAATAGTCGTAGAGACGGCTGTTAGATTAAAGCGAAACGCACACCTACTCAAGTTTGCGGAGGAGACTCAAAGAGGCACAGCTTAAAGATCAGAGGCCCAATTGTCTAAGCAAATCGGAATGATTTGACAGATTAAAACGTATTACTCGAACTGTTTAAGGAGTTCACACATGCTTTTTTTGCATCTATGAACTCCTTAAACAGATCGAATTATACGATTGACAAACGATTACGATTACGATTTCCTTACACAATCGGGATCTTGTTTGGTTGCGTAAACCAAAAGAACTTTTATGAACATCTTAATAATAAACATTTTACCACACTTAAGTTTCACCTCGCCCAAATACATCTAGGTAGTCATAGGTACTTTTATGTCATCAATCATCGTCATCACTCCAACCAATTACTGGCTCATTACAGCACGTGTCTTCTCTCGAAATGAGAAGAGTTTGGCCATAGTTCACCACGCTGGCTAATTGAAGATTGGCAGACCTTCAACCAAATTACGAAGAACTCTCGGACATGCAGGTTTCCTCACGAAGTTATCCTTCACCGTTTGAAGCAGCGATATTTAATGTTTTAAAACGCACATAACTCCCAAAAGTTAAAGGTGCACGCCCGGGGTTCGAACCCGCAAACCCGTATAAGAAATCGGGTGGCTTAATCACTAGGCTGTCACCACTTTCCCTTGTGCAAAGGGAAATCTAAAATCAGGTTTAGTTACGTTAACTCAACAACTTTTATGAACACCATTACACAGTTCAGGGGTAATATTGCCAACACTTAAAGCCATATTGTGTCGATATTGTTGACTTTCGTGTTTTAGTATTAAAATCCTTATGAACGTCAACGTACGTAACTTCATACTGTCATTTTGAGTAATATTGCTTAAGTATTGCTTGGCAGTATGGCCACAGAATACCTGTAACAGTTTGTATGGCCCCAGTTTCACGTCACCCATAATACATCCCTATACCCGTACTTTTATGAAAGGTAATGAAATCGAAATGTGCGGAGTTAACCCGCAAATAGCTCTCTAATTCCGCCATCAGGTGGCGTAAAAACACTAGTTGTGTTCGATTTCGGAATAGCGCCGTAACTGAGGGTTAACTGCCCGTTCGTGGTTTAGGGCTGTGCTACACCGAGAGTTGAAAGAAGTACTTATAGTCCCACAAACTCACTCGACCAGCCCCCCGATTTTGTAACTCAGTGGCTATCGAAAAATGAAAGCCACTGACATATATATTTTGTCCATTGAAGGTTTACTATGAAACAATGAAAGAACATTTCATAGCAAATCTTCAATAGATAAAATATATATGTCAGTGGCTTTCATTTTTTGATAACCACTGAGTTACAGAATAGGGCTGCTGGAGACAGCGTCGCTGCTTTTACATTTACTGTTGCTAATAGATATTTAAAAATTAGTTCGAATTAATAAGTTAAATAACTCAAATTAAAAAATATATATTTCATAACGGACATACTGGTGGCAGTCTTGAATGATAAAACCTGCGTAAAATTCGATACTTAGAGTCTTAGATAGCTTTCGCAAAAATGCTCGATTTATGTTAGGACAATTTCGCATAAAAACAGCAAGCTAATAATTTGGTCACAGCAGCAAGCTAAGCATAGTATTTGATTATACTTTAAAGGTAAAAGCAACTAAATAAATAATTTATTGGAACCAACTTATTAAAAACTTATTTCAAAACACAACTTGTTGTTTCAGCTGATTAGGGAAATTCATCGAGTCATAATTTAAATTATACTTATTCACCCAAATTGAGCTATATTGAGCTATATTTAGTATTATGTTGTACTAGCTGATGCCCGCGACTTCGTCCGCGTAGACTGAGGTTTTTTGGTTCCCTCTCCTCCTAAATTTTTCAAGATTAAAAGTAGCCTATATGCTATTCCAGACTATCTCTGTGCCAAATATGCAGATCCGTTCAGCCATTCTGACGTTATTGAGTAACAAACATCCATCCGTCCTAACTTTCGCATTTATTATATTAGTATAGATGGATTTAATATTGTATTCTCAGTGTATCAGAAACTTTAGAATAGGGTCGTCAAGACCGTGGTTTGCAATTCTATCGGCGATCGCAAGTGCTAAATAACAAACGTCTGCGGTGCGATTCAGTCGGGCGATATTGCTGATATTGTATCGGTGGTGTTTAGCGGTGTACCGTTACTATTGGAGGGTTAAGGGGAGCTAGGGTTGTCACATTTAAACTGGTAGCTTTTTTAGGTGTCAATGCAAAATGTGACAAGAAATTCTCCTTAACTAAATATTAGGCCGGAGCAAGTACCTAGAAAAGTATTTTTATAAGTCCCTGGCCAGAGTTTTTTGAACCTGGGGCCATATAACCAATGCTTAAAGCAATAATTAAGCAATATTAGACTTATTGGTAACAAAGCACTGGTCAGTTCGAAGCTGCAAAGCTTAGAACATCGGCGAAAAGTTGCCTGTCTGTCGGTATTCTACAGGATATATTTCGGAGAGTGTGCTCAGGAACTATTCGATCTGGTTCCTCCGTCACCTTTTTATTATCGAACCGCAAGGCATCGACAAGGTCTGCACCCTTACGCAGTCGAAATTCCGCGGGCTCGTACGAAGCGATTTGCTTCCTCGTTTCTAATTAGAACCGCTAGGATATGGAATGCCCTTCCGGCTTCCGTTTTCCTCACCTCTTTTAATATAGGTACCTTCAAATCAAGAGTGAATAGGCATCTTCTAGGAAAGCGCGCTCCACCTTAGGCTGCATCACCACTTTAAGCAAGTCTGATTGCAGCCAAGCGCTGGCCTATATAATTAAAAAAAAAAAAAAAAATTACTCAAACTGACAGTTTAGGTACCTTAATTGCAAAAATAAGGATCATAATTCTATAACACGAAAGCCAATAATAATGAAACTAAATATATGGCTTTTTAAGTGTTGGCAGTATGGACTCTGCATATTATCTGAGCTATTCGATCCTATGAGAGTGAGTGAACAGAGCATCATCTATGTTAGTGCACACACTATGATATATTTTTTCGTGGCGTGATCGAAATTTGGTCGACCCTTTTTAAAATGAAAGCACTTAAATTAAGAAACGCAATTTAAATTTCTTAATTTAATTTAATTTTTCAGTTTTATCGCTAAACACGCAATTTGAATTAACAAATTCTTTACAAAACAATAAGATCACAGGGAAAAGCCTTGCACGGAAAACAGTTAAAAAACCGCTGTCAAGCGCAGCAGCGTGCAAAAAATAAGCGATTTAATAAAGCACGACGATGACGACCTCCCTGGCGCAGTGTTGAGCGCTTTTGTTTTAACTTGGGAGGCCCCGGGTTCGATCCCCGACAGGGACAATTTGGGAAATTGTAATTTCTGAATTTTTCCTGGTCTGGCCTGGTGGGAGGCTTCGGCCGTGGCTAGTTACAACCTTACAGGCAAAGACGTGCCGCCAAGCGATTTAACGTTCCGGTACGATGCCGTGAGGTTGCAGTAACATGTAGTGTATAAAAATAAAAATTGGCAGTCATAGACTGCGATAGAAGTGAAAACGAATATATATATTTTTTTTATTAAAATATAAACCTTAACACTTAGGCATTAAAGTTTAATTTCTAATGTAGTATATTAATATTTAAGACCTTTTGTCTTCGTAACAACGCGAGCATGTCGCTGTTCGCGAGCGTGTCGGTGACGCGAATCCTCAAGTTTAACCCCTATAAAAAAGTGCTCAACGCGGCTAAAGAAGCTTTCACTTCAAAAAATAAACAAAATAAGATCACAGGGAAAAGCCTTGCACGGAAAACAGTTAAAAAAGCTCTGTCAAGCGCAGCAGCGCACTAAAAACAAGCGATTTAATAAAGCGCGATATAAATGAGGTGCCTTTTTTCTGCAGACAGTACATCATTAATCTAATCTCGGTAACAACTTGCTCCTGTCGTGATTTATACCAGTTCCAGTACAATTTTGTTTTGTTGACGACCTTTCGACGAAGAGATCATTGTGTTCCTAGATGTGGCTTTTGTAACATATTAATAATTTAGAATAGAATAGAATATGTTTTATTTGCTGATACAACACATAGTAAACATAAAATACAAAAAGTACTTTAAATCTAACTTAACTTAATTACTCATCGTCTAAAATGTGTCGTGCCATCAAAAGGGTCCTAACTCAGATGTTGTGGGTACAAAATGTAACCACTACGCTGTTATTCTGTTAGGGCCAAAACGAGGGAAGTTCAGGTGACTGCAATTATATAGTTATACAAAAGAACAAAAATATAAAAATTAAAAATAATATAAAATAGTAAGACAACTAAAAATAACAGATAAAATCACTTGTAAAATCTATATTATTAATCAGCTTAAAATTTACCAAATTAGAAAATCACCTACCCGTGAACAATAACAATTATTATAATAAATATAAGTCATAGAATTTAATGCCACAATTTCTAATTAATACTTGCAGTGTGGTTTTATTGTATTAGTTAGGATTTCCCATCTAGATCGTCTCGTAAACTGCATTTTCTTATATATTTATTTTATTTTAGAAGTTTTGGATAACCTGCTCAGCCCGTGCGCTCTAAAGCGAGAAAAATACCCGACTAACATACTGACCAACAACGGACAGCCTTAACAGGCGGGTTTATATTTTAGCGCAGTGCTAAGAAATGGTTTCTTAAAATACACCCGTAAAAGGTTAACGGTTAGGCTTAGTTTAAGCTTCTATTTACACACCTAGGTTAGTTAAATTACCGTTATTAAAATAAACCTCCAAGGGTCGAAAATTTCATCCTAAAGAAAACAAAAGAATATAAGTTAAATTGCTGACACGGTACAATAATCTCATTTGAGTTCTAACATTGACGGTCGACGGAATTTAAGAGTCTTTTTTTATCCACTACAAGTTAGCCCTTGACAGCGATCTCACCTGAGTGAGTGAAGTGGTAAGTGATGGTGAATTTCTAAGAATTCTATGTTGACACATCCAGCATCTCTACATCCCTGATAAGATGCAAGAAACGGGTTACACTGATTAGCCCTTAATCCCTGCGGCCCTCGAAAAGGTTGACACTGCCTACTGCTTAGCATTGACAGATTAAAGAATTAAACAACACAAGAGCACCGCTCGAGTTCCTTACCCCTGGCTATATAATGTTTATATGTGTCACCGTAAGATTGTAAAAACCGTCAGATTCTAATCTAACTCGCGAAATTCTAAACTGTCGAAAGATTGTAAACTGTTCAATGTTCTGAGTGTAAATTTTTGAAATATTCATTTTATTTACGTTTTCTTGTCTCTTTCTTGTAGGTTAGGTTAGGGTTCGACATAAATAATCACTTAGGTTTTATCGGGTTTAAATACCTATCAGATTACAATCTACCGGAAAATAATGCGTTAAATTGTAATCTTTCGACAGTTTAGAATTTCGCGAGTTAGATTATAATCTAACGGTTTTTACAATCTTACCGTGACATATGCTTTAAATCTTACGGATTAATTATAAAAAGTTTATTTTTTATTTTTTATCCACTACAAGCTAGCCCTTGACTGCGATCTCACGTGAGTAAGTGATGATGCAGTCTAAGATGGCAGCGGGCTAACCTGTTAGGGGCATGGCAGTTATACTAAACACATATCATACGCCACTGAGGTCGTCAAGTAAGTTGCTTTACTGTGAGATCATTAAACTATTATTATATCCCACAAACTTACCTATATGACCCGGTGATAGCGTCGCTAGTTTATATGGAAAATAAACAAAATTAAAACAGGCCAAAAAATATTCGCTCCAATTTTGACAAAAACTAAACAGGCATAAAAATTTGTTCCAATTTTGGCCACCGGGCCAGATAAGTTTGTTTGTTGGTTTGTCCTTCAATCACGCCGCAACTGAGCAACGGATTAACGTGATTTTTTGATGGGTATAGTTGCGAATCTGGTGAGTGACATAGGCTACTTTTTATCCCGGAAAATTATAAAGAGTTCCTATGGAAATTATAAAAACTTATTCCACGCGGACGAGGACGCAGTCATGAGCTAGTAGTAGTACAAATCATCATCATCTTATCCATTCATTGCAGGCTCACTACTGAGTACGAGTCTCCTCTCGGGATGAGAAGGGTTCGGCCATAATTCATCACGCTGGCCAAGTACGGATTAGCAGAGTTCATACGTCATTAAGAACATAATGAAGAACTCCCAGGAATGCAGAGTTTCCTCACGATGTATGCCTTCACCGTTAAAGCAAGTGCTTATCACTAGCTTTAACGGTGATTACTTACTCAATTTTTTTTAACGCATAAAACTCCGTTAGTGGTGCGTGCCGGGAATCGAACCTTAGACCACACGAATGGGCCGGACGTCTAGAACACTAGGCATCATTTACTTGATCTAGTAAAGTAATAACCCCAAAAATGAGAATTATTAAGATTTTTTACGATATTAAACATAAACCTTTACGATGAGTATAATGTTTACTTTTCATACACCATTACCTCTCATGTTTTTGAAAATACGTTCACTTTTTTCGCAGTGATGCTAAAATAACACTTGCGAAGAAGGTTTTCATACGCGAGCTATTTATGATGGATTTGACGTAAAATATTTAATTTTATGGTTAAGGTGAGAATTTTTTTATGGAATTTGACAAGCGTAAAAAAGTTATGAACCTTGAAATAATTACGTAAGAGTGGGTTTATGTTTCATTATTCTAGAGTTTCGTATTTTAAAATTATAACCCTTATTTTAAGAACGTCAAGGTACGTGATATCAAACTGCCATTTTGAGTAATATTGCTTAAGTATTGCTTTAAGAGTTGGCTGTATGGCCCCAGAATCTTTATCACTAAACGTGGAGCGATAATAATTCTAAGCGCGCAAACCGCAACACAATAAAAATAAAAGCATATTATATTCGGGGCCAAATAAACATTCCGTTATCTAAATAGGTCATAACGTAACGCGGGGGATTCGTATGAGGAAACGCGCTGAGATGGATAGCGGCCATATTATAACCGTCCTTCATAATGTACTGCTGTGAGTATTGTGGTAACCTAGTGGTACAAACATAACTGCCTCTTATTCAAGGGTTGTTCAAATCATTTATTTTGTTTTAGTATTTGAAATGAAACTTCTTTAGAAACGTTGTGATTTGAAAATTCAATGAAACGAAAAATGAAATGAATAAGCGACATTAAAGAGAGACAAACATATATAGGACCAGATGATGCCCGCGACTTCATCTGCGTGGATTATTTTTTTTTATTCCCGCGGGATTTCTAATTTTCCGGGATAAAAGATAGCCTATGTCCTTCCCCGGGATAGAACCTATCCCTGTACCAAATTTCATCAAAATCGTTGAACAGATGAGCCGTGAAAGCGTAGCAGACAGGCAGACAGACAGACACACTTTCGCATTTATAATATTAGTATGGATTTTATTATTCCGTCAGCTAACCACGTACGTACAAATTTCTATGAGTTACACGAAGAAGAGTTGAATCAGTTTTGTTGTAAATTATTTATCTTACAATTAATATTATTAAAAAAATGATGTCCGCGGCTTCGTCAGCACGGACATTAGTACTACCCTGTGGGAACTCTTTGATTTTCCGGAATGAAAAGCCTATTTCTTTCCTCGGGATGCAATCTAAATCTGAACCAAATTTTAAAAGTGGCTGAAAAGATGGATTGTGGAAGCGTACTCAACAGACAAACAGACAGCCCTATAGGCATTTTAAGATATTGAAAATAGCTACTGAATGAAAACACCTTGACGATAACACCTGGCGTAGGTCCCCCGTAATCGAAAATGTGCACCCAAATTGACAGAATCTTAGCCCTAATAAGTATGCTGTAAAATAAACAACAAGGAAGTTTATTATTTGAAGGGCCTAGTTTTCTGTAAATAAGTTGACAGATGATATTATACCTTTTATTACCAGAACTCGCCGGAGCTTAAAATATGAAAACTCATTTGACATCAATGAACTTACGAAATTAATTAATGTCTTCGTAAAGATTATACATCAAAACAGGTACAAAGTACAAATTGAGCAGCGTGCGTTCCTAGATATTAACGAATTAAGAGTGACGAGGACTCTTCTCTGTGGGGGAGGCGAAATAAGTATAGGTACAAAGGTTGACAAACTACCGGCCCACTTGGTCAACTAAATTTATGGTAAACGGTACATCGAACTTCTAAGATATCTTCGTCTTCTTCGAACTTTTGTAATGATATATAAAGGAAATACAATAGCCAAGAATTATTAGTACCTAGTAGTTAAGATCAGACATCTTGCTGATTATGTGAACACCTACCTGTGATGGACGTACAACATCTAGCGTGTCGCAGGGTGCTGCTGGATCTAGACGTCGCGATATTGCGGCATATTTAAGATCCTACAAAAGACTAGGGCCCGTATTAATAAGCCAACATCAGCTAAGATCAAGTTCTCAATTACTCTCAGTCAATATACGCTTAAGACCGGTTCTTCGGCATCGACCAATACTTGAAAATCTGTACTTAGTTGATGTCAGTTTTTAAATACGGTTCCTATATCCAACTGTTTGATTGTCAGTGTACTAAGAATTCGACGACGATTTAAAAAAAATAGTGTATTTTCTTCAACAACATTATTTTAACACATTAAAGATTGAAGCCTTCTTTTGAGTGTAATGTTACCCCTGTGGCAGAAGATTCCACTCTTCTTTAACACCCTAAAGAGGTTCTGGGGTGATTTAAAAATACCCTAGAGCCTAAAACTAGTGTCACACGAGCTCTGTCGTCTCTCAGATGTGTTGCTTATACTTTACCGAATTAATTTAACCCTTTACAGTAAGCACAGAGGCAAACTTGCCCAAACTTCAGCCGTATCAAATATTATCGTGGTTTAGTTAACGCTCGAGTTACATTTATACTCAGTATTACTAGTAATAATAGTCGCTTAAATCACGTTGCATGATAATACTAGTATAACTAGGATAACCATATATCATTAGTTAGGAATGTTAAGTTCATAGACGTAGGTAGTTGTTGACTTTCTATAACTTATGTTAAGGCAATAATGTATAGGCATGGTTAAAGCTAATTCTAATTTTAATCTAGCCGCCAACCCGCATTGGAGCAGCGTGGTGGATCTAAGCTCTAATTTCCTCCTCTCTGTCATGAGAGTGAGAGGAGGAAATTAGAGAAATTAGATTCTTTCTCTCGGGTTCGAAAGAAAATTCCCAAATTCAATTCCCAATTCGTCCCGGCAGGGTCAATTTGGGAATTTATAATTTCTGAATTTTCCCTGGTCTAGCCTGGTGGGAGGCTTCTGCCGTGGCTAGTTACACCCCCCTACCGGCAAAGACGTGCCGCCAAGCGATTTAGCGTTCCGGTATGATGTCGTGTAGAAACCGATTAGGAGTATGGGTTTAATATAACTCCTATGCCCCTAACAGGTTAGCCCGCTACCATCTTAGACTGCATCATCACTTACCATCAGGTGAGATCGCAGTCAAGGGCTAACTTGTAGTGGATTATAAAAATAGTTTAGCGCAAGTAGTACTAATATTTTGTCATACAAATAGTGTTCACAGCTTGGCACAAGACATTTCTCTAATAGGTTAGTTCTACCAATATTAAAATCCTACTATTCCTACCAATTCTACCAATATTATAGTCCTACTAATCCTACCAATTTATTAAATTTTAATGTAAAAGTGTGATTTTTTTAGATTGGTTGTCCTATATGGAATAAATAAATTGAGTATTGAGTACAAAGGCGATCGCGGCGGCGAATGATAGTTATAGGTAAGATCTATTTATATTTTTTGTTAGATTGTATGTCCTACATGGAATAAATAAATTGAGTATTGAGTACAAAGGCGATCGAGGCTTCGAATGACAGTTATAGGTAAGTTAATTTACTCAATTTCTGGGCAGTAAATCACTTTGGCCAATCAAGCCGCCATCCAACAAGGCGTCGATTAGCCGCCGATCGGGTGGCCAATTCTGCTCAATCAGAACGCACATGTAGTTACGTAGTTACGGCCAGTGACTCTCAAACCGTTTACCATAGTGCAACCAGTGCATAATGTTCAAAATTTTGATTTAGTTTTTAGTTCCCACGAGAACGGCTTAATTTTCTGGGATATAATATAGTAGTCAGCGTCCTTCTACTACGGCGGAATTTCATGAAAATCGATTGAAAAAATGGGCCGTTAAAGTGAAGCAGACAAACAGACACACTTTCGCATTTTAAATATTAGTATGGATGTATGAATATTTTTTTGTTTTTATTACAAAGTATGGATCTACAAAAGATTTTGAATTCTGTTAATTATTCTATTTTAAGATTAAAAAAAAACTATTCAGTTGAAATAGACTGTGAAAAGGTAACAGACAGACAGATAGAAACACTTTCGCATTTAATAATAACTAGATGATGCCCGCGACTTCGACCGCGTGGACTAAGTTTTTAAATTCCCGCGGGAACTCCTTAAGTTTCCAGGATAAAAAGTAGCCTATGTCCTTCCCTGGGATACAAACTATCCATGTACCAAATTTCATAAAAATCGGTTGAACAGATGGGCGGTAATAGTGTAGCAGACAGACACACTTCTGCATTTATAATTTTAGTATGGAATTAGTAAGGATATTTGCATTTTAGGTAAATTGAAATAGCAAAGCCTGACATAAACTATTAGAGTACCTGAAAGAAAGTCTAAATGAGTTCCTCTATTCAATGTTTAATCGGCTCTTGAAACCGCTTCAGATCAATAGACTAACTCAATAAGGGTAGGTAGCCATAAAACATTATTTTCCAGGACAATTTTTATCTAATTTATTTTTTCGCTTTATTTACCTTTAATTAATAACTTTAGTCAAGGAGAGGGCAATTCTATGATTTTGATTATTGTTTTACAGCTTTAAAATAACAGAGAAAATCATTAAATTTTAACACACTTATTTGAAATTTATTTATTATAACGTAGCCAAGTAGCTTATTGGTAGATTAGCTACTGATGTATTAAATATTGATTTCGGGCGTTAGATACAGTGAAGAAAACAAGAGAAAAAAAACCAAGAAGGGTCAAGAAGGGGAATTGACCGTGCCGTTAAGAGTCAAGAAGACATCTCTAAGTTTCCCGAACGCTGCCCAGACAAGTTGGATTCGGCGGCTGACCTTCTAGACTATACTAAAAATTGCCGGAACAGGGTCACCCTATAGCTATATGCACTTCTCAGAGAAAGTGCCAAGATGCGATGCCTGAGCAGATTAAGACTTCCAAGGAAGCGTGTGGGCTTAATTAAACTCTTTAATACTGAGTGGTAAAGTGAAATAAAGATTAACCCCGACGTAATTTCGCTGAGCATCTTGATAGCTTTTTAATTATTATTATTAAAAAAATGTTTGACTATTTTATTGAAGAATGTTTTTAAAATATTAATGATTTTTCTAAATGTAAGATTTGACCGAAGTGTATTTTAACCAATTTTAATTTTTTAATTTTATGTATGCTAATCTAATAATGTATTTAATTTTCTAACTTAATATGTATTAACTTACCTATGTATTTTGAGCAGCAGGTATGTGTTGTGCCTACTGCCAATTTCGCACGCCAACTATTTGGCAAAATGTGACAGACTTTTCAATCCAATTTCCAGCTTACTATGTATTTGAAATCACATTTAGCAAAATAAATCATTTGTATTTGTTTTTGTATGACTATGATAGTTATTATATTTAGTAACTTAATTATGTAAAACAGTTTTAGATTTTTAAGTCAAAGCACTGAAAGCAATTATTTAGAAAACAAAAGAAAACTCTAAAATATGAGGATAAATAATAGAAAATAATATAATTATAATGTCTCGTGGTTTTAGAAAAAAAAACTCGGTAAGTATATTTATGTATCTAATTATCTCATATAATTGATATGAGAATTATGAGATAGATAGAATTTAATTCTCACAACGATTCATCATGTTGTACTTTTGTTCATGTAATGTGAAAAAAAAAACCTTTATATTTTTTTCACTTTCAGGCTGTGTGTCAGCCTGTGTGTGTGAACCACTGGCTCGATTGTCAGTCAGCGTTTAAAATAATTGTCAACTTTTTATACTTCAAAACTTGCAATGTCAATGATAATTAGTTATGGTATTTTAAAACTAAAGCTACGAGGGTTCCAAACGCGCCCTGGTTTGAGAAGAGCCCACAACAAACTCAGCCGAGTATTTTTTTTCAATGTCACCATCTGACAAATCATCTTAACTAAGGAACAATCAGAGCCATTAGAGCAAATTATTGCCAAGCCCCCTTGTCATTTAAGTAATCTTTTACATGGTAATAAGATTTTTCAATGAGTTTACGTTTTACAGTTGGGAGCTTATTGTAGAAGCGGACATTGTTTCCAACAAATGAATTGCTAGTTTTACTAAGCCTAGAAGCAGGCATTACAAGTTCATTTTTATTTCTAGTATTGGCATTATGACAATCAGTTTTCTTCTTGAATTTATCAATGTGTTTATGCACGTATACTAAATTTTCAAATATATATTGGTTGTGCCTGTTATCCAAAGTAGGTAAGTAAGTATAAAGTATAAAAAAAGGATCCTGGCATAAAATTGAAATGGAATACGTGCTTATGAAAGTTCATCGACTAATTTATTAAATTTTCAGAAAAGATCAAAACAATCCATCAAACAATTCCAATAAATGAAAAATTGCTTTAATTCACTTGATTCGCTTATTCTTTTATCGTTTTTAGGGCCTCGATTGCTTTTTTTCAGACAGTTAGATATCAATCTAAGTTTAACGAACTTGAATTGAATCGTTCGCAGTTCTTCGCCGAAATGATAAAAAAATTTAACAGTTTTTTGGATTCTAAGCTTAAATACGCAGCCATAATATTAAATCCATTATTATCCATGCTACTATTATACTATTATAAATACGAAAGTGTATCTGTCTGTCTCTCTCTCTCTCTCTCTCTCTCTCTCTCTCTCTCTCTCTCTCTCTCTCTCTCTCTCTGTCAGTCTTAGGGACAATGCACACGATATGTTTTATACGCGCAAATAAGGCGCGTTTCACACAAACGTGCGGTGTGGTAATATTATGTACGCGCTCACTTTTTCCTTTTTTTAATGTATATAAAATATGTAAATAAATCTATTGTAATCAAATTTTTTAATATATTCTATATGTATATGTCACCGTAAGATTGTAAAAACCGTTAGATTATAATATAACTCGCGAAATTCTAAACTGTCGAAAGATTGTAAACTGTTCAATGTTCTGAGTGTAAATTTTTGAAATATTCATTGTATTTACGTTTTCTTGTCTCTTTTTTGTAGGTTAGGTTAGGGTTCGACATAAATAAACACTTAGGTTTTATCGGGTTTAAATACCTATCAGATTACAATCTACCGGAAAATAATGCGTTAAATTCTAATCTTTCGACAATTTAGAATTTAGCGAGTTAGATTATAATCTAACGGTTTTTATAATCTTACGGTGACATATATATATTTTCACATTACAATTTGTGTGACAATAAGTAAATATTTAATAATTTTATTTATTATTTTTAGTATTATATAAATATGTAATTTATTTATATATTATTTTGCAATTGCATTTGTATCGATACAATCGCGACCATAAGAGGGACTGAGAGCGCGTCTGTATCGCGTTTTACGGGCGTTTTAAGAGGCACACATTCTTCTTTAGTTCGTCTCTAAATGGGACAAACGCGTGTCCTCAGCGCGTGTGAACAACGTGTCTGCGAGTTTGTATCAATAAAAAAGCGCGTCTGAATTTGTGGACGTATGCAGAGGATTCTGGCTACGACTGACGAGCGTGTGGTTTGCGTTATAATGGCGTTTGTATCGCGTCATCCGCGCGTATTAAATACGCTGTATGCGTAGGCTCTTACTGCTACGTATTCCATCAGTTGCACCGATTTTGATGAAATTTGATAAAGCTATAGGTTGCATCCTAATGAAGGACTACCACTAGGGCTACTATTATTATTTTATGCGGGAAAAACAACTAAAAAAATCAGGTTTTTAAAAAACCTGAATCCACCCGAAGGAGTAACCTAGCAGTCTTCTGAAAAACAGTAAGGACCTGACTTAATAAGTTATACATAACTTAATTCTATTAATAATTTCAAATTAATTTAACTTGAATGGAAATAGTAAGCTATTGAAATTATATAAGTTTCCAAGAACAGTTGCAAAGTCCTTTGGCTTTATTGTAGAAATAAGTATAGGTAGTACTTAACTGTTATTACTTATTATTGCTTTGGTCCTGTTTAATAGTATTTTGATTTCTTCGGTATAATCAACTCTTCTCTATGGTTAAAAAACTAACTGTTATATCCCGGCTTCACTAATACGGGATAATTTTTTAGTCTTATCACTGGTGAATATTCTTTCTTTCTTTTTCTTTCTTTCTTAGAGAGAAATTATATTGCGGACAGGGAAACATAAAAAGTACATACAAAACTTAAGTTTCTAAACCTGCACGTCGAAATATTTCACTTTTATTTTCAATAGCCTAACTAGATGACGCCCGCAACTTCGTCCTCGAAGATCAAGGCTTTTTTAATTGCAAAATAGGCTTGCACTTGAGGACAGTCATGCTTAGTGCATGGCAATGATGAGGTCTAGGTTGGAACGTGCTTGCCTAGAAGATGTCTATTCACTCTTGCCTTGAAGTAACTTAAGTTATACGATGCCTCGTATAACTCGTACGTCGAAAGCGTATTCCACACCTTAGCGGTTCGTTTCGTAATATAGAGCAAGACCGATACCGAAAAATACCATAACGGAAAAGTCGTGAAAAAGTCACAGGCAGACAGATAGACAGACAGACTTAAGTTTATGATTTCAAACTTCCAGTAACAGTTTTTTTGTATGAAGCTAAAACGTTCGTACGTTGCAGCAGTTGCCCATTTCATAGAAAAGAAAAGGTTACAAAATGTAGACAACAAACATACGTTACAAGTATTACACTGACTTGTGGGTCACTGGATGCGAGGCCGGTTGCTTCCATGCAACTTAATAACTGAATTTGTGTTACAATGATGGTTAAAGTATGACAAGTCGCAGCATATCCAGTCAGGCAGCCCTGACGTACAAATTTTTATGTAGTTAAATATTTAAATAACATAGTACAAGTATGTTTACGCCTTCAAGGTAACTAACAATTTATGAAAAAGTAGACCTAGTTTGAGAAGCATTGTCGCTAGTTGAAATCAATTGGTCGACATCCACATCGCGTCGGTCGTCGGTTGACACTTACAGCTGTCACTTTAAGTGCCCTCCAGTCACTTTAAACGATTTGTCTATCGATTGATGGATTGGTCATCTCTCTCTGCGTCGTATTCCTCATTACTGAGATACGTGACCCCTTTCCATTAATCAAATAATGGTAGGAGTTCTCTTGGGATAATAATGCGGTGGGTTCTCACGTCCATCCGCATACGATTCGACTATAAGAGTATTTAAACTCTTAGGTTTTTTAACGATTATTATCAGAGGTGCGATTATCTAAGAATTGCCGATCCAATCGTCAAAGTTCGGCGTCAAAGCAAAATAAACCATAACCGCATTGAATTAGAGTTCAATTTCGTGTATCCATTCTAATACGTTTATGGTATCGTACATACCTAAACATCATTTTGACGATTTCATCGACAATTCTACACAATCGGGGGGGCAGATGTTAGTGATAATATCGGCTTAACGTGCTCTCCGAGGCACGGAGGAAACGAAAAGGCCAAATTTTAACCTCCAAATTCGGACACCCATCCAGTTACCAACTTGGGTCAGCGTTACTTAACCTTCGCAATCGACTGATATGCATTGTCACAACTAACTCGTCCCTAAATTCGGATTGGTCATTGATGTTATATTGTCGCTCATCAAATAGGTGACGAACTTCGTGGCGCAGTGTTGATTGCTGTTGCCTTAACGTGCGGAGGTCCCGGGTTCGGTCCCCGGCAGGGTTTGGAAATTTATAATTTCTGAATTTTCCCTGGTCTGGCCTGGTGGGAGGCTTCGGCCGTGGCTAGTTTCCACCCTACGGTAAAAGGCGTGCCGCCAAGCGATTTAGCGTTCCGGTACGATGCCGTGTAGAAACCGAATAGGGGTAGGGTTTTAATATAACTGCCATGCCCCTAACAGGTTAGCCCGCTACCATCTTAGACTGCATCTTCACTTACCATCAGTTGAGATCGCAGTCAAGGGCTAACTTGTAGTGGATAAAAAAAAAGGTATTGAAATACACTAGTTTGCATGGTACTAAACTGGCCAAAGAAATAACAGAGGTAAAATACTTTAATTAGCTAAGAGAAGCCTAGATACCCAATTTCGTCCACGACGATCTTTAAATCATGGCTGGTAGATTTTCTGGATAAGCTTATATCATTTTCTAGGTTCTACCCAAAACAAAATTCCCGTCGATCCTTATCGCGGCGTGATTGAATGACATTATTATAGTATTTCGGGAAATCAAAAAGTTGCCTCTGGAGTTTCAAAACCTAAATCCACGCGGATGAAGTCGTGGGCATCGGCTAGTCTATATTTATATTATAAATGCGAAAGTTTGGATGTATTGCTGGATGTTTGTTGCCATAATAGCGGTACGGATCTGGATGAAATTTGGCACAGGGATAGATAATAGTCTGGAATAGCACATAGGCTTTTTATCCCGGAAAATTGAAGAGATTCCACGGGAACCAAAAAACCTCAATCCACGCGGATGAAGTTGCGGGTATCAGCTAGTATATTATTAACAAGGTAATCATGAAAACTGATATAGTTGAGTACTTTCAATCTCCAAAAACTAAATGATTTAAGTAAAATAATCCGATTAGGCACAGATATCCAAACCCAGCCGATATTTATAAGGCCATAAGTTTAGAAAGTTAAAAGCCCACTCAAATCATACTTGAAAATGTCAGTATTCTAATAAAGACCTGGTCATACAAAGCGCGAAGACAGTACGGCAGATTGTTACTAGTCGTAACACTGATAACTGAACGCGTATACGATTTTTAATACATCCATTCAATGACTGGCGTGTAGAGTGGAATGCAAAAAAAATGAGGACCTCCCTGGCGCAGTGGTAAGCGCTTTGGTGATATATTAGGAGAACCCGGGTTCGATTTTCGGACGAGTCAATAATTTGGAAATTATAAAGATATATGAATTGAGTTTTTTCGTTGGCCTGCGTTATTAGTTAATCGGTCAATCAGGATGCATCGGACTCAACTGAGTCACGGGTGGACATGATGTTTGCATGGATATGTTAAAATATCTCGGGAGCGAGATAGGCACTTTAACTACTACTACCGGAAAACCAAAGACTCCCTAGCATCGATATATATGTAGGTACTAGGTATGGGCCGTTTCATAGAAAAAAATTGGGTGTCCGACCTGTAGAGCCCGCTCCACACCTGTATAAGCTTGTCTTTGTCCCCGCCATAGCACTGCCTCTTTTTTCAAACTAGATGGCGATAATAAAATAAGTCCACATTCTTTGTTTGACAGAGCCCGTGTATGTAAATTGAGGTTGTTGCTTCCTAATTAATTTTAAAAACCTAAATTCACGCAGTCGAAGTCATGCGCATCATTGTTACGTAAAGCATAAGCCAAGTTTATTGCTGGCTCTTTCTTTCTCTATATGACTGGCATTCAAAACCAGCGGTAAATAGATTTACTTGATGATCACTTTTAAAATATATGAAAAAATAACGTTGGAATGATTTATTTCACGTAGAACAACTTGTGCCACTCATAAGTCAAGCCTCAAGACTCTACCACTTGTTCGGAAACAATTTGATTTAAATTAAAATATTATGAGTTACCTCTTCTAGAAGTCGCGCTATGACTGCTAAAGCCTCTAATCTGGGCTGAAATCATGACGATGATAGGGTCACGACAAGCCGAAGAGTAAAGGAGGTCCCTTGATAAAGTTTGAAGCGAATTTACGAACTCCAACTCGTTAGATAAATTGGATTATTGTCTACTCAATGTCGAGTGTTGCTATTATACTACACCCCAAGTTATACGCGTTAGGAGCGGTATATAATATGAGGCGGGTGCGGCGACTGTGTGGCAGTGGATGTATTAAAGTGACGTCCACGCTTCACCGCCTCTGTTAACCTAGCCCGCTAATATTTTAGACTGTATTCTCACCTAGAATCCAGATGCCTAATGTTGATGCCAGACATGACCAGAAAGAAAGAAAAAAAAACATTTATTTTCCATTTTATTTATTTAATCAGAATGATGGAAAAGTATTACAACGGAACCAGCCGACGAATATCGTCAGTTTTTATACACATAGGTACTGCGCATACTGTAATACTATACAATTATCAGCCTTCCTAGTTATTGTTTATTTTTGGTAACCATACATTACACGGTTTTGAGAGGTCATATCTAGTGAACGCCCCGATGAATAGCGTCAGTTTTTATATTGTTCACATAGGTACTGCGGGTACTTTAATACTATACAAGAATCAACCTTCCTAGTTATTATTCATTTTTTGTAACCATAACACGTCTCTGAGCGGCGATAAGTATCTCCAGCCGCTTGCGGGCAGACCGTCACTATTTTCACCAGAGCAGACCCACCAAATACTGAATCAGCCTTCCTAGTGGTTGTTACCAAAAGTACGGCTATCTCCTATAATCCTTATTTTAGGAACGTCAAGGTACGTGTCATCAAACTGTCAATTTGAGTATTGCTTAACAATTGCTGTAAACGTAGGTAGTATATGGCCAGTTGTACTATTACCTATTCTGTTGTATGGCAACAGAGCTTATCACTGCGCCAGAGAGGCCGTCTTAATTCTTACACTGTTACTAGTCGATGCCCGCGACTTACCGCGGATTAAGATGTTTAATTCCCGCGGGAACTCTTTAACTTTCCGGGATAAAAAGTAGCCTATGTCCTTCGCCGGGATACAAAGCATCCCTGTACCAAAATCGGTTGAATGGATGGGCCGTGAAAGCGTAGCAGTAACACTTTCGCATTTATAATATGTCCATACTAATGTATGGATTTCAGTGTTTCTTGTTACTTGTACCGCAATCGCGGAAGGTTTGATCCGGGGGGATTTCCGCAGCGATCCTTAGTAACTGGCTTGGCACGCAATGCCTCCAAGTGTAGGTAATAGGCGATGCAGCTTGTTAGGCCCGAAATCGATAGTATTAGCGTATGATCAGATTCATAGTTGAGCAGAATTGCTGTTAAACTAAGCCGTAGGTTTTAGTTTTAAGCTATATATGTCACCGTAAGATTGTAAACACCGTTAGATTATAATCTATCTCGCGAAATTGCAAACTGTCGAAAGATTACAATTTAACGCATTATTTTTCGGTAGATTGTAATCTGTTAGGTATATTAACCAGATAGAACCTAATCAAGTAGTTGATAATTTATGTCAAACCCTAACCTAACCTACGAGAAAGAGACAAGAAAACGTAAATACAATGAATATTTCAAAAATGGACACTCAGAACATTGAACGGTTCACATTCTGTCGACAGTTTACAATCTATCGAGATAAAATGCGTTAGATTGCAATCTGACGGTTTTTGTAATTTTACGGTGACATATTTATTACATCGAATCTCAAAACTACTCCGCGAACCAATAGCTGTCACTGCCAAAAAACGCGCGAAAGCTCTAGGAACGTCAAATGTCAAACGGGGCCTCATATAAGCCATAGACAAGGATAGTCTGGGGTGACGTTTGCGTTCCGTTATACAATTTTTAACCACCTAAAAGTATGTATTACAGCTACAAATCCCTACTAGTTAGTGGTTTAGTACTACTGAATAGTCATAAAAGTTAGTTCCAATAATTATGAATAATAAATAAACTTTTATTTCAGTTATAAATCCATAGATAGATATAAATTATAATTATAATAATAGGTTAACAATACAACAGTATTTCATTGTGTTAAACATCTCACAACTCAAAGAAAGGGAACTGAGTACAATTAAATTGAATCAGTTAAGGAAGTTCCGTGACAAATATTTACCCGGAACAAGAGTTCCCAGTATCAAAACGAGTATAAACTCATTACTCAACTTTCTTGACGACTTCAATTTGTATTTATTACTTAGTCTCTACTGCAGATTTTATATAAGACACTAGCTGATACCCGCGACTTTGTCCGCGCGGAAAAGCTTGTTTGAAAATCCATTTTTTTATTTTCCGGGATAAAAGTGGCCTTTGTCACTTTCCAGGTCCTTAACTATGCCCATACAAAAAATCACGTCAAACTTTGTCACAAATAAAGGAAGTCTAGAAAAAGTCTAGAAGTCTAGAAAAAAGTAAATATTTTATTCTGAACTCAAGGATGGCAAGCGAAAGCCGGATGGCCAGTTCCTTCAAACTCAAACTCAGATTTAAATAATGTTTATTCAATTTAGGTAGGTATACTACACTTATTGACGTCCAGTTATTTATGAAATATAGTTAATGGGGATAATCAGTAACGGTATCTTAAAACTTAAGCTACGAGGGTTCCAAACGCGCCCTGGTCGGAGAAGAGCCCGCAACAAACTCAGTCGGGTTACAAAGATGTTCAGAAAAGATACATGAAGAAATGTAACATCAATACTTCTCCATGGGAAGACCAAGCATACAATCGCCAAGGATGGAAAAATCTGGTCCGTGCAAAAATCTCAAAGTATGAGGATCGGAGAAGGTCGGAGTTTGTTCAGAGATGAGAAAACCTGAAGGCCAGGCCACCTGTGGCCATTTTACTAATATTATAAATGCGAAAGTTTGGATGGATCTATGGATGAATGGATGTATGGATGTAGGTCCTACGGCTAGTACATCCATACATCCATTCCATGCCCGCAACTTCTACTGCGTGGATCGAGGTTTTTTGGTTTCCCCGGGAACTCCTTAATTTTCCGGGATAAAAAGTAGCCTATGTGCTATTTCAGACTATAATCTATCTCTGTGCCAAATTTCAGCCAGATTCGTTCAGCCGTTGGGGCGTGATTGAGTAACATACATCAATACATCCAGACATCCATACTTCCATCCAAACTTTCGCATTTTATAATATTATAAGTAAGATGGATTATAAGGAAATATGAGTTAGTGTTTCAGATTTTTAAAAAAATTCTTTCATTCCATAAAATCTGCCGTAAATTAGATAATTAAGTCGTTTAATACGATTCTCATGCATAAATCCGTTTTCAAAGATAATCCCATACTGGAGTTAAAACTTTTCAAAAGTACCCTCCAAAGTGGTCCATTAAGATTTAAGACATAACTTATAACGCCGTTTATTACGGACTAACGATCCGGCGCGGCGTTGCTCGACTTTAATGTCCATAAATATATCCTACGGGGAACGGTTAAAAGTTTCCACTCACTTAACTTGGTGGTTGAGAAGTGATCGTTAAAAAACGTTGACACTTTAACTAAAGCGCTGAGTAAATGCTTGCTAACGCGAAATTCTAGTTTAACAAGCACTAGACAACTGCCTCGTTGGTCTAGTGGTTAGCATGTTCGACTGCGGCTGACGAGGTCCTGGGTTCGAATCCCAGGTCGGGCCATAATTAAGTGTTGGGTTTTTCTGATTAGAAATTCTCCGACTAGCCCGGAGTTAGGAAGTTGGCGGTGTTTCAGCCCCGTGCCTCGGAGAGTACGCTAAGCCGTCGGTCCCGGTTATTATCACTAACATGATAATAGTCCTTAAAGCCCGCCAACCCGCATTGGAGCAGCGTGGTGGGTCTAAGCTCTAATTCCCTCTCTCCTATGAGAGTGGAGGCCTGTGCCCAGCAGTGGGACGTTAATAGGCTGTAGTGGTGGAAGCACTTGAGGTCGCCTGCGACTTCGTCCGCGTATTTCCTATGAGATTATGAAAATTTCCCGCTGCAAACAAACTATATAGATTTTATATAGCTTATGTATGCAGGTTTCCTAAATGCCGATTTTCATGTCTATACTTCAAAATAAGAATCATTGTCTGGTCTGGTGAGAGGCTTCGGCCGTGGCTAGTTACCACTCTACCGGCAAAGACGTACCGGCAAGCGATTTAGCGTTCCGGTACGATGCCGCGTAGAAACCAACTAGGGGTATGGGTTTTATATAACTGCCATACCAGGTTAGCTCGCTAACATCTTAGACTGCATCATTACTCACCATCAGATGTGATCACAGTAAAGGGCTAACTTGTAGTGGATTAAAAAAACCCGTGTCGTCTATGGGCGCAGACTTACAGTATCTACCATCAGGTGAGATTGTAAATAAATTTAAAAACTTTACAACCGTATTTACAACCATAAAATAACCTCATATACCTTCGAATAAGTACCAAACTGTCCAAGAATTATTCATAAAAAACAAATTATCACCGGATAATGATTTCTTATGACATCATTAAATGATTTTAATCAACTTATTCAAGGAATGATGCCCAAGAGTGAACTTTCTAAAGCGTAGGCCGTATAACGATAATAACCTATACAGGGTAATAATTCGAGATGAATCAGTGAGATGAAAATTTAAACCACTCTCAAGGCAAGAACGAATAGGCATTTTCATTTATTCTAGAGAAGCTCGTAAATAAGAACTCATTGCATTTCATCAGGTATGGTTTTAGTCAAACGCAAGCATATTCTAGAATAAACAAAAAAAACCTACTCAAGAGCATAGAAAGGCCAGTTCAATTTTTTTGAGGAGAATATCTTGATTAATAAAATACCTAAAATTTTTAAAATGAAGATTTTCTTAGATGTAAATTTTAATTTCCCAAAAAAAATAAATTTCAAACGCGTTAACGGAAAATTTAAGAGTTCCCGCGGGAATCAAAACATCCTAATCAGCGCATACGAAGTCGCGGGAATCATCTAGTGAGTTAATAAATGAATATAACTTTTAATAAAACTGTATCGAAGGAAAATTAAACGAAAAACCTAAAAATAAAAATACTAAATCTAAAAGCAAAGATTCTAAAGCAACGAGTTCTCTTTAAAAGTTGTCAAAATTTTCACCGCACTGATCCATTCCAAATTATCCCCCACTACATTGCACTATATCAGTTTTGATAGGTCCTCTGCAATGCATATTTTACGAGGTTTTTATGTGCTTATTTAAAAGCATTTAGATTTCTTATGGTTGTCATTTAATAGTAGATTGTTCATCAAGGGACTAAAATGAGCCATTTCATATGAGTTTTAGCTTCTATAATGGTATAAAAACGAGTAGAATGGCTTTTAGTCCCGTGATTGCGAGAAAATAAAATAACGATTTTTAATTATTTCTTTGCCTTTCTTTTATATCTTCATATTAGGAGTAAGAGATCTTTATATTTATTTTTACTTGATGATATTAACAAATAAATAGTTAACTTCACTTTACCTTCCTTCACCTTGTATTATGTATTGTGTTTTGAAATGGATTAATTATCATCCATAAAAAATCCATTTTTAACTACGTCCATGTAATAATTACAACAAAAAAAAAATTATGATTTCGCGGCAAACTGCAATACCAACTTTATTTTTCTTCGTATCGTTATCAAGAAGGAATTTAAAAAAAAAACAGTAGTACCATAGACCTAGATCAGTAGCATAATGGTAGTATACGATGGGTAACATTGACATTCAAATAAGTGACATAAATTTTTTGGCTGTTGATAGTAACCATAGACTAAAAAATTTGGATATCGTAATGAGGATATCACGCATACCGTAAAGAGGAGAGTTTACGGCAATTATTTAAAAAAATATTACTTTAATCCCTAGACCCTAAATTTTAACTTTAGTCCGCGTACACTAAGCTATAATGACACCTTTTTAGAGCATAAGAGAAGAAAAAATAATTAATGAGTTTGAACTACAACATTAGTCATTTTATTGAAAGGTATTTCAAATTCTCTGACCGGTTTTATTTTAGCAATTGAGGTTTTGTAGTCTTAAAGTCTGAGGTCCCGAGTTCGATTCCCGGCTGGGTCAATTCGGGAATTTATAATTTCTGAATTATCTCTGATCTGGCCTGGTGGGAGGCTTCGGTCGTGGCTAGTTACCACCCCACCGGTAAAGATGTACCGCCAAGTACGATGTAGAAACCAATTGGGGGTTAAATAGAACTGTCATACCCCTAACATGTTAGGCCGCTACCGTTTTAGACTGCATCATCACTTACCATTAGGTGAGATTGCAGTCAAGGGCTAACTTGTAAATGCGTAAAAACAAAAATTAAGCTTCGAACATGTTGCCATCCCGGAATTTTGACGACCCCCAGGCGCAGTGGTGAGCACTTTAGGCTTAAAAGCAGGAGGACCCGGATTCGAGCTACGGCAGGGTCAATTTTAGGATTTAAAATTTCTAAATTATATTTGATCTGCCCATCGATGGTGTAAGAAAATCGTAATCGTAATCGTGTGTCTAAAAGATGATTCAACCTGTTTAAGGAGTTCATAGATGCCTGCATGTCAAGAAGCATGTATGAACTCCCTAAAGAATTCGAGTAATACATTTAAAGCTGTCATATCATTACTTTGGTCTGGTAGGAGGCCGTGGCTAATTACCAGGTAGATCAGTTAGTACCCTAACAGCAAAAATGTGCCGCCAAGGCGATTGAGCTCCGATACGATGCCGTGTAGAAACTGTGGGTTTCCGCTGCCACCTTACCACAAGGTAAGATCGCAATAAGTGATGCTGCAAATAATAAGGGCTACATTGCAGTGGTTAAAAAAAACTCCTACTTAATTATAATTAGTGGTTCGCCCCGAACTGAGACCTTGCGGAATCCATAAGATAGTTTTAACTTTTAACATTAGACGCAAAAGAGCTAAAGAGTTATTGGCGAAACGAATAAACTTTTACATAGCGCCATCTATTGACGTCATTGTGAAGTTCTGGTAAAAATACTGAAGCTCATTTAGAATTAAAAATTTCGTTTCCATATAATATTTATCTAATTTTAGTATTTGTTGTTCAACTACAGTATATAATTCAAATAATTGATCAAGTTTCAGGCTCAGCCTTTCAGAAAATTGAGTGTTCTGAGGTCAACTTTGGACGTTAGAAAATCTCCACTTTGAAAGCCCCCGTCGTTAAACGTATATTTCGTCAATTCTAAGGGAAAATTTAAAATAAAGATTTGTATAACTTTTTAAGCCATATTCGGTTGAAGGCCATCGGTTTACATATTATATTTAAATTTGAAGTAATTACGTTCAGTAGTTCAGAAGTTATAAGGCTCTGACAGACGGACGGACGGACGGACAAGTGCAAATTCACTCAAGTAGACTCAGAGACTATGAACTAATTTAGTAAGTAATTTTGTATGTTTTTAATACCTAGTATGTAAGTTTTTATACCTCAACTGTCAACATTTTGTTAACATGACATAACATAACCTTAAATGTTATGTGCACTTATAATCGATTTACGTAAGAAGAAATAGTAATCATGTGAACTTTATTATGTATATCATATACGTAAATTGTAAGTGTACTAAATAAATAAAAAAATCAGGACTATCCACTTAAAAAATATTATATTGTCTATCCAGTTACCCACTCGCTTTACATATTGTAAAATGTAATATCAAAAACAACAAAAAAAAAAACTTTTAAAATTTATAGATAAAAATCAGTTGAAATGGAGAAACGATATTCATAAAATTGGAGATGAAATGGTGTCCATAACTTAAGAAATGACAACTCGTAATGATGTGAAATTTATCGATTAACTCCAAAATGAAATAGTACCATACTTAAATTTTTAATTTATGTAAATTTAAGTTGTACAAATAATTATTATAATAGCCATTATTTACTATGGTAGTAGTACCTAATTCACTAATTTACAGTTACTTTTAATATACAATATTATTTTTACCAAACAGAACAATTTATAGTAAAACATTTATATTTTATTCAAAAAGTGTAACCGTCTACCCAATTGAATGAATTGTTATTTATTCATTAATAATTGATGTATTGAGACATTACTTTACATCATTGTAATTGTTATTATGATCCTAGAAAGAAAATAATATTTTAATCATTAATACTATTTTATTATAAGTTTGTGGCTTTAACAAATAAATAAATTTAATATATAAGTAATTAATCTTTTTCATGCCATTAAAATTGTTCCTTTTAATATAATGTAATTAAAATTAAACATACGATCTATCAAATCACGGTGGTCACCCATCCGTTAATGCACTTTAGTCAATGTTTTTGAATGTAGGTATACCACCACCAAATGAAATCTAGATCTGGATATTTAAGTAGTGATTTTAGATGTCTTTTAAACTGAAAAAAATTAGTTACTGAATAGTCATACAAATATTATAATTAATACGAAAGTTTGTCTTTCTGTCCGTTTGCTACGTTTTTATGGCCCAAATTCGATGAAATATCGTTAAATTTTTACAAGCCCGTCAAATGGAAAAATTTTCATGCCATTTTATAAAATCTATGAGGACGAATTTCCGGGTATAATCCATTTTTCCATACTAGTATTATAAACGCAAATGTAGTCCGTCTGTCTGTCTGTCTGCTACGCTTTCAGGGCCAATCTTTTCAACCGATTTTGATGAAAATTGGTAGAGGCATAAGTTGCAACCCGGGAAAGGATGCAGATACCCGTTTTTTATCCCGGAAAATTAGGGAGCTCCTGCGGTAATCAAAAAAATAATCCACGCGGAAGAAGAAAGTGTCGGGCATCATCTAATCTAGTAATAACTAACTAAGATGTTAAAATAATAGAGCGACTAACTAGCAAAGTCACCACAGTTGAAATCTCTGACCGTTTATAATGTCAAAAGTAAGTTGGACACTTGAGCGCCAGAATGAATTTATCATTTTGCTCAACTTTCGCGTTTTATGCAGAAAATCAGATTCAATTACTTTATCAAGTTCTGTAATTAATAGTGAAAGACTTTGTATTTTATATTCCCTCGAGGGATTTGAATTTGCTTATAACTTTTGGGAAATATTTATTTACGTTAGTTTTTCATAATTAAAGTTCATTCCCTCGTAATAAGTGAGTTATTTATTTGTTCTTTCTTGTTTGTTATATTAATGTGAATGTTTGGATGTTTATAAGTTTGCGGATTTGGATTTTTGTTACTCCTGCACGCTAACAATACTAATATCTAGATTTGAAAATAGAAAATTTGTTTATTTCTCTGACGTGTTTGGTTACTAATGCTATGAATTAAAATATTCCATTTTTTACAGATTTCTATAAAACTAGGACGACCTTATTGAACTTGTTAAAGTAATTGGTGTCAGTTTTTGTTATTTCGTTTTTAAAACCCACAGAACAGACTCTTAAAATAGTCCAACTTTAAGAATTTTTACAGTATAAAAACAGGTCAGACTAAAAAATTGAGTTGGTATTCAAAATTCTTCACAAAAGTAGGGTAGTTCCTTTTTAAGTACACTTTAAAAATTCAGTTAAATTCAACACTATTGACAAAGCACACAAAATAACGAACCCATTCAAACAAACCGCTTTCAATTCAATACAAATATAATAAAAAGATTTAATAAACACCGCAATTATGTCAAAGGCAAAATGTATGCAGATTTGCGGCGCGGTCAAAATTATGCCGCAAATTTGCTATTCAAATTGAAATGGGATGTCATCAATCCAGCAACACGTTTAGGAGTGGACAGATTGTTATGGATAATTATTTTTACTAAAAGAGCCTTATAAGCAAGCTCAGAGTCCCTTAGCGGACAATTGAAAGATTTTCTCGACGTGAACAACATCAGGGAACTATAGGGATTAAAATACCTAATATAGTTCAGCGGGTTGCTAAGTGTATGCTATGCGCATAATTTGGAGAACTAATAGACGTTGGGGAGTATTAGATCCAAGCAAGAGTTAAGGCTGGAGCCAGTAAGCTCAAAATTTGAAAAACATCTGAATGATGGTGCCTTTGTCTAGTTATGCATAATAAATTTAGTATGTTATGAAATTTCAGAATGAGACTTTTGTCTCATCCTCCAAACGAAAACATTATAATTTATTAAAGTTAACAACAACAACTCCAAGAAAATATTATAATTAAAATTGTGCTCCAACACAGGCTGCTTATAAATTACCAACAATATATTAATTGGCTTTACTAACAATCAAAATACCTGTTTGAGTAAGATTAAAAAGTTTTTAATCTAACCAATATTGTCTTAGTTTTTATTAAAAACTAAATATAAAAATAAAAAATCTAGTAATAGTATGATTGGTCCTGTACTTTAGCATCGGGAGGAATGTATCGTATTGCACCTCCCTCCTCAAGGGTAAGGTATGTTTTTCCGATATCACCACACGCCACGCGAGCCCGTAAAACAATTATTCACTCATCCATGATGCCTAAAAAGTTTGACATCAATTTTTTTCACAAAAAAGTTGTGGAAAAAACGAGGGATTCTCGGAAATGGAATTGTAATTAATTGATAGGCCGCTCAGTACTTTGGTGACCTGTAGATTATTTTTCATTTAAGTTTTATTTGATTTCATACAAGCTAATGGATAGATTTATTACTTGTACGGTAGACTGGGTTTTTTATAACTTTGAGTGATTAAAGTTCATATTTCTCCGAAATAATCTATCAGAGTCATATAATGTTAAGGCAAACCAAATAAATAAATTTATAAACAGTTCATTTCCTTTATAGTCTGAACGTGGATCTGGGTTAAGTGGTAAAGTGATACCGGTCAATTTTCAGCTGGATTCAAGATTAACGCTTTAAATCTGAAAAGAAAAATTGTGGTCTCACACAGTAATAATAGCAAACATAATAATAATAATCAGATACATCTTCGGGTTTATATCTTGATAAATGCTAGCGATAGTCCATTTAGATTCCGGTCATTTTTTAAAGTAATATTGACTTATCTAATAAATAAATAATTATTTTATAAATACCGTTGAATAAATATTAATAACGGTGATATCCTAGTGGTTGAGACGCCCAGGTTCCTATTCAGGTGGTCGGGGGTTTCCCGGGCACGCACCACAAACTTTTGGGAGTTATGCGCGTTTCAAGAAATCAAATGAGGAAACTCGCATGCCCGAAGAAGTATGCCAGTCCGCATTTTGCCGGCAAGGTGGACTATGGCCAGACCTTTCTCATCCTGAGAGGAGTTTAGTGCTATGTAGTGAGCGATGGGTTGAACTGACGGAATATCGACATCGATAAACAAAATGTGCACATCACTATCGAGCAGAAACCGACTCACTATGCTAATTCACAACACCCGATTTGCATGAAACAAATCTGTTGCTCGCCAATTATTGTTATTGCCGATTAATTAAAATAAACGACGCGTCGAGTGGGGTCCCTTGTGTTTAAGAGATCCTTCGGTAACCTTAGGAAACTGTCCTGGAAAAGCACTGGGGGCTTACTACCATCGCTTACAGCAGTATTATTTTAATAACTGCCTCGTTGGTCTAGTGCAGGGATGGCGAACCAATGGCACGCGTGCCATTAATGGCACACGACACAATATGTTGGGCACGTCTGATCACAAAATTCATTATGCACTAAGAAAAAAAAAATTGTGAAGTAGGTATGACGAGCGGACGCGAGTAATATAAGTTATTTGTCATCTAATCTGCAATAACTGAAGTCACGCTAATTTTATTTTATTTACTTTTAAATTACGCGTATAATTGAGACATTGCAAAATGTATTATTTTCCCAATAATCACAAAGTAAAAATTATTTAAAGCCACGTGATCTCATTAAACATTCCTGTAGAAAAAATGCCACGTTGATACTTTTAGGTTCGCCAGCCGTGGTCTAGTGGTTAGCTTGTTCGACTGCGGCCGACGAGGTCCCAGGTTCGAGTACCGGGTCGGGCGATAGCAAGTATTGGATTTTTCTGGCAAGAAATTCTCAGTACTAACACGGAGTTAGGAAGTTGGCGGTGTTTCACCCCCGTACCTCAGAGAGCACGTTAAGCCCATCGGGCTATGAGACTTAGGGAACAGTGAGTGCACTTGTTTGTGTACATCCCGCGCAGATGGTTAATCTCATATCAATCTGAATTCGATCGGGAGGACATATCTACAGGCCCAAGGATTGGTTTGGATTAAATATTTGTAAACATTTCGAATTAGCACATAAAGGGGCAAAGAAATTCACTACATACAAAATATCTAAAGTACCTACGTAAAATGTAAAAGTATGTAAAATGGAAATATATGGTAAAGTTTCGTTTGAACTTCGAAGGCAATGCAAATACCTTGTACTTGTTTATCTATGTACATCGTAATGTCTATGCGATACGGAGAGCGGCGCAGATAATAGATGTATTCTAGATAGAACCGATAAAACACGCGCCTAAGTGTGCTTGTATGCTAGGTTTATGTTAGGTTTGCTTAGCGGAAGAGGTCCCGTGAATGAGACTTTAAGATAAGCGTTGTTTGTTACATGCCCCGATTTTGTGTCCCGATTTTTCTTAGTTCTTCTTTTATACATTGTAAGATTTTGAGTCTGAAGTTTTTCCTACGTCATTAGATTTTAGTTCTCCCTTAGATTAAAGCTGATGTATTCTAGATAGATCCGATAAAACACGCGCTTGAGTGTACTATGTCTATGTTAGTTTTACACAGCGGAAGAGTTCTCAAGAGATGGGACTTTACGATACACGTCGTCACATGTCCCGATTTTTCTTGAGTCTGACGTTTTGCATACATTATTGGATTATGTACTTACTTAATGTATAGCACTTACTTCTGCGAGGAAAAAGCCTGCATGCCTGAGCGTTTTTCATAAATTGGTTACTATGGGAAATATGCCAATCAGCACTTTCCCAGCTTGGTGTCCACCAACGTGTACGGTCTAAGCACTACTTAGTCGTAGCGCCTAGTAATCTGTGGACCAGGGATAGGTAGAGAATTGAGATAATCATGGTTAAAATTTAAAAAATATCACTTACCGTTATTAAAATAATTGAATAGGTCCATATAAAATTTTTAAAGGCCCCATTCAAAACACGACTGAGCATTTAACATTTACAATAATCGAAGTCATAATTCACCGTATAGATTTCCTTCAGACATATAATTTACTCGCGAGCGTAGGCACACGCATAAATTATGTATTTAATTATTGGATCCAGGCGGGCTTCGGTGTAGAGGTCGATCGAGGTAATTGTGGCTTGAAGCATATTAAAATTCTATTCTATTTGTTTTGAAATGCAGTACATTTCAAAACAAATAGAATTTAGCTTTGGTTATTCATTTAGTCTAGAGTCTAGACACAAGTGTTTTATATTATGTGAACTTGCTGAACCAACCCGACTTCGTTTGCGTCGTCGTTTTCTTTGACCAATAGACGCCCACTGCTGGACATAGACGCATAAGTTGGTCTCTTGCACTCAGCAGTTACATATTACTATATCATACTAGCGTGTACCGTGCCCGCGATTTCGACCGCGTGGATTGGGGTTTTTTGGTTGCCGCAGGAACTCCTTAATTTAAAATACAATAAAGCTTTTTTATTCATTTAATTTTCCGGGATAAAAAGTAGACTAGTATTCCAGACTTTAACCTATCTATGAGCCAAATTTGATCCAGACCGTCCAGCCGTTTTGGCGTGATTGAGTAACACACATCATCAGTCCATCCAAATTTTGGCATTTATATTAGAATCGTTTTTTGACTAAATGATGCCCGCGACTTCGTCCGCGTGGATAAGGTTTTTTTTATTCCCGCGGACACTTAATATTTTTTCGGGATATCCTTCCCTCGTCCAAAATTATCTATCTTTACACGAAATGTAATCAAAATCGGTCCAAAAGATGGGCCGTGAAAACACTGAAAGCGTAGCAAACAGACCACCGAATAGTCTGTGAAACAGACAGACGGGCAAGTGGACGGACATACTTTCGTATTTATAATATAAGTATAGATTATAATTGTTAAACTTTTTGAAAGGACAACCGCCAAATCTCTTACTGGTTCTTCTCCCTATGAAGTTCCGGAACCAGTGAAAGAATTTGTAAAAGTTTATTTGAATCTTGATCTTGATGTTCACAATAGTAATTAATAATATTTTGACATTATTATAGTAATAAAATAACTGCCTCCGCGGTGAAGTCATTATTAGAAAAAATATGCAAATATGTTAAAATCGATTTAGCTTTAAACAAATACGGAGTTTTAGTAATATATAATCATTTATGTTTAAAATATGCATAATCTATTAACATTGACATGGTTTTATTCTGGAACTTTAAACTTGTTTTAACATCTATCTAATAATACTGACATAAAATTGTAATAACTATGGATTGTATACTAATTATACTAATACTATAAATGCAAAAGTATGTCTGTCTGTCTGTCTGCTACGCTATCACGGCTCATTTGATGGATAGGTACAGGTTGCATCCCGGGGAAGGACATATGCTACTTTTTATCCTGGAAAATAAAGGAGTTCCCGCGAGAATCGAAAATCTTTAATCATCTCGGACGAAGTCGCGTCTCTCTAGTCATCTAGTCTGAAATAAATTAATTGAATTGAATAAAATTTTCACCAAAAAAAAAATCAATATTCCGAAACGGGCGGTAGCTTCATTACTTGTACACTTTTGATACCACTCAAAAGAGCTCGTAAAGTACTGGGGTTTACTTGAATATTTCGAATTTGAATAATTGGTACAAGGCCGGTACTGATAGCCCCGAGAGTTACCCTCTGTTGAAAATGGATTCAGAATTTATATCGAAATTCTTAATTGGAAAGCCGAGGGGCAGGGGATACTTTTGTCTCTTGTTGCCTAGATACAACGCGACGCGATACTTTGAAACAGTGGCTGACCCGTCACGAGTCCTACGTTGTCGCGTGGACAATTTTGTCATTTTCTACGACGTCGTATCGCGTCGCATCGCTTCGCGTAGCTTGTATAGCGAGCAAACGAGCAGGTGGGTCACCTGATGGTAAGTGATTACCACCGCCCTTGAACATTTGCAGTAACAGAGGAACCGCCAATGCGTTGTTGGCTTTTGAGATATTTGTTTATCCGCCCTGTGATGACCCTATATTATCGTCACCTCCAAACTTACGAATCTGCAGTTTTAGTGACATTAATATTTCGACGAAAAATCGTTACCGTAACCAAATGTAGTACTGCACACCGTAGTAAAGTTACGTATTTCTGGCGCTGTTAATTACAAAATTCAAATTCAGTGACAAAAATACGTAACTTTACCACGGTGCTACATTTGGTACGGTTTTTCGTGGGAATATTGATTTCACTAAAACTGCATATTCGTAAGTTTGCCATGGAGATAACGTTATAATCGTGAGGGAACACAGAAGATGAAAGCTGGTTCCACTTGCTTTAAAACGGTGAAGGTAAACATCGCGAGGAAACCTGCATGTTCGAGATTTCTCATAATGTTTTCAAGGGTGTGTGAAGTCTGCCAATACGTACTTGGTCTGGGTGGTGGATTATGGCCAAACCTTTCATGTTTTACTAGCTGAAGATGCCCGCGTTCGTCTGCGTTGATTAATATTTTTATTCCTGCGGGAAATCTCTTCTACTCATCGACAAAAAAAAATGTCCTTTGCTGGGATGCAACCTATCTCCGTACCAAATTTCAACTGATTCAGTATAATAGATGGGCCGTGAAAGCGTAGTAGACAGACACCTTTTTACACCACACTTATTATATTATAAAAGTGAAAGTTTGTGTGTGTGTACCAATGCATAGGCTACTTTTTATGCCGGAAAATTAAAGAGTACCCGCGGGAACAAAATAACCTCAATCGGACGAAGTCGCGGCCATCGTCTAGTTTATGAAATTTGTATGGATAAAAAGACAAGCTTACATAAGACAGTTAAACTCAAACTCATATTTTTTTAAATTCAATTAACCTTATTAAAATGGCTTTTTAATCTTCGAGTGAATCTACCACTGGTTCGGAATACCATTCCTACCGAGAAGAATCAGAAAGAAACTCAGTGGTTGCTCTTATTAAAAAATTCAATTTAACAAAAAGTAATACAAACATTCAATATAACTATGAACTGAACTCCCTATGGATACATTTTTTCGTTGTACCGAAACTTTTACTTATTTTCACAATGTCTGCCAATAGAACACAATCGGAACAACAATACATATGAATTATGTCGGCATTCATGGCAACATACCTCACTAAACACAATTTGAGGGGAGGTAAGGCCGATGTGGGCCACGCGTCTAGTGATGGACCGATGGACGTGTTTATTTTTATCGATTACTAGATGATGCCCGCGACTTCGTCCGCGTGGATTAAGGTTTTTTGATTTCCACGAGAACTCTTTACTTTTCCGGGATATAAAGTAACCTATGCCCTTCCCCGGGATACAAACTATCCCTATAACAAATTTCATCAAAAATGGTTGAACAGATGGGTCGTAAGAGCGTAGCAGACAGACAGACACGCTTTCGCATTTATAATATTATTAGTATTTCGCATTTATAATTAGTATAATTAGTATATTAGCATAGTATGGAGTATAGTATGGATTTACAATGTTGTACATCTAGTAGGTAGTAGAAAAATATTGACCTTTTATTCAATCATGTAATGCAAGTACATTTGCATTACATGATTGAATAAAAGGTCAATATTTTTCCGTTCAATTTTGTAAAGAACTTTTAATTAGTATGTGTCATTACGATCTATGAAAATCGTTACTGCCATAGTTTATCAGAATATTGTTGCAACGGCATAATAAATAACACGACTGCAACAATATGACGATGAAACTATTCATACTGAATTAACAATTATTCATGGTTGGAAAATATTTCGTTTGAACGCAAACTAACTCAACCAGAAAATCAGTCCAAATGGTTTTGGTAGGTACGTTAGCTAAAGATTATTAAATGCAAAAAATTCAGCTTTTGTCATTACATGCCATACCATTCTAAATATTTATTTTTACCAGAAACATTTTGGAATCTATCAATGTTTTGGATTCTGGACCGCCTATTAAATATAATCGAAGTGAGCTAGAGGTGAGATTTATTGTCATTATCTACCGACTTTACTTTGCAACTATAATAATTCGATATCGACTCTGTCACATCACTAAACATGGTACTGCTGACTATAAATCAATAATCCGATATTAAATAAAATTCCCTCTCATACATCAAACTGGGAGGAAAGTATAGAAAAAAACGACCATTCAACGTGGGCCTTTATCCACCTGGACGTATTATGAAATGGGGGGTGGAAAGATAATGGTAGCGAGCGTTTGTCATGGCAGACTAATGCTTTTATTAGGCGAATACTTACCGAATTTATTGAATTATTTTATGTGTACATTTTTCCTTTTGAACTCCGTGAAATGAAATGTTATTTGAGACATTAATTTGTCGGTGTTTTATTAAATTCCTACCTTGACGTTTTAAGTTAAGTGTTCATTCTCACTCTCGAATTATAATATGAGTTCTCAGGGGCAATACTGCCAGCGCTTAAAGCAATACTTAAACAATGTTACTCAAAATGACAGTTTAATGTCACGTAACTTGACGTTCCTAAAACAAGGATTAAAAATGATTCTAAAACACGAAAGTTACCAATAATGACACAATCAGTTTGGGCCGTTATTTGTTTTTTTGACTTAATAATGCTGAGTCAGAGCTATTTTGTTTTAAAACATGTGGATATAAAAAAAGTCCTACCACCTACTAAAATTATTAGAAATTGTTTTGCCCTTGAATCACGCCGCGAAGAAGCGATGGACTAATGGGATGATGAAGATACTTAAAAATGAATTATTAAAAAATAAGTTTGTCCTGGAAATTTTAAAAGTTTCCAAGGAATTGTATAAACCAAAGCCGAGCGCCTAAATTTTTATTACCACGCGGTGAAGTTTGGTGTTATTCATAAGGTTACGTATGTTTCTGTTTCTATAAGGTATTATTAGGCTAGAAATATATAGCTACTATTTAGGTTTGAGCAGTAACTTAAATTGATTCATATAGGTATTATGTATGTAGCAAAACAAATGAATATTTAATTTATTCATTCATACTTGAAACAGACCAAGTTAAATTTACAGAGGTGTCAGTTGCCTTCAACCTTCTCAAACCACAAATATCCAAACTACCCAGCACTACCGAAGACTAGGTAAACTGAAACCACAGCGTAAATACATACAGTGGGATGACACCTTTGATGCTTGCGGGTGAGACTTAATGGTCGTAGCACTAACATATCCAAACGGCTGACACATTTCAGTTGGTTCTGCCGAATTCTACCGGTTGGTATAAAACATCCTTAGATTCAACCCTGTGATATCGCATGATTTTTACAGTGAAATTTCTTAAGAATCCTTGTGATTTGTAAATTCGATGAAACGGATGTTGTTGCCACGGTACATGAGGCGCCTCTAGATGAAAGTGTATAAAAAGCGTTCTTTTTGTAATTTTCTCGTTGATTGTTTAAATGTAGCAGTAGAAAGCCTGATTTGTTAATTTTGCTTTTTATGTTTCTGTATTCGCTTTTTATGTATGCACTGGTTGATAAAACGAAAAAGCGACACCAAAACGAGAACATATAGAATACATATACATTATAGGATTTAGCCTACGAGAGAATGAGATAGAATAC
The DNA here is from genome assembly GCA_964035005.1 of Erebia palarica. Classification (NCBI taxonomy): domain Eukaryota; kingdom Metazoa; phylum Arthropoda; class Insecta; order Lepidoptera; family Nymphalidae; genus Erebia; species Erebia palarica. The sequence continues at coordinate 8,204,416 of OZ035992.1, forward strand.
AATTTATATTTATATCATTATCTCTTAGGCTACTTTTCTGAAGTTTCACTTCTGCCGTGTGTGAATTGCACTCTCACTTTTTTTCTGTGAGATTTCTCCCCCCTGTCAACTGACTGTATGAATTCTCTCAAAGCTGTGGTTAGTACTACTAAAGGTGGAGTAAATAGTAACAATTCATTAATAGCCCGACGTTGCAATCATATTGGGTTACAAAATAGACCCTTTATGAGAACATGTTCTCCTTTATCACGGTATCCTTAGTATCAACCCTGTGATATTATCGCATGATTATTCTGTCGAGTTTTCTCTCCCCAGTCAACCTACTGTATGAATTCCGTCTACGCTGTGGTTAGTACTACCAAAGGCGGAGTAAATAGTAACAATTGACAAATAGCACGTCGTTGCAACCATATTGGGTTACAAAATAGACCCTTTGTCACCGTATTCGTTGTTGAAGGTCCAAAATGGAACCGAATTTCTCACCTGAGTAAAGCCTTAGTTAGGGTTGACACCTTGAGTCTAAGGAAATGTGAGTAAATATATGAAATGAATTTTAATACTTTCTGAATGGGTTCAACGTTATAAAATCATATTTTTTATTTAATGTACAACAACATATTTTGTCACTATGATATGTTAAGAGTTAGGACTCCACCGGTTAGGAAAGAAATTCTACTAAGAAGAGCCCGCAAGAATCACAGCAGTTGCTCCGTATAAAAAAACTTTAAATATGTAGATATACACCTACCATACATTAGGATCCTAAAGTAACAAGTATTACGCTGACTAATGAGATGCTGAATGCGAAGCCGATTGCTTCCGTACAACTTTGCATTATGAAAACCAGAGAGTAAGAGAATTTGGGCATTAATATGTTTAATGTTTATATCAGCCAGTATATCGTTTATGTGACACAGAAATGATTTTGTTCTTTCATAAAATTTATAATTTCTCAAATCAACACTATTTACTACCTTACCTACTTGTTTTAAACCGAAGTCAGGGGTAGTCTACGTTTAGAGCTTAGTAAAAAAAAACTTAAGTAAACTTGGACTTGTGAGATCAATGATAAATGATTTACTTATTTCACATAGGACAACTTGTGTTACATATGATACGTTAAGACTCTACCATCTACCATCGGTTCGGAAATTCGATGGTATGGTATGGAAAGAGAAGATTCGACAAGAAACTCAGCAGTTGCTCTTTTCTTAAAAAAGAAAAAGATTACAATTAGAAAGCAATACAACACATACGCTACGTTTCAAGTATTACATTGACTTGTGGGTCACGGTCTTGGTGGGATGCGATGTCGGTTGCTTCCATGCAATTTTGTCATTCAGAAAATCATCGATCGTATAGTAACCTCGACTTACTCGTAACAAATGCTGTTTAACACAGTCTTTATATAGTAAGACTTTTTCAAATATCATATTAATATCTGAGCAAGGATATGCAATGAAAAGTTCAGTTTTTTTAAACAAAATAATTTGATATAATATACAGGGAGCAGCAGGGACTGAAAACAGATTCATAATGAAAGTGTAACAGAATCGAAGCTGAAACCCTTTTGAATGTGTTTTTAATTCTGTTAACCCGAAACACTTACGAGGTCCAATGAAGTGAGAAGAACGCGTTGTCACACCGCGGAGTTTGTTAGGTCATGTACCTATTAGGGTTACAGATAAAAACACTTAATAACAGAAATAAACGGTTACAGTTTGATTGGGTTACAGTATCGTTTCTGTTTCCGTTATAAGTGTTTCTGCTTTATAATAGTTTAAAAAACCCCTTATTATGTTTAAACCCCTTATTTCGGTTACGGTTTCAGTCCTTAGGGAGCAGCCCTACCCCCTATAGAGATTGGGTATATTGGCCTATTACTTAACTTGCGGGACCATTTTGTGCTGTTGACTCGAAAAATGGTACGCCTCGGATCGAAAGTGGATGTCTGAGGCTGTTTTATTGCCTATTTCAAAAGATATATACCCCCGTTTGGTTTTTTGCTTGATCAAGTGCGATATTTGTTGGCATAAATATAATGTAACTAGCTAATGCCCGCGACTTCGTCCGCGTGGTTTCAGTTTTTTTGATTCCCGCGGGAACTCCTTAATTTTCCGGGATAAAAAGTAGCCTATGTCCTTCCCCGAGATACAACCTACCCCTGTACCAAATTTCATTAAAATCAGTTGAGCAGATGGGCCGTGAAAGCGTAGCAGACAAACAGACAGACAGACATACTTTCGCAATTAAATATTGGTATGGATTTCAAAAGATATACATATATATACCCCCGTTTGGTTTTTTGCTTGATCGAGTGAGATATTTGTTGGCATAAATATAATGTAACAAGATAAAAGGCATTGCTTTAATTCCATAAAGAGACAATATCGGTTGCTCAGTATTCCGTAACTCATCAAAGGAAAAACGGGACCCTTAAAATATGAGGATATTTTCCTCTGCAACTTCTTCGACCTCCGTGGCGCAGTGTTGAGCGCTGTTGTGTTAACGTGCGGAGATCCCGGGTTCAATCCCCGGCAGGGTCAATTTGAGAATTTATAATTTCTGATTTTCCCTGGTCTAACCTGGTGGGAGGCTCCGGCCGTGTCTATTTGCCTACCGGCACAGCCGTGCCGCCAAGGGATTTAGCGTTCCGGTACGATGCCGTGTAGAAACCGAATAGGGGTATGGGTTTAATATAACTGCCATGCCTCAAACAGGTTAGCCAGCTACCATCTTAGACTGCATCATCACAAACCGTGAAGTGAGATCGCAGTCAAGGGCTGAATTGTAGTGGATTAAAAAAACTTAAATGTACTTACTTAAGTAACTTAGGGATATGGGATTAATAATTATAACCGCCATACCCCTAAGAGGTAAGCTCCTTACAGTCTTAGACTGCGTCATCACGAACCATCCAGCTAAGATTGCAGTCAAGGGCAAAAAAAACTTGCAAAAGGTTTTGTCTATGACATGTCAGTTACCTTGGTCCTCCTTTATTTCGAAACTCATCCGTCATGGAAACTCCTAGCCATAGCCATCTTCATAGGTCGACTAAGAACACAAAGAATAAAGATGAAGGGTATAAAAAAAAATTTCTAGGATAAGAAGATTTAAAAAAAACACAGTGAATTTTCGGGTCTATAAACATCAAAAATTAAAGCCATCATGAGCCAAACGATCTCGTTGAGAAGTTTCGCCGAGATGATTCCGTATAATTAATACAAAATTCAGAATACAACATTAAGGCGACGCTTCTAAAAAACAAAACAGTTGAAGATCCGTGTATATGCCGTGTTGAAAGCGATTAGGGGTATGAGTTATATATAAAATAACTGCCATATCTTAGACAGGTTTGTCCACCATTATAATATTAGACAGCACATCATTTACCATTTGGTAGCATTGCAGTTAGAGGCTAATTTGTAGTCGTATTTATTTAAAAAAAAAGATCGGCTTCGCAATAGTTATAGTATCTAAGAACATGAGTTCACCAAAGCTTTTAATAATATTAGGATTAATAATCTTTTAGTTCTATAATTTCGAAATGTAAGATTACTAGTTGTACGTACATTTTGTTGCTAGAGAATAAAAAAAACTGTGTGTGTGCAATTCACACACGGCAAAAGTGAAACTTCAGAAAAGTAGCCTACAAGAGAATGAGATCCTAATCCTATTATGAATATGTTTGTCTCTTTTGAGAGTCGCTTTTTCGTTTCATCAAATTTTCTAATCACAACGATTCTAAAGAAGTTTCACTTCAACATCTACCCCAACCATTTCATGCAATGGTATTTTTAAACAAATAAGATATTACTTTTGAAAAATAAAACAGCCGAACTAGACCCTGTAAATTATTATATTATGGCTATTATATAAGCTCTAGAGTCTACAAAGGTCTTAAAAGCCTATACAATCTAACAGTAAATTTTAATACGATTAAGTCATGCTGCAAGAGAGATCTCTGTGTAAGAGGTTTGGAAGTACCATGGTTTTTGCTGGTAATATTTGGAAGCCTCTTAAACGAAATTCAAAATATAACATTAACAACGTAATGCGAAGCTTCCGGAAAACTCTCGACTTTGACCCGAATGTTAGCAAGAACAACACCCTTCTTCGTCTTGAAAATTAGGGGGTAATAAGGGGTGAGAAGTTTTGTTTGGATAATAATATTTAGAGAGTAGGTATTAATGTAAAATTTTTGAAGAACGAACTTTACGTATGAAAACACCGAATGTATTTTTTTAATTTAAATTTTGTTTTATTGCTAAGTAGTGGGCCCAGCAGACGTTGTCCTGCCCTGAACACCTAAAACCCGATTTGCAGCGCCCCCTGGCGGGGCGAAATATGATAATGAATCATCCCAGGACCCACTCAAACACACACAAAAAATCCCATCAAAATCGGTCCAGCCGTTGCGATGTGTTATTTTTCTCAAAACTCAAATGTTTTTTATTCAAATAGACTTTTTACAAGTGCTTATGAATAGTCAAATGAATCAACCACTGGTTCGGAATGCCGTTACTACCGAGAAGAACCAGCAAGAAACACGGTGGTTACTCTTTTGAAAAAAAAGTATGTTTACAGTAGTAATTGTAATAATCTAAAGATACATAAGTAACAGCAGTCCTGGGCATTACTGGAGCGAGTCAAATCCATGCGCTTTTATCATTTATATAATCTTCGACAGTATAATAAGCTTTTTTCACGAGGTTTTTTTTATGGTTATCTTAAACTTTTGTAAAGGCAAGTTTATAATATTTACTATCCAGATAAGACCCCAGAGTTCACCACTAAGCTAGGGAGGTCGTCAAAACAAACTGTGTTGATGTAAATGTGATGCTTTTTTTAATCAACTACAAGTAAGCCCGTAACGGCGATCTCACTTGATGGTAAGTGACGATGCAGTCTATGATGGTAGCGGGCGGCTAACTTGTTAGGGGTATGGCAGTTATATTAAACCCATAATCCTATTCAGTTTCTACACGGCTTAGTACCGGAATGTTAAATCGTTTGGCGGCACGTCTTTGCCGGTAGGGTGGTAACTAGCTTCAGCCGAAGCCTTCCACCAGGCCAGACCAGGGAAAATTCAGAAATTATAAATTCCCAAATAATTGATCCTGCCGGAGATCGAACCCGGGACCCCCGCACGATAAGACAACAGCGGTTAACCCTGCGCCACGAAGGTCGTCAAAATATAATATTAAATAAATAAATAGAGCTAACAAAAATTTAAAATTAAGTACCCTCGAAAAAAGACGCCCTTTCTTCCAACCTTTTTTGAGGTAAAGCAATAAAGTACAACGCAATTAATGTCAGCAGTAAGGAGGGGCGATACCTGAGTTAAATAATTGGACTTTGTAAAAGAAGTGGACTATAAAAACGCGAGTAAATCAAGGTGGAAAGGTTAGTGCGGGAGTGAATTAAGATTTTGTCCCCGGGGCGCGGTAAGGTATATTTTTTGACAACCACCAAATTTGCATATAAAGAGAGTTTTAGTTAAGTTAGGGAGAACTGTAAAAATACATAGGCATAGGGCGGGGTACACAGTTCGATGAACGGATAGACATAGGGGTTACAAGGTACTGTACCTAGGCTTAGTGTAAATTTTTACATCGCAAATTCGATTGATCACATTAGCGTTCATTTTCTCAAATGTCTCCATCATCGAAACTTGAGAAGATGTTCTCAGCTGATCTATCTGCATCGTATTCCTCATTACTGAGGGACGTGACCCGTTTCCATTACTCAAATATTACTAGGAGTTTTCTTGGGACAATGATGCGGTGGGTTTCCACGTCCTTCCGAATCCGATTTGACTAAGAGTATTTAACTCCTAGGTTTTTGTAACGATTATTATCAGATCGACTGACGCACGACGGCTGAATACGTGCTCTCCGAGGCACGGAGAAAACGAAAACGTCAAATTTGAAACTCCAAATTCGGTCACCCATCCAGATACCGACTTGGGTCAACGTTACTTAACATTCGCAATCGACTGATATGCGTTGTCACAACTAGGCCACTAGTCCCTCAATATCGTCCTAGCTGATCGGTTTATTAATACGGGCCTTAGACGAGAGCCAATAAAGTGGCCTTTGCCCAGCAGTGCGGCATTAAGCTATTACTATATCAACAGTCAATATCCCACCACTACAGCCCGTCCCACTGCTGGGCACAAGCCTCCACTCTCATAAGAGAGAGGGAATTAGAGCTTAGACTCACCACGCCGCTCCAATGCGGGGTGGCGGGCTTTAACGACTATTATCATGTTAGTAATTATAACCGGGACCGACGGCTTAACGTTCTGTCCGAGGCACGGGGGCACGGTTGCTTAGTCCGGGTTAGTACTGCGAATTCCTAGTCAAAAAGTCCTAACACTTAATTATGGCTCGACCTGGGACTCGAACCCGGGACCTCGTCGGCTGCAGTCGAACATGCTAACCACTAGACCAACGAGTCAGTTACTAGACCAGTTTGGCCTTAGACAAGAGCCAAAAAATTGGCTTTTCCCCAGCAGTGCGACATTAAGCTATTACTATATTATCAGCCAATATCTCAGTACTTATTAATATACTTCGTATATAAATGAGGGTAAGATGATAATCAGCGCAAGCGTATATCTTCGCTCATACAAAAGTTCCTCGGCGCGGTTTTATCAGCGGCTTAGGCGTAAATATTTTACGACGCGCACAGAGCAAACTATACACAGAGACGTGCTAATCTTACTTTTTACTAATATAGAAGTGAAACTTCTTTAGAATCGTTGTGAATTGAAATTCAACGAAACGAAAAAGCAACACCAAAAAGACACAAATATATGTAGGATTTAGCCTGCGAGAGAATGAGATAGAATACACGTTATATTTATCTCATTCTCTCGTAGGCTATTTTTTGAAGTTGCACTTCTGCCGTGTGTGAATTTGCACACTTTTTTATTATTAATGTGAAAGTTTTTTTGTTTGTAAGTCTTTATGTTTGGATGTTTGTTACTTCATCACGCCACAACGACTGATAAGCTTTGGATGAAGTTTGGCTAGGAAACCCTGAATTATCAAAACATGGGTTCTAGTTTATACCGGATAATTCAAAAGCTTCCACGGGAGTCAAGTCTAAATCCACGCTGACGAAGTCTCGGGCATTATCTTGTGTATTATAATAATTATTATGTTAAGTTCTTCCCGAGTTTCAAATAAAACTAGCCAAACACGCATGAGACAAAATAGTGAAAGTAAGTACATGTACACTATATATTCCCTCGTCATAGTTATAGTCCAATTGGAAGGCAATCCATCATGACTAGGGCATCGAAACTCGGTTCAATTTTAAAAACCCGGGTTTTCGGGTCTAAGAGTAATTTAAACCCGGGTAGTCCGGTTTTTTCGAGCATTTCGATCTTTTTATTGAATTTTTTTTAAATACACTAATCGGCGTTTATATATCGATTTCTTACAATGAATATAAAATATAAAGGATGAGGAAGAATTTAAATAAATGAAACATCACTTTACAAATATGAAAACCAGTTTTAATGTTTAAAAAAGTGTTAAAGATTAATTTTTTCTTTAGAATATCTTAAAACTTAGTAAGTAATCTAGTCTTTTTAATCACAGACTTGCAGAGATTAGTTTTAACAATAAATGAATTATTTTGGTAGCATGTACTTATTGTATTTAAAAGCTAATAAAAATAATATCTGCAATAGACATTTTTGTAGTATCACAAATAAATAAATAAATAATAAATAATAAATACATGCCGGCGGCCGCCGCCGGCATGTATTTTTATTTTAATTTCATGATATCTTTTGAATGGAATATCCGATTTCAATAATTCAAAAAGTAATCATCAGGTATTGAGACAGTCTTGAATGTTAAATTATTTATTTGGATAAAAATTTATAAATGGTATGGATAACACGGTCTGATTTTGATCGGCATTTCTATCAATTTGTTAAATGTAAAAAAGTAGTTATAGTGACGTAACTACAATAGTTAGACACATAGTCTCGCGAAGTTTTTTGTAGATATTGATATATTCTATAATATTGTCGTACATTTTTTTGTGCTATCATTAATACTCTTCGCAGCGTATGCGATGAAAGACATTTTATGGCTAATTTTTTTACACCTTCGGTTGGTTTTAATAGGAATTTCTAAAGATTTCTATAGTAATCTAATACTCAATATAGCCTATGTTACTCAGTGATAATGTTTTTAATAACCTGCTGAACGTCGATCGGTTAGCTGATCTAGACTACATTAGATCTTTGCCTGAACACCCTAAAGATATGTCCTTGAATAGTCCACTTACACTCAGTGAGGTGACTATTGCAATCAAACAGCAAAGAAACAAAAAAGCTGTTGGTGTAGACGAAATTCCTGGAGAACTCATTAAATATGGCGGGCATGGGCTGCAATCTAAAGTCTGGGAGCTCTGCTCACGCATGTGGGATGAAGAGTGGATACCCGAAGACTTTAAAGTGTCCAAAATTTGCACGTTGTATAAAAACAAAGGTAATCGTGCTGATTGCAACTCGTACAGGGGTATATCGCTGTTATCAGCCCCTGGGAAGATTTTTGCCCGAGTTCTCTTAAATCGTTTAGGTGGAATTTCGGAAAGAATTCTGCCAGAAAACCAGTTTGGGTTTCGCCCCAAACGAGGTACCTGCGAAGCAATTTTCTCGATTCGTCAATTACAGGAAAAGAGCAGAGAACAGTGTCAGCCTTTGTTTCTCTGTTTTGTAGACCTCGAGAAAGCTTTTGACAGTGTGCCTCGTGAGGCTTTGTGGATGGTACTCGACAAGCTTGGCTGTACGGAAAAGTTTGTAAGAGCGTTACGGCTGTTACACGATAATATGAGCTGTTGTGTATCAGTAGAAGGCGAGGAATCTGAGCGCTTTTCGGTTACTTGTGGAGTAAAGCAAGGTTGCGTTTTAGCACCTACACTTTTTGCCTAGTACTTTTTCGTAGTAGTCAACGATGCCTTAAAATGTAACACTCAAGGTGTATCTATTCGTTATCGTATAGATGGTAAGCTGTACAATTTGAGGCGCTTAAGGGCCCATACCAAAGTCTCTTACGATCTTGTCACAGAAGTCTTGTATGCAGATGATTTGTGTTTCGTGGCGGATACCTCAGACGGCCTACAAGAGCTTGTCGTGAACCTTCATAATTCATGTGTGAAGTTTGGTCTAAAAATTAACATCGCAAAAACAGAAGTAATGGCTATGAACACCGTGGAATCGGTTGAAGCTCCACTGAGGGTATCACTTCAAGATACTGAGCTCAAGCAGGTTGACAAATTCAAATATCTCGGAAGCACCCTAACATCTAAAGGGGACATAGACTCGGAGATAACAAGTAGAATTTGTGCTGCCTCAGCAGCATTTGGCAAACTCCGAGAGAAGGTATTCCGATCGCACAGAATTAAGCTGAGGACGAAAATCGATGTGTACATGGCGATAGTATTACCGAATCTTCTTTATTCCGCTGAGACTTGGACGCTTTATCGCAAGAATATTCGTGTTCTGGACAGGTTTCACCTCAAATGTCTTCGTGACATCCTAAACGTCAAGTGGTCTGACCGCATTAGGAGCACAGACGTGCTGCGGCGGGCAAAAGTCAGTGGCATTGAGGCATACCTTATGCGGCGACAATTGCGTTGGTGCGGACATGTTGTGAGAATGCCCAACGAAAGACTAGCCAAGCGCATCTTTTATTCTGAATTGAAGGACGGAAAGCGGAAACAAGACGGTCAGTTCCTTAGATACAAAGATGTGCAAAAGAGGCATATGACTAGGTGCAAGATCGACTTCTTTCGTTGGGAAAGTCTGGCTGAAAACCGAGGGGGTTGGAGGCACTTGGTTCAGCAGAATATCACTGAATTCGAGAGTAAAAGGAGGCTAGATCTGGACATTTACCGTGAACAACTTAAAAGTAGACCACCCTCCAATATTTTATATTACTTACGTTGATGGTACCCTCTCATGTCCTCACTGCGCGCGTTTATTCCATGCTAAAATAGGGTACATAAGTCACATCAGGGCACATGAACGAAGCCCTTATTCAAATACAAATACCTAACAGAGATTCAGTCGCTGTTGCCGAACTCGGCAAAGGAAATCATCATCATCAGCTTTCTAATGAAAAAAGAATTATTAAAATCGGTCCAGTACTTTTTGAGTTTATTCGTTACATACAAAAATACAAATCTTTCCTCTTTATAATATTATAGTGTAGAAAAAACCGAAAAACCCGACCCGGGTTTAAAAATCAAACCCGGGTTTTTTTGTAATCCTCAGAACCGGGAAAACCCGGGTTTTTTCGGTCCGGGTAAACCCGGGCTCGATGCCCTAATCATGACCAGCGAAAGATCAGGCACAGGACAAAAGTAATGTTTTAACACCGTGACCTCCGAAAATCTCAACTCAGGCTCTAATCTATGTCGTAACTCATAACTGCCTAACACTAGACAACGCCTGCAATTTCATCCGCATCTATAATTTTTAAAGTCCCGTGGATTTTAAAAACTGGGATTTATTTCATTATCCGGGTTGAAGACGTCTATCTATGATACGAAAAAAATATTGTGATAAGAATACAGACTATATTACTAGGTATTCGTATTTTGCTCACATACCCCTGATGTGAGCAAAATACGAATACCTCTGATAAAAAGTAGTCTGTGGCATAACCTAATGTTTAGCTACAAAACATGGCACACTCTCGTAAATTGTTTACAAATAATTTATACGGATTTTGTGGTCGCATCGAGATTAACTTTCCGTACATTTTTTTACCTTTTTCTCAGACTATATTTTAGTGGAAAAGTTCTTATTTTTACCACTAATAACCTATAGTAAATTAGATGACGCTTGAATTTAGGTTTTCTGAAAATTATCTGGGAACTCTTTGATAATCCGGGATAAGAAGTGTCCTTTACTCTTCCCTGGGTTAACTTGCAGTTGAAACCAATAAAACTGTGCCAAATATTGACCTCTCAGTTTTAATAAGTCTTAAAATATCATTAAAACATTTTTAAAAACAAGCTTTTATGTATTGCTATGTGTATGCTCCATATTGTAATTCAATATAAACGTGTATTATTTCAGCTCAATCGTTTGGGAATTGGGACAACTGTTTTAAAATTCTTTTGCAAGATTTGACCTAAACAAACCCACAAACTTTGCAAGTTAAATAGAAGCCTGTTAAAACGTAACTTTTGATTTAAACTCAGTAGTTTTTCTCAGAATGTATCAAACTTTTTTATTTCCCTAAAGGGCCTTTGAAAAACCGAACTCAAGTGAAATTCGACATCCCTTCCATTTGAGAGTATACTATCTTCTCACATATTTATCACCTGATTAACATATCCCGGGAAGACACCTGAAGGTTTCATGGAATATTTACAAACACCAACCAAATAAATACTATATACGCCCTATTCAAACGTAATAAGATTTGAAGTTGAATAACACAGAATTGTTTACAAGATGGTTTTCTCAATTCATAACCTTGACCTTTACATACTTTCTTCATACGTTCGCTATCACCCTATTTTGGAAAGCATTAGGTTTGAAATCGAAAAAATTATGTTTGCAATAAAGTTGTACTCTCAAGTCGTGATATCGGAAACTTATTAAGGATGTGTCAGGTATTGGATTGCCTTTTTTTATTTTCCTAGATATGAGATCGGGTTTAGGTTTACGACTTTGTTGTGCTTATTTTTTTACACTTTTTCTCTATACTATTATAATTAAACTATAGCTGGTCGACTCCTGTACACGGAATATTTTTTGATATTTTATTTGGAGGAAGTTTTTATCAAGACACGCGGAAGCGTGTCCAGCCAAAGTTCAAAAAAACTGGCGAGCAGCACCGTGTGTAATATTACACGAACCATTTGGAGCCACTTTTGACCCCCTCATAACTCAAAAACTATTTCACATAAACATGTCAAATTTGGCGCATATATTGAGACCCGTGAGATACATATGTGCTCCAAATTTCATAAGCACACCTCAAATGGTTATTTAGATATAAACGTACAAAAATCGTCATTTTTATGATCAAAGGATAGATCAAAACTCTGACACGAGGCATGCTACCATTGCTTAAAGCCGTATTATTTTAATATTGTTGACGTTTATGTTGTAGTGTTATAATCATTATTTAATACTGCTTACCTTCGTATTCATACATTTTGTGCAACGAAACGTCATTGACAGAAAAGAAGAAGAAACGTATTTGAAGTCGTCAGTTCAAGCTGTCAGTCATTGTGATTTGTATTCATTGTTTATAGTGGTTTTAGTGATATCGACTGTTTACCGTGCTTGTTTTCAATGTTTCACAAAAAACTTTTGATTTTGAACTTTTGCAATCAAAATTGATGAGATGTAGAAATGTGCTGTAGAGGTAGTCTGACCATAGATGTAATCTGTCAATGTCAGTGTAACTCTAGGTACACTATATATTTTTCTTGAGAATTCTCGTCTTTAATTATCTTGTACAATGAGTCGTACAATAGAATTACTGGTGGGTGAAATTACACCAAATAATAAGTACCTACTAATGTAAAACGTAAACTAAACTAATAGAAAAGTCCTATTACAGTGTAAAGGATTATTTGAATGATAGCAAGGCATGGGTATGAATTGTTACAACGGCTGATTATGTAATGTTATATTATAAGTACATATATATAATTTCAAATATTTGTGAGATGGTGATAATAAAAAAAAAGCGGAATTTATTGCGGGCTCTTCTCAGACCAGGGCACGTTTGGAACCCTCGTAGCTTTAGTTTTAAGATATCGTAGTTAATTATCACCATCACGTCTTATGCTCTGTAAGCATGACGTTCAGAAGGTGTACTTTGTAGGTACATATTTTGAATAAATATGTTTTGAGTTTGAGATTGAGTTCAATAATTTCTGTACAAAAAGTAATGATATCCCATCAAAAACATAAATGTAAAATGAGAGCCAAGTTCAAAATTGTGATATATATGCCTTGGTTGTTGACTTCAGCGACAAAAGGAGTGAGATCTAAATGGGTGCCAAGTTCAATGGTCAGTCCTGCAATTTATATATCCCAATATTTTAAGTTGTTATAAAATATTATATGTTGTTATAAATAAATTTCAGGACTGACCATTGAACTTGGCACCCATTTAGATCTCACTTCTTTTGTCGCTGAAGTCAACAACCAAGGCATATATATCACAATTTTGAATTTGGCTCTCATTTCACATTTATGTTTTTGATGGGATATATAAATTGCAGGACTGACCATTGAACTTGGCACCCATTTAGATCTCACTCCTTTTGTCGCTGAAGTCAACAACCAAGGCATATATATCACAATTTTGAACTTGGCTCTCATTTTACATTTATGTTTTTGATGGGATAACTACTTACTAGATGATGCCCGCGATTGAGTGTTATTTATTCCCGAGGTTACTCGTTAATTTTTTGGGATAAATAGTAGCCCTGGGATATAATCACCTCTATACCAAAATTCATCAAAATCGGTTAAGATTAATCGGCATACAGACAGACAGTCACTCTTTCGCATTCTATAATATAATAATAATATCTATAATATTTTTGTATAATAGTATGGATACAAAGCCTTATCGATACTTATCCTAAAATATATTTTGTCTGTTGTCTGCTACGGCAATATGCTGAAACTTCTTCATAAATTTAAAACTCTGACTTATTACTATACTTTTTATTACGAAAATATCATTGAAATATTTTGTGAATCAGGTTAAGAAATAACTGGGTATCATAATAAAGGTAACTCGATACCTTCGAAAACATTTTAGTTCGTTCCGAGTGCCTCCCTTAAAAGTCAGAATGCTCTCATCTATTTGCAAACGGCTTTAGTGGGGCTGTTTGTTTGTTTGTTTGTTGCACCACTCAAGTATGTGCGCGACTTAGCGAGCATTTGTATGGAAAATACACGCTAAGTAGCCTTGGATTTCTGCCGTTTTATTTGCTTTACCTGGAGGGTTACTACTATCGTTTAAAGCGGTTTTATTACAAAATGACAGTTTTATGTTTTTCTGACTAGAAATTCTCATCCTAGCCCGGAGTTAGGAAGTTAGCGGTGTTTCACCTCCTCGGTTAAGCCGTCGGCCTTGCCCAGCAGTGGGACGTTAATGGGCTGTAGTGGTGGTGGTGGACAGTTCTATTATGTCACAAACTTTGATATCCTAAAATGAGGATTATAATTCTGAAACAAGATTAAATTAAAACTGCTTATTTTAATAAGTCCTAAGAGGTGTTTCTTGGTGTTTTTGTATTAAGCACAAGGCTTTTCCCGTGCTTAAAATCCCGTGCGGTGTTCCAAGTAGAATAACAGAGGAAACTGTACAAAAATAAGCGAAATTGGCCGCTTATTATCAGTATACCCATCGGCATTGAATAAGGAAAACATTGTCTATGTAATTTGGGAGAAAAACGAATAAATTGGGAAAATATTCCGTTTTTTCTGCGGTAATAAATTCGTTTATACGGCATAACAAAGTTAAGTAGAGGTTTTGAGGCAGAACATAATGAGCGCTACATGTTTTTGTATGTATATTATATATTTGGTAAAAATAGCGGTATTATTTTTGTCAGATCTCTCCAAACAGAGGCTCTAGTGAAATGAAAATGATTTATTTCACGTAAGACAGCTTGTGTCACTTATGATATGGCAAGATTCTACCACCGGTTCGGTAAGAATATTCTATTGAGAATTTACCATCGGCTGGTGCTATGAAATAATACATTATAATACGTAATTTATTATGCAATAAGAATTACACTGACTTGAGGGCCGCATAATGCGACGCAAATTTCTTCCAAGCAACCTTGTCATTAAGAAATTCATCAATAGTGTAATGGCATCGGCTTAACAAATGCTGTTTTACACATCTTTAAATATATACAATAGCAAATCTAAGAGCTGTCATTACATGATGGGAGGCTTCGGCTGAAGTTAGATTACAACCGTTCCGGCAACGGCGTGTCGCCAAGCGATTTAGCGTTCCAGTACGATCCCGTGAACTACCGTGTAGATACGTAGAAGCCGAATAAGTGTAGGGTGTACAGTGTACACCCTTTAACATGTTAGACCGCTACTATATTAAATCGCATCATTATAATTTATAAATTAGGTACTAATTGTCCAGGTTGCACCCTGTTATATAAAGTATAACTTACTTACATATCGTTTTTTAAACCAAGGTTTCAGGTATAAATAATCTGGCACTAAAATACTGACCTGAAACAAGGAAAAAACAATTAGTTACTATGAAAAAATAAAAAGGTAAGTACATCAGACATATTATAAGCTGAAAAAAAAACATAATTATTCCTACTTAATATTTATAACATACATCAGATATAAGTTGAAAAAATACACATATCATAACCTTTTTAAACGAACCCGTCGCGTTCTCATTGAAATTTTAAGCCATAATCTGCAATCAATAGCATACCGTACTATATACAGCATACAGTTCAAACTCGCATGTAACGTAGTGGTTATTCAGAAAATTTACAACTACCGCCCATAAGTGAAATGTCTTAACCGGATGACATATGGGGTCAATCTTTATTCATACCGAGTCCAGACCGGGTACTACATTATGAACCGGGCATAAGTATTTGTCTAAATAAAATTTATGTCAGCTGTGCTAAGTAAAGTCGCGAAGTGCACTTTTCAAGTATTCGTACGTAGTACTTATTATGCAAATCGTACGTTATACCACAGCGTATAGTACAATTATTATAATAATTCTTACAGCGGGTTTTTTTTAACCACTACAAGTTAGTCCTTGACTGCGATCTCACCTGATGGTAAGTGATGATGCAGTCTAAGATGGTTGCGGGCTAACCTGTTAGGGGCATGGCAGTTATATTAAACCCATACCCCTATTCGGTTTCTACACGGCATCGTACCGGAACGCTAAATTGCTTGGCGGCACGTCTTTGCCGGTAGGGTGGTAACTAGCTTCGGCCGAAGCCTTCCACCAGGCCAGACCAGGGAAAATTCAGAAATTATAAACTGGATCGACGCCCATATAAGAAATTGGGATGTTGCCTATGTCAAAAATAAATTATATTCTAGTGATTATTAAATAAAATACCTGCCAAATGACGTCAAATTCACGTCTCCAGTTAATTTTATGTTTGAATAGCTGATGCCCGTGACTTCATTTCTCGTCCTTTCCTTAATTTTCCAGGATAAAAAGGAACTCTCCAGGAACTAGGCCCATGCAAAATCACGTCAATCCTTTGCTCTGTTGCAGCGTGATTGAAGGATAAATAAACACACTTTCGCGTTTCTAATAATAGTATGATAACCATTTTAAACTATAGTAGATCCTATGTGTGCAATAATTTGTATGGATGTCGATCCATTTTTTAATACCCTACATAGGGTATCTGTGTATTAGTATGGATAAAAAAATAACCATTAAGTTTTCCAGTTCAGTTTTCAAAAAGTTAAAATACATCAAAATTTAAATCGGCAAGTCAATAATAAATTGTGCCTAATAGACGTTGGAAAAAGCGTTCATATATTATAGATTTACCCAGTCGTATCGGCGAGTTTTTTTTGCGTATATATCGACTGCCAAATTAGTGAACCATTACTTTAGTCTTCGGTATTCTGTTGACCGCAGTGCAAACGTATACCAAAAAGTGGAATAAAATCTGGCAAAGTACGAGGCAGATTGGCATACTAGAGGTTCCGTAGAACCAGATAAGACAATGATTTTTCTATATTCCGTTTTGAGGGTAAATGAAAATTTGATCATAGACATGAGAGTTGAAGAGAGATAAATTATTTATTGCGACACAAACATAAAGATATAAAGTAAAAACTTAAAAAGTACAGAAAACAAAGTGCGCAAGGGCGTTCTTATCACTAAAAGTGATCTCCTCCAGACAACCCATCCATTATGAATCTTTAAAAGGAGCGGGATAGTGAGATAAGTAGGGTAACGTTGAATAAAACACATGGTAGAGGCTTAGTTTGCAATTAAAGTTATTATAGGGTCCCGTTTTGTAACCTTTTCATGCGGAACCCTAAAAACATCCAATTGCTGTTACGGTTAAAAGCAAACGAACATAAATTTTGAAAGCGACTTTATCAAAAAAAATTGTGTGACTGTTTTTATGAAAATATAAAAAGTTCTTTGAAGTTAAAATGGCTTTCATAGTGAATGGACAGAAGTTAGTTGCTATTGTTGACAGTAGGTACAATACAAGCGTTATCTAGTTTACAGTCCGTCAAACATATCTGACCCGGTGGCAAAAAAGGAACTAATTATAATTTTTTAAATAATTTTAAAATTGGAACTTTTATTTTTGACTAAGTTTTTTCATTTCATTTTCCACATATCCACTAGCGACGCTTTCAGCGGGTCAGATAGGTAATTTTGTGGGACCGTATGTCGATTTTGAATTCTCCGGTATGGCATTTTGTGTTTTTGTAGTTTATTTTAAGTTTTTTGTTTTGTGTGTGGTTTTGCACTCAGATGCAAGTAGGTGTGAATATAAATTAGAATAATTAATAAACTAAAATATTTTGACAGTGTATTATCTCGCTCTTGATTACACTAGCGGCACGCTATGATGGCCGGTTTGACACATTACAATAGTGATGTGGAATGTCAATTTATTCTCGAACAAAAAACAATTAAGTTTTGTTTTTGTACCTGATTAAATAGGTTTAATAAAACAAAAATGTATATGTTTATTTAATTTATTTGAACGAACTGAATATTTGAACGAAAATGAATATACATACTTTATATGCACACAAGAAACATATGAATACAAAAGATACCAAAAAAGGTGCCACAAAAGGCCATAATTAATCAGATTCGTCCATACTACTATTTTCACTGTCGTCACTGCTATCATCACATACATTAATAATTATATGTTCGTTTTCTATAATATTATCTATTTTCACATCTCTTTCATAATCTTCCCTTATTAATTTAACAGTTCTATTCACAACCTTTTCCCAGTCTCCTTTAGTCACATGTTCACAAGCTTCTTCTAATAATTTTAGCATTTTTTTTGTGGTAAATGGGGGTTCTGTATTGTGTCTTGCAGCATATCCCTTAATTTGAGCCCACACCAACTCAATCGCATTATACTCACAATGGTAAGGCGGTAACCGTATAACTCTGTGCCCATGTTCTAATGCTATTTCGTCAATGACGTATCGGATCTTGGTTGGTTTGTTTTCTTTTAAAAGACGTACTAATTCCGCTTTTAACATATTCATGTTTGCATCTACGCCATTTTTACGAAGCCATGCGACGATATCAGCTTTCTTTTGGGATTGGGCAGGTGGCTTGTCAATTTGCATCGAGTGGTATGGGGCGTTGTCCATAATTATAATAGATGGTTCAGGGAGGCTACACAACATTGAGGTAAACCATTCAGTAAACTTTTCTCCATTCATGTCTTCATGATAGTCTCCAGTGGTTTTTGACGCAAAAGCCATGAGAGAACCTTCGACAAACCCGTTGATGGTTCCGGCGTGACAAATTATAAGTCGCGATCCTTTTCCTACAGGAACTTTGGAAGTAGATGCTGCTGTGTCATCGTTCCAAGAACGGCCTACAGTATGGTTAGCATTAAGCCATGTTTCATCCAAGAACACAACATTTTGCCAATTTTTGATTTCTTTCACTTGCCGTAAAAAAGTATACCTTGCCATCGCTATATCAAATCTTTCCATCAATATTTTGCGTTTGTTACATTTTTTGTATCGAAATCCAATGGTCTTCAAAATCTTCGTTAAAGAACTTTCCCCACCGAAGAATAATCCAGCTTCCTTCAGTGAATGCACCAACTTTTTTCTTGTTGGATACTCCTTCTGTAAATAGTAGCCGTAAACATGTCTTCGGATAGCATCGGCATCAAAGCTATCGATGCCTACGACTGGTTTTGCTCGTTTTCTCTTTTTTGGTGTGTGAAGTTTATTTTCTTCTGTGCCAGTCTCGCCATATTTTTTTTTAGTTATCCGTCTAACAGTTCGTTGTCCAATATTAAGCGCATCAGCTACGCGTTCAACCACTGACGTTATAGGTAAAATTGGCCCTCCATTTTGAGCTTCACGATCGAAATAGTTACGAAGGCGTATTACGAACTCACGTGTCTGACTATTTAGAACAGTTCTCTGCGTACGTTCGGTCATATCGACGAAATCCACAACAAAGGGCTTGAACAGAGTCCAAATTAACGAGCAAGGGTCAACAGTAATGCAGTATCAATATTTGAAATCCAAAGCCAGGTCAAAACTATATCACAATCGCATTGCACTGACAGTTTATACTTTTCGAAGCAACGTCAATTCGAAACTGCTTTGTTTTGCATTGAGCATTGACGCGAGTTTGCCGGAGGTAGTAGTTGTGCTAGCCAGCGATCCTATGTGACGATCGTATTAGATTCCATTTTTAAAAATTTATTGATATTTTTTTGCGATTTCAGAGGTTTGTCCACATAGTGAAAATTGTTCATATTCACAAGTACATTCACCCCTTAAATGGTGCAAACTGATTTTTCTACACTTGTATACATTTAAGAAATCAATTTAATAAATAAATTTTGAGTCCTAAACCTAAAACTACATTCGATAAAATTTATGAATCTCTGCACATCACTATCGTCAATAAAGTAATACAATTATTTCCTTCAAAGTCGTTATCAATTAATACGGAACTTCATGAGAAACTACATTCGATAAAATTTATGAATCTCTGCACATCACTATCGTCAATAAAGTAATACAATTATTTCCTTCAAAGTCGTTATCAATTAATACGGAACTTCATGAGCGGACAAACGTCAAACCGGCCATCATAGCGTGCCGCTAGTTTAGTGAGGACGACTAGAAATTCTTTGCATCTAGTGTCGCAGCCAAAATCTTGTTTAAGTCTCTGGGCCAACAAAATATCAATTGGTAGTAATAATTGACTGTTCTTTGAATTTCATGAAATTCCTTTAAATAACGCCAGCTTTTCCCAACTCCATCACAATAAAAGGAAATAGATGTCTAACCCAAAATCTTGTTCAAAACCCTTTTTGCCCCAAAGAAAGCTATTTCGAAATTAATTAAATTTATATATTTTCTGCTGTGTTCGACTGTTATGGATGAGTCCTTAGTAGCATCTGGATCGTTCAATTAACATTGTTCAAAGGACCCTATTCCTGAAGCGTGCGTAATAATGTTATTGTCTCGTTTAGCGGTACTAAATAAATAAATAATTTATATTGAAGTTTTCGCTTCTCAAAGGACAGATAATTACGTTTTGTATTTAAAATTTATAATAATAAAGTTCAAAACAATATTTTAAACTCGCCTGAAATATAAATTAGGTTTTCATTACTTGTAATTTTTATCAATGAACACCTTTATTGACGTCCAATTTACATTTACAAACATATAGAGTTGATATTGTGTTTGGAGCACGGTTTGTTACATATTTGTATGTTACAATCAGTTTGTATAATATTATTTGTGTAGTTAAAAAAGGACATAGAAAACTAGTGCTATTTATCATTTGAATGTCAGTCACGTCAATTT
The DNA here is from genome assembly GCA_964035005.1 of Erebia palarica. Classification (NCBI taxonomy): domain Eukaryota; kingdom Metazoa; phylum Arthropoda; class Insecta; order Lepidoptera; family Nymphalidae; genus Erebia; species Erebia palarica. The sequence continues at coordinate 8,225,024 of OZ035992.1, forward strand.
TGAATTGCGTTGTGGGAACAATTATTTTAGAATGCTGCCATGTTTAGCATCAAAAGTATTTAGTGCTATTTATGGATGAAATACTGTTATTTAACCCAATGAAAATTGGATGATCCGAGACACAAGATGGACGGGCGATAACAAGGGAGTAGCTTGGAGCCACTGGAATGTAGGATATCTTTGTCCAGCAATGGAGATTGAGATGACAACGACAAAGCTAAGAGTCCACATACTCTAATACACAGTCCTGTTATACCTGTCATCAATAAAAGACTTTTTGAATATTTCGCATAGTCGAGGGTTTTTAGAACACTATCCCGAGTAGAGAAGAGTAAATCAGCCGCCGTGTAGTGGAAGGTAATTTTTCATCATCGGTTTTTAAATATCGCACACGACAAATATTCAGCTTAGTATTTATCGAATGTTTTCATAATACCATCACGGTCAGAGTAGAGTATGTAGGCTGCATAGTGGAAAGTAAGTATTCTTCACCCATAAAAAGTATTTTAAAATATCGCATATAATTTATTACTTCGCTTAAAATTTATCGAGTATTCTGAATTGAATATACCATCAAAATCTGTACTGAGTACGGTTGTCCAGTGGAAGGCAATTTTTCGTCGTCGATACAAAGGTTTTATTAAATATCGCACACGCCAAATTTTTCGCATGATATTTATCGAATGTTTTAAGAATGCCATCCCTGATAAAGTAAAGTAAATATCGGCTGTGCAGAGGAAGGGAATTTTTCATCATCGATAAAAACTTTTTAAAAATCGCATCCAAAAATAGTTTTTATCGGGTGTTTTGAGAATTTCATCTCTGGAATAGCAGAATAAGTAGCGGCTGTACAGTAGAAGGTAATTTTTCGAGCCATTTGCCCCTCCATTGCTACGGTCGGGGAGTGGTCGGGACTCGGGACAAATTAACGGTCTCAATCGCATATTGATAATTACTATCTCTTAGCTCGGTTCGGTTCAGTTAAATGTATTTTTTAGCTTCAGTGGACTTAGATTTTAAATTGGTAATTGCGGTTTTATTTGTTTTGTTGTTTATTTTTAACTAAAAGAGACACCTTAGGCCGCGTGGATTAAGATTTTTTTATTCCTGGCCTCGTGGGAGGCTTCGGCCGTGGCTAGTTACCACCTTACCGGCAAGGACGTGCCGCCAAGCGATTTAGCGTTCCGGTACGATGCCGTGTAGAAACCGAATGGGGTATGGGTTTAATATAACTGCCATGTCCCTAACAGGTTAGCCCGCTACCATCTTAGACTGTATCATCGCTTATCATTAGGTGAGATCGCAGTCAAGGGCTATCTTGTAGTGGTTAAAAATAAAAAATAAAATACATGAAAAATTCTACAACCAAGAGCTTCACCTCACGGCGTCGTATCGGAACGCTTAATCGCTTGGCGGTACGTATTTGCCGGTAGGGTGGTAAGTAGCCAATCCAAAGCCTCCCACCAGACCCGGGATGCAACCTATCAATTATCGGACACACGGAATTATCGGGCAATTATTGGCACACTTTATAATAAAAATGAAGAACGGATTAAAAATATAAGTAAACTAGCGAATGCCCGCGACTTTGTCTGCGTAGCTTGAGGTTTTTGGGTCCCGCGGGAACTCTTTAATTTTCCGGGATAAAAAGTAGCCTACGTGCTACTGCAGACTATCTATCCAAATTGAGGTTTTTTGGTCCCGTAGGAACCAAAAAACCTCAATCCTTAGATAGAATAATTTATATAGAGTATAGTATAGACTGGCACTCGAACTCAATCAACGTTAGTGAGACGTTAAATCTCATCCTAACCACACTGTATGTAGTTGTAGACTTGTTGAGTTAAGGCACAATCGGAGGTCGGAGGTCGTCCTTTCACTTTAGGCTTTGCGTCATACCAGATTAAGGCGATGCATACATGCGTTGATGATTTATCGATGCCACGCGATGCTATTGTTGGTTCCGCCTTAAATGGTTGTATGATTACCTCCAACAGTTTCGTAGTTTGGCAATGATTTATCTAAATCTTTGTTTTTGTTTAATGTGGTCATATTTTTCGCCCAGTTCGCTATTGCGAACGTATTCGTTGTGAGTCTAGTGGGGATGTAGTGTTACACGTAGAGGGACGAAAGGCCTAGTTGCGACAACTCATATTAGTCGACTGCGATTGTTAAGTAACGTTGACCCATGTCTGTAAATGGATGGGTGACCGAATTTGAAAGTCCGAATTTGGCATTTTCATTTCCTCTGCACGTTTAAAGCCGACGCTCCCGGTTATTATCACTAACATCAGATAATAATCGTTAGAAGTTGAAATAAAAGGTACCTACTCTTAATAGAGTCGTATGCGGAAGGAATTGGGAACCCACAGCATTATTATCCCAAGAAAACTCCTGCCTTAATATGATTAAGGGATGGAGTCACGACCCTCAGTAATGAGGAATGCGACACAGAGAGAGTATTATACGTAATAGCGGTGTATACTGCATTGTCACATCTTAATCAGAATAACTATTTTCGGTGCCTGGTTTAGTTACCGTTTTGTAGGCTATTAAATATTTATCTTTTTGACACGTTTTTCGAGGAACCAACGACCTCAATTTACATAGACGGGCCTTGTCAAAGAAAGAATGTGAACCTATTTTACTAACACCATCTAGTCTGATAAGCGGGACAGCGCTATGGCAGGGACAAGGACAGGCTTACACAGGTGAGGGGCATGCCCTACAAGTCGGACGCTCAACTTTTTTCTATGAAAGGGCCCATCTAGTACCTACATATACCTATATCGCTGAGAGGAACTATTTGCCTAAATATGGGATATTTGAATTACAGTTCATCGCATAATGTCCACACACACACACACACACATCACATCTCATCATGTCACAAATTTTATCTAGATGAATAGTCTATGTCCATGTAATAATCACGATTTTCAGTTGCGGTGCGATTCAAGGACAAAGCAACAAACAAGCACACTTTCGCATTCACAATATTAGTATGATTTTCTTTCAGCATTACTCTTAAACTTTTTCTAATAGTTACAACATAATAGTGATAATTAATTTATTAGTTACCATCAGGTAACTAATCAATTAATTATCATTATTATTGATACTTAACCATTAGGTGAGCTCGCAGTCAAGGGCTAACATGTACTTAGTGTATAAAAAAAAAGAAAAAAAAAGTTAGTTAATCAGTGACAGAGTCGTTAATGAAAACTTCCTTTAGCTTTTTTTAGGGAAGGGTTATATGAAATAATATGTAATGTATGTGTATGTGTATATGTTATATGTATGTGTATATGTGTGATAATAACATACAGCATAATTTTTATTATTGAAGTTATCATTATTTTGTAATCCAGTAGGTTCCAGGCCAGTAATGTTTATGAGATTAGACACCTGACAAAAAAGGCTATCAATCCATTAATCTAAACATGGAACATTGAATCAACAGCATTCCAAAACGTAATTATTAGCAATCGCGTGGCCATGATTCTCACGTTGAGTTTCAAAATCACAGGTTCAAAGGTCCGGTGCCGCAATCATTTGTCACGATGTATCAGTTCGCTACGGTTTAATGGTATTCGCAAATCTGATAGCGTCTGCCGTACGTGCCGAAAATAAGGAGGAGCTCTTTCTGTTCCTTTTTTTTAATTCCTCTACATGTTAGCCCTTGCCAGCAATCTCACCTGAGGATAAGTGAATATGATGGTAGCGGGCTAACCTGTTAGGGGCATGGCAGTTCATACAGGGGTATCCATAGCTGATCGTTTCTACACGGCATCTTACCGGAACGCTAAATTGCTTGGCGGCACCACGTCTTTTGCCGGTGAGGTGATAACTAGCCACAGCAGAAGCCTCTCACCGGGCTAGATCAGGGAAAATTCAGAAATTATAAAGACAACAGCGCTCAACACTGCGCCAGGAAGGTCGTCAAATATAAGGCTGAGCTCTCTCTGAAGCGATATTTGACTTTGTTAAGGCTTAAGTTGCAAGGATTGGATGTAATAGTGAAGGCACAATTTATATCAAATTAAGGAATTCTACAGGTTGACTATGAAGTAATGTAAGTTATCGCCGTCGCTAGCCCATGGGCTACCTCTCTGAATGGTTTTATAGTACACCATGCTGGTCAAGTGCGGATTGATGGACTTCAAACGTCTTTGTAAACTTTGTGCAGAATTTTAAGACATGTAGGTTTCCTGTCGATGTTTTTTTTGTATGACAATAAAATTTAATATTAAGTGTTTAAGTTACAAATTAATCAGTCTCGTATTAGCTCTAAATAAAGTCAAAGTAAGTATGTCCCATAGTTTTTGACAGATCTGGCCTGGTGAGAGAAAAAGAAGTTTGATTGTTTATGACTAATAACTTTATTAACTTTGAAACTAATTAATTTTTACAATAATATAGACAGGCAGACACAGATATTATTAATTATAGAAGTGTGTCAAGCTAGTGTATATTAACTGATCCATCCATAATAGCGCAACACAGTAAAAATTTTGCCATTTCGTGAAATACGAATAACGGCACTTTCTGTTAGATGTGCGATTAGGTTTGCTAGCATTTAAAAGAAAGTCTTTGTTAAGCGAATTATCTGTTGCGGAATCCGGCTAAAGGTTAGGCATAATTAGAGGCAACTAATGGTTGTACAAAGGATACTTTATATTTGAAGAATTAAACGTTAAAAATACTATTAGTACCTACACTGTATTATAACTGGGAACGGTAGTATATGTAAGGGCGAAAACACACTATGGGCAGGTCAGAACAAAACGTTCGTGTGGAACGCTTCATATGGGGAAGAGGTTTTGTTTTGTCGAAGTAGTCTGTGTAGCTTCATATGAAACGCGCGGACTTTTTATCCACCAGCCAAAAACTTTCGTCCTTAGCAATTTGGTCAAATCGTCGAGTCATCAAATTTAAATTAAATTATTACAACATTCAAGATTTTCAAATAATCTTAATGCGGTGTGAGCCCCTGAATATGAGAGATATATTATACGACTAAGTCCTTAAAATATCATACTAATATTATAAATGCGAAAGTTGTTTGTTGGTTTGTCCTTCAATCACGCCACAACGGAGCAACGGATCGATTTGGCATGGGTATAGTCGAGGCTCTGGAGAGTGCCATAGCCTATTTTTCCCCCGGAAATTTAAGAAGTTCTCGCGGGAATAAAAAAATCTTAAACCACGCAGACGAAGTCGCGGCCATCAGCTAGTATGTAGCATAATTAGAATGACAGCTGTCAAACATATGTGACTACAGCTAAGAAAGAAAGGAGAAGAAGAACTTCTCCCAACTATCATCCTTAATATAATCACGTTAAATACAATATCGAAGCATTTGTACTATTTTTTCATTAGGTATCTATACTAATGTTATAAATGCGAAAGTTTGGATGGATGGATGTATGGATGGATGTTTGTTGCTGAATCACGTTCGAACGGCTGAACGGATTTGGATGAAATTTGGCACAGAGATAGATTTTAGTCTGGAACAACACATCACATCACAGGCTTCTTTTATCCCGGAAAATTAAGGAGTTCCGCGGGAGCCATAGAACCTCAATCCACGCGGACGAAGTCGCGGGCAGCTAGTTACCCATAAACAACATAATTGAAATAATTTGTCAGTAGGCAAAGTGGTGATTGGAATATGAACATTGCGTGGCATAGCGTGCATTGTCCCAGGGTCGCATCCAGGATATTAAATTTCGTGCAAATACCTAGCGTACTAGCGCTGCCGTTGCACCAATATTGGCGATTCCTGGTAAATATTTAGTGCTTTATTAGAAAGTTTTGCTGCGAATATTACGGGTTTTAAAATTTCTTAAATTCTGAAAAATATACCTCTTAATTTTTATATTCTTCTCTTCTTTATCTTAAAATTCATACAAATTTGGCACGAGAATTTAAAAAAAAATAGTGTATGTGTGCAATTAACACACGGCAGAAGTGAAACTTCAGAAATCCTAGAGAATGAGAAAACCATAAGCTTTCAGCTTTAATAAAATAAAGAAGGTCTGATCGTCGCGGGATCTTGCTCTAATAATTATACTTCGACGCTTCATTCTTCAGATATAATTTATTTAACAAGTAGATGTTTAGAGATTAATATTTTTGCAAGAACGGTTCTACGCTGAATAGATATTAAGGATTGCTGTCAATAATTGTATTTATTCTTGCCTATCTCTTTTTCGACCCGCCATATTTTAAGCGGTTTTATGCTTAAAGTAGCTGAGTTCAAGAGATCTTCATCTAAACTAGCGGCACGCTATGATGGCCGGTTTGACGTTTGTCCGCTCATGAAGTTCCGTATTAATTGATAACGACTTTGAAGGAAATAATTGTATTACTTTATTGACGATAGTGATGTGCAGAGATTCATAAATTTTATCGAATGTAGTTTTAGGTTTAGGACTCAAAATTTATTTATTAAATTGATTTCTTAAATGTATACAAGTGTAGAAAAATCAGTTTGCACCATTTAAGGGGTGAATGTACTTGTGAATATGAACAATTTTCACTATGTGGACAAACCTCTGAAATCGCAAAAAAATATCAATAAATTTTTAAAAATGGAATCTAATACGATCGTCACATAGGATCGCTGGCTAGCACAACTACTACCTCCGGCAAACTCGCGTCAATGCTCAATGCAAAACAAAGCAGTTTCGAATTGACGTTGCTTCGAAAAGTATAAACTGTCAGTGCAATGCGATTGTGATATAGTTTTGACCTGGCTTTGGATTTCAAATATTGATACTGCATTACTGTTGACCCTTGCTCGTTAATTTGGACTCTGTTCAAGCCCTTTGTTGTGGATTTCGTCGATATGACCGAACGTACGCAGAGAACTGTTCTAAATAGTCAGACACGTGAGTTCGTAATACGCCTTCGTAACTATTTCGATCGTGAAGCTCAAAATGGAGGGCCAATTTTACCTATAACGTCAGTGGTTGAACGCGTAGCTGATGCGCTTAATATTGGACAACGAACTGTTAGACGGATAACTAAAAAAAAATATGGCGAGACTGGCACAGAAGAAAATAAACTTCACACACCAAAAAAGAGAAAACGAGCAAAACCAGTCGTAGGCATCGATAGCTTTGATGCCGATGCTATCCGAAGACATGTTTACGGCTACTATTTACAGAAGGAGTATCCAACAAGAAAAAAGTTGGTGCATTCACTGAAGGAAGCTGGATTATTCTTCGGTGGGGAAAGTTCTTTAACGAAGATTTTGAAGACCATTGGATTTCGATACAAAAAATGTAACAAACGCAAAATATTGATGGAAAGATTTGATATAGCGATGGCAAGGTATACTTTTTTACGGCAAGTGAAAGAAATCAAAAATTGGCAAAATGTTGTGTTCTTGGATGAAACATGGCTTAATGCTAACCATACTGTAGGCCGTTCTTGGAACGATGACACAGCAGCATCTACTTCCAAAGTTCCTGTAGGAAAAGGATCGCGACTTATAATTTGTCACGCCGGAACCATCAACGGGTTTGTCGAAGGTTCTCTCATGGCTTTTGCGTCAAAAACCACTGGAGACTATCATGAAGACATGAATGGAGAAAAGTTTACTGAATGATTTACCTCAATGTTGTGTAGCCTCCCTGAACCATCTATTATAATTATGGACAACGCCCCATACCACTCGATGCAAATTGACAAGCCACCTGCCCAATCCCAAAAGAAAGCTGATATCGTCGCATGGCTTCGTAAAAATGGCGTAGATGCAAACATGAATATGTTAAAAGCGGAATTAGTACGTCTTTTAAAAGAAAACAAACCAACCAAGATCCGATACGTCATTGACGAAATAGCATTAGAACATGGGCACAGAGTTATACGGTTACCGCCTTACCATTGTGAGTATAATGCGATTGAGTTGGTGTGGGCTCAAATTAAGGGATATGCTGCAAGACACAATACAGAACCCCCATTTACCACAAAAAAAATGCTAAAATTATTAGAAGAAGCTTGTGAACATGTGACTAAAGGAGACTGGGAAAAGGTTGTGAATAGAACTGTTAAATTAATAAGGGAAGATTATGAAAGAGATGTGAAAATAGATAATATTATAGAAAACGAACATATAATTATTAATGTATGTGATGATAGCAGTGACGACAGTGAAAATAGTAGTATGGACGAATCTGATTAATTATGGCCTTTTGTGGCACCTTTTTTGGTATCTTTTGTATTCATATGTTTCTTGTGTGCATATAAAGTATGTATATTCATTTTCGTTCAAATATTCAGTTCGTTCAAATAAATTAAATAAACATATACATTTTTGTTTTATTAAACCTATTTAATCAGGTACAAAAACAAAACTTAATTGTTTTTTGTTCGAGAATAAATTGACATTCCACATCACTATTGTAATGTGTCAAACCGGCCATCATAGCGTGCCGCTAGTGTAGGGACAGTTAAGATTAACATTTAATTTAGGAATACAATTTTACTTCACCTCCTTTATTTTGGTATAAAGACAAAATACTCCCACCAAGTCATCCCCACCTGTCTACCTAGTACCTACTAGCCATTTTATCGTCATTTAGTTCGGAGTTTTATAATGCTCTTGTGAAAATATATTTCGGGATGGGTGGTTTGGGGACTTTTTATTAAATCTTCGAATGAAGCGACTCATACAATTGTGATAGAACTTCACTTTGTAAGTTCGTTTAATCACTAATTATACTTTAATGCGTTCATTACACTAATTGGCAGAAATTCGGAACTCCAAACTATTACCAGTACTATTATATTATTCTGTGCTATTACTCTATCCTAACCAAAGTTTGAAACACAGATAACCTATTGCTTTCCAGGAACTCGAACTTTGGGAACGATAATAGCGAGGTTGTTAATTGATTTTATAGAACATTGATTATTATTTATTAGTTGATTTTATAGAACCGGGACTCTGTGTTAATTTGGATTCTATGCTATTTCATTATGAAAAGTCATTGAGTGTACTTAAAATTTTGAATTTAACAAATTTATTTCTTGTAAATAATTTAATAATAAAATCCATATTCTGTTCACAACTAATAAATAAATAATAATACTTAATACTTAATATTATAAATTCGAAAGTATCTGTCTCTCTGTCCGCCTGTCTATCTGTCTATTTGTCTGCTACACTTTCAAGGCCCACCTCAAACTATTTTGATGAAATACATGTGTTAGCATTATTACTGTTTGTCATTATATCTCATGAAACAGGAAGTATAATATCAGTCAATTTGACCCGTTTCATGTCGTTTCATTGAAAATAGTTACTATACTAATACGAGTGTTTTGACGATGGTAATTCAGTCTCCAGCAGGATGACTCAGCGGTTATTGAATACTTTTGTGTTGAGATCGCAATTTGGTTTAGAGCTTAACGGTAGCAATCGTGGTCAGACCAAATGAATATAGTCTTTAAGTTTAGCTAACTTCTAGGTTATTACATTAAAACTCTCGTGGAACCGCTACACGTTGTGACCATTCGCTCGTGCAAGTTCCAAATGAGAGTACAAATATATAAAAAGTGTCTCAACAATACCTACTTCTGGATTGTCCTTTACACATAGTATGTATTTGGTACATGTACTGTACAATGGTACAGGGATAGTTTGTATCCCAGGGAAGGACATAGGCTACTTTTTATCCCGAAAAATTAAGGAGTTCCCGCGGGAATTGAAAAATTTAATCCACGCGAACGAAGTCACGGGCATCATCTAGTAATAATAATAAGTAAAGGATTCGATTCCAATCCACTCTGTCTGTATGCATGCCCTTAAGCTATACCTACAGCCTTGCTTAAAATATTGTAATCCCGAAGTATATTATGGTGAAACTTGACAATAACTATGATCTATGTTAAAACTTGACTTAAGGCTTGACCTCGACGCAAAGCTGCAATTCATCATTGTATGCATTATGTACTAGCTGATGTCTGCGACTTCGTCCGTATGCTCGAAGTTTTTTTTTTCCGCGGGAACTTAATTTTCCGGGATAAAAAGTAGCCTATGTTACTCTCCAGCTACTCAACTATACCCATGCCAAAAATCACGTCGATCCGTTGCTCCGTTGCGACGTGATTGAAAAACAAACCAACAAACCAATAAACCAACAAGCAAACACACTTTCGCATTTATAATATTACAAGCTGATACCCGCAACTCAGTTTAATTTCTTTGATTCCTGTGGGAACTCCTTAATTTTCCGGGATAAGAAGTAGCCTATGTCACTCTCCAGGTACTGAACTATAGTCATGCCAAAAATCACGTCGGTCCGTTGCTCCGTTGCAGCATAATTGAAGGACAAACCAACAAACCAGGAAACAAACACACTTTCGCATTTATAATAATATTATAATATTATCTTATATTATATAAAATTTTCGTGTCACAATGTTAGTTACCAAACACCTGTTTGGTAACTAACATTGTGACACAAGAATTAAACGACTAACCGATTTTTATGAAATTTAATATGCATTTCTATACTCCTCCGAAACGGCTCGACCGATTCTTATGAAATTTTATATGCATATTCAGTAGGTCTGAGAATCGGCTACTACCTATTTTCATACCCCTAAAACACCTCAATCCACGCGACCGGAGTCGCGGGCATCAGCTAGTAGTACAGTATATGATATTAGTATGATGAAACTCCACAATAAATATGATCTATGTTCGAACTAGTTACGGCTTGACCTCGATGCAAAGCTGGAGTTCATCATTGTATGTATTATGTACGAGCATTATCGTGATCGATCCGACTTTTTGAAAAGGTCACTTGCATTAGTGGGCGACTACCTTTACTTTAGACTTCTATACTTTCTTTATTCCACTACAAGTTAGCCCTTGACTGCGATCTCACCTGATGGTAAGTGATGATGCAGTCTAAGATGGTAGCGGGCTAACCTGTTAGGTGTATTGCAGTTATATTATGTCACCGTAAAATTGCAAAAACCGTTAGATTGTAATCTAACTAGGGTAATTGTAAACTAATGGGATATATGGATGTATGGATGTATGGATGTTAGTTACTCAATCACGCCCCAACGGCTGAACGGATTTGGCTGAAATTTGGCACAGAGATAGATTATAGTCTGGAATAGCACATAGGCTACTTTGTATCCCGGAAAATTAAAGAGTTCCCCTCGGGAACCAAAAAACCTCAAACGACGCAGACGAAGTCGCGGGCATTCGCTAGTTTGCTATAAACCGTCAGATCAGACAAATCTCAAACAAACCCGCTCAGATTTGCACTTTTATATAAGTATATCGCTTAAGGGGTTAAGAAGGCCGAATGACCTTGACGAAACGCAGACCAGCGGGACTTTTGCCGACGGTAATGCCGTATAGCGGCCACGCTCGGAACTACGCAAACTAGGCCAAAGACTATAGACTGCAGAGGGAACAAGTGCTATTTTATGGGATAATGCCTATATTTATGTTTGCGCATAAATATCATAGGTCACAAATACGTAAACTTTCTCTAATACCTACCTTTAGCTTTACCTTGAAACCTTGCCATGAAATGTTCGATATCGTATCCGATACTAAATATTGTTTGCGCTTGTAGTAGGCACAGATTTAGGTATAGGTACAAGTAATATTTCGTATTGGATCAATGCTAAAATGTAGGTAGTTCAAGTTAGTGTTGCAGAACTATCGATAGTTGACATCAAGCTAAAAGTTTTGAAACGTGCTACCTCCACCGAGGGATGAGTGGGGTACAGGGAGAGGAGATAGAGAATCAGGTACTAACTGCTCACAATAAACCCCACTTGCCGGAGCTGCGTAGTTTTTTTGTGAGTTTACTCCTTTAGAATCAATTTTCATATGTATGAGCCTGTGGTATGAAAATTTATGTGCAGTACTAAGTCATGCGCAGCTCTCAGCACAGAGTCACTTAAAAAAAAAGTCGGCGCCATTTTGAAATTCTTTGTTAATTGACCGATTTCTTTCAAAATAGCATACGCACTACGAGTAAAATTATGTCTACCCGTTATCTCTCTCTGTCTACCGCAGCTAACATGGTTACTTGTCTCGTTACGTCAATAGTAGAGATAAAAGTAATATTTCTAATCTGTGGTATTTTTCTCTACGAGCCTTTACATGTCGACTACTTTTTTCTTGTAATATACTGCATTTTGTGCATGTTAGGGTAAATGAAAAATTTGCCGGCAACGACAATATCTCTCTCTCTCGTCGCGAGATAATCTCGTTGTGCGCATCCTAGACCTACTGGGATCACAAAACAGGAAACTGTTACCAAAATTTAACAAAGTTAGCGCCATTTTGAAATTCATGTTGTTATTATGTTTCCATGACTATGTAATGTATTTTGATGAATATAAAATATATGGTAATTAATATATGATGATAGCCACGGAGTTAGAGAATAGGAGTGCAGGTGTTCCCAGCTTGTCATCACGAATTTCGATTCCATATTATTATGATATTATCGATAAGGTTGTCTGGAAGAGATCGCTGGTTAATGTACCTACATTTTAAGTTTTCATGTTCGTTCTTTTTCTTTTGTGTTTTTTGTGGTGTACAATAAAGAATATAATATGTATGTATGTATGTACATACATACACACACACACACACACACACACACACACACACACAAATACACCCACACACATACACACACACTCACACACACACACACACACACTTACACACACACACACACACACACACACTTACACACATACACACACATACACACACATACATACACACATACATACATACATACATACATACATACATACATACATACATACATACATACATACATACATACATACATACATACATACATACATACATACATACATACATACATACATACATACATACATACATACATACATACATACATACATACATACATACATACATACATACATACATACATACATACATACATACATACATACATACATATTATACACGCTGAAATTATAATGCTTGCTTTTCCGCAGTCTCTCAGTCGCAGACAAAATGATTTTGTCTCGGTAGCATAATCGATTTACTAAAACAAAAGTTGTTAGAATTCAAAAATGGCACATTTACATCTGAGAAAGACAGACAGAAAGACACACTTACGCATACATTATAATTATTATTAGTATGTATTTTATTTATTAGTAGTATTAATATTATTAATAAGTAGTTTTGCATTCAAAAGTATTATAGTCTATTCCGTCGGGTCGGAGGAAAAAAAATCAAATTAAAGCTTATTAGCTTTAAAAACAATCAAAATTTAAGTAGCGAGTGCAGGTAGGTTGTTCCTCATCAAAATCATCTTGATTTGAATTTTTACAATCACTTGTCACTACAGAACCTTATTTAGTCTTTGCACCTACTTTGCACACTTACAAAATTAAATTCTTAAAAAAAATATATTTACACCTACTAATTTACAGATAAATACTGAACTAAGTATTTCTACAATTTTAAATATGTACAAATGAGTATAAACCCTTCAAAATCGAAAATTAACTTTAAAAAATTCGCTCCGACACCGACGTGCAGTCCACCTTCGACAATGTCCCGAAACGGACTGCCGAAGGGCTCGCGGGTGTTTACAGGGCGACGGAGCAGCCACGTTCTCACTAATATACTTAAATTTCGGGTGAAAATTACTTTACACGAATGTTATAGGGAGTAAAAATAAAACTCGCCGTTAAAAATATTGTAATTTTTAAGACCTATTTTTGTGTGCAAGAACTAATTCAAAAGCTTGTGCCGTTTTGCAGAACATTTTCAAAGTATGACAAAAGTAGATACTCTTTGGGGATTTTTTTCTGAAAGAGGGTTTGAAAAAAGTAAACATTTTTTACAGTAGAAATGTTTATTAAGCCTATATCTTCCGTTACATATTTTTTCTTTACGGATTCAACTATCAGTTATTAAGACAATTTGACTTAAACATCCTAATACTGAGGCAGTTTGGCATCTCTTAAAGCCTTAATGCGTATTGATTGAATATAGGTATTGTCAGTCACTTACTTAAGTTTAAGTCGTCTTGTTAAGTTATTAATATTAAGGTGGAAGACAAGGGTCTGGGTTAAGAAATTAGTCAAAATAATGAGTTTGACGTGAGTTACTCACAAATTAGTCATTATTTTGACTAATTTCTTAAACTGGGCACTTTCAAGTAAAGATTTTTATATAAACCTGTGAAGATGATATTCCTAGGGGCGCAATTTGAATGCCATAAGCCTACTTTGTCGTATTAGTTTACAAATTGCGAAAAACCAAATTAAATTTGAATTTCGCGGGCAGACCCTTGTCTTCCACCTTAAGAAGAAGTTATTATTAAAAGTTTAATTCCTTAAATCGTCCACACACTATATATATATATATATATATATATATATATATATATTATCAATCACTATATATATATATATATATATAGTGATTATTTATACGGGGGCGACATAATCACCAAGTGATTTTTATCCTGGAAAATTAAAGAGTTCCCGGGGGAACCAATAAACCTCAAACCACGAAGTCGGCTTATTATAATATCAATGTACCTAGTTATAGTAAGTATAGATTAGTAAAAACTTCTAAGTATAAGTGGTCGCACGTTAAGTTACGTAAAAACTTTGAACAATAGACGCTTATTCCTTTTACCTTGTCGATGCCCACTCTCGCTGACGACGTGCTTATAATGTTAAGCACATAACATAAACTAAGCACACACTTAGATTATGCTAAGTAATGTTAAGTACCTTCATACAATGAACAAGGGTCGTATATCAACTGTATCCACTTTATACAATGTGGCCAATTCTGTGATCACAATCTCTAAACCAAACTAAAATGACAGCTTTAAATCTAGTTCCGTCCCTTTTCGCAGGGAGTTTTATGAAAGGGTTAGCAATATTTTTAATGCTGTTATTTTTGACCGAGCGAAGCGAAGGTCTCTGAGTCTATATGAGTGAATTTGCACTAGTCCGTCTGTGCGTCCGTCTGTGTCCGTCCTTATGACTTCTGAATTGCTGAACGTAATTACTTCAAATTTAAATATAATATGTAAACCGATGACCTCCAGCCGAATATGGCTTAAAAAGTTATAAAATTCTTTATTTCAAGGGGACTTCTCATAGAAGCGAATGCGAAGTAAACTATTTTTTCATCAGAGTTCAACGCACTTTATTACGTACTCCAATCGATAGTTTAAAATGGTTATTCAACTTAAGAGTAACAGGGTAGGTGGACATTAAACGTCTTTGGGAAGAACCTCTATTTATTATTAACTAAAATTACTATATTTGCCTAGTTGGCAAAATATACCCAATTATACAAACCTCTAGAATGATCAGACACGACTGATTGAAATTATCTATTATTACCCGCTAATTGGCCAATTAAAACGGCCCTGTAATTTGCACCAACGGAGCCTGACATGATTAGATAATTATACCTCAGGTTTCTGATGTATCGAATTACCTACTTAACATTTATGTATATTGTATACTGGATGACTGCCTCGTTGGTCTAGTGGTTAGCATATTCGACTACGGCCGACGAGGTCCCGGGTTCGAGTCCCGGGTCGGGCCTTAACAAATATTGGGCTTTTCTGACACGAAATTCTCAGTACTAGAACGGAGTAAGGAAGTTGGCGGTGTTTCATCGTCGTGCCTCGGAGAGCACGTAAAGCCGTCGGTCATACGCCTGATCTCTCTCCGGTCGTGTCGGATTTTCCGTCCCATCGGGCTATGAGAGTAAAGGAACAGAGGGTGCACCTGTGTATGCGCACACACTTGTACACTATAATATCTCCCGCGCAGATGGCTAATCTCTCTGGAGATAGGCCGCCGTGACCGAAATTCGATCGGGAGGATATTAGTATTATACTAGATGATGCCCACGACTTTGTCCGCGTGCATTAATTTTTGTTATTCTCGTGGGAAATCCTTGGTTTTCCGGGATAACTAGTAGCCTATGTCCTTCCTCGGGATACAACCTATACTTGTACCAAATTTCATCAAAATCGGTTGAACGGTTGGGCCGTGAAGCGTAGCAGACAGACAGACACACTTTCGCAATTATAATATTAGTATGGATAGTATGGAAGTATGGATTAAGTATGAATTTTTTCAAGACATTAGAAGAAAGATATTATGTAGTTTGAGCAGTTATAAAAAAGGCTCTGTCCCTCTCTGCAAATAAGAATTGAGCCTGAGTCATCTAGACTTAGAAATTCAGACAAGAATTTAGTTTTTTACGTCTCAAATTAAGGAAAATCGATTCTCAGTAAACCAAAGGTGGATTCATTGTTCGAGTAGGTATTACTCACAGATGTTTTTACTTTGCGGTCAAATTACGAATGCAGGTTGCATACAGACATACGGACTTAAATGTAGTCATTGTTTGCATAAAAACTTTGTAGTAGCGAGAACTATTTGCATTGTATGTACGTGAGTTCTATATAAAAAGTGACTCAATACTGGAAAGTAGTGTTTGTTAGCTAAAAAATTTGTATATTTTGTTATTAGTAATTACCATTACTTAATACATACAGTAATTAATTAATAGTAGTTGCCATTTTACCTAATGGTTGGTGAGTGATTATGCAGTCTAAGATGGTAACCGGTTTAACCTGTTAAGAGTATGGCAGTTATATTAAACCCATACCCCTAAACCGTTTCTACACGGCATCGTTATATCGGAACGCTAAATCGCTTGGCGGTACGTCTTTCCCGGAAGAAGGTAACTAGCCATCGTCGCTGCATCGTCACTTAACATCAGGTGAGATCGCAGTCAAGGGCTAACTCATTAACTACAAGAGAATGCCCGCGACTTCGTCTGCGTGGTTTGAGATTTTTTGGTCCGCGGGAACTACTTAATTTTCTGGGATAATAAGTAGCCTACCTGCTATTCCAGACTATAATCTATCTCTGTGCCAAATTTCAGCCAGATTCGTTCAGCCGTTGGGGCGTGATTGAGTAACAAACATCCATACATCCATCCAAACTTTCGCATTTATAATATTATAAGTAATTATAAGTAAAATATAGATATAGATAAAATAAATTGTTTATAGATTAAGCAGTTTAAGCTTTAACAACGTTGATATACCGTTCAGTCGGTTTATCCTTACAGATAAAACTTTTCATTTCCCACATAAACATTTTATTTCCTTTCGCAGAATAATGAATAAAATACATACGAGTACATGAAATAGCGGCATGGTCGGCGAATTATTGCCCGCATAAAAACTGGACGGCTCATTAGAGAGCACGTTCGAAGTATAACAAAAAGCCCGCTAAGGTATACCTCACACGACAGATGTTTTCTCCGACAGTTTTAACCGACTCCAAAAATGGAGGAAGAATAATAATACTCGTTGAAGTTAGGACATTTATTCGAAGCGTTCTGATAGATAATACTTTACAAATTATTATAAATGCGGAACTCTGTCTGTCTCTCTGCTACGCTTCAACGCAAACGGACCATCTTTTTAACAGATTTTGATAAAATTTGACTGAGGTAGGTTGCATCCCGCGAAAGAGCATAGGGCTCTTTATCTCGGAAAATAAAAGAGTTCCCCTGGGAAAAAAAATAAAAAAAATGGCAGTCACAGGCACTGCCGATAGAAGTGTTAAAATAATTAAAAAAATATATTTAAAATACCTACATAGAATATAAACCTTAAACTAAGGCATTGAAGTCGAATTACGAATGTACAAAGACCTTTTGTCTTTCTAACAACGTGAGGTGTCGGTTACGCGTTTCCACAATTTTTACCCCCTACCAAAAACTGATCAACGCGGCTAAAGAAGTTTACACTGCACAAACTTAATCAATCTTTTTTTTTTAAAATTAATATGGAATTAAATTAATCCACGCGGAAGAAGTCGTGGGCACCAGCTAGTTCTTCATAACATTGTCGTCAACAACAAAGTCGTCGAGTCCACATCTCCTGAAGATGCTCCAGTGTCGGAGAGAACGTACGTTGAGATTTTGAGAATAATTTGGAAGATTTGTGATTTGTGTGGTGTGGTGTATATCGCAAGCTAGAAGTACCTACAAGATAAACACTGTACCACATAGATTTAATTATTGTGGCGGATTATAGCAAATTAAACTTCTAGTTCTTTCATTATCATGGAAATCCGCAAAGTAACGCATACTTCTATCCAATATATATATCTACGGATAGATTTCGACTTGACCTAGTATGAGAAATATTTTTTACTTAGCAAGAAAAGATTACAATTATTTTGCTATAATCCGCCAGCAGAAAAAAATCTGTATGGTCAAGCATTCAGTTACAAGCGAAGCACCACTTACCTTCCCAACCAAGCAAGAAAGCCAAGCCAAGTTCCCAAGCAAGCAATGCCACCACCACGTGCTCCGCCACAGAAGACTTTTATACTATTCTCGACGCACGTTTCGCCCCTACACCGGAGCATCTTCAGGAGATGTCGACTTCACAATGCAAGATTGTCTAGCGATCTTGTATTGTAACAATAAATTGCATTGTAAAATATAGTTGTATCTTTCCTTGCTAAATCATGAACTTCCGCAAAGTAACGCCTGATTCTATCCAATACTTTTTACTGTTACGCTCAAGTACACTCCACAAGTGTGAGCTGACCCTTAATATAATTAGAAGCTTTGTTTGCGGCTGCATGTAGAAATTAGAGCGTTAGCACGTTAGTGGCGTTAGTACACTTTTATACCATTCCATACAGGAATTGGGTCACAAGAACACGTATACGAAATACAAATAGAAATTATATCGAGACTTTTAGGTGGAAATAAGGAAATGTTGACGTCAAATCACCCGCCATCCATACCTACTAATGTCCACTCTCTCTGCGTCGAATTCCTCATTACTGAGGGTCGTTACCCTGTTCTCTTAATCATACAATGGTAGGAGTTTTATTTGGATATTAATGCAGTGGGTTCCCACGTACATCCGCATACGAGTCATAAGAGTATTTAAACTCTTAGGTTTGTTACGATTATTATTAGATATTAGTGATAATTACCGGGACCGGTGGCTTAACGTACTCTCCGAGACACGGAGGCAACGAAAAGGCCAAATTTGAACCTCCAAATCCGGTCACCCATACAGTCACCGACTTTTAGGTCAACGTTGCTTAACAATCGCAATCGACTGATATGCGTTGTCACAGCTAGGCCATTCGTTAAACAATGTCCTAACTAATGTTATGAATGAGAAAGTATGCCTGTATGCCAGTCTGCTATGCTTTAACGGCCCATCTGATCAACCTAGAAATTCTGAGTACTAGCCCGGAGTTAGGAAGTTGGCGGTGTTTCACCCCCGTGCCTCGGAGAGCACGTTAAGCCGTCAGTCCCGGTTATTATCACTAACAATGATATTAGTCGTTAAAGCCCGCCAACCCGCATTGGAGCAGCGTGGTGGGTCTAAACTCTAATTCCCTCTCTCCTATGAGAGTGGAGGCCTGTGCCCAGCAGTGGGACGTTAATAGGCTGAAGTGGTGATGGTGGTGGCAGTAAATAATTTATCTGTCTACTTACCTAGTAGCCGTCTATTACAGATAGCAATACAAATGTTAAAAATCGAAGTAAGTATGCCTAATCAAATCGCATAACTAGTCTAGGCAACGCGCGGAGCGGTCTATTGTATGGAGACCCCCACATTAAATCCTCAGTCGATGAAACTTGGCTGGGTTTTAGTATTGAACGATCCAAAACTTACACATAAATGTCCAACAAAAAAAACATCCGGAAGTTAGGTATTTATACCTAAAACTTAATATTTAAGACTGAATATTTTCTCGATTTCTTTTTAAAATAATAATAGGTATTTACACTCAATACCGAAATATCGAATGAAATATTCAAGCAGAACATCGATATTTAAACCAATTTTATTATCAAACCTAAACTGCGTTTACGCGATCATGTACCTTCCTACTTAAACAATTAGGTATAGTATAAAAACCTTACTGCCTTTCTAATTTTTTATTGAATATTTATAATATACGTTTAACTCATGATACTTCATCATACTATAAAGTTTCGTCGCCTGAGGAATTATTGTTGGGATCAACTAGCTTTAGTACTAATCGGCCTTCTGACATAGATGTGTACAATATGCATGAATTTATGAACCTTAGAATGGTAAACATTTCATACCACAACTGTTCAATGTAAAAACAAAAAGCCTTCTTGCGGTAAAAATATTACGATAACATAACCCCGCCTCGTATAACAAGTCAAAGCCTAAGCAAACAAGGGCGGGTGCACACTAAATCTTCCACCACCGTGGCGCCCTCTGCACGCAGATTCACTCGGAGCGATAGAGCACGAACTCGCCCCTCATTTAATTAGCCATCCCCTAAATGGGGGGAAAAATTGCGGAGTGTATACGTGACCCAATGGTGAGGCAAGCATGTGTTGGGGGTTTTTGTTTCAGCGTGTTTTTTTTTCGGTGCCAAAATGTAGGTGAAATTTTCTCTATCAATGTCAGTACTTGTATCCTATCTTCGACGATCTCTCCGGCGTACTTATAGCGCTGTGGTTTTATAAGACGGAGGACCAGGACTCAATACCCGACATGGTAATTTTGAGTGGTGAGAGGCTTCGGCCGTGGCTAGTTACGACCCTACTGGCAAATACGTTCCGGTGCAGCCGTGTAGAAACCGATTAGGGGTATGGGTTAAATATTATAAAACTGCCATACCCCAAACAGATTAGCCTGTTACTATCTTAGACTGCATCATCACATGCCATCAGGTGAGATTGCAGTCGAGGTCTATGGCTTATAGTTACGTTAAAAAAACGTAATGGTGAAAATGCCAAACGCGCCCTGATTTTAGAAAAGCCTTCAACAAACTTAGTTAAGCACAAGTTACTCACTTCAAGTATGGTATGAGTAGAAATGAGTGTTACTAGAATACATGAACTTTTAGTAGTTTAAACTAGTTCTAGTATTAATAAACAACAGGATCAAAGTGTTAGTAAGTCCAGGTAGAACAAACAACTGAACAATATATAATGCTAATGACAGGCGTTCGCATAACGGGTGGATTTTAATTAAATTCTAGAATCTAGACTCCGGGAATTCCTAATAGAATTTAGAAAGTAAAGACGGGTGCATATTGAGGATACTAATATTATAAATACGGTTGAATGGATGGATGGTTCAAATCAAATCAAATCCTCAAAACCTCCCCTGAGAATCTCAGTCGACGCGGACGAAGTCGCGGGCATTTAATTATATAATATTTAATAATATTCATAATTTTATAATTATGAATATTATGGGCGGGTAATTTAATAATATTCAAAAAAATCCATTGTTACACAATGGACTTTATGAAAAAAAAAAATTTTGATTGCTATTTTTTATCTGTTCGACTTGGTAAGGATTTTCCGCGATAAAAAGGATCCTTTGTGCAAGATGAAAGGTTTGTATGTATGTGTCAAATTTCGTCAAGATGAATTTAGTGATTGAGCTGTAAGAAAGAAATAGATAAACTAAATAAAATAGGTAAAAAGACAGCGATGAACTGATAATTATTAAGTTTTTTTTTATCCACTACAAGTTAGCCCTTGACTGTGATCTTACCTGATGGTAAGTGATGATGCAGTTTAAGATGGTTGCGGGCTTACCTGTAAGGGGCATAGCAGCTATATTTATTTATTTATATTAAACCCATACCCCTATTCGGTTTCTTCACGGCATCGTACCGGAACGCGTAATCGCTTGGCGGTACGTTTTTGCCAGTAGGGTGGTAACTAGCTACGGTCGAAGCCTCCCACCAGGCCAGACCAGGGAAAATTCAGAAATTATAAATTCCCAAATTGACACTGCCGGGGATCGAACCCGGGACCTCCGCACGTTAAGACAACAGCGCCACACACTGCGCCAAGGAGGTCGTCAAAAATTTACTATAATCAAGGAACAAGAAGCAACTATGATCAAGGAAAACAGCACACCACACAAATCTTCCAAATTACTCTCAACGTACGTTTCAACCCGACACCGGAGCATCTTCAGGAGATGTTGACTTGACAATGCACGATTGTATACAATCTTCAGGTGTGCTGGCATATGGGACGGTGCATATCGCAAGCTGCGCGTGGTACCACATTGATTTTTCTGTTTGGAGGATTATAGATCACTAGATGATAAATAAATAATAAATAAATCTTTATTTGTTCCAAAATAATTAGTAGGTACAAAGTTTCTTAAATTATCCTAGACCCCCAAACTAGGAGGGCCCGTATCTTGGGGCTCAGAATGATGTTTAAGTTTATTTGATTCCAGGGGGAACTCCTTAATTTTCCGGGATAAAATGTAGCCTGTGTTCTTCCCCGGGATATACCCATCCCTGTTCCAAATTTCATCAAAATCGGTTGAACCGTTCATGGCCCACATGAAAGTGTAGCAGACAGACAGACACAATTTCGCATTTAATAATAATAGTATTAATAATGATTAACTTTCTTGTTCCTTCATCATTATGGACTTCCACAAGGTAACGCCTACGTCTATCCAATAACTATCGATTATGATATTGAACTTAGTTAAAGTCAAAGTCCAAGTCAAATAATGTTTATTCCATTTAGGTAGGTATACTACACTTATTGACGTCTAGGTTATTTATAAATTATAATGGTGATAATCAGTAACGGAATCTTAAAACTAAAGCTACGAGGGTTATAAATAACCATATTGAACTAAGTTATAAATAATTCAGTTCCTAAGCCGCATAATAAATATTGTAGGAGTCTATATTATGGAGCGGATCATCGAAGTCGACCACAGACTAAATACTGCGGTATGAGGTCGTGTGGTCGGCCAACCGTTCGCCGAAAAATAACGTTGAGCCGAAATTAAGCCGCATTGTGGTGTGAATACGCCTTAAGTTCAACTATCGGGCGAACAGCAATAAACTATTCGAGGTAAACTCGTGGATCGATGGTTATTATGCAATATATCTGCATTATTATTAAACTAGCTGACGCCCGTGACTTCGTCCGCGTGGTTTAAGTATTTTTTTATTCCCGCGCGAACTCTTCAATTTTCCGGATAAAAAATAGCCTCCAGGTCCTCAACTTTGCTCGTGCAAAAATCACGTAGATTCGTTGCTCTGTTGCAGCGTGTTTGAAGGACAAACCAACAAACAAACACACTTTCGCATTTATAATAATAGTATTAATTAAGTAAAATTATTATCATAAAATGAAAAACTATTAAAATTGAAGTTAAATCACTTTGCTGGTCAAACTCAAACATAGACGAAACTTGTTTTTTTCTTAAACCCAAGTTGTAAGCCGTAGTCATTCGGTCCATAGGTCCCCAAAATCGCATATTAAAACGTTAAACAAACGTAAGTACATTCTAGTAAAAAAGATTATTTTTACTGACCTACATTGATGTAGAATTTTAGTACCTACTGACCTAAAAATGTAACTCCTATACAAACAGGTGGGTGAACCCATAACCGAAATCTTAAAAGGCTATTAGGTTAATGCTACATTGCTTCACTGCATAAATGCGTAGATATTTCCAGATAACATCGGAAAGTATGGTTTTTTAAACAATGACTAACTATGAAGTCATACTTTGAGTGGGAGTCTGTAATAAATAATGCGTCAATACGATACAAGTAAAGCTTGGCAAACTTATCTGTGCGTATAGGCGAGGCGCCACTGTGTTTTAACAAATAAAATTTTAGGATCAACATAGAGTTCCGTTAGTTCTGAATTTCGCCACACGTACAGATAAGTTTGCCAAGCTATATTTAATGCTTTTGTTCATGTCTTGTGCAATATTCGAAATGATACTTTCAATTCAACGGATCATTTGTCTGAGTTATGATGGGCGATTCTGCGAAATTAAACCAATTCCAATAGTGTTTATTTATTTATCCATTAATGTAATTTTGCTATATATTAATCCATTAATTTAATAAATTTGTTGATCTATTGAGATAGGGTACTAGGTAGGTATAAGATGTATGTAGGCTATAACAACTTTCCAAAGAATGTCGAATTTCCGATTATACGTAAAGATACGTAAAATAAATATATAATCCGTTTAGCGGCTCTGGCGTGATTGAGTAACAAACTTCCATCCATCCATCCATATATTCACCCATCCATCCAAACTTTCACATTTATAATATTATATTTAGTATAGATTAGTCATCGTTGCACACTTATAAGTGTAGGTATAAGTAATTTTAAACGAACAACAAAAAATTTTCACCGAAATGATAAACAATATGGACATAACCCCAGTAAGTAGTGTCTAGTACCACAGAATAGGGAATATGCTAGTATTTAAGATTTTAAGACGTTTACGCTAAAAGTGTTCGTGGTTGAAACAAGACTAAATAAATTAAACCTACAGCGCTAGTTCAGTGTACTAGTATAGTGAATAAATGACCATACGAGCAAACAAATACAGAACAAATTACCAAGCATCGATATTCCAGACGATAATGCTCCGTACATTCACATAAAACGTGGAACAGAAACAGGAATTTACGGTTAAGGCCAAGACCGACCTGAGACCCGAACTCCACTGTTTGTTGGGCTTCCGAAACTGTTTTAAGTTTTAACCAATAACCAGGACTGACGGCTTATCGTACTCTCCGAGGCATGGAGGAAATGAAAAGGCCAAATTCGGACTTCCGAATTCCAGCATCCAGTTACCGACTTGGGCAATCGCAATCGACTGATATGAGTTGTCGCAACGATAATCTAGGCAATAAAGCTAGTGGACCACAACAATAATTCCTCAGGCGACGAAACTTTACTGCATGATAAAGTATCATGAGTTAAACGTTTATTATAAATATCCAATAAAAAATCAGAAAGGAAGTAAGGTTTTTTATGCTATACCCAATTGTTAAAGTAGGAAGGTACATTATCGCGTAAACGCAGTATGGGTTTGATAATAAAATCGGTTTAAATATCGCAGTTCTGCATGATCATCTCGTTTGATATTTCGGTTTTAATTGTAAATATACTACCTTCTACTATTTTAAAATGAAATCGAGAAAATATTCAGTCATAAATATTAAGTTTTAAGTATAAAAATCTAACATCCGCATGGATTTTTATTGGATATTTTTGTATAAGTTTTGGTTCATATCATACTACAACCCTGCCAATATTCAACGAGTGAGGATTTAATGCGGGGGTCTCCATACAATCGCCCCGTTGCCTAGACTACTAGGCCACGCGTCCCTAGTAAGTTAACAAACTTACTAGGTAGTAGAACTAGTTTTTAATTTAAAATAAAAGGTTTGAAGAGAAATTATTTGAAAACAACCTGCCGTTAAATAGAAACAAAGGATATAACTTGTAAGCGCGGTTATCGCCGCAGTGAATCGAACCCGGAACCCTTGCCTCTTAGTAAGACAAGGCTGCGACGAGTTGGAAGCCGTTTCCTTTACCTTGCGATACCGAGTGGTATTTAGAAAAAAGTTCTCTAATTAATTTTGGAAATAAAAAAAATACTCTTATGTTTTTGAAATAACGATATAAAATTGTTTTACCGAAAATTGATTATAGCATTTTTCATATTTAAAAAACATCGTTCGGTACATCATTTAAACTAAACAAAGAAATTACATATTATACGAAAACTTATGGAAAAATACACCGTGTATAAAAAAATTGTATTTGCAAATATGCTATTAAATGAATTACCTAAATAATTATTATAAAATTGGTGTTGTTTTTGAATTAAATTTACTTCTCTTTCTAAAATAGGATGTAATTTTTTTTATATAGAACCTAATTAGCACAATAAAAAAAAAATTAAGTCCAATTATGATTTATATAGAAATTCCTTCATAACCGGTACTAACCACAAAAAAAAAATTACGCATACTATATAATAATTCTTTAAAAAAAATGTAATTTACTACCAAGTCAAGTACTCGATGTTGTTAGATTAAAAACATTTTATAAAGTTCCCACAGCCAGGCGCAACAAAAAAACGATTGAACAAAGTTTGTAGACTAACCCTGATGAGTAATAGTGTAACGAGAGGACGGATAGACAGCGACACGTGTGATTAACGATGGGCACGCAAATCGCGATAAGCGAAACCAGGTGCAGATATTATCATATTAATTCTATCGTTAGCCGGTAGACGCGACGTCCATAGCTGGACATAGGTCTCTTGTAGGAATTTCCTCACGCCGCGCGCGATCTTAGTCCACTGACTACCTGGTTTAGTGGTTAGCATGTTCGACTGCAACCGACAAGGTCCGGGGTTCGCGTCCCGGATCGGGCCATACCAAGTATTTGGTTTTACTGACTAAAAATTCTCAGTAAAAAACTAGTTAGGAGCTTGGCGGTATTTCACCCCCGTGCTCTCCGATGTTATGCCGTCAGTCCTGCGCCTGATCTCTCTCCGGTTGTGTCGTATTTTCCGTCCCATCGGGCTATGTGATAATGTGTGTGAAGGAACAGAGAGTGCACCTGTGTACACACTTGTGCACTCCCGCGCAAAAGGCTAATCTCTCTGGAGTAAGGCCGCCGTGGTCGAAGTTCGGTCGAGAGCACATTATTATTATTATACGGCCATTATAACTGGTTATATAAATAAACTAGCAGACTTTCCCGCGACTTCGTTCGCGTGAGATAAGTTGTTTAAATTCCCACGGGAACTCCCTTATTTTTCGGGATAATATATAGCCATATACAAATAATCAGGCTTTCTATTGGTACCAGAATATTCAAAATCGGTTCAGTAGATCCAGAGATTATCCCCTACAACGTCACAAACTCACAAACTTTACCTCTTTATAATATTAGTATAGATGGAAAAGTTAGTGGGCGTCCGGCGGATCATTCCCGACTTGAAGCATTCCTAAAGTCCAGTTAGATGGAGATTAATCGTGCTACCTGGCTCGCGGTTAATGCCGTTATCTTGTTACCAAAACAATGGCCGCGCTGTATACCTGTTGTAATTTTTATTTATTAGAACCTTCACTTGCCATCGATAAGAGAAAGTTTACCTTACACGGTAGGGTACTTATTCTATAGAATAAGGCCCTGTACGCTTATTCTAAGTTGTACATTGGATATTCGATTTATCGTATTGAGCGTAATGTAAGTATAAAGCAGTAGCTGACCCTTCACGTCGCGTGGATAAGTTTATCACTTTCCTTGGTCTCTTATCGCGTCGCGTCACTTTCGTCGCTCACCTACGACAAGTATGGTTGGAGGGACGTCATTTCACACGACACGAGGGGAATCCTTAGATTTTTTTTTCCGCGCGGTTGTGGGCGCCCGATGGATCTTTCCCGACTTGAAGCATTCCTAAAGTCCAGTTAGATGGAGATTAATCGTGCTACCTGGCTCGCGGCTAATGCCGTTATCTTGTTACCAAAACAATGGCCGCGCTGTGTCCCTGTTGTAATTTTTATTTATTAGAACCTTCACTTGCCATCGATAAGAGAAAGTTTACCTTACACCGTAGAGTTATAGAGTAAGGCCCTGCCCTAAATCAGCGAAAAACGCGACCGTATCAAACAGTAGCTGGCCCTTCCCGTTGCTGTTGTCGCGTAGATAAGTATATCATTTTCTCTGGTGTCTTTCCGCGCTGCGTTGATCGTATCACTTTCGTGTTCGTCAAGTCTAGAGCCTATATACTTTGTATTAAAAAGTAGCAGATGCCAGCGACAGAGTGTGGGTGTGGCTATGTGGCCTAAGCCTGTGCCAAATTTCATCCAGATCCGTTCAGCCGTTCTGGCGTGATTGAGTAAATTTATAGTATTAGTATAAGTATAGTATACTTAGATAGATTTGAAGAGACTATCACCGGTTCACCACCAGGCTATCACCGCTGGACTATGTTTTCAATCATCATGTCTGGTGGGTGGCACCCTACCGGCAAAGGCGTACCGCCAAGCGATTTGGCGTTGCGATACAATGCCGTGTGGAAACCGACTAGGGTATGGTTTTAATATTACTTACCCCTAACAGGTTAGCCCGCTACGAGCTTAGACTGCATTGTCACTTACCATCAGGTGAGGTCACAGTCAAGGGCTAACTAGTAGTGGGATAAAAAAAAATGTTTTCCATATAACCTGCATTGAAAATGCGAGTTTCAATGCCTGTTGAGCCACCTGAAGTTAGTAAGTGTAACGTCTTTGCCTGAAACTAGTCAATTTCAGCCGAATACGTCATCAGCCCTCCTTTCAATCCTGTCAGAGTATATTATGTTTATTTCAAACCTTTTTAATTGTCATTTTACCCATCAACTAAACTGACAGACGTGATATTTGTAAACATCAACCTAGCAACTAAAATATAATAAAACTCGCACTTTTAATGCAGATTATATGAAAAATTGTGTGTGCGCCACGGGATGAAACAAGATTTCAGATTCCGGGTGATGCCAGCCATCACCCTGTCTGAAATCGTCTTATTTCACCCCTAAGCACAAAATATACTATTTCATTACCGTCACACATAGATTTAGGATTGGTCTCCGCTGGTACGAGCGTAGCGGAGACCAAACTTCAATCCATGCCGTCACATTGAAATGTTTAAAATTTATAAAACTGCTTTGCCTTGTAAGTTTTAAGAGGCAACTTTTCAAATTGAAGTACTCACTCGTTTTGTGACTATACAGTAGGCTTATTCTACAAGAAAATCAATTACAGATTTGGTCGGGCGACGGCCGGCCGGCTACTTATCACGCCATCTTCGCCCACTCGCATCGTTAATCACGCTTGTCGTCCGTACGTCTTGCAGTAGTTTTATCTTACGTACCGAAGGGTTTTATATGTGACTAGACTTGATGTTGCCCGCGACTTCGCCTTGTTTAAGTTTTTTCCTTTCCATAAGAATCGATTTTAAGGGGTATGTAAAATTTATGGGAATAAAATCAAACTTTCTCCATTACGTTACGTTATATATATGTTGCCATGGTACTTGTTTATGTTTCGTTCCTAAGGACTTGTTTACTTTTCGTTCGTAAGGAGTAAACTCCAGTCGTGCGTCTGAGCTGACACAAACAATTGTTTTTTATTCCCGCGGGAGCTTCTTTATTTTGCGGGATAAAATGTAGCCTATGTCTATCCCTGGGATGCTATCTATTTCCCTACAAAATTTCATCAACATTGGTTGAACAGATGGGCCGTAAAAGCGTATAGCAGACAAACAAACACACTTTCGCATTTATAATATTAGTATAGGTTTGACAGTAACCAGAACGAATGAAAAAGTCAAAAAAAGTGATTGAACTAAAGGAGCAGTTTCAACGTATAATACCTACCAAATGCCAGTCCAATATAACCATTTCCTGACCTTATAAAGTTCATAGACCTGATTAAGGGCTTACTTGGAGCGTATCATCAGTGCCACAGATAAAGTGTTTCTTCCTTATTAAAAAATGATATGGGAACTAAACTTATAAGTTTCCCACATTTTTTTCAAAGATAACTTTGGTTCGGTGAGTGTAACTAATGTGATTGTAAGATTAACGATACTAAATTTTTACCGATTTGTAGAAAAGATAGTAACGATCAAGGAATAAGAAGCTTAATCATACTAATATCATAAATGCGAAAGTGTGTTTGTTTGTTGATTTATTGGTTTGTCCTTCAATCACGCCGCAACGGAGCAACGGGTCAACATGATTTTTGGCATGGGAATAGTTGAGGACCTGGAAAGTGATATAGGCTCCTTTTTGTCCCGGAAAATTAAGGAGATCCCACGGGAATTATAAAAATATAACTCCACGCAGACGAAGTCGCGGGCATCAGCTAGGCTTATCTTATCCTTACTAATATTATAAATGCGAAAGTTTGGATGGATGTATGGATGTTTGTTACTCAATCACGCCCCAACGGCTGAACGGATCTGGTTGAAATTTGGCACAGAGATTATAGTCTGGAATAGCGCATAGGCTACTTTGTATCCCGGAAAATTAAAGAGTTCCCGCGGGAACCAAAACACCTCAACCCACGCAGACGAAGTCGCGGGCATTCGCTAGTTTACCGTCAAATCAGACAAATCTCAAACAAACCCTCTCAGATTTGCAGTCTTATATTTAACGTTTAATGTGTATTTGTCACAGTAACATTGTAAAAACTGTTAGATTATAATCTAACCCGCGACATTGTAAACTGTCGACAGATTGTGGACCGTTCAATGTTCTGAGTGTCAATTTTTGAAATATTAATTGTTTTTACGTTTTCTTGTGTCCTTCTAGTAGGTTAGGTTAGGGTTCGACATACATAATCAGGTAGTGCCCAGGTAGGGCACTTAGTTTCTATCGGGTTAATATACCTAACAGATTACCATCTACTAATCTTTCGACAGTTTGCAATTTTGCTAGTTAGATTATAATCTAACGGTTTTTACGATCTTACGGTGACATATTGTTTTAATAGGTATTGTCAGTCACTTCTTGTAAGTTATTATTATTATTAAGAAGAAGTTATTATTAAAAGTATAATTCTATCATAAAAAAAGTTATTATTTACGGAGGCGACATAATCACCAAGTGATAAAAAAAAAGATTGAAAACAATAAACGATAGATCAAAAAAATTAACGAATCATTGTAAAGTAACTTAACAATCGCTCATTGAAGAGTCAACATCTCCTGAGGATGCCTTAGTGTCGGATTGAAACGTACGTTAAGAGTACTATGGAAAGTTTGTGTGGTGTGGTGCGTTATTGGGGCGTGTGCCAATGTAGCGGCCTATAGGGCCTAAGCAGTAACTATAACACAATCCGATAAAAAAAATAAGGATTGTACATTGTGGTGAAGTGACACCTGATGGAAAGCGATGACTCAGACAATGACCAATCTACATTTTTCTCTCTCATATAACGTTAAAAGTCATGACTTCATGAGTCATCAACCGGGAATGGAATCCCAATACGGATAATTTACGACAGTGACTGGTACGCGGCGGTGTTTTGTATTGATTGATCAATTGACCAACGGAAGATGGCCATCCGTCTTTATATGACACTTGAATCATTTTGATGCGATGCTCTGTTTTTGGGGCCGTGTCTTTCGTAGGTACTTATTAGCTTCTGCCTTTGAGTAAGTAATAATGTAATCTTCGTAAAAGAGCACATTTAATATTATAATTAAATATTATTTATTCTGCACGATAGGCAAACTAATCACTCCGCCATAAGGAAGTCCGAAGGTCGTTCGTAGGAATGAGCATTATATTCTGCAGAAGTAACAAAATTCCACCACCTACGAATTGGTGCTCTAATCACGGCCATTGTCGAAAGAATTAACCGATCCGCCATCACACTATTGTGACAACAATACGTTGACAATTAATTTTTTCTGTGATTTTGTGGCGTAATTATTGTGTGTCCTAGTTGTGTTTATACAGAAATAGACTCCTTCCTTTGTGACTCACTTGTTTTATTGAATGTGATCTGTGCACTCCTGCATTGAACAAAAAGGAAAGCTCGTTCATAATAAACACAAACGAGCACCTACATTTCAAATTTGCCTTTACATAACTTTAATGCTCCTGAAAAAAGCCTATTATACCTACTGTTGAAGATTATGTTAATGATAAAAGAGCATAGATTTGACTCGCGCCCAAGCAATGCTTAGGACTGCGGTTACTTATGTATACTAAATTTGATGATGTAATTGTTAATTTTTTTCAAATAAGCACCCACCGAGTATCTTTCTGGTGCTTTCGGTAGGAGTGTCAAATAAAAAAACATTTGAGTTTGAGTTTTGCTTGTGTGGAATTCAAATCATTAATTATTTTGGTTTCTTGTCAATAGATTTTATATAAAACATTCTAGAAATATAATAAATGCCAAAGAGCGTGTTGTCTGTAGACCACTTTGGGTTACAAAAGTCGGGGTTCAACCACTATTGACCAAAATTTTACTTAATAACTTATATTATATATGTAAAAACACTAACTTGGCCAAATTTAACGATAACCATAACCGTCGATGGTGCAATTCATCCTAAGTAACGGGTGTTCTGACGTCGTTGCAATCAATGAAATAAACTTGGATGTGAAACGTAAAAAAAATTATAAAATCACATTCAACTAACTTTTGCGAGTGGTGAATGCCATGTCATTTATCTGCCCAATTATTGACACTAGTGCATGAAATAAGTCGATCACTATGACAACACAATATCATAATCTAGGAACTAGTTATACTCTAGGAATATCAAGCCGTAGTAGTCTGTACTTTAGATCAATTATTATTTACAATTAACTCCCTAATACTGTAAAAGAAGAAAAAAAAGAGACTACCTTTAAAAGAAAATTGAGACATTGGTTAATATAAAAATGTTTTTATAATATTCAAGAATTTCTAACTACATAGACGTCAATAGCACGATAGATGTAATTAAAATAAATTGTGTATTAAAACTTATAATTATTCAAATATTTTAACTTTATTGTAATTATTTTAGCCATTGACTACGATTTCTAGATTTAATTACTTGACGACACTATTTAATTATCTAATATTTGTAATAGATTTAATGAATTATGTGTAATTAATTTAAAATTTGCAATGCTCTGACAGAGGCTCATGCCAATGTACTCGTATGTAGACGTGAATGCAAATAAATGAATTAAGGAAACTAATTATTTGCGAAACTGCACAGTTCGCAGCTAGAGGGGTAAGGCGAATATGGCCGATATCACGCGTCCCGTGGTTAATTCGACCATGATTTTAAACGCAGTACATCGCAGACATACGCAGTAATCGTTTGTAGGTATTCGGTGATTTAATGTCTTTAACTATATCATGGAAAAGGTGCTATTTTATTAACAACGAACTAATAATAGTTTCTATCCATCTTGATGTCCCAGCCATTTTAAAAGTATGCCTGTGCCTACATATATAGCATGAATAAGTAGTTAGGCAAAAATCACGTAGGTACCTAACCTACTTTCACGAAATGCATAAAGTGTGCCATTTAAGCCGATTCGATATTAATACCTGGCGCGTGCTTCAACTGCCAAGTTGGAGCGAGTTGCATATTGCGGTTCGACTCCCGGTTGTGTCAAGAGTGCTTGTTTCTGTAATGCTTAAGCGAATTTTCCTTAGTGGGTGAATTTTTGTTATAAGAGAAACTATTTTTTAACGGGGCCATAATAAAAATAAAAATCGTTTAAAAGATTACCTACTGCGAAAAATAGGGTTTATATATGTATGTCTAGTCGAAATTATCCTCAAGGTGAGTTGTCGCGGGTAAAGTAAAGTAAAAGTAAAATATACTTTATTGTACACCATACAAAAAATAAAATACAATAGATATAATAATCAGGGTATTAAGTAGTCTATTTTTTTTAATTTTTTTTATGCAACTACAAGTTAGCCATTGAGTGCGATCTCACCTGATGGTAAGTGATGATGCAGTCAAAGATGGTAGCGGGCTACCCTGGTAGGGGTATGGCAGTCATATTAACTTTAAAGCATCATTATGTTACTATGCATGCGACTTTATTTTGTACAGGCCTTTATAGTTATTGTTAAAAAAACTTATAATAGTTAAATGACTAGATGATGCTGCGACTTCACCCGCGTGGATTATTTTATAGGAAACTCCTTAGTTTTCCGAGATTAATAGTACATTGTTACCCTAGGGATGAAAGTAACTTATTTAGTCCCGAGACGGGGTTTGGCGCCCGAGCGTAGCGAGGGGGCCTATAGTTCGAGGGACTAAATAAGTCTTTATCCCGAGGTAAACACTGTGCTTTTCATTACGAATATAAGGAAAGTCAAAATAAAAATAGAAATTAGCTAAAGAAAATTGAGTGAACTTTATTTTACATAAATCAACAACTTTGGTGAGATATTTATTTATTTTTGCCATTTTCCCGCCTTTTTTTTTTCTTTGGCCTAGCCGGCGGGCTATGCATTTAGCTTTTTAATAGTCAAGTATTGTCTATGATTGTCTATGAATGTCTATGAATCAGTTGTCTTTACTTTATGAATAAAGTCTATCTTTCTTCTTGTCTATGGATGCACTCGGGTATGTCGTGTTTCATTTGAACTCCAATAAAAATGTGACAACTAGTTTTTTTTAATTATTTGACAGCTGTCAGTTGAAAACGATTCTCCCTAGGGCTGAAAAGTATTACTTTCAACCCGCTTCTCAGGCAACTTCAGACCTACTTTCCGTGTATGAGTAATGAAAAAGAACCATACTACACTGACATTGCACTTTTTAACACTATTAATTTTTTTTTATCCACTACATGTTAGCCCTTGACTACGATCTCACCTGATGGTAAGTGATGATGCAGTCTGAGATGGTAGCGGGCTAACCTGTTAGGGGCATGGCAGTTATATTAAACCTGGCCCCCTATTCTATTCTATGATTTCCTTTAATTATTTGATATAAATGTTATCGAAAATATTAAAAGTCAAAGTTTGAAAGTTTTTGCGTATTTTTGTATGATTCTGTTAACGAACTCTATGGGAGACCTTTACTGTTCCTCTAGTGTACCTAAGCTTTAGAAGTAATGTCTTGATTTATGTAGGTAAAACCATAAAAAACCGAACAGATTTCGATTCCAGGAAGAAAATTGATACTACATCCTTTCGAAATGTAGGCCTGCAACGTGCCCTAATAAAAATGTAGGTCTTCATACAGGCTCACCCTTCGTGATTCCATTTAATAGATTCCATTGGAGGCAATTGGAAAAGGAATTGGCTATCAGTTTTCCATTAAATCACAGGTTCTGGAATCCACTTGGAGTGTGGAGGGCTTAACGAGCGATCGTAGTATCAAATTTTCGTTTACATGTAATAAAATGCGTTAGCGTGGCCCCGTGTTACACCGCACTGTAACGAGTTGTTATTTTTTTAATGTTTAGCGTAAGTTTTTTGATGGATTCGCTTTAAGTCGTTGATTTTTGATAACCTAATGAAATTTAACATAGGTTCAATAAATTATTTCACTTTATGAGCTTTATTGAAGCAAAACTTATTCCAAAGAAGTTTCCAGAAAAGTTGTGATTTGAAAATTCAATTAAATAAAAATGCGACACCAAATAGAGGCAAACATATTCATTATAGGATTTAGCCTGCAAGAGAATGAGACAGAATAATGTTATAATTATCTCATTCTTTCGCTATTTCTCTGAAGTTTCATTTGTGCCGTGCGTGAATTGCACACACACACTTTTTTTTGAGACTTTTTACATAGGAGTGCGAGTTTTTTTATGTATACGATGGCGATAACGTTAACTGCAATATATATACAATATATACCTGTAATGATAGAAATAAGTAGGAAGATATAATAATAATAATAATAATAAATATTCGACCACTAGCTGTAATGTAATGCGCTGACAATTCCATACAAAATGTAGTTAACGTTGCATGTCACGATCAAATGGGAAGAAAATCTTTGGCAGTTACAGCTCGGTGTGCCGAGCGGCCAGTAATACAAGTTACGTACACTCGGATACGAAGCAATCTCTCGACAATTTTACACGCATTTGAACTTAATGCGATCACCCGATGGATTCACAACGAAACTGTATTGCACGCCCGGAAACCGGAATAGTGTACACCGGAAATGTTGAAGATTTTTGGTGACTAAACGATTCCAACGGAAAATTTTCAGCAAGTCAGCAAAATGTTCTACGTTGGGCATTTTTATTGTGCAAAGAATTTTTGTATAGAAGAGAAATTTTATAGCTCGGTGGTATGAAAAATCCGACATGACCGGAGAGAGATCAGGCGCAGGACCGACGGATTAACGTGCTCTCGGAGGAACGGGGGTGAAACACCGCCAACTTCGTAACTCCGCGCTAGTACTGAGAATTTCTTGTCGGAAAAGCCCTATTCTTGTTATGGGCCGACCCGGAACTCAAACCCAAGACCTCGTCGGCCGCAGTAAGCTAACCACGAGACTAACGAGGCAGTCAAAACAGAGTAGAGAAACAGATACGACATAGCATTTATAATATTAGTTTAGATAGACAATTTAAAATACATGGTCAGGGTTCGAACCTATGAACCCTTAATGATAATTTGGGTATCAGGTTTCTTAAGAAAAGTTTTGGCTTTCCAGTTCAAAGCCAAAACTTTTCGTGTACGAGAATCGTATAGCCTCAAAATGTATTGGGCGGCAATAAATACGGTTTATTAGCCCCTCGACAGGCCATGAAAGCGATAGGGCGGAAATAGGGGTATTTGTGACGTTGATAGACGGATGACGTCATAATTATGACGTCAGATAACATTAGGAAAAGCTTAATTCTGCTTAATAAGATGGATATATGCCTTAGTCCTCTACGCTGACCAAGTGAGTAGGTATTGGCAGACTTCAAATGCCTTTGAGAACTCGTGGGCATGCAGCTATCCTCACGATGTTTTTCTTCACCATTAAAATACAAAATCATACTTACACGTATCTATTACTAGCTGATGACCGCGAAGCGTCGCATGCTTTAATTTTTTTTGATTCCCGAGGAAACTCCTTAATTTTCCGGGATAAAATGTAGCCTTTATCACTCTCCAGGTCCTGAGCTATATCCATGCCAAAAATCACGTCGATCCGTTACTCCTTTGTGGCGTGATTGAACGACAAACCAACAAACCAATAAACCAAGAAATAAACAAACAAACACACTTTCGCATTTATAATATTAAAATGAAATATGATATGATAAATGCAAAAGTGTGTTTGAATATTGGTTTGTCCTTCAATCACGTCGCTTATCTACGTGACTTTTTGCATGTGTATCGTAGCTGCAAGTAGCTGGAGAGTGACATTTAAGGCTACTTTTTATTCCGAAAAAAAAGGAGTTCCCGCGGGAATCAAAAAACCTAATCTACGCAGAATAAGATGGCTTCTAAGCCACTATCACTAGGCTATCACCCCTAGCTGCTAACTTTGCTAGGCTTAGACATCGTCTTTTAAATAAATACATTTGTATTTAAAAGACGACGTCTCTCAAATTTTCAAAGAAAAATATGTAGAGTTTAATATAAATATTAAAAAGACTGGTAAATTCCACAATATGCTTATGATTTGTTTGAAACGTTGAAATAGAATAGGTACTAAAATTCTACATCAATGGTTTGAAACTATCAAAGAAAAACCACACAATGGACAATGCGTTTATATGAAATAGACCTATTCTAGTAGAATCGGGGTGAGGTATTTGTAAGTATTAGATATGTCACCGTAAGATTGTAAAAACCGTTAGATTATAAACTAACTCGCGCAATTCTAAACTGTCGAAAGATTGTAAACTGTTCAATGTTCTGAGTGTCAATTTTTGAATTGCATTTTATTTACGTTTTCTTGTCTCTTTCTTGTAGGTTAGGTTAGGGTTCGACATAAATAATCAACTTAGGTTTTATCGGGTTTAAATACCTATCAGATTACAATCTACCGGAAAATAATGCGTTAAATTCTAATCTTTCGACAGTTTAGAATTTCGCGAGTTAGATTATAATCTAACGGTTTTTACAATTTTACGGTGACAGATATAAGCCATTTGAATCTGTTTATTGTCCACCCGTCGGGATTGCGATGGCAACCGTTGTAGTATTCAAACTTGGTCTGTGATACTTAAAAAATATAATACAGATACTAATTATATTATAATAATTTTATAAACTTAATGACCGAGCCGGCTTTGCACGGGTAGGTTTACCTTATATTATAACCTACCAAAAACATTAAAAATCTACTTTTTCTTAAGATAAGCTTTCAAAAAGCTAAGTTAAAAAAATATTGAGTGCACTTCATGTCATCGAAAGACTTGCTTAGAGGGATATAAATATTTATATTTTTACCATTGAAAAAGGTTATCAGATGCAAATTGCCTGAAACGTATTTTTGGCCATAGCTCCGAGGATTTTGAGAGGATCGAAATGGGAATAGAACCATGAGTTGAGGAATTTATCGAGACACGTGTGAGCGTTCAAATTTTGAAAATCGGCTGGTAACTTTTTTTGTAATTTTGAAGAGAAGTGCATTCGAGTTGGAACTTTAAAAATAGGTCAATAAATTTTGAAGAAGAGATTTTTATTTCAGAAATATTTTTCGTAAATTTTTGTATTCATTTTCAATGCTCCGATTCTTGCGGGAACTGCGAAATCTGTTAATTTTTAAATACAAACTTACTTGCTATCGGTTATAACCCCAAATGAATAACTTACTACAATTTTGTACAATATAATCTTCATTGGAAAATCGCCACAACATACCTGAAACAAACAAGCAAAAGTTGATTACAATATAATAAATACCTGAAAACTTATTTTGCTCTGTATCAGGGTTAGAACTTTAAAGTTAAGTAAGTAATCTTATTCTTACTAATATAATAAACGTGTAAGTTTTGATATTTGTAATTTAGGATGTTTGTCACGCCACAAATGGCTGAACAGATTTGGCTGAAATTTAGAACGGAAATAGCTTACAGCCTAAATTACCACACAGGCTACATTTTATCACAAATTCAATTTAATTTAATTTCAATTAAATTTATTTCTTCATACTCCTTAAAAAACTAAATAAAATTAAAGAGTTCCCTCGGGATGAAAAACGTAAATCTTACACTTATAATGAAGCTGTCGGACGAACCCGTGCTATTATGGCGTTCATAATAATTAAGTACTTACATATTGGGTTTTTCTGTCAAGAAATTCTTAGTACTGGCCCGGAGTTAGGAATGTGGCGGTGTTTCATGCCTCGGAGAGCACGTAAAGCCATCGGTCCTGCACCTGATCTCTCTCCAGTTGTGTCGAATTTTCCGTCCCATCGGGCTTTGTACACGCTTGTGCCCTATAATAATATCTCCTACGCTGATAGCTTATCTCTCTGGAGATTGGCCGCAGAGGCCGAAATTAGGTCGGGAGGATATTGTTATTTACTAGATAGTTGATTGTATCTGTGGTTAGCATGTTCGACTGCGGATGACGACGAA
This sequence comes from Erebia palarica, assembly GCA_964035005.1. Taxonomy (NCBI): domain Eukaryota; kingdom Metazoa; phylum Arthropoda; class Insecta; order Lepidoptera; family Nymphalidae; genus Erebia; species Erebia palarica. Next base: position 8,263,996 of record OZ035992.1, read on the forward strand.
CTGGGTGCCTTTCCCAGTGGACATCGTTTAAATCCATTTTGTTTTAATATTATAGACGCCCATTTTATGAGAATTATATAATCCTTATTTTAGGGACGTCAAGGTAGGTGACATGTAAATGCCATTTTGAAGTAATACTACTTTAAACGATGGTAGTAATACTTTCCCTCCTTCACTGTATGTGAAGGTTTTAAGTAGTTTAACTAACAATTTGCCAAACGTCCGCTCCAGGGGTACAGTTTTTCACTCGGTCAGTGCTTTAACTAACTACATGTACAGGTTAATTCTGCCAGTTAGCTGTTTCGTATTCAAAGTTGTCCATTCTACGAGTGGGGTGTAACTTTATAGAACGTGCAATGTCCGACAAATTTCCAGCAGCAGGATTAATGTAACAATACACAGATATATTAATGACTAGATGATGCGCGTGACTTGATCCACGTGGAATAATTTTTTTAATTCCTACAGAAACAGGAACACAAAAAATAAGCCCTTTCCGTGGATGTAAATGATAAGGTAAAGAAGATAGAGAAGATAGCGGGCTTACCTGATTTGGCAGTAAATCAAGTGTCAATATGTACTGGTGGCATAAGAATATGCTTGCGAAAAATGTTCAATAGCTTATGTTTTGGGCCTAATAGATAGCCTAAACATTGATAGGGCAAAGGTTTGAACGCTATTTGCAAAATATACCAAAAGTAGCTGATGCCCGCGACTTATTCCGTGTGGATTGAGGTTTTATGGTTCCCGCGGGAACTCTTTTTCCGGGATAAAAAATAGCCTATGTGTTATTCCAGCTGTCGTTAGCTTTAATTTTAAGATACTGTAACTGATTATCACCATCATGTTTTATAATTTATTGGACGTCAATAAGTGTACGGTTTACGTTATTTGAATAAATAAATATTGTTTGATTTATTGCTGTTTGTGGAATACGCCGAGATCCTTTGATCTCCTACACTTAAATGAAAAGTTCTAACTAACTTACTCGATCACTGACTCCTAACGTCCAGTCCACACCCTTGTACCTGGAAAGCTAGCAGACAGGTCGAAAAAACTTAAGGGTGCTAATAATACTCTATATAAAATGTATTATGTAATCGTTTAAGATACTACAAAAATAAATAAACTAAATACTAAATGTGAAAATTTTCAAAGAGATTACCTTTATAATTTTCACAAGGAATAAAGTGGGATTTTCAAATTCCTTAATGTAGTGAAAAAGCGGGCAATCGCTTATGTTCGCCGAGTGAATTGAGCCAATGTGTACTGGAGCTATAATATGACTAGTTTATATTATAACTTAAAGGAACGCGTTCTTCAAAAGGATAAAACGCAATTTTACTCAAAAGAATATAGGATGATTTAAAAAAATGCACTTTCCTGAGCCTGTTTAACTAGCTCATAATACGGTATAGCTTCACCTAACAATGGATGTAGGAAATTGCATTTTAATATAGTATGGAAAGCTTTAGTGCGCTTAGCGGCAAATTCATTTTAGAAATTTTGTTCAACATCATAACGAGCACGGATTGGAGGAAAAAGTAGCTACTATGGAAACAGATTTCATATTTTACTCGAATTTAGATTGAACTAGAACCTAGTTCAATCTAAATTCGAGTAAAATCATCATCTAGTTACTAGATAATGCCCGCGACGTCGTCCACGTGGATAATGGTTTTTTAATTCCCGCGGGAACTCCTTAATTTTTCGGGATAAAAAGTAGCCTATGTCCTTTCGCGGAATACAAGTTACCTTTGTACCAAATTTCATCAAAATAAGTTGAGCAGATGGGCCGTGAAAGCGGAGCAGATAGAGAGACGGACAGACTTTCGCATTTATAATATTAGTATGGGTTTGAAGCGATAACATACTAAGGACATAAAATATTTGTCACTTTTATATGAAGCGCGTGCACTGCAGACAGGAAGAAACGTCATTTACCTCCTACACGGACTTGTCACACGGATGAATTGTCCTGTTAAATCCCTAGCGCTTGAGTTTTATGCCCACATACCTAATTTATGAAATCATGGGAAAAATGATACAAAGTCGACGGCAAAATTTTAACAATAAGACTGTCCCACCGGTAGGACAACGTCGTTGAATCCGCTATTTCGTTCTTGGCTACATGCGGCATGGATATTGATCTTCATGATTAAATCGAAAGATAGATTAGCGTACAAAAATGATAAAATTATACTTATTGCGAGCTTCATTATTTTAATTTTTTACAATTTATCCATACAATATTAAGACAAAAGAGAGCTGGTAATATTAGTATTCGATCGACTCAGACCTTGGATTGTGTCTAAGCTTTTAAGGCTCGATAAATCGTTAAAATGTTTACTAATTTTCAAGAATTCAATCGAGAATTCAATGAGTATTACCATACTGTACGAAACAAATAGTAGTGGGTTATTACTTAACTACTTCGGGATCGAAATTATGTTATAAATTTTAGATACAACCTTAATAATTCGACGTCAATACTTGTTAATTATCTTAATGTTAAATATGCAGCGAAATTGGCTTATAACTTCCACTCGAATAGTGTTAAGAACCCCCCGGGTAAAATCTAAACATAATTAATTGATCAAGCTTTTACTTTGTTAATTTTTTAAGATTACGAGTATAATCTTACTTTTCTTATCTCTCATTACTACTCATTATTTCGCACAAGTTTGCCTATGTAACTGACATGACTCAAAACCTCAAAGCTTGCTTAGAAAAGTCCGTAATAAAGAAATATTTTTGAAACTACAAAAATTAAGCTCCAAAATATGGTATAGGATTTGAGAGAGATACAAAAAATTAAAATGAGACTACAGATCTTCTTCACATTTTATCGACACGACACGACCAAAGCTTTCTAATTATAATAGCTCTTTGTAAGGAAACTCTACATTTCACACATTCAATTATAGTATAGTTTTAACCAATTATAACTTCGTATTAAAGAAATCTATTTTTCAAGTTCTTTTATTTTCTATTTTGTATAATATTCTGACACCAATTTAATAAGTAACAAAAGCACATACCTACTCCAATTTTTTTATTGTGTTGCGAAGAAATAATTGCTTCTTTGATTTCATCAAACACAATCCCAAAGTCCCTAAAAACTTTTTTGATGTTTTAAACTCTTATTTGATTTGAGTTGCATTAAAAATACGAATAGGTAGGTATTTTACAAATGAGAGTCTTTATAGTGCCGGATAAATATTTATAATAAAAAAATATGGTTTTAAATAAAGGCTCAATTAAAATATTTGGAGCAAAAACCCACTATGGGACCAGACAGGACTAAAGATCCCCCCGGAATTTCAGCGTTAAGACGTTCTGTCTAGTTACCAAGTATGCAGACTCCATACTGTGGAAGTGCTAGCTTTTTCATAGCTAGCACTAGCACATAACAAGGTCTCGTACCGACATAATGTATACGTGGTCCCCCGTTATTTCTAATTTAGTGGTTCGGCTCACACAGAATGATATACTGCGCGTCACTTCACGCGCCACCGCCCGTCTTAGCCACAGATACAAAAATGACTATGAACAAGACAAATGCGGGTTACGGAATTTTTTGACTAGGAACTTGTACTTACTGTGATTTGTGTCTTTAGGTGCGGTTTTATACGAGTATTATATTATCCCAGCGATCTCGTGCGCGTGGATTTACGTTTTTCATCCCGAGGGAACTCTTTAATTTTATTTAGTTTTTTAAGGAGTATGAAGAAATAAATTTAATTTAATTTCAGTTTTTTAAGGAGTATGAAGAAATAAATTTAATTTAATTTCAATGATGTCTCATTTTAATTTTTTGTATCTCTCTCAAATCCTATACCATATTTTGGAGCTTAATTTTTGTAGTTTCAAAAATATTTCTTTATTACGGACTTTTCTAAGCAAGCTTTGAGGTTTTGAATCATGTCAGTTACATAGGCAAACTTGTGCGAAATCCAATTTATATTATAACCCAAATGTTTTTTAAGCCTACAGGCAATAAGTAATGAGAGATAAGAAAAGTAAGATTATACTCGTAATATTAAAAAATTAACAAAGTAAAAGCTTGATCAATTAATTATGTTTAGATTTTACCCGGGGGGTTCTTAACACTATTCGAGTGGAAGTTATAAGCCAATTTCGCTGCATATTTAACATTAAGATAATTAACAAGTATTGACGTCGAATTATTAAGGTTGTATCTAAAATTTATAACATAATTTCGATCCCGAAGTAGTTAAGTAATAACCCACTACTATTTGTTTCGTACAGTATGGTAATACTCATTGAATTCTCGATTGAATTCTTGAAAATTAGTAAACATTTTAACGATTTATCGAGCCTTAAAAGCTTAGACACAATCCAAGGTCTGAGTCGATCGAATACTAATATTACCAGCTCTCTTTTGTCTTAATATTGTATGGATAAATTGTAAAAAATTAAAATAATGAAGCTCGCAATAAGTGTAATTTTATCATTTTTGTACGCTAATCTATCTTTCGATTTAAACATGAAGATCAATATCCATGCCGCATGTAGCCAAGAACGAAACAGCGGATTCAACGACGTTGTCCTACCGGTGGGACAGTCTTATTGTTAAAATTTTGCCGTCGACTTTGTATCATTTTTCCCATGATTTCATAAATTAGGTATGTGGGCATAAAACTCAAGCGCTAGGGATTTAACAGGACAATTCATCCGTGTGACACGTCCGTGTAGGAGGTAAATGACGTTTCTTCCTGTCTGCAGTGCACGCGCTTCATATAAAAGTGACAAATATTTTATGTCCTTAGTATGTTATCGCTTCAAACCCATACTAATATTATAAATGCGAAAGTCTGTCCGTCTCTCTATCTGCTCCGCTTTCACGGCCCATCTGCTCAACTTATTTTGATGAAATTTGGTACAAAGGTAACTTGTATTCCGCGAAAGGACATAGGCTACTTTTTATCCCGAAAAATTAAGGAGTTCCCGCGGGAATTAAAAAACCATTATCCACGTGGACGACGTCGCGGGCATTATCTAGTAACTAGATGATGATTTTACTCGAATTTAGATTGAACTAGGTTCTAGTTCAATCTAAATTCGAGTAAAATATGAAATCTGTTTCCATAGTAGCTACTTTTTCCTCCAATCCGTGCTCGTTATGATGTTGAACAAAATTTCTAAAATGAATTTGCCGCTAAGCGCACTAAAGCTTCCCATACTATATTAAAATGCAATTTCCTACATCCATTGTTAGGTGAAGCTATACCGTATTATGAGCTAGTTAAACAGGCACAGGAAAGTGCATTTTTTGAAATCATCCTATATTCTTTTGAGTAAAATTGCGTTTTATCCTTTTGAAGAACGCGTTCCTTTAAGTTATAATATAAACTAGTCATATTATAGCTCCAGTACACATTGGCTCAATTCACTCGGCGAACATAAGCGATTGCCCGCTTTTTCACTACATTAAGGAATTTGAAAATCCCACTTTATTCCTTGTGAAAATTATAAAGGTAATCTCTTTGAAAATTTTCACATTTAGTATTTAGTATTTAGTTTATTTATTTTTGTAGTATCTTAAACGATTACATAATACATTTTATATAGAGTATTATTAGCACCCTTAAGTTTTTTCGACCTGTCTGCTAGCTTTCCAGGTACAAGGGTGTGGACTGGACGTTAGGAGTCAGTGATCGAGTAAGTTAGTTAGAACTTTTCATTTAAGTGTAGGAGATCAAAGGATCTAGGCGTATTCCACAAACAGCAATAAATCAAACAATATTTATTTATTCAAATAACGTAAACCGTACACTTATTGACGTCCAATAAATTATAAAACATGATGGTGATAATCAGTTACAGTATCTTAAAATTAAAGCTAACGACAGCTGGAATAACACATAGGCTATTTTTTATCCCGGAAAAAGAGTTCCCGCGGGAACCATAAAACCTCAATCCACACGGAATAAGTCGCGGGCATCAGCTACTTTTGGTATATTTTGCAAATAGCGTTCAAACCTTTGCCCTATCAATGTTTAGGCTATCTATTAGGCCCAAAACATAAGCTATTGAACATTTTTCGCAAGCATATTCTTATGCCACCAGTACATATTGACACTTGATTTACTGCCAAATCAGGTAAGCCCGCTATCTTCTCTATCTTCTTTACCTTATCATTTACATCCACGGAAAGGGCTTATTTTTTGTGTTCCTGTTCCTGTAGGAATTAAAAAAATTATTGCACGTGGATCAAGTCACGCGCATCATCTAGTCATTAATATATCTGTGTATTGTTACATTAATCCTGCTGCTGGAAATTTGTCGGACATTGCACGTTCTATAAAGTTACACCCCACTCGTAAAATGGACAACTTTGAATACGAAACAGCTAACTGGCAGAATTAACCTGTACATGTAGTTAGTTAAAGCACTGACCGAGTGAAAAACTGTACCCCTGGAGCGGACGTTTGGCAAATTGTTAGTTAAACTACTTAAAACCTTCACATACAGTGAAGGAGGGAAAGTATTACTACCATCGTTTAAAGTAGTATTACTTCAAAATGGCAGTTACATGTCACCTACCTTGACGTCCCTAAAATAAGGATTATATAATTCTCATAAAATGGGCGTCTATAATATTAAAACAAAATGGATTTAAACGATGTCCACTGGGAAAGGCACCCAGTTCGTCGTCATCCGCAGTCGAACATGCTAACCACAGATACAATCAACTATTATCTAGTAAATAACAATATCCTCCCGACCTAATTTCGGCCTCTGCGGCCAATCTCCAGAGAGATAAGCTATCAGCGTAGGAGATATTATTATAGGGCACAAGCGTGTACAAAGCCCGATGGGACGGAAAATTCGACACAACTGGAGAGAGATCAGGTGTAGGACCGATGGCTTTACGTGCTCTCCGAGGCATGAAACACCGCTACATTCCTAACTCCGGGCCAGTACTAAGAATTTCTTGACAGAAAAACCCAATATGTAAGTACTTAATTATTATGAACGCCATAATAGCACGGGTTCGTCCGACAGCTTCATTATAAGTGAAGTTAATACCCAAATAATTTAAGCAGACCCTTGGTGACGTTTAGGAAATTATGAAAACAATGCGTAAACACAATTAGGTGGGACTTGGGAGGCTGGTCGGTCCAGCGGGTAACTTTTAATTGATTTCAGGCCGTTATGGTGAAATGTCACGCGTACTCCATGAAACATGGGAACAATGGGGAATGGACGGAATAGGCGCTAGGAAAGTTTAAATTGTTTCTATACTGCAAAATAAAAATTGTAACGTATAGTAACAATTTTTGGTTGCTAGGAAATTAGTTACAATGTATCCGAGGTGACAGATTCTGAGAAGAGACACAGCTATAACAATTATTTAAATATAACAGTTATTGAAGTCCTAATACCTCTATCATAGTCAGAGCCTTTGTCAATCTGGGATGATATAGTTTGACTTGATTTCAGTTTATATTATAAGTCATTTTTTTGAGTTTTATTTATGGAAGGATACCTTACAATGTTTTTCTTTACAGATCTTTGAGATTACAAGGAGAAGTAATGCCTCAAGACTTCAAGTCTGAACAGCAGCGACTATAATTTCATTGTTAAGACAGCGAGATCCCTGTTTAATGCTTAACTGCGACGTAAATGTAACAAAGTGAAGGTATAAAACAGTTTTATAAGTTACTCGCACTTAAAATATTATCGTGTCTACTTTAATGACTTTATAATTATTACACCTTCTTTGTACGCCACAACACAAAATAATAATAATTAAGGAACATCTTATGTTTACAGAAGGAAGTAGAATACAAAAATGCGGCCTTATTGCTTAGCAGCGATCTTTGCGGATTAGGAGAAGTTAAGGAGATTAACTTGCCGGTAGAAGACTTTCTATAATAGAAGACATTAAATACAAACTGTGCGTAGAGATAATGATAAAGATGTATTTTATTCAATGTGCGTCCACTACAGCCCATTAACGTCCCACTGCTGGGCAAAGGCCTCCTCTCTCATGAGAGAGAGGGAATCAGAGCTTAGACCCATTTAGCTGCTTCATAGCGGGTTGGCGTCTTTAACGACTATTATCTATTTATCATGTTAGTGATAATAACCGGGAGTCGGGACCGACGGCTTAACGTGCTTTCCGAGGCACGGGGGTGAAACACCGCCAACTCCGGGTTAGTACTGGGAATTTCTAGTCAGAAAAACCCAATACTTGTTATGGCCCGACCCGGGACTCGAACCCGGGACCTCGCCGGCCGCAGTCAAACATGCCAACCACTAGACCAACGAGGAAATGTGCGTATTGTCACTGAATGATTTATCTACGTAAAGCTCAAACTACAAGCCAAAAAAAGACACCACGCGGTTCTGGCGTTATACAAACTGTCTTTGCTAAACCTACGTTAAATTTCACAATTCACAATTGTGATTAGTCAGGACGTGCAAGGTTCAGAGGCCCTATATCCGAGGACTAAGTGGCCCCTACCCCGTGCCTTAGTACGTCTCTGTATCGAAGATAAACATTCGCTCAACAAAGTAAGCGACGCTACGTCCAAACTTTATCCCGTGGCGAACGCGTGGCATTTTACCTCGGAATCAATTAAAAGTCAGAAAGTTTGGTGCGACGCCAGCCCTTTATTTGTGTTTACATATTTCTATGGCTTATTTTATTATTTCTATAGGGAAATGAGCATTTTGTGATGATTATAAGGTTTACTTATCTACTCGACTTTGACTTGTGAATAGCTTTTTCGGCCGAGAATTAAGTGCTTTTCTCTAATTTGCGGGGCAACGGTAGCTAAAATCTCGAGCTATAGCAATAATGCCGTGACATGAAGGAGCCAATGTACGTATTGATTTTTTAAAATTAATGAAGCTATTCCCGAGCCAGTAGGAGAAAATTATCTTAATTTTTCAGCTTTGCGGTTAAAATTGAATAGATTTTTTTTTAAAGTTAATAGACTGTTAATTTATTTATTGATGAAGGTTTAATTGAACTGATATTTGACACATTCGATGTATTTCACTTACACTAGCGGCACGCTATGATGGCCGGTTTGACACATTACAATAGTGATGTGGAATGTCAATTTATTCTCGAACAAAAAACAATTAAGTTTTGTTTTTGTACCTGATTAAATAGGTTTAATAAAACAAAAATGTATATGTTTATTTAATTTATTTGAACGAACTGAATATTTGAACGAAAATGAATATACATACTTTATATGCACACAAGAAACATATGAATACAAAAGATACCAAAAAAGGTGCCACAAAAGGCCATAATTAATCAGATTCGTCCATACTACTATTTTCACTGTCGTCACTGCTATCATCACATACATTAATAATTATATGTTCGTTTTCTATAATATTATCTATTTTCACATCTCTTTCATAATCTTCCCTTATTAATTTAACAGTTCTATTCACAACCTTTTCCCAGTCTCCTTTAGTCACATGTTCACAAGCTTCTTCTAATAATTTTAGCATTTTTTTTGTGGTAAATGGGGGTTCTGTATTGTGTCTTGCAGCATATCCCTTAATTTGAGCCCACACCAACTCAATCGCATTATACTCACAATGGTAAGGCGGTAACCGTATAACTCTGTGCCCATGTTCTAATGCTATTTCGTCAATGACGTATCGGATCTTGGTTGGTTTGTTTTCTTTTAAAAGACGTACTAATTCCGCTTTTAACATATTCATGTTTGCATCTACGCCATTTTTACGAAGCCATGCGACGATATCAGCTTTCTTTTGGGATTGGGCAGGTGGCTTGTCAATTTGCATCGAGTGGTATGGGGCGTTGTCCATAATTATAATAGATGGTTCAGGGAGGCTACACAACATTGAGGTAAACCATTCAGTAAACTTTTCTCCATTCATGTCTTCATGATAGTCTCCAGTGGTTTTTGACGCAAAAGCCATGAGAGAACCTTCGACAAACCCGTTGATGGTTCCGGCGTGACAAATTATAAGTCGCGATCCTTTTCCTACAGGAACTTTGGAAGTAGATGCTGCTGTGTCATCGTTCCAAGAACGGCCTACAGTATGGTTAGCATTAAGCCATGTTTCATCCAAGAACACAACATTTTGCCAATTTTTGATTTCTTTCACTTGCCGTAAAAAAGTATACCTTGCCATCGCTATATCAAATCTTTCCATCAATATTTTGCGTTTGTTACATTTTTTGTATCGAAATCCAATGGTCTTCAAAATCTTCGTTAAAGAACTTTCCCCACCGAAGAATAATCCAGCTTCCTTCAGTGAATGCACCAACTTTTTTCTTGTTGGATACTCCTTCTGTAAATAGTAGCCGTAAACATGTCTTCGGATAGCATCGGCATCAAAGCTATCGATGCCTACGACTGGTTTTGCTCGTTTTCTCTTTTTTGGTGTGTGAAGTTTATTTTCTTCTGTGCCAGTCTCGCCATATTTTTTTTTAGTTATCCGTCTAACAGTTCGTTGTCCAATATTAAGCGCATCAGCTACGCGTTCAACCACTGACGTTATAGGTAAAATTGGCCCTCCATTTTGAGCTTCACGATCGAAATAGTTACGAAGGCGTATTACGAACTCACGTGTCTGACTATTTAGAACAGTTCTCTGCGTACGTTCGGTCATATCGACGAAATCCACAACAAAAGGCTTGAACAGAGTCCAAATTAACGAGCAAGGGTCAACAGTAATGCAGTATCAATATTTGAAATCCAAAGCCAGGTCAAAACTATATCACAATCGCATTGCACTGACAGTTTATACTTTTCGAAGCAACGTCAATTCGAAACTGCTTTGTTTTGCATTGAGCATTGACGCGAGTTTGCCGGAGGTAGTAGTTGTGCTAGCCAGCGATCCTATGTGACGATCGTATTAGATTCCATTTTTAAAAATTTATTGATATTTTTTTGCGATTTCAGAGGTTTGTCCACATAGTGAAAATTGTTCATATTCACAAGTACATTCACCCCTTAAATGGTGCAAACTGATTTTTCTACACTTGTATACATTTAAGAAATCAATTTAATAAATAAATTTTGAGTCCTAAACCTAAAACTACATTCGATAAAATTTATGAATCTCTGCACATCACTATCGTCAATAAAGTAATACAATTATTTCCTTCAAAGTCGTTATCAATTAATACGGAACTTCATGAGAAACTACATTCGATAAAATTTATGAATCTCTGCACATCACTATCGTCAATAAAGTAATACAATTATTTCCTTCAAAGTCGTTATCAATTAATACGGAACTTCATGAGCGGACAAACGTCAAACCGGCCATCATAGCGTGCCGCTAGTTTAGTCAGTTCGTTCCCAACGTCATATTGGAATAACTTGTATAAATACGAATGTTTTGACGATGGTAAGGCAGTCTCCACCGAGACTCAAACGATTATTGCATACCTTTGGTGTTTTTGATTACGAGCCTGCGGTAGCAACTGCGGCCTGGTCAAGGATTTGATACTGTTGTATTGCTTATCTAAGTTTAATAAATTATGTAATTACATTAAATTTCTCGTGGTTAGAGTACAAACATATTAAAATTGTTTTTTTAAAACCTACTTCTGGATTGTCTCCAACACTTTGTTATCTTACCATACTAATATTATAAATGCAAAAGTGTGTCTGTCTGTCTGCTACGCTTTAAAGGCCGATCTTTTCAACCAATTTTAATGAAATGTGGTACAGAGATAGGTTGTATCACACAGAAGGACATGGGATACTTTTATCCCAGAAAATTATGTCATTCCCGCGGGAATACAAAAACTTAATCCACGCAGACGAAGTCGCAGGCATCATCTAGTAAACTATAATTTAAATGCTATTTTGTTCTTTATATCCGAAATCATCAAGCATACAATTTCTGAGGTCTCTATTAAAGATAATCATAGAAGGAATTTATTTTTAGTTCTTGTAATTTTCCGACTTTGTTCGAGCGTATATGAGTTCTTAATAAGATTCTCGTATTCACTGAAGACAACTCTACTGACTCGTTGGTCTAGTGGTTAGCATGGTTAGCATAGTCTCGTTGGTCTGCGACCGACGAGGTCCCGGGTTCGAGTCCCGGGTAGGACCACAATTAAGTATTGGGGTTTTCCGACTAGAAATTCTCAGTACTAGCCCGGAGTTAGGAAATTGGTGGTGTTTCACCCCCGTGCCTCGGAAAGGACGTTAAGTCTTCGGTCCCGGTTATTATCACTAACATGATAAATATATAATAGTCGTTATAGACGCCAACCCGCATTGGAGCAGCGTGGTGGATCTAAGCTCTAATTCCCTCTTTCCTATGAGAGTGGAGGCCTGTGCCCAGCAGTGGGACCTTAATGGGCTTTGGTAGTAGTAGTAGTAGTTTCACTGAATACCTTATGACTTGTCTTTATTAAGATAGATATCATTTGCATACGAAAATCATCAAGCATACTATGGCACTCATCAGTACATGACCATAGATAAATTGGTAACAAATTTATTTATTACAATTTAATAATATTTAGTTCACAGTTTGTCACGTTGTACAAATAAGCATTATTTTAGTAAGCACTACATGACAGCTACAAGGTTTTCCCCCACTCCAATGTACCTACATAATTTCTTAGTAGGTATATAAGGTTAACATTAATCTGTAAACATATGCCATATTAACACCGAGTCTGTGTGTATCAATTCTGCTCCAACTTGCAACAACCTACACGCAATCCGCAACACATATTAAGGATTCAAATATGAGTCTCTTTTAATATCTAAGTGAATATGGCTTGCCAAGTGTCGTCGATACGCAGCTTAACGTAGACTTATCTGTAGGGGAGTGCGTCTGTCTGGGCTTCACAATGGCTTTGGGGAGGGCTCGTAGTCACTTCCAGGTGCAGATAGCTGAATACTTAACGTCCCTCGCCGGATTAGTGGGTGGTGCGAGTTGATAAGAGATAATGTTTACTCAGCGTGCTATGGAAAGAGCTATGCTCGGAATTTCTTTGAGGGATAAAGTCCGGAACGAAGTGATTCGCCAAAGAACAAAAGTGACCGACATAGCTCTTACGGCTGGCACGCTGAAGTGGCGGTGGGCTGGTCACGTGTGTCGGAGGACCGATGGACGTTGGAGTCGAAAGGTCCTCGAGTGGAGACCGCGTCTTGGTAAACGGAGCGTAGGGCGCCCCCCAGCAAGGTGGAGCGATGATATCCGGAGGGTGGCTGGCATCGATTGGATGCGGAAAGCCGAGGATAGAGCACGTTGGCGCTACTTAAAAGAGGCCTATGTCCAACGGTGGGTGCATAATGGCTGTTGATGATGATTGATGAATGTTTACTTAAAGCGGTGATAGCCTTGTGGTTTAGAATACCGACCCCCGATCGATCGATGGTTTGATCCCCGGGCACGTATCTCAAAATTTTCCAAGTTATGCGCGTTTTGAGACATTAATTAGGACTTGCTTCAAAGGTGAAGGAAAACATCGTGAGGAAAAACATCGTTGTTTGTGAAGTCTGCCAATCCACAGTTGGTCTTTGTGGTTGACTATGGCCAAACCTTTATCATTTCGAGAGGAAACTCGTACTCAGTAGTGAGCCGGCAATGCATGATGAGATAATGATGATGAACTGTTTTTTCGGAACATTAATTACACCACCGGTTTAAAACTTTGGTTATAACAATTAATGCGCGTTTTGATTATTATTTCATGAAAATTGAACTTAAATCGGTTTAGTTAAATATTTTAATGCTGTCACTTTGTAGCGAGCGCATTATGCTCTTGCCAAAAAGTGACAGCATTACAAAATTTGTCAATTTAAATGTCCTTGTGCAATTGAGCTCGTATTATTTTTAAGTTTCGCTTAGTTGGCTAGATACCGGAATAAAGATTTTAAATACCCGTGTTTTATTTTTAAAGCAATTCTTTGATTTAAAGTAACGTATATCTGCTGCAAGCTATTTCGTCGAAATCGTTTCAGCTTTTGAGCCGTGAAAACGAATCACAAAGAAATTCAGACATTGTTTTATAATAAAAAGTGGGAAACACTTTAAAAATTTAATATCATATTTTTTTTTAAATATCTATTTTTCTTGATAGACTAATGTACAGAGCGACTGTAATCCGATTTTTATACATTACTAGCGAATGCCCGCGACATCGTCCGCGTGGATGGAGGTGTTTCGGTTCCCGCGGGAACTTCTTAACTTAATTTTCCGGGATAAAAAGTAGCCTATATGTTATTCCAGACTATAATCTATCTCTGTGCGATATTTCATCCAGATCCGTTAATCCGTTGGGGCGTGATTGAGTAACAATTATCTATCCACACACCCATACATCCATCCAAACTTTCGCATTTATAATATTATAAATTATAAATATAAATAAGTATAAGTATAAGTATAAAAGTATAAATTAAAAACACTGTAAAGCTAGTCTCTTATCCTTTATACCACACCTCAAAAAACATACCCATATACTAGTAATACTTGAGGGGTGAAAAGAACCGTCGACGTTGTATGAAAGATTAACCTTACGTGGAAATTGTTTTTTTTTTAACTTTTAGACCCACCGTATGAGTGGGTACACACACGTAAAGATACCTGAGTGATACGTACAGGGGACAGGTGCTTTTAATTTTTATTGTACCATGGTTCGGAAATTAATACTTTACAAATGTTATGCTTTTCAATTGCTCTTTTGGTAAACGTGAAATTTAAATTACGGCGACCTCCATGGTGCAGTATTTAGCGCTGTTGTTTTAACATGCGGAGGCCCCGGGTTCGCTTCCCGGCTTCAAGAGCTAACTTGTAGTAGAATAAAAAAAACGCAATAATAACACGATAATATTATTATTATTATCTTTACGTTAGTACACCAACAAATAGTTAAATATTTGTAGCAATATTTATGTTAAGCAGCAGTTATTTCTTATTTAAGCAGTGTTAAGTTCTTGACCCATTTTTCTTTGCCCAGCAGTGGGACTGTTGATATATTGAAAGCGAAATGTGGACACGGTAATAACAATAATTTAGGGTATCGACCGGTATTGGATCGCAACCTCAACGTAGCAAATGGGTATCGGATGATGTTATAGCCAGCTAGACAAATTGCTATGATTTATTACAACTTAGCACTGAAGGCCCGCCTGGTTACAGAGCAGGGAAACTGGAGCTTGTGTATTGAATATCCGCTGTCTTCTTTTGACGACCTCCGTGGCGCAGTGTTGGGCGCTGTTGTCTGAACGTGCGGAGGTCCCGGGTTCGATCCTCGGCAGGGTCAATTTGGGAATTGATAATTTCTGAATTTTAACTGGTCTGGCCTGGTGGGAGGCTTCGGCCATGGCTAGTTACCACCATACCGGTAAAAACGTGTCGCCAAGCGATTAAGCGTTCCAGTACGATGCCGTGTAGAAACCGTATAGGGGTATGGATTTAATATAACTGCCATGCCCCTAACAGGTTAGCCCGCTACCATCTTAGACTGCATCATCACTAACCATCAGGAGAGATCGCAGTCAAGGGCTAACTTGTAGTGGATTAAAAAAAAAAGAATATCTTATTCGTTGACAGCGTCCCTAGTATAAAATGAAATCGAAAACAGGCATATAATTGTCAAATATATAGGTGGAAGAGAATACCTCTAGGTATTAAGTTCGCCTTTGTACATTGTAATGTATGTGCAATATAGAATTTCAAAGAAACAATAATTAGTTCCAATTTTTACCACTAGGTCAGATAAGTTGGTGGGACTATAATTGATTATTTGAAAACTAATCAAATCAGCACCTTTTAACCGTCTAAATGCACGCTTAGTATGGGATTTTGTATGAAACACGTACATGTGGCGTCATCTAAAGTCAGTCCACTTTTTTACTTTGATCGATGTTTGGAAATAGTCATCAAATATAAAATTAAGAGAGGACGTTAGTCCCACAAACTTATCGGACCCGGTTACCAAAAACAGTATTTTCAATAATTCCCTGTTCTGAATTATCGTATCCGGAAAATTTTGTCAAATTCCACACCGTGCATCTTAAACTTATTCATAACTTACTATCATTTGAGATTGCAGTTAAAGACTAACATGTATTAGAATTTTACAAAATAAACTGTTTATTTTTGTACGCTAATCTACAATTTCCATGTTCTACTCATTATCAACGTACGAGTTGCGAGACTAAACTTTTACGGGCGTGTTTGCGTTCGAAGCATTAACGAGTAAAATCGATTTACGACTGCGATAAGCTGTGTAAGCAGCCGTTATATTTGCATAAAAACCCCGTGGATTCCTCGAACCACGTGGGCGGGTTTGTACCGTCCGCACAAAAGTTGTCCAATTAGTGAAATAAGGTAGCGCGAACATGCGATATCCATAGTCGAGAATGGGTTTTGTTTTATTTTTACACTTTGAGACTTTTGACTAGAGACTTTTCTAGTTGAATAACTACTATGATGATATGAATTCCCATTTAGTTTAAAAAGCTTAATATACTGTTGAAGATTAAGTAAATGATAAAAAACGCGGATAGGTACACTGTAGGTACACTTATTTTTAACGTCATTAAGTGTACCTACAGTGTACCTATATTGAATAAATGATATTGAGTATTGAGTATTGATTTGACTCGCTCCAGCAATGCTCAGGACAGCGGTTAATTATGTACCTACACATTGATATAATAATTGTAATTTTTTTATAGAGCAACCACCCAGTTTCTTGTTAATAATAATAAAAAATATGAGTTTGACTTATTAAAAATTACTAGGGGATGCCTCCGAATTCATCGGCGTTGATTTAGGTTTTGCTAGGACGAAATATTTAACTACTTTTTCGCTTTTTTTATAGTTCGTATTAGGTAAGAAATAAGCTACTATTTTTTCATTCCGATACAAGTTAGCCCTTGACTTGGATTTCACCTGGTAATGGGCTAGCTTAGAAGAGTAAATTTTTATAATTAATAACATTAAAAAAAAATTATAAGCTTAAAAAGCTGATGCCCGCTACTTCATCCGCATAGTTTAAGTTTTTCTGATTCCCGGGGGAAATTCTTAATTTTCCGGGATATAAAGCAGCCCATGTCACTTTCCAGGTTCTCAGCTATACCTAAGCCAATAATCACGTTGATCCGTTGCTCCGTTGTGGCGTGATTGAAAGACTAACCAAAAAACAAACACACTTTCGCATTTATATTAGTATGACGTACTACGTCTAATAAAATATAAATACTTAAAGATAAATATTTCGCTGACCGTGCAATTAATGTAGGAGTACACCCACAATATTTACAAATGATAAACGAAGCTAAATCGCATTTAGATAACGATAGTAGGTATATATAGCTTAAATTTAATTTAAAGACATTTTTGCTAACGCTACATAGTATGTGGTGACGGACACAAAATGTAAATAGAAATGCAGAGTATGCACACGATAAGCCATACTTCTTGGCCATCAATGTTATTAATAATTGTAGTACTGACTCAAGGTGTTGAAGTTTGGTAAATAGAATAAAAACGTTTCACTGTCGAAGTAGTGGGAATTATTTTAGGACTGACTATTGCTAGCTCCGAGCTTTCCACAGCAAAGGAGTAGGTAATTGGATATACTATTCCAATAGGTAAACTACATTACTATATTTTAGTGATTATTAAATAGAGGGTCTCCGAAAAGTCGTAATAATATCGTCGTGTAATAATAGTTTTATGTTCGTAAACCATCCTGAAGTATCGATTAAAGTTAATAAGTGTGCCTACTTTTGATGACTTCACTGTTCAGTATTACTTACAACATCCCAAACTAAGTGCGCGTTTTGACGTTAGAAAAAAAGTTGCTGATTTGACTTGTTGTCGTATAGGTATCCAAACGCGGAATACGGCTAAGGGGAACGGACTCTGTCTAGACAAAATAGGTTTACACTGTTAGGTGTATTATAGGTTTATTTTTGCTGGCATGGAAATTATATTAAACCCATACCCCTATTCGGTTTCTACACGGCATGGTACCGGAACGCTAAATCGCTTAGCGGCACGTCTTTGCTGTAAGGGTGGTAACTCGCCATGGGCTAAGCCTCCTACCAGGCCACGGAAAATTCAAAAATTATAAATTCCCAAATTGACCTTGCCAGAGATCGAACCCGGGACCTCTGCACGTTAAGACAACAGCGCTACCACACTGCGCTACGGAGTTCGTCAAAACATCACATCCACTAACAAAGCGTTTAAAACCTGTTTACTCTTGTTACCTTTAAAAACATTTTTGAAAAATAAAGTATTTGTATTTGTTTTGACAGTTGCCTTAACGAGCGGACTCATTTTGACTCTCTTTGAACACTTTTTTGCGTTAGCTCTTTGTTGATTAAAGTGCAGTTTTCCTCTACGAGTTAAACAGAGTTCGTACGGAGCTTTTACCAATAACGACATTAATTTTTTAAGATTTTTTTTCTGTCTGTACAAACACGATGATAAACTGTCGACCGTACAATTCGTAGCTGTGTTAATGTTAAATATTTGTCATTGATAAGCGATAGTACGATATTGATGCTGAGTCATCATGAGTGTTTGTGCGATAGGTTTACTTTTGCCAGTAAACATACGTTTGCTTGTGAATTTTTACAGCCTAAATGTAGCATGATTCTCAATATTCCTTATTCAATAGCTCGATAAAAGGGTGGTAGCCAAGTTTCAAGGAAACTTAGAAAAATAACATAGTTAAATTTTTTTTAAAGGTATTTTATTGAAAGGTAAGATAATAATGATGTAGATAATAGATATAATATAAGCTAAAAAAGTGTGTGTGCATTTCATAGAAGTTAAACTTCAGAAAAGTAGTCTACGAGAGAATGAGATAAATATAACTAGTATTCTATCGCATTCTGTCGCGGGCTAAATCCTATATATGTTTGTCTCTTTTTGATGTTGCTTTTTCGTCTCATTGAATTTTCAAATCACAACGATTCTAAAGAATTTTCACTTCAAAAATAATTAGGTAGGTCCCTATGCACTAATAATCACACCACCCTTCTCATCAATCTAGAGCATTTATCAGACTCAAAAATAAAATATAATCATATCATTTTATATTGCCAATTATCTTTAACATAATCTCAAAACTAAACCAATATGACGGCTCTAAATCTAGTGCTGCCTCTTTCCGCAGGGAGTATTCTGAAAGGGATAGCAATATAAATGCTGTGTAGAAATATTTTAGTTTAGTTTAAAGATGGTGTACCTATAACAAAATTAGCCCTGACATCAATTAAAACGAACTTTATTAACCTAACCCCTAAGATACGGGCTTTAGTTTGGGGGGGTCTAAGGTAAATTTAGAATTATTTTATTGAACAACATTTTATTTTGGAATAAATATATTTTTTAATTTTTTTTATAATTTATTTGTCTATTCATTAAAAAAATACACCATACGAGTATTAAAGTAAGTATACCCCAAAAACCATTCCTCCCACTCGTAGTCAGCTATTTTCACCCCCCATTTCTGAAGATTTCCAAACTTTGCCCGTTCACGGCGCAATCCCGAAAGTTGGCCGAGTTCTATCCGTTGACAAGCTTAATTGAACGCCAATACTTCCCTCGGTTTTGCCGATTTCCCAAAGTTTACGCTCGAAACCACTTCCTATTTCCACGCCCTTTTGTTTATGGCACCAAGTTTGTTATTTCAGCATTTCGGGCAGCAGTCGATGGACTCAAAGAAAAATATAGACGTAACACGGGTTATGCGCCTGGCCGTGTATGACAAAATCCATTCTAACATTATAAATGCGAAAGTGTATCGGTTTGTCCGTCTGACTGTATGTCTGCTACGCTTTCTAGGCCCATCATTTTACCCGATTTTGATGAAAGTTGGTGTAAATTTACATTGTATCCCGGGTGAGAACATACGCTACTTTTTATCCTGGAAATGTAAGTAGTTCCTGCGAGAATTAAAAAAAAAACCTAATTCACGCGGACAAAGTCGCGGGCGATTAATAATCCTAGTTAATAATATGTGTAAAATAACTTAACCGCATTGAAAACTACCTGTTCTGTGCATTAAATCACTTTTGATAACACTAAAGAATTAAATAATTCCTACTTTAGTCCTAGATATTAATATGAGATATACTTAGCAAAATAATAATATTAACGTACCCAATAATTTGATTATACATGCGACAGTGCGTCTGTCTATCTTTCTATTTGTCTGCTATTGTATCACGGGCCATCTGTTAGTAAACGGGATTATAAGGGAATTATAGTTCAAAGATATTACACAGTATAGACATGTACAATCTAGGTACAATAAAAATGTAATCTCGGAGTCCTGAAATATTTAACGCTGTGCTTGATAGCGAATACTAGAGACTCGATAATAACGATATCAAGCGGTTCCGTCTATTTTTACGTAAGTCTACGATAAAACCCAAGGTGGAAAACACGATGTTGACAAATAAAATATATGGAAATATGGTTTCAAGGGTTGTTGGAATATTTTAAGCGAGTTCCCAATTTTTATTTTCATATTTTATGAGGAGACAAATATTGCTTGGTTAGAAATACGTGCTGATGTTTAAGGTTTCTGTAATCAAACGCAAATTACGGTGAAAACGTAATAAGACAGGACAGAAGAAAACGTCCAAACGTCCGCACGTGTGGGGAACACGTTACGTCCTGTCGCGGTAGTTTGTGCAGCTCCAGATAGAAAGAAGAAGAATCACGCCGCGACAGAGCAACGAGTCGATGTTACTTTCTACATGGATATAGTCGAGGACATCGACCAGGAGCCAAGTGAACATAGTCGCGGACATCAGCTAGTGCTTTATAAATAAAATCTAGGGACCCCTTCATAGGTTTTTTATACTCAGCTATGAAAAACTAGCTAAACTATGATGATGAGACTTCGAATTAAGATTCCAAGGGACCTCAACGATTTCTCAACGATTGTATAAGCAAGCTACGAGTAGGTATATTCTTGCTAAATTTTACCAGTATCAGTTCAGTTGCTGAGCAATGTGAAGGTAAAAGATAATTAGTTATTTGTGTTATATGGGGCCAAAGAAAATTTTTGTTCCCCGAGGGCGCTATTTTGAATTCAGAGTGAAGTGAAGGATTCTAAAGTAGAATCCTGAGCGTAGCGAGGAATTCAAGATACGCCGCCCGAGAACAAAAAATTTGGCCCCGAGTGACACACATTATTTTTCATCATTACGTATGAGAAAAAGCTAGGAGTATCAACGTACTGTGTATGGACATTACCTATACGTATAAGCACCAATCAGAAGCACGAACGCGGACCAACCAGAAGATACTCCTATCAACCTTATATGTATAGACATTATTTAGACGTATATTTAAAGGTTAAATTAAACACAAATAAATTATTATTTTTTCAGCGCGTAATGCCGCCAAAACGTAACCGGCCAGATATAGGTAACTTCATACATTATGCGTTCGACCTCTTTGTTTAACTAGTATTTTTTCCCTCTTTGGACTAGCAGCCATAATTCCGTTCGAAATTCAAAAAATGTAAAGAAGTATATCCGATCAACAAATTGATCAGGTGACTTATCGAAGACAACAGCCACTCAAACATTTTTGGATTTCGAACGGAACGAGCGATCGACAGGTTTCTGCGACGAACGCAGTATACTGAAGCACGAACGCGGACCAATCAGAACAGAGAAATGAAAAGTCCAATGGACCTAAAAATTACATTTTGCTCCCGCTATCCTCTGAAGCCAATATTCGTTTTTCGAATAGGTATGATGAAAAATATTATAACCATCAAAAACGAGAGACAGTAATAAATATTGCACTCGAGAAGTTTCAAATTCTGGGTAAAAATTTCCCTTAAAATGTTATTCTTTTATATACGACTACAAAAAGATGATATTGCTCAAACTTCACTCTCTATACGTAGCCATATTCACCCCCGTGGAACAAGGCTTATTTTCGGGACAGGTTTTATTTTAACAAATACGTCGGTACAGAGTTGATTGCGAGCGGAGTTTCGTGTGTGAAAAGTAAAATAGGTAAGCGTGATACCGAATTTTCTCTACTGGTTCTCGTGTATAGCATAATGTTATATGGTAGATATCTATATGTGTAATATTAGTATGTAGTGTATATGTAGTCTATCTTATTATAAATTGCAGGACCTAAATTGCTTGCCACATAACCCGTGATTTCGCAACTCCTATCACCAAAGGTTGTCTGGTAGAGATCGCTTTAGCGATAAGACCGCCTCTGCACGCTTCTATTAGATTAAGCTTCTTCATGTTCTTTCTGTATGTATGTTTCTTATGTACTTAGTTGTGTGTAATAAGGAATTCAATAATAATAATAATAATGTCAGTGTGTATAAACTGTTTTTCTTTAGCTAGAAAAAATACAAATAAACTATCTTCTCGCTGAAACGAAGACAATACGGACGATAGTAGGACTGCTACCGCGAAATACTTTACGATCAAAGCATGATGCTAGTGATAATGTAACGATAAATTTTAAAACTCCGGGCAAGCGCGTCGTTTAAGCGTCTATGTTGTGGCATAGAATAACTACAAGCTTGCCATTAGCCCTTGACTGTGATCTCACCTATTGGTAAGTGTTGATGCAGTCTAAAACGCTATCGGGTTAACCTGATACAGCAGTTAAATTAAACCTTTACCCCCAATCGGTTTCTACACGGCATTTTACCGGAACGCTTCGCTTGGCGACATGTCTTTGCCAATAGGGTGGTAACTAGCCATGGCCGAAACCTCCCACCAGTGGATTTCGGTTGTATGTTCAAAGAAAGAGAAGCTCAATAGTAACACATAAAGCTTTTTGTCGATGCGCAGGGAATCCTAAAAATGTTGTACAACATGTATGTTCCACCAAAGAGAACTTTCATTTTGTGGTCGCGGTCTGTTTTGATTCCACCCTATGGGGACAGTTTGTCTATAGGTACAAATATTGCAACCGAAACAGCAACATGCATTTACCTAGATTTATCCATACCATTATAAATGCTGAATTCTGTCTGTCTGTCCGCTGCGCTTTAACTGCCTTATCTTTTTAACCGATTTTGATGAAATTTGGTAAAGAGATAGTTTGCATCCCGATGAAGGACAACGTCTACTTTTTATTCCGGAAAAATAAGGTATATTCCGAGAAATAAAGAAAAAAATTGTTATGATACGATTGAAAGACAAATCTATACCTTAATACTAATATTATAAATTAGCCGATACCCACGACTCCATCCGTGTGGTTTAAGTCTTATTAATTCCCGCGGGAACTCCTTAATTTTCCGGGACAAAAAGTAGCCTATGTCACTCTCCAGGTCCTTAACTATACCCATGCCAAAAATCACGTCGATGCGTTGCTCCGTTGCGGCGTGATTGAAGGACAAACCAACAAACAAACACACTTTCGTATTTAAAATATTACATAAATAAATATAATATAAATAAATGCGAAAGTGTGTCTGTCTGTCTGCTACGCTTTTAACGGCCCATCTTTTCAACCAATTTTGATAAAATTTGGTATAGAGATCATTTGTATCCCGGGGAAGGACATAGTCTGCTATTTATTCCGGAGAATTTGAGTTCCCGCGGAAATAAAAAAAAACTACTGATACTATTGTAGGATAAATCTATCTATATGAGGGGTTGCATCCCTGGAAAGGGCATAGGCTATTTTCCATTTAATTTTTCTAAAACTTAAATTCACGCGGATGGAGTTGACACCATCTAGAAAATTATTATTATATTTTATTGTTTTATTATAATTAATATGTCGACCTCCCTGGCGCAGTGTTGAGCTCTGTTGACTTAACGCGGGAGGTCCTGGGTTCGATCCCTAGGAGAGTCATTTTGGGAATTTATAATTTCTGTATTTTTTTTAACCTGGTCTGGTTCTTCAGGACTTCAGGAGGCTTCGGCTGTGGCTACCGGAAAAAACGTGTCGCCAAGCTAATAAGCATTCCGGTACGAAGCCGTATAGAATAAGGTTATGGGTTAATTATATGGCTGCCATATCCCTAACAGGTTAGCCCACTACCATCTTAGACTGTATCATCGCTTACCATCAGGTGAGATTGCAGTCAAGAGCTAACTTGTAGTGGTTAATAAAAACATCATCAAGAAAATTATAAAGAAATCAATTTAAGCCTGTTAAAGCCCATTGTCCATTGCCTTATTCATTCTCCATCTGGCAAATGGCAAACTTAATTATAATCACAATACTGCTGTCCGATACAACACTATACCCGAGTAAATAGGGGTCCAAGGGAATAAAAGCAAAGGGTTCCGCACAGAAAAGGGTGCAATCTAATTTCGCAAAAAAGGCCACCTTCACCGGGGACACACCGCCGTCGGGGATAGCGAGCCTAAGTATACCCTTTTTCGGGGCAAATTGAAAAATTAATGACCCTAAAATATCATAAGGAAAGGATGAAAATATTGGATTTGGGCCGCAGGCCCAATAATGTATGAAACCACTTTGTCCTTTCTGATGTGGGTTTAAATAATTGTATTATGTAATTTTGCGATGACATTAAAATGAACAAGAATAATAATATTTAAGGTATAATATTATTTTGGTTTGGTAAATCTTCTGCTATGTACGGTTTTGTTTAGAATTGGTTTGTTATATTATGATTCCTCAGACGACAGATTGTACGTGACAGCACAAGCACAGAACAGTAAAGCTTGGCACAAAATGGAGTAGGCCTTTACCCGCCAGGGGTCCTTAATTTGAATTCAATATAATTAAAATAACTATCGTATTCAATTTAGTTCTAAGTTTTTTGTTTTCATCAATTTGTCTGTTTTTTTACATTATTTTATTTTGCATGTAATCTAAATCTCTATATAATATTTTTTAAGCTCTAAGTAAGGTAAGTATAATAAATGCTTTTTTATTTTTATTTTATTTATTTACTAGATCATGCCCGCGACTTCGTCCGCGTGATTTTTTTGATTCCCGCGGGAACTCTCTAATTTAGCCTATATCCTTCCCCGGGGTACAACCTATCCCTGTACCAAATTTCATAAAAATCGGTTGAACAGATGGGCCGTGAAAGCGTAGCAGACATAGACACACTTTCGCATTTATAATATTTGTATGGAATATGGATAATATGGATACTGGACAGTTTGTTTGCTTAGGAAATCTCGTATCTGTATGTGACCCCCGAATTCTATACTCAATGAGCGGCCAAGCGTGACTGGTCGCAATGAATAGCGATCGCTTGAGTTGCTTTTTCAGAAAAACCGCTCGGATTCATCCCTTCACGCTTTTTTTCCGAAGTGAAGAAATTCTATTGGGGAAAATAATTCCCATCCGCGACCCTTTTATCCTATTTATTGGGAGCACTTCGCGGCTAAAAACGTTTCAAATTGCTTGCATTAGCGTCTTTGATACCAACTGTATTTGATGTTCCTTATTTATTAAGTGGTATTGCCGTTTCTCGGTTGGTTCGGCAGGTTTAAAAGCCTATTTATATTTTACCTACATATTCCGTGACATTTTGGAAAATTATCTTGATCGATGATCTTTTATTTCCTAGGATAAAAAGACCAGGATCCAGCCTATCTTTCTATAGCCTAGAAACGAAAATGAGTAAGATTTTTTTAGGAAGACAAAAGGTCTTAACTATAAATATACTACATTCGAAATTAAACTTTAATGCTTGTGTTAAGGTTTATATTTTAATTTTTTATATATATATATATTTTTTTTGTAATTAAAAATAGAAAAAAAATCGTAAAAATAGAACTTGAAATTAATATTTATGTAATAAAGAACTTCGTTCCTATCAGATGTCCCACGACACCACGTTTTTTTTTAATTTTTTTAAAAATCTTTTATACTTCTTTAATTTAACTATAAGTCCTAATATTATAAATGCGAAAGTTTGGATGAATGGATGGATGGATGTTTGTTACTCAATCACGCCAAAACGGCTAAACGGATCTGTAAGCAATCTGGCACAGAGGTAGATAATAGTCTGGAATAATACTTAATTATGCTACTTTTATCCCGGAAAGTTAAAGAGTTCCCGCGGTAACCAAAAATCTCAATCCACGCGGACGAAGTCGCGGGAATCAGCTAGTATTAATATAATTACTGAATTTGAATAAAACAGTGAAGTAGGTAGCTAATAAAATTTATTACAGTCGATCTCCAATTCAGATTTATCCAACATTGAGTGAGTCAAAACTAATACCGTGTGCGGGCACGATTTCCACGTCTCAAATCGGAGGCGTAATTAGTCTTCGTTAAAGATTTTAACCGGGAACCTGTAATTGGATGATTAATTAACGCCCGACGGCTAAGCCGAGCGCTCGCGTGATTTGTCTCGCTCAAAAACCTTAATTTGTCTGTGGATTTTGGGACACCGTGTCTTTGGACGTGTGCCCATTTGTCACGGCGATTATGAAAATGAAACGTCCAGATAGAGCTCGGCAAACTTATCTGTGCATATGGTAGAGGCGCCACTGTTTGATAAAAATCTACTTTTTAGGATCAACACAGAGAAGATTCTGTTAGTTCTGAATTTTACCGCATGCACAGTTAAGTGTGTCGGAGTTTATTTCTGTTTGTACCTCATTTTCTCATCGTGTCGACAAGAAAATGTCTCTACTAGGACCACAGCTTCGCAACACATAGAGCTCGTCAATCTTAAATAAAATTGGACGACCTCTTAAAAGAAAAAAGAAATTGGCAGTCATAGGAACTGCCGATAGAAGTGAAAACGAATATTTAAAATAATTATTAAAATAAAATAAAAATATAAACCTTAAAACTAAGGCATTAAAGTTCAATTACTATTGTATAGTACCTACATTAGTAATTCAATTACGAATGTAATTTAATTTATATTTAAGACCTTTTGTCTTCGTAACAACGCGAGGTGTTGGTCACCAGTTTCCACAATTTTTATTCCCTGCCAAAAAATGCTCAACGCGGCTAAGGAGGTTTTCACTACAAAAATAAAAAAAAGGAACAATATCGGAAACAATTTGTCAAACCATTCAGTGTTACAATTTATTATGATAATAATATAATAGATACACTTACTTTCTAGATATAACTTAAGCGTGATTATTTATCAATCTGACTCATTCCATGTTTCTCATTCAAATCGATCTGTGGGTACAGACGCCGTGTTAAAATAATTGGCATTATTACAATACGAGTGTTTTGAACATAGATTATCATATTTACTACCGTAGTTTTGACCACAGGTTTTGACTAATGTTTTGACGTTGTAATTTTGTCCCCCTCGTCATCAGAGACTATTATTAGACTAGTGATTTAGAGGTAGCGATAGCAACTGCCTCGATGGTCTAATGGTTGGCATGTTCGACTGCGGCCAACGAGGTCCTGGGTTCGGGTCCCGGGTCGGGCCATAATTAAATTTTGTGTTTTTCTGACTAGAAATTCTCAGTACTAGCCCGGAGTTAGGAAGTTGGCGGTGTTCCACCCCCGTGCCCCGGAGAGCAAGTTAAGAGCCGTCGCTCCCGGTTATTATCACTAACATGATAATAGTCGTTAAAGCCCGCCAACCCGCATTGGAGCAGCGTGGTGGGTCTGAGCTCTAATTCCCTCTCTCCTATGAGAGTGAAGACCTGTGCCAAGCAGTGAGACGTTAATGGGCTGTAGTTGAATGGTGGATAGCAATTGGGCCCTAATCAAATGAAAATCTTTGAATTATCAGTCCAGTGCGGTAATAATTAATTAGAATAAATTCCTCGTGAGGCTTCTACACCTTTTAACAATGTACTTGTGCAAGTTTAAATGAGAGTAGGTTTTAAATTAATTAATTCTGGAACGACGCTTATACACATAAGTTTATGATACACTTACTAAACAATAAGATTTATGAGTGTGAGTCTAACGCCTCCGCAATTCGCAAACAATGTAACTGAATTAGTACAAGAGAACGCCATTATTCACGGCATTCAGAGATAAAATGATCATGAGCACGTCTAGCCTAGTTCCAGACATTATTTTAGACATTAGGGCCCATCACAATGGCCCGTATCTTCGAGTGTGAGTGCCTAATTTATCCTGAATGTTGAAGGATTAGCGCAATTTAAGGGTTTACAAATACCTACAGTACGCGCGTTGTATGTGTCACCATACAATAACTCTGCTTTCAACTCGCGCGCGAAGTATACCTACTGTTTATTTAGGCGGTGATAACTCAGTGGTTTAGACGCTTGACTTCCTATTCAGGTGGTCGCGGGTTCTCTTATGTCATACTAGGTGATGCCCGCGACTACGTCCGTGTGGATTGAGGTTTTTTGGCTCCCGCGGGAACTCCTTAGTTTTCCGGGATAAAACATAACCTGTGTGTTATTCCAGACTATGATCTATCTCGGTGCCAAATTCCATCCAGATCCGTTCACCCGTTCGGGCGTGATTGAGTAACAAGCATCCATCCATACAACCATATATCCATCCATCCAAACTTTCGCATTCATAATATTTATTTGATTGATTGATTTGATGACTAGCTGATGCCCATGACTTCGCCGCGTGGATTTTTTGTAATTCCCAAGGGATCTCCTTAATTTTCCGGTATAAAAAATAGCCTTTTCAGGTCCTCAACTATACCCATGCAAAAATTCACGACAATCCGTTGCTCTGTTGCGGCGTGATTCAAGGACAAACCAATAAAGCAACGATCCAACAAACAACACAACACACTTTTGCATTCATAATATTAGTATGATGTCTGTTTTTAAGAATATCAACAATCAAGACGCAACTAGCAGGATCTGTTTTTAGGATAAAGGAATATAATACTATCCAGACTCCATATTTAGATACATTTTTTTTTAAATAAATTGCTCAAAAAATATACAAAAATCATGTTATTCGCCAAACATGTAGTTTGTCTTACGTTAATAATAACGTAAGTATTTATACAGAACATTTGTATGGGAGTGTGCATTTTACTTTATAAATTAACTTTAATTTAATACCATAATATATACTGCTGTGATTCTAGTTTCTGAAAACGGTTCCGGGAAAACCATGATATTGATTTATGGATAACTAGCAGACTTGCCCACGACTTCGTCCGCGTGGATTTATAGTTTTTGATATTAATACTCTTCAATTTTCCGGGATAAAAGCCTATAGCCTATGTCTATAGCCTATAGCCCCGGGATACAAACTATCCCTATACCAAATTTCATCAAAATCGGTTGAACAGATGGGTCGAGAAAGCGTAGCAGACAGACAGATAGACAGACAGACAGAAACACTTTCGCATTTATAATATTAGTATGGACTAGCAGACTTGCCCGCGACTTCGTTCGCGTGAAATAAGTTTTTTAAATTCCCACGGGAACTCCCTTATTTGTCGGGATAATATTATAGCCTATGACACTCACAAATAATGAGGCTTTCTATTGGTACCAGAATTTTCAAAATCGTTTCAGTAGATCCACAGATTACCCCCTACAACGTCACAAACTCACAATTAACAAACCCACAAACTTTACCTCTATAAAATATTAGTAAAGTATACATTATCGGTAAAGGAAATATCGTCATGCCCGAGAGTTTTTCTTAAACTTCCCAAAGTTATGTGGAATATGCTAATCTACAAATAATGCACTCACTCGGCCAACGTGATGGACTATGGCTAAGCCCTTCTCATTTTGAGAAGAGACTCGTGCTCAGTAGAGAGCCCGCAATTGTTTGAAAAAATAGAGTCATCCTTTATTGATCGGCATAAAAATGTTACAGAAATGTTTCCCTGATAAGTACTCAGTTAAAAAGCTACAATAAAGCTTTAATTGCTGCAAGTCGACCGCGAGTCGTAATGAACAGTCAATATTATACGAGTTGCGGTCACTTTGAATTAAACCTTGTGTAACGTTACATTAATTGGATTAAAACTGGGTATTTCGTTACAATTTTAATGATATCGCTATAATTAATAAAAGTCTTTTAATTAGAATAAAAGCTGGTTTTAAAAAGAAAGGCGATCAGCGTTTAAAACATGTACAAAATTACTAATTAAAAAAAGAAATATAAGTAGGTAATTGTTCAATTTTTTTTACTGGACATACACGTAATTATAGCAAAAGGAAAATTATTAAAATGACTGTGTCCTCAGATTTTCCAATTTTATCACCACCGTGGCGCAGTGTTGAGCGCTGTTGTCTTAACGTGCGGAGGTCCCGGGTTCGATCCCGGCAGGGTCAATTTGGGAATATATAATTTCAGAATTTTCCCTGATCTATGGAAGCCTGGTGGGAGGATTCGGCCGTGATTAGTTACCACCTTACCGGCAAAGATGTGTCGCCAAGCAATTTAGCGTTCCGGTACGATGCCGTATAGAAATCGAATAGGGGTATGGCTTTAATATAACTGCCATGCCCCTAACAGGTTAGCCCGCTACCATCTTTAGACGGCATCTTCACTTACCATTAGTTGAGATCGCAGTCAAGGGCTAACTTGTAGTGGATAAAAAACCCACTTAAAACTAATTTTATGAATATCCGTTACTAACATTAATTGAAAACATGTGTAAGTTTGTTGGATTGTCCATCTATCACGCCGCAAAAGAGCAACGAAGAAGACAAGATTTTTAACAAGGATATGGTGAGTGATATAGGCTACTTTTTATCCTTAAAGGGCTCTCTCAGGATTTTGAAAACCTAATTTCACGCAAAGAAATCACGGCCATCATGTATTTACTTACTTATAGAAAATATTATATTATAAAGAAAATAAGTGATAGATCCTAAAATTTAGAACAATTTATAGGTACTATACCGAATGAAACAACGAACAACAAATAAAGTCGACAAGTTTCGACAAGTTCGGCCAGTTCGGCCAGTTTTTCTCTCGCCACGTGTCGCAAAGTCGCCCAAACTTGTAGCGAGTCCCGACGCATCTGCTCCAAGAAGTACATGCTTAGTATGAGATTAACATCTTACCAACGATAGAAGAATTCAACCCTCGAAACACTTAAGCGTTAAAATTAAATGGTATACACAGCATTGCTTTCTAATTCTAGTTCTGTAAATTGATGTTTTTAAGTCTATTTTTAGCAAGCCTTCGAGTATTTCGGCTGCGTAAGTATATAAATTTGTCAGTGATTCACTCAAATTGTTATAGTTATATAATTAAATATACTTAGTTAGACTTTATAGACGTAGCTTGTAACGACGGTGCTGACCTATAAAAGCCCTTTAAAAACTATATTTAAAAAAAGACTTCAGGTCGCCTATACATCAATAACCATATAGACCAATCGAGCACGGCCTACGAGCCAATTTGTTTGGGCTGATTCAAGCCCTGGCTCAGGTTGCTGGCGGCGCTAGCTGTCCTGACCGGCTAGACTTTGATCCGCGAGGTATAGGTACAAAAGGCGTATGCTCAGTTTGAGCTGCTTCTTGCTTTCTTAGTGTAAAAGGTCTTGACGAAGCTTGCGCGTTGTACAAAGTGAACGAGATTAGTTGTTATTTCGACAGTATTTGCTTGATAACCTCAGTGAAGCTCGATTGTGGCTCGCGAGCTAAGCTCGCGTCAGTCACGGCTAAAGAGCAGCGATGTAAAACTTGCGAATTTGTTATCGATGGTGCTGAGTTTTCAACTTAAAATAATAGACCATTAGATCCATTTTACTCGTTCGCTCGAAATCTATCCACGTGAAGTAAAATCTCATATTAACGCTAGTGATATAGGATCGAGAGTTGGGACTTGTTGGCAACTTTCTATTGCCCGGCGTTGCTAAGACTTTGTTTTGGTCAACTTTACCAATATTGCCGATGTCCACTAATGGCCTTGTGGATTCTCGTAATAGTCTTTTTATATTAGAAAAGTATAGTGAAGTGATAATACAAAGATAGTTTTGTATATGTGTTTTGCACCTCTTTTGTTTGGCCACTTGCACAAGGACTCCTAAATTGATATAGTTAAATATTTTAATGCTGTCCCTTTTTTGGCAACTACAATTTGCATTTGCCAAAAAGGGACAGCATCACAATTTTTTTTTTGTTAGCCCTTGACTGCGATCTCACCTGCTGGTAAGTGATGATGCAGCAGCGGGCTAACCTGTTAGGGGCATGGCAGTTATATTAAACCCATACCCATATTTGGTACCACCAGGCCAGGCCTTGGACTAATTTTTATCCCGGAAAATTGAAGAGTTCCCGAGGGAAACTTATGTAACTTATATATAGATATTTAACCCGTAGCTACACGAAACTTAATCAAATTTCGTACCACGTTTTTGAAAAATGTCGTTCGGTGGATGTTGACCGCGGGCGGCCCAAAAATGAGTCCTGAATCTCAAGTGGGAACCTTCATCTGTCAAAACCGTAAAAGGCAATCAGATTACGTTATAGAAGTATAATCGTAGCTACAGAACTCGATCAGTGAACTGCGAAATCGGTGTACGGTCGGCAAAAATAGTTGATTTATTGGTTTTTTTCAAATGCAATGAAAATAATGTCCTCCCGACCGAATTTCGGCCACAGCGGCCTATCTCCAAAGAGATTAGTCATCTGCGCGGGAGATATTATAGTGCACAAGTAAGTACACAGGGGCACTCTCTGTTTAGAGATCAGGCGCAGGAGCGACAGCATTACGTGCTCTCCAAGGCACGGGGGCAAACACCGCCAACTTCCTAACTCCGAGCTATGCTAGTACTGAGGAATTCTTGGCAGAAAACCCCAATACTTGTTATGACCCGACCCAAACTCGAACCCGAAAAATCGTTGGCGGACATGCTAATCACTAGACCAACGAGGCAGAGGAAAATGCTTATAGGAATGTGGGAAAGTGCTCCACCTTATATAACCCGTTGTCCTAGAAGAGCGAGATGCATAGATAAGGTTGTCATTAAGGACTGAAATAGTAACCGAAATAAGGCGTTTAAACACTGTTTTTCGTAACTGTTATAAAACAGAAACACTTATAACGGAAACAGAAACGATACTGTAACCCAATCAATTTGTAACCGTTTATTTCTGTTAATAAGTGTTTTTATCTATAACCCTAATAGGTACATGCCCTAACAAACAGCACGGTGTGACAACGCGTTCTTCTCACTTCATTGGACTTTACACACACTGACACAACATGGCCATGTTTTTCTTAAAACCATCGGTGCTTTCACCTTAGGCTCAAATTTGAATACGCGTCAACAGTAAATTTGGCAACGTTGCTATTTCGGTTACAGCTTCAAGAGGGTTACAGCTTCGATTCTGATACACTTTCATTCTGAAACATTTATATTTCTGTAACCTTTATGAATCTGTTTTTCAGTCCCTGGTTGTCATTTTCGAACTGCACAGAAAATGACAATCTTATCCACGCGACAGCGTAAGCCAAGTGAAGGGTCACTGTCACGTCGCTTGGTATTGAATTACAATGTCGTTTATGCTTACAATTTACAAAAAAAAAAGCAATATTTATTTTTTATCCACTACAAGTTAGCCCTTGACTGCGATCTCACCTTTCCAATCGTAATGTAGCTTTGTTGTGTTCGTCCTAAGGTGCATAAGTTGTTGCTAATATAATACCTTTTTCTAAATTTCCCAGTCAGAAACTAAAATGTTTATGTAAAGTAAAGGAATTTTATTAGGTGTAAGTGATGGTCCGTGACGTCGTGACCCTTGGGCCCCTCCTGAAAATCAGCGTTGCAGTATGTTAGGTAGGTATATACCTATCTCTCATGCTGTGGCACGGGCTGAGGAGGTGGCCCATTGACCGCACGTTTAATAATTTAAGTTTAATTTGTATTTGTATAAGTTTAGTTATGCTAAGTATTGTAGTGCTGGTCAATAAACTTTTATTTATTTTTATTTATTTAAGTAAAATTGAATGAATTTAGTTTTCACTTCTATCGGCAGTCCCTATTACTACCATTTTTTACTGTGCTATTTTATACGTTATAGTAGGTATGCTTATATTTTTAGTTGTCTGATTTTACATCTGACAAATAAATAAATTGACTCCCTTTTTGCTCTCTGTACATATGAAATCGAAACGCTTAGGGACGAGCGGATGCGAACTCGGAAGATAAATCACACGAAGATCGTGACTCGATCCTAATGCATACTACTGATGAGCCCCGGCTGCTCTCGTCATGGCACATGTTACCGCGAAACCCTATAAGATAACGATTATTATTGACGACCTCCCTGGCGCAATGGTTAGAGTACTCAGGTATTATTTATGGGAGATCTGGAGTTCAATAACCGGCAGGTGAATTTACTTCCCTGCTGCAGTGTTGAGTGCTATTGGTTTAGCGTAACAGGTCCCGGATTCAATCCCCGGCAATTTGGGAATTTATAATTTCTGAATTTTCTCTGGTCCAGCCTGGTGGGAGGCTTTGGTCGTGGCTAGATAACACCCTACCGGCAAACACGTACCTACTGCCAAGCGATTTAACATTCCGGTACGATGCTGTGTAGAAACAGGTTAGCCCGCTACCATCTTAGACTGCATCGTCACTTACCAGATGAGATCTAGTCTAGGGCTCACTTGTATTGGAATGAAATAAAAAACTTTCCGAGTGCGCGTACACTTGCTTATTCCGGCGTTTTCGCTCAGACCCGTGGGTCAGTCAGTCTTCTAGTAGTCAGTCAGTACTAGTTGTCTTAAAGGGAGTGTATGCCTTGTTTATTAATCTATACCTACCACTTTTAAATAGGAATCAGAAATCAAAAATATTACTTTAATTATAAAAATCTATACTAATATTAAAAATGCGAAAGTTTGGATGGATGTATGGATGTATGGATGTATGGATGTTTGTTACTCAATCAAGCCCAAACGGCAGAACAGATTTGGCCAAATTTGGCACCGAGATAGATTATAGTCTGGAATGGCACATAGGCTACTTTTTATCCTGGAAAATTTAGGAGTTCCCGCGGGAACCAAAAAACCTCAAACCACGAAGTCGTGAGCATTAGCTAATTACTATCATATTCAGGATTTAAATAAAACGTCTCGGCTCACTCATTCTATAATCGGAACTGTTTACTCAGGGCCGCTTGCACAAGGGCATTTAAACTGAATTAGTTAAATTTGCTATTGTGCAATGCTATCTCTTTTTGGCAAATACATATTGTAGTTTCCAAAAAGGGGCAGCATTAAAATATTTAATTAAATCAATTTAAGAGTCCTTGTGCAAGTGGGCCTTAGTATACATTATTTTAAGGGCACATTACATCATTTGGTCGACCAACGAAGGAGTTAAGTCTAGCTTACACATTTACTTAGCTTATTTACGTCTTTATTCCTATGGTCTTATGTTACTTGGCAAAACAAGTTAACAAAATCAACAAATTCCCTCTCGCAAATGAACAAGATCCGAGAACAATAAACACTTCATAACGTTAGCGTTCCAGAAATAGCACGCTTTGATACGACTAGGTATTCAGAGCTTGTGTATGCAACGTACATAGGTCATGTGCTTAGACAAGTTAGTAGTTATGTACCTACTTTATACCGTGTTCTGTGGATATTTCTGCAATCGATTGACCTATTTGAAGAATTTTTGATTTGAAGACTGATTTGCAATTCACAAAAGTTACCTATTCAAATCAAAAGTTATCATCATCGTTATTAGTTTATATTGTGATTATAAGTTTACTAGCTGATGGCCGCGACTTCATCCGCGTAGTTTAAGTTTTTTTATTCCCACGGAAACTCCTTCATATTCCGGGATAAAAAGTAGCCCCTATGTCACTATCCAGGTCCTTAACTATGCCCATGCCAAAAATCACGTCGATCCTTTGTTTCTTTTCGGCGCGATTGAAGGACAAACCAACAAACACACTCTCGCATATACAAGTAAATATTATTGGTTAATGTATGTATGTAGTTATAGTTATGTAAGTATATAGAATCACCTGCAGTCTATATTCTCTTGTTTTCTCCTTTTCCTAAGGTTGCCTGCTAGTGATCCCTACCTAAGCGATAAGGCCGCCTTTTGTATCCTACTTCTGTCTGTGTTTATTTTTTCCAATTTTGTTTTGGTTATTTTTACTTTTTGTGGTGGTACAAATAAAGTGTATACTAATAATAGCCCGCCAGCTCGTATTAGAGCAGCATGGTGGGTCTAAGCACTGATTCCTTTTCTCTTATGAGAGTGGAGGCTTGTGCCCAGCAGTAGGACGTCAATGGGCTGTCGCAGTGCTGGTGGTGGTAATAATAATAATAAGAATAATACTCATTTCAACCCACTAGTCTCCTTTCAGAGTCAGACTGAGAAGAAATTGGCCATATTCCATAACTCCCAAACGCGGGTTGGCAGGCTTCACACACACTTGAATACGTTATCCAGAACCTCACGCATGCAGGTTTCCTCACGATGTTTTCCGCCACCGTTAAAATCAATGATATTTAATTGCTTAAAACGCATATATACCTACTTAGCTCAGAAAAGTTAAAAGTTACAAGTGTGTGCCCGACTAAATGACAGTAGGTACAATCGAGCATTGTCGAGTCAACATCTCCTGAAGATGCTCCGGTGTCGGAGTGAAATGTACGTTGAGAATAATTTGGTATAATTTTGGTGATAACATACCAGAGCTCTAAATCTAAACTAGCCAAGGAAGAAACCTCCTACGGCCTACCAGACCAGATAAGAGAAAAATTTGAAGCGAAATAAACTGGAAATTAAAATTGTTGAATGAAAAGGGGATGAAGTAGAGACTATTATAAAACAAAAATCATAGGTACGAATACGTATAATAACTTAAGTTTATTACAGTACAGAATTTCAGTCTACTAAGTTTTTATCTATTAAATTAACAAGATTCAGAGAACAATAGACACTTGGCGATGTTACCATTTCAGAAACAGTGAGCGTTGAAATAGAGCCTTTCAGGTTCAGTTGAATGAGAAACATATTCACACAAGTTCTAAAATAGGTCTATTAAGTAGTATGACAATACAAAATGTGTTAGCACCAAAGCTTGTTGTATTCCTAACTCTATGTTTCGTGTTAATCTATTAGGTATGGTATCTTAAAACTAAAGCTACGAGGGTTCCAAACGCGACGTGCCCCTTTATTGTGTAAGTAGTAGAAATCGTAATCATAATCGTTTGCCAAACGGATAATTCAACCTGTTTAAGGAGTTCATATATGCCTGCACGACAGAAAGCATGTTTGAACTCCTTAAATAGTTCCAGTAATACGTTTTAAGCTGTCAAATCATTACGATTTGCTCAAACAATTGAACCTCTGGCCTCGGATGACCTAACAACAAACTCATAGTCAAGGAAAGGCTAGTGGACCAGAACAGTAATTCCTCAGACGACGAAACTTTAAACTATGATAAAGTATCCTATGTTATAGGTATTTTATAAATATCCACCGAAAATTTTTAACGGAAATTAGGAATTTTTACCTTAACTCCTTTTTGTTTAATACCTTGGTCCTGAAAAAAAATGTGGGCCGAGAAATTATTCAGTTCAAAATATTACGCTACTTTTAGTATATATATATAAATACCTAACTTCTCCGGATGTTTTTTTTTGGTGGATATTTTTGTATAAGTTTTGGATCATCCAATACTAAAGCCCTGCCAAGTTTCATCAACTGAGGATTTAATGTGGGGGTCTCCGTACAGCAGACCGTCCCGTTTCCTAGACTATCAGCCTACTTTTTGAAATATTGATCTATTCTTATGACTTTCTTTTCGATCACGACTGCTTTTCATTACGTTAGTTTTTATTTAATTATAAAATCAAATAAAATATATACGCCTTCAACTAGATACGAATAGTAAAGAATACAATTAGGTCTACATTTAAAGCTGTGAGTTATCGCTAAGTATTAAGTTTGCAAAACAGTAAGAAAACCAAGCACAATATACATCATACCTAAAATTACGTAACGGTAAGCTACTAATACCTCTTTATGTATTAACCCATTAACTTAAATTAGTTTAGTTAAGTTACCCAAACTCATCACGTGAACGGTTTAATGTTGTATCTTACGTAGCCCCAAAGTATAATTAACATTGGATTGCAAGTGTTTATTGCGAGCATTATACTCGAGTCATAAATCCGGCTCGAAGGACCAATAAAGTGTTGGCGAGAAAGCGCGGGAAATGCAGGCGGACTGTATTAAAGCGCAGGGTTCCGTGCAGACCTCAGACAAAAGTGAAGATATAGATGGAGCACTCACGAATACATGGGTAGAGTCTGATGATTTACATCGTACCGGAAGGATAGATTGTTTGATAGTACGTCTTTGCAGTAACGGAACGCTTAATCACTTGGCGGCACGTGTTTGCCGACAGGGTGGTCTAACCATGGTCATAGTTCTACATGACATCGTACCGGAAGGATAAATTGTTTGATAGCACCTCTTTGCAGTACCGGAACGCCTACTTGGCGGTACGTCTTTGCCGGTAGGGTGGTAACTAGCCACGGCCAAAGCCTCCCACCAGACCAGACCAGACAAAATTGAGAACTTATAAATTCGCAAATTGACCCTGCTGGGTATTGAACTTGGGACCTCCCACTTATAAGACAAAAACGCTTACTGCGCCCGGAAGTTCGTCGTCTTTCACATATGTGAGCAAATATCTCGCAATTTTATATCGTCTTTGGCACCTTATTTGTCTACAGTTTAGCTTCAATCTGAGGCGCAGACGTTGAGAACTGAAGAAGTTTGGAAACTTTGTATTTCTTACGTCTGTATAATTGGAAAACTAATCTCGAAGTCTTTAATGGCGTTTTCAACGCTGCGAGTACGCGAATACCGCCTGTAAAATCATAATGCCAACTTACACATGTCGCTATGCACCTTTTAGTATGATCACTCGTCATAACGCTCTGGAGGTTTTAATTAAATTATTTTAATTTAAAATTAAATTTTACTTTAATCTTTACTTCTATACTAAATCCGGGACCTCCCACGTTAAGACAACAGCGCTCGACACTGCACCAGGGATGTCGTCCAGTTAAAAAACAAAAAGTCGCTTGCCTGTCTACACTTTAATATTGTCTAAGATATAATTTTTAGCGGAAACTCGAGAGATCTCATGAATACACCGAATGGGCGGTTGTTCGTACCCAATTTAGATTCAGTTGGTTTTTTCCCCTAGAACGCGCACACAAAGCTTTGTTATGTATGTAAAGAATTTGCCTTTGAAAAGCAAGGGTATCGGTTCGCAGTAAGACATTTATGGATGGTTACGTTTTTGTTGCGAGTTCACTTCCAATTTTGTACCTTTTTGGAATTTCAAAGGAACTTATGAAGGTTCATTTGAATTGAGAATATTTGTATCTTCTCCTACAGGGCCCATTAATTTCATCACAGGTCAAGTTTGAACTTTGTCTTTAACGTCAGTAATAATTGCATAAGGAATGCATTACTGGTGCCCGCGACTTCGCTTGCGTGGTTTAAGTTTTTTTTAATTCCCGCGGGAACTCCTTAATTTTCCGGGTTAAAAAGTAGCTTATGCAACGGGTCCTCAACTATACTCATGCCAAAAATCACGTCAATCCGTTGCTCCGTTGCTGCATGATTGAAGAACAAACCAACAAACAAACACACTTTCACATTTATAATATTAGTATGCTAGTCATACTGAGTGAATCGTCTGGTTTCCGAGATATAAGCTATTAATACTGTACAGTATTGCTTAAGACGATTTTGTCTCGTATAATAATTAAAATGCGGAATAGTAGGTAGGTCCATCCATCCATCCATCCATCAGCCTGTATGCATCCACTGCTGGACATAGGCCTTTTCGAGAGCGTGTCACCAAACACGGTCCTCCGCCTTCCTCATCCACCCGCTTCCCGCCACCTTCTTTATGCCATCCTGGTATGGTAGGTAGGCCATACAAAAATATTCTAAACGTTTTGCGTTAATACATGTGTAAATTAAATGCAACCATCATAAACAATAGAAGAATTTGGGAACAACAATTTTTGTTCTTGGTCTTTCAGTAGACAATATCACTTTCGCTTGCTTTCGAAGCACTCCGAAACAAGTCTTCGTGCATGTTGAGAACAATGGACCAGCAAATGGATCTACAGAGAGCGCTGTCGGAAATCTTAATGCATTTTCGATTGGCTACAATTGTTTGCCGGCATTAGGCATTAAAAAGTCTAAAAGGCGGAAATTTTTAATGTGAATTGAGTGCACCTATCTACACTAATACTAGAAGAAGCTCGCGACTTTATCCGCGTAAATTTGCTAAGTGATAGTGCCATCTAAGATGGTAGCGAGCAACCTGTATGGCAGTTATATTAAATCCATACACCTAATTAGTTTCTACACGGCATCATGCCGGAACGCTTAGTTGCTTGGCGGCACGCCGGCGAAACCTAACCGAAACGGAAACCAGGCCAGGCTATAGAAAATTTAGAAATTATGAATTCCCAAATTGACCCTGCCGGGGATCGAACCCGGGACCTACCACGTTAAGACCAACAGACAGAGTACAGCACTCAAAACTGCACCAGGGAGGTCGTCAAAATTTTCGAAAAGGCTGGGATTTCTACGTTATTTGCACTGAAATCAAAACAAGAATATCTCAATAGTGATAGGTATTATAAGCTCTGATACTGCAGCTTATCATTACTTCAATCAGTCTACTTTCCAAGCAGCACTATCAGTCAATTCGCCTGCAACTCGTTCGCTCTTCGAACAATAGTAGCTAATCGAGAGTGCATTATTATTTGCTTTAGCTGAGTAAATAGCCTATTGTTCCCGTACACGACAATTTCTGATTTGCTCTTGAATTTAGGGTTGACAATTTTACATGATTTTACTTTATTCATACTGACTACTTATGAGCTAGGTGCTCTAGCTACTAGCTGATGACGCATTGATTTTCGATTTCAGACAAACTGAAATTGCTCTATCTCCAAAGTCCCACAAACTTATCTGTACCGGTGACAGCGTTACTGTAATCACAGTTAAAGTTGCTAAAAAAAATTTTTGCTTGTATTTAATACAATTTGAGATTTACAATATAGACATTACAAGTGGGAAAAATAATTACAGGATTACATTACATTACATCGGACACGAAAAATTCTATATTTATGTCGTGTCCCAAAACCTGATCCACGCCTCTGTTTTTTTTTTAATCCACTACAAGTTAGCCCTCGACTGCGATCTCACCTGATGGTAAGTGAAGAATGCAGTCTAAGATTGTAGCGGGCTAACTTGTTAGGGGCGTGGCAGTTATACTTAACACAAACCCCTATTCGGTTTCTACACGGCATCGTACCGGAACGCTAAATCGCTTGGCGGCACGTCTTTGCCGGTAGGGTGGTAACTAGCCACGGCCGAAGCCTCCCACCAGGCCAGACGAGGGAGAATTCAGAAATTATAAATTCCCGAATTGACCCCGCCGGGGATCGAACCCGGGACCTCCCCACGTTAAGGCAACAGCGCTCAACACTGCGCCACGGAGGTCGTTAAAAAAAAGGTGGTGACCAAAGAGCTGGCGCTTATTTAACCCAACGGCTTAGCCTTGCCATTCAACGAGGTAATAGCACTTGGACGGCGTGTATTTTTTGTAAATATAATTAGTTTCAAAAGGACATGACCAGTAATTGCCCTCCGATTCGGGACAATGCACAGGATTTCCGATTTTACAGTAAGGTTTAAAAATTCAAAACGAAATTATTATGGATTTATTATTCCGAATAAGGTCAGGGTTCAAATGACAAGAAAAAACAGTACGTTTATTGTTTAAATCTTGAGCGTCCGCTTTCCTCTTTAAGCACTACTCCATTTTGACGTTCCATTATATCCATGCCTAATAATAATCTTGTAACCCTACATGAATACCATTTAAGTACCTTAGTCATTATATTATGAACGATTTATTTTTGATCAATTAAATAGTAATGAAAAGGAAATGTATGTTTTGTTTATAATTATTTTTATTTATTGACAAGTCTCAAACCAATAGATCGAATAAAGCATTTTGAAATACTGCGTTTAAAGGAACGCCCTTTCACATAGCATATGCTGCCATCTGTGGTCGAATAGTTGAACTTGTTAACCAAAAGTAGTAACCAATTTCTAGACTCACCACAATAACTAGCGCCATCTAGTGTGGGAAAGCAGTTTTTGGTGAAACTTTTTTTATTTATTTTCTCAGTTTTCAGAGCCTTCAGACTCCTGAAACTTTTTTATTTGAAAACTATAAAATATAACAATTACAATAATAAAGAAATAATACTTGAAAATATTTTTTTAGACTCGCTCAACACAATAAATAGCGCCATCTAGTGTGGGAAAGCAGTCTTTGGTGAAACTTTTTTGTTCATTTTCCCAGTTTTCCGAGCCTTCAGACTCCTGAAACTTTTTTATCTGAAAACAGTGAAATATTACAATTACAATAATAAAGAAATCATTGCTGAACATTGATTTTTGACACCTAGGCAAGCTGCCATAGTTCCACCGGTCAAGTCCTTTAGATTTTAAATTATTTCTTAGTTTTAATTGAAATCTCTATATAATGTTATTGTTGCTCGAAATTCATAATGACAAATAGAATTATTAAAGTTGAATTTTTTTTTACAAATTGTGATTTGTAACATCCCTAGTGGACGAAGTGGTACCATTTGTTAAAGAACACAGCAGGGCCGTAAATTTGTGTTTACGACTTATTTTCGAGTTTTTATTGTTGGGGCCTTGATTGCTAATTGTGAAGTCTCCAGTTTCATGGCCCCACGTCTTGGGTTTCATGGTGTATATTGAAATAAGCCAGCGACACTTTTTATGAATTGTCGTACTAGAGCGACAAGTACCGTTGTCGGATAGACAAGTTTGTCATTTTCTATGGCGTCAAATCACGTCGCGTTGTATCGCGTCGCTTTGCTTCTGTCTCTCACATAGGACAACTGGTCGAACATACCGCAAAGCGATTTAGCGTTTTTCGATGCTGTGCAGAAACCGAACAGGGGTATGGGTTTAATATAATTCCCATATCCCTGGCAGGTTACACCAGGCCGCTAACATCTAAGATTACATTATCACTTACAACCAGGTGAGATCGCATTCAAGCGCTAAATTGTAGAGGAATTAAATAAGATCAGAATTCATTATGCGGTAAGCTAATGTTAAGTCAAGTTCCTATGCTGTGTTCCATAGCCTTTTGGGAAACCTTGACCTGAGAAAGTTTTTTTTAATAGTGGAATTCAATACACGTACTCTTAAACTCTTCTAGGTACCTTAGATATATTTAGTAATCTATACTAATATTATTGATGCGAAACTTTGGATGGATGGATGGATGTTTGTTACTCAATCACGCCAGAACGGCTGAACGGATCTGGATGAAATTTGGCACAGAGAAAGAATATAGTCTGGAACAACACATATGCTACTTTGTATCCCGGAATATT
Organism: Erebia palarica; assembly: GCA_964035005.1. Lineage (NCBI taxonomy): Eukaryota > Metazoa > Arthropoda > Insecta > Lepidoptera > Nymphalidae > Erebia > Erebia palarica. Next base: position 8,307,343 of record OZ035992.1, read on the forward strand.
AAAGAATTCCCGCGGGAATCAAAAAACGTCAATCCACGCGGACAAAGTTGCGAGCATCTGCCAGTTTAATTATATAGATTGATTATGTTACCCACAAAATCCAGAAACGTCCAAACCAAGTAAACAACGTTTTCCAAACAACACTTAACCGACGCCGACATTAAAACGCAGCCATGTTTACACTGCGACTAGAAGTGTTGATTGATAAACATAACGTGCTGGGCTGAAGGTGTCTGTTTGTTTACGACATCTAAAGTTAGGATTACATTGCGCGATCAACCGTCGACTGACATGAAATTAAATTAAATCTGCCTCGCGTTAATTTAATTGAATTCTGCTTGAGTTGTTTTGATTAGTATGATTGTTTAGATCGTTGAGGTGTATGAGTAATCTACCTTTTTAGTTAGGTAAGCTAATTTATGTGTGACACAATTTGGAAATAAATGATTTTTCTTTGTTTCTTTCTTGAATTAAATGGATTTACGTAAGACATCTTGTGTCACTTATGATAAGTGAAATGAATTAAATGAAAGCCACTGAAATTAAAATTAATTTACTGAAACTTAAATTTTTACTATACATAGCTATTTTATAGCATAGATCTGCAAATTGTAAATACACAGATGTTTTTGCGTAAATATCGTAATAATTGCGAAATAAATGTGTTTTTACCTACTTAACAGCATTTAACCATGAAACTTGACAAACGATTGCGGAAAAGACGCAATATACTCGTATGTAGGTACAAAATATGATAAATTATTTATTTATTGAGTCTTAATACGACGATTTATACGACGTACGGTTAAATTTTTGTCAAACTCTGTTGACTATAAAAATAATATCATTGTTTATGGGGCTAATATTAGTGTTGTTATAACTGTTTTAATGTAGAAGTTTAAAAAAATCTTAAAAGTACGTACTGAATGTAATACCGCTCTAACATGCACCTCTGGTACACATCAGTGTTATGACCGAAGTTTTGACCTCAGACCACCGGAAGTAATCAAAACGACTGCTCTGTTAGGAACAACTTACTAATTGCTGTTTCACGAGATATACAGCATCAATACATTTGTGTAATCACTTGTTACACATTCGGTGGGAATATTCCATCACTAGAACCCATTAACGTCCCACGGCTGGGCACAGACCTACACTCTCATAGGAGAGAGAGAATTAGAGCTTATACCCACCACGCTGCTCCAATATGCGGATTCGCAGGCTTTGACGACTATTATCATGTTAGTGATAATAACCGGAACACCGCCAACTTCCTAGCTCCGGGCTAGTACTGTATATCTAGTCAGAAAAACCCAATACTTAATTAATGGGCCATAAGGCCCGACCCAGAACCCGGGACCTCGTCGGCCCCAGTCGAACATGCTAACCACTAGACCAACGAGGTAATTATATTCCAGAACAGGGCTATTTAGTTCACTCTTGGAGTCTTGGGCCTAATGCGGGTCACCTTTAGTCCAATAATATTAAGGTAAAGGGCTAAACTGTTAGGAGTTGTCGCTACCTTTCCCCGTTATTCGGTTTCGACATTGTATAATCACAAAATAGTTAGTATAAGTACGATACTGTGGAGACCCTTGGGTCGTGGAGTCTTAGTGCCAACAATTTTTTGCGAGATAGTGATGCGCGGTTAATTGCCTCATCTGATGACAGAAGGGCTGGCTCATTTTTTGGCCAAAGGATCAGCCTGGCTGTCCAGCGCGGAAATGCAGCCAGAATTCTTGCCACCATTCCACGCGCGCATGATATATATAGTAATTAGGTGAGGCTAGCTAGCATTAAGTTCTATTGTATTATACAGCATTTTTATCATAATGTATAGCTACCATTCACTGTGAGTACGATATAATGTCCTGAGTCCTGACCTAGAACCCCACACGGGACGCTAAATGGCATGGGGTGGCGTCTTTGCCGGTAGGGTGGTAACTAGTCACGGCTAACGCCTTCCATCAGGTCAGACCAGAGAAAATTCAGAAATGATTATAATTTCACAAATTGGTAATTCCGGGGATAGAACCCAGGACGTCTCGCTTATACGCTAAGACATCAGCGCTCACTACTGCGCCAGAGAGATCTGATTGCATTTTTTAAGACTCGAGCGATGCCAGCGTCTTATGAACGGAGGCCCAATTGTCTAAACAAATCGTAATCATTAGACAGCTTAAAACGTATTACTCGAATTGTTTAAGGAGTTAATCATACATGCTTTTTGACGTACAGGCATCTATAAAGGTCAAATTATGAAATTATACTTTTGACAGACGATTACGATTACGATTTCCTTACACAATCGGGGGGCAGGTCGAATTACACTTTTGACAATCGATTACGTTTACCATTTCCTTACACATCTGGGGGCAGATGTGTAATCAGGGTCAAACGGTGCTGACTTTTATTCAGCTTTTCTTCGATCGATAATTTCATTGAATTTATAGGGTTTACGAACCTCAGTAATTAACTAATGAAAATTGTACGACATAGAGAGAGAATTTTGAAGACGCTTTCATTAAATTTAACTTATTACTACAGTGTAGCATGTCCTACCTGGAATATTTCGCTGTACCCTACCTTCAGGTTTCCATTAAACATTTACAGACTCAAAAAGTTATTATAGCGAAATTAGTTTGATACAAACTTGAGCACTTATTGTTAGCATTGAGACATTCAAATTTGAATCTTATCAAAACTAGCAAAAGTACAAAACTCCTTAACATCATTAATAACAGTCTCAATGGACTTAGTACAACGTCTCCAATCGTACTCTACAAACGGAATGGATGTTTTCATTCAATTTTCTATCGTGGGAACTGTACTGACCAGTTGTGTCTCAAAGGTTGTTGAAAAATGAACTGTGTTTGCTTAGCTAGAAAGTACTTATTTGTTTGTATGTGGCACGCTGTATTGTTTTATGGCTGCTATCTACACGAAGCAAATTTTAGTGCTTCGTACGTTGAAAGCGTCTGTAAAAATGTATGGATCATTTGAGACTCTATTATTGACATAAAAAGACTGAATAAGGACTGAATATACATTTTGTTACATGTTTATTCGATTTTGAATAAAATAAAGGAGCACTAGTTCTTAACCAACTTTGAAAAAAGGCGGTTATCAATTTGGCACGTATTTTGTTATATGAACGGTTTTAGTTTTTACCACGTCATTAACACAATGTAATGGATAATTTAATGACTAAACAAAAATTGAACGAGTTATTCCAGCGGCTAATTTATACTTTTATATTATAAAAAATGGGAAAGTTTGGATGGATGGATGTATGTATGGATGTGTGGATGTATGGATGTTTGTTACTCAATCACGCCCCAACGGCTGAACGGATATGGCTGAAATTTGGCGCACAGATATATAATAGTCTGGAATAGCACATAGGCTACTTCTTATCCCGAAAATTGAAGGAGTTCCCGCGGGAACCAAAAAACTTCGATCCACGCAACGAAGTCGCGGGCATTAGTTAGTACTTTTATATTATAAATGCGAAAGTTTGGATGGATGGATGTATGTATGGATATATCGAACAGCTGAACGGATCTGGATGAAATTTGGCACATAGATAGAATGTAGTCTGGAATAATACATAATCTGCTTTTTATCTCGGAAAATGAGGAGTTCCCGCGAACCAAAAATCCTCAACCCACTGAACTGAATCTGTATGTAAGCTGTATGTAAGTAACGTAAGTAAGTATGTAAGTAACGAGTCAGAATTTAAAGAAAATGAAAAAACACGACTGCCCTGCCAAAAAACGAACTAAAAAGTAAAAAATCTAAATTAATCTAGTTAAATTAGAATCTTAATCACATTTTTATTAAATTATATTTTTTTGTGAATTACCGGGTATTGAACTATTTTTGGAATCATCATCATTTTTTAGATGATGATTATATAGTTAATCTTATTTTCGTTTTTTTTTTTCAAATTTAGTCTTTAATGCTCCCCACATAGTCACCCCACAATTAAATTTAAATTTTACTAGCCTATGTCACCCGGAATAAGCTAGGGATTCTAACGAGGTCTCATTTATCAAAATCAATTCAGGCGTATAGAAGTAGCAGGCATATCACATACATACATACATGAACCCTGAAAACAATATACTCCTTTTTTCAGGCAGTCGTATAAAATTTGCCGCTATGTGCCACGCCGTGCATCTCAAATGGGGCTAGAGTGCTAGACCTTAATAAGTCTACATCACCTACCTATCTTATATCACTAGTACCTAGGGGTATACTAAAATCGTTTAAAGCCGTATTGTTTTAATATTCCTGACTTTTGTGTTTTAGAATTATAATCCTTACTAGCACATGCCCACGACTTCGTCCACGTGGTTCGTTTTTTTCAATTCCCGCGAGATTTCCTTAATTTTCCAGGACAAATAGCAGCCTATGTCACTCTGCAGGCCCTCAACTATACCCATACCAAAAATTACGTCGATCTGTAGCTCTGTTGAGGCGTGATTGAAAGACAAACCAACAATAAAACATAATTTCGCATTTATAATATTAGTATGATTGTAAGAGATATCAAGGCATATTATTACATATGAAATTGGCGTTTTGTAAGGGAGTTTGTAAGAGTCATCATTAATCCTTCGAGCCGTTTCTGCAGCACTGATGCCAAGATTGAAAACGTACTCGTAAATAACGCAATATTTCAAGTTTTCCATTTTATAAACTGTGTGACGTAAAGAAAAAACCAAAAGAGGAAAAAACAAATGAATTAGGGTTTTCAAAACACAAAAGCATGAGTAAATAGTTGTATAAATTTGGAATTGAAATTCCTAACCAAAGAGGAGATATTTGAGATCAAAGTGGCCAGCACGTTCAAGCAATTTCATATGTAAGGACCTAATATTACAATAGGTAATAAATAGTTTGATGGGTCAAGGTACGTGGCATTCAAACTGTCATTTTGAAATAATAATGCTTTAAGTGATGGCAGTAAAGCCCCTGGCCGGTTTATGAGTATCCCGAGTATTGTTTCACGAAATGTAGCAATTTGATGAAAGAACGTTCGCTGGTGTGCAAAAGAAAGGAAACTGGGCCGACTCTGTGTAAACCATGAATCATTGTAACGGTAGGTAAACATTCTTTACAACTACACCGCTTGCTTTGAAGACTCATGTTTTTATTATTAAACTACTAGCTGATGCCCGCGACTTCGTCCCCGTGGATTGGGGATTTTTGGTCCCCGCAGGAACTCTTTGATTTTCCAGGATAAAATGTGTTAATCTGGACCTATATCTGTGCCAAATTTCATCCAAATCCGTTCAGCCGCTCTGACATGATTAACAAACATCCATCCATCCATCCATAGATCCATCCATCCAAACTTTCGCATTTATAATTTTAAAGTATGTCGTATAGATTGTCTGGACTTGCACTATTCCGCTCCTTTTAAAGATTCATGATGGATGGGTTGTCTGGAGATCACTTTTAGTGATAATACATACGAAGCACACTATGTTTTGTGTACTTTATATCTTTATGTTTGTGTGTCAATAAAGATTTTATCTATCTATTTAGATGATGCCCGCGACTTCGTCTTCGCTGAATGAGGTCTTTTGATTCCAGCGGGATTTTTTTAATTTTCCGGTTAGCCTTATGTTCCCCTAGAATGCAGCCTATCTCTATACTAAATTTCATCAAAATCGGTTGAAAAGATGGGACGCGATTAATAAGCAGAACAAAATTCTTTCCACTGAACTGCAACCAATAAACTCTCACCCACAACACAGCGTTGAGTTCGTGGCCGCCATTTATCTCATTCAAATTCTAGTTTGCGACACCTAATGCGACACTACATCAGCGGGGAGGGAATTTTTCACAAGATCCTGGCTTGATGCGGCTGAGAGATCGAAGTGCCTCGGGCGAGCTTCCGGATCATTTGTCTTGTGTTCTAGGAAATCATTTTGGCCTACAATGTCGCGGTATTGCCACGTCGAAAATTAATTTTCTGTGGTGGCACCACAGCCTTTTGTGTTCGGTGTCTCGTTTATTTTGGTTGGCGTTTTCGTTGAAATTGTTTGGGCGTTTATATCTTGATAGTTTTTGATTGGGTTTTAAATTAAGTGGTAATTTAGAATTATTTCAGTTCTTGTACTAAAAATTGATTCATTAGACGATTGAAGGTGTCCAAAATGGACCCGAGACCTTAAATATTCGATTTTATATCATCAAATCTGCGTCTATATGATTAAATCTGCGTCTATATGAAGAATATATGGGGTATAGGTATTTTATTGTCCTAATTAGACGAAATTAAAGGACTCGGAAATCCTATTTTCTACACTGTTTTTATCCTTAGTCCAACCATAATAACATCATACTTATATTATGAGTGCGAGACTGTGTTATTGGTTTGTCCTTTAATCACGCCGCAACGTAGCAACGGATCGACGTGATTTTTGGCATGGGCATGGTTGAGGACCTGGAAAGTGACATAGGCTTTTTATCCCGGAAAATTAAGGAGTTCCCGTGGGAATAAAAAAAAACCTAAACCACGCGGATGAACTCGCGGGCATCAGCCAGTTATGGATATTTTTGTCATGGCGTTGCTTACAAATTGTTTGGTTATTCCAAAAGTCAAAAAGGTAGTTTTACTAGTAGAATAGATTATTCTTAACTCAGCATAAGCTCTAATGCTTTTACGTCACAATCGATTTACTCTATCGTCGATCTTTCTTCAGTCAACCTTAACAAACCCGTATTTCTGAGAGAGGAGAGAATAATGAATGAAATATGCCACCCGTAGCCTTAATTATGGCCTCCATTCGTCACCGATCGGCTCAGAAATGGCCGAAACGTGTGGAATGTCGAATAAAGTATCCGATACATCTGTGTCGGGAGTCAGAAGGTCAATCCGGTTGAAACAATGCGGGGTCTTCCCTTTTTCTTTCAGTTTCACGAAAAATTGCTCTGAGGTAATTTAACCTTCAACCCCATTTTTTTGTTAGGAAAAAAGAATTCCAATCATGACTGGAATAATTAATGGCTTGTTGGACTTTGTCCGAGTAGTTTGTCGTATCGTAATCTCGTAGGATCCATACTAATATTATAAATGCGAAAGTGTGTCAGTTTGTCTGTCTGTCTGCTACACTTTCACGACCCATCCGTTTAACCGATTTTGATGAAATTTGGTACAGAGATAAGTTGTATCCCAAGGAAGGATATAAGTTACTTTTTATCCCGGAAAATTATCCGCGGGCATTATCTAGTTATAAATAGAAAATACTTTCGGGAAATAAAACTGCTTAACTATCAGATTACAAGTTTTAGTGTTTTTTTATACATTTACCTTCTTCTACTTCAGAAACCGAAGTTTTGCAGTAGCCTCACATGAAATTATAGTAAGTGAGAATTATATAGCTTAGAGTAGAGAAGTTTTTATTAGTTTTTTTATCCACTACAAGTTAGCCCTGAGACGCGATCTTACGTGATGATAAGTGATGATGTAGTCTACGATGGTAGTGGGCTAACCTTAGGGGCATAGCAGTTATATTAAACCCATACCTCTAATCGGTTCTGAAATTATAAATACCAATGTAGATTGTTGAACCAAAACCTTCAGAGCCCCTTTGCTCATTTGCTAGGCATTAGAAACACAATAAAATCCACTGCGTATTCAGCAAATAAGTTTTGAAAAACGTAGACAGTTGAATGACAGAGCTAACAATAAAAATACAATGGCGAAAAAAAGTCCTGGACTGTCTATCCCCCTAGGCCGGAAGATAGACACCCTTAAAGCTGCCCTTGAAGTTCATTGTTGCATACAATGAAATGAAAAAGGCTTTCTTTCATTTGTAGGGGTGAAAAGACCTGTTGTTTAGTGTTTTAAAATATTAAGTTTTCCATCTCCACTAAGGAACTTTACCTTAGTGATAATAAGCGTAAATCATGAAGTAACTGTGGAAGTCAGATGACTTTTGGGAAAAGTCTTACTTCGTTTTGCATCCTCCAAAATCATTAACATGCATTATTGAATTCCGAGGAACAGGGACTTTTGCAGAATCGTGGCCCGTGGGACAGTGCTAAAATGATATTATGTTTGTAGTATGTATTTGAGTGTTTATTTTATATTTTCTTGTAACATGGAATTTGATTTATAACTAGAAAGAATCGATCTCCTGCTGCTTTTCTTCCGTGGGAATTAAAGTGGCCTTATTATTTTTTACATTAGAAACTTTATCTCTGAGCAAAATTTAACCTTTCTAAGGGTTCGTGCTGGACTTTGATAAGTCAGTTATTGAATGAGTGAGTCAGGGAAGTTACTATTATCGCTTAAAGCGTCATTATTTCTAAATGACAGTTTTACTTCACGTACCTTGACGTCCGTAAAATAAGGTTTGTAATTGTTAAACATGAACGTCAACAATATTCAAATAATTCGGCTTTAAAAGATATGCCCCTACTTTTGTTCATTTACCTCTTTTTTATTATAATTCAAAGAGAAACATATTAATAATGATCGTATTGCTAAAACAGGTATGATAACACGAAGAAGAATTCTATAAGGTAACACTGCCACGCATGAGTTCAACTAATAAACGCAACAAAAGCCGAAGTACTAAACACTAAGCACGAAATACCCAAGTACTCCCGACGCAACCGTAAAACAATTTCAGGTATTAAACATTTCATCAGACTGAATTCTAAGCCAGGAACTCCGCTCGCACCAGACCTAACAAAATGCACTCTAACAACTGGACTTAAACCGTGAAAACTAACTTAGTTTATTAAAACAATGCATGCAGTAGGTAAAGTATCTGAAAAATGAGTTAGACTTGAGTTATTAAATAAAATGTGATTACTTAAATTATTATTACTAGCGTGATTACTTAAATTATTATTACAGGCGGCTTCGTCCGCGTGGATTAAGATTTTTTAATTTCCGGGGGAACTCTTTAATTTTCCGGGATATAAAGTTACTCTCCAAGTCCTCAACTATGCTCGTCCAAAATATCACGTCGATCCGTTGCTCTGTTGCAGCGTGATTGAAGGACAAACCAACAAACAAACATGCTTTCCCATTATAATAGGTATTAGGTTTTATTATGATTTAGTCCTAGAGATTCAGTCAATTCAGATTCAGACTCCTGGTCTCGAAGCTTTTCCCTTGATATTATGAAGTCAGTACGTCAATACATTTATGTGGAAACAAAATATGCACAACGTACGTACCTACACACAAATCCACCGTATTCTTAAAAACACTTAACCAGAGACCATACTACCAACGCCTAAAGCCATATTTTTTCATTATTGTTGACTTTCGTGTTTTAGAATTATAATCCTGGTTTTAGGAACGTCAAGGTACCTGACATCGAACTGTCATTTTGGGTAATATTGCTTTAGTATTGCTTTAAGCTTTGGTAGTCTGGCCCCTGTGCAACAAAGTATAATGCAAAATAAATGGATGAAGCCAACGAACTGTAGACGATGTAGACTCGTAGAGGAAATAATTTGCAAGTTATTCAAATTTAAAGTGCGGGACATTCAGTGTCGTCACGATTATGTAGATAACTAGATACCACTAACGATACAATAGCTACAAACAAATGCACTATCAATTGTTCACGCGAAGCTTAGAAATGTTCTATTTGTAAGGTATTTGAACCATTTGTGATATATGTAAGGCGCCATTTAAAATATCAGATTATACTACTCTATTCCGTACGTATGTCATTGTACCTCATAAAGATAAAGAACCTTTGAATTGATTCATTCGCTCATTTATCACAATTTTTAAAACCTATATGTTCTTTGCCCAAGGTTTTCCACCATATTTTTTTCAAACATTGCCTTGCCCGTGTTGGCTTTAAATTATTTTTTAAAATGACTCTGAAGTCATTCCTGTTCTCGCGATAAAATATATTATTCTGTATTTATTTCCAGATGTAGTGTTTAAATTCTTGAAATTATACAAGTTAAGTTGTTGTTGTTGTAAACATTTATTAAATCATATCGATCAACTTGAAAATCGACATTCAAGTGATAAGCGTCTTACAGACTTCTAAACTTATTTATTATTTTTATCGCTTTATCCTGGCTATCAGTTTTATACAGTTTATTTAAATTCGGACCAATCATCCCACCTGGCACTACTCCTCGTCATTAACGTCCGCGGAAAGGAACGCCGATGTAATCCTTCCAAATGGCTATTATATATCTCTATCATTTAAATGCAAAGCGGTAGTTAAGCTCGGAGAAGTGAGCTGTAACACTGTTTAGCAAGCATACAGTTGGGTAGTGAATTCACTTTAATATTATATTGTGCAGAAAAAATACGTAAAAGTAGAAACTTTATACACAAACTAGTAGTTTTGTTTTGAAAAATATATGCTTGTGAAATAAAACTGGATGGGAAGCAATGGTGATATTAAAGTAAATACAACAACAGTGAAATGCTTACACCACCACTGTCTCATGCAGAAGATAACTGTAACGCTCGTGTCTGTTCTCAGCCTATTTAGCATCATGCCTTTTTTTAAAGCCGGATTGGGTTGCTTGGTGACAATCATGCTTAATTGAAAGCAATGATGAGGTCTAGGTTGAAAAAAAACTTGCCCTGAAGATGTTAATTCAGTCTTGTCTAGAAAGTACACAGCGAGCGCCGACAACGTATTGAAAACGTTGATCAAAAAAGTTTCATGATACATTGACTGGATTTAGACCAAATAACTATTAGGTATACAAACAACGTTCACGGTTATAGACTTACCAGCTGATATGGGGGCTTCATCCACGTGAATTAAGGTTTTTTGTTTCCTGCGGGAACTCTGTAATTTTCCCGGACAAAAGTAGCCTATGTATTATTCCAGACTATAATCTATCTCTATGCCAAATCTCATCCAGATCGGTTCAGCCGTTCTAACATTTATCCATTTAAACTTACGCATTTATAATGTTTAGATATCTGTACCCATGTTCCAGCAAATAAAATAATATTTATTTATTTAGACAGGCAGACATAAAACTTTGTTAAACTGTCTGATTGTGATACTGTGATTTTAACGTTCGTCTTCAAGTTATGCAGATTCGCCGGGGAATATCATGGAAATGAAACCGTTCAAAATTACGTCAGCTGCGTCTGGAACATTCGGCTGGATTTGGTTATTGATACTGTTACAATGAAGGGATGGACGGACCGACAGTTGTGTCACTAAAATATAGTGAAATATTAAAATATGTACATTGTTAACAATATTGTAGTTTAGCGGTCGCTGCATATGGCGTCAGATGGCGCTAACAGAGGCCCAATTGGCTAAGCAAATCGTAATTAATTGACAGCTTAAAACGTATTACAGGCATCTATGAACTCCTTAGACAGGTCGAATTATCCGTTTGACAAACGATAAAGATTGCGATTTCCTTACACAATCGGAGGTCTGATGGCGCTATTAGATCTACGATTGAAGTCCTACCTATGACATTACTTTAGTATGCAGCCTGCTTCGTATCAGGCAGGTTTATGCGGCTCCATTTAAAAATGCATGCACCGATATTATTTCGTTTTAACTTGTCTCGATAGTTTTTTTTTATTCCACTATAAGCCCTTGACTGCGATCTCACCTGTTGATAAGTGACGATGCAGTCTAAGATGGTAGCGGGTTACCCTGTTACGGGTATGGCATTTTTATTAAACCCATACCCCTATTCGGTTTCTATACGGGATCCAGCCACGGCTGAAGCCTCCCACCAGACCAGACCAGAGAAAATTCAGCGCTCAACACTGCGCCAGGGAGGTTGTCAAATATGATATAGGTAGTAGTGGGTTTTTGCCTTAAGAAAAGATTTTCAGAAATTCCAAATCAAATCCACCCAAGCGAAGCGTTGCGGGCGATTCAAAGGATGTAATTAATTAATCGCTTCAATTAATAAGTGTAAAGGACACTTATTAATTGAACAACTCTCAAGTTGTCAAAATGAAAAACTAACTTTGTGATACTTTGGAATTCGGGGAAGAAGGGAGACTCTTTACAATGGCAGGGGGTTAAAGTTTCCGCAATCATTGTCGGATCGGATGGAACTTTCATAGTATCAAACGATTGATGTTCTGTGCTTACTGAAAGTCTCTTGAAAGAATTAGTTTTGCTGTACGTTTGACACTCTACTCTACACTCTACCACAGAATAGGTAATAGTTGGATCTACGTTACTTAAGTGTGACGACCTCCCTGGCCCATTGATGAGCGCTGTTGACTTATCGTCCCGGGTTCGTTTCCCGACAGGATCAATTTAGGAATCATTTCTGAATTTTCTCTGGTCTGATCTGGTTGGAGGCTTCGGCCGTGGCTAGTTACTACCCTACCGGCAAAGACTTACCGCCAAGCGATGTAGCGTTCCGGTACATTATCGTGTATAAACCGACTAGGGATATGGGTTTAATATAACTGCGATACCCCTAACAGGTTAGCCCGCTACCATCTTAGACTGCATAATCACTTACAAGAAGGTGAGATCGCAGTTAAGGGTTAACTCTTAGTGGATTAATAATAATGGGCTGTAGTGGTGGTGGTGGAGTCTTGGTAACGTGTTCTTAACTGATGTTAGAACTAGGCCTAACAATGAATGCCTGTCCTGACTTCAATACTGTGTCACGGTCATTAATCATAACTGAACAAGAACATCCAGAAACGGCTTCCACAAGAGACATAGCACTGTAGTGTATAAAGCCTTATACACTACACCGTGTGTTGACATACATGCCAATGGTTTCTGTCCAACCTCAAAGCTTTCAGAACGGACGGACGTTAATTATGCCTGAATTCACTTCCAATTCGTTAATGGAATTGGAAAGGTCCTAAATCCCTAAAGCAATATTCTAGACTCCAAGTCCAATATTGGAGGGTAACGTTAGAATAACGCGCCTGCCTTAATGTATTCAATTTATTCAGATATCCTATTTCGGTAAAATGATTTATTTTTATTGTTCAACTAGATGATGCCCGTGACATTGTCCGAGTGAATTTTTTTTTTATTCCCGTGGGAAATCTTTAATTTTTCGGAATGAAAAGTAGGTAGTAGTAGTAGGTCCTTCCTCGGGATACAACCTATTCCCGAACCAAATTTCATCAAAATCGGTCAAACAAATAAGCCGTGAAAGTGTAGCAGACGACAGGCAGACACGCTTACTCCTCATAACCTCAAGTAAGGTCTATGGTCCCAAAAACCTATCTGACCCGGTGACAGCGTCGCTAGTACATATTATGAAAAATTAAATAAAAACAAAAACTAAACAGGCGTAAAAATTAGTTCCAATTTTGGCCACCAGGTTTGTGGGACTATGATATCTTATTTTGACGGAACGCCCACATAATGTTTTGGTACTCGAACTCAATCAACGATATCGAGATGGGCAAAATTGTATGAGTAGTAATTAAAAGCGAAGCGAAGGTAAAATTAAAACGATCGAATATAAATTTTAAAAATACTGAATATATTATACTATACTTAATAGCTTAATATTGTTCCTAAATAATAAAATTAGTTAAACCTACAGACACCAGCTATCAGTTCCTTTCTATTTTTTTCAGCGAGTTGACAACACTGAGCGAGATTGAACAAGAAGCCTTTTTATCGTGCGAGAGTCGAGACTGATTGGCCTGAATTAGTCAGCAATTTTTTCCCTACCCTCTCTCAGCCATTTAGTTCAGAACGTTGCTTTTAATGCGCACTTATCAAAGAGATTAACTAAAAATATAGAGTAGCTATAAGATTAAAATTAAATGATTTAATTCACGTAAGACAATGTGTAACAAATTATATGTCAAGACTCTACTACGCTACATTTTTATCACCATCATCATCGTATCATATCTCAAATTCTCAACCCATCGCCGAACTGCTATTGAGCCTGGCCTTTAGAATAAGACGGGCTTAGAGTATAATAGTCCACCATGCTGCCCTAGTACGAATAAGCAGACTTGAAAGAGAATCGAGAACAATATGAAAAAGTCTGCGAAACTTATGTTTCCTCATGATGTTTGAACTTTGAATTCAACGGTGATATTTCATGCTTGAAACACACGTAAAGGCGAAAAACTCTGTAAAGTGCGAGCGTGGATTGGCATCCCAACATATCCGAATAGGAAGCCGAAATCCAAACCACCAGGCGATCACCTTGTCTTTTAAATTATTTATCAAAATTTTACAATACATAGATAGTTTAGTACACATTGAAAAAAACACAGAGGTTTGTTCTACATAAGTCCTATTAAGCAAGCGAGTTAAATTATTCCGCTCAAACCGCTCAATTCTGCCTCACGTCGGATTTTGAATATTACAAAGTAGCCAGATGCTAACTTTTGTTGATTTGTCCCTTCTGTTTCCGAACAACGCTTAAATATCTTTGTCCCTGATAAAACTGCGATTGATGCCTCTTCCCGGTTTAATGGCTTACTTAAATGAATCCAAGAGATATTTTTTTTACTACAAAATTAATGTCTCTAAAAAGAGACACTTTTTGCTTCACTGCAATCTTGCAAAGTGAATGATGATGTTAGATAGAAAGGATATCACTTTTCTATAAATCCAATGGCAGGTGCAGCAGTACAAGGTACGAATTTGTTTATCTAGCGGTTAGTAGTTTCGTCTGCGGATGACGAGTTCCCGGGTTCGATTTCCGAGTCGGGCCTTAATTGAATATCGGGTTTCTCTGACAAGAACTCAATACTAGCCCGGAGTTATGGAGTTGGCGGTATTTGACCCCCATGTCTGTCCTGCGACCGGCCTCTTTCCTGTCGTGTCGTATTTGCCGTCCCATCGGGCAATGCACTATAATATCTCCCGAAATTCGGTTGGGATATTATCTTTAACATTAAAAATGGTTGACATTTAGGTAAAAACGATTCTAATTGCGTGAAAATACTTTATTGGTTACTAAACTATGTATGGACTTATACTACAAAATAATATTATGGCCAATAATAATCATAGTGAAATAATATAGATACCTACCTACTATGGTTAAGAATTGTTCATAACTGCTATAAATCCATAGCACGCTACGGACTATAACCTATAATTTTTTAGCATGCTTTTAAATACGCTATTTTATAACGCGCTTGTTATCAGGAAGCGTGTGGGCGGCCGGCAGGCATGATATGTCTTGCAGCACGCTAAATTTCGTAACACGCAAAGATGACGTTCACTCAAAACAGCCCGTTATGCGAGACTAATTGCCATCGGCAGCGCGCTACCGGCAAGCGGGCGCGGCTAAAAGTGCTACGAGGCTCCGCGCGTGATCGCGTGATATTCATAACGCCGTAGCGTCATAGCTGCTCCTCACATAGCACGTTATCCGCACTTTGGAACAATAGCGCGCTATGATATTGCGCAACGTGTTATATTAACCACCTCTACTATCAGTGGCGTGCATTTCATAGAGGCATGAAAGCACTGCTTACCCAAATGGAAATACGTCAACATTAATTTCATTATAACAATCAGTAAATAGGCTTTCTGACTAACTAATGCCTACCCTAGCTTCAAACCCTGTGCACGCCTCTGTCTACTATAGATGTTAACTGAACGAAATTCGGAAGCGGACTGATCTGCAGGCCGTCTGCACAACGCGAGCTCCAAAATCGAGTTCCAAAATTGAATATAGTCCGTCTAACTTATTTGACCCGGTATCAGCGTCGCTAGTTTATATGAAAAAAAAAAACTGTACACTACTGTGCTTGCAAAATTTGGAACGACCTGCCTCCCCCAGCCCGTCTAGCAAAATCTTTGTACTCTTTCAAACAAATAACTAGGAACTTTTTATTAGAAAATCAAAAGCTAGAATAGGAATTATTAAATAATTTAATTCATGTCCAAATTTTGCAGAACTTTATATTGTTTGTATTCTCCCCCATTGCTCACTTTCCAGCTCCAATTCTCATCTTTAGCTCCATATTTCCTTACTCTTGTAAATAACACATTGTAGTATATAGGTAAACAAGTAGAATTTGAAATGTTAGTTTCAATTTAGATTTAAGTTTTATTTTACAGTTTTATTAAATTTTATTATTTTAATCGTAGTTAGTTTATAAGGTGCAAAAATTACACCAATTACCTTTTATACCTACCTAAATATTAAATAGCTTTGTTTTAAAAAATATATATACTTTGCGCTTCCGGTTAGCCCGTGACCTCACTAGGGGTCATGCCTGAAAACCAGCGTTGCAGTCGCCTGGCTGCAGCATCAAGCTGAGGCAGCGCCTCGTTTAGCCAATAAATATAGATTTTAAGTTTTGTTTTAAGGAATGATTGCCCAGGTCTCATGGAACCAAAGTTGGCTTAAATCTTGGTTGACACCTTGGTTCCATGAGAGCTGTGGTACTCCATGTAATATGTTTTCATTTTTACTTGTACTTTTTTTGGCTAAATAAAGGATTATTTATTTATTTATTTTATTTACAGACATAAAATTAGTTCCAATTTTGGCCACCAGGTCAGATAAGTTTGTGGGACTGTAGTTCTCTGGCAGCTCGCTTCTTCTTGAGCGCATACCAAAGAGTTTGTATTACCACAACATCTATGTTTAAAGCATCAACAAAGTCAACTCAGCCTTGTTATCAACCTCTTATATGACAGCCAATCGATGAGCTTTAATTTTTTTTTTTAAGTCTTACCTCCATCCTCGGGGATATTGAGGAGCTTCTTGGCGCCAGGGCTGGGCCCTCTAACAGCCGACAGCGCCCGCTGCAGTGTCTCGCTCATCTGCTTTCCACACACACACTCACAACACAACACCAATACACACACCACTACACACACTCTCCGCCAACCGGAGTCCTGTTTCCCCATCCCCCTCCTACTGATCTCGGCCATGGTGTATAAGAGTAGGACCGAGCTACATCTTATGTGGAACGCGCCATCTGAAAAAAGAGAGGATTGTGTTAGTCTAAGCTTCTAAACTTATATTTCGTATGCTTAAAAATAATGTATATTAGATGCCACGTGGAATAAGTTTTTTTAATTCCCACGAGAACTCAATTTTCCGAGACAAAAAGTAGCCTATGCACTCTACAGGTCTTCAACTATACCCATGCAAAAATCACGTCAATCCGTTGCTCTGTTGCGGCGTGGTTGAAGGACAAACCAATAAACAAGCACAGTTTCCTATTTATAAAATTAAGTATGATTATTACGTAAGTATGAAAAACATATTCTAATATGCATTTATTATCAATAATAAATGGATGTCAAATCCGACTTCCTTACTAACTTTCGATCTAGCCAGGTGTTGTATAGAGCAACTTTAAACTAATAGCTTTAACAATAATCTATTAGATAACTGTTGTGCATCTTATAACTTTATGTTATGCAAGCAAAGTTTACACTAACAACTTAATAAAAGCTTATGCAAAGATCCATGCAATCTTTAAACTTCACTTATCTCTAACACGATTTGATGTTATCTTCAAGCTTTTGAAAAATAAATTAATAATATTTTAGGTTCATATCTAGGTGTTTTAGGTCCATACCGCAGTGCCTGAAGACTGAGGTCTTCGATCAATGCGTCCTACCAATAATGACCTACGGTGCTGAAACGTGAACACTTTAAGTTGAATTTCTTTGAGGGATAAAGTCCCTAACGAAGTGATTTGCCAAAGAATTTAAGTGACCGACATAGCTCTTAGGGCTGGCACGCTGAAGTGTCAGTGGGCTAGTCACGTATGTCGGAGGACTGATGGACGTTGGAGTCGAAAGGTCCTCGAGTGGAGACCGCGTCTTGGTAAACGGAGCATAGGGCGCCCCCCAGCAAGGTGGAGCGATGATATCCGGAGGGTGCCTGGCAGAGATTAAATGCTGAGAGCCGAGGAAAGAGTACGTTGGCGCTACTTGAAAGAGGCCTATGTCCAACAGTGGATGCACAACGGCTGATGATGAGATGCATATCTAAGTACATAGTAACATATAATTACTAACTAGAGTTCAGAAACTGTTATTTAACTAGCAATAGTAAATCAAAGAAATGCAGTAAACCTTTATATGCCAAATCTTGAGCTTTTATCACGATCTAAGTTTTATTTGGCCTGACGAAATCTACAGATTTTCATGTAAGAATATTTGCCGACATCCGTGGCGCAATGTTGAGCGCTGTTGTCTTAACCTGCGGAGGTCCCGGGTTCTATCCCCGGCAGGGTCAATTTGAGAATTTATAATTTCTGAATTTTCCCTGGTCTGGCCTGGTGGGAGGCTTCGGCCGTGACTAGTTACCACCCTACCAACAAAGACGTGCCGCCATGCGATTTAGCATTCCAGTACCATGCCGTGAAGAAACCGAATAGATGTAGGTATGCGTTTGATATAATTGCTATACCCCTAACAGGTTAACAGGTTAGCCGATACCATCTTCTGGTACCCTACCGATGGTAAGTGATTGCATCGTCACTTACCATCGGGTGAGATCACAGTCAAGAGCTAATTTGTAGTGGAATAAAAAAAATGCGATATATTATTATATAGATGAGTATTTTGTATTTCTAGCGATGTAGAAAAGCAAAAAGTACTGTAAATATGTACTTAAAGCACTAAACTTTCCAAAGCTCAAAACAGTATCAAAGTTATGTTTTGTTTATGCTTGATAAACTAAAACGAGGCACGTAGGGACATATTATAATACTAGACGATGCCCGCAATTTCGTCCGCGTGGATTGATGTTTTTAGATTCCCGCGGGAACTCTTCAATTTTTGGGATAAAAGTAACCTATGTCCTTCCCCGGGATGCTACTTATCTCTGTAACAAATTTCATCAAAATCGGTTGAGTAGTTGGACCGTGTAAACCTAGCAGACAGACAGACACACTTTCGCATTTATAATAGTAGTATGAATAATATAGACAATTTTTAGGATGCAAAGTAGAATGCTATAGCTGTGTACCTACGTGTCAACTGTAAACTACAAAACTTTTCAAAGCTCATAACGCCATTTAAGTTTCGTTTGCACTGACAACTCTATCTTTAAAAGTTTTATTACAGTTTGAAATATAAATATAAGTTAAGTATAATATAAGTTTGATTTAGAAATACAAATGGTTTATATTTCAGACTATATTTATATTCAAACTATAATTTACCTCTGCGCCAAATTTTATACAGATCCATTCAGCCGTTCTGGCATGATTGAGTAACAAACATCCATCCATCCATACATCCATCAATCCAAACTTTCGCATTTATAATATTAGTATAGAGTATAGATTATTACAAAAGATAAAGGCATACTATCTACAAATGTAGAGTCGAACTTCCGTCAACAACACAACCTAAAAGCACAAACTTGACATTCCAAACAACCGAGCCAAGGTCAAAGAACTAGACAAACCTACCGCATTCCGGTCGAACAACTCCCAGACACTATTACAACACCATCACAACACTAAATACACACTAGAACACTAATTAAAACACTAAAACACCAACAGCATGATCCCTTATCGCGTACGGAACGTAACTAACCTAAAAGTTGAAACTATACGTGTAGCTATAAAAAATTTGACCGCCAATAAGCGTTCATTTCAAAGGAACTCAGACTCGGAAAGCTCTACCAGTCTATTTACAACTTCACAATAGATAGCCAATCAAAACTATACCATATTTTAATAGCAATACAGTTATACAACAAGTTTATGAACGGTAAACAGTATTTGGTTGAACATGTCGAGAACGAACGCATCTTTTGTATTCACTTTTCTACCTGGGTCTTGTCCCTTTTTTCTCAAGACCACATGCTCTTTATAGGATTCAATTTCTATGTCTCTATATCTTTAGTGTTAAAGTTCAAAATTGCTTGCGAAAAATTTGATAAGAAAGCGAAATAGTGGGTGATTGCAAACGCCTGTTTTTTCTGTAATAGGAAAGTCGAACTCAATCAGGTTAGGAGATACGGGATCGTAGAAATGTTCATATTCATTCTATATTTCTTAGAAATAAACCAGTTTTTATATCTAAAACACACGACTGTACCTACGTGCATTAATTTTTCTTATACCTAATATTACTAGATGATTCGTCGATGATCTCTTATATTTTGCGGGATAAAAATCCTATGATATACCTATCCTTCCACGGAATGCATCTTATTTCTGTAACATCCGTCAAAATCCGTTAAAATTTAAAACCTAGCAGACAGATATTCAAACATAACTACAGGCACACTTAAAATAAATAATTATATGGATTCTAAATTAACCTTTTATAAAAATGGTCTTACTGAACCTATCTATGGTGTATAAGAAAAACTACGATGCCCGCGACTTCGCCTAAAGAGGGTATAAAAAACTTTACCACCGCGGACGAAATCGCGGCCATATAATCTAGGAAAATATAAACAAACACACGGATATTTAGGCACTGAATCTGAATAAATATTATTGTGCCCTTCCTACCTGGCTCAGTCTAAGGTCACGATAGTATAAAACTAGTTTTTTTTTATACAACTGAGACGCGACTGTCTAAGAAATTCGTAATCATTTGAGAGTTTAAGACGTATTACTTGAACTGTTTAAGAGTTTTTTTTAATGAGCTCAATTGTCATATATAATATATATGTCACCGTAAGATTGTAAAAACCGTTAGATTATAATCTAACTCGCGAAATTCTAAACTGTCGAAAGATTAGAATTTAACGCATTATTTTCCGGTAGATTGTAATCTGATAAGTTTTTAAACCCGATAAAACCTAAGTGCCCGGCCGCAGGCCGGGCACTACTTGATTGTTTATGTCGAACCCTAACCTAACCTACAAGAAAGACACAAGAAAACGTAAATAAAATGAATATTTCAAAAATTGACACTCAGAACATTGAACAGTTTACAATATTTCGACAGTTTAGAATTTCGCGAGTTAGATTATAATCTAACGGTTTTTACAATCTTACGGTGACATATATATTTGAATAAATCTAATAACCAAATAATTTACGATGGATACCAAAGTTTGGAGGTAGTTCTTTAAAATAACCAAATATAACAGAAACAAACTTTAAACGGCTCTGCCAAAAAGAGTGCCTTCACTGCCTGTGAAAAGTGCCAATTTTGACTTTCGATGAATTACGTAAGGCCCGTCTATTACATGCTTTTTGACACGCAGGCATCGAACTATACGTTTGACAAACGTTTACGATTACGATTTTCTTACACAATCGGGGGGCATGTATATAGGTACGTCTAAAGAAGACAGTTTACCAACATAGTCGAAACACAGGCAAACTTATTAAACAGCTTAGTTAGACACCGAATAGCTTGATACCTAGACAACGATATAACGACGGAGTGGATTAGTTTAAAGCTATTAAAGTTAGCTGTTAGGATGCCTAGGTAAACAAGATAGGTGACTGTACTGACAGCAAAACACTTTGTAAAATATTACGATACTAGCTGATGGCCGTGACGTCGTTCGCGTGGATTTAACTCCTCTATATCCAGGGATACTTAAAAGTAGTCAATGTCTTTCCTTAGGAACTTATAACCTACATCTGTACCAAATTTCATCAAAATTCGATGAAGAGATTGGCCGTGAAAACGTAGCTGCTTGCTACGCTTTTACAGACACATTTTCGCATTTATATTATTAGTATAGATATAAATATTTTGTAATCTACAATATTACGTGAGGTAAAAATAATATTAGATGACGCAGGTTGTACTTCCGCGCCAGGGATGTACATTCCTACCGTGCGAGAAGAAAAGGTTGACCGAGGAACCAATAACGCGGCGACACAGACATCCCTACCGTTGTGCCTCACTTCATCTTTCGTAACCTAAAATGTGTGATTGTACCTAAATTGAATAAATGAATTGAATTGAATTGACATCATTTTCCCACCTAAATGTTGTGAAGCGAAGGTTGTATTTAAAAAGATAACATTTGAAAAATAAACTCTCACTTTTTTCCTGTCTCTACATTCCCAAACTCTGTAGCTATTAAGGACATAGATACACGTTAGCCTTCGCTTAAACCATGTAGAGATAAAGTCTAATACATGAAGAAGGAAGGTGTATATCTACCTATCTGTATCTATCTTTCGTACCAACTACAAATGAATGTCGTGTGGTGAAAAAAATAATTAAAGCAATTTTTTATCGCAGTATACCTTTCACAATCGTTATATAAAAATAATAATAATTTCGGCCACGACGACCTATCTCCAAAAAGATTAACCATCTGCGCGGAAGATATAGTGCACAAGTGTGTGCGCATACACTCTCTGTTCCTTTTACTCTCATAGCCCGATGGGACGGAAAATCCGACACGACCGGAGAGAGATCAGGATCGACGGTATTACGTGCTCTTCGAGGCACGGGGGTGAAACACGGCCAACTTCCGAACTCCGGGCTAGTACTGAGAATTTCATGTCAGAAAAACCTATATACTTTAATGGCCGCCCCGAGGCTAGAACAGTTGAATAAGCGAACCACTAGTCTAGACCAACGAGGTAGTCAATTAGGATGGTATCTGGTGGTGGTGCGATCTGTAATTGACCTAAACTTGGTTAATTGTTATGTTCTATGGTAATATGTTTCACTAATTGTTAGGCGCCCACGCTAAATCGCGAAGATTACTAAACCTGCCCCTTGTAGGGCGGCAAACGGTGCCTTCATAAATATGCAATAGCCAAAGAGGTCCAAATTGCTATTCTTACACGAAAATCTAGATTTATTGGCCATTAACGGCACTATAAGTGTCTTTAAGGTAGGTAAAAATGGTAATGCATGTTATAAAGTCCGCTAATTTGGACGAACTATGGTCATTTATACTGCATAATTTTTCTTACGTACTTCATGGTGCTATATTCAACGGTGGGTATGTGTTACCAGTAACATACAAACCTGTCAAAAAATGAAAGCCAATGACATAAATATTTTATCCATTGGAGGTTTGCTATGAAACGTTATTTTTATATACATAGCAGACCTTTGACATGACCTGAGACATGGTGCATAACGCTATAGGACATCGGCTATCACATCAGCCTTAGATGCTTACAACGGATACTTAGATTTCCAGCAGGGTCTAAAAATCCTAAATAAACATGAACGAAGTTACGGGCATTATCTATACTAATAATTATTATAAACGTGAAAGTTTGGATGAATGGATGGATGGATACCTGAATGGATGTTTGTTACTCAATTACACTAGAACAGTTGGACGGATCTGTGAGACAGATAATAGTCCGGAATAACACATTACATACACACACAGCTATTTTTTGTCTCGGAAAATTAAAGAGTAGTTCCCGCAGGAATCAAAAACCTTAATCCACGCGGATGAAGTCGCGGGCATCATCCAGTAATTTATAAATTAAAAAGAAATCGTAGCTACTATTTTTGGCCGCTAAGGTGACAATACATAATATTTAAACTATGAAATAATGTAAATACAATAAGTCTATGCTATAAAACTATGTACTTATACGTCACCGTAGAATTGAAAAAACCGTCAGATGGCACACTAACGCTTTTTATCTCGATAGATTGTAAACTGTCGACAGATTTTTGAAATATTCTCTCTTTCTTGTAGGTTAGGTTAGGGTTCGACATAATTAATAATCACTTAGGTTCTATCGAGTTGATTGAGGGTTAATATTCCTAACAGATTACAATACAGTCGTAAGAACTGTCGCATTATATGGTTCAGAATGTTGAGCGGTGAAAGTGAAAGTGAAATGCGAATGTTGAGATGCATGTGTGGTGTGACTAGAATGGATAAGATTAGGATTGAATATATAAGGGGATGTTTGAAAGTAGCGCCAGTGATAGAAAAGATGAGGGGTAATACGCTAGCATGGTATGGGCATGTAATGCGGAGGGAAGAAAGGCATATTACGAGAAGCATGATAGATATGCAAGTGGAAGGAAAAAGAGTAGAGGGAGACCAAATTAAAGATGGATGGATTGTGTGAAAGAGGATGTGCGTATAAAAGGGGTGAATAAGAGGTTGAAGTATAACAGAAGTGAGTGGAAGAAGAAAACATGTGCCTACCCCACATAACGTGGGAAAAGGGCAACAAGAAGAAGAGGATTCCTAACAGATTACAATCTACCGAAAAATAATGCGTTAAATTGTAATCTTTCGACAGTTTACAATCTCGCTAATCAAATGACAATCTAACGGTTTTCACAATCTTACGGTGACGTATATAAAGCTTGTAAAGGTGTAAGCCTGAAGTGTTGGATTAAGCCCCCCAACATCACATCGTTATTTCATTTGCGCGGTACTAGTCTAGACTCTAGACTACCTGGCTCGGGATCCAGTGGGTGACAAATTGATGTCGTATCTAACACTTTACAATACGATGCTCAAACACCCGTTTAGATCCATAATTTGTCATAAATGATAAATGATAAATGATTTATTTATTTAATATAGAACAACTTGTGTCATTTATGAAACGTTAAGACTCTACCGCCGGTTCGGAAAAGTGATTCTACATACTATCGTGTGTCTTATCTTACTAAGACACACGTAAGTAAGTATCTTGTCTTAAACTACCTATATTATCAGTAAAAGGTCTTATTTCATTATATTTACCAGATGATACCCGTGAATAAAATGTAGCTTATGTCCTTCCCCGGGATGTAAACTACCTTTTTATCAAATCTCATCAAAATCGGTTGAAAAGATGGGCCGTGAAAGCGTAGCAGACAGACATAGTTTCGCATTTATAATATTAGGATGGATAATAATAATAAAATCCCTATAATTTATTGAAAATTTTAATGGAAGAAGCTTTAATATCGGTCCGTAGCCCAACACAAAATAATTATTTTTTGAATTTAGTCTGTCTGTCCAACCCGAAAAATAATTGGGTTCCTTCGGGATAAGGTTTTGTTGATTTTACTCCATGACATACAAAATATAAGTTAGGTTGGTCCCAGGTTTTCTTGAAGAATACCTATTTTTGAGATAAAGGGCGGAGCTCCTAAATGAATCAAACAGGAAATCAATTGCAATCAGTATTTAAGCTCAATAAAACGTAGATTTTTAACCATACTCACAGTATAATACCGACTTACCATGTAAACACACGCGCGCGAAGCCGGGCCAAGTAAGCTAGTCTATACTCTTTATTATTATTCTATATAATATTATAAATGCGAAAATTTTGGTGGGTGGATGTTTGTTAATCAATCACGCTAGAACGGCCTAACGGATTTGCATGAAATTTGGCAAATATAGGTAACTTTTTATCCCGGAAAATTAAAGAGTTCCTTCGGAAACCAAAAAACCTCAATTCACGCGGATGAAGTCGCGGGCATCAGTTAGTTGGACGTAAAAGCAACCAAATATCGAAAGTAGGTACCTATTACGTATATTCATTAATATAAATCGCTATTACTACAAACTCTACAAAGAATTCATAATCTCCCAAAGCCGATTGAAAAATAACAAATTCGATGCATTTCATCAGGCTTCAGAGAGTTCCATGAATTAATGCACTCTTGGATTATCAGGAAACAGGAGCTTATGTTAAACAAAATAATAGGAGTAAAGAGGCTTATCTTATAAACAACGGAGAAAATCCCCCCCCGGGTAATCTCGAAATCTCTCGATTTGCATACAACATCGATATTCAATTAGTGCTTAAAGTAATTGTTGGTTCAGTGCAAACGAGTATTAAGCTGCATCGGTATCGATTATGTAAATCGATTCTAATTAGAAATAATCGATTCCTAATCAGAATAATTCCGTGGTCTTAATATAGGATGAAGTTAACAGTTTACAAGACTCATAGGCGCTGACTAATTTTACGTTATTTTTTTACGTGACTGCGATCTCACGTGATGGTAAGTGATGATGCAGTCTAAGATGGTAGCGGGCTAACCTGTTAGGGGCATGGCAGTTAGGTATATTAAACACATACCCCTATTCGGTTTCTACACGGCATCGTATCGGAACGCTAAACCGCTTGGCGTCACGTTTTTGCCGGTAGGGTGGTAGCCACGGCCAAAGCCTCCCACCAGAGTAGGCCAGGGAAAATTCAGACATTGTAAATTCTCAAATTGACCCTGAAGTATCGAACCCGGGATCGCCGCACGTTAAGACAACAGCGCTCACCACTGCGCCACGGAGGTCGGCAAATTGGATTAGTAATTAAGACATTTCTCTAGACTAGTAAGTTTGTAAAGTTATCTTAATTATTCGTGTTGAATAACTTTGAAGTGAATGGGTAATGAAAATAGCTTTGTACGGGGATTAGGAACCGGTGATAGCCTATACCCTATACACCCAACTTTTTTGCGGGTGGTCGAGGGTTTGATCCCCGGGCACGCATAATATCAAACTTTTCGGAGTAATGTTTCGGATTGATGGATGTTTCTTACTCAATTACGCCAAAACGGCAGAACAGATCTGGATGAAATTTGGCACAGAGATAGATTATAGTCTGGAAAAACCTCAATCCAAGAGGACGAATTCGCAGGCATCAGCTAGTTTAATCAGTAAAGAAATCGTGAGGAAACCTGCATGTCCGAGATTAGATCACCTGGGACAACGGGTAAACCCTCGGAATAAGAAACTATATTAACTCTATGGGTAAACCAAACGTCCTTGAGAAAATATAGTACTCAAGTTGGAAAGTGGTTTTTAATTCCGGAAATAACATAAAAAAGTTACATTATAAATGCTGGTCACACTGTCACAGAACAATAAATCAAAACGCAAGGGCCTAAAATCAAAATTCGTCACATTACCGCAGCGCCAGCCGCGTCCGGCCCTGATAAATATTCAGGAAGGGAGGATCCGAGGTCCAAAAATTTGAATCTTGGGACAGGCCGTATTAATTATACCGAATAACCGGGTTTCGATGGGACTAAATATGAAAATTCTTAAATTAATTCGACTGAAATCGGTTGCAGGGTATGAACAACATGGTTTCGCTGAATTGTTTTTATTTAATTTTTTTATTCTCGTTATAATGTGTTGATTAGGAAAAATTTGCTACACCAAAAAATATGACAAAAAAATGTTGCCCGTGTTGTTAAATCAAAAACGAATATTAGTACAAAATTAGTATTATATAATACTTTACGGAAGTTCTGTAGGTAGGTACAATAAATAGATCAAGATGAACGTATAAAAAACCTATTTCTATTCATAACAGCAAACAAAATATTACTTTTAGATTAAAATTACCTAGCTTTTGCTTAAAAATTATTCATGAATTTAAATCTTCAGCTTGTGAACTAAATAAAGAAGAATAAAAGTTTGGGATGAACAACGAAATGCGACAAGACAAAGCAAAAGTTGATGAAGTTAGGCGAAATTCAGAACTCAGTGCAAAAGAGCATCTCTACCCAAGGGCACGGTTCCGGAACAGGCTAAAGTTTGGGCAGGTTAAGCACTAACTTCGCCCTAACTTGTAAGCGCTGGCAACCGATTACTTAGATAGCAACTTAAGTACTACCTTCCCAGTAAGAGATACTCAGAGTTTACAACATGTTATGGGACGAAAATGGGATCAAAACCAAAATTAAAAATACAAAAAGCAGTAGGTACTAAAAACTGTAACCCGATTACCGAAAAAAAACATACATTCGTCACATCGATTTTGTTCGTGTAAAATGTTACCCGGACCATAAAAACGAATCGATTGACACCTTATTCTTTAAAATCGCAGTCGCAGTAGTATAAGCACTACAGTGGAACATTCATAAATACAAACAGACATGCATACATATATTATGTACATATACTGCTAAAATCATAAACCTTCTGTTGGCATTATTGCTGTTTGTCATTATATCTGTCTGGAAGTATAATATCAGTCAATTTGACTTGGTTCATGTCATTCGATTTAATTTGCGGATACCGACGCCATATTGAAAATAGTTAGTATAAATACGAGTGTTTTGACGATGGTAATTCAGTCTCCTGCAGGCAGACTCAGCGTTTATTGAATACTTTTGTGTTTAGATCGCAATTGTGGCCAGTTCAAATTAATATTGTCTTCAAGTTAACTTTTATCTTATTACATTAAATCTCTCCTTGGAACCGCTACACGTTGTGACCATTCGCTCGTGCAAATTCCAAATGAGAGTACAAACATTTTAAAAGTGTTTCAATAATACCTACTTCTGGATTATGGCTTATTCTTTTGGCTTTGCCGTAGTCGAGTAGAAATATAGTTTTTTGATAAGATTCTGTTCTTTTCATGTCAACCCCGGAATTACCTTCCCAAAAAGTGACAGCAACACACAATTTAACTAAATCAGTTTATGTGTTGTGCAAGCGACCCTCAGTCTACTAAAACGAAAATTCAGCAGACAAAATGGGGTTGTAACCCGTTGTCCTAGGTGAGCGACAAACGCAGCGACGCGATGCGACGCGACGCGACAAGACTGCATCAAACAGTAGTAACCTTTCACACGTGGTCGCGTAGATACGTCTGTCATTTTCTATGGCGTCATATCGCGTCGCGTCGCTTCTGTCGCCCGCCGAAGACAACAGGTAACTCGAAAACTATTCTGTAACAAATCATTTATGTTTGCTTAAATTTACCCACCGAAATAAAAAGAAAAAGAGATATAGTTTTAACGAATAATCACGACATATCGCAGTGTACTGTCAACGTAATTTGCATGCAGCGTGCCAAATGTTTTTGGCTGGGATCCAGTCGCCGTGATGCCTTAAGGCTAAAAACTCAATACGGAGCGAATCTTGAAAGGCAATAAAAATTTTGTAAGCCGCTTGATAGTTGTAAATATAGAAAAATGCTGCTTTCATAAATATAAATAATAAATATGAAATAATAATCTGATTAACTGGCCTATTGTAAAAAGCTAAAATTACTTGCTCTATTTAAGGTTTTCTAAACATAACCATATTCAAACAATTCAAAAGAAAAAGAGATATAGTTTTAACGAATAATCACGACATATCGCAGTGTACTGTCAACGTAATTTGCATGCAGCGTGCCAAATGCTCTTGGCTGGGATCCAGTCGCCGTGATGCCTTAAGGCTAAAAACTCAATACGGAGCGAATCTTGAGAGACAATAAATTTGTAAATAGCTTGCAAATATAGAGAATTTGCAGTTTTCAAATATTAAAAATATAAAATGAATAGCTCATGCCTGCGACTTGTTTATTAAATCCCGCTGGAAGAAGTTTTTAAATTCGCACGGGAACTCCTTCATTTTCCAGGACAACGGGTAGCCTATGTCACTCTCCAGATCCTCACCTATACCCGTGCAAAACATCACGTCGATTCCTTGCTCCGTAGCAGCGTGATAGAAGGATACACCAACAAACAAACACACTTTCGCATTGGTATGATAAGTACTTGCTGATGTCCGCGACTTCGTCCGCATGGATTGAGGTCTTTTGGTTCCCACAGGAAATCTTTAATTTACCGTGATTAAATGTAGCCTATGTGTTATTCCAGACTATAATCTATCTTTGTGCCAAATTTTATCCAGTACCGTTCAGCCCTTCTGGCGTGATTGAGTAACAGATCCATCGAACAATCCAAACTTTCATCCCCAAAATATGCTCTTACCAAAATAAGCCCTATAATAGTTAAATTATTCTCTAATAATATCTAGTGGTATAATCCAATACACAAATCACACTACATTACCTGTTCTCCACGCGTGATTGAACGAATGCGATACTTGTTTTGACGTTGATCGATCAGCTCAGTAATACCATATGCGGAGATAACATTATTATGCCGAGCCATAATAATCTCTATGATATTTGCTATAAGGGTTGCAAGATTGCGTTCATTATACAATGTCCTTAAAAGATTTAAGTCTACGTTTGTGCCTTTTTTATTGGGTATGATCTTGTGGGAAAGCAATGATGAGCTCTAACTTGATCGAGATTTCACTAAGCGGAATCTTGACTTGACTTCTCTCTTAATCATAAGAGAGTACAATAAATTCAGCCAATCAAACAGAGAGTGTTATCGTGATAGGTAGTAAAATGTTAGCCAATCAGAGGTGATTGCGATCGTTACACTGTAGCAATCATACGCAGTCAAAAATCCACGGACACGTACAAAGTGATTTGCTTCCTCGTTTCTAATTCGAACCGCTAGGATATACAACTCAACTTTTATTAATTACTATATTCTAGAATCTAGGCAAACGCGCTCCATTTTAGGCTGCATCAACACTTGCAAGCATTAAAAGTTTACCCAATCATTAATTAATAGGTGATCATTCTAGAAAACTACGCTCATTCATATACTTGACTATTTCATGAAACGATCAATTCCGATAAATGATTTCACGATTTAACGGTGGAAAATGTAACTATTTCGAACTCCAACGTAACGGAAACATTTCCGGACATTAGCGGTAACATGGACACAGATAATAATAATATGGTATGGATAACACCATGGTTCATCAACTACATTCTATTATATCATAACTAGATGATGCCGGCGACTTCGTTCGCGTGGACTAAGTTTTTTTTATTCCCGCGGTAACTCCTTAATTTTCCAGGATAAATAGCCTATATCCTTCCGAGGAATTCAATCTATCCCTGTACCAAATTTCATAAAAATCTGTTTTAACTAAAGACAGGCAGGCACACTATTGCATTTATAATATCAGTATTTTTAAAAAGCGTTAACTAAAGTTTTAACTAAATGAATCGCATGTAGACTGATAAGACAGCTGTGTAAAGCAAACTCCACCGCTTGAGGATGAACTTTCTAAACCAATTATATAAAATTATAAGTTGCTGCGATAGTGGACGTGGCTATAGAGCTTGACTGAAAATTTGGAAAAGACATACTGCGATTTAACGTATGGGTTTAATGTAACCGCCACTACCACTAACAGGTTAGCCCGCTACCTGCTGACTAACCTTTTAGACAGCATCATCGCTGCAGAGCGGCTGACCGGACCTGGATTAAATTTGGCACAAACATGTTGTCTGGAATAACACATAGGCTAGGAGCGACAAAAGCAACGCGACGCAATGCGACGCGATACGACTCCATAGAAAATAAAAAACTTATCTACGCTACAACGTGCCACGGTAATGGTCAGCCAGTCTTTGTTCCTGTCGCGTCGCAACACACCGCGTCGCGTCGCATAACCCGTAGTCCTAGATGAGCGACAGAAGCGACGAGTGACACAGAAAATGACGTTACGTCTACGTCAGTCATTTTCTATCATCGCTCATCTAGAACAACGGGTGACAGTGTTTTTTATTCACCTAGATCCTAGAACAACGGGTGAAACGTATATCTGTTGATGACGACATCGACTGCGATAATCTCTGTATGGTTTCTAGCATCTCTACCTCTCTAATCGGTTGCTTGTGCCATAGTTAGGAGTGTTAACGTTAAGTTGGTGCTTAACCTGCTTCAACTTTGCCCGTGCTCGGAACTATGCTCTTGGGGTTTGCAGGTTCGCCCAAGTTTGGTACAACCAACTTTTGTTGTGAAACTCTTGCTTTGTGAAGTTATTCAACTGAACTATTGGATGATATAATTAATTTACAATTTAATGGTCATCCCGGTCTGATAGCCTTGGTGCAGCGAGCTTTGGTAAGTAATTTGTAATATTGAATTTATCTCGGGTGCCATACTGCTAACGATGAAATACATATTGTTTCATTATTAGTTGACTTCTAGTTTTAGAATAGTTATAATTCTTTTGGAACGTCAAGATCATCAAACTGTCATTTTGAGTAACATTGCTTAGCAATTGCATTAAAAGCGTTGGTAGTATAGCCCCAATCATGTCTGGATATTTTTGTCTCTGTTAGTTACCATACATAGATAGGAAAATCGGTCACGCAGCCAGATACTGGCTTGTGTAAACTGATAATACGTCTTATTAAAGTTACTTTATACGCCTATTAAAACCTCGCTGGAAATAGGAATAATATCCTAAATACAGGAAACTACAACAACTTAATTCGGCCTACAAATTCGGACTACCGGCCAAATTATAACGAAAGTTCTACTTTTACATTTATTTCATGTTTGTGTATCGTGGGTTTTTCGTTATTTATGTTATGTACATACAAAATAAATAAATAGAATTGAAATGAAATGGTTAATTCATTTCACGTAGGTGACTTAACTATGCCACTTACCTATGAAAAGCATTACTCTACCACCCGTTCGGAAAGAGAATATACTAAGAAGAACCGGCAAGAAACTCAGCAGTTGCTCTTTTATGAATATTTAAATACTTGCAGAGTGAACTAGTATTTTAAATAACGTGGGATTCTTAAACAATTTAATTCTACGTGAAAAATACAACGCAGCAGTAGATAATATACTTAACGGAGGTTTATTCAGAGAAGCTTTATCATCGTACACATTCCAGACTCAAGGTGGAGCAGCTATCTGGATTGGAATCCAGCCAGAAGCACTTGGCACGCTGTACGCAAATTATGTTTACAACACACCAACCGCACACGTTCTCAGTGTTTGTTTAGCTATAAATATGGAAAAAGCTAGCGTAAGCTGGATTTGGATATGTATATTATTTGCAGCCTGTAGTGTCCCAATATTGGGCATATACTACAGCCCATTAACATCCCACAGCTGGGCACAGGCCTCCTCATATCAGGAGAGAAGATATTAGAGCTTATACTCCAATGCGGGTTAGCGGGCTTTAACGACTATTATCATGTTAGTGATAATAAACGGGACCGACGGCTTAACGTGCTCTCCGAGGCACGGGGGTGAAACACCGCCAACTTCCTAACTTCGGGCTAGTACTGAGAATTTCTAGCCAGAAAAACCCAATACTTGTTATGGCCCGACCTGGGACTCGAACCCGGGACCTCGTCGTTCGCAGTCGAACATGCTAACCACTAGACCAACGAGGCAGTCTGTAAATATAAACTGTATATGTAACTACAAAGTATCACAAATAACTCATTTCTGGCACACCTACTCTGATTAATGAATGAATGAATGTGCAAATGAAAAATCTTTATTTCACACCAAATAGTTACAGAGAAGAATAATTAAAGAAATTAAAAAAAATACGACTGCCCTGCCAAAAAACGAACTAATAAAAATCTAAATTAATTTAGTTAAATTAGAATCTTATTCACATTTATATTAAATGATATTTGTTTGTGAATCACTGGATATTGAACTATAGTGTTAGGTATATATTTTTGGAATCTACTCATCATTTTCTAGATGATGTATATATATAAAGTATATAGTAAATCTTATTTTTGAAATATTTTGTTTCAACTTTAGTCTTTAATGCGGGACCATGGTCACACCATCAATTTTTTTAAAAATTTTACTAGCCTATGCCACCCGGAATAAGCTCAAAATCGGTTCAGGCGTATAGAAGTTATGGTGGAATATACAAACACACATACATACATACATACATACATACATACATACATGAACCCTGAAAACAATATACTCCTTTTTTCAGGCAGTCGTATAAAAAGATAAGGTATATTAAAACTAACATAAATACGTAGTACCTATGCAATAGCGGCCTTATTAATTTTAATGATTACTATGCAAAATCTTACTAATATTATAAATGCGAAAGTTTGGATGGGTGTATGGACGTATGGATGTATGGATGTATGGATGTGTGGATGTATGGATGTTTGTTACTCAATCACGCTCCAACGGCTCAACGGATCTGGCTGAAATTTGGCACAGAGATAGATTATAGTCTGTAATAGCACATAGGCTAGTTTTATCCCGGAAAATTAAAGAACAAATAAACCTCAAATCACGCAGACGAAGTCGCGGGTAGTCGCTAGCATTAATATAATTTTAATCAATCAATTAATTAAATTTTATTTAATATCGCGCATCGCGCTCTTGAACAAATCTCTCACTAATCTAATGATCGAAATAGCATGCTATATTACATTAATTCAGTCATCATCATCATTACAACCCATTGCCTGCTCGCGACAAGTGTTTCTTTTCAGATTGAGAAAGGTTTCGCTATAGTCCACCACACTGACCAAGTGCGTATAGGGAGACTTCACACAGACCAAAGTATGTACCACTAGCGTCTTTCACCGTTTCCATAAACTTTCCAGCTAACGAGAAAACTTTTCCAGCGCTTTTTAAAAGTCTAAATGAAGATATACCCGCTGTTATACCACAGGCTAAGGAGATACGTTCTTTCCTACCAGTCGTTCGACGGAAGTGTCTATACAGATCAACGCACAGGGGTGACAGGGACACGATGGAGGAAACTGGCAGATTTTTCAATACAAAATTCTGTAACTCTAATGCCAAATATGTATGCAGTTTTCTACCTCTCTCAACCATAGTTTTTTATCTACTACAAGTTAGCCCTTGTGTATCTCACCTGGTGGTAAGTGATGATGCAGTCTAAGAAAGTCGCGGGCTAACCTGTTAGGGGCATGGCAGTTATATTAAATACATACCCCTAATCGGTTTCTACAAGGCATCGTAACGGAACGCTAAATCGCTTGGGGGCACGTCTTTGCCAGTAGGGTGGTAACTAGCCACAGCCGAAGCCTCCCAACAGGCTAGACCAGGGAAAATTCAGAAATTATAAATTCCCTAATTGACCCTGCAGGGAAACGGAAACGGACCCGGGGCCTCCGCACGTTAAGACCACAGCGCCTAAACTGCGCCAGGGAGCTCGTCGTGAGGTGTACCTACAACTGTCATGGTAGCCGGGTCTGTCATTTGTATTGGCGTCGACCCACTGTGTCTATATTACTTACGCTGTGGTTAAACCAAACCGCCAACGCTGGGCCAATGCCTGCCAGCACACAGCAAGTGTTCAACAAACATTGCGATGTAAATTGCTAACGTTAATCTCCCTTCCCCCTACCTCCCCCTTCCTTGAATTTAATTCCGGTTACGAAGAGATTTAACTGAAGCTTAGAGCAGATATTGTTTATATTCAATACCACCAATACCTAGGTGGATTCGCACAAGCAATAATGTTCGCAGTATTTTCTGCCTATCCAATTGAGATGACATGGTTTATGATCACATGATTTAGGCAAACTTGCTCTATTATTATACTATGCTAAGCTGTGTCTATAGTGAGTTGCAAATAATAATAATAACCAGATATTATGGCTGATATCTCTCGCTAATTTACTTAATATTAGTAGCATATATTATGAAATTCTCCTTTTCCTCCACTAAAAAGAGTAATGACGTGAAATTATAGGTATGGATCTGCCTTTAATATGATGTATGTATTTTTTTGTATTTGCATCATTACTTAAAAGTTTTGAATACACCTGTGATCGCCTAAGCCCTCGTCGTTCTGAGAGGGTAAAAGAGAGCCGGTGATAAGTTATTGACAAAAGCAAATAAGTGAAATGAAAAGTAGCCAACTATCTTTATTTAGACTAGTGAGTTTTGTCGCTTTATCCTATCTGTCACTGGTGTAGCTCTGAGTTACTCTGTGTAACAACGATAAAATCTAAATAGCTCCGAGACGATCGCGCTTGGCCGGTGGCCAAATGTGTTATTGTGTGATCATTGTTGAGCAAAACCATCCACTGATGGACAGAGTATAGTATGGACAATACATTGTTATTCGGATGTTTTATTATTTTGGACAGGGGATGTTTTATAGCGGTACATCATTAGAGATCGTTGGGAACCATCTATTTTTATTTAGATGAAAATAGGAAAAATATTCTCGCTTCGATTTCAACAACAAAATAAAGAATTTCTTTCCAACATTAGATTCTCTCAGTCGCTGGAATATTGATCGAAATATGGCATACTAGCAGATGCCCACGACTTCATGCGTGTGGATTAAGTTTTTTTAATACCCGCGGGAGATTCTTAATTTTCCGGGATAAAAAGTTGCCCATGTTCTTCCCTGGGATTTAGTTCATCTCTGCCAGTTCAAAAGATGGCAAATGAAAGCGTAACAGACAGACAGACAAACCTTTTTATAATATTAGTAAGTAGGGATTGATTTTGTTAGTTGAATATCTACTGAGTACTGATTGAATATTGAATGAATATAGGTACCTCTAAAAAGTGGGCTGAGTATTTTCTTTGCAAACTTAGCCTATTTATCGTCTTATCTATACTAATATTATAAATGCAAAAGTGTGCCTGTCTGTCTGTCTGCTACGATTTCACGACCTTTTCAATCGATTTTGAAGAAATTTGGTATTGAGATAAGCGGCACCCCGGGAAAGGACCTTTTAATTACGGAAAAACAAAAAATTAGTTCCCGGATGTTTATAAAAAAATTAATTCAACGTGGACAAAGTCGCGTTATAAGTACCTAGTTATTAAGTTGTTAACTGTCTCGTTGTCTAGTGGTTAGCACGCTCGACTGCAGCCGACGAGGTCCCGGGTTCGAGTCCCTGGTCGGACCATAAAAACTATTGGGTTTTTCTGACAAGAAATTCTCGGAGAGCCCGGAGTTAGGAAGTTGGCGGTGTTTAATCCGTGCCTCGGAGAGCACGTAAAGCCGTCGGTCCTGCGCCAGATCTCTCTCCACTCGTGTCGGATTTTTCGTCACATCCGGCTATGAGAGTAAAAGAATAGAGAGTGCACCTGTGTATTTCACACACTTGTGTACTATAATAGCACCCGTAATCTCTCTGGAGATAAGCCGCCATGGCTGAAATTCAGTCAGGAGTAGGTACATTATTAAGTAATACGAACGCGCAGTAGATAGATAATATAGTCTAGGCCATAAAGCTAGTCGACCCCAGCAATAATTTCCTCAGGCGAAGAAACTTTACAGTATGATAAAGTATCATGAGTTAAACTTAAATTATAAATATCCAATAAAAATCAGAAAGGAAGTAAGGTTTTTATACTATACCTAATTGTTAAAGGAAGAAGATACATGATCGCGTAAACGCAGTTTAGGTTTGATAATAATACATGATTGTTTCATTTCATGTTTCGGTTTTGAGTAATATGCTACCTACTATTATTTAAAAAAGAAATCGATAAAATATTCAGTAATAAATATTAAGTTTTAGGTTACCTTTTTAGGTTTTTTTTTGGATATTTTTGTATAAGTATTGGTTCATACCATACTACAACCCTGCCAAGTTTCAACGGCTGAGGATTTAATGCGGGGGTCTCCATACAACAAACCGCCCCATTGCCTAGACTAATATGCCATTCTCCCAATGCTATTCAATACCTAATGTACTCCGGAGAGCACATAAGCGTTTATTTCCGGATACTAACGGGGCGATAGTAATCGTTTGTGCTAGACTCACTGATTAATAACGCCTAATGAACTCCCGTTGCCATGGTTACCCGAATAGGATTGAAGCCTTTTGTGCGGAACCTATGCGGAATCATTTCAGTCTGCAGTATTGTGTGACTATCTCATTATAGGTAGAATTAATCAATATTTATTTACTAGCAAATGCCCGCGACTTCGTCCGCGTGAAATAAGTTTTTTAAAATTCCCACAGGAACTCCCTAATTTTTCGGTTTAATATATTCCTAGCCTATGACACTCACAAATAATGTGGCTTTCTACTGGTACCAGAATTTTCAAAATCGGTTCAGTAGATCCAGAGATTACCCCCTACAATGTCACAAACTTTACCTCTTTATTATAATAATAACTAGCGGTCCACCCCGGCTTCGCACGGGTACAATTTGGATTTGTAATTTTATCGTGAAAAAAACAAAGTAAACAATTTACAGATTGTTCATATTATGTACTCTACTTAAATGTAAATAAATTAAAATTAATACTTGTAATGTAAGTGAGTATTTTTTTTATTCTCTTATTGACGTCCGAAACTTATAAACATGATGGTGATAATCAATTACGGTATCTTAGAACTAAAGCTACGAGGGTTCCAAACGCACCCTGGTCTGAAAAGAGCCAATAACAAACTCAACGGTTTTTTTCTTTAAGTTTCACCATATCTATATAAACTAAACTTATTAGAACTATAACTGCCAACTACTTACAATGTGCCCTTTTAGCATAAGTACAACAATGTATCTAATAAATACCCGATATCCGATAGAAGTTGAGGTCCCAAAGTAGTGCCCCCTATTCTCTAACTCAGTGGCTATCAAAAAATAAAAGGCACTGATATATCATTTTCATCCATTGAAGGTTTGCTATGAAATAAAAATAACATTGTCATAGCAAACCTTCAATGTATTAAAACATATATGTCTCTGAGAGAATAGGGCTCCTGGTTCCTAGACAACGCCTATTCGTTTGCTTTTCATTGTTCATAAAAAATTGCATTGACGATTTTGCCATTTCGTATTTTTTACAGCTAAAACTACTGGACCTATCGGGTTGATATTTGGCGTACACACGGAATAGGGAATTCTTATTTCTATGGGAGTACAGACTACAGATAGCACTATGACGTATGTCTCAGCTAAGAATGGATTTTTGGTAATTCAATGCCTAAGGGAGTTTTGTGTTTGAAAGTTTGAACTTAAAGGGAGCGAAGCCGCGGGTAAATCCTAGTAAGAAAATTTAAATAGAAATAATATAAAAATAAAACAAAATGGCTACTAGAAATAAATGAAATAGCATGTAAAGATTAGAAGATAAAGGTTAAGAGAAGAAAAGTAGCCTAGGAGCATATGACATTAATATAACTTGTATTCTATCTCATTCTCTCGCAGGCAAATCCTATTATGAATATGTTTGTCTCTCTTTGTTGTCGCTTTTTCGTTTCATCGATTTTTCATATCACAACGATTGTAAAGAAGTTTCAATTCAAAAATAATACTTTCCTTATTTAAGATTCAGTGAAAGATTCTTTAAGTTAACGCTGAGTTTGAAGTATACCTGCTCCCAATTACCTACTCTAACTTCGATCCGAGAATGAGGTCAAATACCAAAGATCGTTTCACCACGAAATAATAAGATTAATTCTCTCCAAACTAAGGCAACGCTGATCTGAAGATATGGCGAAAGTTTTAAACCTTTTGCGGATCTCGGGGCGAATTCCTGCGGAAAGTTAGCGAGCTTAGCGATTTAGCATTCCGCTGAAACGACAAAAACATATTCGCTAACTTGTTGTTCTAACAAGGTATTAATTTCATAGGATAGACATGGATAGATAGATAGATAAATCCATACTTCCATGCTAATATTATAAATGCGAAAGTGTGTCTATCTGTCTGCTATGCTTTCACGGCTTATCTGTTCAACAGATTTTGGTGAAATTTGGTACAGTGATAGTTTGTATCCCGGGAAAGGACTACCGGCTACTTTTATCTCGGAAAATTAAGGAGTTCCCGCGGAAATCTAAAATAACTTAATCTACGCGGAGGAAGATGTGGGGGCATTGTCTAGTTATTAATATTTGTCACATAAAACACAACATACAAAGAATGTAAAGTGCACAAAGACGATCACAAATCAACCCAAAGACTCTTAATACAAAAAAATCTCATGTGCCTAAGTTCTCTGTGTAAAGATGAAATTCTTACGGCATTTATAAAATCCTAAAATCCATTATGAACATAATGGAGCATTAAAATTTTGAAATCCTAAATCCACAGGTGAAGTCGTGGGTCTTTTTATGTACATACGAGTAAATGAGGAAACTGACTGACTAGCCATAATTCATAATTATTACTGCTTATGACACTGAGGTGGCTAAGGCTCGAAGGCCAGAAAAGCTGAGTAAGATAAGGTTGTCTCTCAAGAAAGCTCTTATAACATTTATTAAGATTAATTATAAAGCTAAAATAAAAGCAAAATATTATGAAAACTAACATGAAATATTTTAAACTAGCTAATGCCCGCGACTTCGTCTCCATGGATCGAGGTTTTTTGGTTCCCTCGGGAACCCCTTAATTTTCCGGAATAAAAAGTAGCCTATGTGCTAATCCAGACTATAATCTCTGTGCCAAATTTCAGCCATATCCGTTCAGCCGTCGGGGCGTGATTGAGTAACAAACATCCATACATCCATACATCCACACATCCACACATCCATACATCCATACATCCATCCAAACGTTCGCATTTACAAAATTAGTAAGATAAATACAACCCAACATGGTCAAGGCAAAAGGCAGCAATCCATTAAAAATTAATCATCGCAAGATCAAAAAAAAAAAAACCTTAACAAATAGTCTCCCATGTCATGCAAATAAGGCATGATGGCATGCATACATTCACCATACGGACAGCTGTCAGCGGTTCGCGGGATGCGCGCCCGCAGACCGACTAACAGCCATGTCAATTAACCGCTCTGAGTTATTATATCAGTGCACGCGATCCGGGATCCGATGCCCGGGCAGGGACATATGCAAATCGATTGTTTGTTAAACCTCTTTTTTTTGAGCTCCTGCTGCGGTTCAAATGTTCACAATAGTGACGGAGCCAGTGAACTTACTTTAAATGGGTTTTATCAACTACAAGTTAGCCCTTGACTGCGATCTCACCTGGTGATAATTGATGATGCAGTCTAAGAGGGTAACGGGCTAACCTGTTAGGGGTATGGTAGTTATATTATACACATACCCCTAAACGGTTTCTGCAGGGCATCGTACCGGAACGCTAAATCGCTTGACGGTAACATCTCCGCGGTTAGCTACGGCCGAAGCCTCCCACCAGGCCAGACCGGGGAAAATTCAGAAATTATAAATTCCCAAGTTGACCCTGCTGGGGATCGAACCCGAGGCCTCCACAAGTCCGCACGTTAAGACAACAGCGCTCAACACTGCGCCAGGGAGGTCGTCAAACGTACTAACATTATAAATGCAAAAGTGTGTCTGTCTATCTATCTTTCTGTCTGCTAAGCTTTAACGTCCCATCTTTTCAACCGATTTTGATAAAAGTTGGTATAGAGATTTTGGGAGTTTGCATCCCGCGGAAGAACAAACTACCACTCTATCTAACTACTGTTTATCATGAAAAATTAAGGAGTTCCCGCGGGCATTAAAAAAACTATTGTAACATGAAGAAGAAATAACAAACAATCACATTTTCACATTTTATAATATAGGTAGTGACTAGACCTACATAGCCCCATTATTATCCCAAGAAAACTCTTACCATTATTTGTTTAATGGAAAGGGGTCACGACCCTCAGTAATGAGGAATACAACGCTAAGAGAGAGACCTACATAGCGGCTGCAGGGATACAGAAGTTAGTTTTTCTTTTCAAATTAAATTCTCATTTCCCAAACATGCCACTTCCAAAGACAAATGTTTAACAGTTTAGCTTAGCGCAATCAAAAAGCTGTTTTATTTATTACTACGTGATATAAAATTCCTTTGTGTTTGTCCGAGAATGTTTATTAACTCTTCTCGGAGGTTACAACGTAAAAGCTAAAAACGACCTAAACTCTTACGCATTGAGTTGAGTTTGCCATACAGTTTTTGTTTGCTTTTATTGTAAGGCTTAGGATACACTGTTTATTCAATTATATATGTACCTACCTAACCTACTGCTTTTTGTATGTTTTTCATCTTATTTTTAAAATTTGGAAAATGATAATTTTTGATAAGATTAAAAAAAGGAGAAGTTACGAATATTTTTGTATGGAGCCCGGCCTACCTATACAGTTCCGCCATTTTTTCTTTCCTAATAACGGCCACTCATAAAACCTGTAATAATCAATAACTGGCGTTAATACAAGCAAGTATAACACGAGACAAGATCTTGATTAAACCCTTCTAAATCTATGAAGAGACTAGTACTCAGTGGTGAGCCAGAAATGGGTTTTTAATTTTTATTTTCTTATTGCATACTAGCGAATACCCGCGACTTCGTTTAGATTGAGGTTTTTTGGTTCCCGCGGGAACTCTTTAATTTTCCGGGATAAAAATAGCCTATGTGCTATTCCAGACTGTAAACTATCTCTGTGCCAAATTTCAGCCAGATCCGTTCAGCCGTTGGGGTGTGATTGAGTAACAAACATCCATACATCCATTCATCCATCCAAACTTTCGCATTTATAATATTAGTAATTTCATATTTGCGTTCATGTCGATATTACCATGATGCCCTATTAGGGCATTGCAAATCTTTAAATAAGTTATTAAATGCAATAATATAAAGTCTATAAATAAGTCTAAAAGTTTTGATCAACACCTCAAGAAGCTTTCGCTTGATTGTTGGATTTATGGTCGGATACAGAAGGTGGTTATCCTTGAGACGGCGCGAATTGTGAGGAAGTTCCTCTCTCTGGAGCCCTGCTGCTTGGGTCTTTAAGGCCCCGCAATGGGTGGAAGTTTTATAGGATTATTTTTAAATGTGTTTTGTATAGTCTTAATATTAAGTGGCTGTATAGTTTGAATTTGTTTGTTTGGGTTGAAGTGATACTATTTTAATATAATATATGATACAGTGTATCCATAGAACTATGGTAATTGAGGTGCTATAACATAGGCCCGATATTTGCTTAGTAAGTTATTAGCTGAACCAATATTTGCGACGACATATTATTTTGTGACGTCATATTCGTAATGATATGAGAACTTTACAGCGTGATACTTGCAAAAATATCCTAATCATTATTTTAAACTATATAAGCCCCCCGATTGTGTAAGGAAAACGTAATCGTAATCGTATGTCAAACGTATAATTCGACCTGTTTAAGTTCATAGACGCCTGCACGTCAAAAAACATGCGTGAACTCCTTAAAAAGTTTGAGTTATACGTTATGAGCTGTCAAATGATTACGATTGGTTTAGACAACTGGGCCTTCTATTGCTCCTCAAGTTGAAATTCATATTAAATGTTTTAATTAATTTTTCGCCAGGTACCGTAAAATTCTCGAAAAACTTTTGAAAGCGTATTTTCATGTTGAAGTCATCGTAATCGAGTTTTTTGCTGGTTCTCATTGGTAGGAATGGCATTCCGAACCAGTGGTAGATTCACCTGACGATTCAAAAGTACTTGTAAAAGT
This sequence comes from Erebia palarica, assembly GCA_964035005.1. Taxonomy (NCBI): domain Eukaryota; kingdom Metazoa; phylum Arthropoda; class Insecta; order Lepidoptera; family Nymphalidae; genus Erebia; species Erebia palarica. The sequence continues at coordinate 8,350,185 of OZ035992.1, forward strand.
TTATTTGAATTTGAATCAAGGAACTAGAAGTTTAATTCGCTATAATCCGCCACTGTAGACAAATCTTTGTGGCAGTGTGTATCTTGCACTTGCAGCTTGCAATATTCAACGCCCAGTAATCTAGGGATTAGTACCGGCACAAGACCATACCACACAAATCATTCTATTCTCAACGTACGTTTCACTCCGACACCAGAGCATCTTCAGGAGACGGCGACGCTGAATCGACAACGCACGATTTAAAAGTCACACTCACAGTCAGTTTTACCTAATTTGTTGTAGATCGCGAGAGTCAGGTAATAGACCTCTACACCCTATATTATTTCCCATGCAGATGGCTTATCTCTCACCGTAAAATTGCGAATACCGTTAGATTGTAATCTAACTGGCGAAATTGTAACTGTGGACGGATTACAATTTAACGCATTATTTTTCGGTATATTGTAATCTGTTAGATATATTAACCCGATAAAAGTAAAATGCCCTACCTGGTTATTTATGTCGAGCCCTAACCTAACCTAACCTACAAGAAAGAGATAAGAAAACGTAAATACAATGAATGTTTCAAAAATTGACACTCAGAACATTGAACGGTTCACAATCTGTCGACAGTTTACAATTTCGCTAGTTATATTACAATCTAACGGTTTTTGCAATCTTACGGTGACATCTATAAGGAGATTGACCGCCATGGCCGAAATTCGATAGGGAGGTCATTTTTTACGATACGAAGACGCCCGAACAAAAACCACAAAACACGCTATTACGACATTAGATCGGCCCATTTCCTTAATATAGCTCCGACTCCCGGATTTTACAGCAATTCTATAAATATTTACACCATCTTGATTTAATCTAGGTTAATCGGCGTCGGAGATTGAGATGAGTGATACGTACAGTTTTACTTTTTTTTTATCCACTACAAGTTAGCCCTTGACGGCGATCTCACCTGATGATCACTTATCATCAGGTGAGATAGCAGTCAAGGGCTAACTTGTAGTGGATAAAAAAAAAACTTTTTGAAGTTGTGTGCTTAGTTCTTCATAATGTCTGAAGACAGAAGTCTGCCAATCCGCACTTGTTCAACGTGGTGGACTATGACCCTTCTGATTCTGATAGAAGACCCATGCTGACTGTAACTGTATGGGTTGAAATGTCAGCGATATTATTATTTTAACAGCGAATTTGAATTTGAAATCCCATTTCCGTGAAAACAACAAGTACAATTGGTTGATCACGACTATACACGACTAATTACAAAGCCCGAACAATGAGGCACCGGTAGCACGCCTTTAATAGTGATGTTAGTAATGTGAATATCGATATGATATTAAAAAACCCTTTTCTAATTATATTATAATTATCAAACTAAATCTGCTGTTTAATCAGTAAAATTATTAAAAAAAAATAAGGTTTTCCATGTGAGAAGATGTTATTATGTGTAGATAATGGCTACTACCCTACTGGCTTCCGTTTTTCCATCCGCTTATAATATTGGTATCTTCAAATTAAGAGTGAATTGGGATCTTCTAGGCAAGCGCGCTAACCTTAGGCTGGATCACTACTTCCAGCAAATCTGATTGCAGTCAAGTGCTAGTCTATAAATTAAAAAAAAGATATGGGTGATAAAAATTAAAGGGCTTTTATTGAAATAATAGAGGCCGTCTTTTCGCTGACAAGCATAATATGTACATATTATAGATAAGACTAGCCACTTAGTTTAGCAAAGTCACTGATAAAGTAGGTATACTTCTTCTTTAAATGTTTTTCATTTCAGATTGCATCGCTACTTATTTATAACAACTAATAATATGATATTTTAATACCTTATGATTCCACTTTGCATGACGTGTCGATAAAAACATCACTAAGTAATATAAAAATTCAAAGTTAGATAATAAACCGTAAAGATGCATCACGAGCAGGGCATAGTGACGTGCATATTAAAACATCGATTATGAGGAAGCAGACAAAGGAAGCGGGGGTAAAGAATCTTGAACGATTTGTTCGTGTCATGCACATGGCGCATGCTTTGATGTAGTTTTTAGTGATGCGACTCATTAAGATATCGATAAATTTAGAAAAAGAATACTAATTTTATTTCACTGATAGCGGTTGCCAAAAATCATGTCGATCTGCTACTCTGTTGCGGCGCGATTAAAGGATAAACCAATATTAATAATATTGAGTAGATACGGATATAATAAAACTTTAATTATGTTTAAAAAATTATTAATAATTTACTTTTTTGACCCTGTAACAATGTCATTGTTATTTTGTTGATAAATTACCTACTCTTTGCAAAGCATGACACGAAGAAAACTTGCAATGACTAAGATAGTTAGATAAAAGATAATTTTGAAGTGAAAACTTCTTTAGGCGTGTTGAGCACTTTTTGGTAGGGGGTCAAAGTGTGGAACGGTCACGCGTGACCGACACTTTTCTTCTTAAGACAAAAGGTCTTAAGTATAAATATAGTACATACGTAATTAAACTTTAATTCCTTAGTTTTAAGGTGTATATTAATAAGTGCTGTGTACCCGTGACCGACACCTCGCGTTGATATAGTACATTCGTAATTAAACTTTAATGCCTTTATTTTAAGGTTTATATTTTAAGTATTTTAAACGTTTATATTTTTTTATTTTTTTATTTTCTATAATTAAAAATATATAGTTGTTTTCACTTCTATCGGCAGTCCCAATGACTGGCATTTTTTTTACTGCGGGCAGGCATACCAAGGGACCCCACAAGATAATAGATAATAGATAAAAAATATAAATTTCGAACATCGATAACGGAACATCCCTAGGGCTGGTAACGTGAACACGAACAAAATAAAACTACCGGAGTTGCAACAGGCGGTCAGCGTTCTTGGTTTATTTTCAACTTCGCCAGGTATAGCACGATCTTAAGCCTGCTAAGCCCGGATAATAAATATAGAGATTGGAAAATTTTCTTTTCTTTGCCTTTATAGGTTTTTATTTAGGTGTTTTCGGTTTGTTTCTCATGTTTTCTCTGTAGTATATATTTTATTACTAGATGATGCCCGCCACTTAAGATTAAGTTTTATGATTCCTTGGGGAACTTCTTAATTTTCTTTGATAAAAAGTAGTCTGTGTCCTTCCCCGAGATGTAACCTAAATTTCATCAAAATCGGTTGAATAGATGGGCCGTTATATCGTTGCTGACAGACAGACAGATAGATATTAGTATGGATTTAAGTGTAAATTATAGTTATTTAGTCGCATTGATAGCCTATTGTTAAGGTAAAGCCTTTTACTTGAAGGTTGAAGATTTAAACCGTGGACTAGCACCTCTATATTTTTGAAGGTTTTTTTTTTCATTCAATTCAACCTTTATTTATACAAATTTGGTACACTGAACACCACAAATTTGGTACACATCGGTGATAATCAATTACGGTACCTTAAAACTAAAGATACGAGAGCTCCAAACGCGCCCTGGTCTGAGAAGAGCCCTTTTCCCATTCCGGGATTCTAATTTTTACAATCTATCTTTCTAATATTATAAATGCGAAAGTTTGGATGATTGTATGGATGTTTGTTACTCAATCACGCCCCAACGTCTAAACGGATCTGGCTGAAATTTGGCACAGAGATAGATTGTAGTCTGGAATAGCACATAGGGTACTTTTTATCCCGGAAAATTAAAGAATTCCCGCGGGAGCCAAAAACTCTCAAAACACACAGACGGAGTCGCGGGCATTCGCTATATATTATATGTCTGCTATGAATGCCCATTCGCTAGTATTTTATAATTTTTCGCGCATTCTCCGGATCCAAACTAGGCACTCGCAACAAAAAATGAACTTTGGTATCTTGTTGGACAAATAGTTATTTCACTAGGAAAGCATTTTTGGAAAGCCCGACAGGATCTTTTTAAAAACCTAAATCAACACGGGGCTAAATCAAAGCAAGCAGATAATTGACTTAACAAAAGCCAATTTATTTTAGAAAACGGTAGATTTATGACGCGTAATTTTTTTTAAATTTTCCGTAAATTTGTCCTCCCTGAGGCAATAATACGCCAGAGCGAAACCCGTATTCCTAATTAAAACTTTTTAATCAAGTAAACATTGCCAAAGGGAGATACGAAAGTTTAATAAAAAGAAAAGAGAGATAAAAAGAAAAGAAAAAGAGTTAATTCTTCAAGAGTAACAAAAGAGCAACTTTCTTGTACATTTCGAGTACATAAATCACCTTCGGGCACGAGTGGTTGTAATTAAAATTCATGAAGAACTGGGATACGACTAGACAGGACCAAAAAAATTTTTTTTTTCGTATTATTATAATATCGCAGTGTTTTTATCCGCTAGAGTAGACAGTTACTGCTGGATATTGTTTTATCTAATGGAACTTGTATGGTTTTTCATAGAACAATGTCAGGCTAGCTGTTCAGCAATTCATTTGGAATCGCCCAAATATGTACGTTTTAAATTGACACTGACTTTAGCTTGTAACATCATGGCAACATCGTGCTTGGATAAATGTTTAAATGTAATACTAAAAAGGTTAAAGTGTAAATAATATCAATATTCCTATTCCCTATTTGATAATAGGTACCTAATTACGTATCTCATAATAATTTTTATTATGTTTGATAAAGCCGCCGACCCGTATTGGAGCCGTGCGGTGGGTCTAGCTCTAATTCCCTCTCTTTTATGATAGCGGCTGGCCTGTGCCCATCAGTGGTACGTTAATGGGCTGTAGTGGTGGTGGTGGTGGGAAGTTAAAAACATATTTTTTATTTTTCATTGATTATGTAATAATTTTTTTATATTTTATTGACTCATTGAAATTTACATCCAATCAAAATGTTTTTATTTTTTTATTCACACATATTTTATTTTTTAGTTCTATCTAGTAATTTACAAGCTCTTCTGAAGTGCGTGAGTCGTAAGCGTTTAGAGATATCTCCTCAAGAGGGCTCCTGTAATTATTTTAGGCAGTTAATTTCACGGCCTTAATCAATTACCTTAACTTTAATTGGTCATTGCGGAAAATATATTAGCACTGGTGACTTATCTCCTTTTTACCTCGACGGTTTAGTGGTTCGGCGTCGCTGTAACTGATAAACGTCCACTTGCTGCGATCTTACTCCACCTGGATCCAGCGGCTCCCTGCGACTCGTTTGATGTCGCCTGCTCAGTAACTGAGCCACTAAGCAATTTTACTAACTTCACCTACCACCCCTACGGCCCATTAACATCCTACTGCTGGGCACAGGCCTCCACTCTCATAGAAGAGAGGGAATTAGAGCTTAGACCCACCACGCTGCTCCAATGTTGGTTGGCGGGCTTTAGCGACTATTATCATGTTAGTGATAATAACCGGGACCTCCGACTTAACGTCCTTTCCGAGGCACGGGGGTGAAACACCGCCAACTTCCTAACTCCGTGCTAGTACTGAGAATTTCTAGTTAGAAAAACCCAATACTTAATATTATAGCCCGACCAGAGACCTCGTCAGCCGTAGTCGAACATGCTAACCACTCTAGACCATCGAGGCAGCCAACTTCACCTAGCATTAAATTATAGCTCAGATTATTCAGAGAATTTTACTTCAATATAATAAAAGCGTTCATTAAAGTTATTATTTTTTTTTTCATCTATTCACTTTTGCTCGCAAATACAATACCGTGGATATAAAAAATAGTTTTTTTAATCTTTGGTGTCTGAAGAGCATTTTCTTTTACCTGAAACAAAGAAAAAAAATGAATTAAGTAATTTTATTATTCCCGGTTAAAATCTAGTATTCAGTAAGTAATAACTTTCTTCAAAAAGTGTGTCAGTGCTTTGAAAAAAAAATTTTCATTCTCCTAGGACCGCAAAGATTTCAATAAAATATTGGTAAAAAAAACCTACGTAGCGAATTGAGAACCTCCTTCATTAAAAAAAATTCAATTTTTTTTTATTCAAGTAAACTTTTACATATTATGCTTTTGAATCAAGTGAATCTACCACTGGTTCGAGTTATTGGAAGTCGATTAAAAAGAAAGGGCCAGTTGATTAAAATTGTTTGAAAATCATATTTATTGCAGTTCTAAATCGTACCTTTTTATGACACACAACTTCCGTTAAAATTAAAATCACCCGCCATTTAACTTTATCGATATCGGCATGACATTTCTAAAATCAATTGAAATCGTGAGAAATTAATTGGAAATGCCGCCCTTGGTAGACAATTAGCGAAAAAGTGAAGGATCACTTTTGTAATTATTGTTTCTCAAAATATGAGCTTGCCATCGCTGGGCTGTTAGAAAATCATACTAATATAACATGGGGTTGGGAGCTTCCCTTTTTGGAAAATGCATAATGTAGTTGCCAAAAAGGGACAGCATTAAAATATTTAACTAAATCAATTAAGGAGTCCTTGTGCAAGTAGGCCTGATGAATCCATTTTAATTTCAATTTTAGAAATCGAAATTAATCGTCGTCGCCAGGAATTTATTGGGAACCCCGCCCGTGGTTAGACAATTTAGCAATTACCAGTACCAGATATAAATCATTTGGAAATCGCTGATTTGATTGCGGCTCGCTAAAGCGGTGTTTGGACCTCATTCGATATTAATTGTCCACTCGACTGTACACAGTCCACCGCTGCAGTTTGTGATTGTGACATCGAATTTGGCAAATTACAATTAGGTAGTCGCAAAACAATCGAATACTAACTACATGATCCGCGACTTCATCCGCTTGGTTTTAGGTTTACGTGGGAACTCTGACTCTCCGGGATAGGTTGCCGATAACATACCCCAGAGTGTAACGTATCTCTGTAAGAAAATTCTTCAAAATCGGGTGAACAGCTGGTATGAAACCGCAGCAATTAAACAGTGAAAGTAGCAATGTAGCAAACAGACTGAGAGCTTGAACGTTTAAATGTTCATCACAACTGTTACTATTAAATAATAATTATAATGATGTATTATTAGAAAAAATTAAAAATAATGAGCATTTGAACCTATTAATTTTGACATAAATGACGTAAATGTCAAAAAAGCCTCGACCTGCACTTGGCTGGTTTCCTTTTTTAAATTAGTCACTGTTAGTGTTTCACTGCTATACAGTCTAAGATGGACATCGCATCTTTTCTATGGAACGTTTAATCTGATTCTTCTAATATTATCCGAAATTTTCGTTAGTGAATTTTCAAATTAACTTTTTAATTAAAGTTAGGAAATCCGCAATTATTTTATAGAATTTCAGTTTATAAAACGAGCAAAACAATTAAATTCAAACCCGTTTCACAGCAAAACTACACACGGCGTTTTCTCTGCGAGTTTTTTGACTGCAGACCTTTTCACAAAAAGACAATAGACAATAGTTCAAATACGCCTTCATTAGAATTTGAAGTTTATGCTCTAAGTGTTAAGAGTTATATTCGCGTGTGTTGTAGCACACGCATGAAAAGAAAAGCACTTTCTTTTATGACGAAAATGGACAGAAAGAAACGCCGAGCGGTTGTGTTTATGAGAAATTACTTGATACAATATCGGACACATTGACAGGTGCCATTAGAGAACTTGCTTTAAGGGAAAGCTCTTTCCACACAACGCATATATTTTTTTATTCCACTACAAGTAAGTGCCTGACTGCGATCTCACCTGATGATGCAGTCTAAGATGGTAGCGGGCCAACCTGTTTGGGGCATGGCGGTAATATTAAACCCATACCCCTTCGGTTTCTACACGACATCGTACCGGAACGCTAAATCGCTTGGCGGCACGTTTTTGCCGGTAGGGTGGTAACTATCCGCAACCGAAACCTCCGACCAGGCCAACGAGCTAACAACTTTGTGTCTAAAGAGATTTTTAGCTTTCTCTTGGCGCTTATTTTATCTAGCTTCTGCTATTTTAAATTTTCACTCATACATTTTTATTTAGCTTCCAGCAAGTTTACGTTTTTCCACTCATGTTTGTACATTACAGCATTCAAACTATGATCCAACTTTGTTTATTACTCATCTAGCTGAAGCCCGCGTCTTTATCCGCGTGGCTTAAGCTTTTTTAAATCCTTAGTTCTAAGGGATAAAACCTAGCCTATGTCCTTTCCTAAGATACAAATGCTACGTCCACTTGCCAAATTTCATCAAAATTGGTTGTAAAGATGGACTATGAAAGCGTATCAAATAAACAAACTCACATTCGCATTTATAATATAAGTTAGTAGTATTAATAGTATTTTTTTAAACTTTTCGGGAAAGTAGATTTTAAGATTTTATATTCCGGAAAATTAAAGAATTCTAAAGTAAAGAGAGACAAGATAGATAAGTCATGGGTATCAGCTAGTCTCAAATAAGTAAAACGCTAACACATAATTAAAATATTCTTTACTAGCGTTTTATTGATTTTAATCATATAACTAAGTAAAAACCTCCCCTTAAGAAGTCCTAGGTGTTCGATGCAACCCTATACCACCATTTGTCTTTACACATCCGCTGGCACCATAATATTAATCTATGTTATAAGTGAACATGTGAAACAGTACCTTTTTATGCCTTAAAGATCTAGCCCCACTACACAGGAGCGGCACGTAGCGGCCTTTTTACTCAACCTAACCCACTAAAGTTCTAGCCACACTTGAAACGCACGTAGCGGTGAATATTATTTGTATGAAGTTGTATGGATCTGGGCCCACTTAAGCCACGCGGCACGGAGATGCACCGCGCGACGGGGCCCCGTACAAACTCATACAAATAATATTCGCCGCTACGCAGTGGCGTGCAGTTCATAGAGGCATAAAAGCACTGCTTACCCAAATGGAAACAAGTCAATGCTCATATTTCATCAAAATTGCTAGTAAATAGGTATTCTGACTATCTAATGCCTACCCTAGCTTCAAAACCTGTGCACGCCACTGCCGCTACGTGCATCTCAAGTGGGGCTAGACCTTTAGTGGGTTAAGTTGAGTAAAAAATTGAGAATTGAATACTGAACACGGTCATTTTCGAATGAAAAGTATATGTAGAAAAGTATGACACAGGTTGTCGTCCATCACACTGGAATTAAAATAGATTTTGATAATGCGCTTCTCCTAGGTTAGCTCTTTTAAAAGAAAAATTTTAAGTATTTTGACCCACAAAAACCCACAGGTTTAAGGGGCGCGTTTTGCGACACTATCAAATTAATAATTCTCTTAGTAGATTGACAGAAGAAAATAAAGAACATTGTTCTAAAAATCAAGATTTTGCTTATACGCTTCTCTTAGGTTTGCTCTTTTAAAAGCAAAATTTTAAGTATTTTGACCCATAAAAACCCACAGGTTTAAGGTGCGCGTTTTCCGACACTATCAATGTAGTAATTCTCTTACTAGATTGACAGAAGAAAATAAAGAATTGTTGTTCTAAAAATCAAGCTAAAAATCGATCAGATAAACTAAGTACCCTGTTTGTATAGGGGGATAAAAAGAGCATGTACACAAAAATAGACAAGGAAATTTGAAGTAACTTATCATTCAGGCTGCGTTCACACCAGCGCCCGGATCGCGTCACCTGTATCGGTTCAAATGAGCAAATATTGTGCGCTCGCAAATACGCCATTAGCTGCCAAGATATTGGGGGGGAATCAATTGGGTAAGGCTACGTTCGCACTGGGAAAAATTGTCATGCGATTTTTTGAAGTGAAAACTTCTTTAGGCGCGTTGAGTACTTTTCGGTAGGGTTTATAGGCACTTTTCACAGGGACCCTTACAATTGAATCAGTGTAGTGTTTTAAGATTTAGGGAGAAAGGGTCCCTACATTGGTCTTTATTGCTGTGTAATATGCGACGCTCTAAATAGCGGCCACGTCCACCCTTACCACAGGGCCCTGTGGAAAGTGCAGTGTAATAGACCTATTACCCCCTACCGAAAAGTGCTCAACGCGCCTAAAGAAGTATCAACTGTGAATACGCGTGATCAACACCATTCTTCTAAAGACAAAAGGTCTTAAGTATAATAATATAGCACATTCGTAATTAAACATTAATCCCTTAGTTTTAAGGTTTATATTAATAAGTGCTGTGTAACCGTGCGCGACATCTCGACACCTCGCGTTGTTACGATTACAAATGGTCTTAAATATAATAAAGTACATTCGTAATTAAACTTTATTGCCTTCGTTCTAAGGCTTATATTTGAAATATTTTTATTATTATTTATTTTAGGACAATGTTATGACAACGTAATTGACATTGACGTTTGGCATTAGTTTGACAAATCGTTTCGAAATTTTAAAGTTAGTTGGATAAGGCTTGTGTGTTGTACGTGTAAGCCCTGCGGCACGCTATGGGTAACTTGGTAAGGTTTATGTATTTTGTTTGTTTAGTTGCAACTCTTATTTAGTATTTTGTGCAAATGTTTTAAGATTTTCTTTTTGTTAATAATTTTTTTTTATTACAAAAATCATCGTTTTCACTTCCATCGGCAGTCCCTATGACTGCCATTTTTTTTCTGGTTTATTATAATTTCACGAGGTGTGGATAAATAGATATATCCACGCGAATATTTTGTGCTGTATGGAGTCTGTTGTATGACGCTCACCGCATTCGAAATGGGAAATAGGTGAAATCCGTATTACAATGGTTGTCAAACATAAAATTAACAGATGTGGATAAATAACGTATTTTCGTAGGTTCTCTTTTTAATATTCACAAAAAATAATGAATTTGACTAGTTGTCAAATAGCCATTTGTAAAATTCTCAAATCTCATTGTAATCAAACTCCCAAAAGTACATGGAATCGGTGATAGCCCAGTGGTGAATGCATCCGGTTTTCTATTCAGGTGATCGGGTGCTCGATCCCCGGGCACGCACTCCTAACTTTTCGTAGTTAATGCGTAAAATTTTTGATGTTTTGACTCTACTATCGATTCGTAAAAGAAGTTTCTATTGACAAGAGCCGGCAAAAAACTCAGCAGTTGCTCTTTTCAACTGAGCTTACTTACTAGCTTTCCATGCTCTGGTTTCCGCGTCTTTCTCTGTTTCCTTTCTCTGGAATCCAAATTCCAGTGAATCAGTGGAGCTGACAGACCCTTGCAAATATAGCGGTGGGAGGGTAATAAGGTGCGCTTTGGATCGCGCGTGTCTGTATTTGGTATTCCAAAGGTCTAGGTTTAGTATGTGGTTCTGGTGTGTAAGTGAAAGCGGAGGCAGAAGCGTATATTATTAATTTTCTTTTCCGTTTTAGATTTAACCAAACTGTATTATCATTCGTTGATAATATTATGTAGTTGGTATTGTAATTTGAAATTCAATAAAATATCTTTATTATATGAAGGATAACTTGTGCGACTGATTAGAACATTATGTTAAGAGTCGGAAAGGAAATTTTGCCAAGCGTAATATTCCTTCGTAAAATGTTTTATCTGTACTGTGTCAAAGCCTCCACATTGAGAAGAATATGAAAGTATAAATATCTTAACTTATCTTGGCGCAAAGCACTTGGTAAGCTTTTAAATGTGCAGGATCAATTTCTCTATGGCAGTGACGCGGCAGTCGTCTTTGATCATCGTATAATATATTCGTTAGTAAATGCCTAAGACACGGTAGAATTGTATCCTGCAAATGCCGCGTGTTACTGCCGTGCACTTGCTTCTTTAAGTACATCGACGTGAAGACATCAGCTTGTACGTAGTCGTTGTACGCTGAAGTATGCGAGGTTGTGCTCTTGATGTGCCTACATCTCTTTGGAGATACTATCACGTAGGGCTATGTAATTCGTTTGGACACACTCATACAAGCATACACAAACACAACGGCTCGTGCCAAGATGTATCGAAGTCTCTATAATAGGGCTAATATTGTTATTCCGCTTCGCTTATGTAACGTAACCTAACCCGATTTCTAGTAGATTTACACCACGCATTGGACGTATGTCATCGCAAACCTGGGTCTGGCTTACTGGATTTGTTGATATTCTTGTTGTGCCACCGACTATTGTTGTTTTGTATTCATGCATTCATGTGAACTACTCTATGTATTACTGTATACATCGTAGTATTTTGCTGTTGTGTGTACTATATCCCTATCTGGTTTGAGCGATCTGTTTTATCCACGTAATATTCCTTTCTTTGTTGTGAGAGGAAATTATATAAAAACTTATATTTTATTTCGTGACGCAAATCCTTACACCGATTGGAAAAAGATAATTATTGTTGAACAGTTGAAAAGATTTTCGTCAAATATAGCTGAAGAACTGAGCTATTCATGTCATCTCTCTAGTTATTGTTTGGGGAATATAATTCTTATGTATTCTATATTATGTCTGAATTTCTTTGATGACTGGGAAAATAGCTCCGTATTCATAGAAGTACGTACGCGGACTTTTTGCTTTTGTTTTGCGTGCGTGGCAACATTTTTTTTACGCGAAGTATGTTTTTGCTCTTAAACCCGCCATAAAATAAAATAAAAAATTGAAATCGGTGTATTTGTATGCGCTCTATGACGACACAAACATATTTACACAGAAAAACAAAGCTGTCAAACTGATATAATAATACCTGCCCAATAATGCTTTGTATATAAAAAAGTATCTAGTTACCCCTTTTTTGCGTCGAGATTTAAATATAAACTAGGGATGAATTTTCCATCAAAGCAAAAAAATGGTACCTAAATTCGAGGTGTCCCAAAAAGAGAATGTTCACAATTTAAAAATTACTATTTCCGCTGGACGACGAAAATAAAATTTCTCGCTACCTACCGTCATTTTGTATTCAGTATTTAATTGAATGCAATGCCGCACAGGAACAATTTAGCGCATATGAAATATTTTTCACGTGCGACTTTTTTTTTGTTTTTAGGGTTCCGTACCTCAAAAGGCAATAAAGGAACCCTTATAAGATGATTTCCGTCCGTCTGTCTATCAATCAAGACCCTTTTTTTTGGGAACGCATGGAAGGTGCCAAACACGTTGAAATTAGTATCGAATACTGAGCCCCATCTACAGCCCCTTGATGCTTGTAAAGAAGTCGAGTTTCTACATCAACGTAATAAAAAATATTATGGCCATTAATGTCTTATTATTTTGACACTCGCCAGTAAATGAAAACATATTATATCGTATTTTCTGTTGGCCTAGAATCATGAAATTTGGCAAGAATTATTTCTTATAGCATAAGTAATGGAAAAATCCGCTATTTGGGAACAATAATGTGTACCGTGCCTAAAAGGACTATTATCTACATTACCTATGTTTCATACCTTGTATATGTCACCGTAAGATTGCAAAAACCTTTACATTGTATTCTAGCTAGCGAAATTGTAAACTGTCAACAGATTACAATTTAATGCATTATTTTTCGGTAGATTGTAATCTGTTAAGTATATTAACCGGGTAAAACCTAAGTGATAAGTAAGCGGGCACTACCGCTTGTTTATGTCGAACCCTAACCTGACCTACAAGAAAGAGACAAGAAAACCTAAATACAATGAATATTTTAAAATTTTGACTCTCAGAACATTGAACGGTTCACAATATGTCTACAGTTTACAATTTCGCTAGTTATATTACAATCTAACGGTTTTTGCAATCTTACGGTGACATATATAAAAAAAGAATCTCAAATTAAACGACTGTTACTCCGCTGCAAGATTCGGCTTCGATTTAACCCTCTCCACTTACCGGCTAAATTTCGAGGACCTGTCAATGGGGCCCTCAAGTATCTGTTCAAATAACAGACAGTAGTTATAATATTTTTTTAATTATCCTTCAATCCAAGGTTGATCTTTACGCTAGAGCAATGTTCGGTAATGGACTTCAGTAGTTCAGGGGTCATACTAACAACACTTAAAGCTTTAGCAATATTACTCCAAATATAGCAAATTGATGTCACTTATCTTGACGTTCCTAAAATCAATCAAATCAAATCAAATAAATATTATAAATGCGTATGTTTGGATGGATGGATGTATGGATGTATGGATGGATGTTTGTTACTCATTCACGCCCGAACGGCTCAACGGATCTGGCTGAAATTTGACACAGAGATAGAATATAGTCTGGAATAGCACATAGGCTACATTTTATCCCGGAAAATTAAAAAGTTCCCGCGGAAACCAAAAAACTTCAAACCGAGCATACGAAGTCGCGGGCATTCGCTATAGTAAGAATTATAATTCTAAAACACGAAAGGCAACATAACATAATGAAACAATATAGCTTTAAGCGTTGGCAGTATGGCCCCTGTAATGTTAACTTAAGTTTGTGCGGATCCCTGGGCACGCGAATCAGACTCGCCCTTGTCCGGTTTTTTTACGCTCACCGTCGACTAAACGGTCCATATTAAATTTTAGGAGCGAGAAAATATACGGCTTGAAGTGAATTCAGGCTTTGAAATTAATTACTGTGGGTACTTGACTTAGTTAAATAGTGAAAATTAAATGAATACCTAAATACGTGTGCGCACTCTTAACTTCTGTTTTTGATTTGCGAGGTTATGGTTTTATTTAAAGTGCTACTTAAAGAAATAATGTTTTTGTGTTATTTTTACTCAGAATGTAGCCTCGTTCACTAAACACTCACGACGGCTTAGCCTTGCCATTCAACGAGGTAATAGCGTGTTTTAGGCACCATGCCCATTAACGATCACTTGGACGGCGTGTATTTTTTGTAAATATAATTAGTTTTTAATTTAGATTTTAAATTATTTCTTACTTTTAATTGAGATAAATAATACTTCTTAACGAATAAATTAATTATATACCATCGTGACAATTCGTTCAACACACAAGTTTTGGTATTACCGAATTCTTGAATGAATTACTTACTTATATCGATGACGGCGACGACGAAAATAACGAACTGGCTTATTTTATTACTAGATGATGCCCGCGACTTCGTCCGCTTGGTTTCATTATTGGAAAAATCCAGGGAAAAGACTGATTTTCCGAGATAAAAAGGGACGTCGATGTACGTCGTCATTTTAATATAATGTTGCTTAAAGCGGTAGAAAGCCTACAAGTCCCCAACTATGCACGCCTATGCAAAGAATCACGAAGGACAAATTGAAATAAATAGTATGCTGGAAGTACATTTTATGATTAATATCCCGATTTATCTAGGTAGAATTGTTCAGTTACTACCTACATCGATAATATTATCTATCAAACTGTTTAATTAAAATTAAAGCTGAAGTTATATTCCCCAAAAATCCATTTAAAAATTAAACCCCCGTTGAATTTAAAACAACCATAATCCCGCATTTATAAAACTAAATATATACAATTAGTTATCGACATCTGTACCTACCCTCCTTTTCACAGAAACCACAATAAAAGGAATTCGAAGTTTAAAAATAAGCTGTTAAACAAACGATCCTATCAAATTTCTACAAAATACCACACTATTAATACCATCGATATCGTCTCATTCTTAATGTAATAAAGTTGAAATCTATTGAGTTGAAGGTTTATGTAAGTTGGTAGGTGTCCCTAATAATGTACAATGATTAATCAGAGACCCCAAATTCGTCATAAAAATATGATATTCAATAGATTAGGGTCCGCCCCTCATGCTTTGTACTTTTGCACGATGAAAGCCCTATTGTAATAATGTTCTATAAGTACAGTCGCGGTCTGTCTGTCTATCAGTTGCACTACACTGCGTGCTGTTAAGTCGTCTAAAAGCATAATTTATTTTTACTCAGATTACAAAAGCAAAGCGTAGATTACAAAAAAAGTATGAATTACTTTTTTATTTAGATTGATAAGTTAAAGCAAATCAAATTTATTTATTTGTGAATACAGTTAGGTACATACTTAGATGCTAGTTTTATAGAAGGTATCGTGTATTCTACCACAGTGTGGTACAGTGTGGTGGTGGTGTATACAGTACAAATCTATTGACTTAATTACAAATTGTATAAAATAAAGTGGCATTTACCTATAAAAAATATTATTTAAAAATATTGAATAGAAGCAGGCGTTACTTTGCAGAAGTCCATGATAGTGAATGAACTAGAAGTTTAATTCGCTATAATCCGCTACAGTAGACAAATCTGTGTGGTACAGTGCGTGTCTTTCACCTGCAGCATGCGACACCCACCACCCAGCAATTCGCACAGGCACAACACCACACCACACAAATCCTCCAAATCACTCTTGAGAGTGATTCCAAATCACACCACACAAATCCTCCAAATCACAGATTTGTCTACTGTAGCGGATTATAGCGAATTAAACTTCTAGTAATAGTTCATTCACTTTATTATTAAAAAGGTTTGTTTTTACATCTACCTGATCTAATAGCCACCGACTGCCACCACCACCACTACAGCCCATTAACGTCCCACTGCTGAGCACAGGCCTAATTCCTCTTTCTCATGAGAGAGAGAGGAGTTAGAGCTTAGACTCACAACGCTGCTCCAATGCGGGTTGACGAGCTTTTACGACTATTATCATGTTAGTAATAATGACCGGGACCGACGTGCTCTCCGGATTAACGTGCTCTCCGACGCACGGGGGTGAAACACCGCCAACTTCCTAACTCCGGGCAGTCACTGAGAATTTCTAGTCATAAAGAGCCGATACTTCTTATGGCCCGACCCGGGACTCGAACCCGGCACCTCGTCGGCCGCAGTCGAACAAGCCAACCACTAGACCAACGAGACAGTTAAAGTTAAAGTTGAGTGCATGCAATTGTGTATCTTAAATTAGTAAACCTTTTCAGACCGCGATTGTACGTGGGGCAAATTCGTTTTGTTGCCATTAAATTACTCCGTATTTTCTAGTATTGATTTCTGGTAAGGGCTACTGTGAATTACGCGAACGTTTATGCACTAGTGAATGACATGTCAGTATACATCTATACTAATACTAGCTGATGCCCGCAACTCCGTCCGCGTGGATTGAGGTGTTTTAGGGGTATGAAACATAGATAGAATTTGCATATGAAATTTCAAAAAAAAAATTTCGGAGGAGTATTTTAACTAACATTGTAGCAAGAGAATTTTATATTTAAGATTATGAATGCGAAAGTTGGGATGGATGGGTGGATGTGTTACTCAATCACGACATAGATTATAGTCTGGAATAACACATAGGCTACTTTTTATCCCGGAAAATTAATGAGTCCCGCGGGAACCGAATAAAATCCCAACCACGCGGACGAAGTCGCGAGCATCAGCTAGTCAAAAATAAAAAGCGCTAGAATTTCATTTCATTTCATTTCATGTCCCTACCCGGGACACAACCAATCCCTATACCAAATTTCATCAAATTTGAACAGATGGGCCGTGAAAGTGGAGGAGACAGACAGGCGGACAGACACATTTTCGCATTAAAAATATTAGCATGGATTTAGTAGGCAATTTATAAAATCCAGTCTATAGAGATGCATCAATGTATTATTTTAATTATCACGTTATTAACACGAGAGCATTTTGCGAATGTCAAAAATTTAATACGCGTTTAAATTTAAAATATTGTTGTTGTTTTTATGAATAACTTCATGAAAAATATCGGCGTATAATTGGCAGGAATGTCGCCAATTCATTGCAAATTAAATTCCAATTATGATTCACATTTTTTACAACATTCGGAAGTCTTTTATGATGTTTGATTGTTTTTGTTGTGTGTGAGTCAACTTATCATAAAATCTTTTCATCTAACTTTAGTTGGAGGTCTCGAATTGGATCCCCGGCAGGGTCAATTTGGCAAGTTATAAATTCTGAATTTTCTCTAGTCTGGTCGGGTGAGAGGCTTCGGCCGTGGCTAGTAACTACCCCACCTGTACAGACATGCCGCCAAGCAATTTAGCGTAATAATAGTGTGTAGGAACCGATTTTTGGTATGGGTTAGTTAATATAACTGCAACCCTACAAGTTAGCCCGCTACCATCTCAGACGGCATCATCACTTTCCACCATCTTTAAAGGCTAACTCGTAGTGAGTAAAAAAAGCCCAAGGTTTTGAAATGTTCAAGTCCCTTGCAGTCGCTATAGTAGTTGAAATCTAATTAGTTTTAATGAAAATATTGACACACAACAGCTTACTACAAAACATCTATATCATAGATAATAGATATTAACAAAAAAATATAGACTATCCAAATGATCATTCATGGGCATGGTACCCAAGACACTGGCGCTATTGCTTCTCTGAATTGCCAAGCTAAGCCAATGGGCTAAATAAGAACCAGCTCTTGGGTCACTAGTAGCGTGGGCAAACTTTTGGGAAAAAAAGTAAGTAAAATTTAAGTATTTCTATAATTAACCTTCAAATCTAGAGTGTAAAGGCATCTTCTAGGCAAGCGCGCTCCACCTTAGGCTGCATCACTACTTCCAGCAAGTCTGATTGCAGCCAAGCAATAGCCTATGTATTAAAAAAAAAGAAAATTATAGTCTGGATATTTACAAACGTACTAAATGACCCAACCCATACATTTAAAGCACGCAAAATTAAACGGTTACATTTCGCATGTGAAATCGCAATTTGTTCGTGAAGTTTTCAACGCAACCCATGCATGTGTAAATCACCATTAACTGCCCAATCAGTTATCTGCTATCCAGCGGAAATCTACTGGAAATTTTACACTTTACTAGACGATGCCCGCGGCTCCGTTTGTGTGTATTTGGGTTACAAAAAATCTGAGTTGAACTCTTCAATTTTCCGGGATGAAAAGCCTATGTTGCTTTTCAGATGCCCCATGCCACGCCCCTAACAGTTTAGCCTGCTACTTACCATCTTAACTACCTCGTTCCTTCCTTCCTATCCTTCGTATAACTGCCTCGTTGGTCTAGTGGTTAGCATGTTTGACTGCGGCCGACGAGGTCCCGGGTTCGAGTCCCGGGTCGAGCCATAATTAAGCATCGGGTTTTTCTGATTAGATTTCCCAGTACTAGCCCGGAGTTAGGAAGTTGGTGGTGTTTTACCCCCGTGCCTCGGAGAGCACGTTAGCCGTCGTTCCCTGTTATTATCACTATCATAATAGTAGTCGTTAAAGCCCGCCAACCCGCATTGGAGCAGCGTGGTGGGTCTAAGCTCTAATTCCCTCTCTCCTGTGAGAGTGGAGGCCTGTGCCAAGCAGTGGGACGTTAATGGACTGTAATGGTTACCATATTAGACTGGATCATCACTTCAGATGACCTGTACAGGCTTAACCTACCCCTTTCTGGGTGGTATCACAGACGAAAGTGTTACATTTGTATATAGGTTTAACCACTGGTAAATAAAATGATTTTGTTTCTTTCTTACACTTACGATCAGGTGAGATCGCGGTAAAGGAATAAGTTGTAGGTACAATAAAAAAGAAACATAAGCATCATATCGTTAATTATAACGATAAGATGAAGACCCATTTATAAAGAAATCATCGCATCCCATCACACCGTAGCGTTTCATAATTACATGCTACATTATTAAGTTTGATCGATATCCTACCAATTTCGTAGATCTTATCCCGGTCGTGAATTTCGAGGGAAAAGAGGGAATTTGCATTTTGTCGGCTAATCGATTTTCGATGCGTACCAATCAAGATTTTAAGGAATCGGTTGTTTCACGTTGAAGAGGGAGCCGTATATTACACCATTTTATTTTTTAAACCATTAAATAGGTCTCTTCTTAGACAAGAACACTATACTACTAGTAGGAGTATATATTGCAGTCAATAGCAAGCGTTTACTTACTTAAAAACGATAATATTATAAGCAAAAAATAAAAACAAAAAGTGACGTACTTCCCAATATTATCTTCACCACGACCAGTCTAAATTATTTAAAATATGACGTAACAGATTTTTTTATACGAACGTATACAGTAAATAAGTTTATAATTGTATTTATAACCAACTTCCAAAAAAGGAGGAGGTTCTCAATTCGGTGCGTATTTTTTATACGACTGCCTGAAAAAAGGAGTATATTGTGTTCAGGGTTCATGTATGTATGTATGCATGTATATATGTATGTATGTATGTATGTATGTATGTATGTATGTATGTATGTATGTATGTATGTGAGTTTGTATATTCCACCATAACTTCTATACGCCTGAACCGATTTTGATAAATGAGATATGGTTAGAATCCCTAGCTTATTCCGGGCATAGACTAGTAAGTTTTTGAAAAAAATTAATGGGGTAACCATGGTCCCGCATTAAAGACTAAAGTTGAAAAAAAAATTGCGAAAATAAGATTAACTATATAATCATCATCTAGAAAATGAAGAGTAGATTCCAAAAATATATAACACTATAGTTGAATATTATCCAGTGATTCACAAAAAATATAATTTAATAGAAATGTGAATAATAGGTTCCCATGAAAATTTTGAGTCCAAATCCTCAATAAGACACTAAAAAGCTAAAAATAAAAATTCTTTCCAAAACACCGACTTCCAAAGCCACTGTAAAGTAAAAAATAATTTTGATTTCTACACACTTTCTTGAAGTCGGGTGGGTATAACAAGGTTAAGCAAAGTTGACGCATCAGGCTCGCCCGACTTCAACATAGTGTGTAGAAATCAAAATTATTTTTTACTTTACAGTGGCTTTGGAAGTTGGTTTTTTGGCCAGAATTTTTATCTCTGATTAAAAGCTCCTAATAACGTCTCCAACTGTATTCATACAAAAAATTAGGTTGATCCAATGTTCCGTCACAGCATGATTAATCAACTACCAAATTAATTACTACCAAAGGCTAACTCGAAGAGAATACCTCTAGGTAGTTCGCCTTTGTGCATTGTATTGTAAGTGCAATGAAGAATTTAAAACAAACAAACAATTAATATAAATAAAGGACAAACCAAAACTATCAAATATACATACTTAAGAATATTTTAAATTTCATTTCATCTCACATAAGGCATAAACTGTGTTACAGTTAAGGTCTTATCTAAAAGTTATAATACTAAGGCACCTACAGTTTGTAAATTTTGGCGTGCAACATAATTATAAATTGAATCTAAATTAATGTATTATAGCCAACGACCTCTGTTTACATAGACGGGCCGTGTCAAACAAAGAATGTGGACCTATTTTACTAACGCCATCTAGTCTGAAAAGAAGGACAGCGCTATGGCGGGGACAAGTACAGGCTTATACAGGTAAGTGGCATGCTCTACAAGTCGGACGCCCAACTTTTTTTCATGAAAGGTCCCATCTAGTACCTTAGTCCTACATATAATATATCGATGATTATAGCAAGTTTATCTATGTACTACCAAAAATAAATTAATTGACATATTATATATACACATATTTTAGTCTCAATATTGATAGGATAACGGTGTGACCATCGGATCTCAAGAATCTTCCAAAGGACCCCGTTCCGATGTTCTTTATTTGGGACAAGAAATTTTCTGAGAACTTTTTCGTCGGCAAAATCATTGACCATCAGTGATGTCGATGTTGTTTACGGTATACCGAAATTTTCGCATTCACAGGGTCTTTGCATACCTATCTTGTTTCGTGGATGCGATCAGTGACTCGCCATAATGGAGAAGTTTCATATTTTTTTTTTATAAACCATACTACCCATACTATACTTATACTATAAGAGGAAAAGTGTCTGTCCGTCCGTCTGACTGTCTGTCTGTCTCTCTGCTACGCTTTAACGGCTCATCTCTTCGACAGATTTTGATGAGATTTTTTCAGAGTTAGATTGTATCCCGACGAAGGACATAGGATTTTATCCCGGAAAATTAAAGAGTTCCCGCGGGAACCAAAGAACTCGATCTCTCATGAAAAATCTCGATCCACGCGGACGAAGTCGCGGGCATCAATCTAGTTGGTTATAAAATAAAGGTGAAATATACCATAACAAATTGTAAAATTAAAAGGCACATCTTTGCTGGTAGGGTGGTAACTAGCCACGGCCGAAGCCTCCCACCAAGCCAGAAAAGAGAAAATTCTAAAAATATAAATTCACAATTTGACTCTGCCGGGGATCGAGAACCCAGGACCGCCTACGTTAAGACAATAGCGCTCAACATTACGCCAGGGAGGTCGTCTGGTAACCACCAAATTCACTGTCTGTTGAGCCTTGACTCACGAACTAATCAATCGTTGTCAGAGTCATAACGTGTTCTAAACCCATTGAGCACACACATCGTTTTAATTGTTACTAAAACAGGGGGCATACTACCACCGATTAAAGCCATATTATTTTAATATTGTTGACGTCCGTGTTTTAAAATTATAATCCTTATTTGAGGGACGTCAAGGTACATGACATAAAACTGTCATTATGGAATAATACTGCTTTAAGCGATGGTGATAGCCTCCCAGGATGTTACCTCGACAAACAACTTCCAAAACCAATATGATATGCGCATATTCGTAAGCAGGGTTTATTTATAACGCCCACTTGCATATGCAAGCCGTGAATGCAGTGACGATGCAAATCGGGGACGTATCGTGTAATTCAATTAAGTGCATGCATAATATTGCATGGTTATGGTGATTGCTTGAATGTAAACTGTTCGCGGAATCTTGCGGAGTCGATCGATTTGTCGCTTCTAAATTTAATACTGCGTGACTTGTTTCATGACAGGGGGTTACTACCATTGCTTAAAGCAGTATTATTTTGATGTTGTTGATGCTCTTGTTTTAGAATTATAATCCTAACTATTCGATACCCCCCTAAATCCGCGTGGATTGAGGCTTTGAGGAAGATTCTCCGCGGAAAAAAGTTGCCTATTTATGTTATTCCAGACTATAATCTCTGTTCTAAATTTCATCCAGATCCGTTTAGCCGTTGCAGCCTGATTGAATAACAAACATCCATCCATCCATATATTATCCATTCATTCATCCAAACTTTCGCATTTATGATATTAAGTATAGATTTTAGGAACATCAAAATACGTCATATAAAACTGCAATAAAATAAAATAATACGCTTTAAGTGATGGTAGTGGATATATGATAACCGATTGCAACTAAAGACGACCTCCCTGGTGCAGTGGTAAGCTCTGTGGTCTTACAAGTATGAAATCTTGAGTTAGATTTCCGGCAAGATAAAA
Source organism: Erebia palarica (assembly GCA_964035005.1). NCBI lineage: Eukaryota > Metazoa > Arthropoda > Insecta > Lepidoptera > Nymphalidae > Erebia > Erebia palarica. Next base: position 8,373,138 of record OZ035992.1, read on the forward strand.
TTTATTATTTTTGAAATTTCACAGGTCTGAGGTACGATTGTGTAAGGATTGCCGATCAAATCGTCAAAGTTCGGCGTCAAAGTAAAATAAACCATAAACGGATTGAATTAGAGCTCAATTTCGTGTAACCATTCTCATACGTTTTACTTTGACGCCGAACTTTGACGATTTGATCGGCAACTTTTAGACAATCGAGGGGCTGATCATGTGGTAAACTTCGGCTGTGTCGGCAAGATGCCGTGTAGAAACCGATTAGATGTAAGTGCAAAACCACTACCAATTTCAATTCATGAGATCGCAGTAAAGAGCTAAATTATAGTGGAATAAAAAAAAATATAACCATCTCAAATAGTTCAATACAAATATTACGGTATCGCGTCGCTCAATTCACGTCACAGCTATATCCATAGTACATGATGCCCGCGACTTCGTTCGCGTGGATTGATAGTTTTTGATTCCCGCGGGACTTCTAAAGGTTTCCGGTATAAAATGTGGTATGTCCTTCCCCGGGATGTAACCTATCTCTGTTTCAAATTTCATCAAAATCGGTTGAGTAGTTCAGCCGTGAAAGCGTAGCAGACAGACAGACACACTTTCGCATTTATAATATATGTATGGATATAGTTGAATAGAAATAAAAACTTCTCAATTAGTTAATACAGTCGTTCAATACAATAAAAACAGTATCGCATCGCTTAATTTAGTATATAATATATGGAATAAAAATAATAAACCATTCTTAAATAGTTAATACAGTCGTATAATACAATAAATACGGTATCGCATCGCTTAATTCACGTCACCGGTGTATCCATATACATCGGCGTCGTACATTGTATGCGCCGGGAATCGAACCGCACATTAATCGGAGCGGCCCTTTTGTTTTGTCTCCGCTTATTTATAGCGCTGCGAAGCCGAATGCGATTCTTGCCTCTTACGTGGGGACTGGGGCGGACTTATTATTTCATCCGTATTGAAATGATAATGCAAAAGTGTGTTTGTTGGTCTATCTGTCATCGCTGCTTAACCAATGATATAGCCTATCTGCTATTCCAGACTATAATCTATCTCTGTGCCAAATTTCAGCCAGATCCGTTCAGCCGTTGGGGCGTGATTGAGTAACAAACATCCATACATCCATACATTAATCCAAACTTTCGCATTTATAATATTAGTAAGAAGTAAGATAACTTAAGAAGTAAGATACTAAACATCATCTGTTAAGTCGAGGTTATTATGTACGACAGGTTGAGCTGGTAATCTGATGATGGTAATCATTATACAATATACCTACTTGGAATAGTTCTTAACGAAGGTACCTTATTGCAATTTCTTAATCTGTCGTAACACGTTTAATACTATTAACTTATTACATATTTCTGGGTTATAAGTTTGTTATTCTCCATTTCTCTTCAATTTTCGATAAAAATTTACCTGCAACAAATATAAAAATGACAATTAAATTGGGGATTAGTTGAGATGATGATGATTTTCACTAATCAGTGATCACTTGGCTGTTATTAGAGTTTCATTAAATATAGTAATCTTAGAGCGTACTAGACTTATAAGGATGGAGAAGAAAACATGAACAGCAGGGTCATTTATTATTGGAATAAGATATGTAATTTCATAAAAATAAAAACGCGTAGTCCATCGTAGGGAGCCTGGGGTATGATTCTGATTTCTCGTAGTTTATAAAAATTAAAAGCGATCTTCCCAATTTCATTTAGCTTGTTAATATAGCTTCGTATTCAACAATCTAGATAATATGCCATGACATTCCAACACTAAAAAATAATATATTGCCGATTGTGCACAAGCAAACATTTTGAATCTGCAAGCAATGAAGACCGTTGCGAATACGGCCCTGTATTAATTCAGTTTATAAATTGTCATTTCAACTTATTTATATTTTATTTGAGATCCGTTTTACAGAAATGCTTGTTGCATTGTATTGTATTTTTCAATGGACGATTTTCGATACTTTTTAATATTTCCTGGTTTTGAGTGTTTTGTCCTTATTAATTTTAATAGACTAGCGTTTGCCCGCAACTTCAGCCGCGCGGAATGAGGTTCTTAAAAAAAGGAAATTTCAAAAAACTGTGAATAACATAAAATTCTTCATAAAATTATTTTATTCACTTTTCACCGAAACGCCTGTTTAACCTCCTTGGGGGTGCAATTTCGTGCTCTAGGGTGCTCAAGGAATATTCTCTCATAATTACAAATTTATACTTTCAACCGGTTAGGGTGTATGTTGTCTGTCAGTCACTCAGTACGAAGCCTAGTTATTGATAACGTATAGTCCGCGCGCGAGCTCTGAGGAATCCTATGGAATGTTAAAGTAATGACCTGGAGTTGTTTGAAGTGCAAAACAATATACTGCTATCGCAATATTACACGCGTCAAGCTCGAATCTAGTGCTGGGAGCGAGCTGGATATGGAGCGGCGATCGGGGGTGGCGTACAGCCGTCGTTTCTTCAGACCCCGATTCTACTGGATGTGTGGATGTATGGATGTTTGTTACTCAATCACGCCCCAATGGCTGAACGGATCTAGCTGAAATTTGGCACAGAGATATCTAGGTCTGGAATAGCACATAGGCTACTTTTAAAAATCCTCAAACCACGCAGACGAAGTCGCGGGCATTCGCTAGTAAGTCAAATAAGTAAGCAGAATCATCAGTAAAATAATATCTTAAATCAAGTGATACGCCAAGTAAAAGCTTGTCGGCTTGCCAGAGACTAAAGTATTTGCAAAGCAGAAATCTTGACTTGGCTTAAAATAGAAGACCTGTCTACCATGCGGTTAGATGTAAATAGCTTACTTATTAAAAGGCTGTACATTTGACGACCTCCGTGGCGCAGTGTTAAGCGCTGTTGCCTTAACGTGCGGAGGTCCCGGGTTTGATCCCCGGCAGGGTTTGGAAATTTATAATTTCTGGTCTGGCCTGGTGGGAGACTTCGGCCGTGGCTAGTTACCACCCTACTGGTAAAAGGCGTGCCGCCAAGTGATTTAGCGTTCCGGTACGATGTCGTGTACAAAATATAATATAACTGCCATGCCCCTAACAGGTTAGCCCGCTGCCATCTTAGACTGCATAATCAATTACCATCAGGTGAGATCGCAGTCAAGAGCTAGCTTGTAGTGGATAAAAAAAAGAATCATCAGAAAAATTTAATATTATCTTAAATCAAGTGATAAGCCAAGTAAAAGCCTGACCACTTGTCAGAGACTAAAGTATTTACAAAGGCGGCATGGCAGAAATCTTGACTTGGCTTATAATGGAAGACCTGTCTACCGTGCGGTTAGATGTAAATAGCTTACTTATTAAAAGGCTGTACATTTCATCTTGGCTATTACTCGGAAATTGTATTATAATTATGCTATGAAAAAGAGTGCTTTGTTACCCTGTTTCTTAATAATAATAGTATACAATGACCATCTGCCTCGTTGGTTTAGCGGTTAGCATGTTTGACTGCGGCTGACGAGGTCCCTGGTTGGGCCATAACAAGTATGGGGCTTTTCTGACTAATTCTCAGTACTAGCCTGGAGTTAGGTAGTTGTGGTGTTTCACCCCCGTGCCACGTAGAGCACGTTAAGGTGTCGGTCCCGGTCATTATAACTAACATGATAATAGTCGTTAAAGCCCGCCAACCCGCAGTGGAGCAGCGTGGTGGGTCTAAACTCTAATTCCCTCTCTTCTATGAGAGTGGAGGCCTGTGCCCAGCATTGAGACGTTTATAGGCTGTAGTGGGGGTGGTGGTGGTGGATAACGAAAGCTTAAAACTTAAAAATAGTGGATTTAGAAGGTTGTAGGCTCAAGATGTACGTTTATTTAGCCCAAAGGCTTTGCCTGGCAATTCAGAGAGGCAATAGTGCCAGTGTCTTGGCTACCATGCCCATGAACGATCATTTGGACGGTGTAAATTTTTTTGTAAATGTAAATGTTACACATTTTTTGTAGTAGGTTATTGTTTGTAAATATTTTAATTATGTTTTGTAAATTTTTAGGGTTCCGTACCGGTTTTTTTATTTTTTAACTAGATGATGCCCACGACTTCATCCGCGTGGATTTATGTTTTTTTAACTCCCGCGGGAACTCTTCAATTTTCCGGGATAGAAAAAGCAGACAGACAGACAGACGGACAGTCGGACAGACAGACAGACAGATAAAATAGATAGATAGACAGACAGACACACACTTTCGCATTTATAATATTAGTATGGATGCTAGGAAAACCTAAAAAAACATCAGGTAGGCATAGACTGAGTGACTCAGTCAACCATAACTAAGTTATATCTATTTTACTCGTACTAAAATTTTACGCTCATAAAGAGAAGAAATTATTGTTATCAAGTCATTTTATTTTATTATTCAAGGAATAATGAACGCATCACATAAAAGGCATAAAAATTCAAGATGGGCCGTTAAGCTGTCGTAACTTGAGCTTCATTCAAAAATATTATATATTTTATTCATATTTATCATTAAATATTAAGCATATAAATATTTTACGTGTCTGTTTTTTTTATCCACTGCAAGTAAGCCCTTGACTGCGATCTCACCTGATGGTGAGTCTAAGATGGTAGCGGGCTAACCTGTTAGGGGCATGGCAGTTATATTAAACCCATACCCCTAGTTGGTTTCTACACGGCATCGTACCGGAACGCTAAATCGTTTGGCGATTTGCCAGTAGGATGGTAACTGGAAACTAGCAACAGCCGAGGCCTCCCACCAGGACAGACCAGAGAGAAAATTCAGAAATCATAACCCAAATTGACCCTGCCGGGAATCGAACCCGGGACCTCCCACGTTAAGACATACAGCTCTCAACACAGCGCCAGTCACTGAGATCGTCAAAACAGTCGTTACCTTGACGGCCGTTGAAAGCCGTTGAACTGTATTAAAATTCATAGCGGCAAGTCTCAAGTAATCCGGGCTCATAGTTAGGGCTAACTTCACTAATAAAGCCCCTTTTCACCACTCACCTTCACAATTTCACTTTCGGTGAAGGGTGTAAAATTTAATGAGGTAAGGATCGTCTTTTGAATATTCTAGACGTTTAGTTTTTAACTAGATTGTATTTAGCCTCACTTAGTAAGTACTTAGCGACGTGATGATAGTCTAGTGGTCCCAGGCTTGTCGGCCCAGTTGACCCCCCAGGCTTGCACCTCTAAATTTAAAACCCATAGGAACATAATTTAAAAGTCTAATTTTTTTAAATCTAAATACAAATAAATCATATAAAAACAAATATACAATAAAATATTATTACGTATATTTAAATTTCTGGCACACTGCTCGCTACTTCGTCTGTGTGGGTTGATGTTTTTTGGTTCCCGTGAAAATTCCTTAATTTTTCGGGATAAAAAGTCAGCCTATATTATTCCAGACTATAATCTATTTCTGTGGCAAATTTCATCTAGATCCGTTCAGCCATTCTGACCTGATTGAGTAACAAACATCAATCAATCCATCCAAACTTTCGCATTTATAATATTAGTAAGTATTTTATGTAGGAGGTATAGGAGTGTAGATTAAAAGACATCTTTTCTACCAACGAAAACGATTTTTATTTATTTATTACTTGAAATATGTAGGGATATCGTACCTCCAGTGAAGCTTCTTGGGAGTTTTCGTATCAGAACCTCTAATTAGTGAACAAGGCCCGTACGGCACTACGATACATAACAATAATTATAGGCCTGGCAACGGCCATGTTCTTCAGGTTAAATAACATTAAGTATCAACTGTGTATAACTTTAAGGTAACATTAAGTAAGTATTATTACTTAATATTGTAATTTTCTTTTTTAAACCGGTCTACGAGTTAGAATATTGAATAGAAGCAGGCGTTACTTTGCGGAAGTCCATGATAGTGAATGAACTAGAAGTTTAATTCGCTATAATCCGCTACAGTAGACGCTACTGTATGGTACAGTGCGTGTCTTTCACCTGCAGCATGCGACACCCACCACCCAGCAATTCGCACAGGCACAACACCACAAATCCTCCAAATCACTCTCAACGTACGTTTCACTCCGACACCGGAGCATCTTCAGGAGATGTTGACTCCTGAAGATGCTCCTCGAATCGTGCATTGTCGAGTTGAGTATCCAATGGACAGGCTCGGTAGCGTACTACAGATGATTTATAAATAAACGATTTATTTATTTATAAATCCTTCATTAATATTCAGCCGTTATATTTAAATTTACGTTCCACTTATAAGATCAGACATGTAACATTCCAACCTCCGACACCCAATTTCCCGAAAAAATGCTGGAAATACTTTAAAAATCCACCATTTTATACATTTCTCTCACGTTTAAGCTCTGGACAGATACAACGCGAGATGGCATCACTGCAATTCCTTTCAAAATAGAAAATTATTTATTTGTAGAAACATTTTTACAATGAGATGTTATTTATTTTAGTAGGGTACTTTCTTGTAGTCTAGCTTCTATAGTACAATTCCACCATCAATTCTATAAAGATAAGCCAATTTCATTCTTATGAAATAAATAAAAATGCAATCAAAATTCCGTCAAAAAATATATTTATTCGAAACTTTCTTGCAAGATTTACGTGCACGTGATTTATTAGGTATTTACCTAAATTGAGCACCGTAGTAAGAAAAAAATTGGCATTGTGCTTTTTGACGTGCAGGCATCTGAGAACTTCTGAAACACAGTTGAATTATACGTTTGACAAGCGATTACTACGACGATTTCCTTACAGAATCGGGGGCTGATTGATTTTATGACTGCGGAGTTTTAATGTTTGAGACCTAATTAATTGTTTTATGTTAATAATCGTATCGCGTTGTGTCTGTTGAAGCCTTTAAAAGCCTTCGCATTACCATGCGCGGGTCGTCACCATCGAACACGTACGGCATAATCCGTTACACTTCTGATAAAACATCGATACGAGAGACATGGAGACACGAAATACGCGAGAATGCAGTCCATTTGACTAAGCCACTTTACATCAGATCGAGCCGCGGTCGGCGCAAGTCACAAGCTTGTGTTGATTTTTAATCCATACTGTGGGACGAGTGAGTGGTATGTACTCGTCCGCACCAATAGGAAGATCTTCCTCCGGGCTGGTGTTGTGCCCGGGGACCTTTCTGGTCCAGACCGTTGTAAGTGGAACGGTCTATATTCGATATCGTGATGCAGGCTTGTATGGTAACTTATAAGTTTTCAGTCGATTATCTTATTTTGCGGTGAAGATATAATTAGCGCCATCTCGTTTTGCACTGTGGTAACCGCTACACATACTAATATTATAAATACGAAAGTTTTTTTTGAGTTTGATTGTTACTCTATCACACCAGAACGGCTGAACGGATCTGGATGAGATCTGGCGAAGATGTACATTATAGTCTATAATAGCACATAGGCTACTTTTTATCCCGGAATATTAAAGAGTAAAAAAAACCTCAATCCACGCATACGAAGTCGCGAGCATCAGCTAGTTTTTCCATAAAATTCCGTTAAAATAATGTAATAAATAATAAAAAACGAAATCGAACCGCGGTCGGCGCAAGTCAAGCTCGCGTTTTCAATATTTCTTATTTCTATTTATAAAAAGATGTGTATCATCTAAAAGAATACGAAACAAATTGAAGCTTGGTTTTGAATAATGTTTTTGATGATTTTACATTTATTTTTTTAGCTTCAAAATTCAGCCCCTTATGGTTTTTAAGGAAAATTAAAAATGTGTGCCGTGTGCGTGAACCAGCTAACACTCGCCCATAAGAGATAGATTCTTATGTTAAAACGAACGTGTAATTATTGTGGTGAGGCCCTGCGTTAACCATGCTCAAGTCTCTTATCACTTAGACCGCAGACAATACGTTTCACGTAAGACAAATATTGTCAGAGAATTGGTAATGTATACTTGATAGAACGATTCGGCTTTCGAGTGGGCAGTTTAATATTGAACGAGCTACAAGGTTCCACTGAGACAATAATGTAAAGTGCATTGACTTTTGCAAATATAGTACAGCAAAGAGTTAAACTTATTTCATGATCCTGTGCTATACAAACTGTCTACTAAAATATATATTGTAATTAATTGATAACGAAAGCCTCGTTGGTCTAGCGGTTAGCATAGTCGACTGCTGATCACGAGGTCCTGGGTTCGATTCCCGGTCAATCCCATAAAAATTGTTAGGTTTTGCGTTTTTCCATTAAAAAATTCTGTGCCAGCCCGGAGTTAGCAGTTGGCGATGTTTCACCCCAGTACCTCGGAGAGCACGTTAAGCCATCGGACCCGGTTATTATCACTAACATGATAATAGTCGTTAAAGCTCGCCAACCCGCATTGGAGTAACGTGGTGGGTCTAAGCTCTAATTCCCTCTCTTCTATGAGAGTGGAGGCCTATGCCCAGCAGTGGGACGTTAATGGGCTGTAGTGGTGGTGGTGGATAGACGTGTAATATTAATAATTATTATGACTGAAGGCGTTTTATTGGAAAACCATCCCCTGCAGCGGTAGATTAAGGGAAGAAAATTTCATCTCTAATCTCTCTCTCGTGTTCGTAAATGTATTACTCAGTTCCATAAATGATATCGATCGTCGAATATAATTATAACGTTACACCAATAACGTTATCCGTAACAATAATGAATACATACATAAACTACAACCGTTACTAACTAAGGAACAGATATCAATCAACGGAGGTCAAGATCAATCATTTGATTACAGATCCCGGGAGTTTTGAAGTGCTTCGCTCACTTGAGTCCGTCGAATTCCATAGAGCAATGCATCGAGAAGAAAATACTCGGTTACGGACCTTCACTGTTTTCTGATCGCACTTTTATTAATATATATAAATAGCGAGCTAATGAGTAGGTGGGCCCACCGGATGTTAAGTTACTAATTAAGTTACCGCCGCCTATGAAAAGCAGCACCAGAGGAATCGCCAATGCGATATAGTGCAGTGGTAAAACGTCGGTCACCTATTTCAGTTCGGGGGTTCGACAATCGGGCATGGTTGTGTAACGTTTCGCAGTTATTTGCAATTCAAGCAATTAAGTATTACCTCTTTATTCTATGGTAAAGGAAAAAACCTGAAAAGTCCGAGAGTTCTTCATAATGTTCTCAAGTTTGCGAATCTGAATGAACAAAAATGATTCCACATCTTATCTACAGTTTCTGAACAATTTATACATAGAGAGAGAGCCTTATTCGGAGTATCTAGATTCAGCTTAAAAACTCTTCAATCACAATGTGCTTAAATTAAAATAGCTTATTTAATAAAATAAATTAAGATCGTCTAGACGTAGAAATTATAACCCAACTGAGACTAAATTAATTCCAATTACAATAAAAATAAAAAGGAATAATTAATAGACCCACGCACTTATCTAATCCGGTGACAGCGTCGCTGTAAACACATTTAGTGTTGAGCATAAAAATAAAAACAAAACTAAACAGCCATAAAATTTGTTCCTCTTTTGGCCACTGGACCAGATAAGTTGGTGTGACTGTATACACGTCATATTATGTTATGCCCAAATGGGCTGGTACATTGGAAAAGGCATATGGCATCTCCTCCACAAAAGTAGGGGATCACGTGAGCTCCGATCTTACGTTTTACATTAAAATACATCTCGGAACTAGTTTATGTACTTATATGGTACGGCTAATAGACAGATCGATAAGAAAGTTAAGATTAACCTTAGCCGGTTAAATTTAGAATTACTTTGATTCGGTTTAACTTCCTTCCGTCAATTAATTATCGGGAAAAGAGATATAATATTTCTAAGAATAATCGGAATAAAGGGTCATTGGGCTTCCTTAAAAGCTTTTTCTGAACTCTCTGGTGCAGGAGTACACGCAGTGCTTATAATTCACCATCTCTCTCTGCGTAATATTCCTCGCTACTGAGGATCGTGTCCCCTTTTTATTAATCAAATAATGGTAGTTTATACTTACTCGGGTAATGTATGTGTCGTATGCGGAAGGGATACGACTCGACTAAGAGTATTTTAGATTTTTGTAACGATTATTATCACATGAAACTTGAAAGGCCAAATTTGAACCTCCAAATTCGGTCCACCCATCCAGCTACCGACTTAGGTCAACGTTGCTTAACAACGCAATCGACTGATATGATGCGTTGTTACAAGGCCACTCGTCCCTCCAAAACAACATAACAAAACATGAATTTCCATACCAACAAATCGTGTTAAAACTCTAGTAGCTACACCGTGCACTCCGGGATACACAAGACGCAGCGAGACATGCACAATGCTAAATTCGCTACAAACAGACGTACAAAGGCGTCCGTCAGTGTAGCAGTTCGCAGCTGTGTAAACTACTTCAAACGTGTTCGCTTGAATGACAATGAGTACAGACACGGAGCAGACTTTGTTTGCCGCTTTTAGATTTAAACGCGAACTTAACACAAGTTTAAGATACCATACCATTAAAAAGGTATAGAATAAAAAAAGTGTTCTGTTCTAAAATAGATGACAAACTAGCTGATGCTCGCGACTTCATCGGCGTGAAATAAGTAGTTGTACTATTACCTATTCTGTAGTAGAATAAGTGTTTATTGCATCTTAACACATAGGTACAAAATTATGCATACAAAAAAAAATTCTTTCCAAAAAACCGACTCCAAAGCCGCTGTAAAGTAAAAAAAATGATTTCTACACACTATGTTGATGTCGGGCGAGCCTGATGCGTCAACTTTGCTTTCCATTTGGATTTGGAGTCAGATTTTTTTATGGGATCACCTCGAGAGCTTCCTCTAAGGACTGAAAAAAAACCTTTTTCAAATCGGTCCAAAAACCACCGACATACATGAAAAAAAATATACGCACCGAATTGAGAACCTCGTCCTTTTTTGTAAGCCGTATAAAAACGTACAATCATACTGCTACGTATTAGTAAACATTACAATCGTGCGTTGTCAAGTCAACATCTCCTGAAGATGCTCCGGTGTCGGAGTGAAACGTACGTTGAGAGTAATTTGGAAGATTTGTGTGAAGTGGTGCTGTGAAGTTGCGAAATGCGGGCTTACTGGGCGGTGAATATCGCAAGCTGCCAGTGCAATACACACTTTACCACTATAGGCTTCTCGTTGAGTGGATACACTCGAGTAGTACATGTCTTGGTGTCTCTTCGCTTTCCATGCAGGCTCTCCTCACGGAGGGCTGTCGGTTATACCTAGAACATATTATAGGTGTTAGTTAAGTGGACAGTGTCCTGTTATCATGCCTACAGCCGTCCTGAGTTTAGCTCTGTTTAGTTGCAGTAGTTTCTTAGTTAGGCGTTGGTTTGGGCTGGGTATAGCTTCTTTTGTTTGTCTACAATTGGTGGTGTTTGCCTATAATTCGGCATGTGTACCTACCGTATGTTTACTTAACCAAGTCTTGTACTAACTGAATGGTATTGGAACGACACCTGCTTTTATTCAATACTAATATTAGTGTTGGTTTGTTTTTCAATCACGTCGCAACAGAGCAACGGATCGAAGTGATTGAAAGTATAGTTGAGGATCTGGAGAGTGCCATAGACTTTTTATACGACTGCCTGAAAAAAGGAGTATATTGTTTTGTGTTCATGTATGTATGTATGTATGTATGTATGTATGTATGTGAATTTGTATATTCCATCATAACTTCTATACACCTGAACCGATTTTGATAAATGAGGTATCGTTAGAATCCCTAGCTTATTCCGGGTGACATAGGCTAGTAAAATTTAAAAAAAAACATTGATGAGGTGACCATGGCCCCGCATTAAAGACTAAAATTGAAAAAAAATCTTTGAAAATAAGATTAACTATATAATCTTCATCTATAAAATGATGAGTAGATTCCAAAAATATATAAAATATACTATAGTCTAATACCATGTGATTCACAAAAAATATAATTTATTGTTTTTAACTTTTTAGTTCGTTTTTGGCAGGGCAGTCGTGTTTTTGAATTTTTTTAATTAGGACTCGTTATCCTGGAAAATTAAAGAGTGCCTATGGGCATTAAACAAACTTATTCCACGCGGATGAAGTCGCGTGCACCAGCTAGTTTAAAACATTAGTATGGATATGGATTAGTATGGATAATGTAAGGGGCAATAGATCAGCTGATCGGGGTCGCCATGGCAGATCGATGTCGGGACGGTAATCCCATATTGTGTCTCCGTCGCGCGTAAATATTGATGGATGGCGTTACGCCACAATGAATAATTCAGTTAGATTTTGAGCCTGACCTTTATGTGTTTTCTTAGGACCAAAGCCAACAGACGACGTCCTCGCTGACGCAGTGTCGAGCGCTTGAGTCTTGAGTCTTGAGGTTCCGGGTTCGATCAGAGTCAATTTAGGAATTTATAAACTCAAACTCAAACTCAATTCAGGCTTTGGTCGTGGCTTGTTACCACCCTACCGACAAAAACGTGCCGCAAAGCAATTTGGAGTTCCGGTACGACGCCGTGTACAAATCGATTAGGGGTATGGGTTTAGTAACTGCCATAACAGGTAAGCCCGCTACCACGTCAGACTGCTTCATCACTTACCATCGGGTGAGATCGCAGTCAAGTGCTAACTTGTAGGGGATATAAAAAAATAACAGAGTAAACTAGTAGACTCGTCTTCGAATCTCCTCATTTTTTTAGATTACGTAGAAAATAAAATTCAGTACATCGAGTGACTGGGATTTCTTTTAAGTTCTTTATTTATTTATTTATATATTCTGTACCAGCTACTTAAAATTAAACATAAACATATATGGGACATGCACAAGTACAACTTACCTCTTGAAGAAATTTCTGGGCAGAAGATTGTGTTAGAAAAATTAATTATATAACTTATAACTTAACTATTCTTATATACATAACAAAAATTTATTGCAAATTGTGTGGGGTCAAACTATAATAAAAATTACAAAATTCGATTTTGAAGGCCCATGGTCACTAACTATAATAAATATCTTAAAGATACTTTGCAATGAATAATTCAGTAATACTTTTAGTTTCACTTTGTATTTTTTCTTGTCTGACACCTCGGGACAACCCAAACGGAGTCGTTTAAAAAAGTATTTTTATTTATTCTCCAGTCTAGTTTTTTTGAAGGTTTTGTTAAGAGATTTTTTGTTTATCTTTTAGTCTAGCGTTTTAATTTAGGCAAGTATGAATAATTTACTATTGCTTATTTATTTTTCTGTCTACCTTTAGAAGTAAAATGCTTTAGAAGATTTTCTTAAAAGTAAAATGCTAAGTATTTTATAGCATAATTCGACTATAATTCGACGGATCATCTCGACCGAAGAAACTCGGCCTGCAACCTTTTTCCGTACTAAATTTCGTCAAAATCGATTAAACATTATCGTCCATATAGATAGAAAAACACACTTTTGCATTTATAATCATCATCACTGCTACCGGAGGTTGAGCACGAGCCTCAGAATCAGAAGGGTTTGGCCATAATCCACAACGCTTGGCGGATTGGTAGACTTTACACACCTTTGAGAACATTATAAAGAACCCTTAGACGTACAGGTTTCCTCACGATGTTTTCCAAGCATTCATAATATTAGGATGGAATTAATCTATATTAATATTACAAATGCGAAAGTTTGGGTCGATGAATAGATGGATGGATCGATGTTTGTGGCTCAATGGATCAAAACACAATGTCATTGTTACTTACAATATTAAAAAGTTGTAATTTGTCTGATAAGACTGCAAGCCTGCCCAGTGAGGACAAACCCTTGACCTTAGAAGCAGGGTCCCATGAGCTGCTAATATGTCAAAAGTCACTGGGTCAGGGGCCTCTAAATGTAGAACTCAGTGGTGAACGGGGTAGGTGAACTAACTATACAATAATAACGGAACTTATAGGCTAGACACTTACCTTCCAAGTCTCATCAGACTCTTGACAGCCCAAGAGGGGTGGTGTGTGCGTGTTTGATGTGTGTTTGTGAAAGTGGTGAGTAAATTGGGATCCTCCTAGGTTGCTGCTTAGTTTACCAGCCTGGCGCCTGCTGGCCGTAGCACCCTTCACTGTCACTTCACACTTAATTTTATTTACTTAATTGAAGTTATCGGGCATCAGCTAGTATGGATTTAATATTACCAGCGGGTGCATGCGACTTCGTCTGCGTGGTTTGAATTATTTTGGTTTCCGCGGTAACTCTTTAATGTTCCAGGATAAATAGCCTATGTGCTATTACAGACTATAATCCGTTCAGCTGTTATGGCGTGATTGAGTAACAAACATCCATCCATACATCCATCCAAAATTTCGCGTTTATAATATTAGTATAGAGTATAGATGTCACAGTTCGCATAACACCTTCCGAAGCATAACTTTCCGTAGATATCTACGAGCGAGTTTGGCGACACGAGTGGCTTACAAACTGTGCTTATTAACGCCCCATATACCGAGGATGAGTTACCGAACGGCTATAATTCATCGCAGCCCTGAACTAATGAGCTAATGAACCTTCCTCAGTTATACACACTTTGATATTATGTTCTCTTGACCGAATTTCGGCGGCCAATCTCCAGAGATTAGCCATCTGCGCGAGAGCTATTATAGTGCACAAGTGTGTGCGCAAACACAGGTGCACTCTAATAAAAGTCACTGAGAGCGCACTTCTGTAAAAATACATCGCGCACTTATCCTCGTAATATAAACACGCCATTACAATGCTGAAAATACTTGATACCAAAAATAAAATAATAATATTATGCACTCTCTAATGAAAATTTAAAAAAAAATATTTAAACTTAAAAACTTTCGTTACAATCTTTTGGCCTTAGATTTTTATGTAGCAACTAAAAACATCATTTCAAAAAACGAACATTAACTTTTTCTCTTTCCAGCCTGTTCCCATTGTTTTGATGTAATGAGCCAAATTCCAAAGCCACTGTAAACACTTTTGACATTGGTTTAAAGATTTTTTGGAAAGATTTTTTTTTTTAACTTTTTAGTGACAGGATTGAGGATTTGAAATCAGAATTTTTTATGGGACCACCTCGAGAGCTTTCTGTAAGGGCTGAAAAAAAAAATTAAATCGGTTCAGAAACCACTGACATAATCACCGACATACATACCGAGCACGTAAGCATCCCCTATTACCGTTAAAAAGTTAGGGGCGAAATTTAATTATAAAATGGATTTCCATTGAATTAGAATGTTCGTGGATGAAACACTAAATCCCATAGTTTATTATTTCCGCTCCATAAAACTCCTACACGTAAATGTTGCCGCACCCTAACTATCAAAATAATGAAAATAAAGTCAGGAACAGATTGTCCGGTTCGCGACAAGTGAATTTATAACTTCTGAATTTTTACGAAATCTTCGAATCTAGCTGATGCCCGCGACTTCGCCCTTGTGGTTTACGTTTTTTGATTCCCGCTGGAACTCCTTAATCTTCCGGGTTAAAAAACCTATGTCATTCTCATGATCTTCAACTATACCCATGCCAAAAATCACGTTGATCCGTTGCTCCGTTGCGGCATGATTGAAGGACAAACGAACAAAAAAAACACACTTTCGCATTTGTAATATTAGTATGATTTATTTCGCGTAGGGCAACTTGTGCCACTTATGAAATGTCAAGCCTACCACCGGTCCGGAAGAATATATCTACTGAGAAGGACCGGCAAGAAGCACATATTCGTAATTAATATAACTGCCGTGCCCCTAACAAGTTAACTTGTCACCTGAGACTGCATCATCACTTACCATCAGGTGCGATTGCAATCAAGGGCTAACTTGTAGTGGAATAAAAAAAAATAGACCGTTGCCTGTGGGATTGATACCTCAATGCTACCATAAATCAAAATACACACACTTTTAAACATGTGTGTGTGTGTATTGTTTGTGTGTCGAGCGTGTGCGTGCGATCGACCGGTTCGTATCTTGGAAGCGTCTGCTCGGATTATGGGAGAGGTCATGGGGCCACTAAAAGTACGGGCCAATACAATCGCTTAAAACAGCTACGTTAGGAAACTACTTTTCCTACTACTTACTATCTTACTTCTTATTAATATTACAAATGCGAAAGTTTTGATGGATGTATGGATGTACGGATGTGTGTTACTCAATCACGCCATAACGGCTATACGGAGCTGACTGAAATTTGGCACAGAGATAGATTATAGTCTGGAATAGCACAGAGGCTACCTTTGATCCCGGAAAATTAAAGAGTAAAAGAACCAAAAAACCTCAAACCACGCAGACGAAGACGCGGGCATTCGCTAGTAAGTTATAACGAAAGTATTTTTTCTCCTACTTGCTCAGAACTTGCTACATTATTTTAAAAAAACAGAATACATACGTACATTATGCCTCTGTGATTCAAGTATGAAACTAAATTATTGCCCATACAGCATAAAATTTTCCGGCCTTGGCAGTAATGTACTTACTTTAAATTACGTCCTCAATTTTTTTGCGATACAATACAGTATACCTACTTTAAAAAATCACAATTAATGATGTGGTTGTATTATGTTGGTGTGAGAACTAACATAACACAAGATAGATGAAAAATTTTAAATATAACAGTCTTACAATAGCAATAAAATGCCAGTTACGAGTATTTAATGATTTTTTTTTATTCCATTTTAAAAAAAACATGCGATAAGCTAACTAAAAAACGAAACTAAATGAAACCATAGAAAATTCGATAATGATCTTTGGGACCCTTGAAAGTGATCAAAAGAATTTCTCTATTCTCTAGTGATAGTGGAATCACAGATATGAAATTAGAATCCATATTCACATCATAAATGTGAAAGATTGTCTGTTTGTCTGTCCGGCTTTCACGGCTCATCTTTTCAACTTTTGGTGAAATTTTGTACAGAGTTGAATTGTATTACAGGGAAGGACCTAGGCTACTTTTATCCCGGAAAAATAATCCTTTTCTTTCATCGCTGTCGCTTCTAAATAGAACCTCTACCTGAAGGCGTGTCAGTGACACTGCGCCCGCGCAGCCACAGAGCACCGACGGCTCACGAAGGTATTCCGAAAATCTTTCCGTAAAATATTGGTACAGCACAAGGAGGAATTACTCCCATTATTTACAAATAACTTTCTCTGAATACATGCGCATTCTGCTGTGCACCTTTGTGTACAGTGATTAATTATTTTACATAGAACTGATTTATTTCTCTATCTATACTAACTATTCTTACTCATTTACAAATACCTGCTTTAATGTCATTGTTTGACGCTAATGTCGTCGAATGCTCCTGCAAAATATTATTTATTTATTGTGAGTGAGTGACTAAAGCGAGGCGTTGCAACGCGATGCGATACGACTCTATAGAAAACTTATCTATGCAACAACGCAGGTCGCACAATTATTAAAATATGATAAAGGCTAGTGTGAATGGGTATCTTCCAGGCAAGTGCGCTCCAACCTAGACATGACCGTCGTCAAGCGGAAGCCACTACAGCCCATTTAACGTCCCACTACAGGGCACAGACCTCCACTCTAATAGAAGAGAGGGAATTAACCTTAATGAATTAAAGGAAAGTGATAATAACCGGGACCGATGGCTTAACGTGCTCTCTGAGTCACGGGGGCGAAACACCACCAACTTGCATACTCCGGCTAGTACTGAGAATTTCTAGTCAGAAAAACCCAACACTTAATATTATGGCCCAACCTGGGTCTTAGACGCGGTATCTCATCAGCCGTAGTCAAACATGCTAACACCACTAGACCAGCGCAAGCCAATCTTGCAATAAAAAAGAAAAATACTTAGGTAAGTATTCCGAACCAGTATAAGATTCACTCGACGATTCAAAAGCTCTTTTAATAAGTGCATTTGAATTAAAAAAATATGAGTTTGAGTACATAAGCTTTATACCTTTCCTTCAACCCAACGTGTGAACAAAGCATTAACGAAATTTTAACCCAAGTACCGAGTAAAGTACTACCTCAGTACGAAGAACGGTATCAAAATGAGTTCGTGCAGCATTCGAACTACATCCGACCACGAAATAAATCAATCAGCCATGATTGTTACAGTACCTACTTACCGGCATTGTTCGTCGTGTCTATTGGAACACGATACTAACGGTACAAATACAAGCAAACTGTAATAGATGGAGCAAAGTGTATTAGTTAAGGCTATTGATAAGACCATCCTACCACGCTTCTACCTAGACCCCATCGTCGCTTTGTATTGATGACGTCATAAAAAAATGTAACATTGTCTTAATGGCGCAGTAGTGAGTGGTGTGTTACAAGTAGGTTCCAGGTTCGTTTCCCGGTAGGGTTAATTTTGGAAATCAACAATTTCTGAATATGGCCTTTACCTTTATTAACCGACTTCAAAAAAGGAGGTTATCAATTCGACACGTATGTATGTATATTATGAAAACTACAAAATGTTCACATATGATAATCTATAAGGGCTACCAACATTTTTTACAGGTGATCTCCGAAACTTTTACTCGGATCGTGAGAATTTTTTTAATTGATTTACATTTGCTTCAACTACCCCGCCTGCAACCATCTTAGACTGCATCATCACTTACCATCAGGTGATTTCGCAGTCAAGGGCTAACTTGTGGTGGATAAAAAATGGAACATAGCAACAGGAACAGTGCAAATTTCATCAAAATCGGTTCAGTAGTTTTCAAGATATGGACTGTTAAGTGGTGAAGTCGGTTTAACTTTCAATCTTTTAGATTAGATATCAGTTGTTATTAGCGATAGAGTTGTAACTAGCCACGACCGAAACGCCCATCACATTCACAATTATCAATTTCCAATCCCAGGAAATTGATAATTGTTGAATGTGATGGGCAATTTCCTTGAAGCCAGGACCTCCCACTTAATGTAAAACAGAGCTCACCACTGCGCCACAGAGGTCATCCAAATCTGTTCAATGACAAAACAGTTTTTTAACAAGCAACACCACATAAATAAAGTCCTCAATGATTCCCAATCATGTGAATGTGACCCGTTCATTAAAAAAAATCGACCCGCAATTCCTCCCGTGACATATTTCATCTTCGTAATTATATCGATAATAGAACTACCAATAATAAACACCACTACTATAACGAATATCACCGAAAAGTCAACCTTATACATAAACTTTAAGAGTCAGTTGGTATTTGCATACAAGCATTTTTAAATATGGCGTTATAAAACATACAAAATAAGATATGCGTTTACTATAACCTTTATAATGATAGTGATAGAGTTTAATATACAATGTGTGGGATGAAACGCGTTGATATAACATGAGTGGCTGTCATTGTTGACAAGTATTGGATAGGCCGAAACAGAGTTCGTTGGTAGAGTGAGGTAGTCGGTTTTTAATTAAATTAATGCCAGTACAGCTTTACAATAAATCAGTATTAACTTTTGTAATAAGCTTAGGTATAGGTACATTCGTATACATATATTTTTTATATTACCACTACAAGTTAGCCCTTTTTCTAGTTATATTGCTATCTCAACTGGTGATAAGAGACACACGTTGTCCTACATTAAATACTTCATATAATTAATGTGAAAGCTTGTTTGTTCGTTGTATTCTTAGTTTGTCCTTCAGTCACGCCGCAATAGAAAACGAATTAACGAGATTTTGCATGGGTATGACTTGAAGAGAGAAATATGCTAAATTGTATTCCGGAAAATCAAAGAATTCCGCGGGGATTTTTTAAAGCTATTCATCATTCATTCATCCAAACGAAGTAGCAGGCATAGTATAGTGAGGATTCCGATGCACAGAAGGCCTCATATTCACTAGGGCATAGTATAGTGAGGTTTCCGATGCACAGAAAGCCTCATATTCACTAGGAGACAAAATATGTCCCGTGACAGGTGTCGCTACGCTCGACTTCGCCGGAAATCGCACGATGAGTCTGACAGTGAGCAACAAAGGGCACAAGTTATAATTAAAGAAATTAAAAAACACGACTGCCCTGCCAAAAACGAACTAAACAGTTAAAAATCTAAATTAATCTAGTTAAATAGAATCTTATTCACATTTTTATTAAATGATATTTTTTTGTGAATCACTTTATATTAAACTATTTTTGGAATCTACTCATCATTTTCTAGGTGATGATTAAATAGTTAATCTTATTTTCGATTTTTTTTTCAACTTTAGTATTTAATGCGGGACCATGGTCACCCCAACAATTTATTATAAAGTAAAATAAAGTAAATATTTATTTGGTAAAATATGGTACACACAAGATGTTATTGGGTTAAATAGTACAAGCATATTTTATCGTTACCGACGTCCAAATATTAAATTAATATAATTATTCTTATTTAAGAATTGAAGAATTCTTGTACAGAATAAAAACAATGATTTAGAAGATTTTCTAACAGTCATTTTTTAAATAATGGTAGATTTAGTTCTTTTAGTTTATTGGGTAATTTATTTTAGTTTGTTGGGTCATAGTTATTCTTTTAATTTGTTGGGTAATTTATTAAGTATTTTAAATTTCTAGCCTATGTCATCCGGAATAAGCTAGGGATTCCAACGATACTTCTTCTATCAAAATCGGTTCGGGCGTATAGAAGTTATGGTGGAATATATAAACTCACATATATACATACATACATAAAGTCGTATAAAAACGTCTCGAGACAAGATGTCGGGCGACGTCAGTCGACATCGCCCAACGCCCGACATCTCTAGCTACTCGTGTTGCGAGACATTATTTTGTCCCCTAGTGAATATGAGGCTTAAAGTTTGAAGTATCAACCGCAGAACAGCTTAACGGTATAAAGTAACAGCTTATAAGTTCCGCATAAATTCCGAGATGCGAGGCGCGCCGCTGTAATGGGAGGAGCGGATTATTTATCGCCCGCGCGTGGGGCACACGGGCGTGCGGTCACATTAAAGGCGGTTAGCGGATTCTGTTATTATTTAACTAGCTGATGCCCGCGACTTCGTACGGGTGGTTTAAGTATTTTTTATTCCCGCAGCAGCTCCTTAATTGTCTGGGATAAGAAGTAGCCTATGTCACTCTCCAGGTCCTTAACTATAGCCATGCCAAAAATAACGTCAATCCGTTGCGACGTGATCGAAGGAAAAACCAACAAACCAACAAACAAACCCACTTTCGCATTTATAATATTAGCATGAAGTATAATTATCACAAATTTCTCGCTATCTCTCTTTCCTTCTGACTTGTTGACCCCAGGTCACAAATCTGAAAAATCTAGGATACGCAGTTCTTTATCTTGTAAGATGTGGTAAATTCTAATAAGCACATCAAATGAAAGCTCATTGTTCTAGATCAATCACTGTATACAAAACAAAATGACTGGAAAATAAACGTTTTTTCTCTTGTTTCTAATATTTAAATTATAAAGTGCTGAAATGGCGATGTTATTAATAGCAGAGAGTGAGACAAGGTGGACAGGCAGCAAACGAGTCGCAGGGAGTACCTGATTCTAGGGACTCAAGACTGCTGCGTGTGGAAGTTCGTTCAACTGACTCATTTTATCAATTATGGGTGTATAATGTATATGTTTTGACGACGAAGACTATGTTTATGAAGTACCTATAATGTAATTTCATACCATCATAAAACATCTTCGTATGTAAAAAATAAAACTGACTATCGTATTTATACCTTAAACTTAAAATAAACTAACTTCAGTTTTTACATTTAAATTCCCTCAAAACCTTACATATAATCGATTTTGAGAGACTCCAATGGAAATTTTACGCGGACAAAGTTGCGGGAAAGACCTAGTTTACTAAAAGAGAAGCATACCTGCTGCAGGTTTCACAGAAGATCAGTGCTGCATCCTAACAGGTTTAGCACATGTTGAGTGAAGACCATTTTGGGTATCAAATATCATTCTATTGAGCAAGTTTTTGAATGTATAAAGTTTGTGTTACTTTTTTGTTTGTATTTGTATCCCCAAATAAATGTTTCTTGCTTGTTCTAGAAATATCCGCTAAGTCTGATACTGAAGCCACACCTTTAAATAGCTTTTAGCGCTATACCCAGGGCGGTCATAATGACGATATTGATGTGCATTAATTATTTTGTACGACGCTTAACTGAACTCGAGGAGGTTGACCGCTGGATAACCTTTCAAGTATACCGCGGTTATATATAATGCGGTGAAAGGTGATAGTCTAGTGGTTAAAATTACGGCCTCCTATTCGTGGAGATCCAGAGATCGCATCCCGAGCATCATCCATTTCTGTAACCCTTTGTTTTGGAGTTCTGCGTGTTTAGTAAATAAGTTAGAAATGGCGACAAAAGAGTTCATAATTAACTAGATGATGCCCTCGATTTCACCCGGGTGGTTTAAGTTTTTTTTAATTATCGGGGGAACCCCTTTATTTTCCAGGATAAAAAGTAGCCTATGCATGCATGCAATTTTATCAAAATCGATTGAAAATATGGCGTAGCAGACAACAGAATTTGAGAAAAATTAATTTTTGGCATTAATCAAAGGATTTTTAAGTCTATTTTACTCTAACGTTGTTGTATTTCAACTTGCAACGCTCAAGTTCTATAGGTTTTTATGATCGTTGTAGACTAAAATCTCATACTAACCCTGCAGATGTTAGTGATGTTAAGCAACGGGGCAAAGATGAACGCTTATCACCATCGAATGCTTTACAGCGATGTAGTAACATCTAATGCGTTCTATAGTCTATAGATTATTAGAATTGCGACAAGAATCGAGATATAATGGACACGATAGTAATGTAAGGCCTATTAAGAGCCTTAAAGTTTGATGAATAAATCTAAAGTCTTCTACACTCTCTATTACTCTCTCTATCTCTCTGCGTGGTATTCATTGCTGAGGGTGAGCCCTTTTATTAATATTTAAAATATTATAAATGCAAAAGTTTGGATGGATGTATGGACGTGTGGATGTATGTTTGTTACTCAATCACGCCCCAACGGCTGACCGGATCTGAACGAAATTTGGCACAGAAATAGATTATAGTCTAGAATAACACAAAGGCTACTTTTTATCCCGGAAAATTAAAGAGTTCCTGCGGGAACCAAAAACCTCAAAACACGCAGACGAAGTCGCGGGCATTCGCTAGTTAATATTTAAAAGTCCTCACTCACTCACTCATTGACTGACTCATCAACGCCAAGTCTAAACTTGGAAAAAAGAGAAAGGTGAAATAGAAAACTGAAATTTTATAATGTAGAAGGCGATGATTAAGGGGGTTTAGTACCAAAGCAGTATTAAAGTAGTACAAAATAGCCTATGTCCTGCCCCTGAATGTGCAATCCATCTTCCAAATATCGTCAAAATCGGTTGAACATAGGCCGTGAAAGCTTGGCAGACCAACAGTTTACTCAATTTTTTCGCCCGGAAATCTGTATGTCACAAAATTTTAATTTTGTTTATTCAAATAAACTTGTTAAAAGTACATCGTCTAACACTCGTCTTAACTTATTAAAATTAGAGGAATCGTTAAGGGAATCTACCACCGGTTCGGAATGCCATAACGGAAGGAAACTATGACAAGATCTATATGCGACTTCCTGGAAATAAAATTTATTCAAGCAGCTGTTTTGCTAATAAAAATCATGGGAAAAAAATACGTTTCATTCAAAATAATGGTTCATTTTTACCAAACAGAACTCGTACGTACTATTTTATAAAAAGTATGGCAAA
This sequence comes from Erebia palarica, assembly GCA_964035005.1. Lineage (NCBI taxonomy): Eukaryota > Metazoa > Arthropoda > Insecta > Lepidoptera > Nymphalidae > Erebia > Erebia palarica. The sequence goes on from OZ035992.1 coordinate 8,396,765, forward strand.
GCTCATGTTTTCCACTAATGATCAATAATTATATTATAGAAACACAAGATAATAAAGTAGGTCCTTATCTAAAGTCTCGTATCCATTAGTCAATACTGCATCATTCTAACTTCTCGGGCTCAACTTTTAAAGCCATATTGTTTCTGTATTGTTGACTTTCGTGTTTTATAATTATAATCCTTTTTTTAGGAACGTCAAGGTACGTGACATTAATCTGTCATTACGAGAAATATTGCTTAAGTATCGCCTTAAGCGTTAGCAGTATAGACCCCTGAGGCGGGCAGCGCAATCAGGCAAATTTCGCATTAAATGTCATACTCAAAATGTAACTTAAGGGTTTTATTTTATTTTTTTTAGAAGATGGCAGCCATTCTACCCTCAATAGAGACTCGAGGCACGGAATTGTAGCAAAGCCATGCTGCATTTTGCGACAAAGAATTCATTAGTCCAGAAATCAAGTCATCAGAATAAGCTTTAGCTACAGCCAGAAATTGAACTTGAACCTAGTAATCCATGATCCGAATAAGCAATCCACTAGACCGAACAGACGGATAATTTGCCTCAGTTTGCCCACGAGACAGACAAGTGCCAAGCGATTTAGCGTTCCGATACATTGAAATAGAAATAGGTACTAAAATTCGACATCAATGTTCCGATACGATGCCGTGTAGAAACCGATTAGGGGTACTTAATATAACTGCCACACCTAACACCTAACCTAACCTAACATGTTGGTTCCGTCGAGGCTACCCCAATGGAAATGAGCTTAGTAACTTGCCGAATATAGAAATGTAGGTGAATTCGATAACAACTTATTAGATACAATATCAGAACAACCACTCCTGGGGTTGCGTTGTCATATTATATTAATAGGGACTTGGGAAACCTTATCGATACTTTAATCATATCGATAACATAAGCTGAATGTATATGTAGCTTATATGTATGTATTCAAGCTTTTGTTTAGTGTTATTGATTTTAAGTGTGTGCAATAAAGAGTTCATCTATCTATCTATCTTAATGTAATCATGCTACTTAATATTATAAATGTGAAAGTGTGTTTGTTGGTTTGTCCTTCAATCACGCCGCAACGGAGCAACGGACAGACGTGATTTTTAGCATGGGTATAGTTGAGAACCTAGACAGTGACATAGGCTACTTTATATTCCAGCAAAGGTCTTCCCACGGGAATAAAAAACTTAAACCACGCGGACGAAGTCGCAGGCAACAACTAGTTTTCTACATTTTTATGGCATTATAGCTACAAAATACTAACTGTAAGCTTAACAGTGACTAGTGCTATATATGTCACCGTAAGATTGTAAAAACCGTTAGATTATAATCTAACTCGCGAAATTCTAAACTGTCGAAAGATTGTAAACTGTTCAATGTTCTGAGTGTCAATTTTTGAAATATTCATTTTATTTACGTTTTCTTGCCTCTTTCTTGTAGGTTAGGTTAGGGTTCGACATAAATAATCAAGTAGTGCCCGGCCGCAGGCCGGGCACTTAGGTTTTATCGAGTTTCAATATCTATCAGATTACAATCTACCGGAAAATAATGCGTTAAATTCTAATCTTTCGACAGTTTAGAATTTCGCGAGTTAGATTATAATCTAACGGTTTTTACAATCTTACGGTGACATATATATAATATAACTTACTTTTGAAGTTTATAACAATAATATTATTATACCTTAAAAAAAAGTTTAGCGGCCAAAAACTTTTTCTCTTCAGCAAAATATTTTTAATAAACCCATTCAAATAGGTACATTCACACATAGGGGTAGGCTGAATCGTGCTAAATTTCACTATATTTACAGACAGACAGATGTTCTCGTATAATTGTATATTTAACACCTGCTCGAATTCAAATTTGGAACTAAACTTTGGATTTTTTAAGGTTTTTGATTAGCACGTAATAATAAATTGCTTGAAACATACACAAATACTACAAGTAGATAGCTCACAAAAAAAAACTGTTTCTGTGTCTATGTTATGACATAGACACAGAAACAGTTTTTTTAAGTATATTTTATAGAAGTATGTATGTAGTTATGTAGTATATTTTATAGAAGTAATCTAAAAACTGACACATTTTAATTTAGAAACTGCACATAATTCAACAATTTTCTGTAACAAAATTGGAATCCGTCCCAAAAATATCGAATATCCCATTTGCGGATGTCATTACCATGTTTTAGCGTGATGAATAAATTTGTGACGTCATTGCTGGCGTACTAAAAATTGTGCAAAATTGGTGCGAAATTTATTCATTTTATGCATAAAGCTCATCAATTTAGTTATGAGTATGTTGAGTTACTAATAACAAATTTAGGATGGAATATATTATTATTAAGGTGTGTCCAAACATAGAGCGGCAAATACACGGCAGCAAAAAAAAGAGCAACTGCTGAGTTTCTTGCCGGCTCTTCACAGCAGAATCTTTTTCAGAACCGGTGGTAGAGTCAAAACATGACGTAACATAAGAGACACCTGTACGTCCTACATGTTTTAAATAAATTGACTTTGAAATTGACTTTGCAACATGCGGTGTTTGCAGCGCACAATTCGGCCCTTCCGACGAATATTTTTTTTATTTTTTATCCACTACAAATTAGCCATTGACTGCGATCTCACCTGATGGTAAGTGATGATGCAGTCTAGCGGGCTAACTTGTTAGGGGCATGGAAGTTATATTAAATCCATACCCCTAACCGTTTTCTACACGGCATCGTACTGGAACACTTAAACGCTTGGCGGCACGTTTTTACCGGTAGGGCGGTAACTAGCTATGGCCGAAGCCTCCCACCAGGCCAGACCAGGGGAGATTCAGAAATTATTAATTCCCAAATTGAATATGCCGGGGATCGAACCTGGGACCTCCGCACGTTAAGACAACAGCGCTCAATACTGCGCCACGGAGATCGTCAAAATTTGAATATCTTTGCGAGACAGACGTCCAATAACAGAACGGCAACCAACGCACAGTTACTGCTGTATGCTTAGACACTCCTTTACTAAGACGAGAATCCCGTAATGATAGTCAATACCTAAAGATCTTTAGTTTAAAAAACTTTTGTCTAAGAAATTCGCCAAAAGTAGTTTTAACTACAAGTTATATTATTGTACTTATGACCGAAAAATATCCGTTAAAATGGTCCTGTATCTGAATTTCCAGCGTGGTGGACTATTTCCAAAATTTTTCTTATTTTAAGAGACTTAAGTGCTCAGTAGTGATCCGGCGATGATGATTTTCTTATTTATATTGGTAGGGACCGTTGGTGAGATAATAATAAAACGAATAAAAGACTATCTTCACTGTGTTAAAATAAGTAGGCATAAAGCGATAGATAAAATGATACATTTAGCAAATTACATAGGAAATGATATTTTCCTGAAAGTATATTAACAATGAAAGGGAAATATCGACAATATTTTATCATTTATTACTCCTTTGATGGACCATCAGAGCTTTATCGATACTAAATCACATCCCTAGTTACGATATTGGTTTCATAAACCAATCGAATTCTATTACACGAAGTTCATATTCTCAGGGACAGAGAAATTTGGTACAGACAAAATTAATAACCAGATATTGGTTGTTTACTCTAGTTCATTGTTATGAAATAGTGAATCTTATGACCGCATTAAATTAAATTTTGTATGTTCTGTTTATTTATTTATATTTGTTTGGTTTTACTTTTATTTTTAACTGGCCTCATGATTTAATTAGAATTATTATTATTATTATTTTTAATAGATCTAAGTATAGTTAGAATAATTGATTAAGTAGTAATAATTAGTAGATATAGTTAAGAAGCCGTGGCGTCACCTGGAGTAGGGCTCCAGCTGAAAATCAGCGCAGAATGCCTTTGTATATTTTATTGCAAGGCTTTCTGCATTATGCTGAGCTGATGCCTTCTTTCAGGTTGTGCCACACACGACAAGTGTTGTCAGGGTGCCTCTAGGACTTGGCCATGAGTTTAATGCTCAAGTGCTGGAGGCGCCATGGTAGCATTTACCTTAAGGTATTGTAATGTGTGGCACAATGGTGAGAATAAATAGATTTTCTTTCTTTCTTTCTTTCTTTTCATTATCTTGCAACATTTTTACCCGACTACGGCGAAGCTAAATGGAGTCTATGTATTTATGTATGTTCCGCCGTAGCGCCTAAACTACTGAGCCGATTTTCATGAATGAGGCATCAATCGATTCGTTATTATGGTCAGGGTAACAAAAACTAAAGAGTTTCAAAGAATGTTTAAGAACGTTGATTCCACGCGGATAAAGTCGCAGGCAAAGTAATTAAAAAATTCCATCGGTTTTTTTACAACTTTTAAATGTCTTTCAGAAAATGGTTACAAGAAAATCATAGTACAAAATGGCGGTAGAGTGAAAACAAAAAAGACAGGGGCCATACTGTCATCGCCTGTCAATCCATATTATTGTTTCATTATTGTTGACTTTCATGTTTTAGAATTATAATCCTTATTTTAGGAACGTCAAAGTACGTAAAAACAAACCGTCATTAAGAGTAATATTGTTTAAGTATTGCTTTAAGCCTTGGCAATATGGCCCCAGGCCTGCATGTCCTAAATTGTTAATTTATTAAATACATGTAATGAATAAATTGAGTATTGAGTTCCAAAACGGTTGTATTTACAAATAAAGTACCAACTCACAACGCAACTAAATAAAACAGCTTAGTGTAAAACCACTAACGGTAATAACAGCGCTCAAATGGCGCCCAACGCGGGCCCGCTGTAATTGTTGTTTTTGTGCGAATCATTGAACCGACCGCGTATAAACCTAGTGGGTTTATGAAGTTGTTGAATGCATGCAGTTGAAATTATTACCCAATCCCGATGCTATTAGGATAAAGAAAATAGGTTTATCTATTCTCCTCTTATGATTACAGACATTCGAGAGAAAAGGATATAATGCTAAATGTCATCATAATATAATCTGGATATGATACTATTTATTTGGTTATTTACGTTATGGTAGCAAATTATCGTTTATTAAAGTTTATCAAATTATTATAATACTAGATGATGCCCGCGACTTCGTCCGCGTGGATTAAGTTTTTTAATTCCCATTTTATTACCTAATTTTTTACCACAAAAAAAAGATATTTTCTTTAATTCTCACTCCCTCAGAAATCTCATGATAAAATTATCTAAAATCACTGAATATACATGGGGTATTTACTGATAGGTATGACGTCACTATTTGGACCAACCTGTATTGAATACCGTGCTTAATCTCTTTGAGTGAAGATCCCTCAAATATAATAGGTAGATACATAAGCCAAATCTAGGCTAAGTGCATAAGTCTGTGTGGCCGGCGGCGTAGCGGAATTTCCGCACATAGGTAATGGCCGGAAGGTGGATTTGGCTCAAGAACACATTTTGAGTAGATAATTGAAGAGCATAAAGGTGCTTACTCTGTGCACTTACTAATTTCAAATATTGAAATATTGATTATTTCAATATTTCAATATTTGAAATTAGTAAAGACAATAATTGTAATTGTAATTGTAATATGTAATTTAGTTATAATCTTAATTAGAATAAATTTAATCTCAATTGCCTATTTATAATATTTGTACGCCGATAAGACTAATATGCTGGACTCAGTTTTATTAAACCTAACATCTTATATATACCATATTATACCATATTTATACCATATTAATATCTTATATACACTATGCAAAAAAAAATACATAATTTCTGGTCTAGTCTAGTGTGGTGGGAGACTTCACCAGATGACGAAGATTCACCTTTGGTAGAAAGAACTAAAACAAGCCGCGAAGCGACTTAGCGTTCCGGTACGATGCCGTGTAGAAAATGTTTTAATACCCCTAACAGGTTCTACACTAACATTTCAGACTGTACCACGATGTGAGATTGCAGTCAAGATCAAATTTTCGGGAAATAAAAAAACCTTCGTGGGTTCCGAATAGGTTTTTAAATTTTTAAATACTTGTAAGTATTTGCCTGATAGCGCGGACCACTGAAACGGCGCGCGAGCCATGGTCTAAGGTAAGCACATGGATTTATTTATAATAGACCTGAGGATAAATATTATTTATTGTTTACGGGTAGATTGTAAGCCGCAAATTTTCCATTTCTATAACAATAAAATTCCATTATCAAATTATTATGAAAATAAATTTTAATGAATCACTTTTCGACGCTCCGATGAGGTTTTTCCTAGAATTTAAAACAAGCGTTCATTATAAATCTGCGATAAAGTTTTTGGGGCTCCGTAGTGTAACAATCATTATAAATTATAATATATTGATTATAATTATATAGATATTGGATTATATATTATATTGATATTGCATAGAAGCAGGAGCTACTTTGCGGGGGTCCATCATAATGAAGGAACTAGAAGTTTAATTCGCTAAAATGCGCCACAGCAAGAAAATCTATGTGGTACAGCGTGTATTGTAAAGACTTCGCAATCGCATTGTGGAGGCAATATCTCCTGAAGATGCTCCGGTATCGGAGTGAAACGTACGTTGAGGGTAGTTTTGGGGATTTCTGTGGTGTGGTGTTTGGCAAAAAATTAACCATTCACTTTAAAAAAATGATCATTTTAAATAGTTTTAAGCAATTAGCATGGTTATTATACTCATTAAAAAGGTATTTTAATATCAATTTGTAATTTCTTTGAAGAATTTGAAAAACTTTATTCAAATTAAAACTATGAAATACATTAAAATCTAAATTAAATACTATTTATTAAAAATATCATATACGCCACTGCAATGAGGCAATGTGCCCAGAACGCTGGCTGCGTTACCCTGCTGAATAGTCAAACTTATATGTTGGCCGAGGTAACTGCCAGCCCTCCGGTCACCTGTGGACTCTGTGAGACGAAAAGATAGATCCTTAAAAAAGGCTCTAGCATTTTCGCCCCACGACCCCAGGGTTTCAACACGAAAAGGCACAAAAATGTAATTATTTTCTAGAATTTCCTAAGTTTGCGCCTCTTGGCTCTTTCTGCATGCCCCCGCCGTCATGGAGGTCATCATATTTAAAAAAGAAAATCGCCTTTTCAGAAATAATAATCATCAAAGTTTAAAGCAACTACCAACTACTGTACCTACGGAACCCCACCTTATGCTTGATTTATACGCGCTTAACCTTTTTCATATACGCGGTTTAAGCGGCTCAATAATTATCCAGATATCAAAGAGATACTGAGACCAAGAGTCGATTGAAAAATTATAATAGGGATGATGCCATGTCAAAAATAAATTACTTCTTACTGACTATTAAATAGCCCTCTATTTAATATAATCAGTAAGAAACAATTTATTTTTCTCGTTTTGTCGTTCTTCGACTTGAAATGTCGTTCTTCCAAAAGATATTTCAACACAATCTCTCCTCACAAGAAATTCACTGTAGATTAAAGAAAATGCGTTGAAATTTGATGACGTCGCAACTATGCATTTCATACAAACTTCCAAACAAGAAACGAGTTTTTAAGTTTGATAAAGATTTGCTGATTTGATTGAGTTTTCATCCCTATTATGCAAATTGTGGCTGGAATTTTGCATCTCTCAGCTTCCCACATTTTTCCAATACATCCCACTGATTAAACATAGACGACCTCCCTGGTGCAGTGGTGAATGCTGTAGTTTAAATTAGGAAGTGCTGCGTTCGATTCTCAGCAGCGTCAATTTGTGAATTTATGAATTCTCTCTGGTCTGGTGGGAGGCTTCGACCGTGGCTAATTACCTTCTACCGGCTTTTATGTACCGTCAAGCGATTTAGCGTTTCGGTACGATGTTGTGTATAGATTTAGCCGATTAGCCGGCTACCATTTTAGACTGCATCATAAATTACTATCACGTGAGATCGCAGTCAAGTGCTAACTTGTAGTGGAAAAAAACCCTTCATAGACAAAGCTGTGACGGGCCATAATATAAATGCAAAAGTGCGTCTGTCTGTCTGTCTGTCTGTTTGCTACGCTTTGACGGTTCATCTTTTCAACCGATTGTGATGAAATTTGGTAGGATAGAGATTATAGTCTGGTATAACACATAGGCTAATCTTTGTTAGTAACCCGGAGATGGACATAGGTTACTTTTAATCCCGGAAAATTAACTAAAACCACGCAGACGAAGTCGCATGTATCATCTAGTAGCAAATAAATGTACAAAAGTATATAACAGTTAATTAAAATACAATTATGAACTATTTTTAACCCTCGTCGACAACTAGCCGGCAAGTAGGGACAATGACACTTGCGAGTGCAAATTGCACTAATTAAGAGCATTTGCGTGTTGAGAATAATATGGATGTGTCACTTGCAAACACTCGGCTGCAGTAAGGGTGTGTTTCCACCAGAGATGTGCTACGTTGCTAAGCTACGGATGTTTGTCAAACCCACCAATAGGAGCGCTTGATTCTCATCAGACACTAAACCTATAATTAGCCACAACAGCCCATAAACGTCCCACAGCTGGGCACATGCCTCTGCTCTCATAGGAGAGGCGGATTAGAGTTTAGACCCACCAAGCTGCACCAATGCAGGTTGGCGGGCATGAACGACTATTGTCATGTTAGTGATAATAACTGGGACCGACGGCTTAACGTGCTCTCCGAGGCACGGGAGTGAAACACCACCAACTTTCTAACTCCGGGCTAGTACTGAGAATTTCTAGTCAGAAACCCCCAATATTATGGCCAGACTCGGGACTCGAACCCGAGACCTCGTCGGCCGCAGTCGAACATGCAACCAACTAGACCAACAAAGCAGTTACCATAAGGCCAACCTATAAATGCGATTGTATTATTTTTTTGGACAATAAATGATTTATTTATATATTTAAGTATTTATTAGCTTAGTGCTCCTATTGGTGAGTTTGATGTGTGTTTACTGTCAATACTTCAACACTTGTATGGCGCTGTACTAAAGAAAGTTTTGGACAGACAAATTGTAAATACGAGTTAATTTTTACAATTATTATTCTGTATTAAAGCTAGTTATACTAGCTTAGCATACTCTGGTGGAAAAGCATCCTTATTGCAGCTGAACTTGTAATACAAGTACTATTTTAAGAGCTCACACTACTGAAACACAATACATTGAACTTCTAAGTTGGATTCTGTTTACTATCTGAACTGACTGAGTTGCTTGTATCCCTTCATCAAATAGAAAAGAGCCGATAATCTCAAAACGGTTGAATAGATTTACTTGAATCATAGCTAGGAATTCTCAAAAAGTCACCTTACAAACAAACAAAAAAATCGAAATCTTTTCACCATCGATCCGAACATCAGTTTGGAAACTACGATGTCACAGACAGATGCACAGATACACACATTAAACTTATGTCAGCCCTCTGTTTGCGTCTGCGCTTGCGCAATTTGTATCAAGTTTTCGAAGTAAATACATAAAAAGATTAAACACTATCCCCTATCCATTTTATTATTTTTACTCTTTATTTGTACACCACAACACAAAAATATAAAGAACACAAATACACAGAAAATACTAAGAAGGAAGTAGAATACAAAGGCGGCGTTATCGCTTAGTAGCGATCTCTGCCAAGCAACCTTAGGATTAGGATTAGGAGGACGGTCTTTCATCCCGGGGATATAAATTGGTGTATCCATGTGTGTCACAAATTGTGCGGGAGATTCCTGTAGCAACAAAATTGTATCAAATGCGACAGATATACACAGATACGCACATTTTAACACCTCTCTGTTTGCGTTCAAGGTAAAAATCACAATTTTATGAAATTTTCCTCATAAAAACAAAAGAATTAAACACTATCCCCTATCCACGTTATCCTCGGGACATAAATTAGTGTATCCTTGAGTGCCATAAATTGAGCGGGGGATTCCGTTAATAAAAACAAAACGTTTCATGGGCCTGAGTTATGAGACGGGTCGGGGGTGAAACAAATTCCGTGCTAAGCGAAGTAAAGCTTCTTTTTTTCGGACGGAAGTAACGATCGCGTTTCAAATTGAAGCCAAAGAGAACAGCTGTTTTCAGGCCGCCATATTGTTTCGAGGCGTTTTAAATAACTGAGTAGTTAGCGCCGTAGTTTGAAAGCTCTTCTTTTCATTTATTACTTTAAATTAGATAATGTTTTGTTTGTTTTAATTTTATTAGGAAAGGGTAAATTTATTATTATTTTTATTTTACTTTTACTTGGATTACCAACAAAATTACATGTAAATTAAATTTAGACAAATAATCTTAGGGTAACGGAACACTCATAATTTCACTTATAGGCAGACACATCATGCGCACTATAAAGGTCGTACTTACATATAAAAATTGTTAAGTTAAATTATACAAACTATACTTATTACATAAAAATTAAAACTAGGTTGTTAACTCACTATATTTATTGGTAATTAAATTAAGAAGCGCTTTTAAAAGTGTTAATAACTATCGCTTTAAATTTCTTGTTTTTGTCGTGGAACACGTCGATAGAATTATCCTTGCCCGTAAGTTCCCTATACGGCCTACTCACCGGGGTATTATTGAATGATAACCAAGGTAGTTGGATTTAAATTTCTAGAATTTCATTTCAAAAACTAAGTAAGTATGTATGTAGATAGAATATTATAAGACTAGTTGATGCCCACGACTTTATCTGCAGGGATTGAGGTTTTTTGGTTCTCTTTAATTTTTCGACATAAAAAGTACCTAGCCTATGTGTTATTCCAGACTATAATCTATCTCTGAGCTAAATTTCATCCAGATCCATTCAGCTGTTCTGGCGTGATTGAGTAACAAACATCCATACATCCAAACTTTTGCATTTAAGTATAATATTAGTATTTTACTTAGTAGTAGTATTTGCATTAATAACAATAGTTATTTTTAAATCGAAACAGTTATTTAATTTTTTCTCCCACTGCGGCCAATATTGCTGTATTTTCATCTCCTTCCCGGTACTGCACAGTAAATAATAAGGGCCGATATATCATGGACCATTACTGTACTAAAAGAAAAAAAACATACGCCTAATTGAGAACCTACTCCTTTTTTGAAAATGGGTTAAAATCATATAAAGCAGTAGATATTATTTCAATAAATAAATTATATTTTTCTAAGACACAAGTAAAGCAAGACTAAAAAAATAATAAGCTCTTTTATGAGTTGTTTACCAAGATATGAGTAAAAGAGAAAATATTATCTCAATTAACTAAATATTATTTTATTCTTTGTGGCCGAAATAAAATGAAATGTAAACAAACTGCTATATTATTATTAATAATTTACCTATTGTTTATTCATAACAGAGGGTTTGTTTCGTGGTGGATAAAGTAGTACTGTTATTTTTTCTGTGCTGTGTAAATTTTATATTATTAAGGAATATATTTCATGGATGCTTAAGTAGCAAAGTTTGGGATACAACATAACATCCTTATGCCTGAGAATTAGCATGGGTAAAAACTCATTGTTTGGTGGTTTTTATTTCCTGTTATTATTACATTATAATCTCCACTATAAAAAAAACATACATTTTTTAGTTTCGTTTTTTTTTTCGTTACATATTCGTTCATTGCGCTTTAAGTTGGAAACACGACATAAAATATAAATTTATAGTCTATGTATAGTCCACATATTATGTACAAAAGAACAACAGTTCTCTTACCTCAAAAACTGCCACAGAGCAGAAGACGTGCTTCGCTTATCTAAAAGTTAATTTATTAACTATGCCACAAATCGTGTTTTACCTCATCAAGCAATAAATCTCCCACACTATAAAATTATTTTAATTTGACGATTCGATTCTCTTCGACTCTATTTCTATGTAAATCGACTTTAAAATGAAAAAGGGCAAAAAAGTTCAAAGCAGGAAAGAAAAAGTTTATGGTAAAATTAATGGTTACATGGGTTTACCCAATTCCCCTGGTTTTTACCTTCACGGTGTGAGGTGTCCAATAAATGGCTACTAGCCGTGGCCGAAACCTTCCACAAACACCACACCACTTCACACAAATCTTCCAAAATACTACTTACACGCTGAATATGTACGAACTAGAAGATTAATTTGGTATAATCAGCCACAGTAGACAAATATTTGTGGTACAGTGTGTATTTTGCTCTAATTACAGCTTGCGAAATCCACCAATTCGCATCGGCACAACTCCACACCACACAAATCTTCCAAAGTAATCTCAACGTACATTTCACTCCGACACCGGAGCATCTTCAGGGGATGTTGGCTCGACAATGCACGATTGTAAACATATATGTGATTGTAAGTTCCTTCATTAACATGGACTTCCGCAAAGTAACGCCTGCTTCTAGTCAATTTTCTATGTCCAGCAGTGGACTTCTATCGGTTGGCGAGGAAGCTTCTTGGCATTTGTTTAGAGAAGAAGAGTTTAAGGTCAATGTGCATTAAATAAAATCTATAGACTGTGTGTACTGCGACTTTTTAAGACTACGGTCGAAGTTCGAAAACTTTTAACAACAATTTTATTCATCCCCGTTTCACAGTGGAAGTTAGTGTTTGTTGTTGGAAGCGAAATCTTCTTCAGCTTTATATCAGAAGATTCCGAGTTGAGAACATTCCACGCTCTGCCAGTTTTTGTTTACTGAATAATAATATTGCTGTGAATACATTGTTTTCACAGCTATATCGCAGTTTAGCATTAATGCAGTAGGGTGTGTCATCAGCCATAGTACCTAAATCTTTTGTAATGTTATAAAACACCTAATTGTGTTATGTAAGATGCCCGGGACTCTAAACCGCGTGCTAATTGTAAATACTTGACCATTTTTCAGTACAAACTTCGTATTCCCTTGCAGTTGGCAGCATGAAGCATCATACCTGGAAATAAAAATAATAAAATAAAATATAATGATAGTAAATTTATTTGTAATATATTGATTACATGAATAATTAAGTATAGTTTTTAAAGAGCATAGCATAACAGTTTATGGTAATAAATTACATTACATACATTAATAATTTCATGTATTGCATGTATATGTAAATTTCTAAATATCATTTATAATAGCTATCAATATTAATTGGGTTTATTTTCGATCCATTGTTATTGATATTAAATTATGTATTATGTTAATTATTATTAACCCCAACAGGGAACATTTTTGTTTTGTTAAATATCCTTATAAACATAATCGTCCGCTATAAAATATAATATAATAGTAAGAGGATTAATACAGTATTTTTTATACAACAGATAAGAAGATGCGGTTGTAAATTTTATACTCAAAAACTATTGCGCCTGAAGATAGCATAAGCCAGGGTCCCCACATTTCTTAACTAAGTTGAAGTGTAGGCATAATCTCGAGTCACAAATTAAGCTCTCTCATAAAACTGGTCCTGAAATCCGACCTCCCGCGGGGAGGATCCCTTTGCAAACTAATTTACTGCTGCGTAAGGAACAATTTCGGATTTTATAGCAAATTGAAAAGTACCCAGCTCTTGATGGAAAATTCAAAAGTGACGAATATCAGATTTGCTTTACTGGTAGGTACCTTATATTCTAAGCGCAAAATCTGTTTTGTTGTAATAGTTGTCCCTTTCACAATACTCCATGCGGAAAAGGGCCAATTATGTTATATTCTGAACTAAACTAAAATGACAGCTCTGAATCTAGTGCTGCGCTTTTCCGCAGGGAGTATTATGAAATTCATAGCAATATAAATAGAGCTTTATTTAATTTAGTTTAGTTTAAAGATGGAGTACTACAGAATTAGCCACAATTTTCTTTATTTGAACGTCGGAGTTAATATCTAAGAACTCAGGCATTTTATCATGCGTCGAAAATATTTAAATTATATTTTTTAGAGTAGGTATTTAAAAAACAAATATAATACCATAAAACGTGGCTCTCAACCAGAGGGACGTATCGTTTCACCAAAATCCTAATTCATTCGATTCATCCCGCTGCATAAATCTCTTAAAATTACGACCATTTACGGTTTAGCGCTTTAAAACCATATCACCAAGTGCCCGTAGATCACGGTAGATGGCGTTAGCATTCAAAACAAACAAATCACGGCACTCGGCCGCTGACCTCGCGGCTGAGCGGACGTTATTTATGCGTTGCGCTCGTTGTTTTATTCGAAACATTTAGAAATTGCATTTCAGGCACTAGCAAGTATTTATCCTAGGAGATGCCTATTCACTCTTGATTTGAAGATACCAATACTACAAACGGAGGGAAAACCTCCATATCCTAGCAGATATAGATCCTAGAAATAGGAACGAGGAAGCAAATCGCTTCAAATCGCGACAGACCCTAACGATGCCTTGCGGTACGATAGTAAAAGTACAGCAATACTTTTTTTGTATTTCACTACCAGTTAGCCTTTGACTGCGATGTAAGCACCGCATCGTACTGGAACGCTAAATCTCTTGGAAGGCTGGTAAACAGACACGACGAAGCCTCCCACCAGACCAAACCAGAGAATTAATTTCAGAAATTATAAATTCCCAAATTGACTCTGTCGAGGATCGAACCCGAGGCCTCCGACGTAGAGAACAGCGTTCAACACTGCGCAAGGGAGGTCGGAATCTTCATCAAAACATAATAAAACAAACGAGATGAATTCGAAACGGTTATTCTAAAGTGCATTTACCATAATGCTGTGTAGACAGTCGAGTAGTGAAATTTATAAGCAGGCGTGAACGTTTTTAAGGCTTCTTACATACTACGCGTATTATAACTTTAATATGTAAGTATTTTAGATAGTTATTTGCTTTACCGTATGCTTGAAATTGCAAATTTTACTTGACTACTCAAATTAAATATAAAGTATATAAATTTGTCTTGATAATTCTTGTACATGTAAGTCTTGTGCTGAAGATCTAATGAAAATCTACGGAGATGGAAGATAGAACTAAACGGATAATTGCTCAGAATCACTCGATGCCAGTGTAGTAGTTTATAAAACAAAAAGCTTCGAAACATGCATAGTATTCGTGAATAGGATTGTGGTCTTATTTAGAAACCATTAGTGCAAACGCCCTGTGTCGTTCTACTTCTATACTGTTTATAAAATTTGTAGATATGGGACGTCGGTTTGTTTATTGACGCATTTTAAAACATAACTAATAAAAATTCGCTGTTTAGAAAAAATCTTTTAAACATACCTCTTAGTTTACCTTTTTGAAGCAATTTTTCACCTTATCGAAACTAATAACTCTAAAAATCTATATCTATACTCTATACTAATATTATAAATGCGAAAGTTTGGATGGATGTATGGATGTGTGGATGGATGTTTGTTACTCAATCACGTCCCAACGGCTGAACGTATCTGGATGAAATTTGTCACAGAGATAGATTATAGTCTGGAATAACACATAGGCTACTTTTAAAATTAAAGAGTTCTCGCGGGAACCGAAAAACCTCCATCCATGCGGACGAAGTCGAGGGCATTCGCTAGTATACAATGCAATTTATATTTCTTAATGAAAGACACTGTATATTTTTTTCTTAGTTGACGCAGTTTGTAGAAACCCTTATCGCAAACGCCCTGTGTGGTTCCACTTCTAGACAGATAATACAGTATTGACCATGAAGAATGTCTAATGAAGCAGGGTGAAGGACATACTTATTGCTAATGCGCATTTCGTCTGAGTAAGATTATGTACCTAGTCGGGTAAGCGATCTTATTTTCTTGGCCACTCTAGTAACCAGTATATTACCCATTAAGGGCCAAAAACACATTAAGGCGGCTTAGGTTACCAGTAAAGTTAAATTTGAGTAAGACAAAAGCTCAATTCGGTTTGCAATTTAAGGGTATTTTTACTTTCAATAAAATTAACTTGACTTTGTTTTAGTGAGATCTATAGAGCGAACTTTGACTTTGCTTAGACTTAAGACATGGTTAAAATGCGACAGATTTATGTTACTCGCATAAGTCCATCTCGTTTTAACTCTTAGTAAAGTCTGAGCCAAGTCAAAGTACGCTCTATAGATGTCAGCATAAGACTCTTTATACTACATCCTAAGCAGAGTGGTGAACGCTGTAGTATTATATGTATGCAGATTCCCGGGTTCGATTTCCGGTGGCGGCAACTTGGGAATTTATAATTACAGACTCTGGTCTGATCTCCTGACCTGCTTCAGTCGTGCAAGCGTGTAAGCGTATGATGCCTCAGGGTAAGGGTTTTATACAACGACCTCAATTTACATCGACGGGCCCTGTAAAACAAAGAATTTGGACTTATTTTACTAACGCTATCTAGTCTGAAAAGCGGGATAGCGCTATGGCGGGGACAAAGAAAGGTTTATATAGGTGAGGGGCACGCCTTACAAGTCAGACGCCCAACTTTTTTCTACGAAAGGGCCCATTTTAATCAATGGTTTTATATGGCCCAAGTTTGCCTGATTCTATCGAGACTGAATCGTCACAATTACCACTTAAGTCTGTCCGCGTTAAGTAAATAGTGACTCATAGCTGTCGGCAGGCTGCCACGCTAAGCCCCACCAATAAAGCAAGAAAGCAGAAAGACAAACCTTGTCTGTCAGTTTGTCTAGTGCTAACTTGCTAACATCATGGATTCCTGCCACCTATATAGAATGCAAAAATATGTCTGTTTTTTGTTTGCCATACAATCAAGCCGCAACAGATAAAAGAATCGACGTGTTTTTTTGCATTGGTATACTAAAAACCTGGAAAGTGACACGGACTGCTTATTATTCCGAAAAATGAAATAGATTTGACGGTAACGGTCTTTTGCAATGCTAAATTTGGGGGGAATTTCGGGTATCAGCTAGTAAAACATAAAACTAATAACTATCTGAGGATTATCATTATCAAAATAGTTTCCTAAAACAAATTCCATTTATCTAAAACAACTATAATTCTATTATTTATCATCATTATGCACTCAAAAAGTACAATGTAAAACACTTTAATCGACGAAACTAATTAAAAGGTGACACATGTTATTTCCCCGGGCATCGAACCGGGACCGTCTAGCCCTCTAATGTCGCACACGCGTATACGCCCCATTAGCTTTATGGATTATGGCTTAATTTTTTAAATGGCTGCCACCCTTATGCCGTTACTGTTTAGTAGGCATATGTAGAGATTCAATCACACTCATTGTAAAAGTTCGTTTGTTCAAAACGACCCACACATTTAATTCCCCCGGGAAAACCTTAATTTTGTGGGAAAAAAGTATGTCCCATGTCCTTCCCCGAGATGCAACCTGTTTCTAAACTAAATTTTATCAAAATTGGTTGAAAAGATGGACCGGTAAGGTGTACCACCCACCCAAACACACAAAAAGAAACATCTAAATCGGTCAAGCCGTTTTTAAGTTTTAACGAGACCAACAAACAACAATTCATTAATTAATCCATACTAACATGTACTCGTAACATTATGAATGCGAAAATGTGTATGTCTGTCTGCCCGCTACGCTTTTACGGCCGTTTCGTTCAACCGATTTTAATGAAATTTGGTACAGAGGTAAGTTGTATACGGGGAAGGACATAGGATACTTTTTGTCACGGAAATTATATACCGCGGGAATCAAAACCTAAATTGCGGGAATCATTTTGTATTATTTTAAGAAGAAGATAATAGATTTGGGTTTAATTATTTAGTCGGAAAACAATAACAGTTCACCCCCATTATGCGCGCCGGTAAATGTTACGGATCATTGGTTCAGGCTATGTTAAATTTATGCCGAATAAAATATTTCATTTCTCCTACACTCATATACAAAACCAAGATATTCTGAGAATGCTTATTTTTTGTTTACACTGTGTGAAATTGTCAAGCCACAAGACCGCAAGTGTGAAACATTTTAATGTAGCAATTAGTGCTTGTCAATAGACTGTCGTAGTGGTAATGTTCTGCTTTTTTTTGACTTTACTAATATAAAATTAAAAATACTATGAAATACATTTAAATTTGCCCTCCCAAAAAACGAACTAAAAAATTTAAAATCTAAATTAATCTAATTAGATAGAATCCCATCAAAAACATAAATGTAAAATGAGAGCCAAGTTCAAAATTGTGATATATATGCCTTGGTTGTTGACTGCAGCGACAAAAAAAGTGAGATCTAAATGGGTGCCAAGTTCAATGGTCAGTCCTGCAATTTATATATCCCATCAAAAACATAAATGTGAAATGAGAGCCAAATTCAAAATCGTGATATATATGCCTTGGTTGTTGACTTCAGCGACAAAAGAAGTGAGATCTAAATGGGTGCCAAGTTCAATGGTCAGTCCTGAAATTTATTTATAACAACATATAATATTTTATAACAACTTAAAATATCATTTCTTCTTATAACTTAGTATAAAATGTTGAAGACTAAGGCTTTGGCTTGGCTAGTTTTCATATACGAATTATAGCGTTCACAAGTTGTAAAGCTGTAAGTTCTTATTTTATTCTTCCGAAAATTTGGCTTGCTGGTAGAAACTGTACTTTTAGGTACCTACTTAATAATAATTCGTATATGGAAACTAGCCAAGCCAAAGCCTTAGTCTTCAACATTTTATACTAAGTTATAAGAAGAAATGATATTTTAAGTTGTTATAAAATATTATATGTTGTTATAAATAAATTTCAGGACTGACCATTGAACTTGGCACCCATTTAGATCTCACTTCTTTTGTCACTGAAGTCAACAACCAAGGCATATATATCACAATTTTGAATTTGGCTCTCATTTCACATTTATGTTTTTGATGGGATATATAAATTGCAGGACTGACCATTGAACTTGGCACCCATTTAGATCTCACTTTTTTTGTCGCTGCAGTCAACAACCAAGGCATATAAATCACAATTTTGAACTTGGCTCTCATTTTACATTTATGTTTTTGATGGGATATCATTACTTTTTGTACAGAAATTATTGAACTCAATCTCAAACTCAAAACATATTTATTCAAAATATGTACCTACAAAGTACACCTTCTGAACGTCATGCTTACAGAGCATAAGACGTGATGGTGATAATTAACTACGATATCTTAAAACTAAAGCTACGAGGGTTCCAAACGTGCCCTGGTCTGAGAAGAGCCCGCAATAAACTCCGCTTTTTTTTTATTATCACCATCTCACAAATATTTGAAATTATATATATGTACTTATAATATAACATTACATAATCAGCCGTTGTAACAATTCATACCCATGCCTTGCTATCATTCAAATAATCCTTTACACTGTAATAGGACTTTTCTATTAGTTTAGTTTACGTTTTACATTAGTAGGTACTTATTATTTGGTGTAAGGTCAGTGTGTCACCCACCAGTAATTCTATTGTACGACTCATTGTACAAGATAATTAAAGACGAGAATTCTCAAGAAAAATATATAGTATACCTAGAGTTACACTGACATTGACAGATTACATCTATGGTCAGACTACCTCTACAGCACATTTCTACATCTCATCAATTTTGATTGCAAAAGTTCAAAATCAAAAGTTTTTTGTGAAACATTGAAAACAAGCACGGTAAACAGTCGATATCACTAAAACCACTATAAACAATGAATACAAATCACAATGACTGACAGCTTGAACTGACGACTTCAAATACGTTTCTTCTTCTTTTCTGTCAATGACGTTTCGTTGCACAAAATGTATGAATACGAAGGTAAGGTTTTAATGCAACTATATTATTATTCATTATTATTTACATTAAAATAATAATTATGTGTCATTTTCAATAGTTAAGGAGTTACTACCACCGCTTAAAGCAGTATTGTTTCAAACTAACGGTTGAATGTCACGTACTTTGACGTCCTTAAAATAATGATTATAACACTACAACATAAACGTCAACAATATTAAAATAATACGGCTTTAAGCAATGGTAGCATGCCTCGTGTCAGAGTTTTGATCTATACCTTTGATCATAAAAATGACGATTTTTGTACGTTTATATCTAAATAACCATTTGAGGTGTGCTTATGAAATTTGGAGCACATATGTATCTCACGGGTCTCAATATATGCGCCAAATTTGACATGTTTATGTGAAATAGTTTTTGAGTTATGAGGGGGTCAAAAGTGGCTCCAAATGGTTCGTGTAATATTACACACGGTGCTGCTCGCCAGTTTTTTTGAACTTTGGCTGGACACGCTTCCGCGTGTCTTGATCTTACACGCATTTTTATTAAATGATATTTTTTTGTGAATTACTGGATATTAAACTATAGTGTTATATATTTTTGGAATCTACTCATCATTTTCTAGATGATGATTATATATTAATCTTACTATAGTTTTTTTTTCTATCATCTTTAGTCTTTAATGCGGGACCATGGTCACGCCATAATTTTTTTTAAAATTTTACTAGCCTATGTCATTTACTTCATCATTCAATGATACCTCATTTATCAAAATCGGTTTAGGCGTATAGAAGGTACGGTGGAATATACAAACTCACATACATACATACATGAACCCTGTAAACAATACACTCTTTTTTTCATGCAGTCGTATAAAAACTAAATATTTAAAAAACATCCAAAGGGCTGCAATGAGGCAATCGGCCCAGTAGTCTAGGCAATGAGGCGGTTCGTTGTATGGAGACCCCCGCACTAAATCCTCAGTCAATGAAACTTGGCTGGGTTTTAGTATTGGATGATCCAAAACTTATACAAAAATATCCACCAAAAAACATCTGGAAGTTAGGTATTTATACCTAAAACTTAATATTTATTACTAAATATTTTCTCGATTTCTTTTTAAAATAACAGTAGGTAGTATATTTACACTCAAAACCGAAATATCAAATGAAACAATCATGCAGAACTCGAGATCGAACAGAGATCGATATTTAAACCGATTTTGTTATCAAATCTATACTGCGTTTACGCGATAATGTACCTTCCTGCTTTAACAATTGTATATAGCATAAAAAAAACCTTACTCCCTTTCTGATTTTTTGTTGGTTATTTATAATATACGTTTAATTCATGATACTTTATCATACTATAAAGTTTTGTCGACTGAGGAATTATTGTTGGGGTCTACTAGCTCTATTGCCTAGACTACAGAACGCTGGCTGCGTTACACCGCTGAATAGCCAAACTTACATGTTAGCCGAGGTAACTGCCAGCCCTCCGGTCACTGAGACGAGAAGATAAATCCTTCTGGATTACCATTCAGAAAATGGTATCTTCGCCCCACGACCCCAAGGTTTCAACACCAAAAGGCACATATTTTTATTGAGTTGAGTAATACTATTTGTATTCGGCAAAATAACTCAATAACATTAATTTTGGAGAGTTTATGTACAAACCTCAGTTATACCTAAGTAGGTGATATTTTTAATAGGATATTAGGTTTTAGGCATTCGTATAAGCTTAGATAGATTAATATTGTAACTTCATCATCGTATTAGGCATCTGTGCAAAGATAATGTAAGAAGGTGAATAAAAATAACTTAATATCGAAGAAATAATTTCTAAAAACACAAAAATCTTTGGTTTGAAATAATATCAATGTGGCTCCACGCCCATTTTGTTAATGAGCGTTCGAGTATCGGGGAGTGGTTTGGTGCCTCAAGGTGGGTAAGCGCTCAGGGGCATTTAGTACCCCACTCTTGTGGAGGAGGGTTAAGGATCCTGTTACCTATTTATTACTTGTTTTGGCTTCTAAGCTTTTGTTTCCCCTTATTTCTATCATAAATACCTAATCTATATCTATACTAATATTATAAATGCGAATGTTTGGATGGATGTATGGATGTTTGTAACTCAATCACTCTCCAACGGCTGAGCGGATCTGGCTGAAATTTGGCACGGAGATAGATTATAGTCTGGAATAACACAAAGGCTACTTTTTATCTCAGAAAATTAAAGAGTTCCCGCGGGAACGAAAAACCTCAAATCACGCAGACGAAGGCATTCGCTTGTATTATATACTTATCACCTCGATGAAATATTAATTCATAATATTTCATATATTAATATATTTTGGCAATTTACTTATTATGTACAAAAAAAAACAAATTACTCACTGTTTTGTAAGCTGTTCATATCTACTATCATATCGCACTATTCATATCGTTTTAATCGTGCTGCTACTCGTATGATCAACGTACCTATTCAACATATTAAATAATTTGTTCTTATTAAACAAGTTCAGTAAAATAATTTTAATCTTTTTATTCATTTTTAGGTATGTCCTACATGAATTACCTATTCATTACTTTTTATCGCATTTAAACTTTTGTTTTCCCTTGTTTCAATTATAAATCAAATCAAATCAAATCAATCATTTATTTGCATAGATTGCGTAGAAAAATTGGTGTTACATTATTAATATTAGCATGAACTACAATCTGCCATATGTTGGCATGCAAAATACTTATTCTAAACATCATTAAAATCTTATTATATTATAATATATTTTATTATTCTATACAATATTTGTATGAAATTATTTTATTAAAATTTATTGTATTGTATTCAAAACCGTCAGTCTTATTTTGCTAATGTTCTATAGTTTATTACTTAAATGTTCAAACAATTCATATATTTGTGTCTGTTAAATACTGCTTATGTAATTGTACAATATCTTTTCTTCAGCAAAAATTCTTAAATTTTTTGTTTAAATGTTAGGATATTTAGATTTCGGTAAGCCAAAGATGCTGGTAATTTATTATACAATTGAGGTGCCATATTAAAGAAACTATTCCCATAAAATGATGTTGCATGCTGTGTAAAGCACAGTTTATTCTTTCTGCGTTCAGGTTTCCTTTATAGTATAAATACCTTATACTATAAAGGAAACCTGCACGTCCGAGAGTTCTTCATAATGTTCTCAAAGGTGTGTGAAGTCTGCCAATCCGCACTTGGCCAGCGTGATAGACCATGGCTAAACCATTCTCATGCCTAGAGGAGACTTGTGCTCAGGAGTCTCGTACTCAGGAGTGAGCCGGCAATTGGTTGATAAGAGAGATATTAAAGTTTAATCGTGGCTGTTCGACCGAACAATTGATATAGATTAAACGTCTTCGAGCTCCTAAAAAATTCCATCCTCAATAAACAACTTCGGTAATATTATAATCTTGTTTATCGAAAGGAAATTTCGTTCACCATCAATAGATCTACCAAAGATAATAATAATATGAATTTCTCTCTCAATGCAGTGTAATTTCCCCCTGATTATTATCGCTTTAACTGATATTGGTTTTTTTATTCGACCACTCTATCATACTAATGATATAGAAGCGAAATTTTGTATGTGTGTGTGTGCATGTTTGTTAATCTTTCCAGAAAAACTACGGGACGAATTTGGCTGAAATTTGGAATGGAAATACGCTACTTTTTACTCCGTAAAAGAGTTGCCCCGGGAACCAAAAACCTCAATCCACGCGGACGAAGTCGTGGGCACCATCTAGTCTTGGTTTCATTTCCAATTCATCTATACTAATATTATAAATGCGAAAGTTTGGATGGATGGATGTTTGTTACTCAATCACGCCAGAATGCCTAAACGGATCTGGATTAAATCTGGCACAGGAATAGATTATGGTCTGGAATAACACATAGGCAAAAAACCTCAATCCACGCGGACGAAGTCGCGGGCATCAGCTAGTTTTAATGATAGTCCTAACAATGTTTGTCCGTTGGTTACATAGACTTTTCTTTGAAATCTTGCTTTTAAATCTGCCAATCCGTACTTGCCCAGCGTGGTGAACTACGGCCAAACAATTATCATTCTCTTTTGGAAGATCCTTTAATAATCCCTAAAAAATAATTTATTAGAATAGTTGTCAAATTATTTATAATCCCGACTTTTCGCTGTAGGAATTCCGAACCAGTGGTAGATTAATTTGATGATTGAAAAGCATTTGTAAAAGTTTATTTGAATAAAAACGTTTCAATTTTTGAGTTTTGATTAATTTTAATTGGGAAATATTTGAGGTAAAAAAGTAACCATGTTAGTATGGGGGATGAATTTGGCTCGTTGCAGAACAATGTCCAGCGTAGATTAAACTAGTTTGGCACGCGGAGGCACTTACTTTGGACGGCGTCCACAGCAAACTAGCGTTTGGCCAAAATCTGCTAATATACTTGGAAACAGTCGAAGAATCTGTTTACTCTAAGGCGACTAGCTGATTACCGCGACTTCGCCGGCGTTGTTTAAGTCTTCTCAAAGAGCATAAAGAACAAGGGGTAGAGGTACAACTCCATACAACGGGTACCATAGTTCTAAAATAAATTCTAGATGGCGTTACTTGTCTCGAATAAGTATAAATTTTGTTTAAATCAACCGAAACTCAATGAAAACATGTATTTTGTTGTTTTACCTATTTATTTATTAAGTTTAATTAACTATTAAATATAAAATTTTTATAAAATCCGATAGCAAAAAGTTTATTTCAAAGCTTTCGTTTTAACGCCATCTAGAGCTAAGCAGAAGAACTACAGGGTATCAGCGATGATACGCAGATTTTTGAATGCTTTTTGCTTAAGTATGGAGTTGTACCTCTACCCCTGGTTCTTTATGCTCTTTGGTCTTCTTTATTGGATAGAAGCAGTATTTAAATCTTCATTTCAGGGGGCTCTCATAGAAGCGAATGCGAAGTAATATACTTTTTATAGCGCTACACACGGTTGCGGTATATCATTTTTAAGATAATTAGGAATAGAGTCCAAAATATTTTTTTTATTTTTTCCCCTAAAATTGACGAAATGGAGGGCTTTCAAAGTGGAGATTTTCTAACGTCCAAGTTGACCTCAGAACTCTCAATTTTCTGAAATGCTGAGCCGGAAACTTGATCAATTATTTGAATTATATCCTGTACTTGAACTTATTTCATTTTTAATGAGCTTCAGTATTTTTAACAGAACTTCACAATGATGTCAATAGATGGCGCTCTGTAAAAGTTTATTCATTTGTGCTTACAATTAATAGACGTAAGGTGCTTACGTATAGACGTAAGCACCATCTTACGTGGAATTAAAAAAAAGTTAACTATTACAATATAATATAGTTAAAACTATCTTATGGATACCGCGAGGTCTCAGTTCGGGGCGAACCACTAGTTTTAATATGTATTTTAATATTTGCTTTTGGATATATTTAACTACTGTGGCGGAATATAGCGAATTAAATTTCAAGTTCTTTCACTGAGTCTTCTTTAAATTCCACGGGAACTCCTAAATTTTCCAAGGTAAGCATCAGAGTAAGTAGTAAGCATGTGTCACTCTACAGGTCTTCAACTAAACCCATGCAAAATATCACGTATAGAGTGCATATATTGAAGTATAAAAGTAGGTTTAACAAGTTACAACTTGCACCCCCGAGAATGGGCTACTTTTTGTCCCGGAAAATTAAGGAAATCCCGCGGGAATTAAAAAACTTATTCCACGCGGACGAAGTTGCGGGCATCTAGTTATATGGGGTGGCGATAGCTAATTAGTATGCCAAGCCAACAAGGCAAGCTCATAACGACAAGACGACAGTTATATAACCACGCCAGCTTTATCAGGTCAAGGTATGACCGCTCCAGTCGGTCGGAGCATCGATTTGGGTCAACGGTGTTTACGAAATCCAGTTTTCTTTTAAATTGGACCAAACTAGCTTGTTTTATTTCGGGGAACATAAAAGTAGTTTTGTAGTTTTTATACGACTGCCTGAAAAAAGCAGTATATTGTTTTCAGGGTTCATGTATGTATGTGAGTTTGTATATTCCACCATAACTTCTATACGCCTGAACAGATTTTGATAAATGCGGTATCATTAGAATCCCTAGCTTATTCCGGGTGACATAGGCTAGTAAAAAAACAATTGATGGGGTGACCATGGTCCCGCATTAAAATCTAAATTTGAAAAAAAAATGAAAATAAGATTAACTATATAATCATTATGATCTAGAAAATTATGAGTAAATTCCAAAAATATATAACACTATAGTTCAATATCCAGTGATTCACGAAAAAATATCATTTAATAAAAAATGTGAATAAGATTTTAATTTTACTAGTGTTAGGGAAGACGGTATTTTTATTCAGCCACCCTCACCCGACTTCTCTCGAGCCTATATAACCAAGCGAGGGCTAGCATCGGGCCTCTTTTTGCACTTCGCCGCCACGTCGAAAACATCTCCCCGAGTTGTAATAATTATTCGATATTTGTTCAATTATTGGTTACTTTGGTTGAAATGATTCCCTTTTGTGATAAATGTGTTTTTTTAATTAAAAATAGTAAGAATCTGCTAACTCTAGATTAATTTAGATTTGTTTTAGTTCGTTTTTGGCAGGGTAGTCGTGTTTTTTTTTTAAATTTATGACTTGTAGCTATTTCAATTGACTATTTGAATTGACTGCGGCCGACGAGGTCCCGGGTTCGAGTCCCGGGTCGGGCCATAATTAAGTATCGGGTTTTTCGGATTAGAAATTCCCAGTACTAGCCCGGAGTTAGGAAGTTAGCGGTGTTTCACCCCCGTGCCTCGGAGAGCACGTTAAGCCGTCGGTCCCGGTTATTATCACTAACATGATAATAGTCGTTAAAGCTCGCCAACCCGCATTGGAGCAGCGTGGTGGGTCTAAGCTCTAATTCCCTCTCTCCTATGAGATTGGAGGCCTGTGCCCAGCAGTGGGACGATAATGGGCTGTAGTGTGTGTGTGGTGATAGCTATTTCAATTGGGACCTAGGCACAAAACACTCGGCATGAACGAGGCGCGCCGTATTTTTTAAACCACACCACATTCGTACTACCACAGAATAGGTAATAGTACGGTACTACACACACTGGTGCACTATACCAAATATCTCCCGCGCTGATGGCTAATCTCCCTGGAGATAAGCCGCCGGGGCCGAAATTCGGTTGGGAGTACATTACTATCTATACTAGTATTATAAATGCGAAAGTTTGGATGGATGGATGTTTGTTACTCAATCACGCCAGAACGGCTGAAAGGATCTGGATGAAATTTGGCACAGAGATAGTCTGGAATAACACAAAGGCTACTTTTTATCCCGGAAAATTAAAGAGTTTCCGCGGGAATCAAAAGGCCTCAATCCAGGCGGACGAAGTCGCGGGCATCAGCTACGATGCAACAGAGCAATAGCTCGACGAGATGTTTCATGGACATACCTAGTTGAGGACCTGAAGAGTGACATAGGCTACTTTTTATTCCGGAAAATTTAGTTCCAGTGAGAAAAGAAAAACGTATTCCACGCGGAAGAAGTCGCGGGTATCAGCTTGTATATGCATAAGTGTTAAACCCCATTGACATAACAAAATAAAGACACCATAAAAACGAATTAGGATCGTTACAAACGCCTCGAAGATAGAAGAATCAATTTATGGAACATTAAATTCTATACACATGTCTATTGCAGGTTTTTATGTCTAAACAAGGTCATTCGTTCTTGAGCGTTTATAGTTTTACGATTGCGACAATATTGACATTTCAAGTATCAAAGACATTCAGAGTTTATAAACTCTGAATGTCTTTGATACTTGAAAGGGATTGAAAATATTGGCGGTATAAAAGGAACTGGAAATCAGAAATAAGGAGATCCGGTGGTAGAACTAAAGTAACCCATTATAAACGTCATTCCAGAAAATATATTAATTTAACACTTTTAATATTTTTGTACTCTCATTTCAGCTTGCACCAGTAAATTGTTACGTGAGATTTAATTCACGATAGATTTCATTTAATCACATAATTCATTCTAATATGAAAAATGCGAAAGTGTGTCTGTCTGTCTGCTAAGCTTTCACGGCCCATCCTTTGATAGGCCGTGAAAGCGTAGAATTTTGATGAAATTTGGCATAGAGGTAGATTGTACCCCGGGCCCTTCGCACAGGCTATTTTTGTCGCGGAAAATTACGGAGTTTCAGCGGGAAAAAAAATCATAGGGACTGCCGATAAAAGTGAAAACGAATATTTAAAATAATTAAAAGAAATAAAAGCTTATATTTAAAATAAAACATATTTTTTAAAAATATAAACCTTAAAACTTAGGCAATGAAGTTTAATTATGAATGTTCTATATTTATATTTAAGACCTTTTGTCTTCGTAACAACGCCAGATGTCGGTCACGGTGGTCACGCGTTTCCACATTTGTACTCCCTACCAAAAAGTGCTCAACGCGGGCATCATCCAGTTAATAAACCTAGTAGAAAGTATAATCGCACTGGACTGAGTTTAAAGACAATATTCATTTGATTAGGGCTCGATTGCTATCGTGGCCTCGCAAATGGCGCCTTAAACACAAAAGTATTCAATAGTCGCTGAGTCCCCACGAGAAGGACTGAATTACCAACGTCAAAATCTATGGTCAAAACACTCTTATTAATGCCAACTAATTGAACCAATCTTACCTCTGTACCACAGATCAATTATTAGAAGAATGAGAAAACAGTTAGATATCAACAGACAGATTGATAGGTAATGAAAATGTGCGTGTGAGCAATTCACACACGGCAGAAGTGAAACTTCAGAAAAGTAGTCTTCGAGAGAATGAGATACATATGACTTGTAGTCTATATCATTCTCTTGCAGGCTAAATCCTATTACGAATATGTTTGTCTCTTTTTGGTGTCGTTTTTTTCGTTTCATCGAATTTTCAAATCACAACGATTTTATAGAAGTTTCACTTCAAAAACCATGCTTACACGATGTAACTGGACGTGTTCCGAAGCTACAGCAACATAGCTGTAGAAGAACCGATAGCTGTCGGGACCCTTTTTTTAATGTGGGTACCGCCAAATCAAGAGTGTTCATCAAGCGCGTTCTAGCTTAGGCTGCATCACCACTTGCAAGCAGGTCTGATTTCAACCAACCAATATAATGCAAAAAATAGAAATCCTTGCAAGATACCTCTGTCCAGCAGTGGACGTTTTTCGGCTGTCGCCAACGACGGCAAATTGACCTAGAAAACGGAATTCGCCAGTAACTTCCAAGTTTGTTTTTGTAGGGTTTCTTTATTAGATCCCGAATATGAAATTATTTTCTGGAATTTAATCTACCTAGCGAAGCCGTGGAAGGGCGTAATAGCTAGTCAAATATAAACTTTGTCATTCGTCAAAGTCAAATAGGTAGCACTTTTTGAACGTCAGTAAATTTCATACTTTCTTAATATTATAAATGCGAAAGTGTGTTTATTTGTTTGTTTATTTCATATCGCTCTACAATAGAACAACTGACGTGATTTTTTGCATGGGTATGGTTGAGGACCTGGAGAGTGACATAGGCTTTTTATCCCAGAAAATTAAAGAGTTCCTGCGGTACCACATCATTCACTAAACAATTAAAAGCTTATGGACGCAAAACTAAAAGATACACAACAAAAAAAATCTAAACATAAACAAAAGTACAAAAATTATAAGTACAATTTAAAATTTTAGGAAAGAAAAAAATATTAATTGATAGTTGAGACAACTTAAGTCGACCCTAACGTTGCTTTACAATCGCAATCGACTGATATGCGCTGTCCCAACTAGGCCACTCGTCCCTCGTGAAAATATTACAAAGGCTGAAATTGGGTTAAGTAATCCTAGAGTAACTCTATGTATTCCTATTTACCCTATTCTAGTATCAAAGTCCTTCCACGAGTGGGTGGAGCTAGGGACGTGCATTTGACGTATGAAAATGAATCTCTATGCACTACTGACTAGCTATCTCAAAGAGAAGACTTGTAATTACACAACCCTTGATTGATTGGACACACGGACGTGTGGTTTGCCGAGCTTGCGTTCGATTTAGTTGGAATTCCAAATGGAAAACTACTTGTAACAGAAACCATTCGCAATTTGTCTAATAGCTACATCGGCGCAAAATCTCATCGCAATTTTAAACATACCAGGACAATTTTAATATTGCCCTTCACACTTCGTAATTCACACTTTTTATTATTATTGGTAATTTAGGCATAATTTCAAATTAGTAGGTAATACACGTTAAAAATCAAAATATTAATAATAGGGGCCGTTTTTTGAGAGTATTCCTATACAAAACCGGTCAAAGCATGGAGTTTATTCATAGGTTAAACGTTACTACGAGTTGGAGAACTTGGCCTTGAGATTTATTTGTTGCAACTGTAACTTCATTCACATAATGTAAGTTTTTATTTTTATTTTTACATGTTAATATTAAAAAAAACCTCGATTAATGTTCATGATTCTTGAACACAGTGTGTCGCGCACAAGTGCTACTCTAAATTATGTATCAAGCCGTGATCTTAAGGGCTTTAATCTGCGATAAGGGGAAATTGTTTCCCAACAGGAGTCACTTTTATAATGCCCGTAGCAAATAACCCGCTGGGTTCATCAGAGAAGTTATTACTGCACTCGTACATGATGACTTTACTTATATTTAAAGTGAGTTGTAGGGTTTAGCTTGAAAGGCAAACAATGTTTTGTGTAAGTAATTAGCGTTTATTTTTTTGGCAAAACGCTTCGTCGGTTCGAAAGAGGTGTTAACATATCTCTCAACAGTTAAACGGTTAACGGCTAGTGGTTGAAAATATTAGTAAACAATATTTACTCCTGTGCAATAGTGAGTGAAAAAAATTGTTTTTTTTACTACCATTTATTTAACGGTTAGCGGTTAGCGGTAGTTAACGATCTTGTGAAAACTCCTGTGAAAAGAAGACATTGTTTTTTTACTACTGTTTACAGCCGATAACCGCTAACCGTTTAACCTCTCCGTTCGATCGGTCGGTAAGGGAGAAGCCAGAAGGTATTTTTTTTAAGTTGTGAGTCGCGTAATTACGGTCATGGACTCGTAATTTCTGCTACTAATGTCATATTCTTTTTTCTTTTTTTTCTCTATTTCTTAATGTCATATATTCTAAAACAGTATTGTGACGTAACGCCATTCATCATGGCTGTGAGATGCGCGTCTATCTATGAACACCTTAGACAATTCGAATTATCCGTTTGACACACGTAACCATACGTTTTAAGCTGTCAAATGAATACGATTTTCTTAAAGAATCGCACTTCTGAATTGGCCAAAGTCATGTAGAAGGGCTACTTCCGCGCGCGACAGGTCAAACGCCCTCTGTAGTCGATCCATGAAAATATTATGATAAAGACGAAAGGCCACCCACATTATCATGGTGATCTCCATAGAAATAGGAATCTGTTTATAACTGTGATGATCTCAAAGGTGTTAACTATGGCAATTTGCACTTGGCCAGTTTAGTTGACTATGGCCAAACCTACTCTCGTTTCTGCACAGCGATGATTATGAGTCATTCGTACGATTCATTCGCAATTAATAAATTTACGCTTTCATTTCTTCCATACCGTGTGTAACCAAAATTACCTACTAACCCTGATTTAAGGGCTTTCATCTGTGATGAAGGCGAATTGTTTCTGAACAGTAATCATTAAATCCGTTATATAATGAAGCACTGAGTTCATTAGAGATGGATCGCTGTAGAACTGACTGACTCTTCTGCTTCAATGAGTTTGCACTTTGATTTTTTTCCGGCTGAGTGGTTCTAAGGTGATTCTACTCTACACAGTAATGAATGAACTAGCAGTCTAATTCGCTATAATCCGTCATAGTAGACAAATCTATGTGTCACAGTGTGTATTTTGCACTTGCAGCTTGCGATATTACACAAACCAACAAACCAACGAACAAACACACTTTCGCATTTATAATAATTAAAGTATTACACTTACCTACAATAACTTTAATAAGTATTTTATGTAGTAGTTTGTAAGTAGTTTTACCGTTTTGGGTTGTTTTGGTGTCATGCCCTTAACTTCTTTATAATGGGTAAGTACCTATATGAATTTATTACTAGAAGTATATTATGCGGAAGGACGTGGGAACCCACCGCATTATTAACACACTTTCGCATTTATAATATTAAGGTATTATACTTGCCTACAATAATTTTAATATTTGCGTATTGGAGTCTTTTATGTTAATTTATTGTGTGCCAGAAAAAATATTGGCAAAAAGCGCGTGGAAATTTCTTAAACAGCACATACTCATATTTATATATTTCAAGCTTATCTAAGTCAGAAAAGTTAGAGGTGCGTACCCCGCGGGGATCCAACCCTCGAACTATAGGAGGCCGAGAGTCCTAAGTCCTAACCACTATCACGACTTTTGCTCTCTACGTCGTATTCCTCATTACTGAGGGTCGCGACCTCATTCCATTAATCACATAACGGTAGTAGTTTTCTTGAGATAATAATGCGGTGGGTTCCCACGTCCTTCCTGCTTGTATTAGGATAATGAAAATCAAATATTTTCCACCCAGGACGTTGCCCCGGAAAGCTTTTAAGGGAACCTTTTATTCTTGGCAAGCGGTGAACTATTCATTCATTGACGAGCCAAAGAGGGCGGCCGCAAATTGATGACTCGCCTGGACATAAAGGAAAATGTAATTGAAGATTGTCTTATGGTTCACGTCGGTTCCAAATAGAAAATTTTCACTTACGACCAAATTTCCGCCTCGTGTTAGTGTTAAGATTCTAATTATTTTATGTAATAATATTAAACTTCATAACAGGCGTGTTCACAATATAAATGTTCGGAAAAAGAAACACTCAGTATAAAGAAAAAAGAAATTAATCTCACTAGGTACGAGGAATTTAATATTTTCTTTGGACGTCACTATTTGACTTTATTAATTCAAATTTTGTCAAGATCTGTTCAGGCGGTTATTATTAGGCAGCTCGAAATCCCTAATAAGACCAAATGAAAACCCAAATTTGCAATTAATGAATTTTTAATTATCTTCTTAAGGCCGATTATGCCAACTCGGAAAGTACGAAGGAATAAAATAGTAATTTTGACAGAAGTCGTAGGTATGCAAAATCTGTTGAAAACATCAAATTTAGTCCTGGTTATACTTGATTCGGCGTTGGTGAAAAAACACAGGTGACTCTTTACTCCCTCACTCTCATAATCCGATAAGACGACTAACCACTGCGGCTAATCAAGTTAATTCAAGTGTTATCGTTTCAATGAACATGGTGATAAGAGTATTTCATTGAAATTATTGGAATCAAAGCGATCAATCAAATAAACCGTCATAGATGATTTGAGTTGAAAGGAATTGTTCAAGATGTACTACAAAGTAGGGTCCGATCATAGCCATAACTAGGGTAGCCATGTGTTAATATTTTCCAGGATTTTTTCTGGTTTGTAAGAGCTTGGATAATTCATCATAACAGTTTTTAAATATATTGTTAAATAAAAAAAATTCAAACATTTTCAAAGTGAAGTTTAATAATAAGTTTAGTTTGTATATATAAATTTCTGTATAAGGTCACCTTTTATTCTCTAAGCGTAGTTTAAGTATTGCACGTTCTAATAATATAACTGAACTTTTGTTCTTCTTTGGGAAAAATAAACTGTCTTAAACCTTAAATTTAAACTCTTTTATTTTGACGAATGTGAGTGCACGCAGGTGGAAATGGATTAAATATGCCACATTTTTGCCATATTCTTAGTTAGTTAGTGTGTGGTTTTAATGAGTTAAGATAAATGCCAAAATAAGTTTTTTTTTAGCTTATATTATATCACTAACAAATTAACTGTGTTTTGTTTTACTTTTTCATTTTTGAATACACTTTAGCTTTTTTTAAGCTGTTGAAGCTACGTAGGTCTTCTTCGTTTTAGGTAGTAAAGGTGCTTCGAAGAAATACACGATTTTAAGTTTTAAAAAAAATTTACAAAATAAACACAATCGAAATTAAAATTAAGCCCTTGCTAAGCCCCTTACCGAATAAGTTAACACTTAGGGGTGATAACAACTCAATAAAATCAGCAACTCTTTATCAAACTTAAACTCCGCTAATATTATGGAAGTTGTATGAAATTCATAGTCGAGACGTCATCAAATTTCATCGCACTTTTTTTCTTTAATCTATATTTTAAAATGGTTATCAAACTTAAAACTAACCGAGGATGTGAATTTTATGTCTTTTGGAAGACCCTCTATATAATAATCAGCTAGAAAGAATTTATTTTTGATATAGGTATCATCCCTATTAATGATTAGTTTGCATTTCCTGGATTTTCAGTTAATTTTGTGGTAACCCTAGTCAAGAAGCTTGTGTTTAGTAAAGTAATCAAACATCATAGTAATTTACACCTTATCATCTTACAATAAGACTTAAAATCGCGCGATAATTTGCTAGATAGACAGACCAAAAGAGCAAAGGGAAGTAAGTCATTAATGGGCATTTCTCTACTAAATGGAAAATCGTTGTCCTAAGCAAATTTTATATAATAAATATTAATATTTTTAAGTTTTTTGTACGAAAAATGACAAAGTATTAGGTATTCTTGACAAGGCATAGCTTATCTAGTAATTTAATAATGTAATATTTATATAAATCAACCTCAAATACCTCAAAACACAGTCCCCTGGTATGTCCCTTTTCCCAAATTACAAGTCTTGTGACCGATATTTTTTAGGTCGATGATACTGCATAAAATGTATTAAAATACTTTAAAAAAAAATCCGTCAGCATCTTTATAAATCACAACTATATCATTTACTATAAAAATTTAGTCAAAAAATGTTGATGTGAATGCTGTCCTCAAATTTTTTAAACAGTCCCCTGATAAAATTTGAAAACCGCGCTTAAGTCAAATTTTCTATAGGCGCGAAACGTTAGCATCGTGAAACGGAACGCAATCAGTGTGAAGTTCGTTCGGGTGTATAGATAGGCGGGCAGTTGCCATTTTGTTAGTGCCACCACTGAGTCTGCTAGTGAACCACGCGTCTCGGCCGTTAGATAAACAGTCCACTGGTTAGCTATTTTTTTCCTATTTTAAGAATTTTAATCACAAATATTTGCTTAAAATAATTGATTATTAAGTATGTAGCCACATTTATTACGTTAATGTGATAAGTTTAGATGATTTTGTTTTATTAAATATACATGTTAAAATGACAGTCCTCTGGCTGACAGTCCTCTGTCATTTCATAGTACAGGGGACTGTTTTATAACGCAGGGGACTGTTTTCTTTGGGTTTTGTCAAGTCTGACATGTCAGATTGCGCATCTATGATATGATATCTCCCAGTGGAACGTCGGGCACCTTTAAGATCATCAGTCGTAGCAATAAAGAAAGAGGCTAAAAAGAAACGTGAAAAGATACTGAAAGAAGAAGACCATAAGATTCAGGAATACAAACAGAAATTGGAAAAGTATAAAAAGAGGTTACAGCGGTTGAAAAAAAAGAAGTTAGTTATAACTATAAAAATGATGAGACACCTAACACAAAACTTACAAGAATGTGTGATACTCCATCAACTCGCAAAGATGTTGTAAAAAAGGCACTTTTTGGAGAAGTTTTGAATAAATAATTAAAATAAAACTATGCAGGCTTGAAAACACAAAAAGAGAAAGAGATTTTTGGGAAAGTTGTATCTGATAGAATAGTTAAAAAATATAAATAATGGAGAATCAAAGACACTGCTATATCGTATAAGAGACTTCAGAAAACTAATAATCAGTCTTTATTACCCAAAACTCGTCTAGCACTAATTTTATCCAAACATATGAAGACAGTGCAATTTTTTTATGAAAATGATGATACTGCAGCAATTCGACTATTATCAAATAGTCGAATTGCTGCAGTTAAACGGGAATACAGTGCCAGAAACGGAGTCAAAAAACAAAAAAGATATTTATTGCATACAATATTCAATTTATACAAGAAATTTAAGAGTAATAACACGGGTCTAATTAGTTACCAGACAGTCTGTCGTTTGCGTCCTTTCTGCGTGGTACCACCTACACTAATGAACGG
The DNA here is from genome assembly GCA_964035005.1 of Erebia palarica. Lineage (NCBI taxonomy): Eukaryota > Metazoa > Arthropoda > Insecta > Lepidoptera > Nymphalidae > Erebia > Erebia palarica. The sequence goes on from OZ035992.1 coordinate 8,432,496, forward strand.
GATTCAAATATTGATTTGAAATTATAGTCATTGTAGGTACTATCGAAAGATTCTGCGTTACGATAATCACAATAAATTGCTTGAAAACACTTGCTGCAATCGTTATGATGAGCAATGTTTATCTCGAGAATGCCAGCGCCGTGTCCGTGTAAGAACTTCAAATAAAATTTGATTTCTTTCATACTGAAATACTTGTTTTTATTCATAAAAACATTCCCCTGTGCGTCTACAACAGTCCCCTGTCACGATTTTGGATAAAATCGTCTGTAACTCAAAAACCAGGACGAAAATATGTGGGCTTTTCAAAGAGATATATTTAATTTAAAATTGTCCTTCATTTTATTAACAAACATTCTCAACATTTAATAAAATTTGCTTAGGACAGTCTTGTATGGGCAAGTTTCCAAATAGCAGAGAAACACCCTAATAGCAAAATAACATATCAGTTAAGGGGGATCAGAAACAAGATGACTGCTCAGATAAGGGGGGGTGAATAGAATTGTATTTTGGTTCCCCCATTGTTGCAGAGTTCGTATATTGAAGAACTTGGGAGTGGTTGGATATTATATTAATGTGATGAATTTCATCTACTCATGTAGTGGAGTGATAATTTATTAAAATTGCTTTTAATTATACAGTAGTGATATTAACTCTAGTTATTAACACTCGTACAAGAGCAAAAAAATAGATTCAGGTGTTTTACAACTATTCAATTATTGGGGTGTCATTATGCTTTATTTTCAAACTGTGATACTTAAACTCCAACTCATAAACTCAATTTATTTATTTAGGATGTAGGAAATACAGGTGTGAGAGGTGTCTCTTATATTACGTCATGTTTTGACTTTACCACCGGTTCGGAAAATAGTTCCGCTAAGAAGAGCCGGCAAGAAATTCTGCAGTTTCTCTGTTTTAAAAAACGAGATATTGCAATACTTGATAGCCTAGTTACTTGCGGTTTTGCGGTTCTGGATCTGTTTTATGGGGTCGCGGGTTCAATCTCTGGGCACGTACCTCTAAATTTTCGGAGTCATGTGCGTTTTAAGAAATTAAATATCACTTGCTTCAAACGGTGAAGAAAAACATCGTGAGGAAACCTGCATGTCCGAGAGTTCTTCATAATGTTTTCGAAAGTGTGTAAAGTCTCCCAATCCGCACTTGGCCAACGTGGTGAACTTTGGCCAAACCCTTCTCATTCTGTGCGGAGACTCGTGCTCAGACCGTCCATGGCTTGCAATAATGAAAATGATGAGTTTCAATTTATATTTTAGTTTATTTTATAGTTCGACTAGCTGATGCTATAGCGACTTGGTCTAAGTTTTCTTAATTCCTACGGAACTTTGGCCAAACCCTTCTCATTCTGAGCGGAGACTCGTGCTCAGACCGTCCATGGCTTGCAATAATGAAAATGATGAGTTTCAATTTATATTTTAGTTTATTTTATAGTTCGACTAGCTGATGCTATAGCGACTTGGTCTAAGTTTTCTTAATTCCTACGGAAACGCCTTATTTAATTTTCAGGAATAAAAAATAGTTCTCGACTATACCAAAGCACCGTACGACGTATACGACCCGTTGCTCTGTTGCGATGTGATTGAATGACAAACCAACAAACAAGCACACTTTCGCATCATACTAATATTATAAATGCGAAAGTGTGTTTGTTTTTGGTTTATTGGTTTGTTGGTTTGTCCTTCAATCATGCCGTAACTGAACAACGGATCGACGTAATTTTTGCCATGGGTATAGTTGAGGTCCTGGCTACTTTTAATCCCGGAAAATTAAGGAGCTCCCGTGAGAATCAAAATACTTAAACCACGCGGACTAAGTCGCGGGCATCAGTTTATAATATTAGCACCGAATATATTAGTACAGGAAATATTAGTACGATTAATTAAACTCAACATATTATCATTTTATAAATGCTGTGTACACTTTTAATCGATGTACTTAACAGTGAATGTGTCACTTTTTAATGTTAAAATATGTGTGTGTGTATATTGTAAGTGAACCTATAAAAATAAAATTAAAAATAAAAATAAAATTATACCAGCCAATGGCTAGTACAGCCATAATATTTGAAACCGAGATACACGGACCCCGCTTGTCTCATTTTTTCTGAAACTTCACAAGTATAACCCCGGCGCGGCGAGTTGACAAGTTTAATCTAAAGTTTGCGGGTCGAATGGACCCCCGGCCGACTTCCAACGATTATAAGTTGGAAGTGTTATTTTTAATGAGTTTTCGCGGATTTAAATATTAATACTCTGAATTCGAAGGCGACAGAGCGTTTTGCGTAATAAAGGGCGCCGTTAGGTTTCCGATCCATAAAGTCGACAACTGAGAGTGGGAATTTGGTGAGCATTACGTTTAATCCTCCTATAAATTAAAATAAATATTGCTTGAGACACGGGAATTACATCGTCTAGTATTATAGGTACCCCTTTAGGTAGGCAGGCATTGAAATATACATAAAGGTGGTTGTAATGTATTCCATATATTGTATGGAATGACCAAATATTCTTATGATTTAGTACTAGATGATGCCTGTGACTTCGTCCGAGTGTATTAATAATTAATCCCGCGGGGGTCTTCAATTTTCCGAGATAAAAGTGGCATGTTTCCTTTCCGGGATACAACCTATCCCTGTACTTCATCTAAATCAGTCGAATAGATTGAAGACACACTTTCGCATCTATATACTTTATACTAATATTATAAATGCGAAAGTTTGGATGGATGTATGGATGTGTGGATGGATGTTTGTTATTCAATCACGCCCCAACGGATCTGGATGAAATTTGAGCAGATGGGCCGTGAAAGACAGCAGACAGACAGACAGACAGAACAACACACTTTCGCATTTATAATATTAGTATGGACTTCAACAGAACCTGGTCGGTTCGGCCGTGGCTAGTTACCGCCCTACCGGCAAAGACGTTCCGCCAAGCGAGTTAGCGGTCCGGTACGATGCCGTGTAGAAACCGATTAGGGGTATGGGTTTAATGTAACTGCCGTACCACTAATAGGTTAGCCCGCTACCACCTTAGACTGCATCATCACTTACCATCAGGTGAGATAGCAGTCAAGGGCTAACTTGTAGTGGATAAAAAAAAGGTAGGTACTAATGCTCAAGCCTACGGCGGACTTTTTGACCTTAAAAATATTATGTGATTACAACATCATTTCAATATGACTTTGCCTAAAGATATTAACAACTTTATTAACTAAAATTATACTTTTATAGGAAGCATTATGGGCACATTTAAACAAAAGTGAAAATAAAGATAAGTCTAAATAGTCTTCTCTTGTGTTAATCTTATTGTACGATCGTCGCAATCGCTTAATACTGTGAAATAGTCTTTTGTCTTTAATCCGGGAGTTTGCGGTAAAACTGCCGTTGTAACTTGTACAATTCGCTTTTTGTTTGCTACTAAACATTTTAACTCCATACTCTAGTATATTAAGCTAAGCGCGCACTGTGTTTTTCAATTTTATCTATACTTGATATTATAAATGCGAAAGTTTAGATGGATGAATGTTTGTTACTCAATCATGGCTGAACATTTGGCACAAAGATAGATTATAGTCTCGAATAACAAATAAGCTACTATTCATCAGGGAAAATTAAAGAGTTCCCGCGGGAACCAAAAAATCTCAATTCATCAAAAATATACAGCTGTCACGAGATTTTTTTTTAATTATATTTTTGTTACGATTATATTGTATAAAATAAATCCTTCTTACCTTACCGTAAACTCGGTTATCTACTTATTTAAATTTTAACTTAGCAATTCAAACAAACACTGACTTTTGAAACATGGTCGCGCCGCCAATCGCCATCTTGACCCTCTATCCTAGAGTTAAGACCATTGTTGCCACTCTCGAGAACCAGTACATATTATGTATTTTAAATGTTCAGCCTAACACAATATAGAAATTATCCACCTTCCTCCTTTCAAAGTCCTTTTAAAAGTACATATTTTATCTGGACGTCCTTTTTTAGTTGTTAAAGAATAAAAGCAATCATGTAGATTGTTGTAATTATAGTCACTCTTTTTCTAGGAGGGAAAGTCACTGCAGCCTAATCCACAGGGTATGCTACATTAGGCTACAGAGACCGACCATACACTGTATTGTAGTCCTAAGTCTTACTTTTGTTATTTTTGTGTGAATTTTTATTTTTTTATTTTATTGAAAATATAGTGCGCGTTCAGCCTTACCGCGAATCTGGAAGAGTTTTGTTGGCACTTGGCGGTTTTATTCCACTAGGATCTTCGTATTATTCGTGTCTTATTTACGTACGTGCGCAAAGTAGGGCAAAGTTTCTTTGTTCCGACCTTATGCTGTTTTGAAATGTAAATAAGTATTGCTTTTGTTTTGGGAAGTTCGCGATTTTATATTATGTGTTTCGTATAAGTTTTGTATATATAGGTTAGGTTAATAGGCTTTTGATGGCCTTGAGTGAGCTTCGTTTTGAACTTTTGAGTAAATAAATGAAATGAATGATAACAATAAAATAGGAAAGAAACACAAATATGAAAAAGATACAAGATTAACTTACTTACTAAAAATAAAATGCAAGAATATTTACTAAATAACTACCTATTTAAAAAAAATTGCTTCTTGTAGTCGCTAAAAATAACTGCAGCGCTGATTTTCAGGCAGAACCATAAGTGGCGTCACGAACCTGAAGCGACTAGCGCATACTTTTCTTAAATACAGTAATACCAAGTTCGACAATAAATTAAGGAAAAAGCAATTAAAAATAAAATTTAGGTACTAACAGAAAATATGGTGAGACATGGTATGGTATGGTGGACATAGTGAATATGGTATAAAATATACTAAAATTTAGATGTTGAAGATTATGATAAGATAAAAGAGCGATTTGACTCACTCCAGCTTGGGACTGCTTACTCACTCACTTAATCAATAATTACTAGATAATTCCCGCGCCTTCTCCTAGTTTTTTATTCCCACGAGAACTCCTTAATTTTGTAGGATAAAAAGTAGCCTAGGTCCTTTAGCTGGATTCATTCGTTCTCTGTACCAAATTTTAATAAAAGCGGTTAAAAAGATGGGCCGTTAAAGCGTATCAGACAGACAGACAGACAGACCTACTTTAGGTTTACCTATAATATTAGGTAGGTATCAGTATGTCCTAAACCAATCGCCATTGTTAACAGCTTTCAACGTATTTGTAACAGCTAATATTAGACACGGAATCATATTTTGGAGAAATTCAACCGACCAGACATATCATAGATAGAAGGGCTGATTTTGTACAAACTTTAGTACAAAAGTCGACTATTTTCTCTATACGGAACCTTTAAAACACATTCCATTCATCACATTCGATACTTTGAAAAAAAAAGTCGCAACATCTGCGATATAGAAATAAACCTTTTAATCCCAAAGCACTTGAGGAAAGATTTTCATATTATATTTTGAGTATAATAATATCTCCAACTTCATACACTCCAATGATACTTTGACCTACTGCCATAGGGGAATATTTTTTACGATGTATCCTGCCAATGGAATATAATCTCAATTTTATTGGTGTTAAGAGCTATAGCCAATGTACATAAAGTTCCGCTAGCCATCTGTCGATTGTTACGAATGGAAATCTCTTGTTTGGAGCGAATATTAAAATTTTATCAAGTAAAAACCGTATTGGGGTCATGTGCTCAAGTGTTTGTGTTGCTATTTCTACAGAATTCAGTATATAATTTTTATTCAAGTTTTTTTTTAAATATGGGAAACTAGCCGATGCCCGCGACTTGATTAAGGTATCTTTGGTTCCCGCTAGAACTCTTTAATTTTACGGGATAATAAGTAGGTAGCCTATAATCCATACTAATATTATAAATGCGAAAGTGTGTCTGTCTGTCTACTATGCTTTCACGGCCCATCTCTTCAACCGATTTTGGTGAAATCTATACCCTCATTACTGAGGGTCCTTTCCATTAATCTCTTAGTGGTAGGAGATTTCTTGGGATAATAATGCGGTGGGATCCCACGTCCTTCCGCATAATATATTTCTAGTAATAAATTCATATAGGTACTTACCCATTATAAAGAAGTTAAGGGCTTGACACCAAAACAACCCAAAACGATAAAACAATGACCTCCGAGATTCGGAAACTATAATGTCACTTTAATTTTGGTCAAACTCAGACCCACCCTTCTTTGATCACCAATGACGAACATGTCAGCTCAACCCACCTTGCGTCATTATTATACGCTTATTATAATAACATAACAAACTTATTATTTAAGGCTGGACTAAATTTACTCGGATTGCAAAATAATGTGTTGCACAAAAAAATGAAAGTAATGAAATCACAGACACACTTTATAATTTACTAGCTCATGTCCGCGACTTCGTTCACGTGGCATAAGTTTTTTTTAATTCCACGGGCACTCCGTAATTATCTGGGATCAAAAGTGACCTATGTTACTCTCCAGATCTTTAACTATACCCATCTGTGTCTGTTCGGCGTAATTTAAGAACTAACGAACGAAACCAATACGCTTTATAAAAATAGTATGATGTATTTGATTCCAAACATATTTTCGCATATTCCAAATGATCATTTGATCAATTTACCGAGCAGAATCTGCCGTTGCAGAAAAGCCAGTCCCATTTTATAGAACGAACATGTTAGTCAATGTCATCCCATCCAAACCATCCCATGAATTTCCAAACTTAACTTATTTCTAAACTTAAGTGTTGTTAAGGACACTTTTATGTCGCGAAAATTCTGAAGAAGCACGGTGCGTCAAATGTAGAATTCATTACGAATTATGGCGCCTCAATTTGTGTAAGCAGGTTTCCTTTAAAAGGAAAATGCTTGACGACGTCTTATTATAAGAGATTTCGTTACCATTTCATGTTAGTTAAATCAATTTAAAGGAAAATTAGATAAGCGAGATCAACCCTGTGCTTTAGATCAAAAGCATAAGTACACATATGGAAAATGTGACTGACTGGCTGATCTATCAACGCAAAGCTCAAACAAACCCTTTCTGATCGAACTTAACGTGACCGAAGCGGAAAAGCTCGCTTTTTCTTTTTTTCCATATTAGTCTTCGTCAACATTGTCAACTGGACGTATATGTCCACAGCCCAGCTGCTGGATACTTTCGCATTACTTAATAACATTAGCATGGATAACTCTATAATATTTTCAGTTTTAATCGAAAATTGCGCTCCATCGATTTTGACTTTAAATCGAATTTTATTTATATCGAAAATATTTATTCTCGCGCGATTCTTCGCGAATATCTTTAACTGCATCAGGTGAGATCGTAGCGAAATGCAAACTTATCTTAGCACAGATAACAAATCTGACTTCAAAATTATGCATATTATTTCAAGGAAGTAAAATATTTTTTTTCATTTTACCCCACATTGGAAAGCGTAGCGTTGGCAGACGCCCTCTGATAGGGATGATGGATGAAAAATAAATATTTTTTTACTGATTATTAAATAGAGGATCTTCCAAAAGACCTAAAATTCACATACTCGGTTAGTTTTAACTTTGATAACCATTTTAAACTAGAAAATGAAAATAAGCGTGCGTTGAAATTTAATGAAGTCTTTTTATGAAGTTTTTATTTTTAAGTTTTTCTTTAATGAAGTTTTTATGAGAAACAACTATGTATCTCATAAGAAATTCTATACCAGAAGCGTTTATAAGTTTGATAAAGAGTTGCTGATTTGATTGAGTTGTCGTCATTCCCATTGGACGGCCAACATCAAGCGAATCGCAGGGAGCCGCTGGATCCGGGCGTGTGTGTTCTACAGGTTAATAATGTCCTTAATTAATAATTCATAATTCATTTTATTGTTCAGAAAATGGAACATTATAAGACCGACCGACGGCTTAACGTGTTGCCGAGGAACGGAGGGAACGAAAAGGCCAAATTTTAACCTCCAAATTCCGTCACCCATCCATTCCAAAGTCCTCCTCCAAATATCCAGTTACCGACTTGGGTCAACGTTGCTTAACTTTCGCAATCGACTGATATGCGTTGTCACTACTAGGTCACTCGTCCCTCAAGAAGCTAATATATAGATAGATAAAAAACAACGTGGTAATAACTCTTCGGTTTTCCTGGATAATGTACTAAGGTATGGATGCTTGTATCCTAAGGTCGGACATTGGATACTTTTTAAATTTCATCGCATTAAGTGTCGTCCAGTTAGATAATATATTTCTTAGCAATTTTATAAATTTTCTGTATATAAAGCGTCTAAGAAAATATCTTATTGTCAAGCTAGCGCAATTTCGCGGGGCGTCCGACACAAGACAAGAGTCGAGTTTGTTGAAGTATTTCTAGAATCAAGACTCGCTTCTTGCGAGAGGGCGATAAAATTAAATGTAAACTGTAGAAGTGTAGAGACAATGGAAACTCAACTGCGAGGAAGTTTACTTCCGTGTGATATACTAGCCAACCCGACCCGGCTTCACATGAGTTACTTTATACGCTAGTTTTTTTTTAATTTTAGATTAGCGTAAAGCTGCAATCAGACTGACAAAGACGTACCACCCAGCGATTTATCGTAATGCATATCACTCTACTAACTCACTGTATGGATGTATGGATGTTTGTTACTCAATCACGCTCCAACGGCTGAACGGATCTGGCTGAAATTTAGCACAGAGATAGATTATAGTCTGAAATAGCACTTAGGCTACTTCTTATCCCGGAAAATTAAAGAGTTCCTGCGGGAACCAAAAACCTCGATCCACGCAGACGAAGTCGCGGGCATCATCTACTAAAGTAATAAGTAAAAGTCTTAATTTTTACCAGCCCAGGAATGAAACTATGGCGAATGTATCGCTCTCTCTTACTACTTATATTACTACTCATATTACTCTAATTACTAGCTATACATTTTTTGTATGTTATTTTTTTATTTTATTTTTTATTGTGAGATAGGCTTGCGCTCGACGAAAATCATGCTTAATACGAAGCAATGATGAGGTCTAGGTTGGAACGCGCTTGCCTAGAAGGTACCTATTACCTAAGTTATATAAAATAGATATAGAGCCGCTACTATAAGATGAACAGACACGGACTCAGTTGTCTCTCTAGACAGGTAGTCTCTTCATTTAATTTTATCGCCTCGAGAGACACGAGTGTTACATTTTTAGAATGACACTCCAAACTCGAGCGTGCTTCCGAGTAAGCACTACAAAATGTACGAGGTATGAAAATAAACTAAACATTAGCTTCTAGGTTAAGGCTAAATAACTTTTTAAGTAAGTTTTAAGTAAGTTGCGTCACGGAGTCTTGATGACCTCCGTGGCGCAGTTTGTAGCGCTGTTGTCTTAACGTGCAGAGGTCCAGGGTTCGATCCCCGGCGGGGTCAATTTGGGAATTTATAATTTCTGAATTTTCCCTGTTCTGGCCTGGTGGGAGGCTTCGGCTGTGGCTAGTTAACACCCTATCGGTAAAAACGTGCCGCCAAGCAATTTAGCGTTCCGGTACCACGCCGTGTAGAAACCGAATAGGGGTATGGGTTTAATATAACTGCCATGCCGCTAACAGGTTAGCCCGCTACCATCTTAGACTGTCATCACTTACCATCAGGTGAGCGCTAACTTGTAGGTAGTGGTTAAAAAAAAGTGTAGAATTTTGTTACAATAATTCATAATATGCAAAAGTGTGTCTGTGTGGCCTTCTTTCTGTCGGCTACATTTTCACGGGCCATCTCTTCAACCAATTTTGATAATACTTGGTACAGAAGTAAAAAATGCTAACGGCCAAAGTGGAAGGAAAGAGGCCAAGAGGACGTAATAGCCCTATGCGTTAAGCCAACCAAATAAGCACCACACTCGGGACACCTGTCCACGTTGCTCTGTACTATGCCACGGACAGACCAAGATGGCATAACATCGTAAAAGAAAAGATACTCCGTGGCAACGATCACGACCCTCAGCGATGAGGATGACGACGCATGGAGGAGGAGGAAGTACAGAAGTAGATTGCAACCAGAGGAAGAATAGGCTCATACAGGTATCTAAATACATAGATATAGGTACTTATACAATATCTAGCTGATGCCCGCGACTTCGTCCGCATGAATTTAGGTTTTTTTTGATTCCCGCGGGAACGTAATAAGTAGCCTTTGTGTTATTCTAGACAACAATCTGTCTCTTTGACAAATTTAAGTCACATCCGTTCATAGTCTGGGCAATGGGGCGGTTCGTTGTATGGAGATCCCTGCATTAAATCCTCAGCCGTTGAAACTTGGCTGGGTATGGCATTAACCAAAACTTATACAAAAATATCCAAAGACCTTCCGGAAGTTAGGTATTTATACGTAAAATTTAATATTTATGACTGAATATTTTCTCGATTTCTTTTTAAAATAATAGTAGGTAGTATATTTACACTAAAAACCGAAATATGTAACGAAATAATCATGCAGAACATCGATATTTAAACCGATTTTATTATCAAACCTAAACTGCGTCTACGCGATAATGTACCTTCCTGCTTAAACAATTTGGTATAGCATAAAAACCTTACTTCCTTTTTGATTTTACATTTTTAATTTTGCAATAGCAGAGTTATATTGTACTATTAATAGTACAACACTTAAAAGTTTCTTTGTCTGTGCAAATAGCTGTTTAATTTTTAAATTCTGATTGCGACGTATTAATTAGATTTTATGTTCATTTCGTACATTTAATTATGGTTAAATTTTATGATACAATTTGGTTTTTCTTCCTTATTGCACTTAATATCCTCATAGAATTATTATTTTACAATTAATTCAGTACACGCACATATTCTAAATATTTGCTAGTATCGTTAACGTAATATCGACTAAATCACAACTCTATCTCATTATGTCAACATTCCCTAAGATTCCTCGGAGCTCGCGCGCGAACTGTAGGTAACTATTTATACAATATCGATTATATTCATTTAGGCAGTTAAAGTGATAAAATATGTATTTGAGTATTTAAATCTTATCTTTACACTATTTATGTTCCTGAATCTCGTAGCAACTAACTAAAAAAACGTTTTTCCCAGAGGTTAAACTTCGTCATAACTGTACTGAAGTTGCCAACTTCCGCATAACTAGTTCATTCGTTCATTTTTCACCGAGTTAATAGTAAACTAGTTAGGGTGCCTTTGTGGCCCGAGTGCGGTTAGCTAGTCTTTGTAACATCTATCCAAATCGAATTACACGCCGGAACGGCCAAGCCTCGAGGCTCAGACCCTTGGCTGCGGTCCAAATTATAAGATTTGAGCCTTAAATAAATAGTTACTCCACTAACTAATCTATACTTTATAATATTAATGGATGGATGGATGGATGGATGGATGTATGTATGGATGGATGGATGGACTGAACAGATTCAGATGAAATTTGGCTCAGAGATAGATTATAGGCTGGAATAATACATAGGCTACTTTTTATGCCAGAAAATTAAAGAGTTCCTGCGGAAACCAAAAAACCTCAATTCACGCGTACGCAGTCGCGGGCATCAGCTAGTAGTTAATAGTTAGTTACTTATATTATAGTATCTCTACACTACAAGTTGACCATTGACTGCGATCTCACCAGATGCTAAGTGACGATACAGTCTAAGATGGTAGCGGGCTAACCGGGGTATGGCAGTTATATTAAACCCATATCTACCGCTATAATCGGATTCTACTCGGCATCGCCTGGTAATAAATCTCTACCGGTAGGGCCAGAGAAAATTCAGAACTTATAAATTTCCAAATTGAAAATACGTACGTACCAGGGATCTAGCCCAGGACTTTTCAGTCGTAAGACCACAGTACTCACCGTACCGTATAGAAAACGATTAGGGGTGTGGATTTACTTGTATTTAGTAGTATGAAAATAGCTAACATTCCCCTTAAAGGTAAGCCTGCTACCATCTTAGACTGCATCATCACATACATACCTCCAGATTAGATAATAACCAAGGACTAACTTCGTCGTTTCTCCTTGCTCCTCTCACCAAAGGTTGTCTGTGAGAGATCACCCTAAGTGATTAGACCGCCTTATTATACAAAGGCTTGACTATATTAATTTCTTGTAACCCCATTCCTGTTATTTGTGCAATAACGTATTAATAAATAAATAATTTTTGTAACCACAAAGTGTACAAAGTACTTAGTGGTTAAAAATAGCGCCTACCTGGTGTTTGAGTTCTCTAATTCTTACTTAATTGTATTCAATCGCATCCCAATAGGTAAGTATCAGGTTTTTCATTCTCTATGCGTTCATGAATTATACCACACAACATTAATGTTTGGAACAACACTTGGATGTATTTTCATTATATCTTCAGGAAGTGGTCGGCATCCATGAGCTCAGAGCCTCAGATGAATCTTTGTGCAGGGGCGCGTTTCAGATTTCAGGTAATTAGGACGCAAGGGACAGACGAACATGAGTAAAATCTACAGATACATAATACCTACACAAAAACTACACAACACATGCATAAAGACTAGTGTTTGCCCGTGACGTCGCTCACGTTCAAAGACTGCAACAGTATCCGAAATAAGGGGTTTAAACACTGTTTTTTAAAAACTGTTAAACACTTCTAATGGAAACAGGAACGATACTGTAACTCAATCAATCTGTAACCATTTATTTCTGTTAATAAGTGTTTTTATCTGTAACCCTAATAGGTGCATGCCCTAACAAACTGCACGGTGTGACAACGCGTTCTTCTCACTTCATTGGACTTTACACACACTGACGAAATGTTGGCCATGTTTTTCTTAAAAAAATTGCAACCATCGGTGCTTTCACTTCAGGTTCAAATTTGAATACGCGTCAACAGTAAATTTGACAACGTCGCTACTTCGGTTACACTTTAAAACCCTTTATTTCTGGTACAGATTAATTTCTGTAACAGAAATATAAGTGTTACGGGTTAACAAAATCAAAAACACATTCAAAAGGGTAACGGCTTCGATTCTGTTACAATTTGATTCTTTAACCTTTATGAATCTGTTTTTCAGTCCCTGCCCACGTTCAGTTTGGTTTTTATACAAATTTCAAAGCCCTATTGTTAGGTATACTTGGGGAGATTCTGGTGAATGAAAACTACAGCACAGCTTCTTCAAACACTTGTTTAATTTCTGTTACATAATAATTACAGTCACACGCCACAATACTAGACTTGACTAGACTACTGGATGACAAAGTTGCATGGAAGCAACCGGCTTCGCATCCAGCAACCCACAAGTCAGTGTAATACTTGTACATTATTTACAAGTGCAACATTTTTCTGTTTATGAAAAGAGCAACTACTTTTCTTGCCGGTCCTTTCTGTAGAATCAGCTTTCCGAACCGGTGATAGATTCTTACGACTTATCATAAGTACCACAAGTTGTCCTACGTGAAATAAATGATTCTATTTTCATTTTCATAGGCTAGAAATTCGGGGTTGCTAGCTATAAGTATTATATCAACACCTATTTTATCCCCTTTGGAGTTTCGAAAACCCATTCTTAGCGGATGCCTGTGTCGTAAAAGCTAGCTGTATTCCAACCCGATCCGCCCAGTGGTTTAAGCTGTGCGAAGATATGTATAGTCCGCGCGCGAGCTCTGAGGAATGCTATGGAATGTTAAAGTAATGACCTAGAGTTGTTTAAAGTGTAAAACAATACTGCTATCGCAAAATTACACGCGTCGAGCTCGAAACTAGTGCTGGGAGCGAGCTGGATATGGAGCGGCGATCGGGGGTGTACGCCACCCCCGTCACACCACAGCCGTCGTTTCTTCAGTTCTTCTTCTCGGAACTCATGGACAACCGCGCTCCACTGAGGCTTAGTTACTGACGACCTCTCTGGCGCAGTGGTAAGCGCTGTACTTAACCATCTTAGCATCACTTACCATCAGGTGAGATCGCAGTCAAATGCTTACTTTCATTAGAATAATAAAAAAGGTTCCATGGGCACTCTTTGTTTTTCAGAAATAATTAAAAAATAAACTATGCCATATGTATTGATTCAAATCATAAGATAGACTGATAAATCAACCACGGCCAACACATATTTGCATTTATAATATTGCTATGGATATAATATAAAAAGTAAATGTGTACCAATTACCAAATCGCCACAGTTTCAAAGACAGAAAACACGCTAAATTGGTTTTGATAAACAAGTAAATAAAAGCGTTATTTTAGATTTAACATGTTTATAATGTAAACGTTTGATGTCGCCATAATATAAATGGTTTTAGTTCAAGAGCTGGCCGTTATATTATGTGTCTTGCTATTAATTCAAACTTAAACCCAAATTTGTTTCATATAGGACACAAGATGAGCTCAAGACTTCGTCCGGATATTTTTATTCCCGCAGGATCTCCTAAATTTTCCGTAATTAAAAGTAGCCGTAGTAAAAGTTAAAGTTGTAGTATTAATGTCCTTCTTCGGGAAGGAAGAATCTCTATACCAAATTTCACCAAAATCATTTGACAATATAGGCTGTGGAAGCGCAGCAGACAGACAGACATAGAAAAACATACTTTTGCTTTTATAATATTAGTACACACATGTAGGTATCCACCTACATGTGTCTCAATACGTTTTGTTTTGACTCTATCACCGGTTTGGAAAGAAAATTCTACTGAAAAAAACCGGCAAGAAACTCGGCAGTAATTGCTCTTTTCAAGAAGTAAAATATTAGAATGTATGTGTTTTATATAACTGCCGTACCCATAACAGATTAGTCATCTACCATCGTAGACCAACTTTACTTACCATCAGATGAGATTGCAGTCAAGAGCGAGCTTGTAGCAGAATAAAAAACACGAGTGTGCTTTAGACCACACGACTGAAGTTAAACTTAGTAACTGGCTCTGAGAGAAAGAGAGAAAGAAAATGTGTGCTCGCACCTCTGTCTCTTGCCCCTACAGTAATATATTATGAAATGTAACCCTCTCTCTCTTTCTATCTTCACTAACTTATATCTCCCCCTTCCTCTTTCCCTTAATCTTCCTTTCACGTAGAGTTAAGATCCGTGTCTTGTATTTTCTTTTTGAATTTTATTAAGTTCAGTGGAAAGTTTCCGTGGTTTTTTTAAATAAAAATACTGTCGACCCGGCCCTCGTAACAGTGCGTAAAGAAGTTACTTCAAAAGTCTAACGGCCATCTCTCGCTCTTCACATTCCGTGTGGGCTGTACACGATTCGTTAGAGTGTTGTATAGTCGTAACACGAGATTGCGTCCGATTTCATAAACGTACTGATTGAGACAATGAGCTGAGGAAGTAGGTTATTACGTTAGAGATAGAGGTCGGCTAATTCGGTTCTGTTTATATGATTTACGGACGCGGACTGAGCGGTATTTACGGATGTTTATTATTTACGGAATGTTTACGGACTACGTTTGCGTAATCTTTGATTTTGTGGATGATTTTATTATTCTAGTATCTAATATGAATGCAATCTTAGAGCTTGACTGCGCTGTATGGTATGCGACTTATGGTATAGCCTAAGATGGTTCTGAGTTAACCTGTTGACCGTTATATTACATAGACATTTAACATTGTTATGTTACTTCCATCTCGGGTCCATGGGGTTTCGAACCTTTGGAAGGCGTACAAGGGGCCGAAACAAATAAAGGAAATGTAACACCAACCGGCGAACACACTATGTGAGTGCACCCAAGGAGAATCCCCAATTAGTGCAGGACTATTACAAAACATGGAAACAAATGAAAGGTAAGGATCTACGGGTTCGGGTTGCTGTAATGCACTGGTGAACTGGGTCTATGGAAGTCCGGCCCCTGCCTGACCAATGTTATTTTTTATTATGTTATTTTATTATCGATAATACTTATTCTAAATCTATGACATTTTCCATTTTAATCATTAGTGTAATTTAATAGTAGTGAAGCAACTTAAGGTGAAGCGCGATTGTCTAGAAGATAACTATTGTTTTGAAGATACCAATATTATAAGCGGATGGGAAAACGGAAGCCGGAAAGGCGTTCCATATCCTAGTGGTTCGAATTAGAAACGAGGAAGCAAATCGCTCGTAAGACCACATCGATTGACGAAAGGTCGTCAAATCGTTTACAATAATATTTACTAAGGAATCGATAAGCTTTGGAGGCTTCTTAATTATTCAGGAGGCATTCAAATAGGTATTTGTTCTGATATCCGCGTCGGATCAGCAAATTGGGTGCTAAAGCGTAATATAACCGCCTCCGACACCCATTTAAGGTTAATTAGTGACGCATTAAGTTTAATGTATCAATTACCTAAAGTGCTCACGGTTCTGCTCTGGTATTAGTTAATAATAAGGTATGTTGTACATTATGATTGTAAGTAAGCAAATAGTTAGTGTACGAGTAATTAGTCTGTAGTAGGTATAGGTACCAGTAGAGTAAGGTCTTCTAAATCATATTTCGGCCACGGCCGTAAATCTGCCTAAAGGATGTGAACACCTCCCTGGCGCAGTTGTGAGCGCTGTTGTCTTACCTATAAGTGGAAGAACCCAGGTTCAGTTAGGCAATTTCTAAATTTTCGCGGTCTGGTCTGATGAATCATCATAGAATCTAGATAATATGATAGTATGAGTCTTTGTTATTCGAAATAAACTTTTTAAAAAAACACACCATCACATCACAAACAAGTCACAGCCTCATCTATATCCGATGTGCGGTTATTTACAGTTGGGATGGCCGATACGAATCCTAGCTTTTTTCCCTCCATAAACATTGGCCGTGGAATTTTGCTCGGCCCAATGTATAAACCTTAGCCTAGGTTAGTGGTACAGTACTACCACAGTTTCGCACACAGAAGCGCGGCGCGGCGCGGCACGCAGCGGCACCACACACACACACACACACACACACACACACACACACACACACACACACACACACACACACACACACAGACACACACGCACACACACACACACACAGACACACACACACGCACGTACGCACGCACGCACGCACGCACACACAAACACGCGCGGCAGCGGCACGTAGGTTGTATGGAGCTGGGCCCACATAAGCGACGCGGCACGGAGATGCACAGCGTAACACAACACACAAAATCATACAAATAATATTATCTTACCGCTGCGTGCCGCGCCGCTCCGTGCATCTCAAGTGGGGCTAGCCTTTAAACCGAATGTGGACATCAATGAAATACAGACCTTATTGCTCGACGTTAAGATTTTAAACACAAGAACAACAGAGTATCGTGCTATCTATTCATCGTGCTCGGACTCCGAACATGGTGCGTAGGCAACAACCAATAGTAGATTGACGCGCGCTATGATTGGCTGTGATATTTTCGCGCCATTCAAAAATAAGGTTTCTGCTCAGGTACATCGTCGTAATTTATAAAAGTACTGTACCGAGTTCGATTCCCGGTCGTCATCATCCATCGAGCCCATAGCCAATCACTACTGAAGAGCCTCCTATCAAGAAGAAGGTACTTAAGAAGAGAAACACCCGGCTGAGTTTGTTATGGGCTCTTCTCTTCTCTTCTTCTCTGTTTGGCTCGTAGCTTTACTTTTAAAATACCGTGGCTAATTACCACCAGCACGTCTTATATATGTCACCGTAAGATAGTAAGAACCGTTAGATTATAATCTAACTCGTGAAATTCTAAACTGTCGAAAGATTAGAATTTAACGCATTATTTTCCGGTAGATTGTAATCTGATAGGTATTTAAACCCTATAAAACCTAAGTGCCCAGCCTGCGGCCGGGCACTACTTGATTATTTATGTCGAACCCTAACCTAACCTACAAGAAAGAGACAAGAAAACGTAAATAAAATGAATATTTCAAAAATTGAAACTCAGAACATTGAACAGTTTACAATCTTTCGACAGTTTAGAATTTCGCGAGTTAGATTATAATCTAACGGTTTTTACACTCTTACGGTGACATATATATACTTTGTAAAGCTGACGTTCAGAAAGTGCAGGTACCAATTTTTATACGACTGCCTGAAAAAAGGAGTATAGTTATGTATATTATATGTGAGTTTGTATATTCCACCATAATTTCTATACGCCTGAACCGATTTTGATAAATGAGGTATCGCTAGAATCCCCAGCTTATTCCGGGTGACATAGCCTAGTAATTTTTTTTAAAAAATTTATGGGGTGACCATGATCGCTTATTAAAGACTAAAGTAGAAAAAAAAATCGAAAATAAGATTAACTGTATATATATATATATATCTAATCATCATCTAGAAAATGATGATTAGATTCCAAAAATATATAACACTATAGTTCAATATCCAGTGATTCACAAAAAATATCATTTAATAAAAATGTGAATAAGATTCCAAAGGCTACATAAGCAAATCGCTTCTCAGGGTGGTAAACTCCAAAAATAATATGGTAGGGCAGTCGTATTTTTTAATTCGTTAAATTAATGAATATATATACTTTGAGTTTGAGTAAAAAGCTCATTGTTCAATTTCCGAGCAAGTTTTTCTTTAAATTATGAGATAGGCTTGCGCTTGGCGACAATCATGCTTAGTGCGAAACAAAGATGAGGTCTAGTGGAACGCGCTTGCCTACAAAATGCCTATTCACTCTTGCCTTGAAGGTACCTAGGGTAGGTAAAGTCTTGTCAGAAAACACGTGCGCTGAGAGGGTGTTCCACACCCTAGCGGTTCGGATCAGAGTCGAGCAAAAACGTTTCGTGCGAGCAGATTGGACGTCAACCACATAAGGGTGCCAACGCTGACGGTTTCTCATTGTTCTGTGGTAGAACGGAGAAGGAGGAGCAAGGTTGTGAAGTTCCTGATCACACTCTCTAAGGCGGAGAAAAAAACTTGATACTTGGACCACGAAACAGTAGTATTAGAAATAGATCCAGAGAAATAACGGCGGGGGGACCATTGGTAAGGCGAATACAAAAAATATCGTTTTTTGTTTGTTTTTCCATCTCTTTCTCTAGGACAACTCAGGTCAACTTTTAACAATAGCTATACCGTTTCAGTGAAAATGAATTTTCTTTTGCAGGTATAAAAGAAAAGCTAGGTATCTCTGTTTTCTTTTTTGAATGAAAAATGTCAGGTATCGGAAATTATTTGTGTTTTTTTTATTTTTTTTTATTGGACCACATTTTTACCAAGAGACATAAAACTGAGACTAGTGTGATACTTAGGCTTAGTTACTAGACTATAGTAGGTAAGTACTGAATAATAATACTACTATATTGTACTGAATAATGTTTTACTTACTAGGGGAAGAGAAAGGGGAGCATATGCTAAAGAAAAATGCAGTTTTGAATACAAATCTTTAAAGCTTTGGCCGTGGGATCAATTCCTAAAACACAACGCTAACCTACGGAGTGGATACCAGGCGCAGCGCCTTTTTGTGTGACTAAAACTCCTTAATAGTGTTGATAATATCAGCGACTTCGTCCGCGTGGATTAAAGTTTTTTAATTCCTGCGGGAACTCCATAATTCCGGGATAAAAAGTATCCTTCCAAGGAATGTAACCTACCTCTGTACCAAATTACGTCCAAATCGCTTGAAAAGATGAGCTGGGAAAGACAGAATTTCGTATTTATAATAATGTGGAAGTATGGATTTACTCTCATCTATGGTTAAAATTGCTAGAATAAAACTAAAACATGGTGGAAACACGAAAGGTGCGCCTGTTTGAGTTGTTATTAACAAGCAAGCGTAAATGGAAGGAATAGTTTGTTAATAAAATAAATATGAATAAAACTTAAACCAAACAAGTATTTGAAAAATTTGATATTCGATGTAATATTTTTACAATAGTGAGAGCTTTAAACAAGCCTAAGTCGAAAAATAAATGAATTGAAATTGAAATGTGTGGAATCGGCGAAAGGGAGGGGATATTCACTTCACTCTGCAGGTGTGCATTGCACGTGAGTCAAAACCCGCTGAAGCGTTGTGCATTCAGATAGGATCGGAACTAGACAGCCTATCGGCTATTCTCGTTAATACGAGACGTGAGTTTACCTAATTCCGTAGGATTAGTGCATTGGACAGACAGACGGACTGTTTTCATACACAAGGTTCAGAAAACAATGTTTCTTGTATTGGTTCAGTCGGTAATTGAACTTAGGACCTTAGCTTATGATGTTGCCATATTTTGACGTCAAAATTTCATCGCCGTCTTTACCATTAGGCCCTGCTCCACTGCTGGAAAGGTTCTCCACAGGGCAAAGTCTTTTGCCGCTTGCTTCCAGCGGCCCCCAGCTAATCGCTCGAGATCGTCCGTCCACCGAGTGGATCGTCATCCAATGCTTACAGCATTTTAATTTTTTTGAAGTGAAAATTTCTTTAGGCGCGTTGAGCACTTTTTGGTAGGGGGTAAAACTGTCTTCTTTAGACAAAAGTTCTTAGGTATAAATATAAAAAATATAAATACAGTACATTCGTAATTAAACCTTAATGACTTAGTTTTAAGGTTTACATTTTAATTATTTTAAAAGTGCTGCGTAGTAATTTTAAATTATTTTAAATATTCGTTTTCACTTCTTTCGGCAGTCCCTATGACTGCCAATTTTTTTTACAACAAACGTTGCCAAACTTTATTGTTTAAACTTAGAACCGCTTAACCGCTTAGAAGTTCAGACACCCTTAGTAACCAATACTCCAATAGGTATACGAAATGTTAAATTGAATACGAGTGACTCAGCAGTTCTAGGCCTCAGTGAGAGGTCGTGAGGACTGACAGACGTTGTTTAATGACGCCATTATGTTGTAGGGTACACCTAATGTACTTTTTTTTTTACACCACTACAAGTTAGTCCTTGACTGCAATCTCACCTGATGATAAGTGATGATGCAGTCTAAGATGGTAGCGGGCTAACCCGTTAGGGACATGGCATTTATATTAAGCCCATACTCCTACTCGGTTTCTACACAGCATCGAAACGATAAATCGCTACTAAAAAGGCACGTCTTTGCCGGTAGGGTGGTAACTAGCCACGGCCGAAGCTTCCCACCAGGCCAGACCAGGGAAAATTCAGAAATTATAAATTCCCAAATTAACCCTGCTGGGGATCGAACCCGGGACCTCCGTACGTGAAGACAACGGCGCTCAACACTGCGCCACGGAGGTCGTAAAAACTTTGGGGTATAGTCGTGTTTGGAAATGGGTGATACCAACAAATCAACATCAGTCCACTCATCCTGTTACCAACCTGGGTCAATTTTACTTCATCATTATCATTTCAAGTCATCGCCGATTCACTAATCACTATATCATACTATTATTGTAAATGTGAATGTATGTTTGTTTGTTGATTTACTGGTTTGTCCTTCAATCAAGCCGCAACAGAGCAACGGATCGACACGATATTTTGTGTAGGTTTAGTTGAGGAACTAGCCAGTGGCATAAGCTAATGGCGAAAAAAGTTCCCGTGGGAATTAAAAAAACTTATTCCACGCGGACGAAGTCGCGGTCTATCAGCTAGTATTAAATACTAATAATAATACTGCTCTAAGCGATGCTAGTAAGCCATGAGTACTACAAGATGGCAGTATAAAATTACTTCAGAGTTCGGACATTGATTTAGGACAAAAAAATCATCATTACTCATCCTTGACGTCCTCCCTGGAGCAGTGTTGAGTGCAGTTGTCTTAACGTGGAAGTTCCCCGGGTTCAATCCCCGGCAGGGTCAATTTGGAAATTTGTAGTTACTACGCGTAAGGACAGAGGCGATGCTGTTTTTAATATTTTCAGCGCTCTTGTTTATGAATTCTAATCCTTATTTTAGGGACGTTATAATAAAACTGCAATTTGAAAATAATACGTTTAAGCAATGTCAGTAAGCCCAGAGCTTTTACTTTTTAAGCGTCAACATAAACATAGACAAAACAGGTAGGTTGGTTATCTTACAAGACGCGGTATTTGGTAACGCCTAGTCCGTGTTACCGTTATACGGAACATAATCTGATAACGCGGCGTAAAAGCCGTCTAGTACCTACAAGGTTAGATTAGTAGGATAATGTACGAAGCCTATAGGATGATTCAAATCAGCCTAAAATCAGTAAGAATAAGAATAATATTTATTTTCATAAAAGAGTGACATGATTTAATAGCGGTCTCTACCCTCTATATTGCAGAGGGTAACCTGTATTGCAGAGGGTAATTCCTTCCAGTGATACATGTTAAAATAGAATTTAAAACTAATTACATAATTACGTGTGGAAAACTGAGCGTGTCTGCATGTGTGTGCGTGCGTGTGTGTGTGTGTATGTGTGTGTGTGTGCGTGTGCAGCGGTATGTTAAATAAACTGCCTCTTTGGTCTAGCGGTTAACATAGTCGTCTGCGGATTACGAGGTCTTGGGTTCGATTCCCGGTCGGGCATAAAATTGTTAGTTTTTGGGGGTTTCAGTTAAGAAATTCTCAGTGCCAGCCCGGAGTTGGAAGTTGGCGGTGAATCACCTCCGTGCCTCGGAGAGTACGTCGGTCGGTCCCGGTTATTATCGCTAATATCATAATAGTCGTCAAAGCCCGCCAACCCGCATTGGAGCAGCGTGGTGGGTCTAAGCTCTAGATCCCACTCTCTTAGGAGAGTGGAAGTTTGTTCCCAGCAGTGGGACGTTAATGGGATATAGTGGTGGTGGTGTTGGAATGTTAAATACATACCTTTCATGCTATGGTACAGGCTGAGGTCAAGGTGTCTCATTGACCTCGCCTAGTTTTAAATAAGAGTTATAAGTTAACACACTGATGTCCGCAAGTTCGTTCACGTGAATTAAGAATTTTTGGTTCCAGTGAGGACTCGTTAATTTTCCGGACTAAAAAGTAACCTATAACTGTGTGAATATATGTGTGAATATACTGTGTGCTATTCCAGACTATAATCTATCTCTGTGCCAAAATTCATCCAGATTCGTTCAGCCGTTCTGGCGTTTATAATGTTAGTATAGATTTGTTAAATTGTAATATGTCGGTCAAAAAAGGTGTATTTATTAACTTACTAGATGAAGCCCGCGACTTCGTCCGCGTGGATCAAATTTTATTGATTCCCGCGGGAACTCCTTTATTTTCCGGGATAAAAAGTAGCCTATGTCCTTCCCCGAGATTTAATCTTCCTCTATACCAAATTTCAAAATCAAAATGTGGTTATGGCTAACCAAATGGGCGGAGAAAGCTTTTTATCCCGGAAAATTAAAGAAGTCGCTGGCATCATCTAGTATAAAAAAATACTGCTCTAAGCGATGGTAGTAAGCAATGAAAGATGGCAGAATAAGATTACTTTGGACATTGATTTAGGACAACATTATTCGACCGTAATGCGGTACCAGTCAAATACAATGAGTCAGAGCGCGAAATATTTGAAACAAAACAACCATGGCCGCACCGAGCCGAGGGCAGAGGGAAATATTTACGTACAGACTTTGAAATACATTTGTTTTTTCTATACTTATATTACAAACTACCTTATGCCCGCGTCTTCGTCCGCGTGGATTGAGGTTTTTGAAGTGAAAACTTCTTTTGGCGCGTTGAGCACTTTTTGGTAGAGGGTAAAAATGTGGAACGGTGTCATGCGACACCATTCTTCTTAAGAAAAAAAGTCTTAAGTTTAAATAATATAGTACATTCGTATTTAATGCAGCCTAATTAGCCTATGTAACATAGGCTAGTTTTAATCCAGCAAAATGAATGAATTCCCGCGGGAATTAAATAGTTATTTGTGTTATATGGGGCCAAAGAAAATTTTTGTTCCCCGAGGGCGCTATTTTGAATTCAGAGCGAAGTGAAGGATTCTAAAGTAGAATCCTGAGCGTAGCGAGGAATTCAATATACGGCGCCCTAGAACAAAAAATTTGGCCCCGAATGACACACACTATTTTTCATCATTACGTATGAGAAAAAGCTAGGAGTATCAACGTACTATGTATGGACATTACCTATACGTTTAAGCACCAATCAGAAGCACGAACGCGGACCAATCAGAACAGAGAAATGAGTGGGTCCTGTGGTGAGTCCCATGGGCCTAAAAATTACATTTTGCTCCCGCTATCCTCTGAAGCCAATATTCGTTTTTCGAAGAGGTATGATGAAAAAAATACTTCACGCGGAAGAAGTCGCGGGCATCATCTCGTTATTTAAATAAATAAAAAATAACGAATTGTTAAAAATTAAGATCTTACTGACAACTACAGCACACTGGAGGTGAAATTTTGATTTTCATTCTTGATAAATTTCTGCGTAGGTGTCACATTTTAGATATGACATATTTAAAGGATTTTGGCCTTTATCCGTATTGTAATAAGAGCGTCGCAATAAATCTTTACCATGCATTTCGCGAGAAGAGATGACAGATAATAAAAAACACGTCAAATTCCGCGTAAGTGTAATAAAATTGTAATATAAACCAGTTTATGACTTTTATGTGACGCTCAAGAGAGAATTACCTAAAGATAACTTGTAGAGAAATTCACTAAAACGCACTATAACGTTATCCTATGTAAAGTCGTATAACAACATAACAGTCACATAGTTTAAGATACTCTACCTGTTTACGACCTACGATAACTTAGTCACTCTAGGAATATCAGGCTGATTAAAATATTAAATTAAAACACCACTTTTGATTTCAGATTTTGTCTCGTGGGTTTTTCGGCCGTGGCTAGTTACCACCCTCCAACTGCTTACAACTTACAAAGACGTAAGCTAGATTAGCCCGCTACCATCTTAGACTGCATCATCACTTACCACCAGGTGAGATCGCAGTCAAGGGCTAATTTTTCTATACTATATTTACTTAAAGTCAGTCAAAGTAAACTTATCTGACCCGATTAGGTGACCAAAATTTTAACTTATTTTTATGCCTGTTTTTGTTTTATTTTATTTTTCATACAGCGACGCTGTTATCGGGTCACACATGTTTGTGGGACTGTAATTTATATTTTAAATGCGAAAATTTGGATGGATGGATGGATCGATGTACGATCTTACTCAATCACGCCAGAACGGCTGAACGGATCTGGAAGGCTCTCGGCACAGACACAGCTTATAGTCCAGTAAAAAGATTCAGTATATTAAAGAGTTCCCGAGGGAACCAAAAAATCTCAATCCACCTGGTAGTAAAACAAAATGAAATAAAAAAGGACTTAATTTGACTTAGAAATCTTAAAAAACCTGCAAATCCTACAAAAAAAGCTCCAATATTAGCGTCCTACGTAATAAATTATTATTCTATGCCAATAAAGGTCTAGCCCCACTACGGCGGCGCGACGCGGTACAAAGCGGCAAGTATTCTTTGTACAATTATGTCGCAGCTCCATACAAACTCATACAGATAATTTCCTGTCAGGGGCATCTCAGTTATATTAAACCCATACCCCTATTTGGTTCCTAAACGGCATCGTACCGGAAAGGTAAATCGCTTGGCGGCACGTCTTTTACCGGTAGGGTGGTAACTAGCCACGGCCGATTACTCCCACCAGGCCAGACCAGTGAAAATTCAGAAATTATAAATGTCCAAACCCTGCCGGGGACCGAACCCGGGACCTCCGCACGTTAAGGCAACAGCGCTCAACATTGCGCCACGGAGGTCATCAAATAATATTTGCCGCTTCGTGTCGCGCCGCGCCGTGCATCTGTAGTGAGGCTAGACCTTCAAAGTTCTAGAAGGTATCGTGTCATATAACTAAATCCAATGCTACCATAAAAACCTGTAGTTCGAACAACAATGACGATTAGAAAAATATAATAAAACTAGTCAAGTGCGCGTCAGAACAGGCGAAGTAGAGTTCCGTAGTCATACTAGGTGGTTTGACGACCTCCCTGGCACAGTGTTGAGTGCTGTTGTTTTAACGTGAGAGGTCCAGAGTTAAATTTCCGGCAGGGTCAATTTTGGAATTTATAATTTCTGAATTTTCTCTGGTTTGGCCTGGTGGGAGGTTTCGGCCGTGGCTAGTTACCTCCCTATCGTCAAAGACATGCTGCCAAGCCATTCAACGTTCATACGTTCCTTAACAAGTATTTACACTAACTTGTGGGCAGCGAAGCCAGTCGCTTCCATTAAATGCAAAATTAAAATAGGCCGCAAAAAATAAACAGTCGTACAGACACACTTTCGCATTAATGTATACTTATTACTAGTATGCATAATACTTTTACCACGGAACCCTAAAAACCCGTAGTCCAAACAACAATGGAGATTATAAAAATAAAAACTGTAAAAATCTAATCAAAGCTGGCGTAGACGCCTCCGACATCTAGAGCGCGTTAAGACACGCCTACATAAAATATCCGGTACGCTTTGAGTGTGATCTATGGCATAGGAGGTAGCGGGTTTAAAAATCCACTGCATCCCAAAGTAAAATAAGGTCTGAGCCGAACGGCTTCTGAGGGAGCGCAGCTTTTTTTTAACATATAGGCTAGCGCTTGGCTGCAATCAGACTTGCATGCAAGTGGTGATGCAGGCTAAGATGGAGCGCGCTTGTAGCTTATTGAAACATCGGCAAAGATTGTGTGGACGGCTGCAATAGGAATGATGACAACTCAATCAAATCAGCAATTAAGTGTGATAAAGATCACACTTAAAAACGCACTTCTAGTATGGAAGTTTGTATGATATACACAGTTGTGACGTCATCAAATTTTAACGCTCTTTTTTTCTTTTCCATAATCTATATTTTAAAATGGTTCTGGAAATAATAATCAGTAAGAAATAATTTATTTATAGGCATCATACGTATTTCAATGCCACCACTCACATATTTCGAGTGTGTGTGTGTGTGAGTTTTTCCTCCAGCAAATCTTGAGTTCACTTCAATACTGATTTGATTTTATAACTTCTTTATTAACAAATAATGATATAAAAATATTTTGTAAAAATCTTACAAAAAATTAACATAATTATAGTGATACTTACAGGCTAACTTACGCTTATTAAAGTTAACATACAGCAGAAGGGAAATAATACGTTACATTTTCACCCATATGGTAATTTATAGTACTATAAAGTTAATAATTAGGTATCGCGAAATACTTGTATAGTATTTTCACTTTGCAAACATGGAATAATATTATTTATAGAGGGTAATTTAACATTACTCGATGTAATAGCTATCGCTTGGCTTGCATACAAACCGGTCACAGGCCAGTATACGAGCCGGGCGATGAGCTACCCTGCCCTTCAGTACTTCAGTACTGAACTGGCATTATGAGTTATGCAAGGGATAGCAATACATTATGAAAAATAATGTTTTTCTAAATGTATACCGATAAAAGCTTTTTTCTTGATGGTACTTATTTTAAATTCGAGAGTAGCTTTTAAGTTCTGAATTAATTCCAGTTCACCGCTACATTCCATAACTTAAACATGCTCACTGTACCATAAAATAATATGGTCGAAAACTATAAGCGACGGTAATTACCCGACAGACATGTGAACCCATTATATATAGATTAAAAAGGATGGGTAGACTTATTAACGGTAAAAAGCTATGAAGATGATTTTTTCAAGATAAACACGGTTAATATCAAAACGATAGAGCTTCGTTTGTTTATCCACCATAATGTGATGATGCAGCCTAAGATGGTAGCGAGGTAATCTGTTAGGGGTTATATATATCCATTCCTACCCTTAATCGGTTTCTACACGGAATTGTACCAAAACGCTAAGTCGCTTTGTGTGCAGTAGGATGAAAACTGACCGCGGTCGAAGCCTTCCACCAGACTAGACAAATTCAGAAATTATAGTTTCCAAATCGACCCTGCCGAGGTTCGAACCTGGGACCTCCCGCTTAAGATATACGGTCAAAATATATTAATATATTATTGTCATGAAATCGGAATGGTTACTGAAATACGCATGTGAGCAACTTATAGTTAGTTTTTTACTATTTTGGTACTAAACCCTAAACATAGATCCAATACATAGATCTGAATTATGGATCTTTGTTTTTTAGGATGGATTGTTTTATAAAAAAATTTGGAAACTAAGTTTAAATAGTGAAGTGGCGATAGCATAGTGATTTAGACAACCGAACTCCGGATACGGGATCACGAGTTCGATCTCCGGGCACGTACCTCTGACTTTTCGGAGCTACGAGTATCTGCATTTTAAGAAATTAAATAAGTATGACTTGCTTCAAACGGTGAAGGAAAACTTCGTGAGGAAACCTGCATGTCAGAGAGTTCTTCATAATGTTCTTGAAGGTATGGGAAGGCGGTCAATCCGCACTTAGCCAGCGTGGTGGACTATGGCCAAACGTTTCTCATTCTGAGAGGAGACTCGTACTCAGTCGTGACCCGTTAAATGGGTTGAACTGATGATGGGACAATGCATTTTAAATAGGTCAGTTGCAGAGGTTCTTGATTTTAACTTTCAACCGCGTTCAAAGACTCTTAACTAACACTTTAGTGTGCTTTATCTATCTGATATATTTGCATCTCACAGATAAGGTCAAAGAGCATTAAGGTCACTGGAATTTTTTAAATCTATATAGGCACTCATTAAGGAAGGATTGTTCAAAATTCCACACCCAAGGGGGTAAAAAGGGGAAAATTTGTATGAAACTTCTTTATTTTTCGGCTTACATCGATGAACATTTGTATTTGGGATTTCGATTAAAAATTAAGAAACACATTTATAGGATTTTTGGAAATTTCATCTCCAAGGAATTTCTACAAATTTCACCCGAACGAAGCAGGGGCGGGTCCGCTAGTTAAGTACATACAAAACCTAGGTATATGCAAAGATAATTTTAGACTATGAGAAGGAAAAGATTTCGTAATATCGCTGGATTCCTTGTCAAGTACTTATCCGTTGAGCAACGAAAGAGACGCGGCGCAACGCGACATGATATGACTCCATGAAAAATGAACAACTTGTGGTGCTACGGGTAAACAGTAATTTATCCTGTCGCCCCACTGGTGGGGCAAGTTTGTGGTTGGTTCGCGACTCAGTTAAATGAAGCATAAATTGAGTATAATTAGTTCGTAGAAGAACCATTATTATAAGGATTGGCTGTTTTCAACATAATAATCTTAAATCTATCAATACTCGGTAAATTGTACTCCATTTACAACACAAATAAAGTATACAATTCGGTAAGTCACCGTAGATTTATAATGGTGGCCAGTCGTAATGTTTCGCCGCCAAATGCCAAATTGGATTTTCTTTATGTTGCTAATAACGTAAACGGGTTTATTGACTTTAATCTTATCAGTTCAATGCAATTAAACTATTTAGTGTAAGGATTTTTGAGTTAGCGTGCTATCAATTTGAATCCATAAGATGAAAGCTGGTGCCATGATAAATAAATGATAAATGATTTATTTATTTCATGTAGGACAACATGTGTCACTTATGAAACGTTAAGACTCTACCACCGGTTCGGAAAGATATTCTATGGAGAAGATCCGGTAGCCGGCCATAATTTGAAGGTACGTGTCAGAAAAGACCTGGAATAACGGGAGGTGGTAGAAGACCAGGCATCCAGGTGGTGAGGTTTCTGACAACAGTCTAAACTGACTGACTTAGAACACACATTAAAGAGAACTGGGGAATTACCTACTTGTTTACTACCATCGCTTAATAAAGTATTACTTAGAAATTACAGTTTTATGTCACATATAATAGCCGCGGCGTAGGTTGAACTCTGCGCAGAAACAAAATTTAGGGTGTCATACAAAGTGCGGTATGAGGTGCGCCGCGAGCCCATACCCCGCGCTCCAATCGCATCTGTAGTAAAATGTACCTGCGCAGACGACCGCCATTTTGGGTCAACTTACATACAGTCGATTGTACCTTGACGTCATTAAAATTATAACAAATCATAATTAAAAAAATTAAAAAAACACGACTGCCGATTAAGGAACTAAAAAGTTAAAAATCTAAATTAATCTAGTTAGATATATTAGAATCTTATTCACAATTTTATTAAATGATATTTTTTTGTGAATCAATGGATATTGAACTAAAGTGTTATATATTTTGGGAATCTACTCATCATTTTCTAGATGATCTTGTATATATTATATATATAGTTAATCTTATTTTCTAAATTTTTTTTCAACTTTAGTCTATAATGCGGGGCCCATGGTCACCCCATCAATTTTTTTTAAATTTTACTAGCCTATGTCACCCGGAATAAGCTAGGGATTCTAACAATATCTCATTTATCAAAATCAGTTCAGGCGTATAGAAGTTATGGTGGAGTATACAAACTCACATACATATATACATACATGAACCCTGGAAACAATATACACCTTTTTTCAGGCAGTCGTATAATTAAAAACACGTACTTTACGTACTATTAAAACAAAACGGCTTCAAGGGATGGTAGCATGCTCCCAGACGTATTTACTTCATATTTTTAAAACTAAACCTCTGCCTCGGAATCAGGTTTTCGTGCATTGTACCTGTAACAAATACGAAAAAATCTATTAAAGCCCATATCCGGAACCCTAAATTTAAACCAAAAGCACCGGTCAAATGCGAGTCGCACACCGAGGGTTCGTAGGATTATTTTAATTATTCGACTTCTAAATAATAAAAACAGCGCGCAAATTTACTATTAAAGAATTTAAAAAAAATATGATATCTGATAAATACAAATTAACAGAGTTTACAAGATTTTCGGATTTTTTATTTTATGTGTTGTAAGATCTTGCTAGATCTTCTTGCTAGATTTCATGATTCTTGGTCAACGGGAAGGACCATTTAGGTTTTGATTTATTGGCGAGTGTGAAAATATACAGAATTTATGCGGTATAAATGGCCGTAACTCTTGATTGCGTTGACTTAGAAACTTGATTTTTACAGCTTCAAGGAACCTTAGACAGTATTTGATATTAATTTCAACTTGATACCTCCACGCGTTCCCGAGAAGAAGGGCGTTGACATAGCCAGACAGACAGACAACGAAATGATCTTATAAGTGTTTCTTTTGTGGAATGGAACCCCAAAAAGTGTGGTTCTTTAGATAGATAGATAGATAGACAGATAGAAAGACTAAGCTGCTGTAAGTGATCGACTAGTAAGCGCTGGCGTAACAAGGCTGGCTTATACCTATCATTTGTTATGTATATTAGCATTTATAATATACAAACATGGGGACCAAGTTAACATATTCCTACAATCAGCTTACTATGATGTTTATCACTCCAATCCGGTGTAGAAACACTCGGAATTCTCTGAATATTCATATATTTGGAGATACTTAGGTTATGTAATACCTCTATTTACACGTGCACATTTTATTACACTCCGACTTTTCCATTTGCTTATGATGTAGGTATTCACTATGGTTTTTTTTGTAAGTTTACCCTAATGGAGGTGGAGTAGGTAATGAAAATCTGTAATTTTTCAAGGATTTTCAATTAAAATAAAACAATGTGTTTCTGGTTTTATGGGCTTCTATAAGGCATCGTACAGGAACGCTAAATCGCTTGGCGGCACGTCTTTACCGGTAGGGAGGTCACTAGCCACGGTCAAAGCCTCAAAGTTAAATCATAATATTAAAAAATAATAATTTAAAACCAAGTTTTTATCGTCCACTATATTGAATTAAGTGTGACGTCCTTTTATATTCAGTATTCACATTAATTAAATTAGTATAGTAGGTACGTCCTGCACATTTGCAAAGTAAAACATTTGCGAATTGAATATTTGGTCAAAATATGATCTTTTTTATAATGATATTTTTGCGGAATACGTTGTTTGTCGCACCTGAATAGTTTTGGAAACGTTTTTTGTGAAATATTTATTTGTTAAACGTTTTTTGTAAAACATTAGTGAACCATTCTTCTCAGCAAACCCTTTGATACCCTTATCATGGGGGTGCATAAAAAATAACTAGTCCGCCATCCTTGGGAGTCTGCCATATTGTATTTTGATGACGTCACTAAACATGCATCCATATTAAACGCAACTCAATCGGTTAAGCATAAGTGTTATAAAATTGAGTCGCAACAAACTCACAAACATCGCAAGTCAAACAAAACCTTATAAAAATAATAAAGCCGATGTATGTCCCGTCTGCGCCACCTTAAATAGTAAAAGCTAACAAAATAATAGAATAGTTCCAATTATAACACCGAACCGGTCTCAGACTAGCTATTAGTTCTAATGGATATTGTGTATACGGCTGTCGATTTGACACACAGACAGACAGTAACGTTCTATTTCGGAATATTAACTTAATGCGAAATGCGAATAAACGAGGAACTGGTATAAATGTGGACTAGCAATCGGGATCGAAAGAAAATAGGACGATTTTGCGAGATGGACAATTTTCAGCGAACTTTTAGTCGTAACCCATACAATTATCATACTAATATTATAAATGCGAAAGTGTGTTTGTTCGTTGGTTTGTCCTTCAATTATGCCGCAACGGTGGAACGGAGCGACGTGATTTTTGGCATGGGTATAGTTGGGGACCTTGAAAGTGACATAGGCTACTTTTATTCCGGAAAATTAAGGAGTTACCGCGGGAATAAAAAACTTTGACCACGCGTATGAAGTCGCGAGCATCAGCTAGTAATATTAATAAAAGGAATAGAATAGAATACCATAGAGGTATTATACTTGGGAAATACGTTATTTCCTTACTTACACTGTGTTAATATCAGGGATTCATTAAGAATTTACCTAATAATTAATATTATTCGGGTAAACTGTGCTAATATTATAGAATGCGAAGGAGTTTGTTTTGTGCAAATCTGCAGACTTCACACACCTTTGCGAACATTTTAATATTATTAGAAGAACCCTCGGGCACTTTTGACCACCTCCCTGGCGCAGTGTTGAGCGCTGTTGCCTCAACATGGGAGGTCCCGGGTTCGATTCCCGACAGGGTCAATTTAGGAATTCTCTTCGGAAATCTGGACTGGTCTGGTGGGAGGCTCAGTTACTTTGGTAACTAGCCACGGCTGAAGATGTACCGCCAAGCGATGTAGCAACCGACTATAGGGGTATGGGTTAAATATAACTGCCATTCCCCTCACAAGTTAGCCCGCTACCATCTTAGACTACATCATCACTTAACATCAGGTGGGATTGCAGTCAAGGACTAACTTGTAGTGGAAAAAAAATGCATGTTTCGTTATCATTTTCTTCACCTTTACAGCAAGTTAGAATTAAAAAACGTGAATCATCCAAACCGATCCCGATTGACCAATCGCAACCGCACACAAATGTCACCTCGACCAAGTCTCCTCTAATAATTGTCAGCGAGCAAAAATAGGAATGGATCTGACATAAATTTCTCTTACTTATTCTATTTGAGTACGATATTTTATTTGTATGAGCAGGCGTAATTTAATATTTACTGAGACTTTTGTATATCTATACTAATATTATAAATGCGAAAGTTTTGGATGGATATATGGATGTTTGTTACTCAATCACGTCTCAACGGCTGAACGGTTCTGGCTGAAGTTTGGCACAGAGATAGATTATAGTCTGGAATAGCACATAGGCTACTTTTTATTCCGGAAAATTAAAGAGTTCCTGCGGGAACCAAAAAACCTCAAGCCACACAGACGAAGTCGCGGGCATTTGCTAGTAATGTAATATTTTATGATTTAATCAGAGGTAGGTAAGTACTTAATTTCTTTTTTTATTTATTACTTAAAGATTTGCGATTTACTTTTTGTACGACGACGATGAGGTCCTGGTAAGTGATGATGCAGTCTAAGATGGTAGCGGGCTAACCTGTTAGGGGCATGGCAGTTATATTAAACCCATACCCCTATTTGGTTTCTACACGGCATCGTACCGGAACGGGCAATCGCTTGGCGGCACGTCTTTGCCGGTAGGGCGGTAACTAGCCACGGCCGAAGCCTCCCACCAGACCAGACCAGGGAAAATTAAGAAATTGTAAATTCCCAAATTGACTCTGCCGGGATCGAACCCGGGACCTCCGCACTTTAAGACAATAGCGCTACACACTGCGCCACGGAGGTAGTTACTTAAATGCCTCAGGTATTATTTTGATTGCTTATGCAGCATCATCCAGTTGAATAACACCATCCAAGCTGTAATTATGAATTTTTCACGGTAGCTGACATCCAATGCCATTTGTAAAACCACACAAACTCTAATTATTCAGACACGTCATATTTCTCACAATTTGCCTTCATTTGGAGAGGGACCGATTTGCACCTGTAATTTTATCTGTATATCTTAAATAATAAGGTGTATTTTCATTTAACAGGCGTAATTTTACTATGAACAATGGACATAAAATAATTATACCTAGGTGTTTTACACGGGCCACAAATTAATATTTTGTTGGAATCCGTTTAAACACAATCTTTGCACCGCATTCCTCATTACTGAGGGTCGTGACCCCTTTCCATTAATCACATATTGGTAGATTTTTCTTGGGATAATAATGCGGTGGGTTTCCACGTCCTTCCGCATACGACTCGACTAAGAGTATTAAATCTTAGGTTTTTGTAAAGATTATTATCAAATGTTAGTGATAATAACCAACGGCTTAACGTGCTCTCCGAGGCACGTAAGAAACGAAAAGGGCAGATTTGAACCTCCAAATTCGGTCACCCATCCAGTTACCGACTTGGGTCAACGTTGCTTAACAATCGCAATCGACTGACATATGCATTGTCTCAACGAGGCCACTCGTCCCTCCCGTTTAGACAACACCAAACGATTTGCAGCGAGCATTCTGCCTACTAACCTGTACTTACCCAAAAGGATATCTGTTGGCAGAAGATCGCTGCATGTGGAAGGACTATAGTCTATTTTTCCTCAGGGAATAGAAGATGTTAATACATCCGAGTTACTTTTTAGCAACACTCGTAATTAACGGATTTAAGACGCTTTTAAAATGCGTTTCGAGTTCGGTTTTTGGTACTTGAAACAAATCTAAAATAAACTACGACACACCTAATAGGTATATTTTTCTCAGTCGCGGTTACATAATAACTAACTCGTTGTCCTAGGTGAGGTACAAAACCGTCGCGATGCAACGCGACGAGATACGACGCCATAGAAAATAAAAAACTTATCTACACAACAACATAGGCCATGTGAATGGTTTATCGACTGTTAATTCGGTTAATCATCATCATCTCAGCCACTGCTATACATAGACCTTTGCCAATAAACGCCACCATACCCGGTCCTCAGCCTTCCTCATCCAACCACTTCCTGCCACCCTCGTTCTATTGTCGGTTCGTCTTACTGGAGGGTGCTTTACACTACGCTTACTTGTATCGCTAATTTGGTTGGCCGTATTCAATCGCAGCCCGGTTAAAGCGGAAGAAGGTGAAGGTCACCTTCCTAATAAGTAAACGCGCCGTTCTGCTATAATTCGCCAACAGAAAAAATTCTGTATGGTCAAGCATGCACTTACAAGCGAAGCACCGTTTACCTTCCCAAACAAGCAAGAAAGCCAAGTTCCCAAGCAAGCAATGCCACCACCACTCACATGCACCACCACACAAGACTTTTATACTATTCTCAACGCACGTTTCGCCCCGACACCAGAGCATCTTCAGGAGAAGTCGACGTTACAATGCAAGATTGTCTAGTCAAGTTTATCCGCCCTTTGAAGAGCCCCATATTATAATCATGAGGGAACACAGAAGATGGAAGCTGGTTCCACAATTTGCGGGTACGTGGCAGAAATGGCCTGGAATAACGGTACTGGCCCTACATCCGTGGCCCGTTTATTAGTTCTCTAAGCACCTGACAGTGACAGATTCGTCGTGTTATTCGATGTGAATCCAGTTTTTATTTGGGCAACCATTTTGTTTATTTTTTACCTAATGGGACTTCATTGTGGCGGTACATAATTACGACTGTTTTTATCGTGTTTTGGAACCTAAACTTAAGTTGCAAGGTATGTTTAATTTCCTGTTAATCTTCCTGGAATTATTAATATTGAAACAGAGCAAATTTTATTATTGTGTTTTTATTAAAGTGCAAGATGATCTCCGCTAGTTCGTCCGCGTTTATTTATGTTTCTTAATAGTCCCGGGGGAACTAGTCTGTTTCCGAGATGCCAATTTTTATAAAAAAACATTGGATGTTGTCGATGCCGGCCAATTTATCGTTTACTCTAACATGCACAAAATCCGGTATCTATATTTATTACGAGAAAAAAAATAGTCGGCATGGAAGGGTTCGTAGAAAAAAATACCACAGATAAGCAATATTACTTTAATATCTATACTTTTGACGTACCGAGACAAGTCATGTGTGTAACCATGTGAGCTTCTATAGACAAATAGAGATAACGGGTAATTAAAAATTTAACTCGTTGTGCGCATGTTAGGCTCTGCTGACCACGGAAAACTCAGAAATTATAACTTCTCAAATTGACCCGGGTTCCAGCTTCCGTAAGGAAGCTCGAACCCGGGATCTCCCACTTATAAGACCACAGCGCTTACCACTGTGCTAAGGGGGTCCTCATATATCGTCCTTTATAATATACTAGCTGATCCCCGCGACTTCGTCCACGTGGTTTAAGTTTTTTTGATTCCCACGGGTACTCTAATTTTCCGGGATAAAAAGCTGTCCTTCCCCGGAATACAACCTACCCCTGTACCAAATTTCATCAAAAATGGTTGGGCAGATAGGCCATGAAAGCGTAGCAGACAGACAGACAGTTAAATAACAAAACTGCAGTAAAACAAATTTCATTGAATCGCTTAAAACTCATCACCGCTCGGGTTTTTCATTTCCAACCGGCCGCGTATGTTGTGAACTATTACAATGATCGCTCCGGCCATCAATGAATTTAAATCAGTGCAATTGGAGTTTTGGTACCAGAACAGGGAAAATTCACCAATTATAAATTTCCAGCGATCTTTTATACCTATAACTGCAGTTTCAATTCCCAAATTCCCACTATTTATTTCCCACTATGTATAAAACCATACCGCTCACCTCTGCGCTAAGGAGGCCCTCAAACCCATACTAATATTATAAATACGAAAGTAAGTCAGGATGTCTGTCTGTCTATCTGCCTGCTACGCTTTCACAGCTTTGAACAGATAAACCGATTTGAATGATGAAATTTGGTACAGAAGTGGATTACATTTAACTTTTTATGCCGGAAATTAAAGAGTTCCCGCGGAAATCCTAAAAAAAGCTAAATCAACGCGTACGAAGTCGCGGGTATATTATATTTTTGTCAAACAAGAAATCTGCAGTAAATAAATCAAATTTCCCTTTTACCTCATTACCGTTCGGGTTTTTCATTTCCAACAGGCCGCATGTATTGTGAATTATCACAATGATCGCTCCGGCCATCAATGGATTTAAATCAGTGCAATTGGAGTTTTGGATAGTGCAAATAATGGCTCCATTGGTAAATAAGGAGACTCCAGTGTGGGGTAAATCGATTTTCGGCGGTCCGCAAACCCGCTGCAACTTGTTAAATCGAACACTGAAAAAACGTGAGGGTTAAAAATACATGAAATACTGCTAAAAATGACCCAGCATGTTTGTCAATATAGCACCTGCAAAGTTTGCAGTTAAAAACAAATACGTCAACTTTGCAGCTACTACTTGTCAAGTATTAACCGTTAGAATTAGTTAAAAACAAATGGTAACTACAACCAACCTACTCGATAGTTAAAGCAGTATTACTCAGTATTCCCAACCAATTTAATCGGTTACTACAACCGACCTACTCGGTAGTTACAGCAGTGTTACTCGGTACTCCCAACCAATTTAATCGGTAACTACAACCGACCTACTCGGTAGTTACAGCAGTGTTACTTAGTATTCTCAACCAATTTAATAGGTAACTACAACCAACCTACTCGGTAGGCACAGCAGTGTTACTCAGTATTCCCAACCAATTTAATCGGTAACTACAACCAACCTACTCGGTAGTCACAGCAGTGTTACTCAGTATTCTCAACCAATTTAATAGGTAACTACAACCAACCTACTCGGTAGGCACAGCAGTGTTACTCAGTATTCCCAACCAATTTAATCGGTAACTACAACCAACCTACTCGGTAGTCACAGCAGTGTTACTCAGTATTCTCAACCAATTTAAAAGGTAACTACAACCAACCTACTCGGTAGTCACAGCAGTGTTACTCGGTATTCCCAACCAATTTAATAGGTAGATACAGTCAATTAACTTTGTATTATTAATAAAAAATATTTATGCATCCACCTTCAGTTTTTTCAGGTAACTAAAAAACTGAAGGATGCATAAATATTTGTTATTAATAATACAAAGTTAATTGACCTATCTACCGTTCAAATTGGTTGGGAATACTGAGTAACACTGCTGTAACTACCAAATATAGTTCGGTTGTAGTTATTACCGATTAAATTGGTTGAGAAAAAGTTACTTACGTAACGAATACGTACACTTCACTTTAGTAAATAGTACTTTCATGGAAACCACTGATTGAACACGGTGGCGAACTTAGACCTACTTATTTAATTTATTTGGGACAAGGGGTTCTTTATAATATAAAGTTCAAATACACTGTAATACAAAACTGATTTATTTTGAATTTTATCTATAATCTAATAACTTAAATCTATCTTAAGGCACTTGCTAGGTAGTACAACACATCATTTCCTAAAACTAAGTTGGTACTTTTTTAATCTCTGACAATCTTGACAGTACAATAAGAAATGATTACAAGGGACTTCTTAAAACTATGTACTGCCTACCATCTAGTAAAACGCTCTTAGTATTTGGAATGGGTGAAAGTAACGATTCACAAAATACAGTACAATAGACAACGCTATTATTAGGAGTGTTGACATGATATGCATAATAATGTTCATCAAACTCGACAGTATCTAACAACTTACCTGAAAAAATTAACTGATTATTATCGTACAGGTAAATATTTTCTACAATTAAGAAAATGTAATGATATTCATCACTGCTTATACTATGTACAAGTATACACCCTATATCATAACGTACTGAGGAACTCATAACCCAATTCACACTTACAAATGATTTTGAAGAATCTAATTTTAATTTTGATTGAACAAACTTAGTTTCCGATGAAAAAAGTTTCTTTTTAGGCCCTATTTTATGAATATCAATAAGACTGCCACGGTTAAATATTTCATTTAGTTGAAGTTGATGTCTCATTGCTAAAGTTAAAGTCGGGTTAACACGGTTTCAGGATACTTTCGCAGCCATTTTCGAATGTCTATGTTTACCTTCAAATCTCATTGACCATAATGAAGAAATAGGCCCGTATTTTACAAGAGCAGAGTGATAGTGAATCATGTTATGAAATTTTGGTTTTAAAGAGTCCTTCGTTAATTTTATGTATAGCTCATGAAATTCACCTACTAATACTTGTAACAAATCTTCTGCGCTTACTGTGACTTTTGCACTAAGAATAATGTCAAGAATTTTTCTCAATTTTACATATAATTTCCAAATATAGTCTTCTCTTGGCACGAAATCTCCAATCATTATTCCCAAAAATCGTAAAAGAGTTAACATCTCCCCTGAAGTTTATTGCCCAGTAGTGGAAGTCTTTTGGCTGATTATGATGAATAAATTAATTAATTAGCATTGTTAATTTAATAAAAACATTGTTGTACCTAAGTTCATAATTCGAAATTACAAATTATGATGCCAAATCGTCATTTAGGTATGTGGCCAATTTTGCAACGTAGTTTTGATGGCATAATCCAAAATGCTAAGATAAAAATGTGAAGTTTTACCAAACACGCACCATGTGCCATTTTTGCATTGAGATATGATCATGTCATAACACGCCTACCTACCTACCTTAACAAACAAATAACTTTTACCTTTGAATATTTCTATGCCTAGGTATTGTGTCATGACATGATCTTGCAAAAATGGCACATGGGATTTTTGCATTGAGCTAAGGATCGTGTCATGACATGCCGGCGAAACACAAACAAAACCTACCTATAACAAACAATTAACTTTTACCTTTGAATATTTCTATGCCTAGGTATTGTGTCATGACATGATCTTGCAAAAATGGCACATGGCATTTTTGCATTGAGCTAAGGATCGTGTCATGACATGCCGGCGAAAAACAAACAAAACCTACCTACTTAAAACAAACAATTAACTTTTACCTTTGAATATCTCTATGTAGTCCTGGAGTTTCCATGCTACTAGCAAGTTTTGTACGTCTTCGTCCATTACTCCATTAACCGTGTATAAATGCTGATTGCTGATGCAGAAAACAAAATGGCTGATGGCAGATGGCTTCACTTAACTTCACAATAACTGGAGCGCGCGTGTAGTAATAATGTAACTGCTTCGAGGTTCCCGGACGAAATGAGATGGCAGATTCGTTACGTAGTGGTTATATTCTCTATGAGTGAGAGAAAACGATTCATCACACGACTTGGCCCGAGGTGCTACGATTTCTCGATACATTTACTTATTTAAAAGCAAGTATGCACTTGATTAGAGTTTACCTTTTAGGTGGTTTGTTAAAATCAACCGAATAATGACTTGTTTGAAATCAATTGAGCACTTCTTAAAATTAATAGAGTTCAACTTATTTGTTTTTAAATAAGGGTGTTAGTAAAAATCAACCGATGTAAATGCTAGTTTAGAATTTAACAAAATACTTAATAAGAATTAACAAAACCACTCATTAGTTTTGTATCAAGTTCGAAAGTGTTTGGATTTACCAATTATGTTAATTACAAATTATTAATTTTTTAGTTGTTACTAACCAAGAACATTTAACAATATGCACATGTCTATTAAATACCAAGTTTACTTGGCGTTTTTAGATAAGTCATAGTTAAAATATGCCGATTTGCTTTTAACCGAGCCAAAAAGGTCCTTTGTTAAAATCAAATTTTTTCAGTGAATAAAGTTCGGTTTGTTAGCGATCATTCAGTTTACTTTCCATTCCAGTACAAATTAGCCCTTGACTTGACATCTCACCTGATGGTTAAGTGATGATGCAGTCTAAGATGGTAATGGGCTAACCTGCTAGGGGTGTGGCTGTTTTATTAAACCCATACCCCTAATCAGTTACCCCTACGCAGCATCATACATGAATCCATATCCATACTAATATTATAAATGCAAAAGTGTGTCTGTCTGTCTACCTGCTACGCTTTCCCGGCCCATCTTTTCAACCGATTTTGATGAAATTTGGTATAGCGGTAGGTTACATCCCGGGCAAGGACATAGGAAACCTTTATCCCGGAAAATTAAGAAGTTTCCCCGGGAATCGTGAATGAACTAGAAGTTTAATTCGCTATAATCCGCTACAGTAGACAAATCTGTGTGGTACAGTGCGTGTCTTTCACCTGCAGCATGGGACACCCACCACCCAGCAATTCGCACAGGCACAACACCACACCACACAAGTCCTCCAAATCACTCTCAACGTACGTTTCACTCCGACACCGGAGCATCCTCAGTAGATGTTGACTCGACAATGCACGATTGTGTGTGAGCTTCACAATTTTGTGAAGTCACAACGTTGAGAGTGATTTGGAGGATTTGTGTGGTGTGGTGCAGTTGTGCCTGTGCGAATTGCTGGGTGGTGGGTGTCGCATGTTGCAGGTGAAAGACACGCACTGTACCACACAGATTTGTCTACTGTAGCGGATTATAGCGAATTAAACTTCTAGTTCATTCACTATCATGGACTTCCGCAAAGTAACGCCTGCTTCTATTCAATATCCCCGGGAATCAATAAAGTTTCCCCAAACAAAGTCGCGGGCATCATCTAGTGCTGAATAAACTCGTGGGCTCGACTCAGAATTTATAAATTTGAAAATCGACCACCCTTATTTCATGAGGAACCTGTCTATATTATTCGATCTTTTAGTTTCCGCAGGTCTACGTTTAAATAAGACTGCAGAATCTTTTGATCAAACCCCGATTCGCGCCTGGCCATATTTTATTTTAATTAAAATCATGACAAGTGTATGACACTCCAACATTTATACCAACTTCGGTTGCCAACACTCATCAAATTATGGAATCAAATATTTATGTATTTCATACTGAGGATGCCGACAACTTCGTCAGCGTGGATTAAAGCTTTTTTATTTCACGGGGGACCTCCTGATTTTTTCCGCGAGATGGAATCATATCTGTATTGAATTTTATCGACACCGGTTGAACACGCCCGTGCGAGTCTAGCAGAATGTATACAAACTAGCTGATGCCCGCGACTCCGTCCGCGTGGATTGAGGTGTTTTAGGGGTATGAAAAATAGATAGCAGCCGGACCTACTGAATATGCATATAAATAAAATTTCATAAAAATAGGTCAAGCAGTTTCGGAAGAGTATGGTAACTCAAATTGTGACACGAGAAATTATATATAAAATTCTTTAAAAAACACTATACTTAAGTACTAAGGTTTAGGTTTAGGTTTTTGAATAACCCGGGGGTAAATCACCGATTTTTCGGGATAAAAAGTAGCCTATTTACTTGTCCAGAATGATGCAACCTATCTATTTATGTACCTTTTGCCATAACTGAACTGATGGGCCGTGAAAGCGTAGAAGGCAGATATATTAATATAGCTTCAAACAGCTAAATTTCTTGTCAAAATTATGTAAAGTAAGACGTAAATACTGGGTACTAAATATTTCAATACATAATATTAAATAAAACGGAGTGGAAAGTGACACTTTAAACGGTTGTAAAGAAGCGTCAAATTGGTAATAAACGGCGACTTGGCGTCTTTACGACGACACGCGTGAGCGTTAGGTGACGCGCGAGAGTTTAGGTGCCTTTAATGGAATTTTACTTCCTTGCCTTGTATGAAGCCCTGGTATATTCTGAGAATCTTCAATAGGTACTTATAATATTGTAGGCTGTCCCAGCCATCATACTAAATTATTATAAATGCGACAGTATGTTTGTTTGTTGGTTAGTCCTCAAATCACAACGCAAAAGAGCAACGGATCGACGTGATTTTTTGCATGGGAGATGGGGATTTACCTGGAGAGTGACAAAGGCTTTTTATCCCGGAAAATTATTAGTGGGTGTTCCTTAAAATGAGTACAATTGATTGGAATTTTACTTCCTTGTCTTGAATCTACCTGCACCCATTACAATTTATTCCTTTCGTGAATACGTAATACAACATAATTATTATCAACATTTGACTGGGTAAGTGCTTGCTTCCCATGCAATATCCATTAGATTTAAATAAATAAATAAAATAAATAAATAAATAATTCTTTATTGAGCCAAAAAAAATACAAGTTATAATGAAAACATATTACAGCTCTCATGGAACCAAGGTGCGAACCAAGATTTAAGCCAACCTTGGTTCCATGAGACCCGGGCACTCACTCCTTAAAACAAAACTTAGAATCTATATTTATTGCCTAAATAAGGCGCTGCCTCAGCTTGATGCTGCAGCCAGTCGACTGCAACACTGGTTTTCAGGCCTGAACCGTAATGAGGAGGTAGTGATTTATTAATATAAAGATCACTACAAGTACAGAGGTAATAGGCATGATGACTGATTTTGAAAAATGGTCAGATTTTGTTCGTAAGTATCTACTATTTCGATAAAATATCTTACTTCAGCAGAAAAATAAGGTTTGGTAGAAAAAATTGGCATTTGAAATTTAAATTTTAAAATTCACGCCAAAACGCTCGCGAGTGTCATGGCGTCGTTTTTGACGTCACTATTGTTTTTACCGATGTACTCTGTGCAGTGTACAGTAAACAATAATGTGATTGTCAAAGCTCGAAACCAAAAATTGTGACGTCATTCGCTTTTTGGTGTTTCATCCATTAAGGCAGATTAGTGTATTTTATAGATTTATTTTATCAAAATAAATAGCAATCTCACTCGAAATAGAAAAATAAATACGTTTTTTATAAATCATGAATCTTATTTCATTAGATAAATTCATAATTTCATTGATTCATAGTTACTGTCATCATGCCTATTGTAGTGACTGATTGACTATGAATAATATGGAATCTGGATAGTATAGATTTTGCGCACATACCCAATAGAACTATCTCAATAATATTTTAGATTCACGTCACGACAAAATATAACCCTATGAAGTGCAAATGAATACCTAATATAAAGCCAGGTTTTCACTAGGGGACAAATGCCCCACGAAACACGTCTCAACAGATCTCGTTCGACTTCGCCTTATCTGCCAGATAGATCGCACGACATGTCTACCAACAGGCAATAAATAAAGTAAGTATCTATTAAAAAACTGTAACCCGGACTACGGGAAAAAATTCAGAAGCACCTGTTTGGCTGTAAATTCAGTGATGCCA
Source organism: Erebia palarica (assembly GCA_964035005.1). Taxonomy (NCBI): domain Eukaryota; kingdom Metazoa; phylum Arthropoda; class Insecta; order Lepidoptera; family Nymphalidae; genus Erebia; species Erebia palarica. Next base: position 8,476,704 of record OZ035992.1, read on the forward strand.
ATTTTTGTTAGCGTAAAATGTAGCTTAAGTCACACCCGCAGGGCTACCGGCTAAAACTGACAGCTACAGTGTAACGATCGCAATCACCTCTGATTGGATAACACTCTTCCACTATTGGACAAAATCCATTGACGCAGCTAGAGTACCATAAATTCAGCCAATCACAGCAATTGATACTGTAAGAATGATTGATGCAGAAGATACGCGGTCGCCCTGCTGAACCATAATAACGGATCGATTGACGCCTCATTCATCAAAATCGGCTCAGTAGTTTAGGCGCTACGGTGGAACATACATACAATAGATTGTTAAAATAATAAGCCTTCCTTTGACTTTGCCGTAGTCGGGTCACGAGATATGAGACGAGATGTCGGTCGACATCGCCCAACGTCGCCCGACACCTCTATAAACACGTGTCGTAGTACATTAGTCCCTAGTGAGTACCAGGCTCTATATTATAAGCTATAGAACATTTAAGGGCATTTAGCCGCTCCATTGGTCGCTGCCACTCAAGCATACGGAATTCCGCTCGAATGTTCACCGCCAGTCGGGTGAGAGACGTGTTTGCTTTTGCTCAGCCCTGGAGGCTACTACCATAGCATGAAGCAGTTTTACTTCACAGTTTGACAGACTGTAAAGTAATACTGCTTTGACAATGTTATTTCACAGTTTATGTCATGTTTTATGACAGTTTCATGTCTTGTACCTTACGTCTTTACGTACAGCCCGTCAAACTTATCAGACTCGGTGGCCAAAATTGAAACAATTTTTTATGCCTGTTCTGTTTATCTTAAATTTACTGTGCATATCTACTAGGAACGCTGTCACCTATTCAGATAAGTTTGTGTAGACTATACGTCACTAAAATAAGGATTATAATTCTAAAACACGAACGTCCACAATATTAAAACAATACAGCTTTAAGTGATGGTAGTTACTAGTTAGCTGAACCTTATGTTGGTAAAGGTTTATTTAACTGTGAATTCAAGTGTTTCATCTATATATACCTGCCTATATTTCAACATATTTAAAGCTTACCGAAATAACCCGTTTGTTTTAAAACATAAAGAATATCTATCTTAAATGTTTACCCAGAATATTACTCAACTAGCTGATGTCCGCGACTTCATCGGCGTAGTTTAAGGTTTTTTAATTCCCGCGGGAACTTCTCAATTTTCCGGGATAAAAAGTAGCCTCGCCAGGTCCTCAACTAGTCAAAAATCACGTCGATCCGTTGCTCCGTTGCGGCGTGATTGAAGGACAAATCAACAAACCAATAAACCAACAAACAAACACACTTTCGCATTTATAATATTAAGTATGATTACATACTAATATTTACCTGTAACGCTATAATATTACCTGTAGCGGTGATAGCTGTGTGGTTTAGGTACCCGACCTCCGGATACGTGGTCGCGGGTTCGGACTTCGATCCCTGGGCACGCACTTCTTGACTTTTCGGATGTGCGTTTTAAGAAATAAATTATCACTTGCTTCAGATAGTGAAGGAAAACATCGTGAGGAAAACTGCATGCCTGATAGTTCTTTAAGTAAAATGTTCTCGAAGGTGTGCGAAGTCTGCCAATCCAGTCAGCGTGGTGGCCTATTACAGCCTAGCCCTTCTTTACCAAGTTTTTTAGTATTTACAAGCAGGTATAGTAGATACTATAATTATATCATAAGATCCTGGAAAATACTTTTTTATTGTAGTTAAAAAAAAACACGTCAAAATTTTCCTATTTTTCCATCGAATTTAGTACAGATTCTCTCCCAATTATCCGTTGATTAAATCCAAAACCTAATGGATCTAACCTTTCACAAATTGAATTCTATTCGACCTTCGTTATCCATTTTATTGAAGGGTGCCCTTTTATGTATATATTATGGGGTAGAGATCGATGGTTCTTTACCTGAAAGGTTTTTTTTATTAAAAAAAATGTTCACTGTAAACTCAGACACTCTTCAAGTATTTCTCCTCGGCCACGCGACGACAGCGTATCGCATGGCTGTGGAAAAATGCCTAAGGTTGTCTTAGAGCGACCAGCTTAAATATTGAGGTCTTGCGACGCCTGAATCCGCCTGTTTTTTGGTGAGCTCTTCTCAGACCAGGGCGCGTTTGGAATCCTCGTAGTTTTTTAGGATACCGTGGTTAATTATCACCATCACCTTTTATATCTACTTTATAAACGTCACGTTCAGAAAGTGTACTTGTGCAGGTTCCAATTTTGAATAAATATACTTTGAGTTTGAGTTTTAAGTTTAAGATACTAGCAAAGATTTGCCGAAAACAGTTCCAAGTATAGGTTATCAATCAACCAATATTCATTTATTCAAATTTGGTAGGTACACTGTACACTTATTGACGTCCAAAATACATAATAAAATATAATGGTGATATTCAGTTACGGTATCTTTAAAACTAAAGCTACGAGGGTTCCAAACGCGCGCTGGTCTGAGAAGAGCTCACAAAAAAAAACAGGCGGGTTCAGGCGGCGCAAGACCTCAATATTTAATATTGACGTTTAAACTAAAATTACATATAAGTATTTAAAATTATAAATGCGAAAGTTTGGATGGGCGTGTGGATGTATGGATGTATGGATGTATGTATTTATGAATGTATGGATGTTTCTTACTCAATCACACCCCAACGGCTGAATGACGTGACTGAATGAAATGACGGCGGCGATCTGGCTGAAATTTGGCACAGAGGTAGATTATAGTCTGGAATAGCACATAGGCTTTTTATCCCGGAAAATTAAAGAGTTCCCGCGGGAACCAAAAAATCTCAAACCACGCAGACGAAGTCGCGTGCATTCGCTAGTATAAGTATAGTTAAAATGTGTACTCTATATTTAAGCTGGCCGATGTAAGACAGCATTAGGCATTACTCCATACGACAAGCGGTCTTCGTGCGGCAGACCGGTTATCGTTAAAACACGGAGTTGAAAAGTGTCTGAGTGAACAGTGTAATTTTTTTTGTGAGTTTACGGGAAAAGTATTTTTATTTATCCACTACAAGTTAGCCTTTGACAGCGATCTCACCTGATGGTAAGTGATGATGCAGTCTAAGATGGTAGCGGGCTAACCTGTTAGGAGCATGGCAGTTATATTAAACCTATACCCCTATTTGGTTTCTACACGGCATCGTACCGGAACGCGTAATCGCTTGGCGGCACGTCTTTGCCGGCAGGGTGGTAATAAGCCACGGCCGAAGCCTCCTACCAGGCCAGACCAGGGAAAATTCAGAAATTATAAATTCCCAAATTGACCCTGCCGGGGATCGAGCCCGGGACCTTCGCACGTTAAGACAACAGCGCTACACACTGCTCCACGGAGGTCGTCAAAAACAGATATCATATGTAGAGAAGTTGTCCTAAAGGTGAACTGATGAACAACCAAAAACAACATAACCCTTTAAGATACTACAGAAATAGCAAAGACTTGTCGCAAACAGTTTCAAGTATATGTTACAAGCATTAAGAATACAGAAACATCGTCGAATAATCGCACAAGATAAAAAATGGCTGAGTCGACAATTCTCGGAGCCATCGAGTCATGAATAAATACGGTCTGAATAATTTAGCAGTTTTAAAGAATAAAATTCCGGCAACGCTCCGTTGACCCTCGTAAAGCTTAGGATTTACATCGGTCTGATTACCATATGCGGTACGGACAGCGAAATATTCACAATTTTATTATTATAGTCGGTTATCGTACTGTTAAAGTTATCGCACCATAATAGCACCATATCGTATCATAGCTGTAGGTAGTTACTAATATTATAAATGCGAAAGTTTGGATGGATGGAATGGATCTGGATGAAATTTGGCACACAGATAGATAACACATAAGCTACTTTTATCACGGAAAATTAAAGAGTTCCCGCAGGAACAGAACAGAATATCTTTAATCCACGCGGATGAAGTCGCGGGCATCAGCTAGTATTATAAATACGAAAGATTCGATGGATAGATGGATAAATGTTTGTTACTCAATCACGCCAGAACGGCTGAACGGATCTGGATGAAATTAGGCACATATGCTACTTTATATGAAGAATTTGTCCATAGTCCAACACGCTGGTCTAGTGCGGATTAGCAAACCCCACTCACAATCGAGAGCTTTATGAAGAATTCTCGGGTATAAAACAGAAAAAAAGAAGTCGGAAAATAGCGTAAAACAAAATCGCTCTATTCCCATTTCCCACTCGTCGTTGAATTGTTAAAAACCGATCAGAAAAGCCTTTTATTGTTAAATTGGACTCGAAGCCTTTATATTGGACTCGTAGTTAGAGCTTGTGACTAACTCTATAACCTACATCCGTTATACGCGACTTCGTCCGAGTGGATAAGTTTTTTTTAATTTTCCTATTTTGAATACCTACTTCTTAATTATTTTCTGGGATAAAAAGTAGCCTATGTCACTCTCCAGGCCTTCAACTATGTCCATGCAAAAAAATCATGATGAATGATGAATTATTCGAATATGGAGATTGAAATCCTCAATGGAATCCTCAAAATTATTCGCGAATAATATAGTTATATACATACCTACATATATTTGTATATTATATTGGCTTAAAAAAGTGGATTCTTAATTGCCGTTTTTAGTTCAAAACTGCAATTGCACCTGGCGGTAAATTTTGATGCAATCTAAGATGGTCGCGGGCTAACCTGTTAACGGTATGGCATTCACATTATTATTTTGAGCCCCCCCCCCCCCCCCCCTAGTCATGAATACAATCAAAAGCAGGTTACATGGTCCAGTCACAAGCATAATACCTATTTCAGTGCGTCATGACCAGTGATGTGCCGTATATCCGTATCCGCGGATATTCGAGGAAGAAGAAAGATCCATATCCGTATCCGTTACTTTTTTGACGGATCTTTTACCTTATAAATTTTCAATATATAGATGAAATCCTTACTATACTTATTATAAACGCGATTGTTAGTGAGTATGGATGTCTGGATCTATGGACGTTTGTTACTCTTTCACGCCAGAACGGCTGAACTGATTTGGATTGGATTTGAATTTGGCACAGAGATAGATTGTAGTCTGAAATAACAGATATGCTACTTTTTATCTCGGAAAATAATTAAAGAACCAAAAAACCTCAATCCACGCATATGAAGTCGCGGGCATGAGCTAGTACTTTATATAGGTAATTAGGTATCAACGGAAAACTAGTAAAATCCATTCAGTATTTTTTTTATTTATTAAAATCAAATATTTGGCAACTTTATATTGCAAACATTTATCGTAGTGAGTTTCAAGAGTAAGAAAGATAAAATCCGGATTACATATAATATAACGATATATATATTTAACGATCCGGCACATCACTAGTCATGAAACTGTCGGTGACAGTTATCGTGTAGAGACAACACTGCTAACACCTATTATCTAACATGCCACGCTTCAGCCCTAGCAACGCCCCTTTAATACACCCCCTATAACATCTGTAACATAGGTAGCATAAGTAGGTATAAATAATGTCCTCCCGACCGAATTTCTGCACCAGCGGCCAAAGAGATTAGCCATCTACATTACAGTGCACAAGTGTGTGCGCGAACTCAGGTGCATTCTCTGTTCCCTTACTCTCATAGACCGATGTGACAGAAAATCTTTTGCTTGGTTTTTACCACTGAAAACGGTTATCAAATGCAAATCGCCTGAGACGTATTTTTGGCCATAGCTCCGAGGATTTTGGGAGGATCGAGATGAGAATAGTACCAAGAGTTGAGGAATTTATTTATTTCGAGCATTGCCTCGAACCCTGTACGGGTTTGATGTGCTAACTCTCTTTCAAACTCCTGTTCAATGTAAGGAACTCGTCCTCCAATCGCGCACGGGTTTCAACCGAAATTTTCTTCAAAACGCGTGTTCAATTCAAGGCGATAAATCCGACAACGCTGTGCAGCATGGGAGTCTGGGACCATTGGCGACGGTATTTTATGGTGAATGTCATGCTATAAACGGGTCATAATATTATTAAAAAATGTAGATGTCTCCCAAAACCGAATCAGCACAACCGACTTCACGTAGTCTTGTCTGTGCTACCCCTAGAGTGTTTTTTTAAAGCGCAAAGCCAGAAGCTCGCGAAGGAGGTCCTGAATGAAGCGACCCTACGGGGCCGAGTAGAGCGAAGGGGGAGGTGGCGAGCGAAGCGAGCCGGCCACCTCCGTAGCAAAACGAAGGTCGAGTAGATGAAGCATTTAGAAGTGGCGACGAAACGAGTCTTCTTGCGTAGCCCATCCATTTTACATCTACATTTTAAGCTGACCGATCGTCATGGTAATAAAAGATGCCTTGTAAGAAATGTAGTTGTGTAATTTTAGGGAAGTAAATCTCTACAAAAATATTTTATTATTCAACTTGGTGTTATTCTAAATAAAATAATTTTTTTCGTAAATTTTTGTATTCATTTTTTTTATTTTCGCTGGATCTCGGATTTGACAGGATAAATTAGTAGTAAATATGTAGTATGTGTGTGTATTCACTGAATGAGCTATCTCTGTTCAAAATTTCAGCAAAACTGAAATGGCGTAAGCCCCTCAACCCATACAATCACATCAAAGTGTAAATTAGTTCACACCACTGAATGTACAAAATTATCAATACTGAGCACGTCCCAAGCTAAATAAAACCTTAACTTCCCGCTACTAAATCCAATTTCCAATAAACTGTGAATATATGATTATATCGGAAAGCAAATTCTGACTAATTTACTTGAAGGAAATCGTTTCCTCGAACGCCTTGTGGCCATCGAGATGTGTGTATCTACTTATAGAGTAGAAAACCACATACAATTTAATTCTGTTAGTGGAAATACTAATGAAATAATAGTTACTTATTTGATAGAAGTAAGCTTGGAACGGAAATAAATATATAATTAATTTTATATGTATGTCTTTTCTATGTCTTTCCTACGTTGTATTCCTTGTTGCTGAATGCTGCGGCTCCTTACATCAATAATTATAATAGTAGAGGTGTTCTTGTGATATAAATAAAATGCGGGCTCTGAGGCCACTTTTTCATTTGACAGCTTAAAACGCATTACTCGAACTGTTTAAGGAGTCCATAAATGCTGGTTGACGTGCAGGAAGATGCCTATGACCTCCTTAAACAGGTCGAATTATCCGTTTGGCAAACGATTACGATTTCCTTACACAATCGGGGGGCAGTCAGGCCCACACATGGCCCGAGTTCCGCACATTACGTCTTGCAAGTAGGTATCCTACTGCGATTTCGAAGATTAGAGATATTAACAAAAAGAGAAACCAACTACTTGCAATGCTCTCCGAGGAGATGAGCAAAGGCTCTCTTTGTTCGGCCGCCGAGCCAGACAGAAAACAATTTCACAATTCAGAGCTAGGCCACAGTGACAAATTGAAAGTAAAGTGCAACCAAATTGCAAGTTAAGTTAGCTGTATAGGTTATCTTACTCGTTTGAGTACTACAATTACATGAAAAAATTTTATAATCTAAGCAAGTCTTACGATAATTTACCAAACAGTGTCATATCTCATCACTGGTTGAGGCACATTTACGTTGCACGCTCTAGTAACATGACAGCTCTCTGCCTACAACAATGAGTAAGGGCTATAATAAACACATTTACATAAGGTAATTACTGTGCCAAGAAAACTTAGTTGGTCTTAACGCGAAACTATTACATTTAAATTCGGATTTCGATGAATTTTAAGATAACATTCATGAAAACTTGACACTCGACCACTAAAGGGAAATGTAGGGAAAGTTCTACAAAAGGATAGGGAAAATAGGTTGAAGCCTAGCGTTTTCCGTACTAACGGAGTTTCTTGCTGAGTTTCTTGCCGGTTCTTCTCAGTAGAATCAGATTTCCGAACCGGTGACGGAACGACTTATCATAAGTGGCACATGTGGTCCTACGTAAAATAAATTATTAAATTTTCATTTGACAACTTCCCTAGCGCAGTGTTGTCTGTCCCAGCGCGCTGTTGCCTTAACGTGTAAGGTCCCGGGTTCGATTCCCGGCAGGGTCAATTTGGGAATTTATAATTTCAGAATTTCCTCGGGTCTGATCTGGTGGGATGCTTCGACCGTGGCAAGTTATCACCCTACCGGCAAAGACGTACCGCCAAGCGATTTAGCGTTCCGGTACGATGCGGTGTAGAAACCGACTAGGCGTATGGGTTTAATATAAATGCCATACCCCTAACAGGTTAGCCCGTTACCATCTTAGACTGCATCATCACTTACCATCAGGTGAGATCGCAGTCAAGGGCTAACTTGTAGTGGAATAAAAAAAAACATTTTCAATTTTTATGAGTTTTCAAAAAATGAATAAAAACTGACCGCAATTCTGCCGATGTGTCGCGTAAAAAATTCATAGACTTCGTAGTCCCCGCAAGAATCGGAGCATTGAAAATGAATACAAAAAATTATGAAATAAAAATCTCTGCTTCAAAATTTTTCAAAAATTTATTGACCTATTTTCAAAATTCCAACTCGAATGCACTTCTTTTATCAAAATTCCAAAAAAAGTTACCAGCCGATTTTCAAAATTCAAACGCTCACACTTGTCTCGATAAATTGCTTAACTCTTGGTACTATTCCCATCTCGATCCTCCCAATATCCTCGGATCTATGGCCAAAAATACGTCTTAGGCGATTTGCATCTGATAACCATTTTCAATGGTAATATTATTTCCCTGTGAAAAAGGAATACCTAACTGAGAAAATCGTGATGTGTAAAAATAAAACGTAACAAAAATCTGTTAACGAAAAAATAACTAAATTAATTGCAGCTAAATGTTTTTATATTTTTCGAACGTTCCCTAAATTCCAAAGCCAAATTATTCGGCGCAATCACTGGTCCACACTCGAAATCGTCAAACAAACTGTGTACAGAACAAGCATACAAACAAACAAATAATACCCTGGGGGATGTAACGTGTGATATTTGCGTGTATTTGTTTAATCTGTGAGGTTTTTCTGAACAGGTAATTTAATTTGACAGCGGGATCTGCGATAGTTATTTCGTAAAATCTAACGACCTTTATATCGGGTATTTGGCAACTTGTCAAAGCAGAACTTTTACTCAAAGGTCAAAACTCGTGTTTTTTTGTATGAAATACTGAATTGTGACGTCATCAATGTTCGACGCACTTTTTCCTTTAATTGATACTTTAAAATGGTTCTTCAACATAAAACTAACATAGCACGTGGATATTACGACTTCTGGGAGATCCTCTATTTAATAAATCACTAAAAACTAATTTGTTTGACTAGTAGTAAAATACCCATTCGTAACATGTAATAATCAGTTTTAACCTGCCAGTTTAGTAGGGTTAAAGCAAAAATAGTCTAGGGACTAGACAGGACAAAATACGCAAAAATTTTGCGCAAGAGGGAAACAACGTTTTGATCTGTTGCGCCAGTGTGAGCTGCAATTTATAATAATCAATCGCGTAGTTTTATCCACCAGATATTTTTGTCTCTAGTCTAGTCAAGTTTGCGTGCTTTTATATGAGATACTACAAATCACGTCCGTGGTTTAAAGTCAAATTGCGCAATGCAAGATTTCCACATAAAGCGCGAGCTAGTAGAAGTTTGAACGAACTCGGTCTTGGATCTAAGACTGAATCTCTATCAACGTTCATGAGATGTAATATCTCACCCTATAGTGGCAAGGAACTGCGTTATAAACGTTAACGTCGTTTCATGTATCTGTCACCGTAAGATTGTAAAAACCGTTAGATTATAATCTAACTCGCGAAATTCTAAACTGTCGAAAGATTGTAAACGGTTCAATGTTCTGAGTGTCAATTTTTGAAATATTCATTTTATTTACGTTTTCTTGCCTCTTTCTTGTAGGTTAGGTTAGGGTTCGACATAAATTATTATGATATTAGGTTTTATCGAGTTTAAATACCTATCAGATTACAATCTACCGGATAATAATGCGATAAATTCTAATCTTTCGACAGTTTAGAATTTCGTGAGTTAGATTATAATCTAACGGTTTTTACAATCTTACGGTGACATATCCAAAACTTTAAAAGATAAATGATTTATATATTTCACGTAGACCAACTTGTGTCACCTAAAATACGTCGAGACTCTAATATCGCTTCGGAATAATGTTCTACTGAGAAGAACCGGCAAGAAATTTTGCAGTTGCTCTTTTCTCATAAAGAAAATTTTTACAATAAGTGAACAATACGACACATGTAGTATTACACTGTACAAGTATTACACTGACTTGTATCCTGCTGGATGGGAAGCCGGTTTCTTCCATAGAAAATCATCGATAGTATAATAACCTCTGTTTAACCGCCTTTAAATTTATGCAATGGAAACTCCAGATACTCTTTTGGTACCATGCTATAAAAGCACACGATATGACGCGATTTAGTCTCTGAAGTCACCAAGAAAGTTGCTTCATTCGATAAAAAATTAATGTCCGCAGCTCAAGCGACAGGCATACAACACGAAACTCTTTAAATTATTAGCCAACTAATCTCGGAGTTGAAGCAAGTAGAATTTCAATTTTCCTTGAAAGACCAGGGTAAAGCCTCACCCACATTGGAACTAAGCCGCAGAACGGTATTATCTTGGCAGGAAAGGTGCAATAAATATTAAATCTTACCTTCCACGTACCTCTATCTACATGGTCTGAGAGCTGGTTAAAAAAATTACAGCGTGCTTGATATAAACTGCATCGTGCATAAACCCTACTACTAACACTAGAATATGAATAGTTTACAATTAATTTATTAATTAAAAAAAAAAAAGATATGTTAATTCAGAAAATATTGTGCCAAGAGGGTAAGCAGTCAACTTTTTTTTTATCAACTACAAGTTAGCCATTGACTGCGATCTCACCCGATGGTAAGTGATGATGCAGTCTAAGATAGCTAACCTGTTAGAGGCATGGCAGTTATATTAAGCCCATACCCCTATTTGGTTTCTACACGGCATCGTACCGGAACGCTAAATCGCTTGGTGGCACGTTTTCGCCGGTAGGGTGGTAACTAGCCACGGCCGAAGCCTCCTCCCATAAATTCCCAAATTGACCCTGCTGGGGATCGAACCCTGGACCTCCGCACGTTAAGACAACAGCTCTACAAACAGCGCCACGGAGGTCGTCAAAAACAACTTCAACTACAAGCTGCGCTTAGTATAGTTAATAGCAAAATATTATTTTGTGACCTGTAAGATGTAAAAGTCAGTTTATAAGGTATTATATCAATGTAACAAACCTTACTTTACAGTTAAGCTGAAATAAATATTTGCATTTCATTTTTCATATTTTCAATATTTTCTTATTTCAGGATAGACTTATTTTTTACTATAGGCATGACGACAATCTTGCCTATAGAAAGTTATGGTAGTTTTAGTTAGACCGCGCTTACCTAGAAAATGCTTATTCACTCTTGCCTTGAAGTTATGTATGTGCCTGGAAACACAGCTAGAAGGCCTTTCCATAACTTAGCGGTTCGTATCAAAAACGTTGAATTAATACGATTCCATACGATGCCAAGATTCAGGATTTTTGTTGTTCTCTGTTAGAAAAGTGAGTGATGAACAAGGTTGAGAAGTTCTTGAGCATACTCACCAAAGTATATTAACTACGATAGCACAGAATAGATAATAATCTGAGTTTATTGTTATACAATCATGTTTTTTTACATTCATATTTGAAAGCAAAGAGGATTTTATATTCAACGCAGCAGATTCACAGTTAACACTCAAGTAACCATTCAATATTTCCCACCATCTCTGCAACAGCATGTTTATGAAAATTTGATTCAGGGCCCCTATTCAATTACCCCGGGTTCGGAGCCGGTGGCATACGAACCTAAATAAACAGCATCTTGCCAGACTCTAGTACGAAGAAGTCATTGTTACTTGGAATGGAAAACCACGAGGATAATTTGAGAAATAATTAATATAAAAACTTATCTTAAATCTATAAACATGAGTATTATTGTATTATAAACATCCATCCATCAACTTTCGCATTCATAATATTAGTATTTTTAAATATGCACTTATTATTAAAAAGAGTAGGTCAATACTAATACTACTTACGTATTTTTAGGTAAAAGCAATTTTCGCTATAAAATTATAAATAAACAGTCTCTGAAAGCTGAGCTTTGTGCGCGGCTATATTAAAATTTTCCATTTCGAAAAATCAACACAGCAATAAAGAAAGGATTTTTAATTCGCACACATGCATACAGGCACGGAAAGCTCCAGAACTCACTGTTGATATTAAAAATAACCACTTGCACTTTATATGCGCAAACATGAGACAGTAATAAAATCAATGTTTTAATTAAAACATATCTCAAATAAATAGAATAGCGGCTACAGCTGATTGAGCGTTGAATGTGGCGATGCCTAATTTGAAGATTTACGTCTCGCGTGTGAACTCCAAATCATCAAAGGGTGTCGTCATCCAGTACATCATGGAGACGTACAGAAATTAAAATATACACCAGAAATTAAAATATACACGGCGAAAAGTAGTTTTTACCGCATTTGACGTTAAATTCCTTGCCCCACTACAGACGCACGGAGTAGCGCGGCACGAAGCGGCAAATATTATTTTCATCATACCTATTCGAAAAACGAATATTGGCTTCAGAGGATAGCGGGAGCAAAATGTAATTTTTAGGCCAATGAGACTTTTCATTTCTCTGTTCTGATTGGTCCGCGTTCGTGCTTCTGATTGGTGCTTAAACGTATAGGTAATGTCCATACACAGTACGTTGATACTCCTAGCTTTTTCTCATACGTAATGATGAAATAATAGTGTGTGTCACTCGGGGCCAAATTTTTTGTTCTCGGGCGGCGTATATTAAATTCCTCACTACGCTCAGGATTCTACTATAGAATCCTTCACTTCGCTCTGAATTCAAAATAGCGCCCTCGGGGAACAAAAATTTTCTTTGCCCCCATATAACACAAATAACTATTGTATGATTTTGTATGGGGCTGGGCCCTCATAAGCGACGCGACAAGCAAATGCACTACGAGACGCGGCCCCGTACAAAATCATACAAATAATATTTGCCGCTATGTGGCGCGCCGCTCCGTGCATATCAAGTGGAATACACAATTTAGAAAAAATAAGCTATCGGTCTCATCGCGTAGTAACTATAGTGTTATATATTTTTGGAATCTACTCATCATTTTCTAGAAGATGATTATATAGTTAATCTTATTTTCGAATATTTTTTTTCAACTTTAGTCTTTAATGCGGGACCATGGTCACCCCATCATTTTTTTTAAAATTTTACTAGCCTATGTCACCCGGAATAAGCTAAGGATTCTAACGATACCTCATTTATCATAATCGGTTCAGGCGTATAGAAGTTATGGTGGAATATACAAACTCACATACATACATACATACATACATACATGAACCCTGAAAACAATATACTCCTTTTTTCAGGCAGTCGTATAAATAGGGTATGCATGAGGCCTCGCTCCGGAAAACTCGCTCGCTGGTGTTGGAAGATCTTCCACTAGGTGGACAAACGATTTTAAGCGAATAGCTGGGAGCCGCTGGAAGCAAACCGCGCAACACTGTGCTCTGTAGAGATCCGTGCAGGAGCGTCCAGCAGTGGACGTCTATAATAGGGATGATACCTATGTCAAAAATAAATAGTTTCTTACTATAATTATTAAATAGAAGGTCTTCCAAAACACCTAACATTCACATTTTCTGTTAGTTTTTAATTTGATCATAATTTTTTTTATTGCAAGATAGGCTTGCGTTTGTCGACAATCATGCTTAGTGCAAAGCAATGATGAGGTCTAGGTTGGAGGGCACTTGCCTAGAAGATGCGTATTCACTCTTGCCTTGATGGTACTTACGTTAAGTCGATTATAGGAAAAAAGTACGTTGAAATTGAATGACGTCACAACTATGTATTTCGTGCAAACTTCCATACTTAAAGCGCGGTTTTTTTGTTAAAGAGTCGCTGATTTGATTGTGTTGTCATCGTCCCTATTGTATAAGAAGACAATGACGAAGGCAGTCTTGTCTAATGTTTGCGCCGCACCTATATTACCCATTTAAACGGGAAAGGCTTCGCTCCGCTAATTCCACGATTCACAGGCGAAGTGAATTAATTTCTCAACTCTGAAATTCGCAGCACGTTCCAGCACCGCTCTCTGTATTTTTAAAACGCTAAGTGCTGCCTTCTCCGAAAATAAGCCTCTACGTTAGCGTATTGAGAGGTAACATGGAATTGGAAAACAGAGAGAACTTTTAGAAAATTAAAATGTTATCTTGATTAAGATATCGCATCAAGGAAACCTCTATATAGTAGCTGTAGCCCGCGGCTTCGTGCGCGTGGACTAAGGTGGCGCGGGAACTCTTTAATTTTCCGGGATAAAAAGTAGCCTATATCACTATCCAGGTCCTCCACTATACCCACGCCAAAAATCACATGGATCCGTTGCTCCGTTGCGGCGTGATTGAAGGATAGACCAACAAACAGACACACTTTCGCATTTATAATATTAGTATGATGATTGTGGTCATCCACAATCAGCGGGCTTACTACCATCGCATAAGTCGTACTGTTTTAATATTGTTGACGTTCGTGTTTTAGAATTATAATCCTTATTTTAGGGACGTCAATGTAACTGACACAAAACTTTCATTTTGAATCAACATACTCGTAGTAACCCCTCATGACATAATCACTTCACTATCAAGTACTGCTCCGTGTTTCTAAAACTAGACCAGCTGACTGAAAATTGAACTTGTAGCCGAAAAACCTAACGTCCGAAGTTGAGACATTAATTGCAGGCGCTGGAAGTTTGTAACTGCGTTTTGTTTGCGGTTTTGTCTGCATTAGCACAAAGGATCAACGCCATGTCGACGTAAAGTTAGATTTCCTTATTTTTACGTAAATCTCTGTCTCTCTCTGATTCGTTATTGCTGAGGGTTGTGACCCCTTTCCGTTAATCACTTATGTGTGACCCATGTCGGTAACCGAATTTGGAAGTCTAAGCGTCCTTGCCTTGGAAAGCACGTGAAGACGTCGCCGCGACCGGCGTCATAACTACATAATGATTATAATTATCACGGATTTCTTATTATAATTGATGAATTTGTGATAATTATCTGTAATTAGCTGATGCCCGTGACTTGGCCCGCGTGGATTGAGGTTTTTGGTTCAAACAACTTCTAACTTCTACCATTATTGGTAGAAGTTTTCTTGGGATAAAATAAAATCCCAGGGTACATATTATGCATATGATTCGATTAAGTGTGGGTATTTCAAATGACGTTGTATCGATTTAAATCAGAAATTAGAGATTAGAGATCATACTTCATATCATAATTCATATACTAATATTATAAATGTGAAAGTGTGTTTGTTTGTTTGTTTATTGGGTTGTTGGTTTGTCCTCCAATCACGCCGCAACGGAGCCACGGATCGACGTGATATTTGCCATCTGTGTAGTTGAGGTCCTAGAGAGTGACATTGGCTACTTTTTATACCGGAAAATTAAAGAATTGCGCGGGAACCAAAAAACCTCAATCCACGCGGGCCAAGTCGCGGGCATTAGTTAGTTAGAGATAATTATCACAAATTCATAGGGGCTAGTTAAGGGCTACGTAGACGGATAAAACAGAGTACCGGATTTCTGAAGTAAGACCCAAGCAACGGTTGTGTTGCCATTGGAACTGCCTCGTTGGTCTAGTGGTTGGCATGTACGACTGCGGCCGAAGAGGTGCCGGGTTCAAGTCCCGGGTCGGGCCATAATTAAGTATTGAGTTTTTCTGACTAGAAATTCTCAGTACTAGCCCGGAGTTAGGAAGTTGGCGGTGTTTCACCCTCGTGTCTCGGAGAGCACGTTAAGCCGTTGGTCCCGGCTATTATCACTAACATGATAATAGTCGTTAAAGTCTTTAAAACCCGCATTGGAGTAGCGTGGTGGGTCTAAGCTCTAATTCCTTCCTATAAGAGTAGAGGCCTGTGCTCAACAGTGGGACGTTAATGTTGTGGAAAGGTTGTGTTGACTGGATAAAACTGCCCAGAACCGACATATGTTCTGAGCTAGAAAAGGCGTGTTAAAATTTTAAAAATACATGGAAAAATGTCATACCCATATTGCACGTATCACTCTTGTGCCTCGACGAAATGCGTGCGGAAAAAGCGTTGTTACATAATCCGCGCGACGCGTTGAAACGAAACGAAATGTGACGACGACTGTACGTTCCGCGCCTCTCATGTTAATGTGATGTACGGCGTGATGATACACGTGTTCATTTGGTAATATTTTAACTTGGCTGTGTTAATAAAAATTGTGGAACATTTTTCCATCTCAAGCGGGAGTCTCTGGGTTCGATCGCTTGCAGTATCAATTTGGCAATTTACAATTTCTCTGGTCGGCTTTGGCCGTGCCTATTTTCCACCTTACCAGCAAAGACGTGCCACCGAGAGATTTAGCGTTTCGGTACGTTGGCGTGTAGAAACCGATATGGTGCGTGAGTTTTATATAACTGCAGTACGCCTAACAAGTTAGCCAGCTGCCATCTTAGACCATCTCTTACCAACAGGTGAGATTTCAGGCAAGGGCTAGCTTGTAGTGGAATAAAAAAAACACATTCTAGCGACGCGTTGAAACGAAACGAAATGTGACGACGACTGTACATTCCGCGCCTCTCATGTTAATGTGATGTACGGCGTGATGATACACGTGTTCATTTGGTAATATTTTAACTTGGCTGTGTTAATAAAAACTGTGGCGCATCTTTCCATATCAACTTCGCGTATAGTTAGAATAGTTTTGAAACGCGACTTCCTACAGACCCTCAGGTCGCGGGTTCGATCCCGTTACGTGCGTTTTAAGACATTAATATCACTTGCTTCAAACGGTGAAGGAAAACATTGTGAGAAAACCTGAATGCCCGAGAGTTCTTCATAAAGCTCTCGAATGTGTCTGTCACTTAGCCAGCGTGGTGGACTATGGCCAAACTCTTCACATTCCGAGAGGAGACTCGTACTCAGTAGTGAGCAGGATTGAAAGTGTTGATGATAATGATTAAGATGATTAAGATACGAACAATACACAAAAGTGTACACACACCCCCATACGTTTCACAACGTTTTAGAACCATCGATATATATTTAGGAACTAGATGGGCCCTTTCACAGATAAAACTCTGGGGTACGACTTGTAAGGCCCTCACCTGTATAAGCCTGTCCTTGTCTCCGCCATAGAGCTGTCCCGCTTTTCAGACTAGTTGGCGTTAGTAAAATAAGTTCACATTTTTATTTGAAAGGGCCCGTCTATGTAAATTGAGCCGTTGCTTAGAAGTCATAGAACTATTCCACCATAAAGAGGTCGTCGTGTAGAAGTCATAGAACTATGTCACCATAAATTTCAATCACAGCTCCCATCAGTAAATCATATCCAACAATCATATGACAATAGTACGCTCCCGTGATTATTAGAACACGCAGACGTTAATTAAGCATTAGGGTCGTAAGCACACCCACGACTGCTCTAGTCCTAGTTTATTTATCCTTGTCTAGTCCACTAGACTACTAGACTATATATAGTCTACTAGACTAGACAAGGATAAATAAACCCGTATAAAGGAATGGAAAACAGCTGGTATTTATATTTTATTATTCTATGCCAGTGACGTTCGCAGACAGGCGGCCACTGAGCAGCATTGGGGCACTGTGCGGTAATTATAGTGGTTTCGTATCTGCGAGGCCCGGAGTCCCAACACAAGCTGGGCTTACCTGTTTGTTGCACTGCTGTACAATACAGTGATTTGTTTGTGAAGTGTTTAATTTTAAGTTGATTTTTTTGTTGACTGCAATAAAAATTGTTTTTATTTGTATCATTATTAATTCCCGCGGGAACTCCTTTTCCAGGATTCCGGGCCTATGTCATTCATCTTTAAGCAACCTAGACCTGTACCGAAGTTGATCAAAATCGGTTTACTGCGATGGGAGGAACGGTTGGGATTCCAAATTGTTGAAATGGAGACCTTGAAAGCGCAGCATTAGCAGACCCCCCACTAAATTGACGAACGACATAAAACGAGTCACATAGAGCCGCAGGACTGCGGCATATAGAAGGCAACAGACCAACGTCCAGCAATGGTCGTCTATAGATTGACGACAGCGACGATATTGTATGACAACCATCAAACAAATACATTCCAAAATGTAGACATGAAACTTATAATATATATCAATAATCTCATTTTAATCCGTTATTATTATCATTATGTTCTTTTGTTTTGTTAAAGTACCTACTGGAATGATTAATGAAGATAAAATATATCTAGGCCTTTATTTAAGATACATTCACAGATTTCGTAGTCCCCGCAAGAATCGGAGCATTGAAAATGAATACAAAAAACGAAAAAAAATGTGAAATATAAGTCTCTGCAAAATTTTTCAAAAATTTATTGACCTCTTTTTAAAATTCCAACTCGAATTCACTTCTCTTTCAAAATTCCAAAAAAAGTTACGAGATTGGTAGCGACTGTCGTAAGTCTGTATTGGTCCTGTGGGTATGTCAAATCGACGTTATAATACAATATAGAAGCTACATGCGACGGGGGACATTACATAACGTCGCCTTAATAAACTTGTACCAGTTACTACATTAATCTTGTACGTGCCACGGGTTAACTTGTGTTTTAGTAATAATTGCTTAGTTAAGTCAAGGTTTGAGGTAGTAGCAGAAGGTTTTTACTATAATTGAGATATTAAAATGCCTTAACTAACACAAGCTTAAGAAATAATGACGTTAAAAGTATGACGTCAGTCTTTTTTAGTAAAAAAAGACGTGGTAGTAGATAACAAGTCATCATTAAAAAAATAAAAAACACGACTGCTCTGCCAAAAACGAGGTAAAAAGTTAAAAATCTAAATTAATGTAATTAAATTAGAATCTTATTCACATTTTTATTAAATGATATTTTTTGTGAATCACTGGATATTGAACTACAGTGTTGTATATTTTTGGAATCTTCATCATTTTCTAGATGATGGTTATACAGTTAATCTTATTTTCGAATATTTTTTTTTTCAACTTTAGTCTTTAGTGCAGGACCATGTTCACCCCATTATTTTTTTTTTTTAAATTTTACTATTCTATGTCACCCGGAATAAGCTAAGGGTTCTGACGATACCTCATGTATTAAAATCGGTTCAGGGCTCAGGCGTACAGAATTTATAGTGGAATATACAAACATATATACATACATACATGAACCCTGAAAACGAATACTCCTTTTTTCAGGCAGTCGTATAAAAAAAGACGTATGTATATAGATAAAAGAGCTTAAATTTTACAAGCTCTAGCAAAGCTTGGGACTGCGGCTAGTAATGTACCTGCCTATCTAAATTTTATTTATTTTTGGAAATGATTCGTATATTTCTTGCCTCTTTCTTGCTGATTCTTCTAGGTAGGTCACTTGAATTTTGAATAAAAACATAAGTACTTTTGAATTAACTACCTTTTGCTCACGACATCATGTGTCAGTGAATCGATATTGATACATCAGTCAGTCAGTCAGTTCTTTTAGGTACCTCATACAAACCTAATGTCTAAGTAATAATAAACTACTTTAAACTGAAAAATATTATATTTTGTAAGTAATGTTCGTTTTAGAAAAGCTATTAGTATCCTAATTTTAGCGTTTAAAATAAACTACTTTAAACTGAAAAATATTATATTTTGTAAGTAATGTTCGTTTTAGAAAAGCTATTAGTATCCTAATTTTAGCGTTTAAATTATCATGTTTTGTGTTTGTGTGCCACTTCTTTACGAACCCGTCCGGTATTAAAGTGGGATATACGCTGACAGAGATCATGAGTTCAACTTAGAGCTATTTTTTATGTATTTAGGTATATTATATTTTACTCGGTAAGTATCTTTTCTCTGATCAGAGGCGCAATTGTCTAAGCAAATCGTAATCATATTTTGACAGCTTATAAAGTTTTACTCGAACTGTTTATGGTGTTCATTCAATATGCTTTTTGGCGTGCAGGTATCTATGAACTCCTTATATAGGTCGAATTATAGGTTTGACACACGATTACGATTACGATATCCTTACACAATCGGGGGGAGCAGAATAACAAGTCCATTATAATCACATAAAGTATATATTCCATTATAACTATCGTATCTTATCAAAAAGCTTCAACACAATCGTTAACTACGTCAGCGTCAAATAAAATAAATAGGGCGTTATTCAACATTGTTGTCGGGACAATAAAGTCTTAACTCTTAATTATGTCGTAACATGGTCGTAAAGTCTCCTATGATTGTTTTTGTGATTCCAATTCTCGGATGGTAATAAAACGACCTGGGGCCATACTGCCAGCGCTTAAAGCAATACTTAATCAATATTACTCAAAATGACAGTTTGATGTCGCGTACCTTCACGTTCTTAACATAAGGATTATAATTGTAAAACACGAAAATCAACAATAATTAAACAATATGGGTTTAGGCGTTGGCAGTATGGCCCGTGTACACCGTTTCATTGGCTTTTATGGTAATATTAGTCGTGATTTTGAACCAACGTCGTTAAATTAAAGACATTTTCGAATTGATGCGTTTTTACTACTTCTCAGCTCCAACCTTCATTTATAAAGGCGACACAACCAGTCTTAAGAGATAATTTCTTTTCTACCAGAACAGATGGATGTATATTTTCAAAATACACTCTCAAAATGCTGTCTCAATAAAACGCTCACAGAATTACAACTGCTTTAACTGCACGATAATTGAGTATTATAATATACTCACAAAATAGGTTTACACTTCCACTAACAAAGAGTTTTAACAGTTGTTGCCTTAATCAGCGTACACATTTTGGCTGTTTTTGCTCACTAGTATTATCCACTGGCTCTTTGTAGGTGAAGATGATTGTATGTGGTTAGCAAACGAAGTCCTTAAGGAGCTCGCTCCGCTTGCGGTGGTTCTCCACCGCCAGCGGAGCAAGCTCGCTTCAGAAAGACAAGCGAATAAGTCAAAATTAAGCACAGTCCTTAATTCTTATTCAGCAACTCCACCCATAATTTGTAACCCCTGCATGCGATAAAAGTCATCGGTAACCCTCTAATGTGATGTAAAAATGAGATATCCCTAATCATGTCACCAAAATGGCGTAATAAAGTAACGGGAAAACAATATATCAAGGGCCTGAAACCACGAGCGAGTATGGTGATTGGTAGGGGTGAAATGCTGAGTTTTATTCATGTTATTTACTAAATCTAGACATGCTGTATCTATATATCACCGTAAGATTGCAAAAACCGTTAGATTATAATCTAAATTGTAAACTGTCGAAAGAATGTGAACCGTTCAATGTTCTGAGTGTAAATTTTTGAAATATTCATTGTATTTACGTTTTCTTCTGTTTCTTGTAGGTTAGGTTAGAATTCGACATAAATAATTAGGTAGTGTACTTAGGTTCTATCGGGTTAATATACCTAACAGATTAGAATCTACCGAAAAATAACGCGTTAAATTGTAATCTTTCAATAATTTGCAATTTCGCGAGTTAGATTATAATCTAACGGTTTTACAATCTTACGGTACATATACAATGATTAATGAGACAGATTGATAAAACCAATAAATAAACAAGTACGCCCTGGTCTAAATTACGCTTAACTACTTTTCAAGTACTTAAGCGTAATTTAGACCGGCGCGTTTGGAACCCTCGTAGCTTTAGTTTTAAAAAGACACCGTAACTGATTATCACCATCATCCATACTTCCATACTAATATTATAAATGCGAAAGTGTGTCTGTCTATCTGTCTGTCTGCTACGCTTTCACGGCTCATCCGTTCAACCGATTTTGATGAAATTTGGCACAGAAGGAAGAAAGAAAATATATTTATTCATCGATGGTGTCACAAACAAACAGTCAATTATTGTACTATTGTAAATAAAACTATACTGGCACAGGGGTAGTTTGTATCCCGGGGAAGGACATACGCTACTTTTTATCCGGGAAAATTCTAGTTCCCGCGGGAAACTACAAAAATTAAAATTATCTGTTTAACTGATTTTGATGAAATTTGGTACAGAGGTAGGTTGTATCTCGAGCTAGGATTTAAGCTACGTTTTATCCCGGAAAATTCAAGAGTTCCCACGGGAATTGAGAAAAACTTAATCCGCGCGGACGAAGTCGTTGGCATCATCTAGTGTTTTATAATTGAACGTCAATAATTTAAGTACAGTGTACCTAATTGAATAAATAAATGGTGATTGATTTATTTAAGCCCACTAGCTACTCAATCGCTTAGTATTTAGAACCTACGACATATTTTGTAGACTTATTTTATGAATAATTGCATTGTATTATTCCGATCTGACTTTCGTGAGTGGTTTTATTAAGTCTAAAGATTTTTAAGAAGAAGAGAGTTTTATATTTTAGTTCTTTATTGAAAACGTTAAAATAAAACTAATTAGAATTAAAAAAATAAAAAATGTTGGTAAAACATTAACGGCAATCAAATTAAAAGCCCGCAGGAAAAATTATAATCGAATTGCGTCCAAAAACTCGCCGGCGTGAAACTGAATTGTCGCAATATAATAATGAAATTAGGCGTCAAACACGTTCCCAGCGCAGAATGGCGTCACAGCGCGACTTTTAATTTAGTTATGACTGCTTAGCATAATTATGGAAGACACTGACGTGACGTCTGGTGAAATTGTATCTAGCTCCCGTTCTATATTCTCTCGTAACAATCTAAGCTACTCGTAAGTAATGCTAGACAGACAGACAGACACACTTTCGCATTTATTCTATTAGTATGGATATGGATATTGTGTTAGTAAATAATAAATAAATAACTTTTATTTCAGGCAATAATTACAACCCATAAAACAATTATTATGACCAAGAATGGCAAATGAAACAGAGCAGTGCTAACGTTAAATGTGAGGAAAAACAAATTAACTTTAAAAATAAATTATATTCAAAAATATGTAAAAAAAATAAAAAAAAATTACGTGTCTATTTTTGTCGCGCGTTGCGAAATTATTGAGTGTATACAGCTTGGTTCCATCCGGGTGTCCTCTTGACACCTTTCAAGTTTTTTTTTTAAATCAATGAATAAGCTTGCGCTGACGGCTAAATACAAAGCAATGATGAGGTCTAGGTAGGAGCGCGCTTGCCCAGAAGATGCCTATTCACACTTGCCTTGAAAGTACTTAAGTTATACGTGGCATGGAATACATATAACCAGTTAATGGCCGGAAGTTTTTTGAAATTTATGCAAAATAGGTAAAACGAATGCAAAATTATAATAACTAGAATAATATAATTTAAAAAGCGCGAGCGACCGTAAAGTAAAGCTTTTATTATGCTATTACTCGAGAAGAGCGCATTATGAGGGCGTTTTGACGGCCTCCGAAGTCAACTTTATGAACGTACACCGAAATTGATGAAACTTGACTTGATAAATAGAGATAAATAGTGTTACCAATTAGTAACTATTGAAACTTACACACATCACTATTATATTGATTATTATAATATTAATAATGAAATTAGGTGTCGAACACGTTTCCAGCGCAGAATAGCGTCACAGCGCGACTTTTGACTAAGTTATGACTGTTTAGCATAATCATGGAAGACACTGACGTGACGTCTGGTGATTGTGCAAATTGTACCTAGTTCCCTTTCTATTGTCATGAAAATTCTCCCTCAGTCTAATGCTGAGATCTATAGAGCGTACTTTGACATAGCTCAGACTTAACTTAGAGTTAAAATGAGATGGACTTATGTGAGTTACATAAATATGTCTCGTTTTAACCATGCCTTAAGTCTAAGCTAAGTCAAAGTTCGCTATCTAGATCACACACGAAGCTACCCGCAATAATTTGATTAGAGTCAAAACAGCTGCCCAGAAGCTAAATTATTCATGCCAAGAAGAAATACAGTATTAAAAACTAATGCGAGTCAAAATTTTGTGTGAAGTTGGTAAAGCTCGAGCGAAGTGAGAGCAAGTTTTTGAAGTGAAAACTTCTTTAGGGGCGTTGAGTTTTTTTTGGTAGGGGGTAAAATTTTGGATTCGCGTCACCGACACCGTCACCGCGTTGTTACGAAGACAAAAGGTCTTAAATATAAATATAGTACCTACATTTGTAATTCAACTTTAATACCTTAGTTTTAACGTTTATATTTTAACGCCTCCAAGCGCTATACTGACAGCGCTTAAAGCCATATTATTTCATTATTGTTGACTTTCGTGTTTTAGAATTATAATCTTTATTTTAGGAACGTTAAGGTGGGAGACATTAAATTGAAATTTTGAGTGATATTGCTTTAAGCGATGGCAGTATGGCCCCAGTTCGGATTATACCTACGTTTGATAGTCGATTGCGATGACGATTTTCTTACACACTTGGGGAGCAGCCCCCCGATTGTGTAAGGAAATCGTAATCGTAATCGTTTCTCAAAGGGATAATTCGACCAGTTTTAAAGAGTTCAATAAATGCCCGCGTGTTAAAAAGCATGTATGAACATGTTGAACAATTCGAGTAGTTATACAATTTAACCTCTCAAGTGATTACGATTTGCTCAGACAATTGGGCCTCAGATCCATACATACAACATTCAAGGCTAGAAGCTACAACACACAAGCAAATAGCACTATGCTGTAGTGTAGGCAGTTAGTGTAGAGAGCTATGGACTCAAAGCTTGTGTAATTGGAGCACGGAACACTTATCCAAGTTGACGACTTGACAGAACCTGACAAGTGCGCTTGAGCGAGCTATGAGATTATATTTTACTTACCTAAAATAAACATCGATACATAATATATTATGTAGATTGTAGGCACTAGATGGGCCCTTTGATAGAAAAAAGTTGGGCGTCCTACTTGTAGGGCATGCCCCTCACCTGTATAAGCCTGTCCTTGTCCCCGCCGTAGCGCTGTCTCGCTTTTCAGACTAAATGGCGTTACTAAAATAAGTCCACATTCATTGTTTGAGAGGGCTCGTAAATAAATAAAAGATTTATTTAGTTTATATATGATAATGTGCCTCTAAAGACAAGTAAAGACAAGTAAAGACAGTTCGGAAAACTGTTTCTACTGAGAAGAGCCGGCAAGAAACTCAGTAGTTGGTCTTTTCGTGAAAAGAAAAATGTTACACTATGTAAATAGATAATACACAATTCCTACCACCACCGCTACCAAAACCATTACAGCCCATTAACGTCCCACTGCAGGGCACAGGCCTCCACTCTCATAGGAGAGAGGGAATTAGAGCTTAGACCCACCACGCTGTTCCAATACGGGTTGGCTGGCTTTAACGACGACTACCGACGGCTTAACGTGCTCTCCAAGGCACGGGGGTGGAATACCTAACTCCGGGCTAGTACCGAGAATTTCTAAGCAGAAAAACCCAACACTTATTAAGGCCCGGTACTCGAACCCGGGACCTCATCAGCCGCAGTCAAACATGCTAACCACTAGACGAAGGAGGCAGTTATGCATCATTAAGTATAATAGTATGTAGTTTAATTAATACATTTTGTGTCCTTAATTCTGTATACCCGACAGGGTTGCTAGATGCGAAGCCGATTTTTAGCTAATTTACTTAGCTCCATTTTAAGACATATTTTTTGAAATGAAAACTTCTTTAGCCGCGTTGAGCACTTTTTGGTAGGGGGTAAACTTGTGGATTCGCGTCACCGACATGCTCGCGAACACCGACATGCTCGCAAAGCGAAGCTTACGAAGACAAAAGGTCTTAAATATAAATAAATATACTACATTCGTAATCAAAGTTTAATGCCTTAGTGTTAAGGTTTATATAATATATTTAATATTTAAATATTCCTTTTCACTTCTATCGGCAGTCCCTATGAAAACCATTTTTTTTTGATAATTTTCATGCGTTCAACATCCGCTTGACCGAAAATACCGATTTTGTCAAAATTTAAAATGGAGATAGCTTACATCCTACAACTTATAAATATATAAAAGAACCACTGGACGGATTGGGCTGAAATTTGGCATACATAGGTTGCATCCCGCGAAAGGACATTAATCCCGGAAAATAGAATGGTACCCGCGGCAATAAAAAAAACTAAACTCACACGGACGAAGTCGCGGGCATCATCTAATAAGATATAATTTACAATCATAAAAAATCCATTCCCAAGTATTGCTGGAGCGAGACAAACCCACATTCTTTTATATTTATATATATTTTTTATCTTTTTTTAGGTACTTACCTACTTATTGTTCAACAGTTTTCTATACTATAATATGATAAATGTCAAAGTTTCGATGGATGTATAGATGGATGGGTGGATGATTGTTACTCAATCACGCCAGAACGGCTGAACGGATCTGGATGAAATTTGGCACAGAGATTATAATCTGGAATAGCACATAGGCTACTTTTTATCCCGGAAAATTAAAAGGGTTCCCGCGGCAACCAATAAACATCAATCCACGCGGACAAAGATGTGGGCATCAGCTAGTAGATAGATAATACAAAGACTCTCTTAGATTTACCTCAACGATAGCTCCACATATCTGCCCATTACGTGTCGCATATAACTGCAAGGCGAATATTCATCGCTCAAAGCTAACTCCACATATCTGCCCATTACGTGTCGTATATGACTGCAAGGCGAATATTCATCGCTCAACGCTAACTCCACATATCTGCCCATTACGTGTCGCATATATGACTGCAAGGCGAATATTCATCACTCAACCCTAACTCCACATATCTACCCATTACGTGTCGCATATGACTGCAAGGCGAATATTCATCGCTCAACGCTAACTCCACATATCTGCCCATTACGTGTCGCATATGACTGCAAGGCGAATATTCATCGCTCAACGCTAACTCCACATATCTGCCCATTACGTGTCGCATATGACTGCAAGGCGAATATTCATCGCTCAACGCTAACTCCACATATCTGCCCATTACTTGTCGCATATGACTGCAAGGCGAATATTCATCACTCAACGCTAACTCCACATATCTGCCCATTACGTGTTGCATTTGACTGCAAGGCGAATATTCATCGCTCAACGCTAACTCCACATATATGCCCATTACGTGTCGCATATGACTGCAAGGCGAATATTCATCGCTCAACGCTAACTCCACATATCTGCCCATTACGTGTCGCATATGACTGCAAGGCGAATATTCATCGCTCAACGCTAACTCCACATATCTGCCCATTACGTGTCGCATATGAATGCAAGGCGAATATTCATCGCTCAACGCTAACTCCACATATCTGCCCATTACGTGTCGCATATAACTGCAAGGCGAATATTCATCGCGTGTTTTACTCGTAAGCAAATGTGCGCGGCGGTCGGCGGCGGTAATGCAATGTAAATCAAGATGTCACGGAGATATACTCGTAGACATTCCTTCCGCGGGCGCTCAGTATCTGCTCTTAGTACGAATTCAACATCTCGACGACTTGTATCGATTGGAATAATTTATCTTGACAGTTGATATCCTATTATTAAGGCAAATATTGGCATACACTAAACGGGGGGGACCAATGAAACAATTGTAACTAAAATTACTATAACATAACTAATAACTTACTTAAACACCGCCTGTTTCAAGAAATAAATTGATTTAGGTTATAATTTTTATTTTTTTTTGAGTTATTCCACGTTATGCACCCCATTCCATAACTTAGTTATCTTTTGTGTAGCGCCGGAGAGCTCTCGCGCCATACTGACTGCCGTACTACTGCCGTTTCCCAAGACGTGGTTTCCATTCGAGACCTTTTATTTTATTTTATATTTATTTTAATTTTGAATCCAGCGTCTGACGATCAACAGATATACTAGAGCAAACTTGACATTTCAAGTATTCAACTTAAGGTAACTTTAGTACCAAGTATTATTTTTAAGATTCTTTTTGTAATAGTGTTTAAATTTTAACTAAATCGAATTAGATCACACTTGCCTATTTATAATATTTGTAAGCCGATACAGACAATGTGCTGAACTGTTTTATTAAACCTAACATATCAACACAACAAAAACTTGGGTAAAGTACCATTTTCTAAATAATAAGTAAGTACCTATTTCAGTTATTCTTCGGGCGTTCTGGCAAATATTCTGCGTTTATAGTAAGTTTTTATGCACTAATACTCATAGCTGATGCCCGCGACTTCGTCCGCATTGATCGAGGTTTTTTGGATTCCGCGGGAACTCTTTAATTTTCCGGGAAAAAGTAGCCTGTGTTATCCCAGACTTATAATTATATATCTCTGTACCAAATTTAATCCAGATCCATTTAGCATTCTGGCTTGATTGAGTAAGAAACATCCATCCAAATTTTCACATTCATATACTAACGAATGCCCGCGACTTCGTCGGCGTGGTTTGAGGTTTTATGGTTCCCGCGGGAACTCTTTAATATTCCGGAATAAAAAGTAGCCTATGTGCTATTCTAGACTATAATCTATCTCTGTGCCAAACTTCCGCCAGAACCGTTCAGCCGTTGGGGCGTGATTGAGTAACAAACATCCATATATCCATACATCCATCCAAACTTTCGCAGTTAGTAAGAAGATTAGTAAGATTAGTATGATTAAGTAGTATAGATTCGAAATCTGTCAATGTTGTCGAGTTTCTGAGAGCTTTGCTAACTCGTGCTAAGGCTGCTGTATGTTAATACGGACTGTTTAGTGACTGCTGAATTATTATAGGAATAAACAACCCCCAACACGCTTAACTCTTCTAGAATTATCTTCTGGAATTGCTGTGTAAATGTAATAATCCAACTAGCGCGTAGTCTATTAGCTCTATTGGAGCTGTATACTGGTACTGTTTGCAGCTTGAAATTAAACAAAGGTTGACAGCTACTTAAACTTAAAGTAGTGAATAAGAAACGACGTTATCTGAGAACATTTTGTCATACATTATCAATTGTAACATCAGTTTAATGGACCTTTTTTTTACAATTTACTCACGTCTCGCTCCATCGCCAACGACTTAAGTGCTAAGTGAGTTGAGCGTTTGATTTTTTTCATTTTTTCTTACAACTTACATCCCTTCTATACTAGGTAGGTACCTAACGGATCCATAACCGATATCGGAGTAAAATCGTTCTTCTTCGGATCTCCTCATCATTGCTTAAAGCATTATTACTTAAAAATTACAGTTTTATGTAACTAACTTGACGTCCCTAAAATAAGGATCATAATTCTAACACACGAACGTCAGCAATATTAAAACAAAACAGATTTAAGCGATGGTAGTATGCCTCCTGATTTGATGTGTAGAGTGTAGACCTGCCTTAATGTCTAGATTTTATGACCCGACAAATAGCTCGGTCTGCCTTTAAACGGTTCTAGAATCCAACCCAGATAATAAAACGCGTTTCATTGCTATATTAAGGTAAAAGCTGTTTACGGTTATAGGTTATACGCGTAAAAGGTGCAGTCAATTAAGTGATAGGTTCATAAGGCTTTTTATAGTTTTGTAAAAAGAAAAAAATAGGTTGTTAGGTATAGCTTGATCGGAGGACGGAACATGGAGGGCAATTGTTCTCCTTCTGTGAAACCGTAATGGTTAAGAAGGAGGCCGCTGAGCGAGTCCGTGAGCGAGCTGATCCCACTCGAAGACGAGGATACATTGGTGGCGATGGCCACCACTCCGATCCAAGCACTCAATAGTCCCAGGCGAAGGGACTTCAGGGTCAAGAACGGCTTGGAGTGGGGGCTCCAGTCGTTTCACCATTTGACGACCCTGGGTAGTCGACAGCTTGGTTGTAGTACAAGTTTGTCGTGCTTCAGCACGAAGCACGTGAAGGGAGGGGGCTGCGGCCCAAGAGCATCGCGCATGGGGTACTCCGATGCGCTCAAAGTCAAAGTCAAAGTCAAATAATGTTTATTCAATTTAGGTAGGTATACTACACTGAAGCCTAGTTATTTATAAAATATAATGGTGATAATCAGTAACGGTATGTTAAAACTAAAGCTACGAGCGTTCCAAACGCGCCCTGGTCTGAGAAGAGCCCACAACAAACTCAGCCGGGTATTTTTTTTCATTATCACCATTTCACAAATAATCATCTTAACTAAGCAACTATCAGAGCCTTAGATCAAATCATTGCCAAGCTTCGTTGACATTTAAGTAATCCTTTATATGGTAATAGGATTTTTGTGCATGTTTCAAGGATTTCGTTCATATTTGAGATCTCGGAGCTTCCCAACACAGCGCTGAGGCTGGCCACCGAGGGGGTTTGAGTGAGTAAAAGGTATAGCTTGATGGAAAATGATTTGTAAATAGCTCCTGTATAATAATAAAAACGGTTTTAGCATAAAAATTTTGTAAATTGACACTCAAACAGTTGTTAAATCCCTTAGCTAGCATTATTATTTTGTTGATACAGGATGAAAATTAGATATTTAGGTAAGTATTACACAGTAAAAACATACTTATTATGTACTAGATGGTGCCCGCGACTTCGTCCGCGTGGATTAGGTTTTTTATTTTCGCGAGTACAAATTTCATCCAAATTAGTTGAACACATGGGCCGTGAAAGCGTAGCAGACAGACAATCAGACACACGTTCGCAATTATAATATTAGTATGGATTATTACTTTTTGTTTGGCTGAACGTGCTCTCCGAGGCACGGGGTTGTAACACCGCCAGCTATCTGTCTCGGGGCTAGTCTGAGAATTTCTAGTTAGAAAAACCCAATAATTAATTAAAGCTTTATATATTGTTTCATTATTGTTGACTTTCGTGTTTTGTACTTAGACTGCATCATCAATTACCATCAGGTGAGATCGCAGTCAAGGGCTTACTTGTAGTGGATTAAAAAAACAAATTATAATCCTTATTTTAGGAACATCAAAGTTTGTGACATCAAACTGTAATTTTGAGTAATATTGCTTAAGTATGGCTGTAAGCGTTGGCAGTATGGCCCCTGAGGAGGCCGAACGTCTTAACCTCCAAGCTATCAACGTTACAATATACCTAGATGCAACGTGCAATATAAATAGGTATACATAACACCAACCTATGCTGAACTCATCTCAAATTTGCCTTCACAACTACTACTACTTTCTCTATATAGGTAGGTATTCAACTGTTACTATACATAATTTTGCCACTGCATTACAAGCATCGGTGGTTCAGTGGTAGAATGCTCGCCTGCCACGCGGGCGGCCCGGGTTCGATTCCCGGCCGATGCAAACTTTTTCCATGTCTATCATTTGAAATAATTGTCACGTATGGCTTACTTTTCTTTCTCTACGTATATTATGATATACTGTTATGATAATTTATAGATTTGCGCACAAGCATCGGTGGTTCAGTGGTAGTATGCTCGCCTGCCACGCGGGCGGCCCGGGTTCGATTCCCGGCCGATGCAAACATTTTCCACGTCTATCATTTGAAATAACGTCACGTATGGCTTACTTTTCTTTCTCTACGTATATTATGATATGCTGTTATAATAATTAATAGATTCTCGCACAAGCATCGGTGGTTCAGTGGTAGAATGCTCGCCTGCCACGCGGGCGGCCCGGGTTCGATTCCCGGCCGATGCAAACTTTTTAATTCATGCTTTATGCATGCTCCAATTACATTCATTAATTGTGATTTTATATCGGTATATAATAATATTATATGTATACTTAGCAATGTAGTAAATATTATCCCATCAAAAACATAAATGTAAAATGAGAGCCAAGTTCAAAATTGTGATATATATGCCTTGGTTGTTGACTTCAGCGACAAAAGAAGTGAGATCTAAATGGGTGCCAAGTTCAATGGTCAGTCCTGCAATTTATTTATCCCATCAAAAACATAAATGTGAAATGAGAGCCAAATTCAAAATTGTGATATATATGCCTTGGTTGTTGACTTCAGCGACAAAAGAAGTGAGATCTAAATGGGTGCCAAGTTCAATGGTCAGTCCTGAAATTTATTTATAACAACATATAATATTTTATAACAACTTAAAATATCATTTCTTCTTATAACTTAGTATAAAATGTTGAAGACTAAGGCTTTGGCTTGGCTAGTTTTCATATACGAATTATAGCGTTCACAAGTTGTAAAGCTGTAAGTTCTTATTTTATTCTTCCGAAAATTTGGCTTGCTGGTAGAAACTGTACTTTTAGGTACCTACTTAATAATAATTCGTATATGGAAACTAGCCAAGCCAAAGCCTTAGTCTTCAACATTTTATACTAAGTTATAAGAAGAAATGATATTTTAAGTTGTTATAAAATATTATATGTTGTTATAAATAAATTTCAGGACTGACCATTGAACTTGGCACCCATTTAGATCTCACTTCTTTTGTCGCTGAAGTCAACAACCAAGGCATATATATCACAATTTTGAATTTGGCTCTCATTTCACATTTATGTTTTTGATGGGATATATAAATTGCAGGACTGACCATTGAACTTGGCACCCATTTAGATCTCACTTCTTTTGTCGCTGAAGTCAACAACCAAGGCATATATATCACAATTTTGAACTTGGCTCTCATTTTACATTTATGTTTTTGATGGGATATCATTACTTTTTGTACAGAAATTATTGAACTCAATCTCAAACTCAAAACATATTTATTCAAAATATGTACCTACACAGTACACCTTCTGAACGTCATGCTTAAAGAGCATAAGACGTGATGGTGATAATTAACTACGATATATTAAAACTAAAGCTACGAGGGTTCCAAACGTGCCCTGGTCTGAGAAGAGCCCGCAATAAACTCCGCTTTTTTTTATTATCACCATCTCACAAATATTTGAAATTATATATATGTACTTATAATATAACATTACATAATCAGCCGCTGTAACAATTCATACCCATGCCTTGCTATCATTCAAATAATCCTTTACACTGTAATAGGACTTTTCTATTAGTTTAGTTTACGTTTTACATTAGTAGGTACTTATTATTCGGTGTAAGGTCAGTGTGTCACCCACCAGTAATTCTATTGTACGACTCATTGTACAAGATAATTAAAGACGAGAATTCTCAAGAAAAATATATAGTATACCTAGAGTTACACTGACATTGACAGATTACATCTATGGTCAGACTACCTTTACAGCACATTTCTACATCTCATCAATTTTGATTGCAAAAGTTCAAAATCAAAAGTTTTTTGTGAAACATTGAAAACAAGCACGGTAAACAGTCGATATCACTAAAACCACTATAAACAATGAATACAGATCACAATGACTGACAGCTTGAACTGACGACTTCAAATACGTTTCTTCTTCTTTTCTGTCAATGACGTTTCGTTGCACAAAATGTATGAATACGAAGGTAAGGTTTTAATGCAACTATATTATTATTCATTATTATTTACATTAAAATAATAATTATGTGTCATTTTCAATAGTGAAGGAGTTACTACCACCGCTTAAAGCAGTATTGTTTCAAAATAACGGTTGAATGTCACGTACTTTGACGTCCTTAAAATAATGATTATAACACTACAACATAAACGTCAACAATATTAAAATAATACGGCTTTAAGCAATGGTAGTATGCCCCGTGTCAGAGTTTTGATCTATACCTAGGTAGATCATAAAATTGACGATTTTTGTACGTTTATATCTAAATAACAATTTGAGGTGTGCTTATGAAATTTGGAGCACATATGTATCTCACGGGTCTCAATATATGCGCCAAATTTGACATGTTTATGTGAAATAGTTTTTGAGTTATGAGGGGGTCAAAAGTGGCTCCAAATGGTTCGTGTAATATTACACACGGTGCTGCTCGCCAGTTTTTTTGAACTTTGGCTGGACACGCTTCCGCATGTCTTGATATGTGTATGCAGTTGAACGCAGCGGTCAATAACAATTTTTTTTCTGCGACTTCTTCATATCAGATTTAGGTTTTTCAAATATCCGAGTGAAATTTTTCAAAATCCTTTAACTATTAATGGGACTCATACCTCATCAGAAAGACTAGTTACGTGAAAAGTTTCAAGTTTGTAACCGATGATTCAGTCAGTATGGAAATTATTACACGAATGCCCAAAAAATTAGTGAAATGTTATCAGGGTTCATGTATGTATGTATTTGAGTTTCTTTATTCCACCACAACTTCTAAATGCTTACTTAGGTATCGTTAGAATACATATATTTAAAAAAAAATCCTTACGTACTCCCGAGTGACAGTGGCTATAATTTTTTTTTTTAATATCTATTGGGCAGTGTAGAATCGTGTTTTTTATTTGTTAAGTCATGTTTACTTGTATTCAACTTTATACCACTAATTAATCTGTTTCTGCGCAGCATCGTACCGGAATGCCAAATCGCTTAACAGCACGTCTTTGTCATTGGACTGGGTGGTAACTAAAGCCACGGCCGAAGCCTTCTGAAAGACAAAAAAAAATAAGCGATACCTGAAGTGAGTCTAGCCTAGACAGATAGATTGATGATATACGTTGAGATTGATAGCACTAAAATAGAATTTTCTCAGATATACCAAAAAAACACATGCTAGGTAGGACAAAAAAGATTTGCATCGGCCGGGAATCGAACCCGGGCCGCCCGCGTGGCAGGCGAGCATTCTACCACTGAACCACCGATGCTTGTGTTAGAATATGTAAATTATTATAACAGCATAGCAGATTATTATAAAGAGAAAGAAAAGTAAGCAAAACGTGACTTTATTTTAAAGGTTAGATATGGAAAAAGTTTGCATCGGCCGGGAATCGAACCCGGGCCGCCCGCGTGGCAGGCGAGCACTCTACCACTGAACCACCGATGCTCGTGTTAAGATGTGTAAATTATTAAAACAGCATAGCAGATTATTATAAAGAGAAAGAAAAGTAAGCAAAACGTGACTTTATTTTAAAGGTTAGATATGGAAAAAACTTGCATCGGCCGGGAATCGAACCCGGGCCGCCCGCGTGGCAGGCGAGCATTCTACCACTGAACCACCGATGCTTATACGTATAGATACAAATTTTAGTGTAGCATCTTGCTAAATTACACAAAGAGAAAGTAAACTAAGCAATATTTGACGTCATATTGTAGCTGTAGGTTTTGTAAGTAGGTAAATATATTATGTTATTGCTAAGCACGACTGGCACGGGTCATCGCTCGGAATAAGACGGGTTTGGGCCTCATTCCACCATGCTGGCCAAATGCAGAAAGCAGATATTCACACACCTTTGAGAACATTATGAGAACTCTTCGACATGTTTCCTAACGATGTTAAAACAAGTGATATTTAATTACTTAGGTACATTTAAATTGGGTATGTAATATTAAAATTGTAATTATATAAACGAAGCTTTATTTCACCACAAAATTTTTCAACCCTAAATGCCCTTGCTGACGTGCTACACCACAATGTACAGGTAAAATACACAATCACGTGAAGAAACAACCGAAGAGCTAGAATATAAATAGAATATAAATAGATATAATTTAGAATCTAGAATATAAATAAATATAATTTAACGCCGCAGTAAAATCGACCTTGACAGATCGGTTTTGTTAAACTCAAATTTGTTCATACTTCATTCTTGAATGTAGTATTATTTGTGAATATTATGACTTGAGTTCACGGACCGATAGATCCATTTTGTCCATTTTACTCTGACGTCAATGTTTCGACGCTCGAATTCTATTAACGTTGGTGAATTGTAAAATCTTATAATATCCCACAAATTGTAGACAATTTGTGGCAGCCTAAATATGAAATGAAAAATTTTATCACAGCGTAAATACAGTGAGATTATGCCCTTAGTTTTGCAGATGAGCCAGCCATACATCTACGTTCTTCATACCCAAAAGACTAATCATCTACTAGCAAAGTTTGTTCTGCCCGCTACTGCCTCGCCGTAACTCCGATCCGCATATTATTATATCCCCCACCCCCCAAATCGCCCCTTGCTTCCTCAAGATTATTATATCGAGACGTTTCCGTCGAACGCCTGTATATCATCAATAATACAAAAGCATCATCTTTTTAGACTACAGCAATACCATTCACAGCACTCACGAGTCACCTCTGTCCGACTGACGACTTTTATCGCCGTGGCGTCGTTGTAATGTGGTCCGTCTGAACGGACCCTAACCTTTTTATCTTCCCACCCATTATTATCTCAGGTATATTATGCGCCAGACTTGTAATTTGTACACCGATACTCGTATTAAGCAGTCATTTTACGCCTTTTGATCACCACACAATACATACCACACAAATTGCGTCGATACAGATTTTATTCCTTTCCGAATTCCCACAGGAATGCATTTTTAAAGTAGGTATGAACATATTATTATTATTGTTCAAAAGGGATTGTTGTTATTGTATGTGCAATATTAAGAATTAGTGTACTATGTAGGTAATTCATCTAATGAGAATGTAATGTAGTCTATTGTCTAATACCTTTAAACGAACAACTCTGGTATATATATATCTCGGAAATGGTTCCAACGATTTTCATGAAAGTTAGTATAATGGGGGTTTCGGGGGCGATAAATCGATCTAACTGGGATTCATTTTTAGAAAATGTCGTTTTGTCGTTTTATCCGTGTATTCAGGCAATGAAAAATTGCTGCAATATCATTAGTATACGAAGGTAAATTTCACCACCACGTAGAAGGTTATAATAGCTCAGGTGAGAAATCGGGCGGTCCCGAAACCAGAAAACCCTAGTTTGAGTCCAGATATCTCGTCCGATTATTTCTTTCATTTTTTTTAAATATAATAAAATATTTTATTTTAAAAAATAAAGTATAATTTATTATATTTTATTTATTTTAAATAGTTTTTCTTTAAAAAAAAATCTTTCCGGTATTAATACCGGTATTGAAAAAAAACCGGTATTCGAAAACCCTAGTACTAATCAATTATGAATGTGTGAATTTATTTTTATTACTACTAACATAGTTTTTAAGATACAATGTTACTAACACTATATTGATTCTATGATCTGAAATAAAAGATTTTTTATTTATTATTTAAATATAATTTCCAAAAAAACACGAATAATACCGAGCAAAGCTTGGTCATCTACTATGATAGTAAAATCATTTAATATCTAAATAAAGTACGCCGGTTCGGCTAATAAGATGTTGGTATTATGTGACTAAATTAACCATATTATTATATTTACACATATTATGCAAATAAAGTATCTGAATCTGACTCTGTGAAAAATGCATACGTGATTTTAGTAAATCACGAAATTTCGTTAAAAAAATTAATATTAGCTTGCATCATCATCTTGCATTATGAAATAAAAAGGTTTGCATCGGCCGGGAATCGAACCCGGGCCGCCCGCGTGGCAGGCGAGCATTCTACCACTGAACCACCGATGCTTGTGCGAGAACCTATTAATTATTGTAACACCATAGCAGATTATGTTTGAAGATGAAGAAAAGTAAGAAATACGTGACCTCTCTATAAATGTTAAATATGGAAAAATATTGCATCGGGCGGGAATCGAACCCTGAACCACCGATGCTTGTTATGAACGCAGCAATTTAAGTATTTTATTGTACTCTGAAAGTACTTGTTTGCAATTTTTGATGCCGTACTGTAGTAAAGAATGTGCTAAGTGGGTTTTTTGATGCTATATTATGTTTATGTGTTCACTAGCTGATGCCCGCGACCACGCCCGCGTAGATTAAGGTTTTTTAGTTCCCGCGGGAACTCCTTAGTTTTCCGGGATGTAAAATAGCCTATGTGTTATTCCAGAGCCAGACTATAATCTATCTCTGTGCCAAATTTCATCCAAATCCATTCAGCCGTTCGGGCGTAATTAAGTAACAGACATCCATCCAATATTTATTTGATTGATTTGATTATTTGATTGATTTGATATTAACTTTTGCCCGCGACTTTGCATTATATTCATATATATATATTCATACAAATTTCCAAGCCCTATTTTACCCCCTTAGGCGTTGAATTTTCAAAAATCTTTTCATAGCGGATGCCTTAGTCATTCCAAATTTCAGCCCGATCCATCCAGTGGTTTGAGCTGTGCGTTGATAGATCAGTCAGTCAGTTACCTTCTCCTTTTATAACTATACTAATACATACTATAAATGCGAAAGTTTGGATGGATGGATGGATGTTTGTTACTCAACCACGCCAGATCGACTGAACGGATCTGGATGAAATTTGGCACTGAGATAGACTATAGTCTGGAATAACACATTTACTTTTTGTCCCGGAAAATTATTTCCCGCGAGAACAAAAAAACATTGACATCTACACGCATGAAGTCGCGGGCATCAGCTAGTACCTACTTAGATATAACTTCTTCTTAGCTATCGATCATTCTAAGTTTTCAAAGTTGTATGAAAATAAGAGTTGCTAGGAGTAATAACATCGCATTAACTGAGGTGTAAACATACCGATGGATATTCCTATAGAAAAAAGGTGCGTCTATATTACCATAATCTGGATTCAATACCATAATTCATAGCTGTATTCACAACAAACGCGATATTCCTTTGTTTTGTACATGGTAACAGCTATACAATCATTTAGAATATTGAACTATTTAATTATCTAATATTTGTAATAGATTTAATGAATTTTGTGTAATTAATTTAAAATTTTCAATGCCCTGATAGGGCCTCATGCCAATGTACTCGTATGTAGACATGAATGTAAATAAATAAATTAAATAAATAAATGTAATAATCAGATAGCACGCAACAAAATACACAATAACTATTATTATTAACTTACAACACTTTTGATGTACCTATATTAAATTATAATGTCTATGATGTATATTAAATTATGGATATTATCGTAAAATAAGTATTGCATATAAAGCCGTGTACATTGATGCATAAGACATTTTAGCAGTAGAACAGAGTATTGTTGCTAACAACTTAAACTCAGCTTTACGCACGTTGAGATATGGTTGAAATTATGGTTGGATACTGAAAACAAAACGCATGATATTAAATATTGCGTGGTGCACTTGAAGCTTGGCACAGCCATAAAGGCAAAGTAAATAAATCTATGGTTAATTTGATATTAAGAAAACGCCGCGTCTCGGCTTTATTTCAGTTTGCAAGGGTGTGTTGAAACTTTTTTTTTTAACTACTAACTAAGAAAAGAACCTTTGCCTTCCTCGCGGAGTGTTGGGCGTGGTTGTCTTAACGTGGAAGGGCCCGGGTTCGAATCCCGGCAGGGTTAATTTCATCCATCCATCATCCATCCATCAGCCTGTATGCATCCACTGCTGGATATAGGCCTTTTCAAAGCTCAATTTGGGAATTTATAATCTCAGAATTTTCTCTAGTATGGTCTGGGTGGCTACGGCCGTGGTTAGTTACCACTCTACTGGCAAAGACATACCACCAAGCGATTTAGCGTTCCGGTATGATGCGGTGTAGAAACCAACTAGGGGTATGGATTTAATATAACTGCCATTCACCTAACAGGTTAGCCCGCTACATCTTAGACTGCATCACCACTTACGATGGTAACGATGGTACGACTCACCTGATGAGGTGAGTCAAGGGCTTACTTGTAGTGGAATAAAAAAAAAAAAAAGACGCGGCAGTCCGGTCGCGAATTTCCACCCATATGTTAGCACTTCATCTTAAGCCTGGCGCATTTCGAGTAAAGCTGACTCAATTCGTATTCAAAAAGTGGGAAGCCAGAAAACTAATATAAAACGTAAGCGGAGCTTATTACTTAAAACTTGTGAACATTTCAAACGGTAAATAAATTGCTCCATACGTGTATGTTGGGGAACTCTTTGAGGCCACTGCATAACTATCTTACAGTTTTTCAGCCGCGCAGAGAAGATCCAGGAGCTTTAATACAGAATCGCAAGATCCTAGGTAAGCTGCTGGCTCAATCCATTTTTATACGTCATACCTACTACTGAGGACTATATATAATGCCTTGTATAATGCTAATTTTAGGAATATTATGTATTTAAAATTGGTAATTGTGCTATGAATTTTTGGAATAAATGAATCTATTATTATTAGTTTTGAACGCATCAAACTATAACGCTCAGAACAAAAAAAAGTAATTTAAAAAAACAAAAAACCCGACTGCTTGGACACCAAAAAGTATAAAACAAGATGTGAATTTCATTATTATCAATTTACATAGTATAATACTTTTAATGAAATAATGAACAAAATAATATAGCCAATTCAGTATTCTCACAGCTCACGTTTTATAATAATATTTTTCTCTCATAATTAATTTTGTAATTATTACGAATTATCAAGGCGCGTCTGACACTTGGAAGATTAAGATAAAGCTAGTGGTACAAGTATTATCAAAATCGGTTCAGCCGTTTTTTCTGTAGTGCGACACAAGGGAACCTAACTATGATTTTGCAAGACCTATTCATTGATACCCCACACGCCATAGTCTATCGACTTTATTTTTTAAATTTGTTACATTATGGCTTCTAGAGGGCGCCACTTTGTTTTTTCTCAAATTCGGCTTCCACAGTGACACTCTAATGATATACTCGGCATAATCTGGTGCAAGAATCATCAAAATCGGTCCACGCGTTTAGGCTGTAGCTGTCCTGCAAGGAACAAACAAACATATATAGACTGATGAACACATAACCCTGTGCGTTCCGCAGTCGGGTAAAAAAAAGTGTGTGCCAATTCTCATACGGCAGAAGTGAAACTTCAGAAAAGTAGCCTACCGGAGAATGAG
Source organism: Erebia palarica (assembly GCA_964035005.1). Taxonomy (NCBI): domain Eukaryota; kingdom Metazoa; phylum Arthropoda; class Insecta; order Lepidoptera; family Nymphalidae; genus Erebia; species Erebia palarica. The sequence continues at coordinate 8,517,412 of OZ035992.1, forward strand.
ATAAATATAGCCTTTTGAGCAAAATGAAGCAGCAGCGCGACTAAATATCGTACAGCGTATGTATGGGTCGTAAACATATAAATTGTATTCTATCACATTCTCTCGCAGGCTAAATCCTATTATGAATATGTTAGTCTCCTTTTAGTGTCGCTTTTTCGTTTCATCGAATTTTTAAGTCACAACAATTCTAAAGAAGTTTTTTTAAAAACCTATAGGTATAAATAGGCTTTTAGCAGCAGAAAAATTTCCTAATCTCATAGGAAATCAAAACTGTACGTGGACGCCAATCGCGGGACCACTAGTAATGTCTTAAAAGATTTTGGTCTAATCTTGCGGGCAACATAAAAGCTCATTTTTGATGTTACCACTATGTCTGAACTGTAAGCTTGCTAAGCTGTGTTTTTTAGGTGCTCTACTTCACAGGGACACTTTACTTCGCAGTTATTCAAGGCGGTTTGCCAGTGAAAAGAGACTTCTTTAGCTTCTACTGCATTTTTATACCATTTAAAATTAAAATAAGGGCATTTCTAGTATAGTTCTTGCAATTGACGAGCGCGCGTGAATTTTACTTGTAGTTTAATGCACATTGCATAGGAGTGCGTGCTTCTCGAAGCGGTTAAGAGGTATTCTCCTAGCGGTTTCTCCATACAAAAACACTTGTCTGTTTCCTCCGTAGATAATTACAATAGAGAAAATATTCTTACGCCATAAAATCCACATGTATCCGTGCCATGCCCCTATGTTTTCCTTTTTTCGATTCAATAATTTTAGGAACATGGAACCATCAAAAATGACCCAGTTTTCGCGCCATCATCAGACATCCCGCAAATAAACTTAACGAATATAATCATAAAAAGAAAAACATACCGTCATAGCCTGAGTCCTTCTTAAATAATTCTTTAAAAACAAAAAAACGGTTCAGTTTTGGAGGAGGAAACAGAAAAATACGAGAGAAAAATTCGACTGTTTTTTCGTAGGTATTATCGGTCAAAGCTGCAGTTGACCGATATCCCTATAATTATGGTGTTATGGAATTATATTCGAGAAGCAGCGCGACGGCAATACCATTTTTCAATACCTATTCTCAAAGTTTCCCGATCATGTCATATCGTCTTAATCGTACAAAATTTCAAAATTCAAAATTCAAAATGCTTTTTATTTAAATAAACAAGTACTTTTGAATCTTGAGTTAATCTACCACTGGTTTGGAATGCCATTCCTACCGAGAAGACCCGGCAAGAAACTCGGCGGTTGCTCTTTTGAAAAAAAATTACAATCTCATTAATTTATAGAATACATAAGTAGCTAACAGCTGTCCTCAGCTTTGCTGGAGCGAGTCAAATCCATGCTCCTTCCATTTACGTAATCTTCAACAGTATATTAAGCTTTTTTCAGGAGCATACTTTTAATGGACAAACTTCCACAACCTATCTTAAACTTGCCTTTACACAAGTTTAAGATAGGTTGTGGACTGTTGTTATAAAATAAAATGATCATTCCCACGAACAACCTTCGGACCTTCTTGAGGCGGAGCGATGGAGTGACGAGCTTATGGCCGCCTCTAGTTTGCCTATCATGCAGATCGCATATTTTTATGTAATAGTGAATATGCTGTTTTACGAAAATTAAATTACTATAAATAAATTGCGAGGCAACTGTAAGTACACGCAATCACAATAGGTAAAGAAGCGCAATCACGTACACGCACATATAATATTTACATGTATATGTCACCGTAAGATTGTAAAAACCGTTAGATTATAATCTAACTCGCGAAATTCTAAACTGTCGAAAGATTGTAAACTGTTCAATGTTCTGAGTGTAAATTTTTGAAATATTCATTTTATTTACGTTTTCTTGTCTCTTTCTTGTAGGTTAGGCTAGGGTTCAACATAAACAAGTAGGGCCCGGCCGCAGGCCGGGCACTTAGGTTTTACCGGGTTTAAATACCTATCAGATTACAATCTACCGGAAAATAATGCGTTAAATTCTAAACTTTCGACAGTTTAGAATTTCGCAAGTTAGTTTATAATCTAACGGTTTTTACAATCTTACGGTGACACATACAAAAATGTATACATATAGGACTTCAACACAATAATGAGCCATGCGCACTCTTGAGTTGCAAGAGCTATAAAATATATATGTCACCGTAAGATTGCAAAAACCGTTAGATTTTAATCTAAATAGCGAAATTGTAAACTTACAGTCTTATTCATAAAAATCCCTTATTATAGGTTTACAATGTTCATTAGCTAAAATGCTCATTAGGCCTATTAAGCGTTTCATAACTTTCTTTATTCATAAAGGTCCAATAAACCTCTCACAACTAAATTCTCGCTATAGGTTGGTTTCGCTTTATTAAGTTGTCGTACTGACAAATTCATAGACAAAATGGCAAAAATACTGGCCTCTACGCTCCGTGACTAAAAAAGTAACGCATGTGTGACATTTGTTAATCCGATCTATGTCTCACTGAGTTGACTACGAATCTGTCATCTGGGTTTGATTGCGAAGTTTTGTTTGTTTATTTACATATTTTAATGGAAAATATGGAAACAGAAACAACTTTAAAAATGGCTAAAAAGAGAGACAGAAGTGAGAATTGGCTAAGCGAAGACAAGGTTAGTACAGCAGTTTTCAATGAACTAAATGGCGGCTATAGCTTGCAGAGCTTGCATTGTGATATCTTGTTATGAATAAAAAATAAAATATGAACTTTTACAATGTTGCAATTTCACTTTTTATACGCAATAAAATAACCTCACTGACATCTCACTTCAAAACTCACAATCAAATTATCAGCTGTGTGAGGACAAGACGGCCATCTTGTTCTTTAATAAGGGTTTATAGTAGGGTCCACCATGTTATAAGTTATAGAGCCGCTATTGAATAATTATAGAGCGATATAGCACTATTGAACGTTTATGAATAATGTTTTTTGAGAATTTGCTTATAACAAGCTAATAAAGCTTCTATATCTTTTTATGAATAAGACCGATAGTGTGTAGAAATCAAAATTATTTTTTACTTTACAGTGGCTTTAGAAGTCGGATTTTTGGATTTTTTTTTTTAACTTTTTAGGGTCAGGACTCAGGATTGAGGATTTGGAGTCAGAATTTTTTATGGGACCGCCTCGAGAGCTTCATCTAAGGACTTAAAAAAATTCAAATCTATTCAGAAACCACGGAGATCTTCAGCGACACTCATAAAAAAAAATACGCACCGAATTGAGAACCTCCTCCTTTTTTGGAAGTCGGTTAAAAATCGTAACTTATGCCACATCTAGATAAGAAATACCAATGAATATTTTACACTAATTATAATTTGTAAGCCCCGTGTCAGAGTGTACGTTAAAAAACCGCAAACCATAGAAACAAGTTACAACAAACACTGTACTAGGCATTAAGTTAGCAGTTACCAGCAAACACAATAAAACAGCCAGAATTTCGAAGCCGACGCGCAGCCATTTTATTTGACACATGTCAAAGTAAGCGACACTTGACAGGCGGCTGACGTCAAGAGGTTTCACGTGTCAAGATGACAAAGTGAAATAGCTCGCGAGCCTCACAAAAACAATCGTTTACAACTATTGTTACATCGACATCAGCTTAGAACACGTTCTCAAGTGTCGGTCAATCTATCCATACTAACAAGTCATAATAAAAAAAAATAAGAAACACGACTACCCTGCCAAAAAACGAACTAAAAAGTTAAAAATCTAAATTAATCGTTAAATTAGAATCTTATTCACATTTTTATTAAATTATATTTTTTTGTGAATCACTGGCTATTGAACTATAGTTTTATATATTTTTGGAATCAACTCATCATTTTCTAATTTTCTAGATGATGATTATATAGTTAATCTTATTTTCGAATTATTTTTTCAACTTTAGTCTTTCATGCGGGACCATGGTCACCCCATCAATTTTTTCTTAAATTTTAACCTATGTCACCCGGAATAAGCTAGGGATTCTAACGATACCTCATTTATCAAAATCGGTTCAGGCGTATAGAAGTTATGGTGGAATATACAAATCGACATACATACATACATGAATCCTGAAAATAATATACGCCTGTTTTCAGGCAGTATAATAAAGTAATACTAATATTCACTAGCTGATGCCCGCGACTTCGACATCAGCTTAGAACACGTTCTCAATCTATGCTTAATATAGTATCTTTTGAATGCTTCCTGATGTTATCTAAACGAATATTATATATATATGCGAAATTTGGATGTATGGATGTATGGATGGATGTTGGTTACGCAATCACGCCAGAACGGCTGAACGGATCTGGATGAAATTTGGCGCAGAGATAGATTATAGTTTGGAAAAGCACATTTCCGCGGGAATTAAATAAAACTTAATCCACGCAGACGAAGTCGTGGGCATCATCTAGTGCTTAACATCTATTGAAAATGCTTTCTAATTTTATATAATGTATTTGGTTATGGCGATAATATACACAAATGATATCACCATAAACAAAGATACATACCTACATAAGAAAGTATTTTAAAATGTTAACATTTATGAGTCACTTAACACCTATATTCTCTGTCAATAAAACTTTAGAACAACTTGAGCATTATTTATTTTTAGATAATGCTCGACGTAATTTATGTTAGTTTAAAGAAGAGACTAAAGGAAAAGATAGATGGATCAATCACATCCATCCATCTATCAGCCTGTATGCATCCACTTCTGGACATAGGCCTTTTCGAGAGAGCGCCACCAATCACGGTCCTCCACCTTCCTCATCCACCCGCTTCCCGCCACCTTCTTAAGGTCATCGGACCAGCGAGCTGGAGGTCGTCTTACACTGCGTTTACCGGTACGCGGTCTCCACTCCAGAACACGTCTGCCCCAACACATTATGTATCTATTCAAAGACGACACTCGTAACAAAAGTTATCTTAGTAAGAGTGTCTTAGCACTCCTTTGGGATTAATAATTACCTTGACTAGTTTTTACTGTTTTTGTTACCTTGACTAGTTTTTAAGGAGTATACTGTTTTTGTACTTGTAGTTGCATTCACAATAAATAAATTGAAATTGAAAATATCAATTTGGATCTGATGGTTTCTTTAGCTCGTTAATGTTATGATATTTTTATATTTAGATGATTTTACCCATTCTATATTACCTATCCTTCAAATTAAATCCATCCGTGTTAGCGACAAAATTGACAGATATTATGTCAGCAAATATCATCAGATATTATAGTCCCACAAACTTATCTGACCCGGCGACAGCGTCGCTGTTTATACATTTCAAGTGGCTAATAAATATAAAAAAAGAAAAAAAAAAGAAAAGTTAAACGTAGAATTAGTTCCAATTTGGGCCACCGGCGAAGTCAAATCAGAAACTTTTTTCAAACGTCGAAACGCGTGCTTAGTAGGTATGGGATTTTGTATGAAATATTGAATTGTGACGCCATCAATGATCGAAGCACTTTTTAATTTAATCGATAGTTTAAAATAGTTCTTCAACGTTAAACGAACAGGGGACGTGGATATTACGACTTTTGGGAGATTCTCTATTTAATAATCACTAAAAAAATAATTTATTTCAATAGTTGTTAAATACCCAATTATGAAGACGCCATTTGCTCTTCTAGGCGATCTTTTTGTTTAGTCTATGGCTCAAAGATAAAAATAAGCCCGTTCCGTCATTTCGAACTCTAATAAAAGATTGTGTTATAAGTTTACTGAGTGACCATTTCTGAGTAAATATAGATAACAGGCTAAAGTTACAAATTCCTTTGAGTATTGGTTCAGCAATCAGCATGGTAGAAACGTGGATTTATCTTTATGTGGTAATAAGTTTAAGTACTACATATTATACTATACTAATAGTCTTAGGTATGTGCAGTAAGTTATTATCATAATATTAATATGTCCTTCTTTTGTTTTTTGCGACTCTGTGACAGTCTTTTATTTTCTTTTTGTTTCAGTTTTTTTTATTGCAAAATAGGTGTGTCGTTGTCATCGTTGATTCATGCATAGATAGGGATGAGATCTAGGTTAATGTGTATTTGCCTAGAAGATGTCTACTCTCTTTTGCCTATTGAATTTGCACTATGGCAGGAATCACAGACGCCGGAAAGGCGTTCCATCCACCCATTCCTTAATAGGTCGTGGCAGAAACGTTTAATAAAAACCATGCCAGGGGGCTTATTATTGTCGCTAAAAGCAGTATTATTTTTAAGCAGGTTTTTTGATTACCAACCACGTGGACGAAATCGCGGGCATTAGCTAATCCATATTATTATATTATAAAATAGAGACCAAAACAAAAATGTTTGACAGAAAGCACGGATCCTTTTCTACTCAGAAACAAGGTAGGTATCATTTCAAAAGTTCAAAACAAACGTTACACAAACCAAGCAATGCTACTGACATGCTACTGACACTCTAAACCCGACACACAAAAAAACATTGCTGAGTTTCAACCACAAATATTCCCACAAATAAACATCATCTGTCATAGATAGTGTTGTCAAACGACGCATTGTTTTCGGGACAAACCATTTTATCCCGGATTGATTTCGATCACCATTGCCGGCTCACTACTAAGCAGGAGACTCCACACGAAAATGAGAGGGTTTGATAGTCTACCACGCAGGCTAAGTGCGGATTGGAAGACCTCACAGTTCACACACCTTCGAGAACTTTTTTTTAATTTTTTTATCCACTACAAGTTAGCCCTTGACTGCGATCTCACCTAATGGTAAGTGATGATGCAGTCTAAGATGGTAGCGGGCTAACCTGTTAGAAGCATGGCAGTTATATTAAACCCATACCCCTATTCGGTTTCTACGCGACATCGTACCGGAACTCTAAATCAACCGCTTAGCGGCACGTCTTTGCCGGTAGGGTGGTAACTAGCCACGGCCGAAGCCTCCCACCAGTCCAGACCAGGGAAATTCAGAAATTATAAATTTCCAAACCCTGCTGAACCCGATCGAACCCGGGACCTCCGCACGTTTAGGCAACAGCGCTCAACACTGCGCTACGGAGGTCGTCAAACTTTATTAAGAACTTTCAGACATGCAGGCTTCCTCACGATGTTTTGCCGTTTAACGCAAGTGATAATTATTTTTCTTAAAAAACAGAAAACTACTGCAGATGGTTTCGCTAGTGAAAATAAATTGTTACGGAGAAACGCGACGATGGCCATGATTTCTGCCTGGATAAAAAGTTTTGAAAAAGTCGATGATTTTCTGCTATAAGTGGTAAGTCAAAAAGTTATCTGCTGGATACCAGCTATAGCTCTGTACGTACCAAATTCTATCAAAATTTGTTGTACAGATATGAACCGTAAAAAAGTAACAAACCGATAGACACATCAGAGATAATGAATAAATAACTTTGAATTTGTATCCACTAGGTTCAAGTGCAAGTGGTTTAACCCCGTGTTTCACGTCACATCACTAGCAACAGTTAACATAACGTTATATTTAGAAGCCCCTGCGCTTCCCAAATCAGATATTTAAATGGACGAAATACTTATTTAGCGACACGGGGACGCGTGTCAAAAATACGATTAAGAATGTAAAATACTCGTCTTCCAGCTAAGATTAACTTCCAGTCTTCTTTCCTAATGGTTTATTTAATGAGCTGTCTCATTTTGGACTTATATCTTGATTCTTAACGTAAAGAAACGGAGCTGAAGTTTATGTTAGCGTTTCACATTAATTGCATGCATCATAATGGCTTCTCTCTCGCATATTCTAACATTTGATAATGATTGTGAAAGACTCAGTACACTTTTGACAAATGTTTGGCCCAACTAATAAAATTGCATTCATTTTAGACATATTTTTATCGCATATACCTAGTTATTGATAGAGAAAAATGGCGATGAAAAATACTGAATAATTTCGCTATTTTTCTCTATCAAATACTTATGAAAATATCGTAGGAAAACCTGCATGCCCGAGAATTTCTTATAATGTTTTCGAAGGTGTGTGAACTGTGACTTGGAAGAACAAGCCGCATCTGACCAGCATGGTAGACTATGGCGAAAGCCTGAGTTCTTTGTGCTGTTTCCTGGTGGGAGGCTTCGGTCGTGGCTAGTTACCACCCTACCGGCAAAGACGTGCCGCCAAGCGATTACGCGTTCCGGTACGATGCCGTGTAGAAACCAAATAGGGGTATGGGTTTAATGTAACTGCCATGCCCCTAACAGGTTAGGCCGCTACCATCGTAGACTGCATCATCACTTACCATCAGGTGAGATCGCAGTCAAGGGCTAACTTGTAGTGGATAAAAAAAGAAAAAAGTGTGTGAAGTCTGCAAATCAGAAGACTCTTTTTCTTAGTTGGATAACAAGACTGGCAATGCGGAAAGCATGAACAATTATTAAGTGAAACACAGAAGTTAATTAACTTTTTTTCTAACACATCCAGAGCCCGTACGACACTGCGTCGTTTTACTTATAAAGCTTTTTAAATGCTTTCGAGATCTCTCGAGAGCTACCGTTATGAAAGAGTAAAGATTTTTATAACTGATGTAATGATACATATCATGGCTTTGATAAAAGCGTACAAATGGCGCAGTGGTGATCTGTCTTATGAGTGAGAACTGCCAGGTTCGATTCCCGACAGGGGAATTTGAAAAATAATCTAAAATAAAAAAAATCTTATTCCGTTGCCACCTGCAACTCGCGCTGTTGTTACATCTACTACAAAACCCGTAATTAATAATATTTCGTATAAATGCGAAAGTGTATCTGTTTGTCTGTGTGCTACGCTTTCACAGCCCATCTTTTCAACCAATTTAATGAAATTTAATACGCCTACAGACCTAATAAATTATAGTACCTTGAAAAAAAAGGATAATCGGACTGGAGACATCTGGACTCGAACCGGGGTCTTCTGGCTTTTGAACCGCCCAATTTCTGAGCTATTATAACTTTGTATATGGCCGCAAAATTTACCTTAAATACCTTAAATCCTAGCTAGATCGATTTATCGCCCCCTGCTTACTAAATTGCATGAAAATCATTTTAGCCGTTTCCGAGATTCAGTTTATTTAGGGTATTAGATGTAGCTTGTGTGCCGGGAAATGATAGACTACTGGGCATTTATTGCGGCAAGGTAAGGTTAAAAAAAATCAACGAGGACGAAGTTGCGGGCATCGTCTAGTAATATTAGAAATACGAAAGTGTGTCTGTTTGTCTGCTTTGTTGTTGTCTTTCACGATCGATCTATTCAACCGATTTTGACAAAATTTGTTAGATATAGAGACGAAGTTTGGTGCATCCCAGGATGGCAAGAGCAGTATTATTGTTTTCAGAATGTCAGTTTTAGTCACATCCCTAAAATAAGGATTATACTTTTAAAACACGAACATCAAAACAGTACGGATATATAAGCAATGGTAGTATACCCTCTGATCAACCGATTTTGAGGTACAGTGACGTTGATAGTTAAACGAATAGGTACGATTTCTTGCAACTTTGTACGCTTGCTCTCGAAAATCGTTAACGGTATTGCGACCTATCACCCAAGATAGCGGGCTCAGAAAGGCGCTCTTCAAAGAAGTCTATTGTTTTATGTATTTACTACTTAGATAAATTAATAAGCTTTACTTACAATGGTAGATTCATAATTAACAGGCAGGTCTTTGACTATGTAGGTATGTATTTGATAACATTGAAATCACTGTTTTGTAAAAATCTTTTTGAAGTGAAACTTCTTTAGAATCGTTGTGATTTGAAAATTCAACGAAACGAAAAAGCAACACCAAAAAGAGACACATATTCATAATTAGGATTTAGCCTGCGAGAGAATGAGATACAATACAAATTATTTTTATCTCATTCTCTACCTTACATCCTCTGTACCTATAAAGGTATTATAGCGTTTGGTTCATACTTTAGTCTTTTATACAAGAAGTTAGGGTGCCGTGTGCGTTTTGAGAAAACCAAAATTCCTGATGCAAAATAAATAATTACCTAGTAGGTATACCTCCTTCGTATTCGCCTGGTGGGAGGCTTCGGCCGTGGCTAGTTACCACCCTACCAGCAAAGACGTACCGCCAAGTGATTTAGCGTTCCGGTACGATGCCGTGTAGAAACCGACTATAAGGGATATGAGTTTAATATAACTGCTATGCCCCTAACAGGTTAGCCCGCTACCATCTCAGACTGCATCTTCAATTAACATCAGGTAAGATTGCATTCAAGGGCTAACTTGTAGTGGATAGAAAATAAAACCTATTTAGGACTTTGCAGTATACAAAGTTTCATCAAATTCGGACGCTTAAATATCGAAACTAAAATGTCCTAATATCGTACTGATGAGTCATAAACTGATTTGAGAAAGTATCTATGTTTGTTGATTTATCCTTCAACCATGCCGCAACAAAGCAACGGGAAGACGTGATTTTGTATCAGATAAATTAAAAAATTCATAACTTGTATGCTAAAAGAACACCTAAGCGAATATTTCATACAACATAATTTATGGCCAAATAAATTTGGGATCAGCATCTGCATTTTCATAATCTCTCGCCCCTGGTTCAGTAGCTATGGTGGCTGCAATAAATATTGCATGCTACGGGGTGTGTTTGTTCATCGAACCCCCTGCTACTGAATGGGGGTGCGTATTTAGGGTTGGCAAGTGTGCCTAATAAATAATTTTAGTTAGTCACGTATTGTTTCGTGGACAAAAGTAATTTAGGGTATAAAGTTAAATCTTGTCGTTAATTATCAATTTATTTTGTACAAAATCTTACTAATATCGTAAATGCGAAAGTTTGGATGGATGTATGGATGTATGGATGTTTGTTACTCAATCACGCCGCAACGACTGAACGGATCGGGTTGAAATTTGGCACAGAGATAGATTATAGTCTGGAATAACACATAGGCTATTTTTATCCCAGAAAATTAAAGAGGATTAGAGAGAAGTAAGGAGACAAAAAACCTCAAACCATGCAGACGAATTCGCGGGCATTCGCTAGTACTTAATATACAATACTATTTAAGGAGATATTATTTGGTCCAGTGTTGGCGACTCGGCTCAGGTAATAAATATAAATATAGTATTTGATTTTTCATCAAGAAACTATTAGTAAATACTAGTAGTTGGGTAGATGGTTGTATTTAAAATAGAAATCAACTTCAAACTTCAATGTGTTTCTATTGAAATAGACTTTTAGGCCCGGCGCCCATTATCGGCATCGGCAAGGAACAGGATCCTTCGGCATCCTACATGCAAGCGCGCACTGTCGGAAACTATGCTTTGGCATGCTGCAACGTTCTTAGGGATGACGAGGCGTCCTTTAGCATGCCGCACCGTCCTGTAGCTTGCCGAAGCGTCTCAATATCGTATTTCTCGTCAAAACAGTCTCAGAGTTGTTACAAGCTAGTTGTCTGAGTTGTATTTAATATGGTGGACTGGGATCTAGTGCTCATAGCGCCGGCGGTGTACCGAAGGATGCCGAAGCATCCCGAAGCATTCTTAAGGCTGCCGATACAGCAGCCTCAAGCATACCGAAGCGGTATTTTTGTTATTACGACCATATATAATGGAAATTTCTACTTTATTGTCATTATGTTAATGTATATTGCTATTTGCCACCTGAAATCCTCAGTCGTGCCGATGCCGATAATGGGCGCCGGGCCTTACAAGTGCTTTTTAATCATCAAGTGAATCTACCGCTGGTTTGGAATGCCATTCCTACCGAGAAGAGCCAGCAAGAAACTCTTTCTTTCTTCAACTTTCAATCAAAAATGACAGTCATAAAAGTTTTCACCCGATTCTAAATTCTAAAACGGGACCTCGTCAACTTATGATTAATCCACCACCTAACTCGACGATGCAATCTTTTATTTGTTTGAAAGGTGACAACCCTAGCCCGTTCACGTATTCACAAAACACCCGGCGGCTTCTGCACAATCATCTTCATTATTATCTAACATTTGAGACCTTACACTAAAACATTACAGTCCATTTTACTCTTTTTTCGCTAAGCAGCTATAGCACCCCTGATTTATGTAGCTTATTACATTTTATTCGCGTGAAATGTACACTCGGTGAATAGCAAACGCCATGCGCAACTCTATCTTTAATAGCCCCAAAGTTTGTGCCGTTTTTTAAGGGAAAAGCAGAGTATGGACAGGTCAACACGTCCGTGCGAATCGCTGGACTTTTAGTCCTGTCGCGATAGTCTGTGTAGCTGCATGTAATAGTGCGTGAGCGGTATTTGTATCTATCAGATTTTTTAAATCGGTGGTGTGTTTTCGCCCTTACTGTCAACAATCTCTAAATTAAACTAAAATGACAGCTTTAAATCTAGTTCTTACCCTTTCCGCAGGGAGTTTTATGAAAGGGTTAGCAATATTTTTCATGCTGTTATTTTAGTTTAACTTTGTGCACTACAGAATCAGCCCCATTGGCTATTTATATTTTAGAAAACCAAAAATTTTCCAGGGCATTATCCAATCATCTAGATTTTAGAGTCTAGACGTATGAATTGTATGGCCCCAATTCTAGTTCCGTCCATGCCTCCTTGTTGCTTCAACCCCATTTTTCAACAAGATCATAAATTATCTACTTAGGGCTAGCATTCGGCGATAAATTGCCCGTTCTTTGTTCGCAGTTCGCACGTATGGTAAAAAAAAACATGTCAACATGCTTTGTATTGACGAAGCGATATTAAAAACTAGTGAAACGGATACCCTTGTGTTTTGGTTTATAGGGTACCGTGTTAAAATTTTAAGTAATTTTACCTAAGTAAAATAAAAAAGCTTCTTTTGTATCTTTTAGCTGGCGTGGATTGAGGTACTTTAAAAATTCCCATGGAAGTGTGGAACTATATTATTTTTATTCTTCCACAAGTTAGCCCTTGCAATCTTATCTGGTAAGTGATGGTACTATCTGAGTAGCTGGCTAACTTGTTGGGAGTATGGCAGTTATACTAAACCCATACCACCCAATCGGTTTCTACACGGCAACACAGGAACGCTAAATCGCTTAGCGATACGTCTTTGCTAGTAGGCCAGACCAGTCCAGAGAAAATTCTGAAATTATGAATTCCCGAATTGATCCAGCCGGGGTTCGAACCCAGAACCACCAAGACCACATTATAAGACCACAGCACTCACCACTGCGCCAGGGAGGTCGTCAAAATATCCTATGTTAGTATCTGAACTGTGACAGGTACCAGACAGACATACACTTTAGCATTTATTTAACGTTGAAGTATTTTTGCTCATAAACTGTCATGGTATTTTATAACTAAATAGCACAACATAAAAAAACTAGTGTTAGATTAATTATTACCAAAAGTGTAACTTATAAAAACTTGTAAAAGTTGTAGTAGCTACTCAAAAATAATAGAAATGCTGTCACGTAAAAAAAACACTTTGAACCTTTTTATAAATCTTTATTTTGAACTCTCTGAAAAGCTGCAAAGGTTACTAATAAATCTAATTTAATAATATCCTCTGCTATACTATGCTAAAAAAGTTTATAAACTCATCAATTAAGTACGGAACCCCTAACCCTCAAACCGATTTACACTTGGCCCGTTTTGAATTCTATGGTTTCGGTTGTGTGCGTCTATTTTTCCCGACAGATTGTCGGATTGTGTCAGAGTGACGCAAAAATCACTGTTTCGTATGAAAATATTCGTTTTCCCAGTTTTTATCTCTTTTGGTGTGCCGGTTTGAAATACTAGATACAAAAACAAAACGGAAAAGCGTATGTTCTTTATACATTTTTGGCGGTGGACCCGGGGGTCCAAAAATAACTCTGGTAGCTCCTTTATGCATGTATTCACTAATAATTTGTAGGTTTTACAATACAATAGAAATAAAAAAAGTTAGTCGTTCAAAAGTTACAGGGAGTAGAAAAAAGCGGGTACTTTCGCGCTAACAATTGTCAATTTTAGTTGACAGTGACAACTGGGTTCGAAACATGAATATCAGCCCCCCGATTATGTAAAGAAATCGTAATCGTCTGTCAAACGTATAATTCGACCTGTTTAAGGAGGTCATAGATGCTTGCACGTCAAAACGCATGTATGTCCTCCTTAAAAAATTCGAGTTATACGTTATGAACTGTCAAATGAATACGATAATACAAATTGGCTTAGCCCTATGGGTATCAAATCATCATAGATGGTGGTGATGGAAAAATGGTGAATTCTATGGTTCTGAGCCAAACGCAGTCGCCACACATTCAATCGTTAAGGCTGCGCGGACACTGGTTAACAATGATCTATGGCCGAATTTCGGCTACGGCGGAAGATTATTTTACAGAATAGGTAATAGTACGTCATTATATTCTACGTGTGGATTAAGGTTTTTTTCTCGTTACTTCTCTCTAATTCCCTTTAATTTACTGGGATGTTAATTCAGGGTATAGTCTATCGCCATTGCAAATTTCAGCCAAATCCGTTCGGTAGTTCTTACGTGAAAGAGTAACAAACATAAGTGTGATGTTATTAGCTAACTAGCAACCCGCCCCGGCTTCGCATGGGCAGCACTAATAAGATATAGCCTATGTTTTCTATAGGTGTAAGATTTTTTTAAATCAGTTGAGTACTTTTTGAGTTTATCCATTACAAACAAACAAATCTTTCCTCTTCATAATATTAGTTTAGATTAGCTACAAGTGTGTGGGTTATTTATTCTTCAATTGAGTCAATAAATCAAAGACAAACAACATAAGAGAAATACAGAAACTTATCACGGAGGATATAACGCCAGTTTAATGATCCGCCGGAATAACAAACAGCCGTGAGCGACATAAAACTTCCTATTTATCGCGCGAAAACGACAAAGTTTCCCTGACATGGGCTTTGTTTACATGGTACGATACGACGTCACTCGTGTCGTACCATGTCTACTCGAGTCGTGATGGGTGAGGCATATTTGAAGAACTGATAGACGTTGGAGTCCCTAGGTGGCTGGCTAGGTTCCCTAGCGACATCAAACCATAGCACATTTTCAGATCCCCTAGGCCTACGGCATCGAACGTGTAGGTCAGGTCATTGGTTACAGGCCGTGAAATCGCGGCGTATACAAGTTGTAGTGTATAATTATTATGTTTGTATAACACATATTTATATGACATAACGTTAAGAAGTTAGTCTGTTGAATAAGCCGTGCTTGCAGTGCAAGTGTGACTGGGAAACCCAATAAGTAGACGGATGATCACAAGCAGAAAATCATCTTCAAAAATTCTGAGAGTCTTGAATTTATTCACCAGTGAAAGTCAGTCGTTTGATACGGGAACATTGAAAGAACCGATCGGAGTGGAAGCTAGTGCTGGTGACATTTGTAGTAGTAACTGTCGCCTCTGAGCTGAGGTGCAAGTACTTGTTGGCACAGCTCTTATACAAACTGTGAAGTCAACTTACATACTACGCGCGAAAATATAGCGACGCGTCTTGCAGTCAACTTCAGACGCGACTATTTGATTGGCGCGGGCCGAGCTATACTTGGCAACGCCTTTTCACTCTTGAAATGAAGGGACTCTATATGCAACGAACATCAACGCTTAAAGTGAATACATTCAGCGTTAATGCTCATATAGAGTCCCTTTATTTCAAGAATAAATAGGCGTCTTCTATGTACGTGGGCCTCGATCAGCAATGGTAAGGTCTACGACTCTTCGTCATAAGGTATGTTAAGCGTGTCTGGTCCCAATATTTTGTCGCGTAGCCTAAAAGTAACAAATAAAACATCAGCTCTCGTTTCCCCGTCGCGTCGTCACATTCATAACTTACAAACTTAGACAATAACTACTCGAGTTAAAATAAACTGACTAAGTGCGTGCCAGAAACGCGTAAGGTCGGGTTCCGTGGCAATTCTAGTCGCTTTAAACTTTGGTGATCATTAACTTGCTGAGATTTTTCCAAAAGGTGCCAAAGATCTCATGTTTTTTTCATCACTCGATTGGGTAAACAATTTTTTTCGACCCGCTTTTCACGTTCAGGAGGTACCTGTGAGTTTGTCTGCGTGTGTGGTTTCTATAACTGTGGGTTTACTACGATCGCTTAGAGAGACAATTACATTTTTTTTTATGTCTGATTTATATGACGTAGGTACTTACCTTGTTGTCTCTAAAATAAGGATTATAATTCTGAAACAAGAGCGTACAACAATATTAAAGTAATAAAGCGATGGTAGTATTGTATGCAACGTTACAGCTCCTATAGTTCACTAGATGAAGCCTGCGGCTTTACCCGTATTGAGGTTTTTGTTTTTTTTTTTACTTAGATTTTCCAGATATTTCTGTACAAAATACCGTCAAAATTGTAATATTGGAGACATATTACACATTTATGCTCTTTCGCTTTTACAATATTCATCAAATCTATATTAATATTATAAATGCAAAATTTTGTATGTATGGGTGGATGTTTATTACTCAATCACGCCGGAACGGCTGAATGGATCTGAATGAAATTTAGCACAGAGATAGATTATAGTTGGGAATAACACATAGGCTAATTTTTTTCCCGAAAAATTAAAGAGTTCCCGCCGGAACCAAAAAAACTCAATCCACGCGGACGAAGTCGTGGGCATCAGCTAGTTAACTAGATATATTATTGTGAGGATTCTTAAGATGATTCAACTTAACAGCTCTTAGATATAGTATAGTATAGTTTACTAGATGGTGCCCGCGACTTTGTTCGCGTGGATTAAGATTTTTTGATTCCCGCGGGAACTTTAATTTTCCAGGATAAAAAGTAGCCTATGTCCTTCCCCGGGATATAACCGGGGAAGGACATAGACTATTAGGACATAGGACATAACCGGATATAATTTCATCAAAATCGGTTGAACGGATGGGCCGCGAACGCGTAGTAGACAGACACACTTTCGCATCTATATAATAATATTATATACTTAGTATGGATTCTAAGACGGCTGTTACGGACGAAACTTGGGTTACACCCATTGAGGTATAATGTACTATACTTTAGTACATGTTACTTCAATGGTTAAACCACGGAACCCTAATAACTCCTATCAATAACTTGGTGATTTGCGCTGGAAACGCTAATGCGAAGTTACGAGCCGTCTCAAACTTGTCAATAAATAATAGTGTCTTGACTTATAACTTTGATAATGTTTTATTTCTTACTTCTTCCTGTTTATAGTCACCTAGTACCTACCTATAACTAGATGATGCACGCGACATCGTCCGCGTTGGTTAAGATTATTTTCTCGCAGGAAATCTTTAATTTTCCGGAATATTCTCTATACTAAATTTTATCAAAATCTGTTGCAAAAATCTGTTGTTGTTGTTGGGTAGTTAAAGCGTAGCAGACAAATAGACAGACACAATTTCGCATTTATAATTTAAGTATGTTAAGGATTACTGGATGAGACCCATGAAAAAGTTACAAATCCTATTATCTAACACTATTTTGCTGTTTGAAATCGTTATTTATCTCAGAATTTGTAAAAGTTACCACCTTAATAATTAGGGAAATGATACTTCGGACTTTTATCTTAGATTAAACGTGTTTTAAAATACAATTGGTGAAGTTACAGAATACATGTGTTTTTGTTCTCAGGTCTTGAGTCAGGTCTAGAGCGCACTATTTTTGGAGGATTTTTGTTTTGTCAAGAAACCTAAAAGTATTATTTCAGTCATTTTTTTTATTTTTTGATGGTTTTTTAAATAAGTTACGTCGTAAAAAATACTTTGCGCGAATATAGCTCTGTATTTCTCACTCGCGAGAAAACCATAATAATTCGACATCCCGCTTAACGCTGACCGAACGACGGGCGGCGCTCCTGGAGGGTTACTACATTGTTTCAAATAAACAGTCTATGTCACGTACATTTACGTCCCTAGAATAGGATTTTAATTCAAAAACACAAACGTCCACAATGTCCAAACAATACGGTAGCGATGGTAG
The DNA here is from genome assembly GCA_964035005.1 of Erebia palarica. Classification (NCBI taxonomy): domain Eukaryota; kingdom Metazoa; phylum Arthropoda; class Insecta; order Lepidoptera; family Nymphalidae; genus Erebia; species Erebia palarica. Next base: position 8,535,319 of record OZ035992.1, read on the forward strand.
TAACCGCCTGTTTTCAGTCGGGTACGGCATTATGTTACTGCACACTCTTACGTTGAAGCGAAAGTGAAGTGCTTTGCCGTCTGGTTAGCGTCAATTGACGGCAGATCCATTACAGGATATTATAACAAGTTTTAATGAGTCTAGTTTAAAGTTTAAACGCGTCCTCATTCAGGGCGAATATAACTAAACGGAGTAATAATCCCCTCACTTATTAGTACTACCAGAACCCTATTCCGGTAAAATCATTGCTACAGTGCAACGATTGCAATCACTTCTTATTTGCAGCAAGTATATTATGGAAGGGACAATCCAGAAGTAGGTATTATAGAGACATATTTTTAATATATGTGTACTCTCATTTGGAACTTGCACGATTAAATAGTTAAACGTGTAGAGGTCCACGAGAGATTTAATGTAATTAGATAATAGTTAGCTAAATTTAAAGGCAATATTCATTTGATCTGGCCACGATTGCTATCGTTAAGCTCTAAACCGAATTGCGATCTAAACACAAAAGTATTCAATAATCGCTGAGTCTGCCTGCAGAAGACTGAATTACCATCGTCAAAACACTCGCATCTATACCTACTCACAATTTTCAATATGGCGTCCATATCCGCAGATTAAATCGAATGGCATGAAACCAGTCAATTTGGCAGATATTATACTTTCTGTTTCATGAGACATAATGACAAACAGTAATAATGCTAAATAATAATAATAATAATTTATGGATAAAATAAAATGACATTTCATTCTATCCATAAATTCAGCCAAGCACAAAAAATGATTATACATAAAAAATATTTGGAAAAAATGGTTGACATGGCTAATGATTGCAAGTTGAAACGCATAAAAAATACTAGCCTGTAAATAGGCTCATCGCAACAGTTATCTCATTGTAGGTACGTATACAAAACGCAGTACTTAGTGGAAACAGTAGGTGTACCCACATTGAGTGCAGGTTGCATTCCAAACGGAATGACGGCCGCAACGTTGACAAAGGAACCACTTGTCCCTGGCAGAGAGATGTCTGTTAAATATTAGAGCATGCAATGTCCCACAAAACGCCTGTAGGGGCACGCAATACCTACATGATGACGTAAAACATGACGCGGCCACGTTAGCCAATCACCTGAGCCGCCTGAATCACGCTAACGAAGTTCTTTCGGAATTGTATTATATATGGAAATATCAACCTACAACAGTTGGCCCAGCTGGGATCCCCGAGCATGACACCGGCTCGGAGGAAGATCTTCCTATTGCATCGGTCGAGCATACCATACGCTCCCGACACGCCCTATACCTTACTGATACAAAAGCACCAATATGCTTACAGCACCAAAGTTTGACAGCTATTGTGGAATGATCTCAATTGTCTCAGATTGTATTTCATCATCTTAATCACAGATCATATTATTTTCAACCTTTTGAAGGCTCACGACTGAGCACACTGCGTAAATCTACTAGAATGAGATAGTTTGACCATAGACCAACTTTGACCACAGTTTTTTGAACTCGGCATGCAGCCTCGCGATGGTTTCCTGCACTGTCATAGCAATCAGAAGTAATATAAATTAATTTCTTGAAACGTACATTTTTGTACTCTGGTAAAAAAAGAACAGACTTTAACGCCAGAATCTCATCTGGCCAGAATACTTCTTAAATATTATGAGGCAATTCTTACACCAACAAAATGAACTCGTAACAAAAATGCAAGAGTTATATTTATCAGATAAACAAAAATAATTAACCTTGCATTTTTATTCTTAGCTTTCATCTTAGTTCAATTGGGGCGTTTATCGAAGCTTAATATATGAGGTTTGCTATTCCAGTAACAAAACATCTCTACGCCCCAGCATCCTACTTGGTTACATGTTAAATGGTCTTTTTCCCAGGCATTTCATGATTGCCATGATTTAAAAGCATTTCTCTTAATTGCGGTGCTTGCACGCTTGTTAAGAGATAACTCTTCAGATGGAAAATTTTGCTAAAGCATTGAAGCTATGAGGCTACTTAGTTAAATCACTACCTACTCTTATTACATATAATAAACGAAAAACTCCCATTATACTAGTTTAACGTGTTAGACTGACGACTTTAAAAATGTGGCCGGGAGTGGTTGCAAGATGGAACGAGGTCCGCTTTGAAATATGCATAATACGTTTAGCAGCTATGGACAATTAATATAATAGACTGATAGCCATGCCAGAACGTCTGAACTGATCTGGATGAAATTTGGCACAGAGATACATTATTTATAATCTGGAATAACAAATAGGCTTTTTATCCCAGAAAATGAAAGAATTCCCACGGGAACCAAAAAACCTCAAACCACACGAACGTCGTCGCGGGCATCACTTTTTGCGCAAAGGATCAGGCTAGCTGTCCAGCGCGCAAATGCAGTCAGTATTCTTACCGCCATTCGACGCGGGTATGATTGATATTAGGTTAGGCTAGCTAGCTTTAAGTTCTATTGCATTGTTTTCAATAAAGGTTTTAAAAAAATTGCACTATACCTTACTATACTTAGGTACCTTTCTTAAGTCAAAAGGGGTAGGTATTATTTATAGATCTGCCCCATAAAAATAATAGGTCAACTACCCCATAAATTACAGTGTTTCCTCTCTAGTTAGTCTAGATTCTAGAAGTTAAATAACTAGACCGACCTCATAATTCAGCCAGTAGATGTTATTTCATCGCTCGTGTAATAATACTGAGCTTTGATGGCAACGATAGAACTCATCTCATTAAAACTTATTATAATATCTAATCTAGTTAATCTCTGGAATGAACTGATATAACCCTCACACAATCAGAGGGGCAAAGCTTTCTTGAGATATTTTCATCCATGAAACCTAACTATGAATGAACAAATTATTCATCATCATAATTCATCATTTTAACACATTGCCGGCTCACTACATAAGTCCGTCTGTGACTTTACCAATTTTAAGGTTTCCACTGAAAACCAGCGCTGCAGCCTGCTGTAGCATGATGCTGAGCTGGAGACCTGTATTTAGTCTCACAACACGCTATATTTTATCATTAATTTGATTGTTTCTTACTTAACTACATATTGAGATCGAATAAAATCATTCTCTTATTTTCTTTCCATACGTCCAACAATTCTACCACCCTCATTATCTTTTTTAGATGTTAGGTATTTACTAGTATTAAATACATAAAATCTGACCCCCTGAAGCCTCAAACGTTATCTAATACTTACTTGAAACAAAAAACCGGAAATGATTAAAATAATTCCTATTATGTTTTGGCTTCTTCTAGTCAAGTATTTCCTTACCATTTTCCGGTCCGTCACATCCGGTTGTCCAAACAATTAGTCCCGTACGTCGTTTCACACTGATCGGTGGACGCGACGTAAAAATATTACACGTTTTTAATCACCACCAACGCCACCACTACAGCCCATTAAAGTCCCACTGCTGGGCACAGGCCTCAACTCTCATAAGTGAGCTAAGACCCACCACGCTGCTCCAATGCGGGTTGGCGGGCTTTAACGACTATTGTCATCATATATCATGTTAGTTATAATAACAGGGACCGACGGCTTAACGTGTTCTCCGAGGCAAAGGGGTGAAACCGCCAATTTCCTAATTCCGGGCTAGTACTGAGAATTTCTAGTCAGAAAAACCCAATACTTATTATGGCCCGACCCAGGAATCTAACCCGTGACCTCGTCAGCCGCAGTCAAACATGCTAACCACTAGACCAACGAGGCAGTCCAACGAGGTTTTTGATCAATCACAAAATAGTTGTAAATTTTACAAAATACATAATTTTGTAACTTCAATAAATACCTACTAATTAATAAAATAAAAATGTATTGATTTCTTTCATGTAACATTTAGAAAAAGCCCAGTTTTACCCACCATCTTTCAGCATCAACATCTGACCATGACCTTGACCTACCACCGGTTCGAAAAGGAGATTCTATTGAGATGAGCCGGCAAGAAACCCAGCGGTTACTCTTTTTAAATAGCAAAACAGTATATTTGATAGGTAGGTATATATATGTCACCGTAAAATTGTATAAACCGTTAGATTATAATCTAACTAGCGAAATTGTAAACTGTCGAAAGATTACAATTTAACGCATTAGATTTCGGTAGACTGTAATCTTTTATGTATATTAACCCGAAAAAACCTAAGTGCCCTTATTTATGTCGACCCCTAGCCTAACCTACAAGAAAGAGACAAGAAAACGTACTTAAATAAAATTAATATTTCAAAACACACAGAACATTGAACGGTTCACTATCTTTCGACAGTTTACAATTTCGCTAGTTAGATTATAAACTAACGGTTTTTACAATTTTACGATGGCATATATAATACACAACAGTGTAAGTTCTTATACTATCCTGTGTGGCGCTGGACCCAAAGTCGATTGCTTCCATACAACTTTGTCACTAAGTAATTCGTCAATTGTATAATAGCCTCGACTCAACAAGTGTTCTTTTACGGTTTTTTTCTTTTGGAACAGTAATACTATAAAAGCTACAGTGGTTGTAGCAAGTTAGTGGAACTACGTTAAGGTTCGTTCACTGCGACGCGTCGTGTATCGCCGCCAGTGTGAACACACTCTTACCTGACGTCGTGCTCTTTGCATAATATCTCCGTGGAGTGAGCCTTAATTTTTGTAAGGGCCATTTTTTTGGCGGCCATTAAGATAAAATTAAAAACGAACTCTCTCTCTTTTGTTAGTCTTTCGTGTAAAAGTCGTATTGAGAGCGGAATTGCTTAAGCTACTCCAAGAGTTTATTAAGGAATATTACGCCCCTTTTTAAGCCACTTCAAGGAAAGACACTTAAAAAATTACTTGGCAAAGGAGATTTGTATTTCTTATGTTGATTTTTTATTCCGGCTAACTCTCATAACCTAACAGGTTAGCCCGCGATCATCTTAGACTACATTATCACATACCATTAGATGAGATTGCAGTCAAGTGCTAACTTTTAGTAGATAGAAAAATTATATATTTTCGCCCTTAGTAGTTATTTTATATCTCGGTAAAATAGCACGCCTGGGGTCCAAACCCTAGACTTTACGTATACTACTACTGTCCGGGCATTTAAAATTAATTAATTACTTAACACTTTTTCGACATTAATGAGCGTTTTTTGCCTTTGCGCATTGAATTCCGCTTACTTAATTGAAAATGTGATTGCGATAATCATTATAAATAGTCGTTAAATCGAATTAATTTGCGGTTTTCATCACTGTAAACGACGGAATCCAAAAATTATATTTATTTCAGTAATGAGTTCTCATTGCTTTATGAAATAAATCCGTAACTACTAATAAATTCGAAAGGGTGTCTGTTTGTTACCTTTTAGGTTTTGACGAATTTTGACACAGAGATAGCTTGTATCCCGGAGACGGATGCAGGCCGGGAAAATCTAAAACCTAAATCGTGCCGAGCCGCTCCGTGCATCTCAAGTAAGGCTAGACCTTTATTAAATTGATTTGTATAAAAGAAGAAATTGACTAATTCAGCCTTAGCTAGTTACCACCCTACCGGGAAAGACGTGCCGCCAAGCGATTTGGCGTTCCGGTACGATGCCGTGTACAAATCTCAAAACTTGAGATTTTGCATCTAGGTTCTCTTTCTCGCATTGGAATCACCCACCAAGAAATGAATTTAGATTTGGTTTAGGTAATATTATGAGAATTGGATCAACAGTTAATAAAATTTATTCTTTTTTATCATAAATTCCATCCGAGTACAGTAGTGGGTGGGTCTTCTAGTCTCTTTTGCTTTCAGACGAGAGTTTCGTAGCGTGAGCATAAATTATATTCCGGCGCTTTTCATCAAAATCGGTCGAGTAAAACCTAGATAAGTTACTCTTTGAAGTCGAAGACAAGTGAAGCAGTGGACAAAATCTAGTGAGAAATTAAATAGAAAAACTTTCACTTTAAATTATAATATGAACCCTACTTACAAACAGTACGGACAACTACAGTTATCTTAATAATTTCGTATGAGATTTAAAAAAAGGTACGTAGCCATTTATTTCAGGCATTTTCACCCAATTCGAATGCAAAATTCAAAATAATATATTATACAATAATACTTAAATATTTGAAACAATAAAATAAAAGTTATTTGTATTTTAATATAGAAAACTAAACAAAAATAGGTATTAATCCAATTAATTGAATTATAAGGAAACGCTCGTAACGCATTAATTGTTTACTTGCCGTGTAATCGCGATTAGTTACGTCGTGATTGACGAGCCAATACTTAGCCGGAACGAACTTTTCCTTTTCTTTTTTCACCTCTCTTTATAGATTTACATGACGCAATGTCTAGCACTGTGGTCTTGTGAGAGATTTTACTCCCTGAAAAGGCAAATTGGTACTTTTATTAATTTCTAACTCTGAAATTTTAAAATTTTGGTGTGAGCTTTGAAATTGAGTAGTACTTAATAATTAACACCCTTCGTAAGTATCACCTTTGTACATTATCGCGTAGTAATTATTAATTTTTGAGTAAACGTTAGCCTGCCATTATCTTAACAAGCATCTATAAAGATGGGATTTTTAAAAAGCTTCAACTCAAGTGGTTGATGTCGTAGGCATAATCATTATAAATAAATAAAAAGTGTGTGTGCAATTCACACACGGCCGAAGTGAAACTACAGAAAAGTAGCCTAGGAGGGAATGAGATAAATGTAACTTGTATTCTCTTTCCCTCGCAGGCTAAATCCTATTATGAATATGTTCGTCTCTTTTTGGTGCCGCTTTTTCGTTGCATTGAATTTTCAAATCACATCGATTCTAAAGAAGTTTCACTTCAATAAATAAATCCTTGCTTAAATGTTTGCAATAAACAAATTTTGAGCTAAATATTTGACTAATAAAATGAGTAGTTCATAAATATGCACTGAGAGCTTTGTAAATAGCGTATCTTTACTCGTAAATGTTGACGTACCGCAAACTTACCTTTGGTGCTTTTACTTACCGTGTTTGGCTTTTAATTTACTTAATTTGTAAATGGTGAATGGTAAACTTGGCAGTATTTACTTAATATTCAGTTACCTTTATAAAAATAATACATATTGTGTCAAGTCTTCTTATCAGTTATGAATTTATCCTTCTGAAGAATAATTACTTATTTGAATCTGAAGAATTTGAGATTCTTTAGAAAATAATTAAATTAAGTATTACGTCAAATTTATTGCAAAATGAAACTATTATGAATATAATTATTTTAAGTAAGTATAGTTTTTAAATAATTTATTATTCATCTCAGCTTTTTAATCTTTAAAACAACTTTCTACGTGTTGTGTAGTAAGTTTTACTTACAAATTGATACTTTTTACTGCACTTTATGTTCAGAGATTTCATGATGTTAATAGTTAGCAGTTAATTATTATTTTATCTACAGGTCCTCAAATATGCCCATGGCAAAAATCACGTCGATCCGTTGTTCCGTTACGGCGTGATTGAAGGACAAACCAACAAAGAAACACACTTTCGCATTTATAATATTGGTATGATTATTTTTATGTTCTTCAAAGTTTCAATATTAATAAAAAGTGCAATTGAAAGACAATTTATGAATTAGGTATATGAAGAATAATATGAAGTACTTAACGATTTACATTACACAACAATTAACACTTTTCATGTTTTTTTCATTGTTACACACAAATCGCGGTTTAGCAACAATTAACCAATTAATGCTAGCTTGATGGGTGGTCCCACAGTTATTCAATTAATTGAATTAAAACAGCCACCCTAATGACAGCTCAGTTGATGAAGGACGATCGGCGAATGTTCCAGAATGTTTTTATGGGATACTAAAAATTATTTATTGCTCGGTCGCGTGTCTGTTGAAATGTTAGCCGCTTCCGATGGATGTAACGTCGAATGGTTTCTACTGTAAAGCGCTGGATAAGTCTAAAGCGTGACGGCAGTATCACGCATTTGCTTCGGGTTCAATTTTATTAAAATACATTTGTATGGGCATGTCACGGCTCCTAGGTACGTACGTATGATCCGATGTTGCTGTTCCTTGTATGGTAATTGCTAGGATTAAATACTTGCCGTCGCGCATTGTGTTTGTCCAAGCCTTTAGTAGCTTCGATGAATGTAGCGCCAAATGTTTCCTACTGTAAATCACTATCAATATAAAATTATTCATTAATGTGACACGCCCATGGCTTAGCAAGTTACCATGCATACACCTCTATACAGATTACAGAGTCGAAACATCTTCTACTCGTGTAATATGATACGACGACCCCCGTGACGCAGTGTTGAGCGTTATTGTCTTAACGCGCCGGGTTCGATTCCCGGCAGGGTCATTTTGGGAATTTATAATTTCTGAATTTTCCCTGTTCTGGCCTGGTGGGAGGCTTCGGCCGTAGCTAGTTACTACTACAAACCGAATTAATTTAAACGCCGAGACGAGACGCAGATCCCATACACGATCTCACCTTATGATGAGTCAAGGGTTAACATGTAGTGTATAAAAATAAAAATAAAAATTTCATATCTCTCGTAGGTAGCAATGTAAAATCTATCAGTTAAGAACATACCTAGGTACCTATAAACCCTTAACAAAGTTTGATGATGATTTTCATGGTTTGGGGAATTGTCAAATATATATATATTTGCAACTTCTTCGACAGTTTGCAATTTCGCGAGTTAGATTATAATCTAACGGTTTTTACCATCTTACGGTGACATATATAGGGTAGAGATGCCGTACAGTCAGCAAAATACTCTCCAGAATACTATTTCCTATAAAAAATATTCATCAGAAAAGTAGCCTGGATTTCAAAAGTCTATTAGTAACAGATTAAAATTTAATGAATTAACCACACCAAATCCACTCTTGACTTGAGTGCCAAAACTGACTAAATATAGAACATGACGCTTGACTGAGAATAGAACTGTATTAACAATGGAATATATTTTTCTCGTCGGTTTACGCACAGTGTAGATGTTTTCAGTAGTTTTTCTTAAACTCAAAAATTTTATTCGTAAATGTATTAGGTACTTACTTTAAAGTAGGTACCTACCTAACACTATGAATTTACTATTAGGAGTTATCACTTTAAATATCTAGACCTAAGTAGTTCGTACTGTAGACCGCCGGAATCAAAAAGCTTTAACCACGCAGACGAAGTTGTGGGCATCAGATACCTAGTGTCATTATGATTTTCTAAAATTATAAGAAACAACGACTCTCAGTAATTAAATTAAAATATTTCGCTGACTTTGATAAAATTATTATACTATTAAATTATTTGATAACACTAGGTAACTCACAATAATTCTGCAAATAAAGAATTTTGAATTTTTGACAATACCTAATTAGGTATAATAGTGTGTCCAAGCTTTTCATTATTTTAAACAAAACTCAAAATTGATTCAGTCATAAGATTAAGACCGTAATTGAATTTGATTTTGCTTTTACTAGATATCTTAAATAATAATATTATTATTTTATTTAAGATATCTGGTTATTGGTAAGAAGCACAACGGAGGAGGCTGTATAATATGGCTTGATCACGAAACCAGGTTGAATGACCGTGAGACAAAAAAAAAACATAGTACGTACAGCAACTTTATTTAATAACTATGTGCCTATCTAGATCACATATCGAAACTTATCTCACTACGGAGTCCTGAGTCCTGTCTACTTGTCACAAACACGACGAATTAATAATAGAACACATACATCATACATACACTTATCGATCCCCTTCTATACAACTCGACTTAACAGCAGATAGACATTCAAGCGCCGAATTATGATGTATTCGGGTATTTATTCATGTTAATTTAGTTTTTATGTAAAATAGCAAATAAATACTAATACGAAGTTCAAAAGTCGCCGCTTTAGTAAATGAAAACTTTATTATCAATTGGACATGCGCGGCTGAGTTTGGACGTAAACAAACTTATAACTTTCTAAAAGTTTACCTTATTATACATTAAAAATTACTTAAGCATACCTTTTGGAATAAATGCAGCTAATCCCGGTCGAAACTGTGCCCACTCCAACTCACTACACACTCAATATTATCACAACATTCCTGTATAAAATCACTTTTAGAGAACTGGTCGCTTCACTTGCACATAAGTTGCCGCACTTTTTGAGAGAAAAACTATCTAAAACACCACAAAAACTCACTTAACACACGCTAATTATGTTATGAAACAACTTGATGGCGGAGTTCGTTGATAATAATCGGTGTTTATTAGGTAAAAACTTTTTAAATCGTAATAAACAATCAGAGCAACAATCGGCACGCGACGGCCATCTTCCGCCGAAGCGACGTTTGAGGTTACGTTCGCTAGGGGGAGCCAGGAGCCACTGCCAGCGGGCTCCAAAATTATAATACAAAAGTGTGGACACACAAAATTATAAACTTTGGCAATAAATGAAAATATCTGTAAATAGTATAATAAAGAAAAATGTATTATAAAACAAAATATTATGTTCTGATAGTAGCCAATCTCAAACTGTATTATTGTGCCAGCAACACTGTTGATGGACCTTACCCTAATGAAAATACATTAGGGTCGAGAACTATTAAATAATAATAGGCAAATGGTTGATAACAGAATTAGGATTATAGTGGTTGATAAGTTACCTACTTCTAAACAATTATTAATTCCTATTATAATATTAATAACAATCTAATATAATTTTTACGTGAGCAATGACCTTATTATATTTTAAAAACTACATGTATTATTTACTTTACACATTGTGTAAATTCTTATGAGAATATGATTTTAATATTAATATTCTTGACTAAGTAAATAATCCTTTCTTCTGAAACTTTAACATGTTATTAAAAAACTTTTATATTTTGCCCACACTTTTACACTCTAGGGGTTTTGTTTTATTTTTATTTGAGCTTCTAAGTTTTAATAAAGTTTCAAACTATGTAGGTACATGACTCTGCAGGTTATTTTCATTAAGTGATTTTATTCAAAATTCCACAAATTTCATAGTCCAGACATTTATTTACTTAATCGGTATAGTTAATCCGTAAACCAAAGGATAATATTAAAATTGTTGCATAGTTAAATGCTAGCAGTACCTAACTACTTGCTCAAATTTTATTTATATATTTAATACCAACAACTTAAAAACTAAAACATAAAAATTGAGAGGACATGCGGATAACGAGGTGCTGGGTTCGATTCCCGGTTGAACATAAAAATTGATAGGTATTGGGATTTTCAGTTAAGAAATTCTCAGTACTAGCCCGGAGTTTGGAAGTTGGCAGTGTTTCACCCCCGTGCCTCGGAGAGCACGTTAAACTGTCGGTCCCGGTTTTTATCACTAACATGATAATAGTCGTTAAAGCCGCCAACCCGCATTGGAGCAGCGTGGTGGGAATAAGCTCTAATTCCCTCTCTCCTATTAGAGTGGAGCCCTGTGCCCAGCTGTGAGACGTTAATGGGCTACAGTGGTGCCCCCAGAATTTTGCTTAAGAGTAAATATTGTTTCTTACTCTTCCATTTAACGTCCCAAGTAACGAAAGACGTAAAAAGTGCTTTGTTTTTAAGCGCACTAATAAAATTAAGGCAACGGTTAAGGTCTCGATGTTAGCGCCTAAGTTTTAACTCGAGCAAAGTTATTATTTCGCCTCATAAAATTGATTCCCGTGGGGCGAGTTACAACCACTGTTACAACTTGTAAAAATATTGGCTTTTAACAATTTTACAGTAAATTACTAGCTGACCCAGCCCGGCTTTGTTTGGATGGAACTTTTGATAATATTTTTTCACCTACACTATGATTAAATGGAGCTCTTGTGCAAAATTTCGCTTTACACACACCAAATCTACCTATCTGTGCGTTGTCTGGCAATCAGTTGTATAACTTTCATTAAGTTGATAATAATTATAATAAGTACATAACCTTTACCTGGTATCTTTTTACCACTCGCATAGTGTGAATCCATTATATATAAGAATAAGATAAATAAATATCAATAGCATAGGTATAAATAAAAACGTTGTAGCTATAAAGCTTTTTTTAATAAGTAATTCAATTAATTGAATTAAACATTTCAATTGAATCTGATGTCAAGCTTTATGTAATTTATAATAAGCCAAATAAATAAATTATTGAAGTTTGACATTTCTTTGAAACACGATAGTATGGGTTGTAATTTTATTCACTTTTATTTTTATTTCATTCGCTCGAAAATGCTTTACAAACTGACGGTACTTAATTATAAAAGTTGTGTGGTAGAGTCAAGAGTCTTGACAGGGTAGAAAAGAATATCTACCTGTGAAGTATTGAACTTAGAACTGAACTTTTTTTATACAATGAATAGACGATGCCCGCGACTTCGTCCGCGTTGATTAAGGTATTTTTTTGGTTCCCGCGAGAACTCTTTAATTTTCCCGGATAAAAAGTAGCCTATGTGTTATTTCAGATTATAATCTATCTCTATACCGAATTTAATACAGATCCATTCAGCCGTTCTGGCGTGATTGAGTAGCAAACATCCATCCAAACTTTCGCTTGTTTAATATAATATTAGTATAGCTAAAAGCTGTACTACAGCTTTTATCTATACTCTACGGCCTTTATCTATACGCTACTCCCATATTTTATCATCTCGCATTTATTTTGCCTTGGCGCCCCTGGGTAGTCGAAATAGGGTACAATGATATCCAAAACTCCACCAAATCGAGGAAAGCAGACTGCTGTCGTAAGAGAGTTCAATGGAACTCTCTTCTTTTTGCGAAGTGAATTCTGGTGGATCTTGTGCCTGGAAAGGATCTTGGATCCACGCTAACTTTTATATTGTTCCGCGAATACCTAATTCGAAAGTTAGAATAAAGAAAGTCGAAAAAGGGTTGGCGGACTTTAACGACTATTATCATGTTAGTGATAATAGTCGTTAAGTCTGGCGACGGCTTAACGTGCTCTGCGAGGCACGGGGGTGAAACACTGCCAACTTCCTAACTCCGGCCTAGTACCTACTGAGAATTTCTAGCCAGTAAAACCGAATAACCCAGCATATAAACGTGTAGGTACATTCATATTATTTTCGGCAGTGATTGGCAATTCGCAACAAAGCAAACCGACCGTTTATTAAAACCTAGAACAATCTAACAATACGCTTCCGTTGCAATCCGTTTGTGCGATTCTTTTCGAGTTATTGCATTTTTTCAACTTTTCATACTTTTGCTGGCTTTTGCCTGTTGTTTTATCATTGGAAACAATTTAACAACAATATTGATTAGCATATTTATTTGTAAGTTATTTATTTGTAACTTTCTTACATACAGTCTCCGAACCAACCTCAGCAACCGAAGGCGTCCACTACTGGACATAATTATGTCTCTTGCAAGGATTTCCTCACGCCGAAGTCTTGCGCCGCCTGGATCCAGCGGCTCCCTGCGACTCGTCTGATGTCGTCCGTCCACCGAGTAGGGGGTCTGCCAACGCAGCGCTTCCCAGTGCGAGGTCGACATACCAGTACTTTGGAACCCCAGTGTCTGTCGATTCTTCGGACTATGTGCCCCGCCCATTACCACTTCAGCTTCGCAACGCGTCGAGCAATGTCGGTTACTTCCGTTCTTCTGCGAATCTCCTCATTATACCGATTAGATCGCGCAAAGAAATCCCGAGCATTTCTCTGCTTATCTAAATTTCTGACCGCAACTGTACCTACTATCTTTGATCATTCAATGTCGGAAAATAATCTGACAATGATTTCACGAGATTTACTGTTGAAGTGCCTGCGGCGCTTTAATAGCAATAGTTTTTGCTTGAAACCCGATTGTGTAAGGAAATAGTAATCGTAATCGTTTGTCAAACGAATAATTCAGCCTGTTTAAGTTCATAGATGCCTGCACTTCAAAACGCATGTATGAACTCGATAAATAGTGCGAGCATAGAGGTTTAATTTAACAGTGAGTTCGAGTACTTAATATGATTTAAGCTGTCAAATGATTACGATTTGCTTAAACAATTGGGCCCCTGATTGACACGAAATTTACATAAAACCATCTTTATTATAATTTTTATAACATTAGAAAATCATAATAAATCTAAATTAACTAGTGGTTCGCCCCGAACTGATACCCCGCGGTATCCTTAAGATAGTTTTAACTATATTAAATTGATATAGGTAGTTAACTTTTATTGGAGAAACGAATAAACTTTTACAGAGCGCCATCTATTGACATCATTGTGAAGTTTGTGTTGCAGTGTCGGCCGAGGACGGAGTTTTACTTAAAAAATTGCTCAGCATTAGGTAGGTATGCCTAAAAATTTATAATAAGCTGCCAAAAGATATTTAAGGCATTACCAATTAAATTATTTAAAAATAAGTTGTATAAATGGCAAATAGCCCATAACTTCTATTCTTTTAAAGAATTTTGAAAGGACATGACCAGTAATTGCCCTCCGATTCGGGACAATGCACAGGATTTCCGTTTTTACAGTAAGGTTTAAAAATTCAAAACGAAATTATTATGGATTTATTATTCCAAATAAGGTCGGGGTTCAAATGACAAAAAAAACAGTACGTTTATTGTTTAAATCTTGAGCGTCCGCTTTCCTCTTTAAGCACTACTCCATTTTGACGTTCCATTATATCCATGCCTAATAATAATCTTGTAACCCTACATGAATACCATTTAAGTACCTTAGTTATTATATTAGGAATGATTTATTTTTGATCAATTAAATAGTAATGAAAAGGAAATGTATGTTTTGTTTATAATTATTTTTATTTTTTGACAAGTCTCAAACTAATCGATCGAACAAAGCATTTTGAAATACTACGTTTAAAGGAACGCCCTGTCACATTGCATATGCTGCCATCTGTGGTCGAATAGTTGAACTTGTTAACGAAAAGTAGTGAGCAACACTTAAAAATATTTTCTAGACTCACCACAATAACTAGCGCCATCTAGTGTGGGAAAGCAGTTTTTGGTGAAACTATTTTTATCTATTTTCTCAGTTTTCAGAGCCTTCAGACTCCTGAAACTTTTTTATTTGAAAACTATAAAATATAACAATTACAATAATAAAGAAATAATACTTGAAAATTTTTTTTTAGACTCGCTTAACACAATAAATAGCGCCATCTAGTGTGGGGAAGCAGTCTTTTGGTGAAACTTTTTTGTTCATTTTCGCAGTTTTCCGAGCCTTCAGACTCCTGAAACTTTTTTATCTGAAAACAGTGAAATATTACAATTACAATAATAAAGAAATCATTGCTGAACATTGATTTTTGACACCTAGGCAAGCTGCCATAGTTCCACCGGTCAAGTCCTTTGAATTTAAAAACTTATAAGAGTTTAATTCTAATGAGAGTTTAAATTAAAACTCATTAATTTAAACTCGCATTTGTTTATTTATTTAATTTAATTTAAAAAAAATTTGAGGCTTGCAACTTGTTTAGTAATTTTTATAAAACCTATGTTAGTTTTAAGTATTTTGCACGCCATTGCATGGCTGATTGTAACATGCTCACCTTATAACGTAATAATCTAATATACTATTTATTATCAAAATAATACTTACAATCTTGCAAATAAATAATATTCTATTCTATTCTATTCATCCTCTGGTCAGAAAAGTTCAAGCCGGGCAGGTGATCGTATTTCTGGGATTGGAGGACACCAGCGCTGAAGTCAGCACCGATCAGCGATTCGCGTCCGTGCCTATTCAGATAAGTGCCCCACTTTCCTGTACGCCTTCCTTCCTTTGTTACATCAACATCCTATACCTAAATACAAAATCCTACAAAAATATCAATTAAATTCCTTCTGACATAAAGTCTACTATCAACATACAATAATTCGATACAGTGAAGTAATTCCATTATTAGTGAAATATATCAGTGCAAATAAGACAAAGTATTTATTATAGGTACGTGACGTGTGACGTCATTACGATTATTGTTACTTGCCTGGGAGGCTCTTACTAGAAATCTTTTGTCTCAATTTCTAGCATAACATAACATAAAATTCCATTTAGGCATTTATTTATAGATTATTTGCGAGAAAAATGTATAATTTGTTGATAAAATTTCATAGGAACTTTTATGATTTCAACGCAACGAGAAAAACTTTTATAATCTTTCTCCAGGGTCCTCAACTATACTCAAGCAAAAAATCACATCAATCAGTTGCTCTGTCACGACGTGATTGAAGGACAAATCAATAAACCGACAAACAAACACACTTTCGCATTTATAATATTAGTAAGTAAGCATACAATACAGGCATTCCTCACGACTCCCGATATTTTTCTTCCCCATTAAAGCAAATGGTAATAACATTAATTGCTCAAAGTATGGATTTGTTTTCTTTTTGTTTAGTATAGCAACAAGGTAAAGAAGGTACATTTATAGAAGTTGGGTAACAAATCACAGTAACAGGTTTATTCTTTACATTTATGGTCTGGGCAGTTTAATTTCATTCCGGAATCCGGATCCTCATTCTCGCGCGCTCTCTTCCTCGAGGACTTCCCGTGAGTCGTTAGCCACCGCGATCTTTTTTTTACAAGTTAGCTGCGATCTCACTTGATGGTATGTGATGAAGTCTAAGCAGGCATGGCAGTTATATTAAAACCATACCCCTAATCGGTTTCTACACGGCATCGTACCGAAACGTTAAATCTCATGGCGGCCCGTCTTTACCGGTAGGATGGTAACTAGCCACGGCCGAAACCTTCCACCAGGCCAGACTAGGAAAAAATCAGATATTGTAATTCCCTGCCAGGGATCGAACCCGGGACCTCCGCACGTTAAGACAACAGCAGTAGATTCACTTGACTAAACAAAAGCTTTAAAAACTATAAAAGTTGAACAAAAAATTGTAATTTATAATTTTAACTTATTAATTTGGCTTTTGATTATTATTATAGGTATTCTTTTATTAATTTTATTTGCGACTTATATGAATCTGAATATTTATATTATACTGAATATATATAGTATACTTCCATCGGGGTTTAATAGTCAAATAGGTATTAATTTATTTTTCAATTTATAGATTAAGCATAAAAATAATTTTGAAAGAACTCTATTTATTTATTAACATCTATGTCAAAATGTTGCATGTACCATATTCTGGCAGAAAATAAATGATTATGATTGAATTTTTCTTATATTGAATAGAAGCAGGCGTTACTTTGCGGAAGTCCATGATAGTGCAATCGTGCATTGTCGAGTCAACATCTCCTGAAGATGCTCCGGTGTCGGAGTGAAACGTACGTTGAGAGTGATTTGGAGGATTTGTGTGGTGTGGTGTTGTGCCTGTGCGAATTGCTGGGTGGTGGGTGTCGCATGTTGCAGGTGAAAGACACGCACTGTACCACACAGATTTGTCTACTGTAGCGGATTATAGCGAATTAAACTTCTAGTTCATTCACTGAATTTTTCTTGTAATTTTTCCTAGATCAATTTGACACTTTAACTAAAATGAATTTTCATCGATTTTAGTTATACCCTTTGAGACCACCTCGCGTCGCCCCTGAAAGAGTGTGGTTGCGACACCGAGTTAAGGAGCGTTTCCACTAGAGAGGTACTACGTTGCTAAGCTAAGGATTTGTGTGTCAAACCTACCAATGGGACCGCTTGATTTTCATTGGTTAAGATCGCTAGATGTTTTTTTAGATGTCTTTTAAATGCTAGATGAAGCGCTCCTATTGGTGGTTTTGAATCACATCCATTACTTAGCAATAGTCCCACAAACTTATCTGACTCGATGACAGCGTCGCTAAAGTGTCTGTGTATGTGTCTGTCTGTCTGTCTGTCTGTCTGTCTGTATGTCTGTCTGTCTGTCTGTCTGTCTGTCTGTCTGTCTGTCTGTCTGTCTGTCTGTCTGTCTGTCTCTGTCTCTGTCTCTGTCTGTATGTCTGTCTGTCTGTCTGTCTGTCTGTCTGTCTGTCTGTCTGTCTGTCTATCTGTCTGTCTGTCTGTCTGTCTGTCTGTCTGCCTGTCTGTCTGTCTGTCTGCCTGTCTGTCTGTCTGTCTGCCTGTCTGTCTGTCTGTCTGTCTGCCTGTCTGTCTGTCTGTCTGTCTGTCTGTCTGTCTGTCTGTCTGTCTACTACGCTTTCACGGGCCATCTGTTCAACCGATTTTGATGAAATTTGTTATACTACTTTTTATCCCGGAATTAAAGAGTTCCGGGGAGTCAATAAACTTAATCCATCCGGACAAAGTCGTGGGCATCATCTAGTAAAAACAAGCTAAACTGGCATAAAAATTAGTTCTTATTCTGGCCACCGGGGCAGATAAGTTAGTGGGACTAAACGTAGCACATCTCTGGTAGAAAGGCACCCTTATGGTCGTTACAACGGACATAATTTGCAGCGGGAACTTATGAAATTGCTTTCAAAACGCCCGGGTTGTTTTTCTTCATATTATATTTTTCATTTTAATTGCCTCGGTCGCGGTTATGTTCCAGTTATGAGTTTTGTTTTGGATATATTGTTCATCATGAAATTTTGTTCCCGCTACACCGCGTTGATTTGGGTTTTTTAAGATCCTTATCTTTTTGCGATTTTTAAAAATTTGCGTATAGCCTAGTTGTAGTAACGCATAGCCGTCGATTGCGATTGCTAAGCAACGTTGGGCCAAGTCGGTAACTGGATGGGTGACCGAATTTTCATTTCCTCCGTGCCTCGAGGAGCACATTAAGCCCGGTCCCGGTTATTATCACTAACACCTGATAATTATCGTTAAAAAAACTCTTAGTCTACTCGTACGCAGACGCGGGAACCTACCACATTATTATCCCAAGAAAACTACCTTTATGAGATTAATGGAAAGGGGTTCAGTGGTCACGACTCTCAGTTATGAGGAATACGACGCAGAGAGAAAAAACTATTAATACAATAACTTGGATATTTTGTGAGTACGATGCCATGTAGAAACCTAGGGGTATAGGTTTCATATTATAACTGCCATGCGCCTAACAGTTTAGCTCGCTACCATCTTAAACTACATAGTCACTTACCACCAGGGGAGATCGCAGTCAAGGTATAACTTGCAGTGGATAGGAAAAGAAAACAATAGAGCAAAAGGGCAATTATTCGTATACAAAAATGTTTGTTGTACCCTTGCACCGAGAGCTTAAAAAGCCAGGTGTAAGGTTAGTGAAAGTTTTAAAACTATCCTCCTGTCTAGACGTGCAATCAAGTGATTTCCGGCGGCGAAATTAAAGTTAGATCGATTTGCTTGATACAGAACTGCTCATAGTTACACAGCTCTAGAGAGAGAGAAAGAAAAAAAAGTGCGTGTGTGCAATTCACAGACGGCAGAAGTGAAACTTCAGAAAGGTAGCCCACGAGAGAATGAGATAAATATAACTTGTATTTCTCATCTCATTTTCACGCAGGCTAAATCCTATTTTGAATTTGTTTGTCTCTTTATAGTGTCGCTTTTTCGTTTCATCGAATTTTCAAATCACAACGATTCTAAAGAAGTTTCACTGCAACAAAAGAAAATTTTGGAAATTTTGCCGACCACCAGAAGCAGAACTATATAATGAGCTATAGGTCGACGTTTTGCGATATTGAAGTGGCAATGGGTACATATATGGTACATGTTGGGGTACTGTAAGAAAATCGTAATCGTAAATGTTTGTCAAACGTATAATTCGAACTGTTTAAGAAGTTCATAGATGCCTGCACGCCAAAAAGCAATGTATGAACTCCTTACACAGTTCGAGTAATACGATTTGAGCTATGAAACTATTACCATTTTTTAAGCAATTGGGCCTCTGAATCTGGGCCTCCACTCTCATAGCACAGAGGGAATTAGAGCTTAGACCCACCATGCTGCTCCAATGCGGGTTGGCGTGCTTTAACGGCTATTATCATGTTAGTGATAATAACCGGGACCGATGGCTTAACTTACTCTCCTAGGTACGGGAGTGAAACACCGCCGACTTCCTTACTCCGGGCTAAACTGAGAATTTATAGTCAGAAAAACCCAATACTTAATTATGGCACGACCCGGAACTCGAACCCGAGACCTTGTCGGCCGCCGTCGAACATGCCTACCATTAGACCAACGAGACAGTCAGTTCTGGTGGCAAATTGTCCAAATTTCCTTTTTCTCTCTCTGGAAGCTAGCCTACATTTTAACTCAGAAAACCGTTGAGCTAAATCGGTTACCCTGCTTCTGGTGGAAATTTTTTTTTCTTTCTCACTCTAGAGTAGGTATATCAAATTATTATTCTATCTCTGGGTTTGTTTGTTTGGAATGATTTGTTTGTTTGTAATGGATAAAGTCAGAAACTACTCAACCGATTTAAAAAATTCTTTCACTTATGGAAAGTTACTTTATCAGCGAGTAACATAGGCTATATTTTATTTTCAAAAAATTGGTGATCGTGTGAACTACATAAATTTCAAAAATCCTTTCTTAGCGAATGTGTACGTCATAGTAGCTATCTGCATGCCAAGTATCAACCCGATTCGTCCAGTGGTTTGAGCTGTGCGTTGTTAGATAAGTCAGTCAGTCACCATTTCCTTTTACATTTTAGATGAAATCCAATACTGAATGATGAATGGCGTTGATTTCTAACGTAAGTCTGAGAATATACAATAAAATTACAATTAAATTCAATCCGACCGTCTGTCTGTTGGCAATTAGCGCGGAATCGAGTTAGTGCGCACTTTGACGCGCGGAGTTTATTATACACGGCAATGCACTCAGACTGTTATAGAGTTGCAGATAAACGACGGTTCAGTGAAATCCTTTATTGCTCAATTCAAATAGGTTTTATATAATGGAACTCAGAAGTTGCCTATTTTTAGGATTCCGTATCTCAAAATGAAAATGCCGTATCCATGTAGGATCACTTCGTTGGCCGTCTGTCTATCTGTCAAGGCCCTTTTACTCAGAAACGCATGGAGGTATCAAATTGAGATTAGTAAGTACCAAATACTAAGGACTACGATCACTTGGAGCTGTAAGGATAAATCTTCTAAGTCAACGCAGTCAAAAATATAGTCATAGAAGCCGCATATTTGGACACTTGCCACTTAACCAAATAAATAAATAAATAATAAATAAATCATTTGCAAATTTGACAATCTAACTAAGTTCACGTAGCACAATAAAAGGAAAAAATCTGAAAATCATTAATTTTTAGATATATGACATAAACATATTAAGTATGCTTAAATTTTTCATCAAGAGTGCACTCTTTAATCTTTGGTGCTTTACTACTTTCGTAGTTTATGAACTTCAGCAGTTGTTATCATGTTGTGGCATGTTATCTTCAGAAAAGTTTGTAGGGAACTCTCGCGAGTCAGACTCGCACTTGGCCGGTATTTTAGTAACTCAGTAGCCAAAAATCTGTTAAAAATTTAAAAGTGTAGCTAGCAATTTTTAATCCTAACACTTTTACGTTGAAAATAGTATTCAATACAAATTCGAAGTCCGAAATACCATTTACACCGGAAATTGGATGGAAATCGATTTACTTCCGCTCGCAAGATTTTTTTGGTACAATTTTATCAAACCCTGTAGCTATTTCTGAAATTGGGAATTTGTAATAACGGTACGGCATTGGAGCAGCGTGGTGGATCTAAGCTCTAATTCTCTCTCTCCTGTGAGAGTGGAGGCCTGTGCCCAGCAGTGGGACGTTAATGGGCTGTAGTCGTAGTAGTACGGCATCCATGCTAGACTGCATCATTATCATTCACCACTAGCCTTAAACAGTGGGCCATACTGCCAACGTAGCCATATTTTTTCTTTATTGTTGACTTTCATGTAGTAGAAATATAATCCTTATTTTAGAAACTGCAAGGTTCGTGACATCAAACTGACATTTTGAGTAATATTGCTTAAGTATTGCTTTAAGCACTGGCACTATGGCTCATTGTGGGAAATAGAGATAATAATAATGCCATCCCGACGTAACGTCAGCCTCCCAATTTTTTTTATTCCGCTACAAGTTAACCCTTGATTGCGATCGCACCTGATCGTAAGTGAAGATGCAGTCTAAGATGGTAGCGGGCTAACCTGTTAGAGGCATGGTAGTTATATTAAATCTATACCCTTAGTCGGTTTCTACAGGGTATCTTACCGGAACGCTAAATCGCTTGGCGGTACGTCTTTGCCGGGAGGGTGGTAACTAGCCACGGCTGAAGCCTCCCAGGTCCCACCAGACCAGAGGATTCAGAATTATTAATTCCCAAAGCGACCCTGCCGGGAATCGAACTCTGGACCTCCTACGTTAGAACAACAGCGCTCAACACTGCGCCAGGGAGGTCGTCAAAATCTCCACAAAGATTAGTCATCTGCGCGGACGATATTGTAATCCATAGGTACTAATATTATAAATGCGAAAGTTTGGATGGATGATTGTTACTCAATCACGCCCTAACGGCTGAACGGATCTGGATGAATCTTGGCACAGAGATAAATTATAGTCTGGAATAACACTTAAGCTACTTTTTATCTCGGAAAATTAAAGAGTTCCCGCGGGAACCAAAAAATCTCAATCAACGCGGATGAAGTCGCGGGCATTAGCTAGTGCATAATAATTCGTGTGTTCAATCAAACACAACTGGGTTTTTTTATTCTCATAGCCCGATGAGTCTCATAATTGACGACCTCCGTGGCGCAGTGTTGAGCGCTGTTGTCTTAACGTGCGGAGGTCCCGGCTTCGATCTCCGGCAGGCTCAACTTGGGAATTTATAATTTCTTAATTTGCCCTGGTCTGTCCTGGTGGTACGCTTCGGCCATGGCTAGTTACCGACCTACCGACAAAGACGTGCCGCCAAGCGATTTAGCGTTCCGGTGCGATGCCGTGTAGAAACCGAGTAGGGGTTTGGGTATAATATAACTGTCATACCCCTAACAGGTTAGCTTGCTACCATGTTAGACTGCATCGTCACTTACCATCAGGTGAGATCGCAGTCAAGGGCTAACTTGCAGTGGATGAAAAAAAATGTGACAGAAAATCCAACACGACCAGAGAGAGATCAGCCGCAGGACCGATGCGACGGCTTAAGGCGCTTCCCGAGACCGGGGGTGAAAACACCGCCCACTTCATAACTCTGGGCTAGTACTAAGAATTTTGCGAACGAAAAAACTTAAAACGCTATAAATAACTGCCTCGTTGGTCTAGTGGTTAGCATGTTCGTCTACGGCTGACGAGGACCTGGTACGAGTCACCCGGGACCTCGGTAATCAAACATGCTAACCACTAGACCAACGACAGCTGAAGAAGGAAATAGCTGACTCTGATTAAGTACCACATTACACCATAGGCAACAAAAATGCCAGCAGTATTTTTTATAGTATGTGTCACGTACTGCGTGATATGTCCTTTAATTTACTGTGTGATACCACAGCTTAAGCAATATTCATACAGAGAGTCGACGCCCGTATAAATGACAGACCTGCTCCCCAATTGTGTGAGGAATTCGTAATCGTAACCGTTTGGCGGTACGTCTTTTCCGGTAGGGTGGTAACTAGTCACGGCCGAAGCTTCCCAGCAGACCAGGGGAGAGAAAATTCTAAAATAATAAATTCACAAATTGAGCCCGCCGTAAATCGAACCCGGAAACGCGCTCACCATTGCGCCAGAGAAGTCGTCAAAAGGCCTGCCTAGAGGCCTCCGTTAAACGACTGGTAGCATCGAACGTATCCTTAGACTCTGCCCGGCAGGGACTGAAAAAAAGAGTCATAAAAGTTACAGAAATATAAGTGTTACAGAATGAAAGTGTAACAGAATCGAAGCTGTAACCCTTTTGCATGTTTTTTTTTAATTCTGTTAACCCGAAACACTTATATTTCTGTTTTAAAGTGTAACCGAAATAGCGACGTTGACTATTTTACTGTTGACGCGTATTCAAATTATTCGAACCTAAGGTGAAAGCACCGATGGTTGTAATTGTTTTAAGAAAAACATGGCCATGTTATACCAGTGTGTGTAAAGTCAAAAAACGCGTTGTCACACCGTGCAATTTGTTAGGGTATATACCTATTAGGGCTACAGATAAAAACACTTATTAACAGAAATAAAAGGTTACAGATTGATTGGGTTACAGTATTGTTTCTGTTTCCGTTATAAGTGTTTCTGTTTTATAACAGTTTCAAAAAACAGTGTTTAAACCCCTAATTTCGGTTACTGTTTCAGTCCTTAAACTCTGGTGATACTGTCCCATAATAGTCACACGTACACATATCCCTCGAAAATACACCGTAGAGATGGTTTTCTCGAGTAATTAATGATGAGATATTATCCCGCATTTTTCTCCTTTCCCGCTTCCCTGAAAAATCGTAGAAAAAATAGGGGAAATAATGAAAATGGTAAGAAAACAACACAAGAATAAATTCATTTACTCCATTTAATTTGAATCCAAAAACCCTGAATTCTTTTAAAAGCTTATGGACTTTAAACTTGGTCATGTTTATATGACAGTAAATAATACATGTACAGGAAAGCTAGGGACACTTCGTGGGTAGAAAATTTTAAAAAAGTAAGTATTTTATTTTCTCGGAAAATGTTACAAAATTCCTTTACGTTCCTACTGAAATGGCTATTTACTGATGCTCTACATTCCATTGCTACAAAAAATACAGACTTTCTAATTTCTACGTTTCTTATAACTACTTCTATTAACAAATAACCGTTAAGTAAAATTTAAGTAAGTTGGGGCATAAAAACACAATACATTATTAAATACACTACGAAAAAAGTATAAAGGAATAAACTATTGACTATACTTGCAAAATCAATCCAGATTCCTGCAACATTTTGATCTTCACTTCCTTCATGCGAATCAACTTTCCACTTTGGAAACGCAAAATATTTGAAACGTGTTTCTAATACACGTTTATTAAAACCGACGACATTTCTCACTGATTTTATTTGTTTCTTCAACAATAAATTTAAAGTTACAGACAAAAGGATAGCAGAAGTTGTAACAAATATCGACGCAGAAATAAACCTTAAAATTGAAGGAGTATCGTAATCATGATGGGGTATAAAAACACTTATGAATTCCAACAGAGTTAAATGACTAACTAAACTTAAACTTAAAACCACAATTCTTACATAACACCTGACATCTAAAAACATTGATGATATAGTAAGGATAGCCATAACAATTGAAGGTATAATAATAATAGTAGCAAATCCTAAGGCCTGCCTTTGAATTGAGAAATCTAATTGAAATGTTGATCCATTAACTTTTACGATACCACTTTTAGTATTGACTATGTTCCATCCAGGCCCATATGAAACTGTTGTAATTCTTACCATTCCATCTTCAAAAGGAAAAGAGTATTCAATTTTATGATGTTTATATTGAATTTGGGTTGCTTGGTCAGATACTCGTATGAGTTTGAAGGAGCAATATTGCACGTCGTAAGGCCAATTAATCAAATTGGTCTTGCAATTCGTTCTATGATACTGTTGTAACGAACAACTCACTACACCACTACTCCTTACTTTACAAAGGTTTGATGATTTTATATACTCTTCATTATCGTCGTTTAAGTCCTTTATGTTTTCGAATGACGCTTGGGGTCTCCATATAAGGATTGCATCAATCAGGGTTGCTTCTAGATTGTCGTAGTCTTCTGCTTTCCATACAAGTCTTGAATCATACCAAGTGAGAAATGCCCAATTGTTAACATAGAAATTCTCTTCAGTTTTATCGAAAAAAAAGTATTTGAGCTTGAAACTTAGATATACTATGGTCATATTTGTACATGGCGGTTTATATGCTTGGTAATCTTTCAGTAAATCTTTGTGCAGTCTTAGTTCTACTAATGTTTCCTTGGATCTATGGTCGATAACGCAATTCATTGTCAACTTCATGAAAAACACTATGATTATCGTAAATCGTAACATCATGGCTGGTGGATGATTAAATACTGATAAAAAATCATTTGAAAATCGATACGTTTACGCCCCCTATGATATAGATGCAATTATATTTTAAAAAATCGGCCAAGTGCTAATTGGACTCGCTCACCGAGGGCTCTGTACAAACCTGTAGTAAGTTTAAAATTATTAAAAATAAATTTATTATATGATATGGAGCAGGCGCCCTGGTGCATGATGTTCGCTGACGACATTGTACTTGTCGGGGAAGAAGCGTCTGAGGTCCAGAACAGACTGGGAAAATGGCAAGCGAGATTGGAGAGTGTTGGCCTGAGGATCAGCCGAACGAAGACAGAACATCTGTTGTGTGACTTCGGTGGCCCCTCCCGTTTCCATGAAATTGCCTTAGATGGTGTATCCCTACCGGTCTATTCCGATTTCCGGTACCTTGGTTCGCTCTTTCAAAACGACGGCTATATTGACCGAGACGTGAACAAAAGAATGAATGCGGGATGGATGAAATGGCGACAAGTCTCGGGTGTAATATGCGACCCACGAATGCAACTAAAACTAAAAGGGAAAATATATAAGACAGTCGTGAGACCTGTCGCATTGTATGGTTCTGAATGTTGGGCGGTGAAAAGGACGGATGAAAGAAAAGTACATGCGACTGAAATGCGAATGTTGAGATGGATGTGTGGTGTGACTAGAATGGATAAGATTAGGAATGAATATATCAGGGGAGGTCTGAAAGTAGCGCCACTGATAGAAAATATGAGGAGTAATAGGCTAGCATGGTATGGGTATGTAATGCGGAAGGATGACAGGCATATTACGAGAAGAATGATATCTATGCATGTGGAAGGAAAAAAGAGTAGAGGTAGACCAAAGAAAAGATGGATGGATTGTGTGAAAGAGGATATGCGTGTAAAAGGGGTGAATGATAGAGTGAAGGATAACAGAAGTGAGTGGAAGAAGAAAATATGTTATGCCGACCCCACGTAGCGTGGAACAAGGGCAGGAAGAAGAAGAAGTAGAAGAAGATTTTTATTATTTGATGTAACAAAAAATATAAGCTTTCGCATTTTTTCCTTTATCTGTGCTATAAGACGTTGCTTCGTACCAAATTTCAAGATTCTGAGTTCACGGGAAGTATCCTGTAGTATCTTTTGATTGCGTTGGCTTAGAAGTTTGATTTTTTCACAGCTTCAAGGGACAGTAGACCTGAGTATTTGATATGAATTTCTGCTTCACACATACATGCGTTCCTGAGAAAAAGCGTCTTAACAGACAGACGG
Organism: Erebia palarica; assembly: GCA_964035005.1. NCBI lineage: Eukaryota > Metazoa > Arthropoda > Insecta > Lepidoptera > Nymphalidae > Erebia > Erebia palarica. The sequence goes on from OZ035992.1 coordinate 8,562,453, forward strand.
ACAACAAAGTGATCCTATAAGGGTTCCGTTTTTTCCTTTTGTGGTACGGAACCCTAAAAACTAGTCATGTGTCTGTCAGAGCATGCATAAGTTACGGTTCCTTAGTCATACTTGTTTTTTTACGATTAAATTATGTAGATTACTTGACTTTTGGAGACCTTCCCTGGAGCAGTAGTGAGCGATGTCTTAGTGTGAGAGGTCCCTGGTTCAATTCCCGGCAGGGTCAGTTTGGAAATTTCTAATTTCTGAATTTATTCTGGTCCTGAAACCAAAACTGGTGGGATGCTTCGGCCATGGCTAGTCACCACCCTACCGGCAAAGACGTACCGCCAAGCGATTTAGAGTTCCGGTACGATACCGTGCAGAAACCGATAGGGGTATGGAGTTAATATAACTGCCGTACCCCTAACAAGTTAGCCCGCTACCATCTTAGACTGCATCATCACTTACCATCATGTGAGATCGCAGTCAAGGGCTAACTTGTAGTGGTAAAAAATAATAAAAAATAAACAATCACCAGTCACGCAGCGGTAACCCTGATGGAGCGTTGGTCTATTCAGAAGTCTCTTTCGGATGACGGGTAGAAAAGGAAGTATCTGGACAAATAGACAGTTAAATCTCGGATAAAAGGTACAAAAAATAAAATTTCAAGGGATAACTCGAAGCGTTTATCATCTCTATATTAAATTGCCTATATCCACTGATTTTTATAAAACATTTCCGTCCGCAACATAATAATTGTCCCATTCCGATCCCGAAACTCGAATGTCGTTTTCCTCGAGACATTCCCCGGGATTTTCCTCGTGTTTTTTTCTTTCATAAAAACATTTCCTAAAATATAAACAGCCGCTATAAATGTTAATGCTGAAACTGAGGTGTCTGTGCTCGGTAAGTAACACGCATAGGAGTGGAAATACCTACCACACTTTGTTATTTTAATTTGTAGGCCAGTAAGTAGTCTATGCAATAAAGCTAGTAGACCCCAACAATAATTCCTCAGCCGACGAAACTTTATAGTATGGTAAAGTATCACGAGTTAAACGTATATTATAAATATCCAAAAAAAAACAGAATGGAAGTAAGGTTTTCATTTGATATTTCAGTTTTGAGTGTAAATATACTACCTACTATTATTTAAGAAATCGAGAAAATATTCAATCATAAATATTAAGTTATACCTAACTTCTGGATGTTTTTTGTTGGATATTTCTGTGTAAGTTTTGGATCATTCAATATTAAAACCCTGCCGAGTTTCATTGACTGAGGATTTAATGCGGGGGTCTCCATGCAACGGACCGCCCCATTGCTTAAGACTATAGCGCTTGGTTGGGTAATTGTTTAAAATCTGCATCAATCATTGTTACAGTCTCAATTGTTCTTATTGACTGAATTTATCGTATTTTTACAATTTCCACTATTGGCCAAAATCCTCAATGGATATTTATTGTATATAATAGTTTATTGTATAAATGGTGCACAAAACAGGAAATAACTACAAGATTTCAAATAAGCATTAAATGATAAGATCGGTTCTAAGTTATAACCCAAAAAATGTGCATACATCATGACTTATACACAAAATATATAACATAAATAGAAAAAGACTAGTGAAACAATTGAAGATGGAAAGGAATAGATATCTAAGTGTTTGAAGTTACAAATACAAATCAGGGAGATAACGCATAGAATTTATAAAATTGATTAGCAAAATATGAACAACAATGATTGACAATTTAAAGACAAAAATACTAAACATAAAATTACCAAACATTACAAAATTACAATTACTTTTTTAAACAATTAAAACTGTATTTTTTAAATTCACTTATTTTATTATTGAAAATGTCAATATTATCATTGCGGTCATTTTGGACAGATAAAGGAAACACATGCAAACGATGGGATTGTCTATAGAAGTATTATTCATGTAGACATGAGTAGACAGTAGTGGAAGAATGTTAACCGATCAGAGGTGACTGCGATCGTTACACTGTAGCTGTCATTATTAGACAATCGCCCTGCTGCTTGCAGTTGGTGATGTAGAACAGGATACAGTATGATGTGGTTGTAGATGGAGGCGCTTGCCTAAAAGATAGCTTTACTCTTGATTTGAAGGTAGCTTGATATTAAAAGTGTAAGGGAAAACGGAAGAAGAAGTAAGGACAATTCATATCCTAGCGGTTTGGATTAGAAATGGGGAAGCAAATCGCTTCATACTTTTCACAATGCTCCCTGGAGAAAAGAACAGACTGAGTTTTATCAACTTAGTTTAGCTTAGAGATTGAACACAACCGAAGCGAGGTTAAAACTTGGAATTCTTAGTAGACGGTCCGGTGCCTGGAAGTTCTCTATAATGCTCTCAAAGCCTGTAATGTGCTCATTAATGGGCTGTCGATGGGTTGAGATGATGATAGTATTCTTGATCTAGTGATCAGGCACTGTGGCAGATACATTACGCACAGCCTACTCCCTCGAAAGAGCGATGTTGCTTTTTGGTCCTTGCCTCATAAAATTTGAATTTTCGACGTCGCATCCAGAATTATTTTACCGAAAATGAGACGAGATTATAAAATTGAATAAAGGATAAATGAGTCTTATATCATTGTATAAAAGGTGTATATTTGCTTAACGATTTTATTGTTATTGCTAGATTTACTTAGGAAGATGGATATTTTGCAGGTATTTTGTTAATGCATTGAAGTGTTTTTTTTTCCAGATGCAAAGTTAGCGGTTAATGATCACACCTGACGATGAAGTCTTAGAATAGATGGACGGTCAACGTCAAAAGTCCACACATAGTAGACTAAAAGATAACTGCACTTTTGGTAACTATCGCTAGAAAGGCTGATTTCGTATTTGATGGGACCTAGGCTCTCCACTGGTGAGAAATCTGCCAGTCTGCCTGCATACAGATGGTCCCTTTCCTAGATATGGCCGGTCACAGACGTGTTATGGTTACCAAAAATTAACCATATTTAGAAAGGCTGATTCTTGTACAGTATTAAAGTATGCACAGAACTTATGTAAACTGTATAAAAACTGACGCTATTCATCGGGCCATTCACTGGATATCACCTCTCAAAGATGTAAAAAACTTACATACCATAAATAATTATTAGCAATTATTAGTTAAAACACTTCTAGTATATAATATTATGACACGTCGTCACGTTGATTTGCTATTAAATATTATGAAGGCGTAAAAATAATTGCTGGCCTATTGTTATTACACTTGTTTAGGTATGCCAAATTTAGTTTTATGTTAGTATTTGTGTAGTATTTATATATCTCCGCACTATTAATTTTCCTGTTTCAGATTGTATTTACGATTTTAATATTATCTGAGGCGATCTAAAAGGTGATATAATTATGTTATTTTGAATACTTAAATCGTAAAAAGTTGCTGATTTGATTGAGTAACTTTCTGCTAAAAGGGATAATGACAACATCATCCCTATTTACAGAAAGGTACTGCCTACTCACTAGAGTGCAAAGTAAGCCAAGTGCGGTCTGATGGCATGTTGCGTGGCGATCATTTGTCAGCTGTCCGCGACGCTACGACGTGCCGACTCAGGTGCGGACAAAAAACACCACATTTGTCAGCTTCACTCTCACGCACTACATAACTGGCACAAGTGGGGCTGACCTTTTAGTAAACACTAGCGGTCCGCCCCGGCTTCGCACGGGTACCACTAATCATCATAATAGTCCATACCCAATAATAGCCTGTCGGCTATTTCCCTATTTCTATTGCGCGTATGCTATTGTTAGACTGAAATTGACGGATCTATCTGTGGTCCATCTATGGTCTGATTTCCTCTACGGCGCCCTCGACCGTGACGAGCGATTGGAGGCGGTTAGAGGGAGATCGAGATGTAATGGTGGTACTCAATACTCAATACTCAATATCATTTATTCAATATAGGTACACTGTAGGTACACTTATTGACGTTAAAAATTACTTACTTATAAAACATGATGATGATAATTGGTTACGGTATCTTAAAACTAAACGAGGGTTCCAAACGCGCCCTGGTCTGAGAAGAGCCCACAACAAACTCAGCCGGGTTTTTTTTTCTTTTTATTATCACCATCTCACAAATCATCTTAACTAAGGAACTATCAGAGCCATAAAGCAAATCATCGCCAAGCTTCCTTGTCGTTTAAGTAATCCTTTACATGGTAATAAGATTTTTCAATGAGTTTACGTTTTACATTAACTTTGAACTTATTTAGAGACATCTATAACATGTCTTCTGGGAGCTTATTGTAGAAGCGGACACTGTTTCCAACAAATGAATTGCTAGTTTTACTAAGCCTAGAAGCAGGCATTACAAGTTTATTTTTATTTCTAGTATTGACATTATGACAATCACTTTTCTTCTTGAATTTATCAACTTGTACTTAATCTATGATGTAATGTCAAGCGATGGCTGTTCAGTGTTTGTGTCTAAATTGCTAATAAAGTATGAATATAATAGGTATCGAGTGTTTCTACTTAATACTATATTCTAAGATATTCTTTTTTTTTTATTTTATCCACTACAAGTTAGCCCTTGACTGCGATCTCACCTGATGGTAAGTTAAGATGCAGTCTAAGATGGTAGCGGGCTAACCTGTTAGGAGCATGGCAGTTATATTAAACCCATACCCCTATTTGGTTTCTACACGGCATCGTACCGGAACGCGTAATCGCTTGGCGGCACGTCTTTGCCGGTAGGGTGGTAACTAGCCACGGCCGAAGCCTCCCACCAGGCCAGACCAGGGAAAATTCGGAAATTATAAATTCCCAAATTGAACCTGCCGGGGATCGAACCCGGGACCTCCGCACGTTAAGACAACAGCGCTACACACTGCGCCACGGAGGTCGTCAAATGGTGTAAAGGGCGAATTTGGTCTAATATTAAACACTAGAGCTGACCAACTATTTTATTTTGATAAGGATTAATACAATGTCGCAAAAACACCTTCGAATGTAAAGCTTTGTTTTGGTTATTGTGAGACAACCTTTAAAGATAGATGTGTGATATCGCGAACTATTACAACTTTTTGAGAGGAACAATTCCGCCATACATTGTGTTCGTGTAACTTTTACTATTTACGCAGCGCACGCCACGGAATCTCTCAGATGGGATGATTTTTTCCGATTTCATTCACATTATTGCAATTTACGTAGGGATCTCTAATAAAAAAAAATATATAGCCAATGTTACTCGCTAGTAAAGTTTATATAAGTGAAACAATTTTTAAAATCGGTTTGAATATCCATTTCAAACAAACAAACAAATTTTTTCTATTATATCTTATCTTATTAGTTTAGATTTAGACTTTGCGCCAATTTAGATTTTTTAAATCAAGGAATAAGCAGCTTAATTCGCTGTAATCCGCCAAATTGTAATTGTATCCGCTTTGGCGGATTATAGCGAACTAGCAGATGCCCGCGACTTCGTCCGCGTGACATAAGTTTTTTAAATTCCCACGGGAACTCCCTTATTTTTCGGATTAATATATAGCATATGACACTCACAAATAATGTGGTTTTCTATTGGTACTAGAATTTTCGAAATCGGTTCAGTACGTAGATTACGTTACAGTAGACATTACTCCATACAACCTCACAACCTCACAAACTTTACCTCTTTGTAATACAAAACCATCCCAAAAACCACGCGGATGAATTCGCGGGCATCAGCTAGTATTAGAATAGATTAATTTTCTTGTTCCTTAATTATTAAGGACTTTGGCAAAGGAACGCTTGCTTTTGTCCAATATTGGATATTTTTTACATCCCGTGGGAAATTTTATTTTTTCTATGTCCGACCTTGGGATATAAGCTAACTCGACACTTAATTTCGTCAAAATCGGTTAATAAGAAGGGCTGTGAAAAGGCAACCAGACACACTTTCACATTTATAATATTGTGGATAAAGTTTTCTTTTTTAATTCCTAGGAGAATTCCTTTATCTTCCGAGATAGCCTATGTCCTACCGCGGGATGTTACCTACCCGTATATCAAATTTCATTAAAATCAGTTAAGAATATGGGCCGTTAAAGCATAGCAGACAGATATACCTACGTACTTTCTCTTCTTTCACTTTCTTTCTATACGCATTTATATTATTAGTTTAAGGATTACACTTGCGGTCGCGCTCCCGTAGGAATTTTAAATAAGTCATAATTAAAAAAATTGAAACACGACTGCCCTGCCAAAAAACGAACTAAAAAGTTAAAAATCAAAATAGACTGCATCATCACTTACCATCAGGTGCGATCGCTGTCAAGGACTAAGTTGTAGTGGTAAAAAAAAATTATAGCCACTGCGCGGATATATTATCGTGCACTAGTGTGAGGGCGAACACCAGTGCTCTCTCTATTCCCTTACTCTTATAGCCTGATGGAACTGAAAATCCGACACGACCGGAGATAAATCAAGCGCAGGATCCACGGTTGTACCTGCTTTGAGCTTTTCGAGGCACGAATGTGAATCACCGCCAGACCAGACAAGAGAAAATTCAGGAGTTATTAATTCGTAAATTGACGTTGCTGGAAATCGAATTTGCTTATAAGACCACAACGCTCACCACTGCACCGGGGACGTTCTCACCAAAATTCTGCTTAAAATTGATTGTAATAAAGTTAGTAGAAAATTTTCCAATTAAAAGTTTACTACCAATGTGACATGGCCTCGGAGTTCGCATCCAGCAATCCCAAACTTTTGCGGCAATCAAAATATTTTTGGAGAGTTAGAAAATGTGTATGGAATGTATTTTTTTATGTATTATTATAGTATTGTTACTCACAATACTTTTACTCACGACGGAACGGAGACGGTATTTGTGTTTGACCTAAGAAGCTGTGCGTTTGTTTGTTTGTATGTATGTTTGCGCACTTTTTTGTTACCTTTAAAAGTAGCTATTGGACCGATTATAATGCGGTTTTTTGCAGGAGATATGTATAGCTTCTGAGAAGGTTCTTAGATATGTTTTAAGGTCATAGTCCACCAAACTGCGCTGCAATCGTTATTTTAATTTTTGTGTGTGACCTTGTTTCATAAAAAGTAAAAAGCAGATTTTTTTTCGCATTAAATATGTATAACTTCTGAGAACTTTCTTAGATATGGTTTCCAACTATACCCAAACTGCACTGCGGCGTGATTGAAGGACAAACTAACAAACAAACACACTTTCGCATTTATAATATTAGTATGACTGTCTAGGTACATAATATTAAACAAATGGTTAAATCCATACTAATATTATAAATGCAAAAGTGTCTCTGTCTGTCTGCTACGCTTTCACGGCCCAACTACTTACTCAACTGATTTTGATGAAATTTGGTACACAGATAGTTTATATCCCGGGGAAGGACATAGGGTACTTCTTACACGGAAAATTAAATAATTCCCATTGGAATTAAAAAACATGCCTTAATTAAAACAAACATTAAAATTGTTTATTGTAATTAATCGACTGACGGGATCATAAAACTTTGCCGTAAGTAAGCCACGGCAAGCTGCAAATAACTGCAGATAACTAGATATGTTAAGCAATAGGTACTCCTATAATATAAAACCATGCTAATATGTAATGCGAAAGTGTGTTTGTTTGTTGCTTTTTCAATTAATGAACTAGAAGTTGAATTCGCTATAATCTGCCACAGTTTTTTTTATCCACTACTAGTTAGCCCTCGACAGCTATCTCACCTGATGGTAAGGGCTAACCTGTTAGGGGCAAGGCAGGCATATTAAACCCATACCCCTATTCGGTTTCTACACGGCATCGTACCGGAACGCGTAATCGCTTGGCGGCACGTCTTTTACCGATAGGATGGTAACTAGCCACGGCCGAAGCCTCCCACCAGGCCAGACCAGGGAAAATTCAGAAATTATAAATTCCCAAATCGACCCTGCCGGGGATCGAACCCGGGACCTCCGCACGTTAAGACAACAGCGCTCAACACGACGCCACAGAGGTCGTCAGAATTAACTAAGTTAACAGTAGACAAATCTATGTGGTACAGTGTGTATCTTGAACTTACAGCTTGCGATATTCACCGCCCAGTATGCAAGCAATTCGTACTAGCACATCACACCAAATAAATCATCCGAATTATTCTCAACGTACGTTTCACTCCGACACCGGAGCATCTTTAGGAGATGTTGACTCGACAGTGCAATATTGTCTTCACAATCGTGCATTATTGGCGGATTATAGCGAATTAAACTTCTAGTTCATTCATTATCATGGTCTTCCGCAAAGTAACGCCTGCTTCTATTCATTCACTATAGGTAAACTCACTGCGCAAATTACATATTTTATTTTACTCCATTTTATCACACTCGTCCCGTTACTGCGGACGGCTGCGAAGACTGTCGAGCTCGTGCGTGTCACTCGTTTTTTCTTTTTTTTTATCCACTACAAGTTAGCCCTTGATTGCGATCTCACCTAATGGTAAGTGATGATGCAGTCTAAGATGGTAGCGGGCTAACCTGTTAGGGGCATGGCAGTTATATTAAACCCATACCCCTATTCTACCCATTTCTACACGGCATCGTACTGGAACGCTAAATCGCTTGGCGGCACGTCTATGCCGGTAGGGTGGTAACTAGCCACGGCCGAAGCCTCCCACCAGGCAAACCCCCACCACCTTGGGTTCCGGCAGAATACCAGCGCTCAGGTTTTGCTTTCAAAACCTGCAGCATTAATGCTGAGTCGGGGCCATTTCATCTTGTGCCACGTGGGTGCTAGAGTTTGATTTTATGTACGAGGCACAGGATAAATAAATGATTTTTTCTTTCTTTCTATTCAATATGTTGGTTTGTCCTTCAATCACGGCGCAACGGAGCAACGGACAGACGTGATTTTTGGCATATAGTTGAGGATTTGGAGAGTGACATAGGCTACTTTTTACCTCGGAAAATTTACGAGTTCCCGCAGGAATAAAAAAATACTTAAACCACGCGGACGAAGTCGCGGGTATCAGCTAGTAATAATATAATTTAGACCTGGTGAGGTGGAAAATTTTCCCATAAAAACTTTTCATAAATCTGACATGTCCTCTCGACTCCCAAACAATTTGAAACTGGTGGGTGATAAAAACATATCCTGTGAAAACGATTTAGGGACTTCGTTAAAAAGATTCGTACGGTTTAAATTAAATTGAAATATTTTCTATTATAATAATATAATCTACACCTTTAGGATCACAATATCTATTATCCTTACTAATAATATAAACTAGCGTTCGCCCGCGACTTCGTCCGCATACAATTTATGATTTTCTATGAGATTATGAAATTTTCCCGCTGTAAAAGGCTTACCTATAGGTTAAAGGCTATACTAACTGCAAAGACATAGGACATTCATACAAATTTCCACCTCCATTTCACCCCCTTAGAGTTTGAATTTTCTCAAAACCGTTTCTTAGCTGATGTCTACACCATTGAAGGAATATGTTCCAAATTTCAAGACTGTATTCTATGTATAGTTCCTGAGATATCGTGATGAGTGAGTGAATTGTATTACGCTTTTATATATAAAGATGCGAGGGCTTTCATCGTTTCAACCGATTTTGATGAAATTATATATAATTTAGGTACATTCAATTAGGGATATTTTATATCGCGGGGAAGAACATAGGCAATTTAATATAAATAAAAAAAAACATCCACGCTGATGAAGTTGCGGGCAACATCTAGTCCACAATAAAAAGAAGTCCTGACTCATTGACTCCCAGCTCAAACTCTCGAACCTAGAAATCTGCGGGTTTTCACAGAGTTTTCCTTTGGTATAATGTCAAAAATACATCCGTTTTTATCAAAATTCCCACGAGAGGAGAGCCACGGGCGGTCACAAGTTAAATATGAACTTAAATATAAATTGACTTAAAACCATCTTAGACTGCATCATCACTTACCATCAGGTGAGATCACAGTCAAGGGCTAATTTGTAGTGGAAAAAAACGTCCTTACTTCGAACGTTTTTTTTGTTTCGCAATCAAATTATCCTGTGACAAGTTGTCAGAGACCTTTTTGCTCGGAAAGAAGGTGCCAACTCACGATGGTCGTGAAGTAGGTGTGTGTGTGTGGTTTTATTTTCAGTGTGTGTGTATGTATACGATTACAATCAATGAATGCTCCGTCAGTTACATTAGTATTATTATATTTATACATTATCATTAATTCGAACGTCACACGTACACAGTACTTTAAAGTCACCCTGACTTGAGTTAAATGTCATTGAAGTCAAAGTGAAGGCCGTTGTTGAAAAAGAACCATGGATTACGTATCGGTAAAATAAGATATACAAAAAAACGGTCAAGTGCAAGTCAGACTCGCGCACAAAGGTTTCCGTATCACCACACAATATAAGTTATTTTAGTAAATCACATGAAAGACGTCATAACAACGCGTAATCAGCTGAGAAATAACTGGCTTAAATAGGGCGCTAATCTGGCAATAAATTCGCTGCACCCTATGAGTACGGAACCCTAATTAACGATTTTCATTTTCAAAAAACTGGCTGCGTTTCCCCGCTGAACTTATATGTTGGCCGAGGAAATGCCAGGCCCTCTGGCCACCTATACACTCTGTCAGATGAGAAGAATGTCCTTAAATTTGAATATAAATAAATAAATAAAGTCTTTATTTGGAATTACCTTACACAGTGAAGGTACAAACACAAACTTAGTAGTAAAGAAATAAACAAATAAAAATAAATAACGAACTAGACGGTGACAAAATAATTCCAAAAAGGGCAACGGCTCAAGCGCGATCCTGTTATAATAACAGCGCTGATTTTCAGCCGATCCCAAAAAAAAAAAAATATTTAATTAATCATCCACGCCCAAAACCTTTGACCTAGAAAGCTAAAACTTTTCACCGAGTTTTCCTTTGGTAATATTGATAGGAAATAAAGTCGGTTTTTTTGAATTGGTTAGAATTTTATTCTCATGAAAATCTCTTGTACTCATAATAAATATAATAATAATAATAAAATTGTATTTCAGGCATCTGTCCCATATTTTGTTACTAACAATCACCTATGTTACTAAAAACAAAATACTTAACGTACTCTTATACCTAAAAACACAACCAGGTACAAGGCCCTTTGGTGCCTCCTAGCGCAATTGTGCACCATTTCAGCAGCTTCAGAGAGGGCTGTCCAGTTTACCCGCCAATGTGCCAAGGAGGGTGTCGGAGCTGCTCAATAGCCTGCTCATTACGGATGCGGCACGCTTGAGTACGATCGCGCGGAATTCATCCACCCGAGCTTCCGAAAACATTGCCGACGCGCTGCATTGTCGAGGCTTCCTCAGCACCGCCCTCAGCACATTGTTGTACTATACACGCAGGGCACCATAGGTCCGCTGCGTGTAGTTCGCCCATAGACTGCACGTGTAAAAAAATGGACATTGGGAACAATGGACATTGGGGGAAAATGTGGGAAGATGTTTTTTCCCAAGCCCAAAAAGATTTTAATAACGTTTCTTACTGGTTGAGACAAAATTGATTAAGTTTAAATGGGAAAAAACTAAATTAATGACATTCTCTCTGAACCTCCGGTTCGGAAAGAGTTCTGCTGTGAAGAGCCGGCAAGAAACTCAGCTTGCTTGCTCTTTTTAAAATACAAGATATTACAATACGTAGGTATATAAATTAAATATTTATAGTTATATATTATATATATAGTGTTAAGTTATACTAACCTGTGGAGCTCTGGACCCAAAGTCGATTGCTTACCTTCTAGTATGCAAGAATCCAGTATATTATATACCTACTTTTGTATATCTTGTTTCTTAAAAAGAGCAACTGTTGAGTTTCTTACCAGCTGTTCTCAGTAGAACCTTTTTTTTATCCACTACAAGTTAGCTCTTGACGAGCATATTAAAAAAATTACAACTAGAATAAGAAAGCTAATAGCCATTTTTAAAAACATAAGGGAAGTAGCAGATCCTAAACTTATTAAATATATCGCTATGTCAATCGTTATTGACGTACGGTATTGATACTTGGGGTGGGGCAGCTAAGTCACACATGATGCAGCTTGAAAGAGCATAAAGACTACTACTAAAAGTAAGCCGCTTTCTACCATACCACTATTCTACAGTTCAATTGTATAAAGATACTAAGGTCTTGTCAGTACGAAAATTATTTATTCAGCAACTTATGATGAAATTTCATGTTCAAAATAAAGATAAGACTATTAACACTGGTAGGAGACGCAATTATAAAGTCTTTTCCACAAGAAAATTTAGGAAATCGTTTGCACACCGTTTTCCATGCTTCCTAGGTAGCTTTCTTTACAATAAAGCTAATAAAAAACTAAATATAAATGGCCTAAATAGACGCGATTGCAAAAACCGAATATTTGATTGGTTAATAGAACTAGACTATGATGAAACGGAGAATCTTATCAAGATACAAAATTAGCATAGATACTAAACAAAGAACATACACATAAGACACGTACTTTTATACAATCATATATTTAGACACGTACAGTAAACCCACACCACACACACACACACACACACACACACACTCACCCAGACACACTCAAAGTAACAAAGTAGTTACATAGATAAGACAATATAATAATAAAAATGCATGCTTTAATATAATATTAAATTTAAATCAATTACTACTACAGCAATTACTAAGTCATATTATTTAATTAGTCATTATACTCGGGAAAGAGCCTGGTGTCTTGGAACACAGGTTTATTACCTAGTTCGAGCACCAGTCCTTACATTATTAGTGTTTGAAAATGTTATATGTGAAAATGTAATGCTATGTAATTGGGAAAAACAAATAAATTGAATTGAATTGAAAAGTTTACTTTATTTGTGTCGTGCAACATGCAAATCTACGGGCCAGCTTGTTGCCTCTAACCTATGAAGGGTAGAGGATCATCTCTGTATATGAAAAGCATACGTCGTTACATTAAATTGGGGGCGCCACATTAGCATAAGGGTAAATTTAAAAGGAAGCACCAAATATTATTAGAGTAGGTTTGGGAAATAAACAAGGAAAGAAAACATTCATCATTATTTTGTACAACGTCACTATCACTATCAGAGTGTTATTTATAGCAACCACTGGACACTTTTTCAACTTTTCTCCCATAATAGATGATCCTCCTTACCTCTACCCTCCATACTTTAACCGACAGAGCCCTGCGCTCACGTTTTCTGTCACAATCATCTTCAAGGCGCTCGGTTACAATGTGACCGAGGTACTTGAACTTAGCTACGCGTTTGAGGGGAGTCCCACATAACTGAATACATGTTTTATAATTTAGTGGTTGGTTCCTTCCCCTGAAAATCAAAACTTCACTCTTTTTGGAGTTTTAGCTGAGTCTATTCTCCGCCGCATAGTACTCACAGATTTTTAACAGCCTTCTAAGACCACTGACCGAGGGGCTTAACAGAACCAAATCGTCAGCGTAACTATACTTGAAAATAAAGCTAATTTCACTTTAATCTAGTTGAAACGTTACTAGGAAAGGTCCATGTGGAAGGCAGTGCGGTGCAAAAAGTAAAGAGGCTGACGAGGACTCTCGTCCATTTCTTGGTACAGGTAGTACGGTCTACATTATCACAAAAGTTACGACCACTCTTTCGAGGGTGTAAGCAATCTTGTATCACGCCTCGATCAGTGGTTTATCATTGAAATGAAAATTTGCTTTATAAATAAAAATAAAATTTCTTAGCAAACTTTCAATGGATAAAACTATATGTCAGTGTTTTTTTTTGGTGGAAGTGAATAAAGAAACAGAGAACCTAAATAATATTGCGATGAAGTACTCCTGCAAAGCTATCAGAGAAGCACTGCACAGATTGCGGAGTGACTTCACAAAATTATAATCACGTTTCGATCAGTGGCTTATCATTTAAATGATATTCATTAAACATAGGTTGTTTAATGCCTCTGATTTCTTTTTCTATTTCCTGTAACGTTTTATCTTTAGTTTCATTTAATATAAAATATAATATAAACAAACCAACAGCCACATGAATTGCATAGATACTAAATGTTCCTTCCACTCCTGTTTTCTCCATCATTAATGGAGTAAACGTCATAATAAGGAAAAACAAAACCGTGAAAACTATGCCCGTTGCACATAAACCTGTGCCTTTGTGCTCTAGTGGAAATATTTCAGCCATTATTGTGTAACTTGCGGGCACAATTCCAATGTTAACAATGAAAACATTTAATAAAATAATTGAAGGAATCAACCACCAATACATTGATTCTCCGATATTATAACGAGATTTCATAAATGTAACTGAACTTGTAAGACACATTAAAAACACACAAGTCACTCCAGAAGCAAAAAGTAAGGTTCGTCTTTTGCAAATTCGGATCACAAAACATGACGATACCAACGCAGCTAAGGTTAATGAATCAGAACCTATTGTTAAATATGCTGCGAAAGACTTGTCTCCCGTAATTTGAGATAGAATTTGGACTACATATGCAAGCATATAAAATCTTCCACTTGCGTCTATTATCAATATCAAAAGCGAAACAATACAAAAGGGTTTTAGGAATTCTTTACACAGTAACTTTCTAATAACTACCCTCAGGTTTTCCTTGTTCTTGTCCCTTTTTCTCACTTCCATCTGAGTCGTTACTAATTCTTCTAATTCTCTCTTACTCTTTGCACCATCTCCAAACAACCAACCATGTGATTTTTCACACTCATCATATTTACCTGTCAAAGCCAAAAACGATGGACTCTCAGGCCACATAGACGTAATAATTATTCCAAGAGTAAATGGAACGGTTGCTAAAGCAGCAATTTGTTTCCAAGTCCAACATAAACCCAAGGAGTGGCACATCAGCGAACCAATTGCAATCATACATTTCTTTATAGTGGCGAAGTATCCTCGCCTTTTTGGGTGTGAGTATTCTCCCAACGACAAGGTTGAAATAAAAACTCCACACATTGGTACTCCCTGCATCATTCTTGCCGCGTATAAACTGGGAACGTTATTTGCCAGACAAAACATGAGAAAACCGAGAGCAGAAAAAAAATTCAATCCTATATTAACTGATTTCCGACCATACATTTGCATAATATATGGTACCATGCAGAATCCGATAAAACCTGATATTCCACTGCTGCCAGCTGAAATAGAAAGAGATCATTTTTATAATATTGTAAATAGAATAGAAAAACAGTCCTTTATAGCTTTGAAAATTAGACTAGACCACCTACGACAACATACGACCTCGACGACGATTAGAGTAGATGCTTATTAATTTTATTATTATCTACACTAATATTATAAAGAGGAAAGATTTGTATTTTTGTATGTAACGAATAAACTCAAAAAGTACTGGACCGATTTTAATAATTCTTTTTCATTAGAAAGCTACATTATCACTGAGTAACATAAGCTATATTTAGTACTAGATTACTATAGAAATCTTTAGAAATTCCTATTAAAACCAACCGAAGGTGTAAAAAAATTAGCCATAAAATGTCTTTTATCGCATACGCTGCGAAGAGTATTAATGATAGGACAAAAAAATGTTCGACAATATTATAGAATATATCAATATCTACAAAAAACTTTGCGAGACCATGTGTCTAACTATTGTAGTTACGTCACTATAACTACTTTTTTACATTTAACAAATTGATAGAAATGCCGATCAAAATCAGACCATGTTATCCATACCATTTATAAATTTTTATCCAAATAAATAATTTAATATTCAAGACTGTCTCAATACCTGATGATTACTTTTTGAATTATTGAAATCGGACATTCCATTCAAAAGATATCATGAAATTAAAATAAAAATACATGCCGGCGGCGGCCGCCACGCAGCTGCGCATCGAGTAAGGGGGTGCACCATTATGAACTAGGTAGCCGGTCGGCTCCTTACGCAGTGGACGCAAGCGACATTGAATATTTAAGTTTTTTTAACACATTTTTATGCTTCACTTAAAAAGTTCTTTTCAGAGCTACTTAGTTTTAGTATTAGGAATCACACTTTTTCATAATTAATAATAAATGCGAAAGTGTGTTTGTTGGTTTATTGGTTTGTCCTTCAATCACGCCGCAACGGGGCAACGGATCGACGTGATTTTTGGCATGGGTATAGTTGAGGACCTGGAGAGTGACATAGGCTACTTTTTATCCCGGAAAATTAAGCAGTTCCCGCGGGAATTAAAAAAACATTCACCACGCGGACGAAGTCGCGGGCATCAGCTAGTCTTTTATAAAATTGGCCCCGATATGATGCTTTCACAAAGCTACTCAAACCCCTATTAACTACGTCCGTTAGTTTTGTATGTTTTATATTGTCACTTAGAAAGTTATTTTTTAATGTAAAACGCTTGGCTGCAAACTTGCTGGAAATAGTGATGCAGCCTAAGGTAGAACACGCTTGCTTAGAATACTTATTATTGGAGTGATTATAGGGAGTAGAGTTTAATATTAGCGACTATACGTCTTGCAGGTTAGCCCTTTCCAGTTTAGTTCATTTAAGTCTACGTAGCAGCGTTTTCTACCGGAAGGAGCACAATTATTAAGACAAAAGTGTGCATTATTAGTGTGTGTGCAAATACTTGCTTTTCCTTTATGTTAGTAACGGGAAGGTCGATGTTGCATATCACACAATGTACGTTGTCTTTTTTGGGAATACCAGCAATAAAGCTGGTTATTCCATGTATAATACGGACTAATACGTAAGTAAGTTCCTATTTACCTATCCATGAAGCTTGATCTGGAGATGCGTGTATTCCAGTGCTATTCGGGGACAGTATGTCTGGGTTCAATACCGCGGGAAAGGACAGCATAAAACCAGTACCGAGCGAGAACATACAGCAACCTGTGAGCACCATACACTAAAACAAAATACGTACCGGATTTTATATCTCCTGCTTGAGTATTGTTCATGAAAAATAAAAATCAACCAAAATGCACGATTTTTTTTATGAGGCATTTCATGAATTAAATTTCATGAAATTATTTATTAAATTATGGCCAAATAAATTAATTAATAATTTCATGAAATTATTAATTAAATTAAGAATACGAATTTATAAAATTTGTATCCATATTATAATATTTTAATCCATATTATAAATGCGAAAGTGTGTATGTCTGTCTGTCTGTCTTTCTGTCAGTCAAACGAAACGAGTTCAAAGGATTTCCATGAAATTCCGTCCATTAGGTCACAACCCGGGAAGTATACAGACTACTTTTTATCCCGGAAAATTAAGGAGTTTCCACTGGAATGAAAAAACTTAATCCACGTGGACAAAGTCGTGAGCATCAGCTATTAGTGAATAAAACTCAAAATAAATACCTGTCTCCACAAATGAACATCGCTTATGAAGCCCATTTTTAAAATTAGCTAAATAATAGCAATCTTAATTAATTTAAAGACACTAATTGACACTATTGTTTAAAAGAATTTCAATACTTATCGTATGATAATGTTATGGCTGCAAAAGAAACATACGACAACGTGCATTTTAATGAATTTGATAACTTTTTAAAATGAATATTATCAAATTAATAAATTATGTGAAAAGACTATTCAAGTGTAAAATTGTTTTTTCAGTTAAAAAATCATTAGCATAATTATCTACATATTTATAACTAGATGATGCCCGCGACTTCGTCCGAGTGGAATAAGGTTTTCTTGATTCCCGCGGGAACTCCTTAATTTTCCGGGATAAGCTTATGTCCTTCCCGGGGTATCAAACTGTCCCTGTACCAAATTTCATCAAAATCGGTTGAGCAGATGAGCTGTGAAAGCGTAGCAGACGGACAGACAGACAGACATACGTTCGCATTTATAATATTAGTATGGAACGGCTAGGTCAATTTTCGTTTTGTCCAGATCCTTTAAACTCAAGCATCTTCGGTTTGACTTTTATTTTTGAAGTGAACTTCTTTTGAATCATTGTGATTTGAAAATTCAACGAAACGAATAAAAGGTACACCAAAAAGAGACAAACATATTATAGAGGATTTAGCCGAGAGAATGAGATAGAATACAAGTTATATTTATTTATATTACAGAATAAAAATGATTTTACTTAGCCTTGGTATTCCATTTTCAAATTCAGTTTTTTATCCTTTTTTTTTCCTTCCAGTGTTAATGGATTTTGAACCATGAACTTTTATGAGTTTTGCTAAAGATAAAAATCTATGCTCTTGTAAAAAAATATTTCCTCCAAATAATTTATTTGCTTTTTAATCCAGAAACAATAATTAAATAATAATATCTATAATTCCCACCCGTATTACTGTTGATAATAGGTATGTATTTAACTTGTGAATTGCAATGAAACTGAATTGAATATGATAATTATTCTAAACTTGCTGATGCTCGGGAACTTAATAATAAGGCATAAATATAATTCAATAAGGTTTTGAACTAGGCAGTTGTGAATATTCATTTCATGGTGTTAAGACTTTGAATAAAACAATATTTTCTGTACTTTCATGTATATTGTTATTAAAATATATTTTTTTAATCTTCACGTTATTTAATTTTCTTAAGGCCAAATAAAGTTACCTAGGTTAGTTCTGTTTATTCGAAATATATTATAATTACTATACATACTCATATGTTTTAACATATTGTGTTACACAAAAATATTCGTACATACATAATTATTATGTGATAAAATAAATACACGGAATTCTAATATCTTCAGTAATGTATATGTCACCGTAAGATTGTGAAAACCATTAAATAGTAATCTATCTAGCGAAATTGTAAACTGCCGAAAGATTACAATTTAACGCATTATTTTTCGGTAGATTGTAATCTGGTATATTACTCTTAAAGCTACCTAGTTTAAAAATCGTACCACGGGATTACTTATCTTCCAGAAAATCATTTGGTATTAGAAAAGGGTCTGCCACCCGGTTTTCTGACTCAATGGCTATCAAGAAATTAAAATCCAATAACCATAAATTTTTATCTATTTATTTTTATTTTTATTAATTTTTATTATATATTTTTATCTATATATTTTTTTTTTTTTGAAAGATTCTTATGAATGTTATTTTTATTTCACTAAGTTAGAGAATAGGGCTGCTGGTGGAAGTGAATAAAGAAACAAAATATGACCCTATGACAAAGAACGCAGATAATACTGGGATGAAGCGAAACACTTCACTGATGCCGCAACGTCTTCCCTGTTAAGGCTCCAAGCACCATTAAGAAGAAGGAGAAATATCAATACACAATATTTTTTTCACGTTTCAATCAGTGGTTTATCATTTAAATGATTAAACTTAGATTGTTTAACGCCTCTAATTTCTTTTTCTATTTCCTGTAATGTTTTATCCTTAGTTTCATTTAAAATGAAATATAATATCAACAAACCAACAGCCACGTGTAGTGCGTATATACCAAATGTACCTTCAACTCCTGTTTTCTCCATCATCAATGGAGTAAATTTCATGACAAGCGAAAACAAAACAGTGAAAACTACGCCTGTTGCACACACTCCCGTGCCTTTGTGTTCTAATGGATATATTTCGCCCATTATTGCAAAACTCGCAGGTATAATCCCTACGTTAACAACGAAAACATTCAATAAAATAACTAAAGGGGTGAACCACCAATACACGAGTTCTCCAATATTGTAACGAAATTTCAAAAATGTTATAAAACTTGTAAGGCACATCAAAAACGTACAAGTTATACCAGAAATAAAGAGTAAGGTCCGTCTTTTGCAATATCGGATTACAAAGCAAGATATTATTAATGCGGCTAGTGTTAATATATCGGCACCTATTGTAAAATATGCAGCAATGGACTTGTCCCCCGTGACTTCAATAAGAATTTGGACTACATATGCAAGCATATAATATCTTCCACTTGCATCAATCACTAATGTCAATAAAGAAGCAATGAAAAATGGTTTTAGGAATGATTTACTTAACAACTTTCTTATCACTGTTCTTAGGTTTTCCTTGTCATTTGCTCGTTTCCTCGCTTCCTTCTGAGACGATATTAACTCTTCTAATTCTTTCTCACTCTTTGCACTGTCTCCGAATAGCCATCTATGCGATTTTTCACACTTATCATATTTACCTGTCAAGGCCAGAAACGATGGACTTTCAGGCCACACAAACGTAAAAATTATTGCAAGGGTATATGGAACGGTTGCAAAAGCAGCAATCTGTTTCCAAGTCCAACATATACCCATGGAGTGGCACATTAGCGAACCAATCGCTACCATAATTTTCTTTATAGTGACGAAGTATCCTCGCCTTTGTGGGTGTGAATATTCTCCCACTATCACGGTTGAAACATAAACGCCACACATAGATATTCCTTGCACGATCCGTGCTGCGTATAAACTGGAAACGTTAGTTGCCAGTGAAAATATAAGGAAACCTAGAGCAGCAAAAAAATTTAATCCAATGTGAACGGATTTTCGACCATACATTTGCATGATGTATGGTACCATGCAGAATCCGATAAATCCTGAAATTCCATTGCTGCCAGCTGAAATAAAAACAGGTAATAATGTTTAGATTGTGTAATACATAGATTATTCGATCTCTTACTATTGTAGAGTGACTTATCGGTTAGTAAATTGTATGGAGCAAGCATTCTAATGCCTAATGCTGCGTAGAATTCAATAAGAAATTTGGTTTTTATATAAAAACAAAGCCACAATCCTTCCAAGTATCCACTTTCCATCTGAGACTACATCGTTTTACCCCACCAGGTGAGATCACAGTCAACAAATTGTACTTACGAGTATAGAGCTTGTAAGATCATCTTAATTACCTATCCAAGTAGCCTGATCTGGAGTTGCGTGTATTCCAGTACTGTTTGGGGACAGTATGTCTGGATTCAGTACTGCGGGAAACGAAAGCATCATACCAGTACCGACTGATATCATACAGCTTCCTATCAGGACCATACACTTAAACAACAGCACAGTAATTTAAGAAACTTGGGGAAAAATAGAATTAATAATACTTTTTGCAAAAATTTTATAGCAATTTAATTTTCGTAAAACAGCACATTCACAAATACAAAAAATTATGCGATCTGCATGATAGGCAAACTAGAGGCCTCCAGAAGCTAGTGACTCCATCACTCCGCCTCAAAAAGGTCCGAAGGTCGATCGTGGGAATGAGCATTTTATTTTATAACAAAATTCCACAACGTATCTTAAACTTGCCTTTACATAAGTTTAAGAAGTCCATTAAAAATATGCTCCTGGAAAAAGCTTATTATGCTGTTGAAGATTACGTAAATGACTAAGGAGCATGGATTTGACTCGCACCAGTAATGCTAAGGACAGCTGTTACATATGTATTCTATAAATTAATGAAATTGTAATTTTTTTTTCAAAAGAGCAAACGCCAGGTTTTTGCTGTTTCTTCTCGGTAGGAATGGCATTCCGAATCAGTAGTAGATTCACTCGACGATTCAAAAGTACTTGTAAAAGTTTAATTGAATAAAAAGCATTTTGAATTTTGAAATAAAAATATTAATGCTATATAATATAGTACTAGTATTTGATATAAACATCAAGGCAAGAAAGAAATTATTTGTTTAATTCATTAAACTACAGATATATTATTATTTTTGTCAAAATTATAATACATTAATTATACATAAATAAAAATTCTTATTCTGATATCACAGTGTTTAATAAATATTAACTTGTCGTTTATTATTTTATTTTTACATTTTTATTAATGATAAATCAAAAAAGCAAACCAAATAAAGTATGCGTGGCTCTAATGTTATTTTAATAAGCTACGAACAGATTAAAAAAACTGTCTTTGATTATATCTCGTAATACGTTAAAAAGGGAAACTTATCAAATCCCAATTAAAAAAAATCTCTATACCTAGTAGTAATAATTATATACCATTTACAGTCTGTATTATTATAGACAGATACTTTTTAAATTTGTTGTTTTAGATATTTTTAACTTTTATAATTATTTGTACATTCATTATTATTTGTTTAAAACGAATTTTGACTTTAACTTATTCATATTAAATTGATTTGTAAAATTTACTTGATTCGGACTGAAAAGCGGATCATTAATGATATAACAATAAATCATTATATTTATATGTGTATCATCATGGTTTCAAAATCAAAGAATTCAAATAAATTATTGATTTTTAGGTACACTGTTAATTTAGTTGAATGAATTATTATTTATTTATTTTATATTAAAATACACACTACACATACCTGTCTCCAAAAATAAACATCACCAAAGCAGCCCATCTTTATTTGCATCTATAATAACAGGCTTTTCATTCTCATTCAAGACATTTTCTACAAGTAACCCTATTATAACGGTATAGTTTATTAAAATGAACGCAACCTAGCAAACAATCAACAACAAATGTTAAATATTAACATTTTTATCTATTTGTATATAAAAAAGCAGAAACCGGCCTAGATTGTAAAACCGACGTACATCGCATTCTACTGCGCTTACAACTTAATATTTCGCATACAGGTTTTCTTTTTAAAGTGAATGCCCACTACAGAAAGATTTTCTGAAATGCCACTCATTATAAGTCTGGGCAACGCAGCTTATAAATCAATTTAATAATATTATCGAACAGGTTTAAGACATGTTTTTCCTGTCTGACGAGGCTTACAACGCGATTACTTGGTGCATATTACTACATCTGATAAATTCTTATAATAATGTTACATAAATTATGTACCTTTAAGGATTAAAACGTGTTGTAAATATCATTTTCTATTTATTTTGATGTTCTGTCCTTTGAATGAATCAATACAAAATATAAAATAAATAAAGCGACAAATAAGTAGAGTTCATTACTCAAAGCCATAAACCAAGAGAAGAAGTAGAATTCATAGACACCATAAAAATTCTTTCCAAAAAACCGACTTCCAAAGCAATGTTTTTAACTGTTTAGTGTACTCTAAATCCCCACGGCTTAGGAGTGCAGTAGGTACCCTGCAGCATCAGGGTTGAGGAGTCAGGACTTAGAGTTGAATCATATACACGTGACTTGATACCTAGTATATTATGAGAACCTCCTCCTTTTTTGGAAGTCGGTTAAAAATAAGATAAATTTATATTACCGTATTTAGCTTTTTTATTGGCTTTACACTGTCTGTTACATACCGGGGAAGGACATAGACATCAATCCAAGCGGACGAAGTCGCGGGCATCAAAATCATAAATTCAATTTCGTTTCTTAAATCAATAATCCACTTAGTACAAATAAGATTTGTATTAAATGATTGCACTTATTACGATTTAATAATTTGTGACAAACTAGTTTTCTGTATTCATATAATTACTAGCTGATGCCCTTGGATCTTCGTCCGCTTGGATTTTGGTTGTGTGTTATTCCAGGCTGTAATCTATCTCTGTGCCAAATTTCATCCAGATCCGTTCAGCTGTTTTGGCGTGATTGAGTAACAAACATCCATACATCCATCCAAACATGCGCATTTACATTATTAGTGTTGAAGTATAGATTGTACATTTGATTAATAACTAAATATTAATTATTCTATATTTTTTTCTTTATTTGATTAAGTAATAACTTTGTTCTGCTAGTCTAGTGCTTAGTATCGTTTTTTTTAAAATAATATCTGTAGCATACAAAAAATCACCCATTCATATTCAAAACTAACATTCGCATTACCTGTCAAGCAGAGGTTTAGCACCTTTGATTTCATTTTCTATCTCTTGTAATGTTTTGTCTTTAGTTTCATTTAATAAAAAATATAAAATAAATAAGCCTACAGCCACATGGAGTCCGTAGATACCAAAGGTACCTTCAACGCCAGTATTCTCCATCATCAATGGTGTTAGTTTCATGACAAGCACATATAAAATAGAAAATACTATACCCGTTGCGAGAGAACCATTACCTTTGTGTTCCAACGGAAATATTTCACCTATAATGGCAAAACATACGGGTACGATCCCTACGTTAACAATGAAAATATTTAATAAAATAATGATAGGAATTATCCAATGTGTAGACTCTCCAATGATATGTCGAGTTTTTAAAATTGCAAGTAAACTAGTGAAAAACATTAAGCACACAGAAGTTATTCCAGCACTGAATAGCAAAGTGCGTCGATTAAAACATCGGATGATAAAGCACGATATTAGCAGCGCGATTGAAGTTAGTACATCGGCTCCTATAGTACAGTATACAGCGATGGACTTATCTTCCGTGATCTCAGTTAAAATTTGAACGATATAAGCCATCATGTAGTATCTTCCACTCGCATCTATTAGTAATGTTAACAGAGAAGCTATTATGAATGGTTGCATAAAATCTTTCTTCAGCATTTTTTTTATTACAGTCTTCGCATTTTTCTTGTTTGTTGACTGTTCCCTTCTTTTCATTTGGGTGGATATCAGGTCATCTAACTCCTTCTTGCGATTTGAATTGTCCCCGTGCAGCCAAGTATGTGCTTTGTCACACTCATCATATCTCCCATTCAACGCCAAGAACGCTGGGCTTTCTGGCCACATAAATGTCATCACTATCCCCATAATGTGAGGAGCTATTGCAATCGTAGCAATTTGTCTCCAGGTCCAACATAAAGCCATGGAGTGGCACATCAGCGACCCAAGAGCAGAAGAAAATTTCTTAAGAATGATAAAATATCCTCTTCGTTTCGGATGAGAATACTCTCCAATCGTTATAGATCCAACATACATCATACACATTAGAAACCCTTGCAATATTCTCGCTGCATACAAACAGGATACATTATATGCTAGAGCAAAGACGAGGAAGCCGGCGGCTGTGCAGATATTTATTGCAATATGAACAATTTTCCGGCCATAAATCTGCATGATGTGTGGTACTATAAAAAAACCCAAAATGCCTGAAATCCCAGTGCTGGAAGCTGAAATAAATAAAAACACCTATATTAATAGTCGTTTGAATCAGCACAAATATTTAACAACGCGACTCAAAACATCTTTCAAAATACAACTTCTGAACGTCATGTTTACAAAGTTTAAGACTTGATGGTGATAACTAACCGGTATCGTAAAACTAAAGCTATGAGGGTTCCAAACGCGCCCTAGTCTAAGAAGAACCAAAAACAAACTCAGCCGGTTTTTTTTAATTATCACCATCTCACAAATATATGAAATTACTTATTTTTTTATGATAAGTATAACATATTTAACCGCTGAAATAATTTATACTCATGGCTGCCTATCATTCAAATAATACTTTACACTATACTATGACAATTAGTGTACGCTTTACAAAAACTTTGAACTTGTTGCGAGACATCTCTAATATGTCTGGGAGTTTATTATAAAAATGTAAACTGCTACCGACAAATGAATTACTAATTTTACAAAGTCTAGACATAGTTTTAAATTATTATAGTAAATAATTATGTACCAATCCACGCAGCATGACTTGAAGTCACATGTATAGTTCCGTTTGGTGACAGTATATCTGGGTTCAGCACAGCGGGAAACGCCAGCACGAAACCATTGCCAACTGAAAGAAAGCAGCAGCCTGCCAGCACGATACACTGCAACATATTTTAGAGTCAATTCAGAAATATGGTTTCGTTTATCAAATGTAAGTAAGGTTTAATTTCGTGGTAAGAGTCGGCGATGTTATGTATTTTTCTCCGTAAGATTGTAAAAACCGTTAGATTATAATCTATCTCGCGAAATTGCGAACTGTCGAAAGATTACAATTTTACGCATTAATTTTCGGTAGATTGTAATCTGTTAGGTATATTAACCCGATAGAACCTACCCTGATTATTATGTCGAACCCTAACGTAGCCTACAAGAAACAGACAAGCAAACGTAAATACAATGAATATTTCAATAATTGTCACTCAGAACATTGAACGGTTCACAATCTGTCGACTGTTTACAATTCGCGAGTTAGATTATAATCTAACGGTTTTTACAATCTTACGGTGACATATTCATTCAAAATTATAAAATATCATTATAATATAAGAAAATATATACTTTTTTTTATCCTCTACAAGTTAGCACTTGACTGCGATCTCACCTGATGGTAAGTGATGATGCAGTCTAAAATGGTTTGGTTTCTACACGGCATCGTACCGGAACGCTAAATCGCTTGTCGGCACGGCTTTGCCGGTAGGGTGGTATCTAGCCACGGCCGAAGCCTCCCACCAGGCTACTACTATACTAATATTATAAATCTGTCTGATAATTGTCTGTCGGTCTGCTACGCTTTTCCGGGCCAGTTTTCAACCGATTTTGACGAAAGTTGGAACAGATGTAGGTTACTTCCCGGGAAAGGACATAGGCTACTTTTTTCCCGGAAAATCATCCCGGAGTTCCCACAGGAATACAAAAAATTTAATCAACGAAGTCGAGGACATTACTAGTATCATTAAAAAATCATATTCTTACAATGTTAAAAGTGGAAGACAACACTGAAAAGACACGAAACATTCCGTGTTTTTTCAGTGTTGTCTTCTATTCATATTTTATTTTTTCAGTTAAATCCAATTTTGAGTTAACAGTGCGATCGAACGGCACTTGAGTAGGTATACCATTCACCCTGCATGCGAGCATTATCAATAACTGTCTGGTTCAGAGGCTACGAAGGTTTAATTATTTCTTTATTGTGTCTGGAATAACACATAGTCTACTTTTATCCCGAAATATTTAAGAGTTCCCGCGGGAATCAAAATACCTTAATCC
Organism: Erebia palarica; assembly: GCA_964035005.1. NCBI lineage: Eukaryota > Metazoa > Arthropoda > Insecta > Lepidoptera > Nymphalidae > Erebia > Erebia palarica. Next base: position 8,589,158 of record OZ035992.1, read on the forward strand.
ACGCGGACGAAGTCGCGGGCATCGGCTAGTACAATTATAAGGATAAAATTAAAGTTTTTTTTTAAATATAGACTTTTTGATTCCACTTTATTAAAAGTTATCCTTTTATAACATTCCTTGTTTTCCCCGTGTAATCTTTGTTTATTATATTCCCGCTTAAGTAGCTTAAACCCGTTAATATTTACATTAACGCGGTAAATGTCAACTTTAACCGTTCATTCAATAATACACTACTATTTCATGAAATGATTTCGCGATTTGACTATTCCTAGATAAATTTCTGAAATCATAAAATTTCGAACGGGTTCCGGATATTACCGGAAACATAATCATATATAATTATTGAATTGACTTTATTTTAAAATTGAGATTTTAGTTTATTTCTTAGTTTTAATTGAATTAAACTAAAATACACACTAAAAATTCTATGAAATTAAAAACTAAATTTTTAGTTTAGAACTAAAATTAATAACTAAATTTTCCATATTCAGCAGTGGAATATTTCGCGTAAGTACCTACTCGTAGTTACGGTCTACGTTACAATGACCCAGTTTGGTTATTGCTGTGTAAGACCAGTAAGACTATGTAAACAAGCCTAATTTATTTATACCTATTATACTGGTGTTATATTGCTGTCATGGCCTCGCTAATAAAAATTAAAACATAAACGGAACTTAAGCTATACAAAGCTTTTATCGAACAAAACCAATTATTGAAAAAGAAATATTTCCCCTTCAATAGCAAATTAAAACCCTGGTAAAACAATTGAATTTATTAGATTATAATAATCTGTATAAACTTGAAACTAGGAAAATGACAATAATAATCGAATGGTCACTGTAAGTTTGCGTTTAAGAATATTTCACTTTAGCTTAGCTTTTACTACGTATTTCTAAGTATGTAAGTTGCAATAGGTATAAGAACTCACCTGTCTCCAAAAGTAAACCTCACGAAAGCCCATGTTTGTTATTGTAAAAAAAAAAACTTTATTTATTTATAGAAACTTAGAGAAATGCATTTTTACTGAATAAATAAAGTATTTTATACAATTTTATATATAAATCAATTTATTTTCGACGGGAAAAATCTACAATAACAGATTCAATTTGACTCAAACATTCATGACCTTGCTTGTTTGGTAAATAAAAAACCCCGTACCCGATAGATAGTAGCCGATCACTGGGCGTCAGCGATTATTCAAATGTAAAAAAAATAAAACCTGATGACTGCCTGATAATAATTATTCAAATTATTACTACAGCAGTAGTGATGGCATTTGATATAAATAAATAAAATTTGGCACAGTGTCCAAGAATAGCGTTATATTGTAACCTCTCTGTATTACCAGGTTTTGCTATTAAGTTTGCTAACTAAATAAGCGCCTGGTACTGGGTATTTCAGGGACACGACATTAATAAATAAATAGTTTGATTACCATGGGTATGTTTATCGTAACTGATAAAATTATCATTAGACACGCTGTCACATAAAAGATTACCTAGACGTGGTAACTGATACCATCATAGTAGTTTTTGATAATTTAAGAGCGGTAAGTAGGTTTTTACATACGAGTTGACTCATGTCAGCCCGATGACGCCAGTCGATGTTCACTGATTCATCACGATATCTCAGGGAATATAAAGCATACAGACTTGAAATTTGGAAGATAGGTTCCTTCTATGGTGTAGACGGCAGTTAAGATACGGTTTTGAGAAAATTCACCCCTAAAGGGTTGAAATGGGGGTTGGAAGTTTGTATGAAAGTCCTATGTGTATGAAGTTAGAGACCTGAAAATCGGCATTTAGGTTATTCAATTTAAATAAATTATAACCTGCATAAGCAATTTTACGAAAATCTACCCCCAATACGGGTTGGAAGCTTACATGAGGGTTTTAAGTTTTTGATGTTATAGACTTGAAAATCGGGATGTAGCTTATTAGTTTTAAATAAGAATAACCTGTGTAAGCAATTTTACGAAAATCCACCCTAAAGGGTGTGAAATTGGGGTTGGAAGCTTGCATGTAAGTTTTTAAAATCGCCATTAAGGTTATTGCTTATTAGTTTTAGCCGCTATGTACCTAGGCTTTTTGCAGCGGGAAAATCTCATAGGAAATCAGAAATTGTACGCGGACGAAGTCGCGGGCGACCGCTAGTTGCCTATGAAATAAAAATTTAGAACTAAATTTTAATGTATTGTATAATAATTAAAGTAATATTATTAGACTAGATGATGCCCGCGACTTCGTCCGCGTGGATAGAGTTAGTTTTTCCCGCGAAAACTCCTTAACTTCCGGGTTTAAAAAGTATGCCTTTGTCTTTTCCGGGATCTCTATTCTCTATACCATATTTCATCAAACTCGGTTGAAATGGGCCGCGAAAGCGTAGCGGACAGAAATACGGACAGACAGCCAGACACTTTCGCATTTATATTAGTATTGATATTATTAATATAGCCTGTATCTGATACTCGCTCGTAACAGCCGTGTCACTGTAATACTCGTACGTGCTGAGTGCTGACACAGCGCCCGCATCCCGTACCTATGTTACAATGACCTAGTTTGGGATTTTCTGCGTAAGACCAATTATTTAAACTAGAAAAACTAGACACATGTATTTACATTATACTAGTGTTATCACTGCAGTCATGGTCTCTCCAATAAATACTAAAATGGAGATGAAACGTATGCTGTACAAAACTAATAATGAACAACCTGAGAAAGAAAATCATCAGGACCTTAATCAAGTTATGAAAACAGACATATTTGCCCTTCAATAGCAATTAAAACCCTCACGGAAGAGAATAAAGCTGGTAGGACTAGTGACTCAACCACCACTAGGTACTACTGCGAAAATTCCTCTGAACCGGCGGAATACCACAAACACAAAAGGCCAGACTGTTTCTAAAAAAAAAAGAAAATAAAACCTGATGACTGCCTAATAATTTATTCAAATTATTAAAACTAGGAAACAAACTAAAACTTGTCATTGGATTCTATATAATTTTACGTAATAACTTTAAAAATTATAGTATTGTTTCGAAATAATGATTTGTTTATAAGTTCTAAAATTCGCGTTTTTTGTCTAGTAAAGGTTTAGCGCCTTTGATTTCGTTTTCTATCTCTTGTAACGTTTTGTCCTTAGTTTCATTTAATATAAAATATAATATAAATAAGCCGATAGCCACATGGAGTGCAAAGATTCCAAAAGTGCCTTCAACACCAGTTTTCTCCATCATCAATGGTGTAAATTTCATGACAAGTATATAAAAAAGAGTAAATACTATACCCGTTGCCAGAGAACCTGTACCTTTGTGTTCCAATGGAAATATTTCACCAATTATGGCAAAACATACAGGTATAATTCCCACGTTAATAATGAAAACATTTAATAAAATAATACTAGGAGTTACCCAAAGCGCAGAATCCCCTATGATGTTCTGGGTTTTCAAAATCGATACTAAACTAGTTAAAAACATTAAAAACACAGACGTGATTCCAGCTGTGAACAACAAGGTCCGTCGATTGAAACATCTGATGGCATAGCACGATATCAACAACGCGGTTATAGTTAATGCATCAGCTCCTATAGTGCAATATGCAGCAATCGACTTATCACCCGTGATCTCAGTTAAAATTTGGACTACGTAAGCTAACATATAGTATCGACCACATGCGTCTATTAACAAAGTTAACACAGAAGCTATTAGGAATGGTTTCATAAAATCTTTCTTTAGAATTTTTTTGATCACAGTTTTTAAATTTTTCGTCTTTGCCTGTTCTCTTCTTTCCATTTGAGTGGCTATTAAATCTGCTAAGTCTGCCTTATTTTTTGGACTATCCCCGTGTAGCCACGTATGCGATTTTCCACACTCATCATATCTTCCATTCAAAGCCAAGAACGCTGGGCTCTCCGGCCAAATGAACGTCATAATTATAGCAATAATGTGAGGAACTATTGCAATAACAGCAATTTGTCTCCAAGTCCAACATAAAGCCATGGAGTGGCATATCAACGAGCCAATGGCAACTGAACATTTTTTTAACGTCATAAAATATCCTCTTCGTTTTGGATGTGAATATTCTGCCAACATTATAGATGTAACGTACACTCCACATAACGCTAGTCCTTGAGTAACTCTCGCCAAGTATAAAACAGGGACGCTTCTGGCTAGTGCAAAAGTGAGGAAACCAACACTGACGAAGAGATTTAATCCGATGTGAACAGTTTTTCGGCCTTGTGTCTGCATCAGAAATGGAACCATGAAAAATCCAATCATCCCCGCTATGCCATGGCTTGCAGCTGAAATAGATGGTGAAGTTTTATTAAGTACAAAGGCTTTTAAATACACAGTAGTTATAAGGAAACTGACGGATTTGTACAAAAATATTAATCATCATTTTCTTTTTTCTTTTTTATACACTACAAGTTAGCCCTTGACTGCGATCTCACCTGATGGTAAGTGATGATGCAATCTACGATTGTAGCGGGCTAACCTGTTAGGGGCATGGCAGTTATATTAAACCCATACCCCTATTCGGTTTCTACACGGCATCGTACCGGAACGCTAAATCGCTTGGCGGCACATCTTTGCCGGTTGGGTGGTAACTAGCCACGACCGAAGCCTCCCACTAGGCCGGACCAGGGAAAATTCAGAAATTATACATTCCAAAATTGACCCTGCCGGGGATCAAACCCGGGACCTCCGCATGTTAAGACAACAGCGCTACACACTGCGCCACGGAGGTCGTCAAAAATGTTATTAAGTTATGTGTCTTGTGTTCTCACTTCTTGTGACAAAAAGACAATGACAAACCAATGAAGCCTCATTGGTTCATGGTGATTGCAGGAGCTTCTCCAGGATACGGCGTGAAAATTAATGTCGATTTTACTCAATAATTCATTCAATGCACCCAATTTGAAAATTCTGTTTTTTAAACCAAGTTTACGCTAACAGAATGGTCCGATGGAGATATAGTTGCGAGGGGCAGGTGGATATCTTCAACGGGAAGCAGCAAATTACTCGTAATTTGTGTTAAGCTTACTAAAAAGCAAATTTTTGACTTTTTAGCTTGTACCTTCTTACCTACCAGTGACGGGGCGGCACTACTAGTGCATCTATGATTTCGATTATGCATCATTACTACTACTACAGCCCATTAACGTCCCACTGCTGGGCACAGGCCTCCACTCTCATAGAAGAGAGGGAATTAGAGCTTAGACCCACCACGCTGCTCCAATGCGGGTTGGCGGGCTTTAACGACTATTATCATGTTAGTGATAATAACCGGGACCGACGGCTTAACGTGCTCTCTGAAGCACGGTGGTGAGACACCGCCAACTTCCTAACTCCGGGCTAATACTGAGAATTTCTAGTCAGAAAAACCCAACACTTATTATGGCCCGACCCGGGACACGAACCCTGAACCTCGTCAGCCGTAATCAAACATGCTAACCACTAGACGAACGAGCATCATTAAGTATAATAGTATGTAGTTTAATACATTTTGTGTCCCTAATTGTGTATACACGATCATAACTGATAATTTAAGTATATATAACAAAAACGGAAATAACTAGGTACACTTGTACCTTGTAATTTCCAAAATACACAATAGTTTTGTCAATATTAAGTATCAAATAACTTACCGATCGAAGAAGTCTGATCTGGCGTTGCCTGTATTTCTGTGGTGTTCGGTGACAGAATGGCTGGGTGGAGTACTGCAGGGAATGACAGCATAAAACCAGTCCCCACAGAATGTATGCAATCGGATGTGAGCACGATACTCTGGAATGTAATTGTTATATTTTAATTTAATGATAATAATTAAAATTTATTTTAATTTATTTGTAATACCTACTTTTATTTTTATACCATGTATCTATTTTATTTATAAATAAATTTCTACTATTTGTTTCGTATTAGAAAAGATATATTCCGTATATGTGATGGCATTTAAGGGCCAAACAGTGGCGTTTAAATTATAACCTCTCTGTATTGCCAAGTTTTGCTATTACTTATGTTTTTAAGCGCCTGGTTTTGAGTAATTTCTGGGACACGATGTGAATAAATTGTTTGATTACCATGGTATGTTTATCGGTAATTAATAAAATTATCATTAGGCACGCAGTCACTTATAAGATTACCTACACGTGGCACCATCAAATAAGCTATATTTTCTGTCAATAATAAAATATTATTTATATTAAATTATATTATTAAAGATAAATATAATATATAGAATTACACCAATTTTAGTGTAGGTGTAGTATATTATTACCTAGGTGAAATCAATGAATTGATTTTGTTTTGAAATTAAGTACCATAATTTATAAATTTCATTTCATTAAGAATATCAAATACATAAAAAATACCTAGCAATAAGAATTAACTTGCAATAAACAAGAAAGTATATAAATTCCATCTTTCATTTGAGTTAAACTTTTCAACATTTTTATTTTATTTCATTTAAATCATTCGAAACTTTGACTTTACAAAAATATTTTTATTATTTACATATTTGAAATAATTTATTTCAAGAAAAATAATAATAAACTATAGATGTTCTTAATTTTTTGCAATTGAAAATCATAACATAGACACCCAAATGATAGATAAATCATTGGTAACAGAAAATTAACTAGCTATCATTACAAATTTTACTCGTAGCTTTAGTTTTAAGATACCGTAACTGATTATCACCATCATGTATTTTAAGTAATTGACGGCTGTAAGTGTACTGTGTAACTAATTTGAAGGAATATTGAATTGAATTTACTATTGATTATAGCACCTTTCAAAATCATCTTTCCGAACCGGTGGTATAGAGTCCTGACGTATCATAAGTGACAAAAGTTGTCCTACATGAAATAAATAAATCATTTATCATATTATAATATGATAATACAAGTCATAATTAAAAAAAATAAAAAACGAACTAAAAAGTTAAAAATCTAAATTAATCTAGTTAAATAGAATCTTTTCACATTTATATTAAATTATATTTTTTGTGAATCACTGGATATTGAACTATAGTGTTATATATTTTTGGAATCTACTCACCATTTTCTAGATGATGATTAAATGATTGGAATCTACTCATCATTGCCTAGATGATGATTATATAGTTAATCTTATTTTAGTTTTTTTTCAACTTAAGTCATTAATGCGGGACCATGGTCAATCCATCCATTTTTTTAAATTTTACTAGCCTATGTCACCCGGAATAAGCTAGGGATTCTAACGATACCTCATTTATTGAAATCGGTTCAGGCATATAGAAGTTATGGTGGAATATACAAACTCACATACATACATACATACATGAACCCTGAAAACAATATACTACTTTTTTCAGGCAGTCGTATAAAAATAAAAATAATCAATATCAGAACTCGTGACTCAGAGTCACGAATTCGGGTATAGAGAATTATTTAATCGTCGTCATCAACCTAGATATACGAGTAGACGTCCACTGCTGAACGTAAGTCTGTTGCAAGGACTATGTACTTCCACACACCTTGGTCTTGCGCCACCTGGATCCAGCGGCTCCCTGGGACTCTTTTTTTTTTTATCGCTGCCAGTTAGCTCTGGACTGCAATCTCACCTGGTGGTAAGTGATGAGGCAGTCTGCAAAGATGGTAGCGGGCTAACCTGTTAGGGGCATGGTAGTTATATTAAACCCATACCACTATTCGGTTTCTATACGGCATCGTACCGGAACGCTAAATCGCTTGGCGGCACGTCTTTGCCGGTAGGGTGGTAACTAGCCACGGCCTAAGCCTCCCACCAGGCCAGACCAAGGCAAACGCAGAAATTGACCCTACCGGGGATCGAACCCGGGACCTCCGCACGTTAAGACAAGAGCGCTTAACACTCAACAGCGAGGTCGTCAAGAAGGACTCGCTTGGTGTCGGCCATCCACCGAGTGGGGGGTCTGTCAACACTGTGCTTTCCAGTGCAGGGTCGCCATTCCTGCATTTTGAGACCATCCTCCCACCCTTTTAGTCATTTACTTAGTGAGAATTGAATTTAAAAACATACCTGTCTCCAAAAATAAATATCACTGATCAAACCCATGTTCGGAATCGCATTTAATTTTATTCACTTTGAATCACATTTGATAAACAAATGACTACATTCCTTTAATGCATACACCACAATAAGACCCGAAAAATAAAAACGCAAAAAAAAACATTTGCATATGTCGTTTCTATAATTAAACTAGATGATGCCGCGACTTCGTCCGCGTGGATTTAGGTTTTTTGACTCCCGCGGGAACTCTTCAATTTTCCAGGATAAAAAGTAGCCTACGTCCTTCCCCGGGTATCAAACCAATCCCTATACCAAATTTCATAAAAATCGGTTGAAGAGATATTTTTTTCGATTCCCGCGGGAACTCTTGAATTTTCCGGGATAAAAAGTAGTCTATGTCCTTCCCCGGGATACTACCTATCCCTGTACCAATTTCATCAAAATCGGTTGAACAGATAGGCCGTGAAAGCGTAGCAGACAGACCGACAGACACACTTTCGCATTTTATAATATTATATGGATAATACTTAAAATATCGCTCAGTGATATGAAAATGAGTACACGTTTGGTGTCTTTTATTTATCATTTAGATTACTGTAATAAAGTTGTCTGGATGACGTGACGTTATACCAACAGAGCACAATAGGTGTTTAATAGCTTAGCTTTACCCTAGTTGTAGCACTAATCTGTAAATTAGATAGGTACTGAAAAATGCTTTGCAAGTGGGCCGTGACAATACCTATAGAACCGCGTAACTATACCTTTTTATACGACTGCCTGTAAAAAAAGGAGTATATTGTTTTCAGGGTTCATGTATGTATGTATGTATGTGAGTTTGTATATTCCACCATAACTTCTATACGCCTGAACCGATTTTGATAAATGAGGTATCGTTAGAATCCCTAGCTTATTCCGAGTGACATAAGATAGTATAATTTAAAAAAAATTGATGGGGTGAACATGTTCCCGCATTAAAGACTAAATTTGAAAAAAAAAAACGAAAATAAGATTAACTATATAATCATCGTCTAGAAAATGGTGAGTAGAATCCAAAAATATGTACTATATTTCAATATCCAGTGATTCACAAAAAAATATCATTTAATAAAAATAATAATAATAATAATAAATCGTTTATTTTCAGGCAATAGACCCATAAAAAAAATACAAAAGATGAATACAAATAAAAGTTAAAGCCATAAAAACATAAAAGTAACATCAAATTACAATTAAAATAAAATTATAAAATAAAATTAAAATTAAAATAAAATTATTATACTATTAAACAATTAAAATGTATTATAAACTTACCCCTGATGGGGATCATGTCATCGGTAAACCTATTTGCGGTTCTTGTCACGATGTACGGCAAGCCAGTACCTTACGATGGCATTATCCGGGCACCCAGAGCATACACCGAGGATGTCGTTTCCAGAGGTGCGAATGCGGGACCAAAACGCCGCAACCCGAGATTTTATAATTGCAAAGTAATCGGGGACCCTGGCTTCGGCAAACATGCTCGACGCACTGCAGTATTTAGGTAGTCTCATCAGAATACGGTATGCGTTATTATACTGTACTCTGATGCTGCTACGTGCACTTTTGGTGTAGTTGACCCAAAGCTGACACGTGTAGAAGCATTGACAATATGCCCTAAACAGCGTCAGCTTTGCCTCAGTACTACACCTCGCAAACCGGCGTGCGAGCATGTTACACCTAACAGCCAGAGCCCTCCTTTCACGTTCAATATCCTCGTTATCGCGTAGATCCTCGGTTAGAATATGCCCCAAGTACCTGAATCGCTCCACCCTTTCTACCGGTACTCCATCTAGGAAAACCGATGGGATCCTCTCCGGACCTTTACCCGCGCGGAAAACCATCATCTGCGTCTTTTTGACATTATACTTTAGGCCGTGACTCTTTGCATATTGTTCACAGATGTTAAGTAACCGCCTAAGACCATTGATTGAGGGACTTAGAAGTACCATATCGTCGGCATAGCTGATATTATTTATGCATGTTGTGCCTATATGACAACCTACTCTAGCACTTCTAAGCTCCTCAATCAGATCCTCAAAAATGTGAATAAGTTTAGATTTTTAACTTTTTAGTTAGTTTTTTGGCAGGGCAGTCGTGTTCTTTTTTTTTTTTATTTCTGACTTCTTTATAGTAACCGCCCCACTGGCAAAACCGTACCTGTACATATGCAGTTTAGAGTTCCGTAACGATGCCGCGTGAAACCGATTAGGGGTATGCGTTTGATATTAAAACCCGCGCGCACGGGTGATTTTTGTCGCCGGCAACTTTTAATCGCTGTGCAACGTCAATGGAATTGACTGATTTTGAAAAATAGTCAGATTATGTTCGGAAGTATCTACTATTTCGAAAAAATATATTATTTCAGCAGAAAAATAAGGTTTCGTAATTAAAATTGACATTTGAAATTTAAATTTTAAAATTCACGCCAAAACGCTCGCCGGTGTCATGGCGTCGTTTGTGACGTCACTATTGTTTTTGCCAATGTACTCTGTGCAGTGTGCAGTAAACAATAGTGTGATTGTCAAAGCTCGAAAACACACAATTGCGACGTCATTCGCTTCTTGGTGTTTAATCCATTATGGCGGATATCTTTATTTCATAGTTTTGTTTTATCAAAATAAATAGCAATCTCACTCGAAACAGAAAGATAAATACGTTTTTTATAATCCATGAATCCTATTTCATTAGATAAATCCATAATTTCATTGATTCTTGGTTACTGTCATCATGCCTATTGATGACATGACGTCACACCCACAGGTTAATGCGAGCGTTTTTTTTTCGGATTGAGTAGGTACGCTGCGTAGACAGCGTAGGCCTTACTGTATAGCCGCTACAGCGTCAACGCGGGGTTGGGTGCACGTACGTGGGAATTTAAAAAAATATTCTAAGCGGACCAAGTCGCGTATACCTACCCTACCGTACCCTAGTTTATTATATTCTGTTACATTCAAGGGTATGCGACCTGTTTTTTTATACTCTCTCTCGCTTTTAACTAAACAGATTCTATCTTTGTTACTATATAATCTATATATATAATATGTATCTTCATTAATCCATGGAAAGTACTAAGTACATACAATAAAAATCGTAATATTATGTCTGTGTTAACTTAAGTGTGTGCAAACAAGATTTAAAAAATAAGATTAGCGAATTAAAAATAGAGTTAGGTGGTAGATATGTGAATATTTAAATTTATGATGTCATATTTTCGTCCTTAGTTACCTCTAAAATAACTTAGCAATGTCAAAGGCCTCTCACCTCACGAAACAGCCAATTGGCATTTAAACACAAGCCCCCCGATTGTCTAAAACTTGCCGATCAAATCGTCAAAGTAAAATAAACCATAACAATATTGTATTAGAGCTCAATTTCGTGAATCCATTCTCATCCATTTAGGGTATCGTACATACCTAAACGTACCTCTGACGTCGATCGAGTTTTGGTCAATCTCCACAGAGATTAGTCATCTGCACGGGAGATATTATAGTGCACAAGTATATTCTAAAACACAGGTCCGATTTGTTTTTTTTTAAATCATAAAGAAGAGCGATAACATTTTTTAACTTTAATCTATAGCTATGTTTCGTAACGTTTTGAATGACGTACTATTAACGTTCTGGCTAGAGTTGAAAGGTCAGTTGATACATGTATTTACCTTCGTAGAGGTTATCGCAAGCCGGCCGTTACGACAATAAGCTCGGGGACACCCTATGCTACGTAAAAGTAATAAGAGATATAATTAAATAAATCTACGAGGCCCGCCGACGGCCGCGAAATTCGACACCCACCCACGTGACCTCTCGCAGATCCACCGCGAATTTGCAAAATGGCGGTGCCAGACGAAAGGAAAATAAATTATAAAAATTAAAACAATTAAACCCCGATGGAAGTATACAAATATAATATTCAGATTCATTACAACATTATTCAGATTCATAATATATGTCGCAAATAAAATTAATAAAAGAATATCTACACTTAAAATCAAAAACCAAATTAATAAGTTAAAATTAAGAAATTACAATAAATTAAATGTCAGACAATAATAAATACCCTGAATTACGGAAATTCAGTTAAATTTTTCAATTAAGTAGTCATCAGTTTTGTAATATAGCATAACTAAGAGCAAGTCAAGTAAGGCCTTCTTAAACTGTCCTTTATCGCTCGACTACTGCCCCTGCTGCGTATTAAATACACTGAGTAGAAGATTACAAAGTTTTAAAAATTTTTTTGGTGAATATAATATTAAGTTTCGAGTAGGTAATATTGTTAAAACTGCACTACATGTTATTTGTGATAAGAACATCCTTTTTTAGGGTTCCTCAAAAGGACAAAACCCTTATACTGTTTGTCTGTCAAGACCCTTTTTCTCAGGAACGCATGGAGGTATCAAGCAGAAATTCATATGAAATACTCAGGTCTACTGTCCCTTGGAGCTGTGAAAAAATCAAACTTCTAAGCCGAGCAGTGAGAGCAGCGAGGAAGGGCACCTAATGAGTAAAACAGTACTGGTAGGGTACCATTTGAACAGTGCAAGCTTACTTGAAGCTCTTATTTATTTTCAGAATCTGTATTTTAGGGACGGCAAGGTACCAACGTCATATAAAAAATCGATCCTTACTATTGGATGTTTGTTACTCTTTCACGCCAGAACGGCTGATTGGATCTGGATGAAATAAATCTAAAACACAAAAATCAACAATATTAAAACAATACTGCTTTAAAGCGTTGGTAGTATGCCCCCCTGTAGTAGCCTAAATAACTATAGGTATAAGTACCAATCCAAGCGTTCATAGACTGTAATTGCTTAATTAACTATCTAGGTATGTGCCAACCGTTTGTCAAACGTCGTACCTATGTGTTCCAAGCCTAAAACATTATCTTTTAAACGTACGTTTACTCCTGCCAAACTATTCCCAATTAAGTAATTAATTATAGTTGATTAATTAAGTATAATTAATTAATTAAAACTATTCTATTCTATGATATCACCAAAACCCATAACCTATGGCAGATTCAACATAGTCGAACATTGCGAACGTACTTAACATGGTTTTATCTAAACATGTGCTAACTACGCTTATTGTGAAAAAAGGTTTACTTATGCCACCAAAACTTCTATAAGCCTGAACCGATTTTGATAAATGAGGTATCGTTAGAATCCCTAGCTTATTCCGGGTGACATAGACTAGTAAAATAAAAAAAACAAATTGATGGGTCCCCCATGGATCCGCATTAAAGACTAAAGTTGAAAAAAAATATTCGAAAATAAGATTAAATATACAATCATCATCTAGAAAATGATGAGTAGATTCCAAAAATATAATATAACACTGTAGTTCAATATCCAGTGATTCACAAAATATATCATTTAATAAAAATGTGAATATGATTCTAATTTAACTAGATTAACTTAGATTTTTAACTTTTTAGTTCGTTTATTGCCAGGGCAGTCGTATTTTTTAATTTTTTTTATTTATGACTTCTTGGAAGTCGATTAAAAAATAAAAATAATTTTGTCATACAATATTTATTTATTTAATGAATTATTTATAGGTACAGACAAGTGTATAAGCTCATCATATTTCCACGTACGTCGCCATGTTTGCCACTCCGCAAACGTTGAAGCCTCTTCGGATCCTGTGAAAACAAAATATAAAAATTATATAAGTAAGCAAAGAGATTTAATCTTAAATTTATTGACATTTATATGCCGAGGTGAATGGACTCAGTTAGAATCCCTAGCTTATTCCAGGGGAAAAACAAGACTAGTAAAATTTAAAAAAAACCATTGATGGGTCCCCCATGGATCCGCATTGACTAAAGTTGAAAAAAAATATTCGAAAATAAGATACTATACAATCATCTATGTTCTAGAAAACTGATGAGTAGATTCCGAAAAATATAATATAACACTGATGGAGTTCACCATATACGAGTGATTCACAAAACCTCGATATCGGAGTTTAACGCTTTAAAAATGTGAATATGATTCATAATTTAACGTAGTATTGATGCAGCTATATGAGAACGTTATAGTTCGTTATATTGCCAGGGAAGTCGTTATTTCGAATTTTTTTTTATTTATGACTTGCTTGGGCTGCCGATAGAAGTGAAAAAGAATAGCAAGAAAAGATTACAATTATTTTGCTATAATCCGCCAACAGAAAAAAATCTGTATGGTCAAGCATGCAGTTACCAACCAAGCAAGAACGCCAAGTTCCCAAGCAGGCAATGCCACCACCACTCACATGCACCACCACACAAGACTTTTATACTAATCTCGACGCACTTTTCGCCCCGACACCGGAGCATCTTCAGGAGATGTAGACTTTACAATGCAAGATTGTCTAGACATTAGAGATTAGTATAAAAGTCTTGTGTGGTGGTGCATGTGAGTGGTGGTGGCATTGCCTGCTTGGGAACTTGGCGTTCTTGCTTGGTTGGGAAGGTAAACGGTGCTTCGCTTGTAACTGCATGCTTGACCATACAGATTTTTTTCTGTTGGCGGATTATAGCAAAATAATTGTAATCTTTTCTTGCTAAATCATGAACCTCCACAAAGTAACGCCTGATTCTATCCAATATGAAAAAGAATATTTAAAATTTATTTTGTAATTATTATTTTTTATTTATTAAAACGTCTTGTATTGATGCAGCTATATGAGAAGTTTAATAACGAATGTAGTATATTTATATTTAAGAACTCGGTATCGGTGACGCGAATCCACAATTTTATCCCCTACCAAAAAGTGCTCAACGCGACTAAAGAAGTTTTCAGTACAAATATAATTAAAATGGCGGAACGGTAGGTAGACCACGCTCCATACAAAAATAGTCAAACCCCTTTAAAAAACCTCAATGTGAAAGCGGGCTGTTGCCCAGCTGTGGGATGTCTCTTTAACCAAAAAGTGCTCAACGCGACTAAAGAAGTTTTCAGTACAAATATAATTAAAATGGCGGAACGGTAGGTAGACCACGCTCCATACAAAAATAGTCTGTTTGCCCCACCAGTTCAGCAGGATCCAATACTCTGGGGTGTATCCCACTAGTAACATCGCGTGGTTCAACTTCCAGGGAACGCAGAATGGGTCGTTGTAGATACCACTTCTGAAAAGAAAATTAAGATTAAATAACCAAGTTTGACTGCGGCCAACGAGGTCTCGGGTTCGAGTCCCGGGTCGGGCCATAATTAAGTATTGGGGTTTTCTGAATAGAAATTCTCAGTACTAGCCCGGAGCTAGAAAGTTGGCGGTGTTTCACTCCCGTGCCTCGGAGAGCACGTTAATTCGTCGGTCCCGGTTATTATCACTAATATGAAATAATAGTCGTTAAAGCCCGCCAACCAGCATTGAAGCAGCGTGGTTTTTGGAGTTGTGTAAGAAATTAAATGTCAATTGCTTTCACGGTGAAGAAAAATGTAGCGGGGAAAACTTGCTTGCCTGATATAAATAATAAATGATTTATTTTATTTCACGTAGGACAACTTATGTCACTTAGGATACGTTAAGACTCTACCACCGGTTCGGAAAGATGAGAAGAGCCGGCAAGACATTCAGCAGTTGGTATCTTCTTAAAAAAGAAAAAGGTTACAATAAGTAGTATTACACTGACTTGTGTGGGTTGTGGAGAGTTCTTCATAATGCTCTAAACGGCGTGTGAAGTCTGCCAAGCCGCATTTGGTCAGCGTGGTGGACTACGGCTAAACCCTCAGAAGAAAATATCTCACTTCAATCTATTACCGGCATACTACTGAACACTATTGCTCTCTGAATAACGAATAGAGTCCTATTAGAAAGTAACCACCACCACTACAGCCCATTAACGTCCCACTGCTGGGCACAGGCCTCCACTATCATGGGAGAGAGGGAATTAGAGCTTAGACCCACCACGCTGCTCCGTGCTTGGTGGCACGTTTTTACCGGTAGGATTGTAACTAGCCACGGCCGAAGCCTCCCACCAGGCCAGACCAGGGAAAATTCAGGATTGTTCATTTCCAAATTGACCCAGCCGGGGATCGAACCCGGGACCTCCGCACGTTAAGACAACAGCGCTCAACACTGCGCCACGGAGGTCGTCATAAATCTGAAACTAGAAATCAAAAACGTGCCTGTAAAGTTGGAAGGTGAAAGGAGAAGCGTTGACCGCGACAGCCAATGGTCCGATGGTGGCCACCGCTCGTTCCATGGCCTCCTCGTCGCCCGCCGGCAGCGTGGCCCAACGCCGCGCCCTGGCTCTTACTGTGCGACTGTTGTAGTGGCAACGCCCTTTCTGTGGCCAAACAATATAAAGGCGATTTTAAAAACGTTTTTTCTGTGTCAAACAATATAAAGGCGTTTTTTAAAACGTTTTTTCTGTGGCCCACCAATATAAAGGCGATTTTAAAAACGTTTAAAAATTAAAATTCGCGAATTCATCCGCGTGGGTTGAGGATTTTTGGTTCCCGCGGAACTCTTTTATTTTCCTAACATCCGCATGGATATTTCTTTGTTTTTTTTTTGTATAAGTTTTGGTTCATCTGGCAATTTGATTATAGTAATGATTTGATGCTAAACACAATAAACAGCTTCGTTTGCTGGACTATCCTTGAAACTATGGCTAAAAGAATTTTACGTGCTCGCAGGTGCCCGCGGAAAATGAAAATGAAATTTTTAAATTCCCGCGCGAACTCCCTAATTTTTCGGGTAAATATATAGCCTATGACACTCACAAACAATGTGGCTTTCTATTGGTACCAGAATTTTCAAAATTGGTTCAGCACATCCAAAGATTACCTCAAAAACTTTTCCTCTCTATAATATTAGTATAGAAGAAGCTGTTCCTACCTTTCCAACATAAGGGTAGTGCGTCTCAGTGGTCAGTCCAGCTCTAGCCGCGTACCTGAGAGCAGCCTGGAGAGAGCCTCCATCGCAGCCCAAGTTGCCGTCTCTGAAACTACAGTCCACGATCTGCTGAGGACTGAAACATTAATGCATATGCTTTATTTTCACTATTCCAATACTGTCCAGGCTGGGAATAAAGCAATTCACGGCTGAGTAATATTGGAAGGACGAGGCGAAGCCGTGATTTTAAAAGGACGAGGCGTCCCGAGGACTTCTTATGTAAGCCGAGGCCGTACCTTGCTATTTCGGCCGATAATTGTAGTTTTTTCTTTTATCTGCGAGGCAGAAGCGTTTTTACACTGCCGTTAAATGATAAATGATTTATTTATTTCATGTAGGACAACTTGTGTCACTTATGAAACGTTAAGACTCTACAAACGGTTCGGAAAGGTGATGGCGATGATGGTTAGATGGCGTTGATTTATTTATTATTTGTTGCCTGGGTCTTAGGCCGGCCACACACAGGCAGCTTGAAGCAGTCAGGATGGATTGCTTCAAGCTGCGACTGCACAGTGAACTACAGTCTTCTACGTACACACATACATGGAACCGCTCGAGCAGTTGCGACTGCTTCGGGCAGTTGGCAGCAGTTATCAATGGTAGCTTCAAGCTGTTGACTATGACTGCTCGAGTAGTCCGTGTATGTTGATCACTGGCTAACTGCTCGAGCAGTCCGTGTATGATTGGCCTTAGCTCGAGTTAAAATCTTGTGCGGTAGGGGCCAGATATAATTTCCTACTTGATTGTCAGAGGCATAAAAAGTTCCGTATTGCTTTTTTTTATAGGTTTTTTTTGATATTTTTAAACAAATTGAAATTTTATATCTTAAGATTCAGAGGTGGCTTACCTCAGTTCCTTCCAGTTCCTATGCTTCTTATAAAGCTGCGCCTGTAAAGCGTGAGTGATAGCGAAGGCGTAGCACGCTCCACAGTGCCATTGCTCCTCACATTTTGGAGTGTAGCCTTCCGCACGCCAGTCTACCTGCAAAATATTAGGTCAGCGTTCCGGAACAATTTTTTATGCCTGCCTGCGATCTCACCTGATGTTAAGTGATGATGCAGTCTAAGATGGTAGCGGGCTAACCTGTTAGGGGCATGGCAGTTATATTAAACCCATACTCCTATTCGGTTTCTACACGGCATCGTACCGGAACGCTATATCGTTTGCCGGTAGGTTGATAACTAGCCACGGCCGAAGCCTCCCACCATGCCAGACCAGGGAAAATTCGGAAAATATAAATTCACAAGTTGACCCTGCCGCGGATCGAACCCGGGACCACCGCACGTTAAGAAAACAGCGCTACACACTGCGCCACGGAGGTCGTCAATACAGTGTATAAACTTTTCATACAGCACACCACTAGTTGATGCTATCAATCATTTATTCAATTAAGGTACACTATAGGTACACATATTGACGTTCATTACTTACATATAAAGCATGATGGTGGTGGTGGTTAGTTACGGTATCTTAAAACTAAAGCTACGAGGGTTCCAAACGCGCCCTGGTCAAAGAGCCCACAACAAACTCAGGCGGGTTTTTTTTTTCATTATTACCATCTCACAAATCATCTTAACTCCTTAACTATCAGAGCCATTAGAGCAAATTATTGCTAAGCCTCCTTGTCATTTAAGTAATACTTTACATGGTAATGTAATGCTAGGGGATAAAAAGTAGCCTGTGTGTTATTATGTCTTCCCAGACAGTGCCAAATTTCATCCAGATCCGTTCAGCCGTTCTGGCGTGATTGAGTAACAAACATCCATCCATCCAAACTTTCGCATTTAAATTTATCATATTAATAATACATATAATAGAAGTATAGATACCTACTTTTCAATCCGAAAAACCAAAGAAATCCCAATGGGGTATTTCTTTGACTTTTTGTCTTATTATAACTATAATAAGACAAAAAGTCATTTATCTATCGCCTATTTTTTTGAAACATACATAATATTATTATATAACACTGAATTTGATATCCTTCTAAAGCGCCCAATTTCAGAGTGGACTTTTCTGTGATAATTTTGGTAGATCAGACAACTCATAAATCATCACTACTTCCAGCAAGTCTGATTGCAGCCAAACACTAGTCTATAAATTTAAAACCTTTTAAATTTTTAAGCAAATTTGTATCCCAGAAAATTAAGGAGCTCCCGTGGGAAATAAATATATATATATATATGTCACCGTAAGATTGTAAAAACCGTAAGATTATAATCTAACTCGCTAAATTCTGAACTGTCGAAAGTTTAGAATTTAACGCATTATTTTCCGGTAGATTGTAATCTGATAGGTATTTAAACCCGATAAAACCTAAGTACCCGGCCTGCGGCCGGGCACTACTTGATTATTTATGTCGAACCCTAACCTAACCTACAAGAAAGAGACAAGAAAACGTAAATAAAATGAATATTTCAAAAATTGACACTCAGAACGTTGAACAGTTTACAATCTTTCGACAGTTTAGAATTTCGCGAGTTAGATTATAATCTAACGGTTATTACAATCTTACGGTGATATATATATAATATATATATATATATATATATATATATATATATAATATATATTCCACGCGGTCTTAAGTTGCGGGCATTAGCTAGCTTTACAATAAATCTTATCTTCTCACCTTTCTCGGTATCCTGTGATTCAGGTTTTTCCGGTATGTTGTCTTCTTGCGATCTTGAGCCGGATCGAAGAGTGGTATTGTTTTAATCAGTTTCAGTAGCTGCCTGAATGCAATTATCGGCTGAAAGAAAAATTAATATCGCTTATGATTTTATCCCTCTTTGTATCATATTCCTCATTACTGAGGGTAGTGACCCCTTTCCATTAATCACTTAATGGTAGGAATTTTCTTGAGATAATAATGCGTCCACGTCCTTCCGAAAACGATTCGACTAAGAGTAGTTAGGTATTAAACTCTTAGGTTTTTGTAACGATTATTATCAGATGTTATTGATAATTACTGGGACCGACGGCTTAACGTGCTCGCCGAGGCACGGAGGAAACGATAAGGCCAAATTTGAACCCCCAAATTCAGTCACCCATCCAGTTACCGACTTGGGTCAACGTTGCTTAACAATCGCAATCGACTGATATGCATTGTCACAACTAGGCCTTTCGTCCCTCAATTTTGATTTTATAGGATACCTTTAAATTTAAATACTTGATTGACATACAGGTCTTTACAAATGTCACCACTCCATCAGAACCTAGGACTCTTTAGGACGCGCTAGAACAGATGAAATCTAGGCCCTAGTCAAAGCCTTGTCCCTATTGCATGATCAAATACCTACGTAAGAAATAGAGGATTCTTTTTTGTTTTTATGTCCACAAGAATTTAGCCCTTGACTAGATCCTGGTATTGAGTGATAACGTAGTCTATGATGGTAGCGGGCTAACCTGTTAGAGGTATGGCAGTTAAATATTAAACCCATACTCCGAATTTGCTTCTATACGGCATTGTATCAGTACGCTAAATCGCTTGGCGGCACCACTTTACTGGTAGGGTGGTAACTAACCACGGCCGAAGCCTCCCACCAGACCAGACAAAAGAAAATTCAGAAATTATAAATTCTCAAATTGACCCCACCAGGCCATAATTAAGTAGATATATATTTAAGTTCTGCAAGAAATTCTCAGTACTATCCCGGAGTTAGGAAGTTGACGGTTTTTCACCCCCGTGCCTCGGACAGCACGTAAAGCCTTCGGCCCTCCGCCTGATCTCTCTCCGGTCGTGTCGGATTATCATTCCCATCAGGCTATGAGAGTAAAGGAACAGAGAGAGCACCTGTGTTTGCGCACACACTTGTGCACTATAATATTTCCTGCCAATTGGCTAATGTCCCTGGAGAACATCCATACTTCCATAATATTACCATTACAGATATAGGTTACATACCGGGAAAGAATATAAGCTATTTTTGTCCCGGAAAATTCCCCGGGAATAATGAAAATAATCCACGCGGTCGGAGTCGCGGGCATCAGCTAGTCAGGTAAATAAATCAATACCAACCCAGTCTCCAAAATGATTGAGATGCAGAGAGTAGGTCTGTTCTCCAGCTAGGTACAACTGGTTATGTTTTGCCACTCGTTTAAGGTTCTCCCTCCATATTGATAGTGCTGATTTCTCGTGGTGGTGGCTTAGATAGTCCTTTTTGTATGCTGCCTAGAAGAAAGTCGTTTAATTGATTTTACTCGGTCGTAAATTGCTTCATTATTGAACAGTATAGGTTCACTCACGTTAACATGGACTTTAATGTGAATTTCGTTCAAGTAGGAAATCAGATTATTGCCCATACAGCACAGGATTATAGCGCGAGTTAGGAAGAGTCAACGCCATCTATCGGCAACTCGCCAATTAGAGTAAAGCACTATACAAGTCTCGGCCTTAAAAGCAATTCGCGGCTTCCTTTACTTAAAAGGCCTCGGCTAACGCCTCGTCGTCGAATGAATAAATTTGATGTTTTGCCTGATGTTGAACAGAAATTCGGTCAAAATTTAAAATTTATTCGTTGATTCAACGTTATTATGAGTTGGAGAAATCGGCCCTAAAAATCATACTAATTTTATAAAAGCGAAAGTGTGTTTGTTTGTTGGTTTGTCCTTCAATTACGCCAAAACGAAGAACGGATAGACGTGATTTTTGGCATGGGTATAGTTGAGGACCTGGAGAGTGTCATAGGTTACTTTTTATCCCGGAAAATTGAAAAGTTCCCGTGGGAATTAAAAAAACTTATTCCAAGCGGACGAAGTCACAGGCATCAGCTAGTGATAATATAATACTTGCCTTATATTCCTCCCAGTGTGTCTCAGGCACATCTTCGTGCAACAGCAGTCCATTAAAAACATGTTCTTTTTTATATACATTATCACTTCCACCCTCATGACAGTCACTCACGTTAACATACTTCAAATATTCTCCAAACCTCTCGGTCTTCTCCAAAAATCTTAATGTGTTCTCTGCAAAGTTGTTAATTTTCAGATATTCTCCATTGTCTGTGTTAACACACCGCTTTGCTCGAAACGATTTGTATTTATTCAGAATGTATTTAATTTTGTATGCTGTGCTATTAATGTTTATTTCAGAACTTATCACAGTTAATAAATGAATGAATAATATTAACAAAAACATTTTAACTTAACTATTCAGTAAGAAAAATACACAAATCTCAAAAAGAAAACACTAAAAATGCCACTTTCTTGTAATAAGTTAAAATGAGATGCGTAATGATTTTCAGTACGTATGCCGGTTGATGCTAAGTAAGTAAATCAAAAGTTATGGTTAAAAAAAACTTGTTCTAAATTGAATTCTACGTTGGAACAAATAATGATGAAAACATTTTGTTTTCCACTTCTTATTCATGTAGTAACACCATTATTTTGTGATTACATGGAATTATTTTTAACTAATTCCGGTTATTTAAACGGATAGGTCTGTGCTTTTATTAAATTCATCAGAACATAATATTTCTTTATCACAGATCAGTACTAAAACATAACGTGCTTATATCTTCGATTTGTTTTGTATTACTTAGACATAAATGGTGACCCTACACTAAGGCAAGGCAATCAAAAAGTATTTTGCTTAGTTAGTACATTGTAGAAACATTTTGATTAGTCATGTTCCAATTTATAAGAATTTTGCATGCACAATACTTACATACAATCGTTAGATACGTTATAATAAGTGGTTTAGTCAAACCATTTCAGTCAATCCACACAAATATTACTTAGGTAAAAGCTTTATGTTAAGACTTAGGACAACTAAATTAATTCAAAAAAAAACCTAAGTATTAAATATTTTTTAAGATTATTTGAGGTACTTAAAAGAAAAGGGAACTTTGAAATTAAAATAAAGTCAAGTAAAATACAGCTAGATATTTATTGATATTTTTTTCAGTTTTTTGTCGATAGATGAATTCTACACATAATACAAATGGCATAATGGAAATATATAAATAAATACATTAAACAATTAATTATCTATCTAACAAATAAAATATGATTTTCTAATTAATCTAAAAAATGTCAATTTAACGTCATGCAGACGGAAATAAACTAAAATATGAAAACGACTAAAAAATCCTTTTTTCACAATGCTGTCTTTGTGATCAGGCAGATCAGTTTTAGTGTCGTATTAACTTAGTTTAGTACTAGTGTACATCGGAGATTCAAAGACCTTACTGGATTCAAGAAAACAAATCAAAATCTGTCATTTCTGTCAACTCCATTACCGCCCATTAACGTCCCACTGCTGGGCACAAGCCTCCACTGTCATAGGAGAGAGGGAATTAGAGAGGGATCAACCCCATTTGATCACTTGAAACTAAAGTCTTGCTGCCATTAAAGCCGAATCGAGATACTGAGTTCAAAATAGACAGATTATCAAGGAAGAAGTTCTCTTATCCATTGTCGTTTGTATGTTGGTGAAGAAGTTGAAGTTGTTTTAAGATCTCTTCTTGTTCTTTAATTATCATGGACTTCCGCAAAGCAACGCCTGCTTCTATCCAATACAGATATAATATTTATGTAAATACATAAATCTATCTTGTTAGATATCTATCAAGTCTGAGAAAATTATGTACCGACGCTGTATAGATATCAGCCTCAGTTCGTCTTAGCTCTTTTGGCATAGGACGCAATTATATCTTAAATTTTAAAGGCAAAGTAATGGGATTCGATTCAGCGACCTATTGGCAACGACCTCAATTTACATAGACGGGCCCTGTCAAACGAAGAATTTGGACTTATTTTACTAGCGCCATCTAGTCTGAAAAGCGGGACAGCGCTATGGCGGGGACAAGGACGGGCTTATACAGGTGAGGGGCATGCCCTACAACTTTTTTCTATGAAAGGGCCCATCTATTACCTACATATATATCGATGCCTATTAGACGCTAAGCTTTACACAAAGACCACAGACACTTAAATGACGTACACTATATTCAAAATTAATATGAAAATCACACTTCCATCAATAAATGCAAGCAAAAATAATAGTAATATAACAAACAAAATACTATTTACACCCCAATACGATAAAACACATTTGTCTACTTAAAACTAACATTAACAACTAGACTAATAATACTCTGGGTTATTGTTTATAATTCATTATTAATACCTATTACAAATATTATTAATAAACTGACTATTGCTGACTTTTTTCTAAAATGTAGTACAAAATCTATAAATGTACTGGCTGGGCAAAAGATTTTAATATTTTCTTGATTTTTTGCCGTTTCGATACTTTAATAATTTATGTATTATTTTAAATTTTAAATGTAAAGCAGTTGACATTTAGAGTATAGAATTATTGGTAGACATGGGTCCCCTTGCAAGTATATCAACAGAATACATTTTTTTTTAACGTTTGTGCCCATAACTTCATATTTTATTCGATTTCATATTTTATGCTCTGAATCCTAAGAAATGACACTAATTTCATTAATGTTTTACATTTTAAAAACTAATGGGAACTATTGGAAAAATCACATAAAATAATCAAATTATTATTTTCGTATCGTATACAGAAAATATATACCTAATATGATTTTAGTCGTACTTTTTGCTGAAACACTGATTTCATGATTTCGATTGTTTTTTACGTCACTTTATAAAATAGTTTCATAAAAAATATAGACCTTTAATGCACAAGCAATATAAATACGTACTTAATCTATTTACATAAGAGTTCAAATTCACAGCACTGTAGTTAACTGATGTAACACAAACTACATAATTCGATCGATTTTACAAAATCGATTCAGATCACGCTAAATCGATATTATGCTGTATTATCGATTTTCTTAGTCGCACAGTATAGACTATATTGTAGTCCCTACCATATGTCTTTTTTTATCATCTAGAACTCGATATTAGATCGTATATTCCAAGCGATTTAAAAGTATTTAATGGGCGTTTATAACGCCATGAGCAATATTTTTTTATAACTAAGTCTACATTACGGAAAAAATAAAAAGTTATATTGTTAGGTACCACTTAAACATTGAACCAGGAAAAGATAAGGTATCTATATAATACATAAAAATTAAAACAATTAATGATATTATGTATTTTCAAAAGTCATGATTACGCATTATCTCTAAAGGCATGATAAAATATTGCTCTTCTAGTATAATAAGTTAGTGTCACATTTATTTCATTAACCCAAATTATGATCTATATTTGGCATACAAATATATTTGCGTAAAAATAAAATAACTTTTAATAGTAAGGCTCGACACAAACGTGCCACTGGCCACAGCTAGACCTTAGCTTGATTTCAGTTTAAAACGAACTTTACATAGATGACAGTGGAGGTGGTGTCTGGCGAAAAGTTTACCAACGCTGCAGCATTGACATCTCACGTCACAACTTCTCTCATCCTCGAAAAAATATATGAAGACCAGTTCATATTATATTATCGCCAACCATCGTGTGCCTGTGGCGAGTAGCTCGTTTGCGCAGGCTCTAATCCCGTATCAATAAAGTCACTCGCAACTCGCTGATGACTTCCTTAACAATGGTAGGGGTGGGAGGTAGTTTTGATTCACCGTTGTCTCTGGCTCGACGCCCCGTTTAGACTTTTCAGTTCCGTATACGGTTTCCGACCAAGAAACTTCTGATCTTCGTTGCTGGAAAGCGGAGCGTAGTCGCGGCGTTTTCTGTACACGAGGATCCTGAGAAAAGAAATAGTAAGTATATTAAGAAATGATTTTAAGTTTGCCTAAATTTTTTCTAATCACAAAACGAGGTGTCGTGGAAAATATATCAAAAATAAAATTATTAAATGATTGATTAACAAAGTTCGTTCTTAAGGATAAAATACATGTAAAGGTAATTTGGATGAAATACGAATTAATGAATAAAAATGTCTAAACTTATGGTAATAAAGTGATTTTGGTCCAAAATATCGATCTATTTCTACAAATATATAGTTACCGTGGTATGTACCTACCCAAACTTTATACAAAGCTGATAAAGTGAATCTGTCAAGAACTAAAATTTCTCTGCCCTTTTTCTCGGTAGTAAAAAGTGTCTGTGGCATGTTTAATATACAGAGTTATAAGTGCGAAACCTTAAAGTTAGGCTTTTACTTTCTCAATCGATGTGTACGCGACCTTATGAATTTAATATTACAAGGTAATCAAGTGTTAACAATAAGAATATCAAGTCAAAATAAAATGAGCATTACATCAGTTAACGAATACTTCCGACTTTTCATTTACAGTTAGAAAACTATTACAAAAGTATTTGTTTTCAAAAATATTGCCATCTTTTTACAAATTTCTCTACGAAAAATAATAGCAACACTTTTAGACCTGGGTGCTTACTACCATCGCTTAAAGCTATAATTTTTCAATATTTTTAACGCTCTTGTTTTAGAATTATAATCTTTATTTTAGGTGTCAAGGTGCGAACTGACATTTTTTTTAAATAATACTGCTTTATAGCACTGGTAGTAAGTCCATGGATACTTCAGGGTCTAGACTTCTGGAGTTTGGGTCGCAACAAATAGGTAAATGCTGTGGCAACATGCCACAGCATTATACAAGAAAATACAGAGTTATACAAGAGAGCCATAAAAACTTAAAGATCATAAAATGTTATTTGATGCAGTACAGATGCCTATGTTTGCTCACGAGAAACGTTTATGAATTTAGTCACACATGTTTCTGTCTGTAATGTCTGCTCTTACTTCTAGTATTATAAAGTGTATTTTTTGCTTCGCTTTCCCGGCCCAGTTTTTCGTTTGGTTTCGATGAAATTTGGTACAGAGGTTGGTTACATCCCTACATAGTGTACTTGTATAGTGTGTGTAGTTTATCCCAGAAAATTAAAATGTTCCCCCGGAAATGAAAAAAAATTAATCCACGCGAACAGAGTCGCGGTCTAATCTATACTTCTACTAATATTATAAATGCGAAATTTTGGATGTATGTATGGATGGATGGATGTTTGTTGCTCAATCACGCTTGAACGGCTGAACGGATCTGATTATAGTATATCCCGGAAAATTAAAGAGTTCCCGCGGGAAACAAAAAACCTTAAATCACGCGAACGAAGTCGCGGGCATCAGCCAGTATAACATACATACAAAAGTATGTGCCAATCAGAGTAACGAATGTGTGAAAAACCCAACTTTAAATCTTATGTAGGTAAATTAACAACAAAATGATTTTATCCGAACGTAAAATAAACAACTGACATAATAAAATAACATTGTTTAGTCCGCATTGTAATCACTTATCTACTTCTAGTCCTGATCTACATAATAATGTAACATTTACATACACACATAATTTATGTGAAAATGTAACGACTCTACTGTTACACAAGTGTATCGTTAGTCTAATGTTTAGCATGTTCGACAGCGAATGAGGCCCTAGAATCTATTTCCGGGTCGATCCAAAAATAGTTCGGCTTTGGGTGTTTCAGTCAAAACATTTTCGGTACTAGTTACCCACCCACGTACTTGGGAGAGCACTCGCTCCATTGTCTGACCTGTCTCCAGTCATATCGGATTTCCATATCATCGTAATATTAGGGTGCGGGAATAAAGAGTGTGTTTTCGGACACACTAATTGTGCACTATTATATCCCCCGCACAGATGGCTAATCTCTGTGGAGATTGGCCAGCGTGGCCTTAATTTACTTAGACATTCTTAATACTATTACATACTAAAGCAGATTAAAATATTATAATAGCAAAGCAAATAACAAAGCATCCTGTATAATACAGGTGATATAATTGAATTAACAACATGCGCAAGCGCAACATCTAGGACAGGCTTCGTCGCGCCGTAAACTGTTTCAGAAATTCAGCTTCAGTCATCTCCTAACCGCCGACAAATTCACACGTCTATAAATTCCTACATAGCAAATAAATAAAAATTTGCCCTAAAATTATTATGCCATATTTTTAACTGCATATAATACTTTCGGATTTCCAAGGTTTAACACTGGAGTATTTTATAATTGAGATGGAATGTAAAAGGTTAGTACAGAATATTATATTATATTCCTCATTTTAAGACAAATTTTTAATTTTAGTTTGGTTCAATAATTTAACATTAACAGTAATCAGTACTATAATTATTCTGAATTAAGTATTTTTTTTTAATTATTATAATAAGTTTCATAATAAATAAAATTTCAAAATAAAAGATCACTACTAACAGTGTTTCCATAATGCTCACAGGATCGTCCCGTTTAAGTAAAATTATTTTAGTAGTAGTTTATTATTAAAGTAGGTTGTAAATAATATCTGTTATACGCTTATATATTTTATATATTTCATAACTTGCTTTCTTTTTCAGAAAAGATATTCATATCGCGTATAATTTAATTATTAAGGTACTAAGGTATAACTACCTAACCTAAGGTAATACCTAAGGTATGATTATGTAATCATAACGCGTAGAAGTTTTACGAACAAACAACAAATTTTAAAGAAATAATATTGGACAAGGACAAGGTAATATTCGTTTGACCTCGAACTCTACTTATAGGGACAATAAGTAGATATTTTCATACAGGTTTAAATAAATATTTGCACAGTTTTGAGTTTTATTTAACACCTGTTGCTTTACACTTTCTTTTGTCCTTCACTCACGGCGCAATGATGCAACGGTTCGACGTGATTTTTTGCATGGATATAGTTAAAGACCTGGATATTGACATAATATACTTTATATCCCGGAAAATTAAAGATTGCCCACGGTAATTTTAAAAAGCTAATCCACGAACAAGTCACGGGCATTCATAATGGTAATGTAAATCGGAGAGGTATATGAACTAGTTGAAAAAAATATATAAAGAAATGGCCTTTTATTAGCTTAATTCGGGGTTGCTGAAAGTAATATGGTAGGTATAGTCTCACAAACATATTTGACCCGGTGACAGCGTAGCTAGTAACTACCTATTAAAACTAAACAGGCATAAAATTAGTTCCAATTTTGGCCACCACGGCAGATAAGTTGGTGGGACAATTTTACTTCGCCCCAGAGGTAGTCAGGAAATGCAACACAGCGCAATTTCCCAACACAATGGCTGGCGACACAATGAGGCTGTAATAATGGGAGTAACGCGCCGCAAGATTGACTTCAAAGTGAAAAATTGCTCACCTATCTATAGAAACACTAGATAATAACGTGTTAGTACACATTTACAGGAAACAGTATATAAATCCGACTTTATCAAAATGAAGTCGTTCTAGAATGTTACGGCTGGTTACCTTAATTTATTTTAATTAAATTAAAGCTTCCATAACAAAACTATCTGAATTTTCTATTTTTAACTAAGAATGTTGGAAGCCCGCATTTCCTACTTAGTAAGGAAATGGCACAAATTTAATGGAACGCAAATAGTGAACATGAATTATTATTAACATTATTGTCTTTAAAAGTTAAAAAAAAAAATTTAGAAACCTAGTGCTTTGCTCTTAGGCTCCTAGAGAAGAGCGGAAGTCTAGTCTTATTATTTTTTTTGATCGAAAAAATGATTATAAATTTGTGCGTAGGAACAAGACACCTATTTTATGATGATCAGATGATTTTTATTAAAAAATTATAATCATGTACTTCAATCGGGGGGAGGGGGTTTAGCACCTAAATTAGCATCGCAATAACAATCGCAGTAATTTTTCCATCACGGCAAACATTTTAAAAACAAAGGCATTAATTATCATGTACATAATGTTATCATTTATTTTAAGTGAAGTACTACTTAATTATGATGTTTGTCGTAAGATATGAGCGGAAACGACGATGTTCTTCGAAATGTCAGGAATCGATTGCGAATTACCTATGTATCAACAGCAGCAGAAAGCAACAAGTTTTTCAGCAGAAATCAAATTCAAAACATTTATTATTTAAACAAACTTTTTGAAAGTTCTTTTGAAACATCAAGTTAATCTACCCCTGGGCCATATTGTTTCATTATTATAGACTTTTGCGTTTTAGATTCATAATCCTTATTTTAGGAACGTCAAGGTACGTGACATCAAATTTTTCTTTTAAGTTACTATCGATGGCCGTATGGCCCCCGGTTTAGAATACTCCAATAACTAAAGTTTCTTACTAGATATTCTCCGAGAAAAACCAGCCAGAAATTCAGCAGTTGTCCTTTTTTCTGGATTTGACTTAACTCAAACTTATCTATTTCATGTAGGATATACTTGTGCCTCTTTTGATACGTCTCGTTTTGACTCTATGACCGGTTCAGAATGAGATTCTATCTCTAGAAGCTAGCAAAAAAAATCAGCAGCAGTATTTTTTGCTACGCTGTTTGCTTATACATTGCACCACAACAAATTACAAATACTATAATTTAACAATGGCCGCTATCTTTGAATCTGTTGAGTAGGTGATAAAATACGACAATGCAGATGTACGATAGTGACGACCTTGCCAACATCACAGTGGAACCTTTTCAGCTATAAAAGACAACTGTATACACAGCTATTGCGTATAGATTTTAACGTTTTTATCTATAAAATGTGCATTTACTTGAATTATTGTTGATGCAGATGTGTATACATACAGGGTATAAGTCAACGACTTATATTCAGTGGCAACGTACGAACATGGTTAAAAAAATGCTTGCAGGTTGTTGGGAGATCTCGGAGTCAGCCAATATGCCCTCAGTGTGGACACATAGAGGGTTTTCGTTGGTAAAAATCCTACCATATCCTATTTCTCCCCTAGGTAGATGGGCGTAAACACTGCTATTTTCTATGTAGTTTGAGTCGCTGCCCACGACGCTTATGGGTAAACATAAGTTTTTGCTTTATTTGCTAGGGATTTCGCATATGGGATTTAATTTAAAATACACCAAACTAAGAAAAGATTTTCAGATATTCAGCAAAGCGCAGCAGAAGTTAGCTACTTTTACTTTATATAAAATAAACTCAAAACATGGAAAATTTGAATAACTAAGTAAATATTAGGTATATTTACTTCGATTTTATATTCGATGAATAATTGTTAGTATTTTATTGCTTTCTAAAACAGAAACATTGCTATATGTTCTGAAAAAAATCAGTTACACCTCTTTAAGCAAATTTCAAAATAAATTTTGATGAGTACCTACTTATTTATTTTTTCCTGACAAATTCTTATGAAGCAGATTTTTATTATTTCGGATTAAATCTGATACTGATATGACCGCATCAAATGATTCAAGACAATTTTGTTAAGATAAAGTCTCGGTGTAGTAATAAAAATAAACTCTAACACAGCAAGGCTAAGTGAACGTTATCGCATTGCTACTTCACAAGGCGGAGATAAATGAAATCTAGTTTTTGCCAAACTATTGCCTGAGGCTCTATCTACTAAGGAGGTTAATAAATTAAGAGCTATTTGTGGTCATTTTTTCGAACTCATTAAAATTATAGCTAGCTTATAGTTTTTTGTAAGCAATATCAATCGAGGTCTATGCAAATTAATGTATTAATAAAGTATTAATGTATTAATAATAAATTAAAGAAACCGGTTTATTGCTCTTCGTTATTTATTTATTATATAGCTGTTCATTAGACAGCATTGCTAAAAACATATCCATACTTAATATTATAAATGCGAAAGTGTATTGTATTTACTGTATTTCACGGCCTGATCTTTTTTTTTGATCACATCAAACTTAAAACTAACTAAAGATGTGAATTTTAGGTCTTTTGGAAGATTGGAGATATTTAATAATTAGTAAGAAATAATTTATTTTTGACATACGCATCATCCGTATTGAAATTGTAACAAAGATAGTTACAGATTTTACGGAATAGGGTTACAGTTAAGAAGCGCATATGCGCTGTCAGTGCAGCCATAAAGGCAAGGTTACGCGGGTTATATATAACCCGGACGTTCAGTAGACGATCCCGGAGATTGCGAGTTCCTTGTGCAGGATAATTGATGCACACGATACGCGTGATGCGGCATGTGACGTAAGTTGCAATTGTGACTTAGTAATCAATTGTGTATCTTCCAATTAATCAAATCAACCACAGCAAACGTTAAAACGCGCACTTAGTATGAAAAAAATACCATGAGAATACATAAATATTTTCCGGAAAATATTCTAAAACTACCTAAAAATTAACGCCATAATGCACGAAACAATTTGACAAATTTAAGTGTTGATTAAGCCATTTTAATCAAAAGACTTCTTACAATTCTCGATTAAATTAGTAAATAACGACCGCTTAAAATTTTTGAATTTCAGCAACTCCTCGTAAGTCCATCGAGTATGTACGAAGAAATGACATGAAATGAAATGAAGTTCATTTTCTAAATATGGGTGGTTAACAAAGTTCTTAAAATTAAAGAGGCCCCGCATATTTTACTGACACTACAGCATGCAAATATTTGAAACACACAATTACAAGAGTGTGTAGGTATGTTATAAAATGTAAATTATTTAATTATATAAAGTTATATGAAATTCTAAAATTCTGAAGTTCTATGTCAAACATTTAACTAGCGACTCATACTCGCTATGGCTATTTCAATTGTTTTAGCTTTAAACTACTGCAATAGCTTTTAAACTTTAAAGGATCATGGCCTATAATACCTTGACGATCCTACTAATATTATTATTATAAATGTGAAAGTTTGGATGTTTGTAAATTTTGATGTTTGTTAGTCCTACATGCCGGATCGTTTGAACCAATTTGGCTAAAATTACACCCTGAATTAACACATGGATATTTTATATTTTATACCGGAAAATGTCAGAGTTCCCGCGGAAATCACAAAATCTGGCGAATGAAGTTGGGGGCATCATTAAGTACAAAACAATATGCTAAACGGGCTAAAATGGGGGCAACAATTACACTTTTAATAAAAATTTATGAGCTGTAAAAGTATAAAATATGAAAAAACATGCATGGCCTGCGAATCAAACCAGTACCGAAGTTTCGACTTCAATCCAGTGTCCTGCTTCGGGCTAGCAAAATCATAATCATAGTCGCACTATTTTATTATTATAATACAAAATAAAGATTAATTAATATTAATCATTGATTAAGTAAACGAAAGTTAATCAAGAGATTATAATTTATTTATTAGATTGAAACAGAATATTAAAATAAAATAAAAATTAGATGACTAATATTTTTTGTTCACAACCTGTCGATCTATTATGAATATATATAGCATTAACATACTAAGGTACTATATAAATTAAAAATAATTAAATAGTGTTAGGTTAAACGCGCACTGCATTTTTTATTATTCTGAATCAAATTATTTTGTAGGTGCCTTTGTTTTTATTAAATTGAGAACAATAAAGAACAGAAATATATTTGAACTAATTTTATTGAATTTAAATGTCATTTTTGTTTTAAACATTAAACGAAGTACGCGCTTGGCCTAAGTCATTACACACAAAAGTTGAATAGGTTTACTTAAATAAAATTAATGGAGAAGTTTCACGATGATGTGAATTTCATATTTAACGCAACGGAAGTAAAATATAGATTAAAACTAATAAATCTGTGTTTTTTAAAATCCATAAATAAATGACTGAGAAATTAGTTATTTAATATGTTTAATTATTAATGTACACCGATTGCCGTATCTTACTCGAGTGAGATATTTGTGAGTGAGTTTTTACCTAGCCGAGATTTAATACTACAAAATTATCTTCACACACAAATTAAGTGATTTTAATTTCTTTCTTTTATTCGGCTTTATAAAGTCGATTGATAGGATCGTGTGACGTCACACGACCGGAATACAAACGCAACTTTAAAGTTCCATTACTTTTTCATTTGTCGAGATATTCTATTGATTCTTTGTTATGTTTTTTTAATTTAAAAAGAAAAGGTAAACTTCTCCATTATCTATTTACATTATATACTTCATACATAGGCATAAGATAGGGCTAGATATTAAATACAAAATAAATAATAATAATATTAATTATTACCATAAAAGATAATAATAAAACAAATTATTATATTAAAAATATTGGATGTGCCTCAAGTGGTAAAAATAAAGTTAAAACTTTATTACTTGGCTTTGCTTTAAAGTTAAATTTAAAACCATAGTTAAGGTAAGACAAGTATGTACATTCAAAGTTACTCATTAAACTTTTGTTGAATATTAATCATGGTTAAAATATTAATCTAAAGTTAAAATACCTAAATAAAAAATATATATAACATTGATTCGAACTTAAAATCTTTACATAGTGTTCAATCTAAAAGCTTTATTTCTGGCTTAGTCAAATTTATTACTTATACCTAAATAACTTATAGTTATTTTAATTACCTTGTAATACTTAATTCAATAATAATATATGTGCACACTGTATTTGTAATAGCCTAAAATGTCTACGAACTATTATAGTGGCGAGAAAAGATTTGTGCTATAAATAAATAAATTACAAATAAATGGAAAGATCTTACTTTAATCGGGCCCTCGTAAGTAGCTATGTAACACCAAAAAGGATCTGAAACAAGAGAAAACAAATATTAATTAATTATGTTGCACCACCACTACCACTACAGCCCATTAACGTCCCACTGCTGGGCACAAGCCTCCACTCTCATAGGAGAGTGGGAATTAGACCTTAGACCCACCACGCTGCTCCAATGCGGGTTGGCGGGCTTTAACGACTATTATCATGTTAGTGATAGCCGGGACCGCTATTATCAACGGCTTAACGTGCTCTCTGAGGCACTGGGGTGAAAAACCGCCAACTTCCTAACTCTGGGCTAGAACCTGAGAATTTCTAGTCAGAAAATCCAATACTCAATTATACCCCGACCCGGGACTCGAACCCGGAACCTCGTCGGCCGCAGTCGAACCTGCCAACCACTAGACCAACGAGGCAGAAATTATGTTCGATAGTAGTTATCTAATTAGATAGGTTTCCATTTTTTCAAAGCGAGTTATAGTTCAATATTCGTATGGCTAATATACTGCGAAGATGGGCTGCCATAGCCGACACTCGTTCAGGAGGAGTAAAATCTAAAATAAGTATATTTTCAAAAGACGATATTTGATAACCTTCTTGGCGCAGTGGCGATCGGTGTTGTCTTAATTATAAGCAGGAGGTCTCGGGTTCGATCCTCAACAGCGTCAATTTGAGAATTAATAATTTCTGAATTTTCTCTGGTCTGGCCTTGTGAGGCTTTGGCCGTGGCTAATTATTATAGGAAAAAACGTGCCGCCAAGCGATTCGGTGTTCTGGTACGATGCCGTGTAGAAACCGATTAGGGGTGTGGGGTTAACGTAGCTGCCATACCCTAAATAGGTAGCCCGCTATCTTATCATAAGTGAGATCTCAGTTAAGGGCTAACTTGTAGTAAACAAGTCAGAATTTAAAAAATCTAAAGAACACGACTGTTCTGCCAAAAAACGAACTAAAACGTTAAAAATCTAAATTAATCCAGTTAAATTAGAATCTTATTTACATTTTTATTAAATGATAATTTTTTGTGAATCACTGGATATTGAACTATAGTGTTATATATTTTTGGAATGTACTTATCATTTTCTAGATGACGATTATATAGTTAAACTTATTTTCGATTTATTTTTTTCAAATTTAGTCTTTAATGCGGGACCATGGTCACCCCATAATTTTTTTAACAAATTTACAAGCCTATGTCGCCCGGAATAAGGGTGACATAGGCTGGTAATTCTAACGATACCTCATTTATCAAAATCGGTTCAGGCGTATCGAAGTTATGGTGGAATATACAAACTCACATACATACATACATGCATACATACATAAATACATACATACATACATACATGAACCCTGAAAACAATATACTCCTTTTTTCAGGCAGACGTATAAAAAAGTGTTACATGAAGTCCCGTGTACTCACCTCACCCCAAAGTCCCGGCGGCCACAGACGCCATAACCACCAGCAGCGCCGTGAATATTCCGCCCGCGCCCACGTGCGCCCCGTAGACAGCACCTGATTGGCCGGCGGCCGCCTCGCCGAACGCGTCCGCTGCGTACAACGTGTCTGTCAAAATGCACACCGGTCAACTATGACACGGCGGGCACCTCTATACGGGCATTTGCTCTATGGTTTTTATTGTAAGGACTTTAGACCAATTATTTTTATAATAATTGTGTATTTTAAGAGTGGTTTTTTTTTTTTATGGTCACTAGTTTTTTTCAAAATCAACTTAGAACTACTCTAATAATATGTGTATATTTTACTGATTGCTTTTTAATGATTATTAACTTAACAATAACATGTTGCAAAATTAAAATTCGAAAACTTTGATAATATTGCTAAAAAAACTCCTAACAATTTCGGGATGCTTGAAAACATCAATTACAATTTGATATCCAAATGGAAAAAATAAGAATGGAAAACAATGAACTATGAAACGTTTAATATTCAAATAATATCTATGAAGCAACGAAAGGTAAGAAAAGTTACTTAGATATATATACTGTAAAGAAATTCAATAAAATAATATAAATTGATACTAAAAAATAGACGTGCGAAAGTTTTTATGCCTTATATTATATTATAACAATCATTTTACTACCTAAATAAATAACGATCTAATAATATTGAACATAGAGAGCATAAAATATCTACATGCAATATAAAAATAAATTCTTCTACAACCATAAACCATAGACTAATTACATATTTAGCCTATATTAGAGTGCCCACCGATGCATGCTTTTAAAAATAAATAAATGTTAATGAACAGTGACCAGAATTAACATACTTAATACATTAAACTGGAATGAAATATTAATAAATTCATCATTCAGAAATTAATGAAAAGTACATGCATTTATTAAGAATTGGAATTTCTTCTGGACAATAAATTGATTTATTATGTATTAGGGAATATTTTTGAGGGCATACAATTTCAGCCTACAGTTTTGCATAATTATTATCTATAGTGGAATATGTGATATGATTTTAATTTCATAACATTTTGATAAAATAATAGGTAAGTATGTCAATAGAATAAATAATAAAGTACACATTAAATAAAATTATATAAATTAATTAATAGAATAAATAATAAAGTACACATTAAATAAAATTATATAAATTAATTATATGACCAACAACAAAATATTATTTAAAAATAAAACTGTGAATGTTATCACTATAATATTTCAATAACAATAGGTACATAACAATTATTATAACACACAATAATAATATAATCATTACATACCTATTTCACCAACTTCACGACGAGCGGATGGATGAACAAAATAAAATGTTATAGTGAAAAGCCATGAATGTGCACACTTGGGTACTTGAGTAGTTCTTTAAAAAGGACATGTTAAGCTCCTCTTATAACTGGCATCCAAAATGGCTGACTTTTCTAAACTAAGGGCACTGCGCAAATAAAGACACTTTTGTGTTGTCGGATCCGCGTGGATTGAGGTTTTTTGGTTTCCGCAAGAACTCTTTAATTTCCCAGGAGGAAAAGTAGCCTGTGTTATTCCAGACTAAAATCTATTTCTGCGCCGAATTTCACACAGATTCGTTCAGTCGTTCGAGCCTGATTAAGTAACAAACAAAACATCCATCCAACCATCCATCCATACTTTTGCATTTATAATATTAGTATAGATACTATCAATTACGTTTGCCCAGCGCCTATAATAAGTCTTCTAGACTTATTCTTGAATAGTGGTGTATGCCCAACACCAAACGTTTTTCTAAATATTCCATTGTAAAAAAATTTGTGTATTCCATAAATACCAAAAAAAGTCAAGTACCCAACTAAATGTAGATAAAGGTAAATAAATTAGTATTTAATACATGATTTTCAAAAAATCCTTATCTTCATGACCATGATTTCATTTAATTTCACCGCAAGCAAACCTCGACCGTACACCATTAATAATATAGTGAACATTCCCTTACCTCCGTATAAGTTGAGAAGGGCCATAATAACGCCATTGGTCCAGCCAAATCCTTTTTGTACCACGTACTCGCCACCGCCACCGAGGCCGCCAAAAATTGTGGCGTCATACTGGGAAATAATGGAAACATAAACATATTTTGATGCTAAATGCTGAAACAATTTCTGTTACCCAAATATACCACTTTGTATTGTCATAATAATAACAAGAATCTTTAATCATTTTTTTTATCCACTACATAAATAACAGCATTGTATTGATGCTGGCAACTTTGGAGTAATTTTTTATTTGTGGAATACGGTACAGAGATGTTCTTAAAAGTAGAGGATCCTAGTATTCTACCAGTGTGGTGTACAAATATTGATTTAATTTAATCTTAATTTGGCATGCATTGTAAAAACTACTTAACAATAAACTGAGCCAGCTGCGATTGTTTCAAAGAAATAGGTACCTCTTTCAAAAGTGAATAGTTCGAAGGAAATCATAGTGAGGCCTTTTCGTGTCAAGTTTTTCACAGATAACGCCAAATTATGGGAAGTTCAGGATAGGGAACTTCGGCTTTCGACTTAAGAAGCCCTGCTTTGCTTCCCAAATAGATTGCTAGAGGCGATGGACACAATTTTTGTCTGACGAACAGTGGCAGCTATCCAATAATGACAGCATTGCGTCGATGATCGACTCGATGTGACTCGAATGCAAGTATTGATGAAACAATTGCTCACAAGTGTTGGAAGCACAACATAAAATATGTTTATAGTCTATGTACAGTTCGTTCACGGTTCATTCACCCTGTCACATAATATGTACAGAAGAACGACTGTCTCTCTAATCTCAAAAACTGCCACAGGGCTAAGACGTATTTTCGCTTACTCTTTTTATCTTTAATTTAAATTGTTGTGTTTGCCTCATCAATCACCCAATATAAATCACAAGTTTTTCCATGGTTAAAACCACAACAGGTGATTTTCCAATGCTTGGTTGCCACTGCCCGCGTCTGGCAGCCAGCAATGGCTATAATAGCTACCAATGTACGTCGGAGAAAAGTTGTGTTTCTTTCGACACATCATTGCCAAATTCTAGAGGAAACCACACCTTGTCGGACACAATTTTTCCTTTTACAGCATAGCCTTTTTCTGCTTCCAGACCTCGAAGGGTGAGCGCACCCATTTGGTGGTCATCAGTGAGGCGCATGGCCTGCTCGTTTCGCGTGTTGTCTAGCCCCATTACCACCATGTACTGCAGTATGAACGTATGTATGGACTATGAACAAGGCCTCTCTGCTTGGCCATACACATTGGCAAATAACACCCATCTTAAGGGAACGAGTAATTCTTATTGCTAACTCAGATACTTACATTCGAGGCAAAGCAGCAAAGTTACTATCATCGACGCAATGATGTCATTATTAGAGCGTAAGATAATGTGGCTAATTCTGTGTAAAACAATCGCTAAACAAAACTAAAATGACAGCTTCAAATCTAGCTCTGTCCCTTTCCGCAGGGAGTATTATGAAAGGGTCAGCAACAATTTTAATGCTGTAATTTGAGTTTAGTTTAGAGATTGACTACAACAGAATCAGTACCATTGTTAACTCAGAGACTTATATTCGTGGCACAGCAGCAAAGTTACTATCATCGGCGCAATGCTATCATTGTTGGAGTGTAGGACACTGTAGCTAACGTTGTGTGTATTCGATAAATAGTTTATTGCTAGAGCTATTTGAAAAAGTGTCTAAGGAGAGGAAATCTTTAGTCCTACCTTTTCAAGCATGGCCTTCTTCTGCTTCCAGACCTCGAAGTTGGAGCGCACCCATTTGGTGGCCATCTCGCTGGCGAGGCGCATGGCCTGCTCGTTTCGCGTGTTGTCCAAGCCCCATAACCACCATGTACTGCAGTGGAGGCCACGCGTTGAGGCGTCTTATGAATGGACTATGAACAGGGCCTCTAAAGAAGCTCTGCTTGGCCATACACATGGATGGGCAAATAACACCCATCTTAAGGGAACGAGTAATTCTTATTGTTTACTCAGATACTCACATTCGAGGTTCAGCAGCGAAATAGTTTTTTGCTAGAGCTATTTGAAAAAGTGTCTAAGGAGAGGAAATCATTAGTCCTACCTTTTCAAGCATGGCCTTCTTCTGCTTCCAGACCTCGAAGTTGGAGCGCACCCATTTGGTGGCCATCTCGCTGGCGAGGCGCATGGCCTGCTCGTTTCGCGTGTTGTCAAGCCCCATAACCACCATGTACTGCAGTGGAGGCCACGCGTTGAGGCGTCTTATGAATGGACTATGAACAGGGCCTCTAAAGAAGCTCTGCTTGGCCATACACATGGATGGGCAAATAACACCCATCTTAAGGGAAC
This sequence comes from Erebia palarica, assembly GCA_964035005.1. Taxonomy (NCBI): domain Eukaryota; kingdom Metazoa; phylum Arthropoda; class Insecta; order Lepidoptera; family Nymphalidae; genus Erebia; species Erebia palarica. Next base: position 8,629,364 of record OZ035992.1, read on the forward strand.
GAGTAATTCTTATTGTTTACTCAGATACTCACATTCGAGGTACAGCAGCGAAATAGTTTTTTGCTAGAGCTATTTGAAAAAGTGTCTAAGGAGAGGAAATCTTTAGTCCTACCTTTTCAAGCATGGCCTTCTTCTGCTTCCAGACCTCGAAGTTGGAGCGCACCCATTTGGTGGCCATCTCGCTGGCGAGGCGCATGGCCTGCTCGTTTCGCGTGTTGTCAAGCCCCATAACCACCATGTACTGCAGTGGAGGCCACGCGTTGAGGCGTCTTATGAATGGACTATGAACAGGGCCTCTAAAGAAGCTCTGCTTGGCCATACACATGGATGGGCAAATAACACCCATCTTAAGGGAACGAGTAATTCTTATTGTTTACTCAGATACTCACATTCGAGGTACAGCAGCGAAATAGTTTTTTGCTAGAGCTATTTGAAAAAGTGTCTAAGGAGAGGAAATCATTAGTCCTACCTTTTCAAGCATGGCCTTCTTCTGCTTCCAGACCTCGAAGTTGGAGCGCACCCATTTGGTGGCCATCTCGCTGGCGAGGCGCATGGCCTGCTCGTTTCGCGTGTTGTCAAGCCCCATAACCACCATGTACTGCAGTGGAGGCCACGCGTTAGGGTAGTCCCATTGCTCGCCCGAGTGCTCGAATGTGGTAGGGATACCGCCTTCAAAGATGTCCACCTGGCAATATCATTGAGGTTTTATGCATGAGTTTTACTGTCATACCGAACCAGTGGTAGATTCACTCGACGATTCCAATGCACTTGCAAAAGTTTATTTGAATGAAAAACATTTGAATTTGAGTTTGTGGGCTCAAGGAAAACAATACTTACCTTAACTTTCTCCAAATAATTGATGACCCTGTTGACATAGTAATCACTTCGCTCCACGTCATAGCATCCGGTCCACAGAGGGGCGATGTTGGTTGGGTAGAAGTAGTCTCTCCGCCTGCCGGATTCCAGGTTGAAATCCAGCCATGCGCCCACGTCTTCGTGCCATAGGACCTTTAACATTTAGTCATTTACTAGCTAATGCCCGCGACTTCGTCTGTGTGGATCGAGGTTTTTTGGTTCCCGCGGGAACTTTTCAATTTTCCGGGACAAAAGTAGCCTATGTGCTATTCCAGACTGTAATCTATCTCTGTGCCAAATTTCAGCCAGAGCCGTTCCGCCGTCGGGGCGTGATTGAGTAACAAACATCCATATATCTATACATCCAGACATCCAAACTTTCGCATTTATAATATTAATATAATTTATTTTTGAGTCATTTATTTAATTAGATAGCTTTCATGTTCACGCCTTACTTGCTAATACATAATATTAATCATTGAGTACATGGACATGAGGCCCTGTCAGGGCGTTGCTAACATAATTATACCTTTTTATATATATCATGATTGTGGAGTCCTGTCCTTACATAATTCAAATAAGTAATATCAATAATAATAACAAGATTTGAAATGATGAAAAATCAGCAACTCTTTTAAAAACTTTAAAACGCGCTTAAGATAGCTATAGATTTTACGACCTCCCTGGCGCAGTGCTGAGTGTTGTCTTAACGTAGGAGCTCCCGGGTTCGATTACCGGCAAGGTCAATTTGAGAATTTATAATTTCTGAATTTACTCTAGTCTGGTGAGAGGCTTCGGCCGTGGCTAGTTACTACCCTACCGGCAAAGACGTACCGCCAATCGATTTAGCGTTCCGGTACGATGCCATATAGAAACCATCTAGATTTTATTATAACTGCCATACCCCTAACAAGTTAGCCCACTACCATCTTACACTGCATCATCATTTACCATCATAAATGGTGATATGGTTATGGTGATAATAAAAAAAAATACCCGGCTGAGCTTGATGTGGGCTCTTCTCAGATCAGGGCGCGTTTGGAACCATCGTAGCTATAGTTTTAAGATACCTTAACCGATTATCACCATCAAGTTTTATAAGTAATTTTTAACATCAATAAGTGTACCTAAAGTGTACCTATATTGAATAAATGATATTGAGTATTGAGTGTAGAGTATCAGCCCCCCAATTGTGTAAGAATTGTCGATCATATCGTCTAAGATCGGTGTCAAAAATAAAATAAACCATATCATTATTGAGTTAGAGCTCAATTTCGTGTATCCATTCTTATACGTTTAGGTATGTCCGATACCATAAACGTATGAGAATGGATAATGGATAATGGAGCTCTATTTCAATGCTATTATGGTTTACTTTACTTTGACGCCGAACTTTTACGATTGGATCGGCAATTCTTACATAATCACACCTCAGGTGTGATCGCAATCAAGGGCTAATTTGTAGTGGATAAAAAAAAAACAAAAAAAAAATTGCACTCACATGTTCGATGGCCTCCTTAAACTTGGCGTGCATCGTCTTGTAATATCTGGCCGTCTCGAAGTTCTCCAGAAGCTCGTGGAACTCCGCCATCAGTTGCGCGTTCCAACACATAAAGGCGTTCAGGTCTACGGGGATTATTGAACGCGTCTTCAGGTTTGTGAGGTTGCCTGTGGAAAAACGTATCATACTTTACATACCTACTAAGTTTGTAGGTTTTTAATACCTAGTATGTAAGTTCTTATACCTCATTGTATTGTCAAAATCTTGTTATCTTGTTTACATGACAAATATAACCTTAAAGGCTATATGCACTTGTAATCAATTTACGTCGAAATAGTAATAATGTGTGTACTTAATAAATAAATAAATAAATAAAAAAAAAAAACTAATATTATGAACTAGCGAATGCCCACGACCTCGTCCGCGTGGATTGAGGTTTCTTGGTTCCCGCGGGAACTCCTTAATTTTCCGGGATAAAAAGTAGCCTATGTGTTATTCCAGACTATAATCTATCTCTGTGCCAAATTTCACTCAGATGCGTTTAGCCGTTGGGGCGTAATTGAGTAACAAACATCCATCCATACATCCATACATCCATCCGTCCAAACTTTCGCATTTATAATATTAGTATAGATATAGATGTGAAAGTGTGTTTGTTTGTTAGTTTGTCCTACAATCACGCCGCAACGGAGGAACGGATCGGCGTGATTTTTGGTATGGGTATAGTTGAGGACCTGGAGAGTAGCAAAGGCTTCTTTTAATCCCGGAAAATGAAGGAATTCCCGCGGAAATCAAAAAAATTAAACCAAAAAAAAAATGTTCCAATTTTGGCCACCGGGTCAAATAAGTTCTCCTATAAACTACTACAAAAACAAAACCGATACAAACCTTTGTTAGTGCCATTGAGTATAAACCATCTAGAGGAGAAGTCCCAACCGGATTCGGCAGCGGATTTCAACTCAGCGTACAATTCTTCCTTCTTGTCTACTGTATCAAAATGGCTGCAATTAAAAAATAAACATGTCAAAATGTATTACATAACTCGCTACTTCATCCGCATGTATCCAAATTTTTTTTTATATTTTTATTCCACTACAAATTAGCCCTTGACTGCGATCTCACCTGATGGTAAATAATGATGCAGTCTCCGATGGTAGCGGGCTAACTTGTTAGGGTTACGGCAGTTATATTGAACCCAGACCTCTATCGGTTTCTACACGGCATCGTACCCGGTACGCTAAAAGCTTTTTTTTTAAATGAGATTTTCCGATATAAAAGATATTTCCAGGATAGAGATATATGTTCAGTCATGTCAAGATCGGTTAAGCGACTGAACCGTGAAAAGGAAACAAACAGACAGACGGACACATTTGCGCTTTTATCTTATAAGTATGTGACTATACACTAGTCTTAGATAGGTCAGTAAGGAAGTATGGATTTATCGGAGAGAGCTTATATCCCAAATTAAATCCCCACAACTGCCACTAACTTCCAGTAAGCCCCAAGGTGAGATCGCAGTTATTATAGTAGAATAAAAAAAATCTACTATTACTTATAGTAGATTAAAAAACCATACTACTACTTTCACGGTCCATCTGTTCAACCGATTTTGATGAAAATTGGTACAGGGATAGGTCGTATCCTGGGGAAGGAGAAGGCTACTTTTTATCTCGAAAAATTAAAGAGTTCCCGCGGAAAAAATATTTATCCACGCGGACGAAGTCGCGGACATCATCTAGTAATATCTATGAAGGTTTTTTTAATGGGTCGTTACCCATCCAAATCAAAAACATATAGAAATGTAATTCCGTGACATTTCAAATATAACAAACAGATAAAATCATACAAACATATTTCTTTTAACTACAGGTTTAACTACTTTTACGTGTCCTATCTGTTGTTAAGTAGCAATAAATTATACTTTTGTTTTATGAACAAAACAAGACTAAAGTAGGTACAGTCGCGGTCTGAAAATGTTTACCACCTTAAGGTTCATAATTGCATGCACACATCTGTGTCAGAAGGTTGATTGGTGATTTATTAGGCATGGACCATTCTGGTGAAAACTAGACAGAATAGATGTAGAAAACCTTTTTAGAGTTTACCTCCTTTAGAATCGATAAGCCGGGGATATGAAAATTTATGGGGAGTAAAATCAAATTTCTCTTTTACGTTATTGACTTTTTGTTTCTATGGTAACACTTGTTTGTTTCCATGACTATTTAATATAAATTATTTAATTAATATAAATAAAAGTATCAAGCATGCTTTCAGTAATATAAAAAATGTATTCATTTACCCTCATTTACCCTCATTTACTTATTTTATATATTTGATAATCGTTCGTATAGAATAAATTCCAGCCGTACGTCGGAGCTGACACACACAATTTTTTTAAATATTTTTAATAAAATGTCACTTTATCAAATGTGATTATGCAAACTTGAAATAAGGAACTGATTTGTTTTATAAAAAAAGTGATTAATACCCAATCATTGTTTAAGTATCTCATTCAGGATGATAATTTTGGCAGGTGCCATTTGTATAGTACCGCTTCAGTCTGTCTCACTCTTATTCTTCACTATTGGTATACACCTCTCATCTGTCAAAATTATCAACCTAAATTCAACAACCTTAATTTACATAGACGGGCCCTGTCAAATAAAGAATTTGGAGTTATTTTACTAACGCCATCTAGTCTTAAAAGCGGGACAGCGCTATGACGGGTAAAAGGACAGGCTTATACAGGGGAGGGGAAGCACTACAAGTCGGACGCCCAATTTTTTTCTATGACAGGGCCCATCTAGTACCTACATAATATATATCGATGCCTAAATTAAGCAAACCATAGCCACAAAGTCTCACCTGGCGACGTCGATGTCCTCTTTGTAGCTCTCTGGTCTGGGGCCCTGAGACTGCTCCCAGTACCGCGTCATTTGGTATCTGCAAACAATATACAAAATATTAGAACCAAAGGGACGACTGACAACACACCTAAGTTCAGTTTTTTTTATTTTACTAGAAGTCTCACTCAACACATACTCTCAACGTACGTACGACTCGACAATGTACGACTTTACAATCGTGCGTTGTCAAGTCAATATTTCCTGAGGATGCTCCGGTGTCGGAGTGAAACGTACCGTTGAGAGTAATATGGAATATTTGTGTAGTGTTGCTCCGGTGTCGGAGTGAAACGTAAGTTGAGAGTTATTTGGAATATTTGTGTAGTGTTGCTCCGGTATCGGAGTGAAACATGTTGAGAGTAATTTGGAATATTTGTGTAGTGTTGCTCCGGTGTCGGAGTGAAACGTAAGTTGAGAGTTATTTGGAATATTTGTGTAGTGTTGCTCCGGTATCGGAGTGAAACATGTTAAGAGTAATTTGGAATATTTGTGTAGTGTTGCTCCGGTGTCGGAGTGAAACATAAGTTAAGAGTAATTTGGAATATTCGTGTAGTGTTGCTCCGGTATCGGAGTGAAACATACGTTGAAAGTCATTTGGAATATTTGTGTAGTGTTGCTCCGGTGTCGCAGTGAAACGTACGTAGAGAGTAATTTGGAAAATTTGCGTAGTGTTGCTCCGGTGTCGGAGTGAAACGTACGTTGAGAGTAATTTGGAATATTTGTGTAGTGTGGTGTGGTGGCGGTGCGAATTGCTGGCTTATTGGGCGGAGAATATCGCAAGCTACACGTTGTACTACATAGATTGGTCTGTTTTTAGCGAATTAAACTTCTAGTTCCTTCATTATCATTCACTTCCGCAATGTAACGCCTGCTTCTATCCAATCCAAAATAATATTCAACTCACGTTCGCCCATTATGCTCAACTTCGACGGTGTGGTTTTTGATCCAGAACTCGAATTCCTTGTCCATGGTACCGATGTGCTTCTTGAGGAAGTCTATGTCCCCGATGTCGTCCATTAACAACTTTACCATCGGTATGAGCAGAGGTGGTTGCGATCTGTAAACAAAAACAACGATAATCCAAATAAGATTTTACATAAAGCAATTGCTTTAACTATAATTCTAAAACTAGAAACTAGGGATTCCCAAAGTGGTCAATATCGACCCCTTCGGTTTTCCAGGGGTCGACATAAACGAAAACTGTTGTTGGGGGTCGACGAGGTCTAAAAATCGACCCTTATTTTATTGTTCTTATCAAAAAATAATCACCTACCTTAATATTTTTATGTGATTTGTATTAATAATTATTAATTACACTTGATATTTACTGAATTTTTATGTCTATTTATTTCGTTAAATTTTGATGAAAAAATGATTTTGTATAATAGGAAAAAACTAGAGAAATGATTTTTAAAGTAATTTGGCTAAGTGGGTCTCAGGTATCAGTTCATTTTGGAAAAGGGGTCTCTTGCCCAAAATAGTTTGGGAATCCCTGCTATAAACTATAAATATAATTCTAAAACTATAAACTATAAACATAACAATAAACAGTGGTTACTTGGAAAGTAATTTTATTATAGTGTTTACCTACACTTAACATCATTTCATATAAGCCGCATTAAAAGTGCGAGTTTTATTAAAATTGTATTTCTTATTTATTTTGGTTGCAGAAATATAATATAATTATGTCAGTTTGGTTAATGGTTAAAATGACAATAGGGATGACTATATCAAAAATAAATTATTTCTTACTGATTATTAAATAGAGGGTCTTCCAAAAGACCTAAAATTCACATCTTCGGATAGTTTTAAGTATGATAACCATTTTAAAATATAGATTAAAGAAAAAAAGTGCGTTGAAATTTTATGACGTCACAACTGTGAATTTGAAGTAGTCGTCTGGAATTGACTGTTTCGGTTGGCTCAGCAGGCAATGAAACTCGCACTTTCAATGCAGGTTATATAAAAATTACAGTCATAAAAATTGCTGGTTCGGCCAGATAAGTTGTTGGAACTTCGATAAATTCGATTCTCACCTCATCAAATAGTATATTCTGCCGCCGTTAGGGATGAACCCATACCGGTCGACGATGTCCAGAAAGTTGGTGACCATCCCCGTAGCGGTCGCGTGCATTTCTGACAGCAGCAGGCCCTTTATGATCCAATACGAATCCCAGTAGTAGAACTCCCGGAAACGACCGCCTGTAAAATGATTGAAAGTTAAACATACGTCACCACACACAGTCCATATCTTGAAGCTACTGAACAGATTTCAGTCGCACTGTTCTATAGTTGAAGTAAATTTAAGCCAATAAGAAGAGAATGGCTATAATCTGATTAATATTTTCGGAGAAATTTGAAGACAAACATATATACTTAAATACGTACACCAATAAAATCATGTATATTTGTTTGGAAACCCTAATAGATTATCATATGTGAATACATAAATAAATTGAAGTTCCATTAACATATATACGGGTCCTTTTTATCATTGTATCTGTTTCATGATTCCATTTCCAAAATTCCTAAAGCGAGGGACGAGTGGTATGTATGGAGTATTTGCGACAAGGATCCGAATTCGGAGGTCCGAATTGGCCTTTTCGTTTCCTCCGTGCCTTGGAGAGCACGTTAAACCGTAACTATCACTAATATCTGATAATAATCGTTAGAAACCTAAGAGTTGATATAATACAATTGGGTATTTTTATTTACTCGTAATTATTACTTAAAAATAATTTAATTGATTAATTGTCAAATATCCAATTGATTGGAATAAATATTACTATTTAAGTAAGTGAATAAATGGAATATTTTTTCTCACCAGGCACAATAACAGGATGGTCGACGTATATGATGGAGTACAGATCCTGGTTTTCCTTCACCTCGCTCTTCATCTTCCTGCCCAGGTTCAGCCATAGCTCGTTCAGACTTCTAGCCCATTCCAGCAGCACCGGGTCTTTTATCCTTTGTAGGAAGGCTGGAACGAATACGTTCAAAGATGATTAAATTGTTAAAAGATGATCATCATTAAGACCTGTGTTCCCCCTTCGGGGCAAAGGGCAGACACTGTTTTTTTCTAATCCGAGCTGTCGGACGCTTTGTGCTTTAACTCGCCTCACGTAAGGCCGATCTTTTCGCCTCACCAAGACGTATATATAGTACGCTACCAAGTTTGTTTCTTTGACCTGGCGGGGTCCAATCCAACGCCTGCTTGGGTATATGGTCAGATGCTCGACGCAGTGTATGCCCGATCCAGTTCCATTTTCGGCGTCGGATTTGAAGATTTACGGGTTGTTCATGACATAGCTTCCTCTACATTAGAAATAACTTCCGGCCAAAACATCCTCAGAATATAACGAAAACAACGATTGATAAATACTTGGTTTTTGTGCGTGAAATCTTTTCTTGCCTTTCATGTCTTGCAGCCGTATAGCAGTATAGATTTAACGTTTGTATTGAAAATTTTAAGTTTCACCCTCTGGGAGAGGTGCTTGGACCACCAGATGGGGTAGAGATGGGTTAAAAGATGATAGAATTGTTAAAAGGGGATTGAATACTTTTGTATGGAATATGGCCTACCCACCATTTCATTTTTTTCGAACTAACGGCCACTCATAAAACCTGTATCAATCAATAGCTGCTATCAATATAAGCAAGTCTTATGAGCCAAAATCATCTAAAGCAAGGATCCCCAAAATGGTAGATATCAACCCCCTGGGGTCGACGTAAACAAAAAATGATTTTGGGGGTCGACGAGGTCTGAAAATAGACCCTATTTTAATGTTGTTCTTTTCATAAAATAATTACTTACTCAAGTATTTTTACCTAATTTTTATTAATAATTATTAATTACATTTGATATTTACTGAATTTTATGTCTATTTTTTTTTAAATTTTGATGAGAAAATGATGTCAAGTTTACTGACTTAACCAGCCGCAAAGTTTTTAAATTGCTAAGTATCTTGTATTAATAACAAAAATACTAGAGATAGGATTTTTAAAGTAATTTGTCTGAGTACTGGTGGCGTTATTATCGAGTAGATCAGTATACCTAACTGTATTTTATATCTCGGAAACCATTCGGCATTCGAAGATTTTTCTCATATAATAACAACTTGATTTAAAAATTACTTTACATATTTATCTATAATATACATATTATTATTATGAAGTTTGAAGATAAGTTTTGTCTATATTAGTAATTTTATCGCCCATCCCTGTACGTCGTGATATTATGTGATATTAACTGCACCCCGAATATTATTTACTCAAGTGTGTACACAATAACATTGTATGATATATTATGTAAACTAATTAGTTAATTCCGTACATAATACATAATACTATCAATTAAATGTCAATAAACTGCTATGAGAGGAAAATAACAAGAACTTTTAAACGCCTAGGTACCATGTTACTATGTAATTAACCAACTTCAAAAAAAGGCGAGGGTTCCCAATTCGGTTTTTTGAAGTAAAAACTTCTTTAGCCGCATTGAGCACTTTTTGGTAGGGGGTAAAAATGCGGATTCGCGTCACCGACACCGCGTTGTTACGAAGACTGGATAAATATGAATATCCTACATTCGTAATTAAACTTTAATGACTTAGTTTTAAGGTTTTTATTTTATTTTATTTTTAATTCTATCGGCAGTCCCCATGACTTCCAATTTTTTTTCTTATGCCCCTAACACTAACCTAGGTACTAATATGTTAGGGGTATGGCAGTTATTATTAAACTCGTACCCCTAATCAGTTTCTACTCGGCATTGCACCGGAACGCTAAGTCACTTGGCGGTACGTCTTTGCACGTAGGGTGGTAGCTAGCCACGGCCGAAGTCTCTCCACCAGACAAGAACTGTTCTGTTATCTGCATTGCTAGAAATTTTTATACTTTTCCGAATTTGCGCTTTAAAGCCAAAAATTTTATAATTATTTTTGACCAGTAAATGCTAAATAGTCTACCGTGGAAATGTCCCTAGTTTCACAAAGGAACTCCATAAAAAAGGATCAACTTCGTACCAGGGTCATGTTTCCAGTCCAAAGGCTGCCAATCCTCGAACTCGGAACCTTCGACGTCGAAGTTGTCGTCCACAAACCTCCGGATCTCCTCCTTCGTTGGCCGGTAATCTGTCCTGGAACAACAATGGGTGGATTAAACATTAGCATCAAATGATTTTAAGATTCCATAGTCAATTAAAAATCGATGTACTAGAAATTTTGACGACCTCCCTGGCGCAGTGTTGAACGCTGTAGTCCTTAACGTGGGAGGTCTCGGGTTCGATCCCCGGTAGAGTCAAACTGGGAATTTATAATTTCTGAATTTTCCCTGGTCTGGCCTGGTGGGAAGCTTCGACCGTGGCTAGTTACCACCCTACCGGCAAAGACGCCGCAAGCGATTACGCGTTCCGGTACGATGCCTGTATAGAAACCAATTAGGGGTATGGGTTTAATATAACTGCCATACACCTAACAGGTTAGCCCGTTACCATCTTAGACTACATCATCACTTACCACCAGGTGAGATCACAGTCAAGGGCTAACTTGTAGTTGATACAAAAAATTGGAATAGTGATAGGATGCATCCCGGGGAAGGACATAGGCTATTTTTTATCCCGGAAAATTAAGGAATTCCCGCGGGAATCAAAAATATTTTAACCCACGCGCACGACGGTCGCGTGTTAAAGTAGTAAAGTATAAAATAAATATAAACGTATTTTTATAATAATCACCTATTCATCATATTTTGGAAGTTCTCCATGATGACATTGGCGGGTGACTTCATCTTCTTATCCACGAAGGTCTTGGAGTCGTTGTAAAGACCCGCCATTTGCACCGTGTGTAGAAGCGGCCCATGGCAGTAGATCAAGCTGGAAATTAAAAAAATAAAAAATAAAAAAAAATTATATAGGTAGGTAGGTATACTTGACAATTTTTTCTTATGACCCCATGTACCCACACTAGGTCACCTGTATCGTGGGTATCTACACAAACAAAACAGAAACAAAAATCACGTCGATCCGTTGTTCCGTTACGGCGTGATTGAAGGACAAACCAACCAATAAGCAAACACACTTTCGCATTGTTAATTAAATATTTACATTAAAAAAAATTTAGGAAATAACAAGAAAGATGTCATAACAACACATCAGCTGTTAAATAATTGACTTACGTATGAACTGGTAGCGCCTGACAAACAATTTGACACCCATGAGTACAGAACCCTAACTTTCGATTTTCGGATTTATTCCTATACTTGTGCAGTGCAACCTTGCTTCTTTCCAAATTGGGTCACCCTTTTAAACCTAAGGTTTTGATTTATTGGCAAGTGTGAAAATATGCAAAATATGCGGCAGAAACGGCCGTATTCCCGTATCTTTTGACGCTTGATTTTTCTTTTGACAGCTCTAAGGGACCGTAGACCTAAGTATTTGATATTAATTTCAACTTCATACCTTCACGCGTTCCCGAGAAAAAGGTGGTTAGACTGACAGACAGATAGACGGACGGAAAACAAAGTGATCCTAAAAGGGTTCCTTTTTTCCTCTTGGGGTACAGAACCCTAAAAAAGACACTAACATGACGAATAATATTTAAAAAAATTTGCGTACCTATCTTTGAAATCTAAGAATATGATATCTTCTAAATATATAAAAAGAAAAGGTGACTGACTGACTGATCTATCAAAGCACAGCTCAAACCACTGGACGAATCGGGCTAAAATTTGGCATGCAGATAGCTATTATGGCGTAGACATCCGCAAAGAAAGGATTTTCGGAAATTAAATCCCTAAGGGGGTAAAATAGGGGTTTGAAATGTGTGTAGTCCACGCGAACGAGGTCACGGGCAAAAGATAGTTAAGTATAAGCATGATATTAGATGGATTCTGTTTTTACGTATGCATTATGCAGTCTTCTATGTTTCCTATGTAGATTTAAGAAAATCTGCATTTAAATCTCTAGTTGTAAAGAGCACTCAAGAGTAGAGGTGGTTAATAAAGTACGTAGCGCAAAAGCATAGCACGCTTTTTTCCATAGGGACGGACAGCATGCTATCCGAGGAGCCTCTATGTTGCTACGGCGCTATGACGCGCGAGCGCGCGCGGTGCTCCGTAGTTCGTTTCGTAGCACTAGTAGCGCCCGTAGCGGCGCCCGCCTGCAGTCAGCGCGCTGGCCGGCCGTTAGCGGTTAGGCGTTATAGGCCTATTACACTGCACTTTTCACAGGGACCCTTCAGTGGCTTGCAGTTAGAGGCATAGAGGCATAAAAGCACTACCCACCCAAATAGAATTACGTCAATGTTCTTTTTCATTATAACAGTCGGTAAATATAATGACAACATTTAAAAGAAAATTAAAAGAATGGCTTTTACTAAAATGTTTCTACAGTGTTAAAGATTTTTTAAATGAATAGACTCCAATAAGGTGATATATTAAATTAAATTAAATATAAAAATATGTATTATCACATAATATACTCGTAAGTAGATAATTATAATTATATTGTATATTACATGACGTATTATGTGCTGAATAAATTAATAATAATAATTAATTATATATAATTAGATAATAATAATGTTAACATTTAGCAACGCCCTGACAGGGCGTCATGTCCATGCATGCTAACTGCTAATTATATTAAGAATATTGTATTAGTACTAATAATAATAAATAAATAAATAAGTATTCTGACTAACTAATGCCTATCCTGTGCACGCCACTGGGACCCTTACATTTGAATCAGTGTAGTGTAATAATAATTAGGGAGTAAGGGTCCCTATTTTGGTCCTTATTGCTGTGAAATAATTGACGCTCTATCTAACAGCCATGCCCACCCTTGCCTCAGGGCCCTGTGAAAAGTGCAGTGTAATAGGCTTATTAGACTCGCGTAACGCGCTGCTGTGAGCGTACGTCATATGCTTTCATGCGTGCATAGCATATTGAAAAGCATGCTGATAATTATAGTTTATAGCCTGCAGCGTGTTATGGTTTTATAGCAGTTTTGAACCACTCTAGAGTAGAGTAGGTAGTAGGTACTAGACATACAAACAACCCAGTTCAAACCAGATTGTACTGTATAGGTACGGTATAGGTCACATGTTTGTGGATGTACAGGCGTCACCAGAATAGTTTGCAAATATTTAATTATACCTCGTAAATATTTATAATACCATGTGCTCGCTGTTGTAAAACTAGTTTTAGTCTATAACTTAAAATAAGGTAAACAAATAGCTTCTTGCCGCGTTAAAGACGCACTTTGAACGGCGAATAGGACATCTTGTTTTTGAACTTAAAGTTCATGATTAAATAGTGATAACTACAAGTGAAAAACATAGCTAGAGAAAAGCGCCCGAAAATGCACATCGCTGAGGCATTTTGCTAAGAACAATGCTGTGATTTGGTTACTTTTTGTATGTTCTAAGGAAAACTATACTTATGGTAAGCATGTAAATGGTTTACTTTCATGCATAATTTATGAAGTAATTAAGTAATTCGGCTGAGATCTATGGTGTGTGCTTTGACTTTGCTCATACTTAGTCTATTAATATAATATATTCAGTTATAAAGAGAAAGGCGTATTTATTGTGCTTTGGCACTTAGCAGTCTGGTAATTTTTTCTCAAACTACTCTGGACAGGACATAAGTGGATAGTTAAATATGGATCTTTGGAGTCTGGCTTCCACATTGGATGCCAATTAATTTCCTAAGAATTTAATTTTAAGATACTTTTGTGACTGAGTGTACATTTTGCTATATTGTTATTAAAATGATGCAAGGGAATCGTTTTCCTGATTCGCAGTACCGTTTCTAAGTAATAATTATTCTAAGTATTACTTAATAAAGAAAACACATTTACAAAAAAAAATTGGCGTGATATTAAGATAACCCAGTGTTAAAAATGCGCATATCTATTACCTACTTATATAAAATTTTCCAGGAGGATAATAACTACTCTTCTTATTTAGGTATACGTTGTATATTATTTAATAGCTGCCTAATTACTTAATCATTTGTAATTGGCGTGATAGAGCAAGTCGTAAAAAATATGCCCAAAAAAATAGATTTATCGCTATAGTTCGCGGGTTCAAATCCTTGTCCACAAAGATATCGGATACCAATTTATCACACATTTTGCGTATAGATTCAATTCTAATGTTTACTTTAACATTCGTATTAGGCGTGATATACCAAGTGGTAAAGAAATATGTCTAACAGATTTATCATTTATCGCTATAGTTCGCGGGTTCAAATCCTTGTCAGTGGGTTACCAATATTTATAACACGTGTAATACCATCCTAATGTACGCTTTTTATCATATTTTTTGTCAGAATTATTATCTCGCTAAAAATATATTCGCAGCTTGTTGGCAAGGTTATCGATCTTATTTATGTTAATTTATACAAGCTTAAACATGCGACTTCGTATAACTCTCTAGTGGTTCTATTATTTGTGGTGGTAATTTTATCATACCATAAAATATTACCACCACAAATATAATATAGGTATGTCACCGTAAAATTGCAAAAACCGTTAGATTGTAATCGAACTAGCGAAATTGTAAACTGTCTAAAACAGCTCTTAAATCTGGCAGCCAGGACAAAAAGCGTGAAAACCCCGGATTATGGAGCTTAGAGCCCCAAGATGTCAAGATGTTTTTTTAAGTTACTCAGTAAAATCAAAAAAAGTGTTTTCCCCATAAACTTTTTAGTATAGGTATTTAAAACTTTTTTTTGGATGGACTACAATCTAAACTCCGCTACAATCTAAAAACTTCGATCTCTCCCCCTGTTACCGACGAGGGGACAGGTGCATCCCGGGCAATGACATAGGCCCTTTTTTGGAAAATCAAAGAGTTCCCAACTTCCCACAGCATTTGCAAAAACCCTCAAACCATGCACGCAGACGAAGTCGCGGGCATCATCTAGTAAGATTACAATCCAATCAGATATCGATGTAAACAAAGCTACCGGCGCGGCGAGTGTATGCGATAAAATAAATCCGGAAATGCCGCGGCCTTGTCCTGTGTCCGTTTGTTCACGTGAATGAGTGACGGCTTTGGGTATACCTAACATACCTACTTACCTAACTAGTAACTACCTAGGACATATTCGTAAAGCGTATGGAAATTATGCAATTTGTTTACGTAGGTTAATTATCATTATCATTTCTTGACAGTCGGAAGTTTATTAAATCCATACTACCATACTAATATTATAAAGTGTAATAATATTATAAAGCGAAAGTGTGTCTATCTGTCTGCTACGCTTTCACGGCCCACCTGTTCAACCGATTTTGATAAAATTAAGTACAGAGATAATTTAAATCCCGGGGAAGGACATAGCCTACTTTTTATCCCGTAAAATTGAAGAGTTCCCGCGGGAATTAAAAACAACAATCCACACGGATGAATTAGCGGGCATCGTCTAGTAATAAAATAATCCAAACAAAATAGCTTTCCTGCCATAACATGCATCACATCATCAGATATCATGCCGGCGTGGCAACGCAGGCCTGACAGACAGACAGAAAAATATTCTAAAAAATTGTTTTGTGTTGCCGGAAATCAAAACGTCCCCTGATAGGTGTGTGAAGTCGCCATAAACATAGCATAAGAATTTACCCTACTCATTAGGAGAGGACACGTCTTGTGCTCAGTAGTGGGCTTGCGATGGATTGAGATGATGACGATGATTATAAAGAAGATGATGATAATAATTATAGTGATAGTGTGATGGTAATCAAGGAACAAGAAGCTTAATTCGCTATAATCCGCTTGAAAAGCATCCGTTTTAGCAGATTATAGCGAAATAGCTTTTGCAAGCAGCTTCGCTCACAATTTCAAACCCCTTTACACAAAATTTTCTAAAATTCGTATGCCTACATCATAAAAGTGTATTTATTGTGCCCGTCTATGCATGCCATGTCCTCATCTAGAAGACACAATTGTATAGTTTATATTTAATTTATCACGCTTTTTTTAGCCTTCACAATTGTAGTCAGTTTTGAGGCCAATTTTAAAAAAAAAAAAGCTCTTTATGCCAAATTGCAACCCGATCCGTCTAGTGGTTTGAGCTGTGCGTTCTTAGATCAGTCAGTCAGTCACTTCAGTCAGTCTTTCCTTTCATTTATTTAGAAGCTTCATGTTCCGTAAGAAACGCCTGCTTCTATCCAATATCTCTCTCTGCGTCGTATTCTTCATTGCTGAGGGTCGTGAGTCGTGACCCCTTTCTACTAATCACATAATGGCAGGGGTATTATTGGGTTAGTAATGCGGTGGATTCCCAGGTCCTCCCGCATCCAAAATTTTTGAAGCGAAACTTTTTAGAATCGTGATTTGAAAATTCGATGAAGCTACAAACACTTTCATTAATAAGATTTAGCCTGCGAGAGATAGTGATAGAATACAAGTTATTATCTCATTCTCTCATACGCTACTTTTCTGATGTTTCACTTCTGTTGTGTGTGAATTGAACACAAACACTTTTTTTTTAATTCTACAAGTTAGCCCTTGACTGCGATCTCATCTGAAGGTAAGTGATGATGCAGTCTAAGACGGTAGCGGCCTAACCTGGTAGGGGCATGGTGAATTAGTAACTCACCTTTCACACGGCGCCGGCAGTTTCGACCGATCAGCCACAACGCCCAACGCAAGCAATAGAACACTTATCACAATCATTGTTCACTTATGGCACTAAACTTAAACTAAAATTACACTAAACTACACTAATATCACTCGTTTGCTGATTATTTTTATAAATAAAGGAACTAAAGCTATCACTGATTGTTTTGACTTTGGTGTATGATCTATGTGTTTAGAAATGTGCTGAGGATTTTGAACGGCTTCCTTCTGAAAGGTTGTTTGGTCATCGTGGGTGGTATTGTTGTGGGTTAAACTCTGGATTCAGGGCACTATTCTGTGCCCGGTTCTGGAACAATGAGAAAAGTTAATTAGTGATCAGTCTATAAATAGATATACAAGGTAAATTAAATAAATAATCTTTATTTGTCATAAAAAGCATATATTTTTTATCAACTTGAAACCCTGCCTCCTATGGTAGTTAAAACTGTGTTACAGGAACAGAGTCTTCCCAATATCTATGAACATCAAATCACTTGGTGTCCAAAATAATTAATCAATCAATCATATATTATGCGAGTTATTAGTTCTTGTTATTAGTTTGTTAGTAAATTAAATTTTGTCACGCATATTGTGGTCATAATAAATAAATAAATAATGACCACCTTTAACAAAATAATTACTTATCGTACCTATATAACAAGGAGGTTCAATCTCATACATTTCACCTAAGCCTAATTATCATTTAAGATAGCATGATTGTAACCAGTTTTATGGCCCAAATAATAAAATAAAAAATAATTATTATTTATTCAAATTATGTACACTGTAAACTCATTGACGTCCAATAACTCATAAACATGTAGGTGATAATCAGTTACGGTATCTTAAAACTAAAGTTACGAGGGTTCCAAACGCGCCCTAATTTGCAATTGAACAACAAAGTGCATCTATTTTTTTTTAACTAAATGATGTTTAAAAATTTAAACCTGAGGAAATTAACATTGTGTGGTGGTACGGAACCCTTAGTGCGCGAGTCTGACTCGCACTTGATCGGTTTTTTTTATTTTTTATTCATAGAGTAGCGCTTGGCTGCAATCAGACTTGCTAGTAAGTGATGAATAATGATGCAGCGAAAGGTGGAGCGCGCTTACCTAGAAGATGCCTATTCACTTTTGATTTGAAGACATCAATGTTAAAAGTGGATAGGAAAACGGAAGCCGATGAGGCCATTTCCTCGGTTCGAATCAGAAACAAATCGCTTCGTCCGCGTCCATGCAGACCAGACCCTGATGCAGACCCTGACGATGTTTTCCGGTAAGATAGTGGAGAGGTGAAAAGGTGAAGGATATTATTGGTAATATATCTACTTAGTTACTAAAAATTAAACGGAAGCAAAATCCATAGTGTTATTTTTAGATTGCACTCAGTAAGAACAGCGCAGCAGAGTTTTGTTACACCAAATCATCAATTTTTATAATTGAGTAATTCGCAAGAGAGTAGTCAGCTCTCGTCCAATACAAAACGTTCCGACTTCGGCCTCCAGATTGTGTAAGGAAATCGTAATCGTAATCCTTTGTCAAAAAGATAATTCGACCTGTTTAAGGAGTTCATAGATGCCTGCACGACAAAAAGCATGGATGAACTCCATAAACAGTTCAAGTAATACGTTTTAAGCTGTCAAACGATTGCGATTTGCTTAGACAATTGAGCCTGTGGCCACATTCTAGATGTGTGATCAGCAGATCTGTCTGTCTGTCTGTCTGTTACATTCACGACCCATCCGCTAAGTCGATTTTATCGAAATTTGGTACAAATTGGTAATTTGGTATATTTGCTTGCACCCAGAAACCCGCATTTCATGTGTTAAAAAAACAATTCTTAAAACACTTCGGACGCAGTGATCCAATACGTTGCCAGAGGGGAACAATGTGTAAAGCAACTCCCTGCCGAAATGAGGCGCCAAATTACTTACGATTCCTAAGTAATTTGGCGCCTCATTCAATCATTATGAATTAATACAATCGCGATCGGTTTCAATATCAAATGACAATGCTGCATAGAACATAGAGAGAATTGCAATGATTTCATTTAATATATCAAACGAAAATTGCATTACTCTAT
The DNA here is from genome assembly GCA_964035005.1 of Erebia palarica. Lineage (NCBI taxonomy): Eukaryota > Metazoa > Arthropoda > Insecta > Lepidoptera > Nymphalidae > Erebia > Erebia palarica. The sequence goes on from OZ035992.1 coordinate 8,648,329, forward strand.
CGTCTTAAATATGTAGATAATTACATACATATATTTTTGTCTTACAGCGTTAGCAGAAACAAAGCCTATTTATATGAAAACAGATGAAAAGGCAAAAATCTTTACTACTCGTCTGAATCACTTGTTTCCATGTTTTTAAAAAGCACGTATATGTATTTCAAAGAACAATAACAACAACAATATTTAAGTTGTCCCTTAGTGAATAGGCAAATCAAGACTGAATACTGAATAGGTATATTTTGCTAAATTTCATAGTAGGTATTATGTCTTACGGAATCTTGTTGTGGGTTAAACTTAAAGCTGCAGATATTGAGAAAATTATTGCACCTATTACCAAATTAACCAACAAACAGACACACTTTCGTACGCATCCGCATTTCGCATTTTTAACGAGCGTGTTATAGGGCTGCCATCCGTCCGGACTTCCCCGGATTTGTCCTAGATTAAAGGGCGCCCGGGAAGCGTCCGGGCGGTGTTTCATTTGTAGCCCGGGTTTAAAAGTTTTCAAGTCACCACTCGCCACCGGGCACTCGCAATGCGAAAAATAAGTTGATTTATATTACTCAATTAAGACTTTTTTATTTTACTAAGTAACTTTAAAAAACTACACTGATGACATGTCCGGGTTCTAAGCACCAAAATCCGGGATTATCACGCTTTTCGTCCTAGTTGCCAGATTTAGTGATGGCAAACCTAGGTATGTACAACATAATAACCCAGATGAAACATCAGTAATAGCAATAGCACGGCAAATGACGAATGGGGGAGTAAGTGGTCCGACCAATTCCATGATTTCCAGGATGAGCTAGGCTCAATAACCCGAGAGGCATATTATATATGCTAATATTATAAGTATGAATGTATGTCTGTCTGTCTGTCTGTCTACGCTTTCCCGGCCCACCTTTTCAACCGATTTAGATGAAATTTGGAACAAAAACCTTTGTTTAGCTTTTTGCCACTAGCTTTTATAAACCGGCCTTTTATATGAAACCTTTTCGGCGACCTGGTTACGTAATAGCACAGGTAATAGTTAGTATTCTAGGTCACGAAACAGGCTATAAAATAAAAAGAACCCCTAAAAACAGACAGATACGATAGACAGATTATTATAAGACTGTTAGGTTGTGGTGAACTTTAAAAAATATATCCGATATTCAGCCGTTTTAAAAGTCGTTGAACTCCACCCTAAATCGTGCAGGGTTACGCGTCATATCTCAAGGTCGCGATATACGAGGTGCGCCTCTACTTTATGGAGTTATGTGCGTTTTAGGAAATTAAATATCACTTGCTTCAAACGGTGAAGGAAACATGCTGCATGAAGACGTGGGAAGTCTGCCAATTCGCACTTGGCCAGCGTGGTGGACTACGGCCAAAAACCTTTTCATTCCGAGAGAAGACTCGTGGTTAGTGCGCCGGCCAAATGGTGGTGACATGGAGAGCGTCTTTAGTTAAAAAAAAAGTTTTCTATTCAAATCATACAAGTTAGGTAATATTATAAATGCGAAAGTGTAATTGTTTGTTGTCCATCAATCACGCCGCAACGGAGTAATCGACGTGATGGGTATTGGCATGGGTATAATTGTGGACCTCGAGATTGACATAGGCTACTTTTTTATCCCGGAAAGTGAAGGAGTTCCCGCGGGAATCAAATAAACAATTATTCCCGCGGCAAGTGCTTTTGAATCGTCGAGTGAATCTACCACTGGTTCGGAATGTTCCTACCGAGAAGAAAACTTCGCAAAACTGCCTTCCAGCGGTAATCATGCGGCCCAACACGGAACTGCAAAGTGTGTACTTCCGCTCGAGCAACGAGCTACGGCCAGCCAATTGGACGAGATGTATCAATTGGAAGATTACTTTACAGGTTGTCTTTGGTCAACCTTGCAGTCTTTCTAGTCACTTCCAAATCTTTGCATATCTTCTTCTTAATATACTTATAAAGCAAAGTCATGCTTGTTCGAACACTTATAACTCTAGAACGGCATGGATCTGGATGAAATTTGGCACAGAGACTGGAATAATAAATAAGAATATAGTCTGGAATAGCACATAGGCTACTTTTTATCTCGGAAAATTAAAGGGTTAAACCTCAATCCACGCGGACGAAGTCGCGGGCATCAGCTAGACTTATATAATAAAAATTAATTGCTGTTCGTTAATCTCGTTAAACTCAGAAACGGCTTGATCTATTTTGATGGAATTCTTTGTGTTCTTGTTTGTGTGGGTCCCGGGATGGTTTATATTCACAATTGGACCCAGTAGGATGCGCTGCAATCAGATTCTAGACAGACGCGTTGTTCTGCCTTGAAGGCAGGACAACGTCTGCCGGGCCCGATAGAGAACTTATTATAAAAATTATGCAAATCGATCTAGAAATCTCTGAAAAACGGAATGTAAATAAATACATAGAAAAAATACCTCCTTTATGGAAGTCGGTTAAATAAGACTTATCCTGACTGACTGATTGATCAACGTATTGGATAAAAGCAGGCGTTCCTTTGCGGAAGTTCATAATAGGTAATTTGGAAGATTAATGCGGTGTTGTATTATGCCAGTGCGAATTGCTGGCGTATTGGCAGATATCGCAAGATACACGTGCAAGCTACACGTTGTACGACAAAGATTTGCCTGCTTTGACGGATTATAGCGTATTAAACTTATAGTTCCTTCATTTTGATTTATCAACGCACAGCTTAAGCCGCTGGGGTTAGAATTTGTTATCCCGGAAAATCAATAAATTTCCTGGGGATTTATCAGAACCTAAATCCACGCGGACGAAGTCGCTGGCATCCTCCAGTACAGACCAAGGACTGAAAAACAGATTCATAAAAGTTACATAATTATAAATGTTACAGGTTGAATTGATAAAAGAATCAAATCTGTAACCGTTTTCAATGTGTTTTTAAATCTTTTAACCAAAAACACTTATATTTCTGTAACAGATATGAATCTGTAACAGAAACAGTGTTTAACGCTGTTTTAAAGTGTAACCGGAATAGCGACGTTGCCAAATTTCTGTTGACGCGTATTCAAATTTGAACCTAAGGTAATTTGCACCGATGGTTGCAAATGTTTTAAGAAAAACATGGCTAATGTTGTGTCAGTGTGTGTAAAGTCCAATGAAGTGAGAAGACCGCGTTATATATATATATATATATATGTCACCGTAAGATTGTAAAAACCGTTAGATTATAATCTAACTCGCGAAATTCTAAACTGTCGAAAGATTAGAATTTAACGCATTATTTTCCGGTAGATTGTAATCTGATAGGTATTTAAACCCGACAAAACCTAAGTGCCCGGCCACAGGCCGGGCACTACTTGATTTTTTATGTCGAACCCTAACCTAACCTACAAGAAAGAGACAAGAAAACGTAAATAAAATGAATATTTCAAAAATTGACACTCAGAACATTGAACAGTTTACAATCTTTCGACAGTTTAGAATTTCGCGAGTTAGATTATAATCTAACGGTTTTTACAATCTTACGGTGACATATATATATATTAGGGTTACAGATAAACACTTATTAAAAGAAATAAACGGTTACAGATTGATTGGGTCACAGTATCGTTTCTGTTTCCATTATGTGTTTTTGTTCTTTAACAGAATAGAACATTTTCTAGAAGAATTTAAAATACAGTGTTTATAACACTTATATTTTCTGTTACTGTTTCAGTCGTTAGTAAATTCCATAATCCTATTATAAATGCAAAAGTGTGTCAGTCTGTCTGTCTGTCCGTCTGTCTATCTGTCTGTCTGTCCGTCTGTCCGTCCGTCTGTCTGTCTGTCTATCTGCTAAGCTTTCACGGCTCATCTATTCAACGGATTTTGATGAAATTTGGTAAAGGGGTAGGTTGTATCCCGGGGAAGGACATAGGCTTTTTATACCAGAAAATTAAGAGTTCCCGCGAGAATCAAAATCTTAATCCACGCGGACGAACTCGCGGGCATCATCTAGTCAATAATATGTATGGTCTCATACAACAACCATTGCGACTGAATTGCTTATAAAACATTACTCGTAAGACACGAGAAATTTAACTTATAATGCGCAAAAGGCCTTACGCTTTCACGGTCCATCTGTTTTACTGATTTTGACGAAATTTAGCCCAGAGATAGGTTGCATCCCGGAAAAGGACTCATTTTTATCACGGAAAATTGTAAGGATACTGTGAATGAAAAAGACACCTTCGAACTCGACACGCGCAAAAACGTACAAGAAATTTGAAGTCTTTGGCGATTTAACAACATTCCACGTGTCAATAACTACGAGTAGGTACGTACTACGTAAGCAAGATCTCTATTGTTGTTTATGGTTTATATATTTTAGTTTCAGTTATATTAAACCAAGGAAAATAGGCAATTCTCCACGGTCTACTGTTCTATTTAAATTATATTCCGATAACCCGGATTCCTCCAATATTTTTCCATGAAGAAATGTTAAAAGAAAAAATATTTCACGGTTAAGTACAGTACAACACATTATAAGTTGCCAATCCTAATGAAATGAAAATGAAAATACACTTTATTGTACACCAAACTAGTAGATACAAAACAGAGGAACATAGACACATACACGAAGGGAAGAAGTTGAACAACAGGCGGCTTTATCGGAATAAATTATTAGCCAAAAGAAGAAAAATTGGCAATTATTTATTAGAACCATCAAACAAATATGTCCAAATAGAATCAGGTGAGTCCACGCCTAGTAATTCACGTAGATTATTTATTTGCAATAGTGCAAGATGAATTTTCTCGGCTTCAATCCAATACAGGGCGCACCCTCAGACATGTGACATCAGAATTTGCAATGGAAACTGCCACAATAATGCCAAAGTGAAGCATAAACACAATGTTTCCATAGTTGAATAGAGAATGTATTAATATCAGTCTTAGCAAAGTCATTAAATTCAGGAAGAAACGTGATCGTCGTGATTCGTATTTTTTATTATTCGCTACAAGTTATCCCTGACTGCGATCAGGCCTGTGTCACTCTTGGTACTTGCGCGACGAAAATACCGACGATCGCGCTCATTCCCGGAATGCTTACGCAGTCGGGGCTGGCGCGTTATAAGCGAGCGACGTGCTAGTGAATTTAACGCTGTTTTTGTAAATAATTTTTTGAAAATATTTGTTTAATAGTTTAAGTTAAGTGTTTAGCATATTAATTATTTGTAGGATAAATAGTTGTAGATATTTAAAGCGAAATATTATGTTTCGCCGCACTGCTTCGCCGCGACGAATGACCTTGCAAGTTGCGTGCGTAGTGAAGAACTCACTGTGTAGCGACACACAGTACGATAAAGTTACGTCAGTACTATTATATTATTCTGTGCTGCGATCTCATCTGATGGTAAGAGATGATGCAGTCTAAAACGGTAGCCGAATTACCTACCTGTTAGGGGCATGACAGCTATATTAAACCCATACCCCTAATCGGTTTCTACACGGCATCGTACCGAAACGCTAAATCGCTTGGAGGCACGTCTTTGCCGGCACTAGCCACGGCCGTACCAAGGAAGATTAAGAAATTATAAATTCCCAAATTGACAATGCCGGGGATCGATCCCGGGACCTCCGGACCCCGGTATCCAACAGCGCTCAACACTGCGCCAGGGAGGTCGTCGTGGTAATCTAGTTTGTGTACGATCCAGACGAAGGTTACGAAGACATGGAACTAGATGAAGGGCTCAATACCACTCAGGATGACACAGCACTTTAGGACATTGAACCCATTCGCAGAGAATAGGACAATCGTCACAATGTTAAGTATCGTAATCAAACCATGCAGTGGAATGTAAAAAGTTTTTTTTTTTCAAATATAGCCAAGACCCGTCAGGTAGCACAGCTGCGTACCTCGTTGAGTCCAAACATAAAAAGCTAAAACGTTACTTATGTTTAACTAAAAATTATAAGCTATTTTCAGATAGATACACGTGAGCAAGGTACATAATATAATAATATGCAAGAGTCGCTTCTCAGCGATAAGGCCGCCTATAGTGCAGTTTTTCATATTTTCCTGTATTTGTTTAAATGTGTTTTATGTATGGTGTACAATAAAGTATATTTTCATTTTTCATTTTCACCTAAAAATGAGGAGGATAAAGAGTTATGGCATAAAATTAATTCGCGTCAACATTTTTTACGAAAACGAACGAAAAACAGATAGATTTATTTCAAAATTAGATTCATTAATTAATTCTGAAATAAACAATTATTGTTATTGAATTCATCATAAAAGCATTTATGAAGTCTCTAAATATACAAAAGGAAAAGGTGACTGACTGACTAACATACGAGTATCAACGCAAAGCTCAAACCACCGGACGGATTGGGCTGAAATCTGGCATAAAAATAGCTTCAATGACGTAAGCATCCGCTAAGATAAGGCAAAAGCTAGTCTTGGAATAATTAACAAGAAAAGCACGTGAGATCCACCCACCACATATAGTCGACTATTCCGGGCACACCCCCAAAAGGTATGACGTCCGAGACTATAATTACTGTAGGCAAATCGGATGATCTTAAGAATGTTGTACAAGTACTCGAAATACTAATACATCTTTTGAGTTAAAGCCAAACAGGTGATAACTTCTCTGCTCCATGACAAGCTATAACTGATGTACGAAAACGTATTGCATGAGAAACACAAACTTTTGATTTTAAATAACAAAATTTTGGAAATGGTGTATAAATAGTTATGAACATAAGACGAGAGAGCATATCAAACAAAATTTTAAACTTGCACAAAATTAAACACTCATGCATTCACTGTATAACACAAAAAAGTTTTTGAATGATTTAAAAGAGCAATGTAAAGTCTATTTTAATAAAGAATTGATATATGGAAAATTTGATCATTTATGGATGATCGTAACTACGAACGAACGTAAACTTTAAACGGTATTAACTAACTAATTTTGTGGGAGTGTCCTCTATGATCCTACGTCAATGGATTTAGACATACTAGTATGTATATTAGAAGTTGGCAAGATTGTTTGGCACAAAGCAAAATAGTTCTATGACTGGTCAATTGTTAAGCTAATTTTAAACTTACATTTTTCTATGTCAAGTGATATTTATCTAGCACTAGCTGATGCCCGGGACTTCGTCCGCGTGGATTGAGGTTTTTTAGTTCCCGCGGGAACTCTTTAATTCTCCGGGATAAAGAGTAGCATATGTGCTATTCCAGACTATACTCTGTGCCGAATTTCATCCAGATCCGTCCAGCCGTTCTAGAGTTATAAGTGTTCGAACAAACCCGACTTTGTTTTATATATTAAGATTAAGATGCGCATCATCATAGAGTTTATAGAAATAAGATGACTCTTTATTTGATCTCTAGCAGATTGATCTAGAAAGTAAACCCGATTAAAATAATTTCACGGTGGCTGACTTTTCAGTTTCTAGTACATGTCGAAACTCTAGCACTAGCTCCGCTAAGCTGAGTCCACTAAGAACAAACAGGCAAGATACTCAACTCCAATCAGCATTAATACTAGGTATTCGTACGCATCAAATATCACGTTACCTACAGGTAAAAGATTCCACAAAGCTTAAGGGCCTCGCAAATATCTATCGCCCAGAGCCTCGAAATTACTAAAGCCGCCCCAGCTAGTGAGTCGGCTAAGGTTGAGAATTGATATGATGTTGATGATCACTTTGGGATTTTCCAACGGAAATTTGAATTAAAATCCTAAATTAAAATTTCCAATGTCTATTTATAGCTATGTCGATAAACTATCTCACATTGGAGACAGAAATACGTAATTCGTCTCTTCCTGCACAGACGGTTTCATTTGGTATGGTGCTTAAAATTCTGCTACAAAGCTGTTTGCCTTGAGTTATTTTCCGTATTCATATCTCCTCGTACACTGGACTTAATGAATAAGTGTTCCTAAATTCTTAGTTCTTACTTGTCTTAAATTGATGTTATTATTTAAGTAGGTTATCTTCAAAATAACATCAACAAGATTTTTCGAAACTACTTATTCAATGCAAATTTAAGTTGCGCAAGAAATGTTGTTTCGAATCTACGTTTGGTTAATTAATGGTTTTTTCGTGAACTTCCCGAACTTTTTAAGAACTAAATGTAAACAACCTTTACATCTTCTTACAGGATAAAATCAAAACGTGCTTGACGTGCTTTCTTTCTTCAAATTAAACTCGCCGCCAGAAACTAAATGAATAGCGCTGCGACCTTCAAGTACATACCTATACAATAACACGTAGATATTATATTTGGCTCGACAACGTTCAATGACTCTCCATGAATCATATAGAGTACGTTTATTTTAACAGGGTGCACGACATTTTGACCTCCAAATTTTACCAATGTAATAAGCATTAGTTTCTTTTTAGGACTCAATTGACACGACGGATGTCCGTCGTGTGACTTCGTATAAATCATTGTGAAAAGGATAAACTAGTCACTAAGAATCAAGAACAAGATAATTCTAACGTTGTAAAAGGTTCAAGGCAATAAGGCTTTGTGAAGACTATTCTACTCAAGAAACTACGACTCGAATTTCAATCGTCAGACATATTATTTAGGATAGGTGTTTTCTAGAACAAGACACTTAAATGCAGCGTGGTAAAAGGTTCAAGGCTATAAGGCTTTGTGATGGCTATTTTACTCAAGAAATTGCGACTCGAATCTCTATCGTCAGACATATTAAGGGAAGATGTTTTCTCCAATTGAACTTGTCTCGAAAGGAATTTCAGAAGTTCCACCGTTACAGTAAGTAAAATTAATTAACACCGTCAATTTATAGTTCCACCAAAGCGAATCAGCGATGTTTCAGCTAGTTAATTAATGAAATAAACCGAGTGAACCCAAAATCCAATCTGTGATCTCTTCAGGATTATCTTCTGCTTTGTTGGTAAGATTAATTGAGAATAGTATATAGGTCATCCTTATTATCATCATTTCAACCCATTGCCGACTCACTACTGAACACGACTCTCCTCTCACGGTGAGAAAGTTTTGAAGATAGTCCACCACACACATCTTTTTTTTATAAATCTTTATTGCACTCAAATTAAAATTTACTATTTTAAAAGCCATTAATATTAAGATTATTATACATATTAGAACTAAACAGCGTGCAAAGGAGGTTTTGACGCTTATGGCGATATCTTCCAGACAACCTTTGTAGAGACCAGAGAATATAAACGGGAACGTTTGAACATCTTTGAGGTTATAAAATGCAGGTTTCCTCGCGATGTTCCTCACGAGGTAGATATAGTAAAGATAGTTAGTTTGCAGGTATATATAGTTAATCCGTTTTCTCCGAGCCATAACAAAGATAAACCTAAGCCTCGCAAATACCTAAGCCTCACAAGTGACAGGCACGAGTGCGTCTGTGAAGCGTCGCGCCACCGCAGTGATTGCATAACTGTGCTAATTATTACTACCTACTTCGACAGTTTTATATGTGCAATTGTCAAATGCATTATTAAACGTGCAATATAAATAATTGATGGAAATAGCAGATAATATGCCAAAGACAGTGAAAATCATAATATTCATAAAACGTGTAATTTAAATCTTTCAAGATTTAGAAGAATCACAGTAATCAATATATCTTTAAAAAATCGAGATATACAATAGACATCCATATTCATACTAATATTATAAATGCGAAAGTGTTTCTGTCTGTCTGTCTGTCCATCTGCCTGTCTGCTACGCTTTCACGGCCCACCTGTTCAACCGATTTTGATGAAATTCGGTACAGGGATAGTTTGTATCCCGGGGAAGGACATAGGTTAGACGAAATTAAGGAGTTCCCGCACGAATCAAAAACTTAAACAAGGACAAAGTCTCGGTCATTAGTTAGTTATCAATAAATAAATATTTTATACCTGTTCCTATCCACGTTTTTCTGCAATCGAGCATGCTTTTGACTAAAACTTTGACCCCAAAAATAGCATATATTTAATACTAGATGATGCTCGCGCTTCGTCCGCGTGGATTAAGTTTTTCAATTCCCGCAGGAACTCCTTAATTTTCCAGGATAAAAAGTAGCCTATGTGCTGTTCCAGATTTCATCCAGATCCGTTCAGCCGTTCGGGCGTGATTGAGAAACAAACATCCATCTATACATCCATCCATCCAAACTTTCGCATTTATAATATTTATTTGATTGATAGGTAGTAAACCTATAAAGTTTTTCCTTCGTCAAAATTCTAAGTTAACTCTCGTATCTTCCACCAGATTCTATAAATAGTGACAATAAGCAAACTGACGTGTACGTGGGCGACCATAAGAGGAAAATTAGCTCGTATTAGAGCAATTGGCAGGAATCAGTCTACATAATAGCCACGAATACTTGAACTCACGGCGAATACACTCCTTTCAAGTAAGTTGGAGTTTGACCCATTACAATAAATGATTACTTACCTGTTGTAGAAAAGAGAACTCAAACTACTTAACGTTCTACCAAGGGTCCAAATACCAATATTATTAATTCGATACGATCTGCACGATATAGTTAAAGACCTGGAGATCGAATGGGGCTGATTCTGTAGTGCAATCTCTAAACTAAACTAAAATGACAGCATTAAAAATATTGCTAACCCTTTCATAGTACTCCCTGCGGAAAGGGACAGAACTAGATCTAAAGCTGGCATTTTAGTTTAGTTTAGAGATTTGTTTACAGAATTGGCCACATACCTAGCTACTTTTTATCCCGAAAAATCGAAGGGTCCGGGATTTCCAAAAACATAAATGGAGCAACTCGCAAGCGTCATCTAAATATAATATGAAAGAAAAAGGTGACTGACTGACTTGAATGATCTACCAAGGCACTGCTCAAACCACACGGATCGGGCCCAAATTTGGCATACAGATAGCATTTATGACGTAGGCATCCGCTAAGCAAGGATTTTTAAAATTTCAACCCCTGAAGGGGAAAGTAGGGGTTTAAAATTTATATGAAAATCGAACTTAACGTGAACAAAGCTGCGGCCAAAAGCTCGTTTTTATATAAATTAACGAATCGACTTATTTTTGTTAAGATTCAAATCACGTCCTATGTTACTTGGATCGATTGGAGGAAAATTTGAGATGTTTCCATTCGAATAAATGAGTAACTTTTTCATCAAAATAACTCATACTTTTCCAATATACCCGCAACCAGGTCCACGTTAGTTAAGTTTTTTAATTCCCACGGGAAATCCTTACTTTTCCGAGATAAAAATTAATAAGTAGGTATTAATATATCAATGCTAGGCATTAGCTGCAACACCTGGCGCTGTAGCCTATCACCCATAAGTTGAAGTCGGGCGAGGCTGACGCGTCCACTTTGCCATCTTTGTTATACCCGGCCGACTTCAACATAGTGTGTAGAAATCAAAATTGTTTTTACTTTACAGTGGCTTTGGAAGTCGATTTTGTGGAAACAATTTTTATTTTTAACTTTTTATCATATAGGATATATCATAACACTTTATCTTTGATCTTCATATTTACAAACAAAACTTCCTAACGATCTATTTCAAAGTTACTCAAGGCCAATTTAAACTAATGCCCAACAACTTCCTGCAAACTCAGTGATAACATAGCATCTTTGAACTAGCGAAATAAAATAATTTTAATCTTTTCCTCTAGAAAGTGAAAATTCGGAAAGAGCACGTCGAAATATAAAAACACCAATATCAAAACTTCCCGAAAACTTTCCAAGTAAAACCTTTGTTTGATTATATAAGGGTAAAACTACCAAATGACTGAACTAAAAAGGGTTTCAAACTTTCAATATTGCTTACCTACCGTTCCGCCATATTTTTTTTGCGAAATCACGGCAATTACCTCAAAACCTTAAGTAGGTAGGCCAGGCTCCATAGTCCATACTAAAATTATCAAACCCCTTCAGGGAGCAACGCGAGCCCTATTTAGTAGACAGGGTAAAACGCGGTCTTCTTATAATGTCATCAACTCATTAGTATTACCTACCTACCTTTTATGTTAGCGTTACATTCACATGTAGGTATATCCACGTGATGCGAATCTTATTTAATAATCTCTTTAATCTGTAATCTTAAATTTATTATTCTCCATAGCATAATTTAGAAACTAGATACAGATTACAGACAAAGTAAGAAAACTACCTAAGTTCTTACAATTACCTTTTAGATTAAATGTCTCAGATTTGAAATAAAACCGTACATTCCGGTACGATCCGTACATTCTGGTACGATGCCGTGTATAAACCGACTAGGATTATGGGGTTAACCTGGTACCCAGGGACTGCAAAACAGATTCATAAAGGTTACAGTAATATAAGTGTTACAGAATAAAAGTGTAACAGAATCGAATCTGTAATTCTTTTAAATGTGTTTTTAATTCTGTTATCCCGATATACTTAAATTTTTGTAACAAAAACGAATCTGTAACAGAAATGGAAGTTTTAAAAGTCTAACCGAAATAGCGACGTCAAATTTACTGTAGACGCGTATTTAGGTAATTTGAACCTAAGGTGAAAGCACCGATGGTTGCAATTGTTTTAAGAAAAACATGGACATGTTGTGTCAGTGTATGTAAAGTCCAATGAAGTGAAAAGAACGCGTTGTCACACCGTGCAGTTTGTTAGGGCATGTACCTATGAGGATTACAGATAAAACACTTATTAACAGAAATAAACGGTTACAGATTGATTGGGTTACAGTATCGTTTCTGTTTCCGTTATAAGTGTTTCTGTTCTATAACAGATTCAAAAAACAGTGTTTAAACCTCTTATTTTGGTTACTGTTTCAGTCCTTACTGGTACCATCTTAGACTGCATCGTCACTTTACATCAGATGAGATTGCAGTCAAGGGCTAACTTGTAGCGGAATAAAAATCCAATATGTAAGGACATGGCACATAGGGTCAACACGTCAGTTGACGACCAGTTAGTCGACTTGCCGTCTTTAAAGTTACATAGCTCTTTGAAATTTACCTTTTTTGACGAAATAACAATTTATATGTACGAAAGAAACATGAAGAAACATAATTACCATATGATTTAAATACTTCTGTTTCCCTATTTTTTGCAATATTCCGATTTGTCAAAAAGTGCGGTTTTTTCAGTTTACGACCAACTTTCGTTAATTTACGACCACACAGTAGTCAGTTTACGACCATTCAATAGCCACTGAAAAATGATCTCTTGATATATTAAGTTAAGGTCGAAAATAAAAATAACAATTAATTGTTCTAAAAACACGTTTTTTTATTTTTTCTATGAATTATTACTTAGTCAATATTTATTTTAAAAAATAGCAAAAAAGTAATATTTTTTTTATCGAACATAGAATATTAGGGACATAATTTGCATGCCTTATTTTTTTTGTTCCTACATTTTTTTTAAATTATATAGGCTAGCGCTTGGCTGCAATCAGACTTGCTTGCAAGTGGTGATGCAGCCTATGGTGGAGCGCCCTTGCCTAGAAGATGCCTATTCACTCTTGATTTGAAGAGACTGACTTGACCTGTATTAAAAGAGGAGGGGAAGGACATTCCATATCCTAGCGGTTCTAATTAGAAACGAGGAAGCAAACGCGTCGTACGAGCCCGCGGAATTTCCACTGCGTAAGGGGGCATAGACCTTGTCAATGCCTTGCGGTTCGACAGTAAAAAGGTGACAGAAGAACCAGATTGAATAGTTCTTGAGCACACTCTCCGAAATATATCCTGTAGAAAACCGACCGACAGGCAACTTTGCGGCGATGTTCTAAGATTTGCAGCTTCGAACTGACCAGCACTTTGTTACCAATAAGTCTCCTGGCGCGACGATCCACCGAATCCAATGCATTAAGCTGGTACTTGGCAGAGCCATCCCATAAATGGCTGCAGTACTCCATGCACGATCGAACTTGTGCTTGGTACAGGATTAGAAGCTGTTCCGGCGTGAAGTACCGCTTGACTTTGTTGAGGATGCCAAGTTTCTTGCCAGCTATTTTTGCTTTGGATTCGATGCGTTGTCCAAAGTTAAGGTGGGACGATATGTTGATACCGAGGAGCTCGACACTGTTGGTAATTGGAACGGATATATTTCGGAAAGTCGGAGTGAGTGGGAATGAACTCCGTTTTGCGGTGAATATACACGTTTGCTTTTTGGTAGCGTTAAACTTGATGAGATTGGCGTCACCTTAGTCGGACACCTCCTTCAAGGTCAAATTGACTCGTTCTCGACCAAAGCCTTATTAGTCCTCTTTTTCTACATCTCTTCTTTTTTTTTTTTTGCTTTCCTATGTTTTTCCTTTGCTTTTAATGACTGCTTGCATGTTCAAGACCAATTCTAAATTGTCTTTATCACTTTTCTAAAACTATTATTTCTTCAAGCTTGTGAGGAAGTTGCACTTGGTAGCTAAGTCTTAGTTTCGCTTTTATCATTTGGCGCTCATCCAAAGACATCTCATTTTGTGTATATGATATTAATTGTAGCATCGGTCCTAATTAGTTATATTGTCAAAATATCAAAGTTCGAGCTGGAATGTGAATAAGCGGGGGCTTGTGGGTGAATGCTGTCAATAATTGGGTTGTAACAAGGAGCTATAAACTTCGAAGTTGCATGAAAATCTCTGGCCTGCACTATTTTTTATTTAGAGCTAGAATTTCTACAAAAAAAATTTAAAATGTTTTGTTTATATTTTCGGTACGAAACTGCCAGTTCTTGACTGTACTTCAATTGCCTAAACACGCTGACGTCATCTAGCTGAATGATTTTGTGTTGTATTAGCTGGTTAACCATTCCTATCACAAAACTCACTTAGAGTATCAGATAGTAAGTCATGTGAGACTTGTACCCACCTATGAATACGTTTACGTTTACGGGCTTTTTTATAACAATTTTGGTTACCCAATCATTGAAGGCATTTGTTACATATTCATAAAAGACTTCGCTTTTCATCCATCCACTTTCTAAACGTTCAAGTACCCATGATTCTGGCAAATTATCAAAGATGGCTTTAGGGAGTCTGACATAAGGGAATATTACTAGAGCTAAGAACCCCTGAGGTCATGGATGATAAATTGTCTCAATGATATGTACCTGGACTTACAGAATGCGATTGGATGAAGAGTAACGTATTTTATGAATCCATTAACGATAATTTCAATGGTTATTTAACCAAAAATTATATAACAAAACCAGTTTTTCAGTTTATAGACAGGCACTACGCCTCATAAGACGTAAAAGTTCTCTCTATTTTAGAAAGCCAAGAGGAAAATTATTGTTATAACAATCATACCGGCAAATGCAAGACACTTGCTTCAATCAACTGATATGAGTGTGATTGCTGAAGCATAATTTGAAGATATACGATAATCCGAAATGGATTCTGAAAGTGTGCATTATATCTCTTAAACGAGACACTGTGGAATATACAAAATGAGTCGAAGATTATTGCAATATCCAAACGCATCCTAATCTAGAATAAACTGCTTCTTGCTGTACACCAAGGCTTCTTGATAATTGCAGTTACAAATCGAGGACGAAAGCTCCAAGTCTAACAGATATTGTATTGTACAGATATTCAAGAATTGTTTAGCATAGTTTAGTTAGTAGCCTGAAGTAGACGCTCCACAAGCTCTTGCTACTCGGTCCAGTTTTCTGGAATCATGTAAAAAATAATTGGTGCTCATATCACCCTACCGGATTATTTTAAAAAGTAAAAAGTTAAATAAAATAAGTAGTCAAGCAAGACTCGACCGCTAAAATATAGACAAAAATTTAAAACCGTCTTCAATGGTCGCTAGCTAATCAGTATACGACCACTACTATGTAGTCAAACTAATGTAAATAACCACATGGTCGTTATCCAGTCCGTATACGAACACAAAAATATTGTATTTTTTATTACTTTTGTATGTAATTAAATCGATGGTCGAGAAATGATCCGTTGCCGACCACTTTGTTTTACATCATCAGAATACGTTTAGATTTTTAGGTTTTCTCTGTTTTGCCGGTCGCAATCTGACGTTTAAATAAACCACACATAATAGGATGTCAAGAAACAATAAAATTTGCGCTAATATTATGCAGCACGTTAAAAAAGCTCAAAAATAATTTGTTAGAAACTGCTAGTTTACGACCATGTGTTCGTAAACGGGAGGAAGCTAAGTTTTAGTCGGCCCATTAGCGACCACCATTTATCTATATGAATACGCATTATTTAGACAAAATATGAATTTTAAGATATAATTTAGTCATATTCTGACACCTTAGGCACAAAATGTATGCAAAAAAATTCATAAAACATGTTTTACTCACGGTTTAAGTTTGGCCTCCTCACTATTTTTTTACTAGTATTTTGCTCCAAAATCAATTTGTGTGCTGTGGCTCACATTCATCGGCTCACAGAGTTACACTGAAATATATTGGGTTGGCCAAATTTGACCCGAGAGTAAGGGATAGATAGAGCATGATCTTCAAGAAAAAAGAGTGAACGTTGCGTTGATATTGCAACTGTTTTTGGCTGTTTTCTGAAAAACGGTCGTGAGCAGGGGGTAGTCGGCGAACTGACGTGTTGACCCTACCTACATAATATATTACCTTCTATTTTTTACTCAATAAAACCGGCTTAATAAGAGTGAATGTCATATTAAAGGACACTTGTAGTCCGACCTTAAGAATTAGCATATGCGAATCTTATTAGCTATTTTTTTTTTAAAGTATAAAAGGTTTGGACATTAAAGACTCAAAATATATATGGCTCATGGCTTAAATATTTTTCACGTTGATTTATCTTCATAATATGATATTTGCTGGACATATTTTATGCCATTTTTGTTCGTTTATCTCCAATTCAAATATAGGTACGGTTTATTTTAATCATACAACATAATATAGGTACGGTTATTATAATCATAACGGGCGGATCGTCTACTAACTATATCAAAAGCTTGTAAATTTTTCATAGGCCTTATGGATTTTGCAAGAAATGTGAAAAAAAAACGAATGGAAATATTTTAAAAGAATTTAACAGCAAGCGATAACATGATAAAGATTTTAGAGTTCAACGTACATAATGCTCAAATCAATAATTAAATATTAAAGTTGTTTTATATTAGAAAGAAGCAGAATCATCGTCCATGTAACTATACCATTGCTGTAAAAATACTAAGGTTTAATGTGTACACATACAGAAAGGAGCAATGAATGTTATTCAAGAATTAAGTGCAGGTACAAATTGCGAACCTAGCGTGGCTACTTATTTATGCTAGAAAAAATAAATACTTGCGGCTCTTTTAAGTAATTAATATGTAATTGATACGGAAATAATTGAATCCAATCCATACAAGAATGTTAAAGACATCGTAAAATGAACGTGAGAACAAGAATTAAAAATCGAGTACAGAAAATTAGTCTCTTCAGTGCACGAAATAAGACTGAAATGGAAGCAAGAATTCGTCATAATAGAAGATAAGACTAAAATATCAAATTTTATACTATTAAAGTACATAATATGTTGGTTATAGTTCCAACGATAACGTGTGCGTTGAATATATCATCAAAATATATATCTTGAATATATTGAAGGGTAACATAAGGATCTTAGAAGAGCAGTTTTAAAAATCAAAAGTAAGCAGTTTCTCCGAAAATTATTTATTTCTTATGCAAAATAGTCGTCATGGCCGTCTACTTCAAGGGTAACAGCGAGGTGTTGTGCCAAAAAGTTTATTTCTGTTCTCTTAATATACAGAGCGTATCAAGATCAAAGTGAACAAACAGTCCAGACAACATTACAATACAACTCACCAAGTAATACGTTCGATTTAATCCCAACACGACACTAGGTGCACAGTTACAAAATTACGAGAAGCGGGAGTTTCAAACAAGAACACGTCCGTCTCTATTGACAGTCCGGTATCAACTGACTGAAAAACGATTGTTCGCCGCAGTGTAAAGGGTATAGGTGCATGACAGCTCACACACATATACAGGTTTAATTGGACAAAAGTGACGTGAGCTTACAACATACATACATTGATACAGCTCTTCAATGTGTGACGGTTTAACGATTCTTGTAATGCCGCTTTGTGAAGTGCATCCGTTATTGAATCAAGTGGTTTTTAGAAAGATACATGAGATAGAGCAAGGACTTGCAATTTTGCAAAGGTAAACCAGGTAAACTGGTGTTTAAATAAGTTCAAGAGAACGATTCAGATAGTTACGTAATTTCCGAATTCGTTACACGATTGTCTCAAAAAAAATGAGACTTTTGAAGAATTTTGGATCTCGCAATTGCATCTTTCGTAATGAATAGGAAAAGTTTTATTACTCAAGTTTCTTAGACGCTCATTATCTTTATATGAACTGATATCATTTCACTCTATCTCTAATCTCTAAAACGATCCGTTACAGTTATGTAATAATCTAATTTACACGTTTAATTTTAGACTTTACCAATGTAAGCATTACTTAAGAGGAAATTTGAAATTTAAAATCTTTCCAACTTTTTCTAGATAACTTTCAATTTTCCGTTATTAACTCTGATAAGCTAGGAGTCTAGACTCTAGAATCGATCCCCGGACCTCGTTGTATCCACTAGGCTATCACGTTTCTGATTCTCAATCATATATAAATAACAACCGCCAATATACTAAAAATAAAAATGCAATATATTTATTTCCATTAATCATCAGTATCGCACTGATTTGAAATGTTAACTCAACGCCATCTTCCATCAATCTCACTTCAAACAATTAGTAGACCATGAATTGCAGGTTCCACGAAGTTGTGTACTAAATGCACTATGATCCATCATTTCTATCAAGCGCTGTGACATTATCATCGTTTAAAGTAAACCTTATAAATCATCAAGCGCTGCAACGTATACCGCAGCGATGAATTTGTGTTGTGTTACTATTGTAACATTTCAGCACAAACATCAAGTGCGGTCACTTAAGGTCTAAGCATAATAAATCATCGAAAGCTGCACTAAATTCTGCAGTGCTGGAATTCTCTTCACCAACATTTTGTAGGTGCGCCTGCGAGCTTATTTCTGATTGGTTGAACAACTAATTACGATCGTACGATGCTTGATGTTCTGAAACCTAATTATTATTGCTAATTTCAGATTCCTTGCCATCTGTTTATTACAGCGTAGGCATGTTATGTAATTTGTGCCAGTATTGTAAAATACCTGAGTTTGTAACATCATTTACTCCATTACATTTATTTTAATTAGGTAGGTACCTACTACCTACTTGTTATACTATAATCATACATAATTATTTTGCCTGGAGCATTTTAATTAACATTTTAAAGTTAGGTACGTTGCGATCACGGTTTTCTTTGATATGTCTGTGATTCCAAAATATTAGATTATTAACTGCTTCTACGGGCCAATGTTTAAAGAAGGGATAGGTATGTCGGGTTTTAGAATTTTAATGATTTTTTTCTTGCGTTGCGCACGAAACCTTTTTTTAAAGAAATATATGTAGCTAATACAAACTGAATGTCTTGTGGGCTGCTGAATTCGATGCCTATTTTTTTAATGCAACTTCCTGATTAAGAAATCCATCAAAAGTATCACAGAACAAGGAATCTGGTTATTTTTGTTCTGTGAATATTATAATAGTTTCGGCTTAAGAAATTCTGTTTAACACAGTCTTTGAATTTATGCAAATGCCAAATCTAAGAATTCTTTTGGAACCATGTTATAAAAACGTACAGTCCCCACAAAGGACACAACATTTTCAAAATGGAAGTTTTGTTACGATAGAGGATATAAACTTATAATCGCTTCCATAATTATTATTGAAGTGAAACTTCTTTAGAATCGTTGTGATTCGAAAATTTGATGAATCGAAACGAAAAAGCAACACCAAAAAGAGAATTTTTATTCATAAATGGGATTTAGCGAGAATGAGATACAAGTTACATTTATCTCATTCTCTCGTAGGCTACTTTTTTGAAGTTTCATTTCTGCCGTGTTAATAATGTGTAAATACATGACAATCTGAATATGAGTATGAGTAAATTATTACTACGAGTAACTCTGTATGAGCAGGCACACTATTTGGTAAAATGGTAGCTAAAGAGCATTGTCGTCACAGATATAGGAATTTACTTGGTGTTTGTCGTCATATCTTACCTACAGACTAGAGCTGTCAGATCATTTTTATTTCGCCGCCGTTTCAAATATAGGAATGAGTAGCCATGTTTCATGGAATCTACATGCATGCAATACCGTACAGCTTAATGCAATGATCTTATGAGTTATCCCTTCTACAGACCATTTCATCTCAACCAAAAGATTTTTATATCTTTTGATAACTACAAATCCAATTATTTTATATTCAATTAACATTTAACAAGTGCTTTAGTGAATCTACCTCTGGTTCGGAAAGTCGTACACATTTTTCTTTTTTTTCGTGCCGCTTCAGCCTAGTGGAGTTTAGCCATCATCTCGATTTATGTCCTAATAGTTACAATGCCCGCGTGGATCTAATTTACCGGGATGCAAAGTCCTTCCCCGGAAAGAAACCTGTCTCTGTACCAAATTTCATCAAAATCGGTAGAAAAGATAAAAGCGTAACAGACAGACAAACAGACTTAACGGTTAAAGTTAAAACATTACTCTCATCTAGAGACTCTTCCCTTTTGCCTCAATTTTGCCCATCATGATAGTCTCAAGAAGACGGTACAGTTCATGCCTGAGAACAAGTCCCAGATAAGTACTGCATTTGATGATCAAAATAATATATTTTTTCCCATTGCAAAACTCAAACGTGTCAAAATACTCGTATAAAACATAATATCAAAACCTCCATGGGCATAAAGATAAATAACCCATCAATGCAATGTCGTTATCACATGAAACGAATAACCGATTACATTTATGAGGAAATTACCGGTGTTTCGTTAGAAACAACGTTACGCACACAGACTTGCATCGGCGGCCATATTGTCATTGTGGCGAGCCTCTCGAACGCCGGCCTCGGATTGGCTAGGCCCAACGCGCCTCTATTACGTCATCAACTCAAGCGCATACGATAATGGCATGACTGCGTGACATTACACGGAAAAAAGCGGTTTTACTGTTTTCGAAGTTCAATCAATTATATCGTACCCAGTATAGCTGACCCGCCTCCGGTTTTGCGTGGGTAGAATTTTTGAAATGGCTGAGCGAAACAGACTCTGTGTAGACCAAACAAATTATGCTACTTCTAACAAAGCATTTGAAAGTTGCCTAAATGAACGAGCTCTTTTTGTTACGCTTTCTGACCTCTTTGCTCGCAGAGTCCTTTCCGATCAAAGAGTAGTGAGAGTGCTTGTATGTAGTTTTTCTCCGAGAGTGTGCCATCGTTGTGGATTATGGACCTAAACACTTCTCATTCTAAGAGAAGAACCATTCTTAGTAGTGGATCTGCGATGAGTTGAGATGCTGATAATGGTGACAATAATGAATGAATTTAGGTTTCAAGAAAAAATTCCATATTTTTCGCATACCAAGAATTACCTAAATCCTAGGTACTTATATAATGTGGTTTTTATTTCCACTGCATAGAATATTGTATGCATTTAGGTAATATAATAAAACTTGCTAATTCAATGAAGGTCAGACGATTCCGCATTCTTCTACCATATAATAAAATTACCACCTATAAAGAAAACTGGTTATTTCTCATCTGCATAAACTTCGTATTATTATGTATAGTCGTATTTATATGTAAGTATTAATTCCTAACGTGCATAGGTATTATAATAGAAATAACATTGATTTATATAAGTTTCCCCTTATCTAAGCGAAATCTGGGATTATCGATTTTGACGAGATACAGATACTACAGGTTGCACATCCCGGGAAAGGACATTGCATACTTCTCATCCTGGAAAAAATCAGAGTTTCGAAAACCTAAATCTACGCGGACGAAGTCGTAGGCATCCTCTAGTAAGACATAACAGGAACAAAATCACTGTGACCGCCAAATATATAACCAAGTCCAACCTTGAAAGTCCTTTGTTCAAATGAAATCCCGCTACCGCTTATTCAATATGGCCTGAAAGCTATAGAAAGTCGTGGACCTTGATACGGTTTCAGTGTTTAGCAACCAGACCGGTTGGTAGAGAAAGGTTAATGCAAAATAAATCATACCTACATTTCGTGAATATTTTTGTATTATAACTAGTAACGGCCAGGGTCTAAAATATATTTTTTTTATTTACTAAAATTTAGCCCTAGACTGCGATGTAAGATGGTAGCGGGCTAACCTGTTAGGGGCATGGCAGTTATATTAAACCCATACCCCTATTCGCTTTCTACACGGTATCGTACCGGAACGCTAAATCGCTTGGCGGCACGTTTTTGCTGGTAGCGTAGCCACGGTCGAAGCCTCCCACCAAGCCAGACCAAAGATAATTCAGAAATTATAAATTTCCAAATTGACCCTGCCGGGGATCGAACCCGGGACCTCCGCACGTTAAGACAACAGCGCTCAACACTGCGCCACGGACGTCGTCTAATAGGTGGTAAAGGCGTCCTTCTTTCATAGAGCCTTCTCCAGTAGTAAGAATTTATGAACAAAAAACAGAAATAATAGGTAATGATCTGACTCAGACCTTGGAGATCTATCAAGTACCACCAAATTACAGTACTGAATTATAAGTGGTATTCTGTACAGTTTGTATGACAATTGCGATCATTTTTGTTTTGCTGACAGTTGCAACAAAATCGCCAGTATCATCATCGCTGTCGCTTAACCAATAGACTTAACAATAGATAGTTGGACAAAGGTCTTCCACATGGATCTCCACAGGACACCTTCATGTGCCGCTTGCTTCCAGTGTATATGTCTCCCAGCTGGGAGATTCATTATCTGCTAATTACAATAACTGCGATCATCACAATGGTGAATGAGGTCAACCAGACGTGTGTGGAATGTTTTCGTTTACAACAGGTGACAATTTCATTAAATTTATAAAATTTATCGGCTAAGTTCGGCGAATTCAATTCGCCGAAATTAGTTTCGTGCAAACAAGTGATTCCGGTTTCACGTGACCTCAAAATGTTATATTTCAAATGGCAAAGGTAAAAGTAGAATGTATTTGATTGAATGCCTGGAATACTTTGTATTTTTTAAATTAAATACTTGGTAGAGCTTCCAAGTTCCAAGTTCCTACCAGTTGTTTCAAGTTTAGTTAGACTTGTCTCATTCTTCAATCGCTACATTCGATTTGAAACGCGAGCTACTCTAGTCTGGGCATAGTGCTGGAGGCAAACTAGTAAAGGGAGTGCCTGTCCCAGGCATTCCCTTTAGGTAGTTTGCCTTTGTCAAGGCTGGAATTATCCAATTTTTCTCTTTCTTATAAGAAAAAGGTGTGCATGTTATAGTACATAAACATCCCGGTCCTGCCACAGGACAAGCAAAGTCTCACGCCAAAGACTATGTTTGGAAGGGAAGAAAAGGGCTCCATAAGACGACCTATGTAGAGACTAAGGCACAAATAGGTTTAATTTAAAGAAGCATCATCATTATCGGGTGCCTTATTCAAGTTGGTTGGAAACCCTTGGATTCTCTAATTGACAGGTTCACTTCTTTATATTATTATCTATGATCTATCCACTACCTCATCTGTCTTTCAGGAGCTCTTTTTTCGGGTACTTTGGGAACTCGAACAAGTTTTTTTTTTAAGATGGTCAAAAATGCAACCTTTCCCTGCACTTTTGAATACCTCAGCATTTCAAGGTAAACAGTAACTAAATCGCTTCTATCAGAAGTTATGGAAGAGCTTCCAGGCCAAACAAACAGTTTATAGCTTAGTTTGTTACTGCATCGCACACCGGAGCTTTTAGGGACATTTTTCTCTTTCTTTTTTTTAAAGTGTACTATGATAAAGGTGTGCATGTTTTAGTACATAGACATCTTCAAGACTTTGCACTTTTTAATACCTCAGCATTCCAAGGTACCCAAACGGCAAATCGCTTCTACCAGAAGTTACCTATCTATGGAAGAGTTTTCAGGCCAAACAGTTTATAGCTTAGAAGATTGTTAGTGGCACAGATGTGTGGATCGACGTGGTACACAGTGGCACTTTCCGCTTCGCAATCGGTAAACACCTTGACAAATTAATGAGTTAATGTGTACTCCAAACGCGCCAAAGTACACCGTCTTTATTTCTGATATTGCACATTAGTTGACGGGATATATGTCTGCGCTGTTATTCTCTACAGAGGATATCGACCCTTTCATTAATTACATAATGTTGGATAGAAGCAGGCGTTACTTTGCGGAAGTCCATCATAATGAAGGTACTAGAAGTTTAATTCGCTATAATCCGCGACAAAAGGAAAATCTATGTCTGAAGATTGTCTTCACAATCGTGCATACATAGATAGTCAATGAGTTAGTCAATGAGTGATTCGGGATTTTACTTTAATTTCGTCATTAAGTAAATGTTTTTGAAGTGAAAACTTCTTTAGGCGCGTTGAGCACTTTTTGGTAGGGGGTAAAAATGTGGAACTGTTCTTCTTAAGACAAAAGGTCTTAAGTATAAATATAGTACATTCGTAATTAAACTGAAATACCTTAGTTTTAAGGTTTATATTTCAATTTTTTTTTTATTAGAATTAGAAATTTTAAAAAATATATTCGTTTTCACTTCTATATGCAGTCCCTATGAATGTTCTAATGTATATTATCTGGCCTGGTGGCCAAAATTGGAACTAATTTTGCCTGTTTAATTTTTGTTTTTATTTGATTCTAATATTTACTAGCGACGCTGTCACCAGCTCAGATAAGTTTGTGGAACTATATGTAGCAGCAACCATTGGCCTTTTAATTCTAAATAGACTGATACATTTTTATTCATATCACATTACTCAGGCTATAGGGAAAATAGCAAGCAAATGTAACTAAGTAAGTATGTCTTATTGTTTGAACATAGACTTTACTCTCAAGTTGCCCATCCCAATTCTGATTTATTTGCTTTATCTTTAGACGGTACAGCGGGCCACCATACACTCTAAGCGCAACAAAAAAAAACTGACATTCTTAACGTACGCAGCATTGCATACGTGCCATGGAACGCGTAGGACCAATGAGACGCGACGGTCGGAGAGGCACGCCGCTGACGCATATCTGACGCAATACAACGGTAAACAAGAACATGTAATACTTGATTTATGGACTGAAACAATAACCGAAATAAGGGGTTTAAACACTGTTTTTTGAAACTGTTTTAAAACAGAAACACTTTTATCGGAAACAGATACGATACTGTAACCCAATCAATCTGTAACCGTTTATTTCTGTTAATAAGTGTCTTTATATGTAACCCTAATAGGTACATGCCCTAACAAACTGCACGGTGTGACAACGCGTTCTTCTCACTTCATTCGACTTAACACTCACTGACACAACATGGCCATGTTTTTAAAACAATTGCAAACAACGGTGCTTTCATCTTAGGTTCTTTGAATACGCGGCAACGGTAATTTTGGCAACGTCGCTATTGAAAAAATGAAAGCCACTGAGTTCTGGGTTCTGAGTTCGCTATGAAATAAAAATATCAATTTCATAGCAAACCTTCAATGGATAAAAAATATATGTCAGTAGTTTTCATTTTTTGATAGCCACTGACACTGAGATAGAGAATAGGGGGGCAGGGTCTGCTTTGCTGCTTGAAACATAGGTAGATTGCCATAGATATAAAGGTAAGATGTACTTACTTACTTTACTATGGCTTTGACATTTACTAATTAGGCTAGCTGATGCCCGCGACTTCGACCTCGTGGTTTAAGTTTTTTTTATTCCCGCGGGAACTTCTTAATTTTACGGGATAAAAATCAGCCTATGTCACTCTCCAGGTCCTCAACTAAACCTATGCCAAAAATGATCCGTTGCTCCTTTGTGGCGCGATTGAAGGACAAGCCAACAAACAAACACACTTTCGCATTTATAATATTAGTATGATGTGAAGTTCGATTTTCATCGTTAAACGATCGAACTACCTACCTAGTACAACTACGGTTGTATAATAAGGTAAGGAATTTGTAACTTCTTTGATGCACGAGCCATCATTGCAATCTATAGTCTACAGCTACCTACGCATCAACCCTTTCGAGTGTGAGCAAAGCACACTGATCCAACAGTTGGTTTTTTTTTGAGATAGGCTTGCGCTTGACGACAATCATGCTTAGTGCAAAGCGATGATGATTAATTCATAACTGCAATTGTTGCGTAGCTAATTTCGTATTGAAATATGTGCATTAAATTTTCCAAAACCTTCAAAAATAGAAACTTCTACTGTTGTGAGCCAAGAACGTTTTAACCAGATTCAAACTACAGGTAACTAAATAAGCAAACAAATATTTGAGCTTTGAAAGCTGAAATTGTAGCAGTTCCTTCCCTTACACCTAATTTAGACAAGGAATAAGACCGGGTTGTTTTTCCTAAATTCCCAAGGGAGCAAGGCCGCAGGCAATTCCTAGTTTATCTAAACTCTTTCTCTCTAATTTATATGAAACAGATGCGTGATAAATGCCGCGTAATACCAATGAAAGTATATTAATTTGCAGAGGCGCGCCACTGACGCATGTATGACGCGATACAACGGTAAATTGCGTGCACTTGTAGGTGTGCGCATCGCCTTATTTGGCTTGACGAACTTTACAATGTATGTGTACTTATCTTATACGACCTCCGATGTTCTAGATGACACCACGGATTTTGGAACCGATAAAGACACAAATACCCAAGAATAGTCCCACAAGCGGTGACAGCGTCGCTGGTATATATTATGTCACCGTAAGATTGTAAAAACCGTTAGATTGTTTTCTAAATCGCGAAATTGCAAACTGTCGAATTTGCCGGTAGATTGTAATCTGATATAAAGCCGATAAAATCTATAAATAATTAATTATGTCGAACCCTAACCTAACCTACAAGAAAGAGACAAGAAAACGTAAATACAATGAATATTTCAAAAATTGACACTCAGAACATTGAACAGTTTACAATCTTTCGACAGTTTACGATTTCGCTTGTTAGATTATAATCTAACGGTTTTTACAATCTTACGGTGACATATATATATATATTAAGAAGTCATAATAAAAAAAATCTCGATCGATCTTATGTTCGATTTTTTTTTTTCAACTTATTCTTTAAGGCGGGGCCCATGGTCGCCCCATCAATTTTTTTTTAATTTTACTAGCCTATTTCACCCGGAATAAGCTAGGGATTCTATCGATACCTCAATTATCAAAATCGGTTCAGGCGTTTAGAAGTTATGGTGGAATATATAAACTCACATACATACATACATACCTACATGAATCCTGAAAACAATATACTCCTTTTTTCAGGCAGTCGTTTAATAAAAACTAAAGGCACAAAACTTTTCTAATTTAATTTCTAATTTAATAGGGTTCTAATTTTGGCCACCGAGCAAGATAAGTTTGTGGGAGTGTAGGTGTAGGGTAGGTAGGTATCACCTACCTACTCGTACCTATATGTAATTATTGTAAAAAAAAATTACATCACGGGCCACGCCATGCCTAGCAATCGTGAATAGCAAATAGCAATTACTTAGCAGTTTGGGTAGTTTCCACTTTCAACCAATACCACATAGATATGTCACCGTAAGATTGTAAAAACCGTTAGATTATAATCTAACTCGCGAAATTGTAAACTGTCGAAAGATTGTGAACCGTTCAATGTTATGAGTGTCAATTTTTGAAATATTTATTGTGCCTATTTACATTTTCTTGTCTGTTTCATGTAGGTTAGGTTAGGGTTCGGGCCGGACACTTAGGTTCTATCGGGTTAATAAACCTAACAGATTACAATCTACCTGAAAATATTGCGTTGAATTGTAATTTTTCAACACTTTGCGATTTCGCGAGTTAGATTATAATGTAACGGTTTTTACAATCTTGATCAATCTTGATCGTGACAGATATACCTACTAGATGATGCCTGCGACTTCGTCAGCGTGATTTAAAGATTTTTAAAAACCTCTTGACTTTTCCGGGATAAACTTCGCCTATGTAGGCATGTATTTTCCCAGAATGCAATATATCTCTGTACCTTTCGTCATAAGTGGTTCAACAGACGCGACGTCAAAACGATTTTCGATTTATAATCCTACTACACAGCGGGGCATAAGTACCTGCACTAGATAAGCTTGTGGATCGACGCCACAAATTGCATACCACAGGCTCCCCTCTTACACCTACCTACCTACCTTCATCTCCATACTGACTGCATACTAACGCTGTGCTAGAATTACTGAATTTTATACTGAAAATTCTGCCAGTTGGGAGATGTCTACCTACGCTCCCCTGTCGGCTGTCACCACTCACCTCGTTGCTCTGTCTATAGACTATAGACTATAAAGAGATTTATAAAGCGTACTTTGACATAATTCTATCTCGTTTTAACTATGTCTTAATGACTGATAAAAAAGAATGTGTCTCCTTAGGGACCTTACAGACGAACGACACGAAGACGGCTGGCGGTGTCGTCACTTTGCTGAAGATGTGAACCGACAACGTCGTTACAAACAGCCAAGGAGTCGCCACCGTCAGGTCTCATGCTGACGACAATCAAAGGCAACGTGCAAATACATACATAATTTTAATTGAAGCAATCACAGCAATACAGATTTGGTCCCTCATTGTACCCAAAATAAGTACGTGCGATGTCCCTGGAATTTCTCACCGAATAATAAGCGCCTGCACGGCGCGATGCAACAATTGTAACTTGTGAAAAATAAATTCATTATATTCTATTCTATGAATATTGAATATAATATATTCAACACAATCCAGTTTGTAGAGACGTGAATGATTCACGTCGCCAGCAAATCGACGACGCCGCCAGGTCATGTCATCAACCACGTGCCGTTCGTTTGTAAAGTCCCTTAGGATGTGATACAGGCACACCTCCAAAACTTTTGACGTCATTGGCCAATCACATTTCGATGTACATAAACGAATCGTGTACCGTCAACATGTCAACATAGAACATTATGGAGATAAAAAGATAAACAAAAACATTTTTTCATTATATTTTTTATGTTTTGCTTTATCTTGAATCTGATTATTTGAATATGATTTAGGAGGTAGGAAGTTAGGTACTTACTTAATACTTATTAAACGTATAATGGCTTTGTAAGTTTGTATGTTTGGATGTTTGTTCCTCCTTCACGCCACAAATAATGAACCGATTTGGCTTCAATTTTGAATGGTGATAGCTTATGAATAAACACAGACTAACTACATTTTAATTAAAACTACTTACTCAAAGAGAAAATTTAAAGAGTTCCCGCAGATAAGTATAAAAAACCTTAATCCACACAGAGAGCCGCGGGCACAATGTTCTAAATCAAACGTATTCAAATATATTAGGAATTTGGATGCTTTAAGCAGAGCTAAGTTTATCTCTTATTATCTTTTATTTAGTAGGTATTAGGCTACTTTTTATTATCTGAGTTCCTGCGGGAACTATTAGTCGCGGGCATCACCTAGTAAATAATATAGTAGACTTCTACATTAACACTGCTTATGTTGGTGCCCATTCTACAAAATAAAAAGGCTATTATTTTGCAGAACAATAATTTTTGTAGTATAAAAAGTCATTAAGGCTACAATATGATTCATAGGTACTTTATGATCATTTTTATTGCCTACTAAAGCCAAGAATCATTCTTCATTTTGATACAATGAGCCTCCTATGTGAACTCCTGATAGAAACGAATAGCAAATGTGTTTCTGGAAAATATTGTAATCTTATAGTGGAAAAGTGATTTTCATTACTATTTTTAAAATTGAACACAACTACAACTAAAATCGATACTAATATTATAAGAAAGGGTAAAGAGTATTTTGAAAATTCTGGTACCAATAGGAAGTCACATTACTTGTGTAATAGGCTACATATTAACCCGAAAAATTAGGGAGCTCCCGTGGGAATTTAAAAAAAGTTATTTGTTTATTTTTTCTGTTTAAAGTTTTTTTTTGTTTTTGATCTAAGTACTTTTAACTTCATATATCATGAATGTTGAGTTAGCCTGTAAGTGTGTAATCAATGGTGCTCATCTATATATGTCATTGTAAGATTGTTAAAACCGTTAGATTATAATCTAACTCGCGTAATTGCAAACTGTCGAAAGATTACAATTTAACGCATTATTTTCCGGTAGATTGTAATCTGATAGGTATTTAAACCTGATAAAACCTAAGTGCCCTACTTGATTATTTATGTCGAACCTTAACCTAACCTACAAGAAAGAGACAAGAAAACGTAAATACACTGAACATTTCAAAAATTTACACTCAGAACATTGAACAGCTCACAATCTTTCGACAGTTTACAATTTCGCAAGTTAGATTATAATCTAAGGGTTTTTACAATCTTACGGTGACATATACATATAAAAGCGAAAAGTCACTGTTTCATCACATCTCGGAACTTGAAATTTGGAAGGTAGGTTCCTTCTATGGTGTAGACATCAGCTAAGAAACGGTTTTGAGTAAATTCACCCCGAAGGGGTTGAAATGGGGGTTGGAAGTTTATATGAAAGTACTTACTTTGTTTTTGAAGTTAGATACATGAAAATTGGCAATTAAGTTATTAGTTATAAATAGTAAAAACCTGTATAAGCAATTTTACGAAAATCTACCCCAATAGGGGTAAAATGGGGGTTGGAAGCTTACATGAGGGTTCTAAGTTTTTGAAGTTAGATACTTAAAAATCGGCAAAAAGGTTATTAGTTTTAAGTAATAATAGACTGCGTAAGCAATTTTACGAAAATCTACCTCACAGAGGGTGAAATGAGGGTTGAAAATTTGTATGCAAGTCCTATGTTTTTGTACCTAGTTGGAGACGTGAAAATTAGGATTTAGGTTATTAGTTTTAAATAATAATAAACTGCATAAGCAATTTTACAATTATCCACCCCAAAGGGCGTGAAATAGGGGTTGAAAGCTTGCATGAAGGTTGTAAGTTTTTGAAGTCAGCATTAAGGACTTTTTAGTATTAAATAATAAAAACCTGCCGATGCTATATAGCTGCTATAAGTAGGCCTTTTGCAGTCGGAAAATCTCATAGGAAATCAGAAATTGAAGTTGCAGCGACCGCTAGTAAGATTATATAACTGAGTTGTAATAAATTAATACAAAAGATCATTGTTGTAATAAATTAATTCGAAAGACCTTTGGCTTTGTATTAAATTGCAATTGCAAAACATTGCAACCCATCCCCTGCCCAGTACCTACTGAGTATGTTCAGCCATAGCCATCAAACTCAGAACACTCTTTCCAACTTTGCATTGGCAGACTTCACACACCTTTGAGAACTTTCAGACATGCACAATGTTTCTACACAGTACTCCTTTACCATTAACCAAGTGATATTTAAATGCTTAAGACACATTTACTTCAAAATGTTAAATTTGATGGTGATAATAAAAAAAAACCCCCCGCTGAGTTTATAGTGGGCTCTTCTCAGATCAGAGCACATTTGGAACTCTCGTAGCTTTATTTTTAAGAAACCGTAACTAATTATAACCATCATGTTTTATAAGTGAGCAATTGACGTCAATATGTGTACCTACAGTGTACCTAAATTGAATAAATTAATATTTTATTTGATTTAAAGGTACCCCAGATAGGACCCTCTGAATAGAAGAATGAAGTTTTAACAGATGCTCACTAACTAGATTATCGCAACTTTTTTTAAAAAATTTATATTGCACCAAAAAGTTATAAAATACTTAGAAAAACAGAAACATAGTGTACGAGGAAGCATTTATCTCTATAAGAGATCTCTACCAGTGGCCCTTGGCACTTTGTAATAACAGTGCACAGTCTCTTAAACTAAACTTAAATGACAGCACTAAAAATATTGTTAACCCTTTTTTTAAAATACTCCCTGCAGAAAAGGACAGCACTTGATTTATAGCTGTCATTTTAGTTTAGTTTAGAAATTGTGTTATACAGAATTAGTTGGCCACACTATGCGATCAGCCTAAGGTAGTGAAGTTCAGTTACTGAAAAAAATTCAAAGACAATTATAGCTAGGTAAGTAATCAGCTAGTTTGAACAAGGAAATTAATAGAAATTTAAGATAATATAAATAATACATACATTCAATTCAAACTAAGACTAGTAGGTACTGATTTTCCACCATACTGTTGTCTTAGTTGGAAATCCATACTAACTTATAATTATTATAAATGCAATAATGTCCATCTGCCTGCCACACTTTCTAAGATTTATTCAACCAATTTTGATCAAATTTAGTACAGGACAGGTTGATGGAGATGATGATCACAGGAAATGTCCTTCCCTGTGAAGTGAATGCTAGAGTTTATCCCCGAAAATCAATGTTACAAGGACCTAAATCCAAGTGGACCAAGCTGTGTGTATCATCTTCCGGAAATATAATACAATTCACAATATTATTCATATAGTTACTTAAGTAGATACTTGATTAATAGTTTCTATAAATTTTTATGAGTTATACTTAGGTATCTACTTTATATTATGTAAATAGCTACTCAGTTTTCTAGTGACAGATACACAAGTTCATTATCATTCCTATTCTAGCTTTAAATTAACTACATATGCACTTACTTGTTTCGAAACACTGGAACATGGTAAGTATAGTGAGTAATAAGGTTAGGTAACTACGTACTTAACAGCACATAATGTACAAACAATTTTAAATATCGTTTCTAAAGCTAACTATGTATTTTCCATAAACTTAAAAAGATGATAAGTTATGATATAGTATAAAATAAACACAAGTAGTCAGTTAGTCAGATAAGTACTACTCGTCT
The DNA here is from genome assembly GCA_964035005.1 of Erebia palarica. Lineage (NCBI taxonomy): Eukaryota > Metazoa > Arthropoda > Insecta > Lepidoptera > Nymphalidae > Erebia > Erebia palarica. Next base: position 8,681,110 of record OZ035992.1, read on the forward strand.
AAATTGTAACACAAATGATAATTTCAGTATATTATGAATAAAGTACTCACAGCACACGCAGATTCTAAAAATCGAATTTTACGACTACTCGTTTCCTTTTTATGATTAAAACAGGACACAGACACAACCCAGTCTTAAAATGAATATTTACAATAGTTTGATTCTATTTTCTTTTTAACTTCACTATGATTTGGAACATTTTTCTACTTGGTAAAAAATAAAATGCTAAGCAAGCATCTGAAAAAGCTATGCGTATTTTATCATTTTGACAATCAGCGTTCGGCAATCAGCTGAAGGTTACCGGTGCAGCTAGGTACGGTACGTCTGTCTACGTCATAAATTATTTTGCTTTGATACATTTTGGTTGTCAGTATAGGCACAGTGTCTAAGTTGTTTTACTATTAAAGTTTATATTAGGTCCTTTATGTTAGGTTTAATAGGGTCCACTAAATGTCGCGCTATTAAAAAAAATAAGTTTCTAGGGGTAGAAATAGAATAGAAACCGAATATTATTGAAATTAAAAATATGCTTTAAATTTTGAATAGGTACCTTTTTACTTCAAAGCAGAGACAAGTAACTTATGCTTCAACAGTGTTGCCACCTCAGATTTTTTTAAGGCGCTAGGTCAAACGAAAAATGTCGCCAGATTTCAAAAATTTAGCTAATAAAAAAACCACCAAATTCCGCTAAACTTTTGAACTTGAATCAGACTAAAGCTAAAGAAACCCTTCGTCGATTAAAAACTATAACTTCAAAAAAGGTTTAGGGCCAGTTTCACCATTTCTCTATTAAGAGATATCTATTGGTTAAATGACAGTTTTGAATGAATAATTCGTTAAATAAAGACTAAGGGAACTCATGGACGATAGTGATCTTTTTTTGTCTATGTCGTCCTCATCTGGTGATAGTAGTTTTCACAGTACATCTCTCCTTCCAATAAATGAAGTCCTTGATTCTAACTTCTCAGATTGTCTGAAACATTTTAATGTCATCCATATTAATGCCCAAAGTATCCCGGCTCATTATCCCGATATGCTTGCGTCGTTTGATTCTCGTAACCTACATGCAATTCTCGTTTCTGAATCCTGGCTTAAAAACTGCTTACCTTCTACATCTTATTCACTTCCAGGATTTAGACTCATCCGCAATGATCGTGTGGGTAAGGGAGGTGGTGGAGTAGCGATCTATCTACGATCTTACATTCCTTTTTCTATTGTTAGTTAATACGTGTTTGCACAAGGATGATAGTCGTAGTAAGAAGCTATTGTCTATCGTAGAATCCTGTAATTTGCATGTTTTACCCCTTGCTGCTACACACTTCTCTCCCGGCTGTACTCCCTCTCTTCTAGACCTAATTCTGGTCAAGGCCTGTTAAAGGACTCTAGTTTCTATTAGTATTATATTATTTGTGTAACAGTTTATGTATTAGTATGTAGGTATTTGTTTGTATGTTTATAATGATACACCACCCGCGAGTTAATCTCCTTACTTCTCCTATTCCTAAGGTTGCCTGGCAGAGATCGCTACTAAGCGATAAGGCCGCCTTTTTGTATACTACTTAGTTCTTTGTTTTCTATGTATTTTTTGTGTACTTTTTATGTGTTGTGGTGTACAAAATAAAGAGTAATAATAATAATAATAATAATAATGGACACGGTATTTGTATTCTATAGGCAGTAAAATAAAACCACATTAATATAATATGTTAATTTTTTCATCAGAAGAAATTAAAAAAACAAAAGAAAAAAGTTAAAAAAATGTAATTTAAAATTCTAGATTATCAATTTGTGATAAATCTTCTACAACTTCATCATCAGTAATTCTCGTAGATGTCGTAGCTACTGTCGAGGACGTCGACGTTGAAGATGTTGATGGCTGTGGTCGTGTGGTTTTGTACGAGTATTTTGTATTTTGGCCAATAGCTGCTATCACATCGCTCGGTAATTCATAGTTGAAACACTTTGCATCAATAACTTTAAGCCTATTTTTTATAAAAATAATGGCATTTAAAATTGGACCAGCCATCCTGTTCCGCAGCTTACTTTTTACAATGTTCATCACACTGAATATTCTTTCGATACCTGCATTAGAATGGGGTAAAGTTAATGCAGATATAGCAAGATCAACAAGTTCTCTGAATACATTTAGTCCAGCTGCGTTTCTGTAGTCATCTACTTCCACCCAAAATTTTATAACATCGTTTGTATTTTTCCACTGGACAAAACAGATGTTGTGCCACTGGTTCAATATCTTGTCAATGTCACTAGCATTAAAGCCAAGTTCTTCAGCTAGTTCCGAAATAGAATTGTCCTTACCTTGGCATAAAATCGTCTCTGGGGCTAATCTTGACATCAACTCCAGCACAGTATAATTGGTCGGCAGTCTTTGTTGAATTTCCTTTGCTAGCTTGATATTAAAGTCAATACAGCGACGTTTTATGGCTGATAGAGTATCAGATGTTAATGATGTTCTTTCGCTCTCCGATTGAAAGAGGTATCCCATATATGGCGCCGGATTAAGGTTTTGGTCGATGTCAATGTTTAAAAAATCCTTATCTGTGATGGCTGCATTCGGCAATATTATCCTGTTGCAAACTGAACGTAATAGTGTAATCAACACATTTAATAATCGTAAGGGATTAGCACTTTCGCTTTCAAAGGTTTTCACAGCGATCTGCGCATCGTTTAGTACACTTCTCAAAAATAGTAAATACAAGTAATTAGATTCGTCCTTGAACATAGAATATAAAAGATCTGCGGTGTAGCATCGATCGCTCACGAGGCCAAAATGTAAAGTCAGTTCTTTCCATTGTGCCAGAATTCTTTGAACTGCTGGTTCAATGGACAACCAGCGTGTGTCACATAACTGCAAAATCTTCAACGGTGCTTCACCGCAATTTATAGTTTCGTAAATTTCTTGATACTGATTTTTACGTTTTGCCGAGTGGGCAAACCAATTGTAGGTTTCTCTAATCAAGAATTCAATATTTCTTGGTATCGTCTGTTCTGAAGCATGTGACACTGTTAGTTGTAAAGAATGGCATGTACATCTGATAAGAATTAAGTTTGGTATATCATTTTTCAGTATTCTGTACACTCCATTATTAATTCCAGTCATGACTGACGCATTGTCTGTTCCCAATCCAACCATTTTATTTTTATCTAGGCCATATTTTTGTAAGCAAGAAAGAAGGGCTTTAACAATTCCAGTTGCGTCGCTGGTTTTAAGTGGTTCTAGAGCCAGAAATGAAGAAACAACATTCTTTAGTTTTCGACTGAAATACCTGATGACAATACCAAGTTGCTTGCTCGTACTGATGTCAGTTGATTCGTCAATGATGAGACTGTATTTCTGCTGTCCTATGTCCTTTTTTAATTCTGCAACGAAATGTGGCGCTAAGACATTTTTAATAACTTCAGTGCACTTAGTACGATGCATTTTAAAGTCAGCCGTTGCTTTGGAATCAGGGAAAGCCGATTTTACTAAATCTGTTAGATGATCAATACTAGAAACTGAACTATGTTCTGTAATGTAAAGAGCAAGCATTCCTTCAGCTTTTCGAGATGTTTGGTTTGAAAACTTTTCACTGGGCGTGAATTTTATCGTTTGATTACCGGATATGATTTGCATTTTTTGTTTGTGCTTTTTTGTTTCAGCATGTCTTCTCAAGTCTACTAATTTTGCTAATAATTCTGTTTTACAAGATGAACAAAACGCCTTCGTATCATCTCCAGGTACAGGTTTTAGTCAGGTTTGAAATTCATTTAGTGATTCCCACTCTTTCCTATACCTTTGAGCATAGTTCTTTTTCTTAAGTGGAACTTCCATTATAACTTTAACTATTTACAGTTTTAGAAGTTCACATACAGTTACAAAACACTCACAACCATATTACGGACAAAGAATGACATAAAAAGAAAACATTAACAAACGACTTCGCCGAGGAATTCCCCGGTTATAGAGTACCTAAGCCGAAAACATTATGAAATTCCGGAATGTTAGGGGATTTCCCTATCAAAAATATGTTGCCAGATTCCTTGTTGAAAAACCGCCAAAAAACACTAAAAATAATAAAAGCGCTATATCATGAAAAAATACCACTAAACGCCTTAAAAAAGCACCAGTTCTGGTGGGAAAACCACCAAGGTGGCAACACTGTGCTTCAAAGAAGAAGGTTCATTTTGGGTGTGGTCTATGTACACTTTATCATGAATAGAGTAAAATCAATAGATTTTATTAAAAATAAAATAAATTAGAATAGCAAACTAAATAACGTGCAAAAAATAAAATCCATTTCGAGCTTTTCGATATGCTTTCAAGATGGGGCTTGTCAGCCATAGAGAAGTTAGTAGGTGCGAAAGTGTCAAATGTCATTTCTGGCAAGTGACGTGAGTCAACATGTTATTTTTCTTTCATTATATTTGACACTTGACAGAAAACGTCAAAACCCTAAACATGTGACATTGGCGGATTCATATACACCATTTTCGCATGTTTAGTGTCGCTATTCGTGGAAAGATTAAATAATTTCACCACTTAAGTTAGGACGAATTCGTGGACTTAAACAATCAAATTGTTTTATATTTTCTTTCTTATTGCTACTTGAACAAGACCAGTCCCACGCCCCATACAAATCTGAACCGTCTCCTTTAATCAAATTATAAAATTGTACTTTGAACTTTTCAAAAAAATTAAAAACATAATATTGCGTTTCCTTTTTGTAAACCATACTTTTACTCATCCCAAATAAAAAATTTACATTCATAGTGACTGCCGATATAAGTGAAAACGAATATTTAAAAAAAATTAAAAATATAAACCAAAGTAAGACATTAAAGTTAAATTACGAATGTATTATATTTATATTTAGGACCCTTTGTGTTCGTAACAACGCGACACGAGGTGTTGGTCACAGACCACGGTGTCGGTCACGCGTTTCCACATTTTTACCCCCTACTTGAAAGTGCTCAACGCGCCTAAAGAAGTTTTCACATCAATTATTCCGTAAATGGAAAAAGATTTTCTTGTTTTGAAAATTCCTCGACACTTGGGTAACTTTTTTTGTTGGCAACATTTTTACAGTTAATGTCCACTTGTCTGATGCGGACGACAATGTTGTCAGATCTAGCCTCTATGCCAATCTCAGATCAATGACCTCTGAGATGCCAATAATCAATAATAATTGGTAAAAGTTTAAACAAGGACACCTTCTATTTAAAGATCTCAGATCGTAGTAATCTGTGATCGCCCTTTTCAGCCTTTGATATAGGGTATGTTCCGAAATACCCTGCGAGCACTGTTCAGTACTCTCACTGGGGAGAAATTCGTTGCAAGGACTGACTGCCGCAGTATCCTAGAAAATCAACGTAGAGTATGATATCAATTATTAAATTAATAATAGGTTGATGTTGACCTAGCATCGCGGTTAACATAAGCAGATTCCAAGTTCCTTGGTCGTTACCAAGAATGGCAGTGATAATAGGTATGCAGGAAGAAAAGCAAAAAGGTAATTGTTTATAAATATTATTTTGAATTGTATTACCATTTTTTTGTATTTTTGTTTGATTTGCTTTACAGGTATATCCCTAATATCTAATCAAAATAATATTATAATAATACTATATATTGTTATTAATAAAAAATAATAGATACATAAATAATGAATACATACCAAATATACAAACGATAATAGAATTTACATACATATATACGATACGGTCGAATATTTATAATAAAGCTATACAATTATAATATAAAAATATATGTATAAATAATCTATTCATAAACCTTTAACAAGCCTGTTCGCAGAACTAAGGATTTAGAATTCAAAGCTTATGTTATATAACTACAAACGAGAAAATTTATGCTTTGCATGAGGTAGGAACTCTGTATTGCGTAATCTTTGCTACACCTGTCACTTTAGGACTCTCTCCTAGACGAATAAGATCTTTGTATGAACGGAATTTCACGTCAAGCTTGGACTTGCAGACTACTTGAGCAGCTTGGATCCTGAACTCCTCACCGGTGCAGTGACTCTGACAAGCGGGCAGAGGGTTTGTCGTTACGCAAATCTCCCCATTGTTCTCGAAATACTGAACTTGAGGCTTTAAGTCACAAGGTTCCTTCGTCTTCAAGTAGTTCCTTGACTTGTAAATGATTTCTGCGCCCCATGGCTCTTCGTTGTTTAAACGCATTTCGTTTGCCCATTCCTCATCAGATTTTAGGATAGTTGTGAACTTGTGTTTGTGTTGGTAAGCTACATTCTTTGCTTGGGCTTGCAGCTCCTTGTCTTTGGGGTCAGTCTCGCCGTCGATCAGGACATAGGAAGCCCCATAATATTCAGGCTTGTCGATCACACCGTGAGGAGTGAGGTAGTCATCGCGAGGTTCTCCGCTCATGTAACCACAGATTCCTCTGTTGTCATAACGTCTTTCATCAGACAGGAGAGTGAATCTGTAACCGTCGTACATAATACGAAGGCGTTTTTCCCTGATTTCCAGAATGAGGACATCTCCTTCCTTGTAGTATTCAAGGATGGGGATTTCGTCAACCTCATCCCAGTATGTGGTGAGAAGTCCTTCGGCTACTTTCTTGGCGTTGGTCTTAACGTTCACGATGTATTCGTGTTGTCCTTCTGCTGCTGGTTGCAAATCAATCTCTACATGTTTGCCGGTGTGAGAGCTGGGAAATTAAACATATTTTAGCTATTTTTATTTGCCACTTTCATACGAGAATGGTAAAAAGGAGTGATAAATAAGAGTTCTTGAAAGAAGGATGTGAATTTACAGCTTTTAAGTTGGATCTTTGTGTCGATTGCCAGACGTATTATATTTAAAGCAAAATACTATGTGGTTAATAGGGACATGGAAGGCAAAATTACCTGTAAGAGATGTAAATGTCTTGTCTCTTCTCGCTGGGTCTTCTCGCCAAGACGACCAAGTCCTCATTGCTTCCAGGCCTGTCATCGAGCATAACGACATGCCACGAGCGAGACAGTTTGTAGTCGTAATCTCGGTCGCTGAAAGTCCTCACTTTGGAATCGTCAACGCTGCACATCGCTGTAAGGAACGAGAAACGATTAAGCTTCGAATCTAGAGGCGTTTCCTTTATCGGTAAAGGTAAACTCGTAAGAATTTACCTTTACCGAATATCGTTTTGGGATATTTCTTTCTCGTAATGGAGATTGGTGTATTGAGTAATAAGCACTAAAGTCTTAGTATAAGATACAAAACTTTAATTTAAAAAAAAAATACGCATTTGCTTAAAATATGTAAAAAAAAATGTGTGCATAAATATTAGGGGCTACTTACGTAGGAATTGGTGTGTTTTGTAATAATTGAACACGCGTTCATAAGGTCTGATTGGCCAGTATGTAGCCAAAGCAACAGGCGTAACTTCGGGAATAGGCACGTTCTTTACACGCATACGTCCATAGAACGAATGGAACAGTTCAAGATTCATCGTATTCGTCCAGTAAGAAAGGTCTACATTAATGTCAAGCTTGCCGTCGCGGGGTAGTTTTTGAGAGGTCTCTTCCAATTGCCATAGGCCAAGACCCTCAGCAATTTTGAACCATTGGTAGATTCCATTGTTGACTAGTGGGCTAACATCCTTGAAGAAAATGCCAAATTTGAAGTTGTCTGGTGCATGAGCCATTACAATAGCTTGGTGACAGGCCCGCTGGTAGAAGTTTCCGGCAGCGATCTCCTCGATGCACTCTTTAGCCCAGGGTTGCTTCTGAAGCTCTTCTACATATTTCTTGGTACGCTCAGTGGACGCGTGGATGTGAATATTTTCCTTTTTGTTGTAAAGGATGTCAGCTTCGAATTCCATTTTAAGTTCTTTTTGAAGAGCCTCTTGGAAATTCATCAACGAGATCGAAACGGGTTTCTTAACTGTGCCCACTGCGTTAAATTGATTTGGTAGCTCCGAATTCCTGCCGGCGAAAAACGCATATTGGACTTTAGGGTCTACATGGCTTTCGCCAATGGCAGCCGTGAAAACGTATTCTTGTTTCTCAGGTAGATCAAATTTGGCGCTTAAGTCCCAGACTGTAGCTCTCGCTGCATTTATTCCCGAGCTTACGCGTTTGATCAATTCTTCTCTTCGTGAAGGGCTGTTAGGTAAAACGTCGCTTATTTCAGAAGCCTTTTCTGGCATTTGACCTTCATTCTTCAGGTTATAAAGGGTTTCTGTAAAATACAAAGTGTTATTGTTAATTGGATAATTGACATGAAAGTTTAATTTCGTTAGAGATATTGGAATTATTGAATAGCTTACCGTAAACGCCGGTTATCCAGACACCTTTGCTCTTAGCCTGTTTTCCCAGATACCTAAAGTTGAAATGAGTTTGCGCGACGTCTTTTTGTTTCAAAGCGGCAATCAAACTAGATATGTAGTCGTTGGGGCGTATCATGTTGACAATATTCCTGTAATCCTCAGAATACGAATATCCTTGAACCTGGAACGGTGATCCAACTTGTTGTCCAAATTTGTAGTCAATTGATACCACTTTGTTGGGTCTTGTAATAACTTTCGTGGTAGGATCGAGCGAGAATGGTACTAATGAATCCTTCTTTTGATTAGCAGTGAAAGGCCAAACACTGTAGTGCACTAATGTAGTATCCTGTTCAGGTTCTACTGGCTTGATATTGATTTTAATCTCACCCTCTTTTAATGCTAAATTCATCCTCAGAGGAATGTTAACTTGGAACTTGCTGGCTAGACCTGCGACTGCATATTGGTTGCCAATAGGGTCAAAGAAACCAACACTTCCATCATGATTTTCAGCATAGGTAACACGAATGTCATTGTCCCAAGTAATTGCTACCTTGTAATCCTTTCTGTCCAAGAAGTCAACCTTGCCTTGAATTTTTCCTTGAGCGTGGATGAGGGTTGGTTCTTTGTATTTAAATATGAAAGGCATACCCGACGCAAGAGGGAACATGACTGTAACTTTGTTTTTGTAAATGACTTTTGTGTAGTGAACATCGATTCCATTAGTAAGCTTTTCTAAGTATTCAGTCCACCTCAAGGCCTTGATGTCATTATCACCGAAGGCAAACAAACGTTGTTCATTCATAAAGTCAACGTAGAGGGACGCTTCCAAGGATTCATTGTCGTCATGATTGATGTTGAGCATCTCAGAGATCTTGTTAGCAGAATATTTGTGGTTGAACTCAGCGTTTCTGTCTTTGTCGCTTTCTGCGAACAGTTTGTTAATGAAGTAGTCGACAACTTTGCATCCACTTGATGCAGCCCACGAGAACTGTAAATAAGTTTTAATTAATCTTTGTATTCAATTCATTTCAATTTAATATTTGTCTCTTCAAATCAGGTATACTGTACCAAAAACGTATAAAACGGTATCTTATAACTAAAGCTACGAACATCGAAGAAGGGTTGAAATCGCGCCCTGGTGTGAGAAGAGCCCACAATGAACTCGGCCGATTTTTTTTGTAATTATCAGCATCTCACAAACATTGTAAAAATAGAACTACTTATAGTTATCAATTAGATTGATTAGCCGCTGAAATATTTGTGAGCTTAATCTTATTGATACTATAAAATAATTTAAAATTAACTTTTAAGAGGTACTTACCGTAGTTTCATCATCCCAACCTCCGATTCTGTTCTTCCAGGTATATTTCAAAGACTTGGGATACAGAGTATCCTTGCTACCAATACTGGATATAAAATTGGTAATACCCAAGTCATCGTCATCATCCCAGAATTCAATGGCCTTCTTACTTGAGTATTGCATACCGAAGTGTTCTTTCGTTAGCATGTCTCTAACTGCCGCAGCGGTCTGCGAACTGAAAAAAATCAAGCATTACCCACAGTGAACCCTCAATGAAAATAAAAAAGAGCCTCGAAAGTATCAGTTTTTCTATTCATTGACATGATAAAAAAACAAAATAAATCATAATATAAAGTTAAAGAAAGAAAAAATTAACTTACAGGTGGTAGTAACGGGGATTCTTGAGTTCAGCGACTGATAAAATCACAGATTTAAGCACAGCTCGGACGTGGATGCTGGGATCCTCTTTGGTCATCTCAGCCATTGCCTGCATCATAGCGGTTGTGGGGCGACCCATGAAAATGTTGTGGATTGCAGCTACTCTGACTTCATAGGGCTCAGCCGTGTTCTTCAGAATGCTGAATAATACAGCTCGAACGTGGTGGTCTCCTTGGTAAGCTACAACGCGAAGGTTTTCAACCATTCGTGTTCTGAGGTAAGTGGATACTGGGATTTTGCCTTCAAGATACGGTGCGAAAACATCTAGGATAGCACGATGACCTAGGTTACCAATAGCTCTGATGTATACTTGTGCTTTGTGGCTGTCTTCCTTTTCGATAGCCAGCTTCAGTTCCTGGCTAAGACGAGGAAGAATCTCATCTACAACGAAGCGATCATGTTTAAGTGAAAGCCTACCATACATGTGCGTGGGGTAGAAACGGTGAACTGTTTCATTGTTTACTTGACCCATATTGATGAACTTGGTTGCAGCAATCAATGCAGAACTATTGAGGTACAGCTCATCAGTTACCACAGGACTCATGGCTAGTTCGAAGAACTGCCTCATAACACCAGTTGTGGGATAACGAAGAGATCTAGATAGCACTGCAACAACTTCCGCAGCCTCTTCTCTTTCAATCGTCTTCTTCTCGATCCATATTTTGATCTGTTGGAATGCAGGCAGTGTACCAGCCTGGGCCACAGCATCTCTGTAGATCATCCACATGTCAGTCTTCACAATGTCGTTGCTTGATTTTGCGATTTCTATGCTGCGACTAGTTTGACTTAGCTGACCGAAGCTCATAGAAGCAACAACGCGGACAAGGATGCTGAATTTGGTCAGGAAATCAGCTTTAGGCATGTTGTTTGGGTTTTGTAATTGTTGTGCAAGTTCCTGGACGAGTTTCTGAGCGTTCATGGGATTCTGTTTCTTGTCACCATGGGGCTGGGGGTTCATGTACAAAGCGGCATATGCTGGCTCATTGTCGTGAGGAATATCGTCGTTCACATAAGCAGAGGCAGATTCACTGGAGCTGGATGAACTATCCTCATCGCTAACACGGTTTTTCATAATTACTTTATCAATAGTGACCACATTTTTAGGCTTAGCTGAGCGGCGTTCTCGCTGATACTTTTCAATGTGAATTTCCTTCTCAAACGATTCGGACGAGGCTGAACTGTCGTCGATGTTGACTTGTTTTGGTGTCAAAGTGTACAACAGATTGAGGATTTCGCGAGCTCCTACTAATTTCGGCCATTCAGGCTCAGAGTCCTGTTCATAAGAGACCAAGCGGACGCTGACTTTGCTGTGTACTTCAGCATGTTGCTTACCGTACAAGTGAGGGTTAACGGTAACAGTGCTTGTCGTCTCAGCTTTGTAGATGGGACCATCCTGTTTGCCGACAACAATCCTAGAAACTGTCGCCCTGTTTATAAACTGTTCCTTCTTGATGCTATGCGCAGTGCCGGTCCATTCAGCGCCTTCAGGGACACCGAAGTGGTAGTCGACTCTGTGGTGGCAGTGACCATAGTTTTTGCTCTTAGTGATTTCGATCGGTTCTTCCTCTGAAGCGAACTCTGGGAGTTCCCGCCTCCACTCAGCCCTAACAGGCAGCACAGAGTACAGAGTTTCACAATCACCAGTGACGTCAGTTTCCATCTTTCTGAATAAGCCTTGTTTAGTGGTCTTATCGAATGTGTCGTGGGAACTGTGAACATTGCGGTAAGTTGATAGATCTACTTGAAGAGCACCAACGAAACCCTTGATCAAATTCTCTTGGGCCAGAGGCAGAGTCGAAGGTAAACGTAGAGACTTAACTCTACCGCCGACCAAGAAAATCTCGAATGGCTTATCGAGTTTAGGGCCTGCCTTGTACACGAGGTCTTTAGGCAAGGGTTCATGGTGTTTTAACTCCTGGTGAATAACAGCGTTCTCTGGATTTTCCAGTCGGACTTCCAGATGGCCAGGGGCTTTAACACGCACGATGACTCGTGTCCTGTAGGTGTTGCCGGTGCTGGCTCCCTCCTGATGATGCGCTAAGGTGTGAGTTTCGGCATCGTAACGGTATAAGGTGCCAACCTTCCAGGGCCATTGGGTTTGTTCTTCGAAATCCTTTTCACTGCCGGGACGGCCAAGTGCAACGGCCACTGAAATAAATGGAATTACATTATGATATAATTGCATCTGGTTGAATTTTAATGATGTAATTTAGTTTATGTACAATATAAAATGAACTTAAATCAAAATAATAATATAATATAAACTAAAATCTAAATTAAAAACTAAAATCTTAAAATTAATCCTCGTCGATGCTGCCGCAGTATATCAATTGGTATGAGGTAATTTGTTACGTGATAGGAAAATAATGCCTAAGATACACATCTAATCATCGGAAGTAACAAAATGAAAAGCATAAATAGAAAAACTGTTAGTGTTATTTGAAGTTATCAGAATTTTAAGAATTTGATTTTAAGAAAGTGATATTATTATAACAATTATAAAGAAAAAGTTAGAAAGGAAAGCAATCAAGTTATACATCAAGTATCTTATTGATATATTCCAATTCAAATTTTTTGAGCACGATTATTCCTAAACCTCAAAATAGCTTTCCAAAAGGCATCCGACTGTCAAGCGCGAGCCTGTCTTGCAATAAAAAAAATGGTATAGATACTAATTTATTTAACACTAAATAGTAGGAAATAGGTATATACTTATTGAAAATACAGTGATTTATTTCACGTAGGACAACTTGCGTCACATATGAATTATGATTTTTATGTCAAAACTCTACCACTAGTTCGGAAAGAAAATAAAAGGATTCTAAGGAGAACCGGCGAACAACTCAGCAGTTGCTCTTATTTAAAAAAGATCTTCTAGCAACATCTGGTTTATTTTTCAATTAAAATAATTGAAAATTATATTATCACCCTGATTTTCTCAACTTAATTCAAATAAAATTAAAAAAATAATCAACTGTCAGTCTCCTTAATTTTGTTTTTCTATTAAAAAAAAATATTTAAGATATATAAAATAAAAAAATAAACTCACCTAAAACGGCCGCGAGCACTACAAACTTCATGATACCTATTCCACTATTCCAATATTCTAGATGTTGTCAGTTCTCGGAGAAGAATACTTCTGCCTGGCTCCGGTGCGCCCAGCCCTTATATACTTAATACATAATAATATGTCACACGTGTAGTCGCTGACCTTATATTTTGTCTTTCTGTGATAATTACATTGTAAGAAGTTAGATGTCACGGGCTACAGATAATAATTCGCTTATGCAGCTGAACTTTGGAGAGCATTGCTGGATTTTATCTAACTGCGTGTTAGGAGGATATGGGATGAACGGGAAACTTTGAGAATAGGTATTGGGCATTTATATTGCCGTCGCGCTGCTTCTCGAATATAATTCCTTAACACCCGATTGGGACAACTGCAGCTTGGACCGAAAATACCTATGAAAAACAGTCGAATTCTTACTGTCGTATTTTTCTGTTTCCTCCTCCAAAACTAAACCAATTTAGATATTTTTTTCAAGAATTTGTCAAATTTGTTTGTGGGATATCGGATGATGGCGCGAAAACTGAGCCATTTATTGCTTCTTTTGAAGTTTCCTTGTTCTTAAAATTATTAATTTATTGAATAAAAAAACAAAACATAGGAACATGGCACGGACACATGTGGAGTTTATGGTGCAAAAATATTTTCTCTATTGTAATTATCCACGGAAAAAACAGACTAATACGATTGTATGGGGAAACCGCCCTCCCGTATCGTCCTAAGCGCTGTGTAGGCTCGCTGGACCGACGACACTTTTTTTCAAATTCACATTTAAAACATTTATTTAAAGAAATACAACCAAACAATGCGTCAAAACATAAATTACAAAATAACATTATTAAATTAAATTATAAAATTGAATTAATATTTTTTTTTGCCACTACAACTTTCATCACAAACCAATGTGCAGTGATAAGGCTTACTTTTCACTTTATGTTCAGGTGAAATTCTGCATTTCACTTAGCCCTGGATTGCAATCCAAGCTTCAATCTCAAGTGAAGATGCAGTCAAAGAAAGTAGCGGGCTAAGGGTATGGCAGTTATATTAAACCTTAATCGGTTTCTACACGGCATCGAACCGGAACACCAAATCGCTTGGTGACACGTCTTTGCCGATAGCTTGCTAACAAGTCATGGTAGATGCCTCTCATCAAGCCAATTTATAGATTCTACCGGAAATCGAACCAGAGACCTCCCACTTCTAAGACCACGTGGCTCAAAATCAGGCGCAGATATGGAAGCTGTAAAGCTGAAATTTAGATTTTCAAATACAACCTGATGGTGTTACTTGATAGCATTTGACCTGCCTTATCACGTTTTACCAGTAGGCACCTACCGTTGTATTTTATACGGCTACTTATTAATTTAATACAAAAAACAAAGTATCCAGGTAGGTACTTGGTACCACTGACTAGGGAAATATGAGTAAAGATCTAGACCCACTTGAGATGCACAACAATGGTGGTACCTACAAATCAAGAGTATATAATAATAATAATAATAATGCACGGAGCGGCGCGACACGTAGAGGCATATATTACTTGTATGTATGAGTTTGGCGTCGCGCAATGCATCTCCGTACCGCGTCGCTTATCTGGGCCCAGCTCCATACAACCTCATACAAAGAATACCTGCCGCTACGTGCTGCACCGACGGACTGGAAAACAGACTCATAAAGGTTACAGAAATATAAGTATTACAGAATGAAAGTGTAACAGAGTCGAAGCTGTAACCCTTTTGAATGTGTTTTTATTTCTGTTTACCCGAAACAGTTATATCTCTGAAATAGAAGTTTTAAAGTGTTTTAAGTGTAACCGAAAAAGTGACGTTGCCAAATTTACTGTTGACGCGTATTTAAATTTGAACCTGAGTTGAAAGCACCGATGGTTGCAATTGTTTTAAGAAAAACATTGTGTCAGTGTGTGTAAAGTCCAATGAAGTGAGAAGAACGCGTTGTCACATCGTGCAGTTTCTTAGGGCATGTACCCATTAGGGTTACAGATAAAAACACTTATTTACAGAAATAAACGTTTTTAGATTGATCGGCTTACAGTATCGTTTAAAGTTATGTGTTTCTGTTTTATAACGGTTTAAAAAAACAGTGCTTTAACACTTTAATTCGGTTACTGTTTCAATCCTTAGCCGCACCGCGTCACGCCTTTGTAGTGGGGCTTAAAGACCACGCTGTGGAGAAAACCGCCGTGGCAGAAATTGAGTCATGCGGCATTTTAAAGTGATAATAGGTAGGGATTAGGAAACCAGGGATAATAAATAAAAGAAAAGCGAAAAAATAAAATTCGACATAATATTTATATCATAAAAATATTTATTTAAAAAATGAGCAATATCTTCGACAGCAGCTGTCTTAGAATACAAAAAAAATCTCGTACGAGCAAAATGGAGATCTAAAATGGAAAAAATCTTACAAAATACTAAACAAGTAGAGATTCTTTGGAAAGCATCCAATACTTTGTACATTAAAAAAAAACTTACAATTTCTAAGTATATATTGCAAGTAATATCGCGAGTAAGGTAGTAAGTAAGGTAGGTAGTAAGTTTTTTTTTATAATGCACATATTACTTGTACTTACGTGTTATGATTGGAATTTGTTAAACCTACAATTTTTCGGATTGCAGCTCATTCTTTAACCGTTAAGTTATTGACAGTTTCGCTAAGGATAAGCTTTCTTACAGGATAGAAAAAAGAATAGTGTTTGTGCATAAATTGAACTGTATTTTTGAAACTGCTCTACGTACCTACGTGCTTAAAACTTGCAATTATTTTTAACACTTACAAACTAAGGAACGATCTTGGATTTATTCAAAATAGAGATTCGTAACAAAATATACTTACATAACCTTAATACAAAAATAATTAATTATTTTTGCGTACGACTTAATAATACTTATATATTCAAGGACCTGTTGTTTATAAACTTGTTTTAAATATTAAAGTAAAATATTAAATTAAAAAATTAATGCGGAATTTGAGTTCAGTTTAGTACTCGAAAAAACTAAAATAGTCGTACGCAAGTACAGCCTATAAATTAATTGTACTGTACATACAATAAATTAATAGTTATTTGAAAAATTACTTAATTAAGTAATAATAAAAATACTTATAATTTTATTTAGAAAAGGGAAAAAGTAATTTATAAAATTGCCAACTTGCAAGTTTTAAATTTGTTAACTAAAATTACCAACATCGAAAAAAAATAAAGGTAAGTACGAAGTAAAATTAATTATAATATCCAGTTGAAAATAAACTAGATTTTTATATAAAAAGTTTACTTAATTGAGCAATTATAGGTGTCATTCGAACTTCTGTGTGAAAACACGATTAACTTATAATAGTTTTGAAATAAAATGTTAAATTTGTACAATCAAAAGTCTCCGATTATTAAGTACTTTTGGAGCATGTAATTGGTCCCAAAACCTGAGAGAGATTATGTTTTTAACACAATCTCTAATAAATTTACAACAAAACTTAATCTAATAAAAATTGAGCCAGTTTGTTGCGGCAGTCTTTCGTTGAGCTTTTCTTCTTACTTATACAAATACATCTAGAGACATAATCTAAATCTATCAGCTCATAGCTTTATTATGAAGAAACTTCTTTATGGAAGAAGTAAAGACCCTAAGCAATGAGGAATACGACGCAAAATAAAAATAAAAGCAACTACTAATTTGGTCCTACATATTTAAAAGTCTTTATTTTATTGATAATATTATTATGATTTTTATTAGCATGTCTATGTTATTTATTGCTCTCTACTCTATTGCTATTAGTTTAACGGAGGTGACTGGTGTTGCCATGTCGCGAATCTTAAAATTGGCTAAATACTATTGAGGTGTAGTTGGACCATGGAATCAATTGTAGTAAGTACTATTATTGTAGATAAGACTTACATAATCATGATTGCTAAAACCAAGTTATAGTCCCACCAACTTAGCTGACCCGGTGGGAAAAATTCGAACCAATTTTACCCCCGCTTGACCCTCACGGGCCAACCTGAGAAGACCCCATGCCGCTAGTTTTTGTTTTTATTTTTCAAAGATACTAGCGATACTGTTACCGGGTCAGATAAGACTGTCAGACTATAAATAAATTTGGCCTATTTTCGCACATAGTCAATTCGGACCTGCCATTAATCTATAATTTCTACATTCTCTGCAACTTGGGCACAGTAAGTTTGTCTCGAATACATCTCAGAGTGGTGAGCTTAGCTGGAGAACTAGGCACCAGTTGCTCCTCCGGTCTTCTGATAGGTCTAGTGGGGGGAAGGCATGGTCGCGGCGTTGCTGTCACGTGGGGATGCGATTTGACGTGCTTCCGTAGAGACGATGGGTCGGTATAGCGCTTGCCGCAGCCTACGGCACCGCAAGCGTAGGGCCTCTGTAAAAATGTCTGATTAGGCATTTTAACTTGGCGCAGTTATATGTGATCGACTGATTGATTTCGGCTCCCAGCGAGGCGGAGCGATGATATACGACGGGTGGCTGGCATCCATTAGATGCGAAAAACTGACGAAAGAACACGTTAGCGCTACTTAAAAGAGGCCTATGTCCAACAGTGCATCCACTGTGGCTGATGATGATGATCGAGTTTGTTCACTTCTGTTATTCATAATTTTGAAGTTTGTGTAACTCAAAAATAAAATTTTGTGTGAACATCGCTGAATCAAAGTGAATGTTTAGACTGCACATTCATATGGAAAATATTTGGTTGTAATTGTCATTTCGCGAACCATGAGGACATCAAAAGTAAAAGCATGCTACTTACACAGTATAAGAAATGAAAGATTTCTAAATAAAAGATTTTTAACCTTCGTGGCGCAGTGTGTAGCGCTGTTGTCTTAACGTGTGGAGGTCCCCGGTTCGATCCCCGGCAGAGTCAATTTGGGGATTTATAATTTCTGAATTTTCTCTGGTCTGGCCTGGTTCGGCCGTGGCTAGTTACCACCCTACCGGTAAAGACGTGCCGCCAAGCGATTTAGCGTTGCGATACCGTGTAGAAACCGAATAGGGGTATGGGTTTAATATAACTGCCATGCCCATAACAAGTCAGTCCGCTACCATCTTAGACTGCATCATCACTTACCATCAGGTGAGATTGCAGTCAAGGGCTAACTTGTAGAGGATAGAAAAAAAAAGATTGATAAACGCCTTCTCATATCAATAATTAATTCCACCAAATTTATGTAGATTGTTATAGCGCCTCTAATTGCGCAAGTGGTCCTTCCACCTGTCACCTATTCTACTTTTTACAAGAAAATACCTGTAAGTATCTCCATTTCTCCTTGCGTCGTATTACCTATTCATTTCTAAAGGTGACTCCCTGCCATCTATCATTAGATCATTTTATCTTTAATAATATTATACAGAGTACCAATAGAAAGCCACATTATTTGTGAGTGTTATTAACCCGAAAAATTAGGGAGTTCCCGTGGGAATTTAAAAACTTATTTCACGCGAACGAAGTCGCGGGCATCTGCTAGTGTATAATATGCCGTGTAGATTAGATATTGATAGGGGTTAATTATATGACTGCCGAACCCCTAACAGGTTTGCCCGCTACCAGCTCACTACATCACTTACAACCACGATATTGAAATAACAGCCAAGGGCTAATAGGCCTATGACACTGCATTTTTCACAGGACCCTGTGGTAAGGGTGGGCGTGGCCGCTAGTTAGAGCGTCGCTTAGGGACCCTTTATCCTTAAATTTTATTACACTACACTGATTCAAGTGTAAGGGTCCCTGTGGAAAGTGTAATAGGCCTATAACTTGTAGTGGAATAAAAAAAAGTAAGTACTCACAGCATTAAAATGCGTTCTCTGATGCTTGGCTCTATCCGAGGAGTTGGAGAAAGCCTTCCTGCAGTGTGGAGCTGGACACGCGTATGGCCTTTCTCCAGTGTGAGAGCGAACGTGGATCTTGAGGTTCTCCAGACGGGAGAAGGCTTTGCCGCAGCCTGGATGCTGTGGAAAATGGAATTATGAAGTAAAACGTAGGCTGTCACTCTAGACTAACGAGGCAGACATAATGTCAAAGTAATTGCCATGAAATATTTATGAATATTGAATTATGAATACATTTGTTAAACAAAGGATGGAGATGTGTAATTCTCTCAATTCTATAAGACTCCTAATTATTTCTCGTAATAAATGAAATGATCCAACTTACATGGCACCTATTCGGCTTGTGCCCGGAATGCACGCGCATGTGTATGAGCAGCTTGTACCGCGCGTTGAACGGCCGTCGAGCTCGCATGCATTCGCGCCAGAGGCAGCTGAATTCATCTCCTGAAACGCAATCATCTTTTCCAACAGGGCCCTTCATCTTATCTTCACCATCAAACTCAATAAACTTCTCAATAAACTCAATTTATTTATAACATGTAGGACACAGATGACTCTTATGTTACGTCATGTTTTGACTCTACCGCCGGTTTGGAAAGCAGGTTCTGCAAGAGCCGGCAAGAAACTTATTAAAAAGCCCTTTTACAGTCCTTCAAACTTATCTTACCCGGTGTCAGCGTCGTTAGTATATATAAAAAATAAAATGAAAACAAATACCTACTACAGGCATAAAAATTTGTTCATACTTTGACCACCGGCCAGATAAGTTTGTAAATATTTTAAACTGTCAAATTGATCTGGGTTAGCTGTTTTGCCACATTAAAAAAAATATTTTTTTTTTTATATTTTCTGCTTTATTTAAGTCGAGTTATTTGATACAGTGATTGTGCACACAGACAGTCACCATAAGAGATTCTTTGTCAAACAGTCATCATAACTAAGTTTTTTATGAAATGTGTCACCACGTGCAAAATTGCATTGAAAATCTTCTGATTCATCTTTCGTAGTAGGTAACTACTAACTGCCCGAAAACAATGTCCACAGACTAATAATTAATCCTATTTTTGGGAACCAGCACATTTTTTTCTGTTGACTAATCCTGAGTAAAGGTACCAAAATAAAAATTCCTGAAGGCCCCAGACATCCTGATGACTGAATGATGACGCAATTTGGTAAGAAATTCTTAGTTCCAGCACCAATTTTTTTTGGATCTGTGTGTGACTCAAAAACCGTAACTGGAAATTATTAGATCAATTGTCAGCTTATGAAAAACTTATATAAGAACTGAGTGAACTGACTAATTAATTGAATGAGTAATTAAATAGCTTATGCTTCCAATAGTGGCAAGTATTCACTAAATGGAGCTAAGAACTTCTACTGCACTTTTTGCGATACGTAAGCAAAGGAAACCTCGTAGCTTTAGTTTTAAGATACCGTGGTTAATATCACCATCACGTCTTAAACTTTATAAACGTCACGTTCAGAAGGTGTAGTACTGTGGAGGTACCAATTTTGAATAAATATACTTTGAGTTTGAAAATATAATAAGTATTTTTTTCAGCTGGTTATGATTCTTCTCTCTTCAGTTCATTCATAAATTTCTTTTTACAATATTCAGCACCGTGTTCTAACAATTTTAAATATAGTAAACTCTTTGTTTAGAGATGACAAATATCCAGCTAACCTTTATAAGTGTTGACATGCGCCCTCTCGATATGTTCCACCAGGGTGTTCTGATTTGGATATCTTTCGTGACAATGCTCCCATAGGCAGACCCTTTCACCTAAAATGTAAACATTACTAAATAACATCAATTGATTTATTGTTTTAACTCAAACACTGCGGTAAGTTCTAAAGTTGAGAATGGATGAGAAAAAATCTGTTTAGTATTGTTTAGCATCTTTATCTAATATCTTCGCTTCTTGATTCCTTCAACGAACGCAAGTATTAATTAACTCATTTATCTTAGTAGCTCTAAGTAACTAGTGTACATATCTTTTTATGTATATAGATATTTACGATTAAAAAACCCGGCTGAGTTTGTTGTGGGCTCTTCTCAGACGGGCGCGTTTTGAACCCTCGTAGTTTTAGTTTTAAGATCCGTATGTTTAACTCTTTAGGATAAATCCCTTGTATAATTGTGATAGAACTTCACGTACAGGTAATTTTTCTTAATAACTAATTACTCATTACTTTATTTTATTGAAGTTAAAATTAAAGATTGTGTTAAACAGAATTGGCCACATTGTATTTACCATTTTTAAAAAATTGTTACGTTTATATTTGTACTTATATTACCTTTGAGAGCGTTAAAAAAAACAAAACTGGATCCCTATAAAACGGACGGGTACACTCTTATTCCTTTTTGTTTTCAATGATATTTTTAAACGACAGTGGTCGTGATTTTTAATTTTCGTCGTCCGCCGGCTGGTTAAATAAAAGTTTATACAAGCACTTAATCTTACCTTGAGATTTATCTTTGTCCGTTCTTCCATTATTTTGTCTTGCTCTATCATTATCAGCCGCTTCATTTTCTCTTTCGAAAACTAAACCAAAATCATCTAAATTAATGAATAGTTCATCTTCATCATAATTTTCCGAATTTTCATCATAATAGCCCCCACTATTTACATCACTTTCCACTGAATCGGAAACAGAGACTGTTCTAGAATTTCTATCGAAGGTAAATTCTGTACAGCTAGTAGGTGTATCGGGTAATATATAATTCTTTTCACTATCTATATTATACAGTATATTGTTTGGGTAACTGTAATGTTCCATACTACTTATTGGTTGAGTATGACTTGTAGGTTGACTTACATTAGTAAAATGCTCATTTTGCTGTATTGGACTATCTTCTGTGTTATTGTAATGGCAATAACGTTTTGAAAACGCAGTTTCAATCGACGGCAGTAAGTTTTCATTAGATATTGTTTTTAAGTAGCCATCATTAAACGTTTCCGGTGTCAATCGTGACTCTCCGTCTTCTCTGCACAATTCATCGATTAACGATTCGTCATCTATGTAGTCATTATTGTAATTACAATCATTTTTCTTATTGCTATCGCATGAATCAGATTTGAAACTGCTATCATCGAATTCAATATTATCTAAATCTAGTAGTACTTCTTTTATGTTTTGATCGTTAATATTACTGTCTATAACTTCATCAATTATTTCAAAATCTGTTCGATTACTGTCTGTATTATTCCATCCTTCGAAAACTTCAAAATCAAAGCTTTCTTCGACCCCAAACCTAAAGTTATCATTTTTCGGCTCTACATTGTGTCTAAAGTCATTTTTCGGTTTAGGTTTACAATTTTCTAGTTCAAGATTAAACTGCGACATGTAATATGCGTGTAGATCTGTGACGTTATCGTTTTTTTCTTGAAATAGTTCAACGTCTTCATAAGGTATGAGGTCATAATCAGCCATGGTTCTAATACGAAGTTCGTTAGCCTAATAAAGTTCAGTAATCCCAATAGTGAGGTGGCTGTAACATGTAATTGACATGTGGTATACTCCGATCGCCGCATATGGTATGGTTTTGCTATTATTATAAAAATAAACTTTCTCCGAGCATGATCTCGCGTGGCTTGAGCATCTGCGAATTATAAATTTAATTACTATTGTTATTCTTATTACATTTTTCAACACGTGTTCTGTAATGGGCACCTTATATTGCCAGGCCCAGGAAGTGGACTTTTTAAACGATTTTTCATATTGTAGAGCTTGTATTACTTTCTAAATATAATATTATATTCCTCTGCGTTATATTCCACTTTACTGATAGTCTGGAGTCAAGACCCCTGGTTGATAGGGATCTTCTTGTGTTAATATTGCGGTGGACTCCCTCCCAGACCTAACAGCATATAAAATCAATCGACTACAAAACGGGACTTTGACTCTTACAAGTAATTTTAATGATTATTATTACTGTGAGTGATTATTCGCACACACTATCATTAACTGTGAAAGTGATAATAACTGAAATTGTGCTTTCAAAGACAGCGGAAAGACAAACTGGGCCCTAAAAGTTAATTATTCCCTAATGGTAATCTATGCTCTCTAGAGAATTATTTTAGTTAAATGTCATCGTTATTTATTACATATTCAATCTAGTAGCGGTTATTTTCTATTAAGGCCTATAGGTACGCATTCCAAACGTTTTGAAATTCCCTTTTGAGTGAATGAACTAGAAGTTTAATTCGCTATAATCCGCTACAGTAGACAAATCTGTGTGGTACAGTACGTGTCTTTCACCTGCAGCATGCGACACCCACCACCCAGCAATTCGCACAGACAGAACACCACACCACACAAATCCTCCAAATCACTTTCAACGTACGTTTCACTCCGACACCGGAGGTACCGCCTGCTTCTATTCAATATTCCCTTTTGAGGTCTACATTCCCTAAATCTTCGTTACTATTTATAAGTAAAAGTAAAGTAAGTAAATAAATTGCAACCAGTTTGACATGTAAAATAGGTAGGTAATTATTGACTTTCAAGAAATGTTACTCAATTTAAAAAAAACTAAGTAAGTACTTAATAAATTATTGTTTGTTTTTGAGTTTTGTTTTTTGTCAAATATCATTACATTTTTGCAACCTAAGAAAACCTGCACTAAGTAGGTATCTTTAAATAAGGATTTTCAATGTCGTTATTAACGTTAAATATAAATAATTCAGGCATATAGTTAAGAATTTTGATTTTTGATCAAAAACTATTGAAAAAAGGGGGGTTTTCAAAATAAATAGCAAT
Source organism: Erebia palarica (assembly GCA_964035005.1). Lineage (NCBI taxonomy): Eukaryota > Metazoa > Arthropoda > Insecta > Lepidoptera > Nymphalidae > Erebia > Erebia palarica. The sequence continues at coordinate 8,704,821 of OZ035992.1, forward strand.
TTCATACTTTAAAACCCCAAGAGAGAATAGACATATTATTATGTTAAGCAAACCTATCTCATCTTTAGCCACAGTATAGTTCATCACTTTCCATAAGGTGTGAAAATGTGATTCTGGAAAATTCCAGATGGTCAAGCGTCTTAAAACTTTCATCAGAATCGCATTTCAGGTAACAACTTACGTACTTACTGAGATTTAGTTTTTAGTTACTATATCTTTTAGTATCAATATTATATTGTGTAGGTTGGTGGGTACTGGGTCGGTATGTCTTATAATAATGTTTTTTTTGCAAAAAGCATTGATTAATAATATGTGTTAGCAATAATTAATAAAATAACAATAAAAAATGTATTTAAAAAGTATAATGTAAATAGATAATGTAATAAATTTAACAGCTTTTTTTTAATCTAATTGTGTTTTGTTAAACAATCATCAAAATTACCTCTGCTTTTAAGTAGAATAGTTGCCCATGCTTAGTGTTCATTTTAATTAAAATGAACACTAAGCATGAAGAATATTAAAATTTTATAAAAATAATCCTCGATAATTATCAACATAAAAACCACCAAAAGAAATTGAAAAACATTAAAAATAACTTACCGCTCTATGGAGAAAATTGCGAAAACTGTCAACACTAAATATTTCACAAAAACGCGCGCTGTCAAATTGACACTTAACTCGATTATCTATGCTCATTCACGGTTAAGGGTTAACTAACGGTTAAATGTTAACCACGACCGCACTGATTGGGATATCAATTGGGAATAACAGGAGCTGTCGGGATAGCGAAAAAAACCTCACTGAAAACTTACACATGTGTTAAAAACTACCACCATATTTCTTTCAGCTGTAAAACCATAGACAAACTGTTTTACTTTCTTTTCACAACGGACTAAGGTATAAAATTGCGTGGCTTTCATAGCTTTCGGACGCAAATGGAAAAGTCTAATAAGATTACTGTCTTTTGGCGCCTTATTATTATACTGTTTGGTTAATTCATTTGTCATTTAATTGGTTTTTATTAGTTTTTTGCTTTTGTCTATTCCTTTTTATGTACGAAAGTATACCTACTCAGTTATTTTTAATGTCCCAACATAATATTTTTTGAAGATGTTTACTTTTAAGTGTTTAAACGTATTCATTTCATTTATTCATTGCAATCATGTACAAACAATACTAATTATGTAAGTTACGTTTAAAAGTTTTGCTTTGTGTGCGCTCTAAGTAATTAATTATTTACCTATTGTTCTCACTGTGTGTAGCTGCCAATCCGCACTCGGCCAGCGTGGAACACTATGACCAAACACTTCTTCGATTCCCACCCTTAAGACACACTTTCGAGAACCTTAAGAAGAGTTATCGGGCACCTCACGATGTTTTAAGCCTTCAACCGTTTCAAGCAAGTGATATTTAATTTCTTAAAACGCACCTAACTTCGAAAGATAGAGCGGCGTATCCGGGAACCCGCGACCCCGTATAGGAGTGTCGGGAGTCGGGAGTTTAAAGTTCCAAACCTCTACGCTATCACCGCTTCATTTTAAATCGGGCCTACGGTCGCATAAGTAGGATATGAATGAAAACATACTAGGGACAAGAATTTTGGTCTGGTTTGGTTTCTCAAGAAATTGGGAATTTTAGTTTCCGCAGGTTACAAAGTATAATTTCTTAAAACGTTTCTTTGACGACCTCCCTGGCGCAGTGGTGAGCGTTGTTGTCTTATAGTGGGAGTCCCGGGGTAAGATTCCCGGCAGGGTCAAACTGGAAATTTATAATTTTCTCTGGTTTCGTCTGGTTAGAGGCTTCGGTCGTGGCTAGTTACTACTCGGCATTATGGCAAAGACGTACTGCTGGGCGATTTAGCGTTCCGTTACGATGCCGTGTAGAAAATGGGTATGGGTTCAATATAACTGCCGTATCTCTTAAAGTTTAGCCCATCTTAGACTGCATTATTACTTACCATCACGGTGGAGATTGCAGTCAACGGCTAACTTGTAGTGGATAAAAAAAAGAAAACGGATGCCTGGGGATTGAACCTCCGACCGCCCGAATAGGTAGTCGGATGTCTAAAACTTAACCACTAAACTATAACCGCTTTTTTTTAAATAGACTACTGCGTCAAAAGTGACGATGATAAAAATATTTTTTTTTTCGTAACAGTAACTTTTAAGACAGGTCCTCTGAAATCATTACCAAAACGTAAACACGTGGCCGAGAAAAAAGCTCATCCTATTTAATGTTTTTTTTTCCTTTTTTATAGTTTTCTGTTGACGTTGTTATGTCTTCATCCTAATGTCAGTTTTAAGCTGTTTTTTATTCCGGCTTTTAGTTTCTTTAACTGTTTCTAACAGAATACTTAAATTTAATTAAGTATTATATCGATGGTTTTACTGGCTCCTAGTTTTTTTAGGTACCTCCCTGGCGCAGTGTTGAGCGCCGCTGTCTTATTGTGGGAGGTCCCAGGTTCGATCCTCGGCAGAGTCAATTTGTGAATTTGTAATTTCTGAATTTTCTCTGTTCTGGCCTGGTGGGAGGCCTCGGCCGTGGCTAGTTACCACTCTGATGGCAAAGACGTACCGCAATGCGATTAGTGTAACGCCACGATACCGTGCAGAAACCAATTGGATATGGGTTTCATAAAACAGCCATACCTAATAATATACTCGTACATTTTAGACTGCAACGTCACCTTCCGTCATAAATTACTTACCATCAGGTGAGATTGCAGTCGAGGGCTTACCGTGGATAAAAAAACTTATTCTTAAAAGAAGTATGTATATTGACAGTCTGTAAGTCAGTTTACATAGAAATTTTAGAAAAAAATTAAAATCGCATTCCTCCAGTTATTGCTATCAATTACTTTAGAAGAGTTGGACTGTTTGATTTGATTGATTCATCGATGATTTTTTCAGTGTTGCTAAAATACTATTTTCCATCATTTACCTTAAGTATTTATAATAGGCATTATGACTGATTTTGAAAAATGGTCAGATTATGTTCGGAAGTATCTCGAAAAAATATCTTATTTCAGCAGAAAAATAAGGTTTAGTAGATAAAATTGGCATTTGAAATTTAAATTTTAAAAATCACGCCAAAACGCTCGCGGGTGTCATGGCGTCGTTTGTGACGTCACTACTGTTTTTACCAATGTACTCTAATGTACTGCGTGCAGTAAACAATAAGTCTTCGTACAACAATTTAGATATTTTGTGTGAATAATATGAATTCTGAAGTGTGTAAGTCGTGTGCGGTCCCCCAGTGTGATAGCACATCAAAATTAACTCCAAACAAGTTATATATCTAAATTCTGCTATTTATTTCTGCGAAGATCACTTGACGTAAGTTTTTGCTTTATTCTAATACTAGCTGATGCCCGCGACATTCCCGCAGGAACTCCTTAATTTTCCGGGATAAAAAGTCCATATAAATCTTCCTCTTGAATCATTCTATCTATTAAAAAAACCGCATCAAAATCCGATGCGTAGTTTTAAAGATCTAAGCATACATAGGGACAGACAGCGGGAAGCGACTTTGTTTTATACTATGTAGTGATGATGTTTTGCTCATAGCACAAATAACTGCAAAAAGTTAGATGCGTGCCAAGAATCGAACCCCAGACGCACCGAATAGGAGGCAGAGGTCATATTTACTAGGCAATCACCGCTCATATTAAGTTATACGGTATAGTTTTAAAAAACATCATTTAATTAACATAACCTCTAATAACTAAGTACCATGAAGTGCTTAATATATAAAATAGCAGATTTTACGGGTTTAGGACCTACTTATATATTATTATGTTATTATTGTACTTACATGGAAGTTTTGACGTTGCAAAATTCTGCTAAACAAAAGTCTTTGTTTGATGCAAGATACTCAACTAACATCAACAAATCAATCCTGGGCAAATTAGAGCTAGTAGCTTTGGTAAATCCGATCCGTGGCTAACGATTTTTAATTTCTTGATTTTGGATTCGGTAAAACAAAGCTAGATTATGGAAATGATCTTAAGGAAACAAAAAACATACAAAAATACTTGATAAACATTTATTTAACACCTGTACTTATAGAGATTGTTTGCCGATTGTCAAAGCTCGAAATAAATTGTGACGTCATTCGCTTCAGTGGTGTTTTATACAATATGGCGGATTGCTGTATTTTATAGTTTTATTTTATCAAAATAAATAACAATCTCACTCGAAATAGAAAAATAAATAAGTTTTTTATAATCCATGAATCCTATTTCATTACATAAATTCATAATTTCATTGATTCTTGGATACTGTCATCATGCCTATTGAAGATATATACTTACTAATAGCATAAATGCGAAATTTTGGTTGGATGGATGTATGGATGGATGGATATATGGATGGATGGATGTTTGTTACCTACTCAATCACGCCAGAAATGCTGAACGGATTTGAATGAATGGCACATAGTCTGGAAAAACACATAGCCTCTTTCAAAAAACCTCAATCCTCGTGAACGAAGTCGCGGGCATCAGCTAGTACATACCCATATAGGAATGCGATTTTAATTTTTGTAGTCCTGCTTCATTTTATTATTTTATTATAAATGTAACTTTGTAAACTTAAGTGAATGTACGATTTCTAATTTTGCATGATGTATCTGTCACCGTAAGATTGTAAAAACCGTTAGATTATAATCTAACTCGCGAAATTCTAAGCTGTCGAAAGATTGTAAACTGTTCAATTTTCTGAGTGTACATTTTTGAAATATTCATTTTATTTACGTTTTCTTGTCTCTTTCTTGTAGGTTAGGTTAGGGTTCGACATAAATAAACAAGTAGGGCCCGGCCGCAGGCCGGGCACTTACTTTTTATCGGGTTTAAATACCTATCAGATTACAATGCCGCTAATTTCTTTCGACAGTTTAGAATTTCGCGAGTTAGATTATAATCTAACGGTTTTTACAATCTTACGGTGACATATATATATATATATATATATATATATATATAAACTGACTTATTGAGTAGACTCTATGAAAATCTTTCTTTACATCTCTAGACGCTAGAATAGTATATTTTCGACATGCTCCATCGTTGAACATACTCTATGAATGCTTAAAGCTAGACGGTAGAATAGTATATTTTCGGCATCCTCCATCGTTTAACATACTCTATGAATGCTTAAAGCTAGACGCTAGAATTGTATATTTTCGGCACGCTCCATCGCTATGAATGACGTTCGGAAAATGATTGTATTGAGTGACCCCTAAAGATTTACTTACGGATAAGATGTAGGGTTAAAGTTGCGCGCACATTGTTGCAATCTGTCGGGTGAACATCCTCGTAATGAGTAAACAGCTATTGCACGCGCTTGCTCAGTGGAAAGTTGTTATTTCTCATCTCTCTTATCAACCCATTGCTAGCTCACTAGTCTCCTCTAGGAATGAGAAGGGTTTGGCCATAGTCCATCACGCTGGCCAAGTGCGGATTGGCTTCACACACCTTCGAAAACATTATGAAGATCTCTCAGGCGTGCGTCTCATTAACTTTGGTTAGAATAAACATATTTTTTATTTCTTTACCATGGGCATTTCGTGTTCCTTCCTCTTCCACCTACTGTCACTATTAAGTATATTTTTTTATCCCCCGGTACAGTTTCTTCACGATGGACGTCAATAACTTATTTGAATAAATAAATATTGGTTGGTTGATTGATGTTTTCCTTCAGCCTATGTGCTATTCCAGACTATAATCTATCTCTGTGCCAAATTTTAACCAGTTCCGTTCAGCCGTTGGGGTGTGATCGAGTAACAAACATCCATACATCCAGACATCTAGACATCCAAACTCCAAACTTTCGCATTTATAATATTAGTAAGATAAGATAAGATAGAATCTCCTTAGACTTTGGTAATATAGATTGAGAATATAATATATATTATTGATAATAAAAAATTACCCATGCTCTTAGAAACGAGCGGACCTTGTTTACACCTTGGCAGAAACACACACACTAGGTATGTACTATGTACATCGACCTAGGTTCAAAGTTGTGTGAACATAGTTGCAATCAAATTGCAATCAATTGGGTAAATATACTATTAATGAGTAAACAGTAACACACGTGTAACCTATGAATCTGATGTGTGACGACAGTTCAAATATCTATTTTTTGAATATTATAGTATCTATCTATTTATCTTGGCCGCAATATAAATATTGCGGCCAAGATAAAATATGAAGATGGCAAATGATGAAATATCCAAAGTGGAGCGCGCTTGCCTAAAAAAAAGGTGTTCCATTTCCCCTAACCCTAAGGTACCCACAGGTTTTTATTCCACTACAAGTTAGCCCTTAACTGCGATGATAAGTGCCCTTAACTGGGGAACAAAACCGGATAAGTCCGCAAAATTAAATTTTATAGGAAGGCAAAAAAAACAAATATTACTGTGTGGAGGAGAACATCTTTGGTAGGTGTAGGGGACTAATCCGATTTCTGTCTGGCGCCGTACATCATCTTATTTTCATATCATCTGTCTTAACTACTTATATTCTCTCTCTCTGCGTCGTATTCCTCATTGCAGGGGTTTTCTTGGGATCAATGGGTCCTCAGTTCCTTCCGCATCTAATTCTCTAAGTAGGTATACTAGGTTTCATTTAACGTCTTATTTGGTTTTAACTCAATTCAAGAAACATTTTACAAGGAGATATCTCGTGACGAGAGAGAGTGTCATTGCCACCTAATTTTTCGTTTACCCTAACATGCACAAAATGCGGTACATTGCAAGAAAAAATAGTCTGTAGAACACTGTAAGTGTTCGTAGAGGAAAATACCACAGGTAAGAAATATTACTTTTGACGTAACGAGTCGAACGTGACGTGACGTAAAAAGTAACCATGTTAGCTTCGGTAGACAAATAGATATGACAGTTAGATATCATTTTACTCGTGCACATGCTAGCCCTACAGGCTTTCAAACTCAAACTCAAAACTCATGGGGGCTTCAAACGATGCTCGAAGCTTTTCGCAATAGGACCGTTAACTATAATAATTGCAAATGATTGTTATACTTATTCCTGGTAGAGCGGTTAAATCATAAAGATATCTATATTCTATGTGGCTCACAGTGCACACGTGTCACGCATAAGTGCAACACGATCATAAAACGAAAAGACGACCAGCCGACCCCGTTTCATATCGGACCAAATGCAAAATATCTATACTATAATACTAGCTGATGCCCGCGACTCCATACGCATGGATTGTGGTGTTTTAGGGGTATGAAAAATAGATAGTAGCCGATTCTCAAACCTACTGAATATGCATATAAAATTTCATAAAAATCGGTCAAGCTGTTTCGGAGGAGTATGGTAACTAACATTGTGACACGAGAATTTTATATACAGGGTTACAGGAAAAGTCGACCTAGATCCGTTAAGGGCGTGTAGTACACATCATTTCTGAATGATTTCACTATGGAACCCCCCATCCTAAACTTAACCGTTTTCGAGATATTCGAGTTTTAATTTTTTTTATGAAAATGCCCAATTTTTCGGCTATTGAATTGAATATTTTGAATTTTTTTGACTCTTATGATTATTTTTTTAGTTTTTTACATGAAGAATGAGATGCTTAATGACCTCAATGACTAAAATTGCACGTAAGTTAACTAAATAGGTCATTGTAGACGATCGAAACTTAAGAAAATAAGTACAAATTATAAAAAAATATTTTTCTTTTCTGGATATCTCAAAAAATTATTATGGCACTTGCTCTGCAGATGTGCTTAAAAACATCTACATTTTATCAGCTATCCAACGAGGTATAATAACCTAGGGTTGTATTTAAACTCATAGAAAAAAACATAGTTGAAAAGGTTCAGGTAGTAGGTCTAACGGGTCCCTCGGCTATTGTCCTTCAAGTTAATCCGGTGCGTGTGAGCGAGACAACTTACGATTTATGCAGGTGAGAGTGAGAAAAATAATGTGCAAAAACAAGTTTGGGGATACAACATGCCCATTGTTTTGTATTTGGTCGTTTGTTTGCTTGCCATCCATTTTAGTCTGCTCATGCGATTCGTCTATGGTAGATGCGAATTATTGTGCTTTCGGATTCCCACACGACTTGGCTTTGTTTCTGGACTGGCAGGCCTGTATCCTTATCACTACACGGCGGTACATGTAATTGAAGAAGGAGATCCCGCGAGACGCATGGACTTCTGCAGATTCATGCTCAATGCAGATATCGAGGACCCGAATTTCCTAAAATTAATATTGTGGACAGATGAATCCAAATTCGATAAGGACGGGATTACTAATTACCATAACGCACACTATTGGGCTCCTAAAGAACTAGGCAATCCAAATAAGAAAAGAATAAAGGGGTCACAACGACGATTTAGTGTAAATGTGTGGATGGGCATCATTTCCAACCATTTGATTGGGCCTTACTTTCTTCCAAACAATCTGAATGGTGAAACTTATGAAAATTTCTTAAGAGATCACTTAGGTGACCTACTAGATGATCTCCCATTACAATTACTGCGGGACATGTGGTTTCAACATGATGGCTGCCCTGCTCATTTCAGAAGAAGCGTTAGGGAATGGTTGGATACTAACTATCCTAACAAATGGATTGGACGAGGTGGTCCTTTACCCTGGCCAGCCAGATGTCCCGACCTGACCCCCATGGATTTTTATGTATGGGGGCACATGAAGAGCCTCGTTTACAGTGAGCCCAACCCCATATCGTCAGTGGAAGTTCTCAAAGAAAGGATAATTAATGCTGCTAACGACATAAGAAGAACATTAACCACTGGTGTAGTGAAAAGTGGACTACGTGAAAGAATGAGAAAATGTGTGCGAAATAAAGGTGGACACGTAGAACATGAACTATAAAAATTTATTCAAAAACATTACGTGAATAAATGTTATTTTGAACTGATTTATTGTTTCATTTAGCTTACTACAATCACCCGTTAGACCTACTACCTGAACCTTTCCAACTATGTTTTTTTCTATGAGTTTAAATACAACCCTAGGTTGTTATACCTCGTTGGATAGCTGATAAAATGTAGATGTTTTTAAGTACATCTGCAGAGCAAGTGCCATAATAATTTTTTGAGATATCCAGAAAAGAAAAATATTTTTTTATAATTTGTACTTATTTTCTTAAGTTTCGATCGTCTACAATGAACTATTTAGTTAACTTACGTGCAATTTTAGTCATTGAGGTCATTAAGCATCTCATTCTTCATGTAAAAAACCAAAAAAATAATCATAAGAGTCAAAAAAATTCAAAATATTCAATTCAATAGCCGAAAAATTGGGCATTTTCATAAAAAAAAATAAACTCGAATATCTCGAAAACGGTTAAGTTTAGGATGGGGGGTTCCATAGTGAAATCATTCAGAAATGATGTGTACTACACGCCCTTAACGGATCTAGGTCGACTTTTCCTGTAACCCTGTATATGATTATAAATGCGAAATTTTGGATGGATGGATGATCGTTTGTAACTATATGACGCCCCAACGGCTGAACGGATCTAGCTGAATCTTTGGCACTTTGGCACAGAGATTATAGTCTGGAATAGCACATATAGGTTACTTTTTATCTCGGAAAGTTAAAGAGTTCCCGCGGGAACCAAAAAACCTCAAACCACGCAAACGAAGTCGTGGGCATTCGCTAGTAATTTATAACGAACCCATAATATGACGGTCCAAAAACTACCGTAATCCGTAACCAAGTCCGATAACTGTCAATGGGGCTGATTCTGTTGTACACCATTTCTAAACTAAACTGAAATGACAGCATTAAAAATATTGCTAACCCTTTCATAATATTCCCTGCGGAAAAGGACCTAGATTCAGAGCTGTAATTTTAGTTTAGTTTAGACATTGCATTATGTACAGAGTTGGCCACAATATCCCACAATAATATTGATCCCCTTAATGTGAAAACACCCTACGCGTCTCTACATCGATGCTGCACTTTCGTCTTGTTTTATTAACTTTTGTTTTATTGACGGTACGATATTGATATTAAAAATATTATTGTTTGAACAATCTTTTCAAAAGTATTTTAAGGGTTCCGTATATTGTAATTTAAGTGTTTAATAAGCTACTATATAAGGCTCGCGACTTCGTCTGCGTGGATTAACTTTTTTGATTCCCGCAGGAACTCCTTAACTTTTCGGGTTAAAATGTAGTCTGAATTCTTCCCCGGTATGTAGTATAGATCTATACATAATTTCTTCAAAATCTCATCAAAAGACTACAAAGATTAGAAGGCCATTATAGCGTAGCAGAGTTTAGACAGACTGTTTGTCTGTACACACTTTCGCATTTATAATATGAGTAGGTATGGATAGCGCTTGGCTGCAATCAGACCTGCTTGTTAGTCGTGATTCAACCTGAAGGCTGAATTTCAAATGAAGCCAACTGGAGCATAGGTTATTGTTAGATGACAAAATCGACGATCATCAAAGATTTTTTTTTCCAAAAACGTTAAATTGATAAATACCGAAGGTAATCAAGAAGGTACTTATGCAGTACATAGATACCTTCTAAATTACTTAATCTTATATATAAAATTTTCGAGTCACAATGCTAGATAACACACTCCTTCGAAACGGCTTGACCGATTTTTATGAAATTTTGGTCTGAGAATCGGCTACTATCTATTTTCATACCCCTAAAACACCTCAATCCACGCGGACGAAGTCGCGGGCATCAGCCAGTATTAACATAAAAGTTTGTATCTGAATAAAACCATAATTAGTATATAAACTCAAGGCTGCACTGGTGTGGTGTATGATTAATGGGCGTTTTAAATTAACTATTGTTTCTCTACTTATCTAGGACATGTCCCGAGAAATGCTTACACTTGTTGCGGACAATGGTGCCCAAAGTTTGGATTAATTGTCTATCAATCTACTTATACCTTTAATAAAGTTGTAACTGTCAAAGTGGAACTTCTTTAGAATCGTTGTGATTTGAAAATTCGATGAAACGAAAAAGCGAGACCAAAGAGAGACAAACATATTCATAAATAAATAGGATTTAGCCTGCGGGAGAATGAGATTTAACAAGTTATATGTTCACGATGGCACTGTACGATATTGAGTCGCGCTAATGCTCCATTGTGCACAAAAGGGTATTATATTTATCTCATTCTCTCGTAGGCAACTTTTCTGAAGTTTCACTTCTGGCGTATGCGAATTGCACACACACACACTTTCATTTTTTAAGAAAATAGCTTTTTTATTAAATTGTCATTTTTCGGTAGGTCTATCTGTCTATTGAACGTATTGGAATGCAAATTGGCACAGTTATAGCTAGCATTCTAGCCTCAGAGTTCATACCTATATAAGATAGTTTTTTTGGCTTCAGCCGTGGCTAGTTACCTTTACCACCTTACCGACGAAGACATGCTTATAAGCTATTAACGTTCCGGTACAATGCGCTGTTTGATTAGGGGTATGGGTTTAATTTAACTAATAACCATACCTCTAACAGGTTAGCCCGTTACCATCTTATACTGAATCATCACTTGACTGACTGTTGACTGTTATCTCACCTGGCATGTTATCCCTTGACTGTTATCTCACCTGGCATAGGTGAGATAACAGTCAAGGGCTAACTTGTAGTGGATAAAAAAAAACACAAGAAAACGTAAAATAAGACTTTTTTGAAGTTTATGTATTGCTGTACGGTTGGTATATTAATAGCGACAATGAGTGAAAGGCGTAAAGTTTGGGGAGCACCGATCGTCGCGGTGGTACACCAAATTAACACACTCGCGCGCACCGCCGCTGCTCAACTGCGGCCCGCTTGTGAAATAACAAGTATATTTATTTTTAAATCCTAATAACAAAAATATTATATTAATTAAAACTAAATTAAAAACTAGAAATAAACATTAGAAATATAATCTATGCCGCTGCAATAAGGCAATGTGCCCAGAACGCTGGCTGCGTTACCTCGCTGAATAGCCAAACCAAATGTTGGCCGAGGTAACTGCCAGCCCTCCTATCACCTGTGGACTGTGTGAGGCGAGAAAAAAGAATCTATCTTCCCAATCAATCAATCAATTCCCGCGAGAACTCCTTAATTTTTCGGAATAAAAAGTAGCCTATATCCTTTCCCGGGTACCAAATATGTACCAAATTCAATCAAATTCGGTTGAACAGGTTGGCCGTGAAAATGTGGCAGACAGACAGATAGACAGACAGACAGACACACTTTCGCATTTATAATTTTAGTATGGATATTTTCATGATTGCGCCTCTTGGCTCTTTCTGTATTAGAATTTAAAAAGTATTAGAATCAGTTTTATTTATGAGTTTTCTTTATTTTATTGTGCTTAAAAAATTTTAAAAATAAAATTTGTAAGGGGTTGCTGCTTTTTGTGGTCTTGCCCTTAAGCTTTTGAAGTCGTTTTCTATAACAAACCGTAGGTACTAACGTTCTTAAAAACTCTACTTGACCGTCCAGTAGAGTTTAAGAGTGTTTGTAATTATTTTTTCATATAACCTGCATTGAAAGTGCGAGTTTCAATGCCTGTTGAGCCACCCGAAACTAGTCAATCTCAGACGAATACGTCATTCAGCGGGTAGAAACTAGGGCAGAAAGTCTTGGTTATCTATCCGCTGAATGACGTAGCAACCCTCCTTTCAATCCTGTCAGAGTATCTTTTGTTTATTTCAACCATTTTACCCATCAACTAGACTGACAGATATCATATTAATTGTAAACAACAACCTAGCAAGTTACACAAATGAATAAATCAATTTTTATAAAACTCGCACTTTTAATGCAGATTACATGAAAAATATAGTGTGTGCTGCGGGATGAAACACGATTTCAGACTTCGGGTGATGCGAGTACAATTAACTATTTATGAAATAGCAATAATTAAGTATATCGCACACGTCCATCTGGACGTTTCTTTCTCTCACACACTTTCGCATTTACAATATTAGTATAGATTTAAATATTTTTCTGTAAAGAAAGCGTCCCGGGGTTGAGAATTATTCACGATTAGACCGCCACGCGCACATGTGGCGTTCAGAAATAAATACACAACGAGTAATTGCGCCACACGCTTCCAAACACATGGAAAAAACTTATTATAAATAAACTTTCCTTTCAAAGCTAGATATGATTGTTTTTTTTTAATCGCTTTTTATGCTCGTCGATCGCCCGATTGCCTTTTTTGTCTGTGCCGACATTTATTTTGGATTTGGAGCGGGATTGCGTGGATGCAAAATATGTACCTACTTACTTATTTAACGGCATCGATAAATTAATGTTACTGTACGATTTCGATTTTTACTACAGAGGCCTTATTACATAAGTAGGAAGGTAGGGTTTTTAGGTAGTAGATGATGCCCGCGACTGCGTTCGCGTGGATTAAGTTATTTTTATTCGCGGAAACTCTTTGCGGAATAAAAAGTTGCAAGTTTGCAAGGTCCTTCCCCACGATGTTGCCTACCTCTGTACAAAATTTCATCAAAATCGGTTGAAAAGATGGGCCGTTAAAGCTTAACTGACAGACAGACACACTATCGCATTTAAGTATAATATTAAGTACTTATGGCTAGAACCTATGGTTCTCTGTCGCAAGAAGAAAAGGTACAGTCCGTCATACTTATCTGACCCGGTGGCCAAAATTGGAATTATTTTTTATGCCTGATAAGTTTTTATTTTTTTTTTGTACTAGCGACGCTGTCGTGTAAGTTTTCGGGACTATAACATAACTTCTGCAAATTATCTAAGTACAAGTTACAACCATTGAAATTGTTATTTGTAGCAATAATTTTAACTATCTTTTCATTTTAAAACCTATAGATGCAGATTTTAAAATGAAAAGTTAGTTTTAAAAAAAGAATTGGCAATGAAACATGGCAGTGTAAGAATTCATTGCATGGCATGTTCTATCAATCAATGTTTTTTTACATAAAACTCCCTACAGGGCTACCGGCTAAAAATGATAGCTACAGTGTGACGATCGCAATCATCTCTGATTGGTTAACACTCTTCCACTATTGGACAAAATCCATTGACACAGCAAGAACACCATAAATTCAGCCAATCACAACAATTGCTACTGTAACAATGATTGATACAGAAGTTACGCAATCGCGATGCTGATTTCGCATTTCGATGTTTCAATCAACAATCTTACCTACAAGTAAGAACAAAGTTAATAAAAAAAGATCAACCTCATCTTAAAACAATAACAAAAGGTTTTTCAAAATAGAATGTAATTTCATCAATACACCGCGGCAACACTTGCGCGACTCGCTTGATTTATATTTTGAGCAAGTGCACGCTAGGGATGGGCTCAACCCAGATAAATTATATCGATTACCGACATCGATATTAAATTTTTTTTACCACGACACTTTTAAATATTACCTAAGTAGGTACTTACTAAATCTCATAGAAGGACGTACGTATACGTCTAGACGTATCCCTCTCGTTTTCCCGACGTTTCCCTCACTCCTATGAGAGTGGAGGCCTGTGCCCAGCAGTGGGACGTTAATGGGCTGTAGTGGTGGGATGCATGTAGACGTATAAGTACGTCATTCTTCTCTATACTTTTAACTCGGCGAATCTCTCTCGTTCAGCAGGTCGAGTGGGAGTTATGAAACGTATTCGATCGTGACAACGTTAACTACCATTTATATGGAATTGATCGAACTCCAGCTGTCAAGCGCTTGACAAATCCATACAAATCGTAGTTATAAAATCTCCCATTAGGCACTTAAATTGACAAGTCAGTGACAAAAAGTCGCTTACGTAAAAGTGAAAGAGTTCACCCTCTACGAAGCCGAAGGAGCCGATTATCTCTTTCTCAATGAGGCATATGACTTCGTGCGCCTGGATTATTTAGGCTTTTCCCGTAGGAGTTCTTTGATTCCGCGGGATGAAAGGTATATTCGTCACCAGGATGACAGCTATCACCTTACCATGCGGACATATTTTGCCCGTTAAATGAGTTTAAACTGTTGCATTATTCGCCCCCCCTATTCGCATTAGACCCCTATTCGCATTAATTGTACCTACTGAGCTGCATTGTGGTCGATTAAATAAATAAAAAATAATAAAAATATTTGTTATTGAAATACATTTTTACAAGTGTTTTTGAATCGTCACGTCAATCTACTAATCACACAAACCATATATATTATGTATGTACACACACATGCGCAATGCAATGTATGCGCAAGTATTGTTGTGCAAAAAATTAATCGATTAGAAATGAGAACTTATCGACACCCACCCAACCCTAAAACGCTGACATGTGGCACTTAATCATATCTCCGATCGCGAGCAACTACAAAACCATTGAACCGACAAAAACTCTAAAATAACTGTGTTTTTAATCCCGATCTGGTTACTGAACTCCATAAAAAAACTTCACCTCTAGGGTTCCGTAGACAAACAACGAACCCTCGTAGTTGCGTTATTATCATGTAGTAAAAGTCCGTCATTGCAGTATTATTTTTGCTTTTTTTATCTGTATCTAGTATTGACTTTCTAGATAAAGTGAAGAGATAAGTAGAAATGAAAAAAAAGATGCGCGGCAAATTGAGAACCTCCTCTTTGAAGTTAAATTTTTTACGGTTATGAATACTATTCTTATCCGTAAAAATATTTTAGGGGCTGAGCATATCTTCTTATCAAAATACAACACGTAAATTGTTTAGAATAGGGGTTGAAATAAGGTAGGTATTTAAAACCCTATTCTAAACAAAACATAACCCTATTCTAAAACAGCTATATAATATAATACAGGTATTTAAAAAGGAACCGCCATAAAAAATATCTTTAAATAACATTACTATAGTATTTTAATTTTGTAATTGAAAGATTTATCAATACTTTCTTTAAAAATTATATTCACTCATAATTTACAACAAAGCGAAAGTACCTACTACATGATATTATTATCTTCAACGGAATACTTTATTGCGTGATCCGACTCAAAATTAGGCGTTTATTTTTCACCCACATGTCTACGAATGGGTTAAATTTTAATTTTTTTTTCGTCCAAAAATGTCATTTCGATTCGAAATGGAAAGTTAGGGGTTAATTTAGTACTCGAGAACGTGTTTTAGTAGTTTTAGTGGTAATTTTTTCTTGAAGATGAGTAATGTAGCATATGGCAGTGATTACGTTATGCGACACACGTGAGAAGTGTTTTTTTTTCTCTGATAGTAGGTTTCTAAGTTTGGTATTCAAAACTTTTTAATTGAAGAATGTTGTTTTAACTTTCAATGCTGGTTTGGTTTTAACCACTTACTTATATTAACCTTAATAGCCGTCGTCGTCTTTAACGACCTCTCAGGCGTAGTGTTGAGCGTGTTGAAGGACCCGGGTTCGATTTCCAGAAGGGTCAATTTGGAAATTATTATTTCTGGTGGGAGGCTTCGGCCGTGGCTAAATTTTGCCCTACCGACAAAGACGTACCGCCAAGCGATTTAGCGTTCTGGTAGGATGCCGTGTAGAAAGTAGGAACCGACTAGGGTTATGGGTTTCATATAACTGCTATACCCCTAACAGGTTAGCCCGCTACCATCTTAGACTGCATCGTCACTTACCATCAGGTGCGATCGCAATCAAGGGCTAACTTGTAATGGAATAAAAGAAGCTGCCTTCCAAAACTAAGGGGGCTCTTTACGAAAAGGCCGAATTTAAATCTCCAGATTCGGTCACCCATCCAGATACGAACTTGACGCATATTATCAGTCGAATGCGAACTTTAAGCAACGTTGACCCAAGTTGGTAACTGGATGGGACACCGAATTTACAGGTTCAAATTTAGACTTTTCGTTTCCTCCGTGCCCCTGAGAGCACGTTAAGCCGTCGCGTCGATCCCTGTTATTAACACTAACATCTACCCCATTGTGCAAGGAAATCGTAATCGTTTGTCACAACGTATTTAATTCGACCTGTTAAAAGAGTGCTTAGACGCACGGCAAATTAGCATGCATGAACTCCTTAAAAAGTTCGAGTACTTAATACGTTTAAAGCTATCAAATGATTACTATAGGCTTAGGTAAATATTAATCGTTACATCGCTGAGTTTAAATACTCTTAGTCAAGTCGTATGCGGGAGGACGTGGGAACCCACCGCATTATTATCCCAAGAAAACTTCTACTTACAATTATTTGATTGATGGAAAGGGGTCAGGGGTCAGTCATAAGAATACGACGCAGAGAGAGAGAGAACTCCGTAGGTACTCTACATCCATGCAAACTAATATGATACAAATGCGAAAGTGCATTTGTGTCTGTAACGTTTTTGCTTGCACCCATCTTAAACTGAAAAATCTATTTTCACAGGATTAAAAAAAACTTAATTCGACGCAGACGAAGTCATGGACATCATCTAGTTTAATAATGTAATAATGAAAATAACCACTGAAAGAAAAAATTTAATATGTTGTCACAAAATAAATTCTAATAATTATTGTTATTTTAGTCATCATAATTATTACAGTTCAAATCTGTTAACTATGTCATCGCAGGGACCATTTTTATAATAAGTAAACAGAGCCGATTCGTTTTAATAACCCAAATATTATGAACTAGCTGATGCCCGCGACTTCGTCCGCGTGGGTTAAGTTTATTTAATTCCCGCAGGAACTCTTCCGGGATAAAAGTAGCCTTCACTCAGTCGTCACTCTCCAGGTCCTCAACCTATACCTATGCCAAAAATCACGTTGATCCGTTGCTACGTTGCGGCGTGACTGAAGGACAAACCAACAAACAAACAGACTTTCGCATTTTTATTATTAGTATGATTTATAAAATAAAGTTAAATGAAACAAATTGATATTTGTAATGATTTGGTTTAATACAACACTAATTAAGTATAATTTACAATGATCATCAATAAATAAGTCAGTATCCGTGCCCAAATTGGGCGCCAAAATGGATGTAGCACAAACTTTTAAATATTGATACATACAATTGTATTTTTGTAATTTTAATACTCTGCCTAGTATACTTTTTTATTTGACATTTTTGTTGAGATTTGAAAGTTGAATATTATTGGATTTTTTTTTCCACTACAAGTTAGCCCTTGACTGCGATCTCACCTGATGGTAAGTGATGATGCAGTCTAGGATGGTAGCGGGCTAACCTGTTAGGAGCATGGCAGTTATATTAAACGCATACCCCTATTCGGTTTCTACGCGGCATCGTACCGGAACGCTAAATCGCTTGGCGGCACGTCTTTGCCGGTAGGGAATAATTATATAAATTCAATATATTCTACGGTTGCTTTTTTTTTACAAATATATTGACCACAACATTTTATCTTCTATGTATTTTGTCATTTACTCTCTGCTATCGGAATTATTATTATAAATCAATCGTTGCAAATCAACTGCAATAGATTATACCAATAAAAGTTGATAAACTACTGTCAAGAAAATTGTATAAAAGACAGAGCGTCGTCTTGAGAGTGTAATAAATACACTCAATGTTAGACTTTATTATTACTCTTTTCTTATCTTTTTAAATCTTAAATTTTAATAGCACACAACAATTCCATAGCAACGCCTTTTTCAATTCAGATTATTTTTTCTACTATCATGGTTTAAAATTAACTGCGCTATTCTGAAAGTATCTATTTACATCTTTATCCTAGACAGTTGTTATACCCATATGTACCTTTAACGTTCTGAAAGGATAAGATAAGAGTAACAATAATTATATGGTGTTTTTTTTAACCGGACTAGTTTGCGTTTAAACCAAATTTAATTCTAAAATTAATATAATATATTTCAATACCTAAGCATGAAAAGTTATTTTTCGTAACGAAGTTTTAAGTACAAATAGGTACTACAAAGGCGTAAGAAAAGTCAGTTTTAAAAATAAACATGTAGTTACGATAGATTGAATTTTACTTGAATAATATATAAAAAGAAAATGTCATATTTTAAATATTAAATAGAAAATAAAAATAATATATTTTGTACATTCCTACAATTGTACGATCACGGTTCATCCAGTTTTCTTGAAATATATTTTAACTGTCCTTTACTGGAAAGTGAAGTGCAACATATTATTCCTAAATATTTTAAATGCTTTGAATAAATCTTGATATCCATCAAAGTTACAGAACTATTTATTTTCTAAAAATACATAATTATTGTGATATGATTATTTCCACCCTTTATCTATTATTTAATAATTATTCGGAATTACACGATCAAATTCTATTGACGATTATTTTAATAAATGCTTACAAGAATATTATGAAACACTAAAAGTTCTGAACGAATTCATATTTTTTATAAAAAAAACGGAAATAATTCTCAGAATCGGTTTTCTATTACAGTGAAAATTTTACTACTATTTTTTTCATCTAAATTTCCTACAACATGAACGATTTAATATATATGCATCATTATATTATACGTGAACGTTTACATAAGCCTAGAATTTAAATTTCTTAAACAATTTACATTTGACAATCGTGATAAATATGTACACCCTAAAAACAATTCCATTCAATCACAATAAAGCAAAAGGTACCATTGATAACCTATGGCACGCTATGTGAAATCGTATTAAAAATTAAAAATAACTAATCAGATCATATATAAATCAATTCCGTATACTTTAGTACTTAATTATTAAAAGCAACTCTGGTTGTTTAAAAAAAATCTTGAGATCTTCGTAAATTTTGCATCCTTGTGAGATTTTAAGTAGATTTCAAAAAATGATGGTAAATAAAATATAACAACACTAAAACATGAAATAACTAACAAGGAATGGATTTCGAACCAAAACGCTATGCGTGTTTAGAACTTTATGTACCATATTATTCTACCAAAACAGACCAATAACACTACTTATTGTTCTTATTTGTTTATTACAAATAATGGTTATAATATAATTTTAAATTTTGATATGGACCTTTAAGGTTGTCTATCGTTGACTGTCCGATTATTTTTTATCCAACTTTTAACCTAACACTTACCCTTAAATAACTTCTAACAATTCGAAATATTTAACTTTACCTTAAAAACAGGAAATTAAAAAATTATAATAAAAAATAGAACTTTTAACCTATAATACTTCAAATGTCCCGTTAAAACCGGGCAAAACAATGAAAATAAAACTAAAAAAATATTTGGTTACTCCTAAATCGATCCATTTATACTTTAATTATAATAATCCAACAGTGAACACATTAAAACACCGTTCTCTAGCTTGAAATAGATCTAAACCCGTAAATATAAATTGTATTACATACTGTGATATTATACGCTACACTACGCTAGAGAATACACAAAAAATGTCCATAGAATAATAACCACAAAATCACTTCATATTGCTATAAATTTAGTTCATAATTCCACTCCAGTAATGTCCAGAATTTCTAAATGTCAATTCTTACACATCAATCGTAGATAAATTCATATAATTCGTTGATTATACTTTTATTCACAATCCGCTACATTACATTTGATTGTATAAATAACTTTACACCAACACTTGTTCAGCCTCTTGTAAAACCTTCATATTTCTATGAGATTTATCGTTAGCCATGTGTACGACTTTTTTGTTAAATCTTTTGTATTTTTTGGATTTTATTTCTCAGATCTCTGTTCGTTGAGCGATAAGTTTTCCGCTTCATCCTTAATGTGGGATATGGAAGCACGGTATCTGTCTTCTGAACGTGGATAGTCGTCATACTGACTAGTTTCGCTAGAGCGATTGCTTGACGATTCTTTTGTGGAATTTTGGTAATCTGCAAATATATTTAAAAAATAATTTAACAAAAAATATAACAGGAAATATAAGAAATTCCTACGAGAAATTAACTTTCTTTTTACTTAATGCTAACTTTTTCAACAGTCTATTATATTTAAATGTAGTTCAATATGTACCTACTTATTTTTGATTGTTTATTAGCATTATAATTTTAAGAATTATGCCCTTTTTGTAGGATAGAGAATTCAAAGACTAGGGCGTCATGCCCGCCACTTCGTCCGCATGCATTCAGTTTTTTTTAATTCTCGGGAGAACTCCTTAATTTTCCGAGATAAAAGTACCCGACGTCCTTCCACGGGATGTATTTATGCTAAATTCCAAATTTTATCAAAATCAGTTGAAAACAGACAGACATTTTTACATATTGCATAAATTTTGAAAATGTTGAACTACCTTTATTAGAATAATCTGAAGCTTGCATCTCGTTTTTCAGAGCATACAGATTTGGTTTGATGTCCTGCGCATCGTTGCCGCTCAAGTCTTCCGCCTTCACGTCGTGAGAGGAACTGCTGCTGCCGTATCCATTCATCATTGGTGGCCGGCTGAGAAATTACAAGGGAATAATTTTAACAGTGAAACATATTACAAACAAACAGTGTAACAAACAATTGTTAAACAGTGAAAACTAAAACAATCCAGATATCTAATCTAATCTGGTGGGAGGCTTCGGCCGTGGCTAGTTACCACCCTACCGGCAAAGACGTGCCGCCAAGCAATTTAGCGTTCGCGTGTAGAAACCGAATAGGGGTATGGGTTTAATATAACAGCCATGCCCCTACAGGTTAGCCCGCTACCATCTTAGACTGCATCATCACTTACCATCAGGTGAGATCGCAGTCAAGGGCTAACTTGTAGTGGAAAAAAACAAGATAGATCCAAATCCTATAAGAACTTAAATTTGGCTTGATTTTAGAAAAATTTAAACAGACGTTTCAAGTGTCTTTTATTTTCTTGGTGAAGAAGCATGATGGTAATAAGGGAGCTAAGTAGTTGGCAGGCTCGTCTGCCAAATATGAGATAGTTAGCTGTCTGTCAATTTGAATTTTTATTACTTGTGGTGCGCCCCGAACTGAGACCTCGCGGTATCCCTATGATAGTTTTAACTATATATTGTAATAGTTAACTTTTGACATTAGACGCAAAAGAGCTAAAGAGTTATTGGAGAAACGAATAAAGTTTCAAATAAATCTATTGACATCATTGTGAAGTTCTGTTAAAAATACTGAAGCTCATTAAAAATTAAATAATTTCTTTTCCTTATAATATTTATCTAATTTTAGTATTTGTTGTTCAAGTACAGTATATAATTCAAATAATTGATCAAGTTTCAGAAAATTGAGATTTCTGAGGTCAACTTTGGACGTTAGAAAATCTCCACTTTGAAAGCCCCCCATTTCGTCAATTTTAGGGGAAAAATTAAAAAAAAATATTTTTGGGCTCTATTCGTAATTATCTTTACAACGAAATACCGCAACCCTATGTAACGCTATAAAAAATATTTTACTTCGCATTCGCTTCTGAAATAAAGATTTTTATAACTTTTTAAGCCATATTCGGCTGGAGGCCATTGGTTTACATATTATATTTAAATTCGAAGTAATTGCGTTCAGTAATTCAGAAGTTATAAGGCTCTGACAGACGGACGGACGGACAAGTGCAAATTCACTCAAGTAGACTCAGAGACCTTCGCTTCGCTCTGTCAATAATTTTATTTCGAAATTACTTTTTAATTTTAGTTGGCATTCTGTTTGAAATTAGTATGTAACTTTTTTACCTATAATCATCATGCGCTGAGGGATAATCCTCGCTTTGCATCATGTGGTCATCTCCGGTCATGTACGATAGATTACACTCTTCCATCATGCCCTAAAATTAAAATTATTAATGTAAGTAAAATAAATAATCATTCATCTAATAAAATAAAATATTTTAAAAATACCTGTAGATTTCGTTTCAGAGCTTCGGAATAACCGTGGGGGCTTGTCATCATTGGTGGACTCTGAGCACCCATGAACCTGTACATTTAATAACAATAATGTAAAAAATGTTAATTAATACAATAATATATAAAAAATCATGTAAAACCTTTATATTTTTTGTAAATGTACTTTCCAAAATTTAAATTCAATTAATTTGTAAAATTACTCAAGGCGTTTCTGTAATTCTTAAAAATATAACAAAAATGAAAAATAAAAAAATCATACCCCGGCCATCTCAGACCTCTTCAAATATAAAAACCACTATAATATTGACAGTATTATCTGTTAATGTGTAATATTTGTAAAGTGTCCAATTTTGAATGAATAAATGACCAATTCATTTGTATAATGTGATATATGTGAGTGTCAATAAAAAATGATGAGTGTGTAAGTAAAAAGTGAAAAAGATAATAAATAGAACAATAAAAATAGATAAAAAGGCAAGCTTATAGTAAAAAAGTTAGAAAAATTATTAACTAGCATGCGACAAAAATGCACATGCAAAGCGTAAGCGAATAACTTACCTGCGATTTAATGAGGAAACATGCAAGTATAAAAGAAGGGATCAATGAAGAGTTTTAGAGATATCATTATCTTACTTGGGAATCCAACGACGATCCTTCTTTACAGTTCATTATAAATGCAATATACATGCACAGTAGGTAATACGATCTTCATTTAAATAAACATGGTAATAATCAATAGATTATAAGGTAACGCTCTCTGACAATTAGGTATAAATCAAAAATGTATCAATGGTAGGTACAAATAGCAACATATTATGATTAAAGCTAATAATAATTATATAAGTTATGTTGTGATGTTAAAATCTATTGCAAAACAATGAAGTTATAGCTTTGCATTCTAATTCTATTTTGATTTTATGTGTTTATATATCATAATTTTTTTTAATGAACTAAAATAATTGAAGGCTCTAATACGCAAAAAAATAGCAAAGATGGCTTGTCTAATGACTTCTGAGTTATGATTCAATGATTCTAAATAATAGTTATCAGAAGAGATCATACTCCAGTGCATAATTTTCCTTTGCTTCAAATGCAAGTCATGAAAATGTGATATATGAACACATAATGTAATTAAACTAAATAACTTTGGAATAGACATGTGGCTCTAGTTACAAACTAACATGACATATTGATTGTACTAAGCTGCCACAGTGATACACCGTACATTATATTCAGAAACACCGATCTAAGTATTCAAAATCAAAAATTATCAGTGCTATGATAATTTCCGAATTTCACATACAAGTAAACGCTAAATTTGGACGCGATCGTCCAACGATTCACGCTAGAATTTGGACATAATCGTTTATTAATAGATTTTTTCATTCTAAATGAGTTGTTTTCGTCATCAAAGCATTATTCACTACAACTGTGGTACCAAGTGTATTTTAAGCATATCGATGAAATAATCATTAGTTATTGATATTTGTGATTCAGCATATATATAATGTTTTTAAAAACATATATTTTTTTAAGTGTTGAATATGTTCTGAAATGCTGAATGACAAATGTTCTAAGAAGCTTGTCTAAATTTAGATTCGTTGGACGGTCGCAACTTCTGATGCGCTGCGCCCTTACTGTGGAGGAGCGGTGTTGGGTCCAGGCGACGGTTCATACTTCCTAGGCCGGCCGCGGCTCAGGTGCCGTCTCTTGACGAACTCCGCGTCGTCCACCATCCAGAATGAACCGAAGTCATCTTCATAGCGCACGAAACATTTGTGCAGAGACAGGTTGGTCCGGATTGCATTCTATAATTCATCTCTTTTTAGCACATACAAAAGAAAATAGAATTATTTCCTCTGTAAGACCATTTTTGTTAACATTAAGTTTGTAATATACTCCAATCGTTACAATATGATGTTTTTTTTTTAAATATTTTGATATGAAAACGATGGGAGCACATTAAGATCGTCGTGGAAAAGTAGGTGGTATAAAGGCATGCAGGAACGGCCCAGGAGGAGAGACCCCGGAACGGGAACCAATGAGAGGAACCAGGTTAATAGGCAAGCGAGAAAAATGTTAAGTTGCGCTGAAATCCACGAACACACACAGATAAACGAACCCTAAATACCATTATTACAATGACATATTGTAACGTCATAAACGATTTTGTATTTCCAGCAATAAACATTCGGTTACAACGTCACTTACAAATAAATTCAAAATTCACTACACAAATAATTACAAATTTTAAATCTGAAACGGAAAAAACGTTTATTTACACGATAAGAGTTAAGTACATAACTAAGTTAGATAGAAAATATTTAAGAAGAGATTAATTTGTATAGTGTATATATGGAAATGTGTCAATCTTTGTCAGGTATATTAAAGAAGGAGAAGGATGGAATATTATTTTCAGAGAGTTAGTGCACCTTTGTAATTTTATCGTTTATTATTTTTTACAAATGTTCAAGTATAATTTACCGATATTATTTTTCTCTGTAATTCGATACAAGTACCAATTCTCAAAATTATAATTCCATAATATTTTATGCTATGAAGCTGTATTATTTGTAAAGTCATACACCGTACAAATAATATTATTTTATAATATCTAGTAAATAATTTTTTTAAATGGATTCCGGAATTTAAAATTAGATTTTTTTCAGGAATCTTTGCCATGAACGTATTATAATTATGACGTGAGTTTAGAGAACTTGGTTTTTTCTGTAAGAGTATTAATTTAATTATACTATATATTTGTAAAATGGACTTATTCAGAATTAAAACCTAGGTTTTTTTAGGGAATTTATGTAAGGGGGAATGCGATAATAAACGAAGTATGTAAATTGAAGTTACAAATAACTTAAAAAGGTGAATTACTTTAAAGCGTATTTAGTGCATGCGAGTCAAGGTAGAGGAATTTTATGAAGTCAATTTTAGAAATGTGTAATATGACGTGCACTCTGAAGAAGTGATGTACTCTGTGTAGACTGCAGAGTGTTGGTGATGAATAAATCTATAAAGTACCGTGGTTTATGAATATCGGGTATTTTTAAACACGAGCTAATTAATAATTATGAAGAATTGATAATTAATTTATATGTATACCTTGCATTATTATGTACTGATATTTAAAGTGATGTGCTGGTATAGTTACCAACAATACCAACCTATACTTATATTATTTATGAAAAAGTTTGGATGGATGGATGCATGTTAGTGAATGAACTAGAAGTTTAATTCGCTATAATCCGCTACAGTAGACAAATCTGTGTGGTACAGTGCGTGTCTTTCACCTGCAACATGCGACACCCACCACCCAGCAATTCGCACAGGCACAACACCACACCACACAAATCCTCCAAATCACGTGAATTCACAATCGTGCATTGTCGAGTCAACATCTCCTGAGGATGCTCCGGTGTCGGAGTGAAACGTACGTTGAGAGTGATTTGGAGGATTTGTGTGGTGTGGTGTTGTGCCTGTGCGAATTGCTGGGTGGTGGGTGTCGCATGTTGCAGGTGAAAGACACGCACTGTACCACACAGATTTGTCTACTGTAGCGGATTATAGCGAATTAAACTTCTAGTTCATTCACTATCATGGACTTCCGCAAAGTAACGCCTGCTTCTATTCAATATGGATGGATGCATGTATCTTGTACCTCAATCAGGGTAGAACGGCTTAACAGATCTGGATAAAATTTGGCACAGGCATAGATTACAGTAATAATACATAGGCTACATTTTATCCCGGAAAATTAAAGAGTTCTCGCGGGAACCTAAAGACCTCAATCCACACGGACGAAGCCGCGGGCATCAGCTATTAGTACATAACTCTAGTGTAAAGTTTACACTACTAAACTTCTTTGCAGACTTTTTTTAAACTCATGTACGAACACAAACGTTATCTATGCTTTCCAGTGTCACACTAAAGCTAAATTATAAACAAAAAAAAAGAACTGCGCAATTCAAGTTACAGCTTGTCCTGTTACGCTAAGCGTCAAGTGGCGTCGGCTATCGTTTTAAGGTGACGCGCACTGACACAGATTGAGTAAAAAAGTTAAAATACGTATCCGTATCCGCGGATCATGGCACCAAATATCCGTATCCGCCGATATAACTTTTGTAACGATCCGGCACATCACTACTACTGATATTGTCGATGCTCTATGAAGGTTCATAGAAGTTCTATGAAGGTGAAAAATAGTAATATACAAAAACTGAAGTGAAAACTGAAGTGGTCTGCTAAAGTTGGTCATCAATACCCGAAATACAACTTATTTTTGAATAAGTGTAAATTAAAAAGAAGTGGTAGATAATGTTTTGTTTTGTGTAACTCCACCATATGCTCATATGGTAGAGTTTTGTGAAAGTGACAATTATATAAAATCTATCAAAGTGACGTGGTCTGAATAAGTTTGGATATCTGAACCTGTTTTTATTGTAAAGGAGAGTACGGTGTTATATAATTATGTTGTAGAGTT
Source organism: Erebia palarica (assembly GCA_964035005.1). Taxonomy (NCBI): domain Eukaryota; kingdom Metazoa; phylum Arthropoda; class Insecta; order Lepidoptera; family Nymphalidae; genus Erebia; species Erebia palarica. Next base: position 8,732,029 of record OZ035992.1, read on the forward strand.
TTCTATAAAAATTAAGAAAGTGAAAGAATCTATGAAAATAAAATGGTCACTGGTCTTCAATGGTCAGGTTTCTGTACTCAGTGATTATACTGTTTCTCCTATAGTAGCAGTGTTCTATGTAGATCTATGGCGAGTGTTAAAAGTTAATTGTAGAGACGTGAATTGTGTGTGTAAATTGTAAAGTGTTGTATAGAAGTGATAAAATCTCAGAAAAGGTAATGTAATCTACGAAGGGTTGGCGTTTATTCACAGTGTTCACAATGTTTTGTCATGCGAGTCCTTTGTATAAGAGTATATATGTAATTGTAAGCTAGAGCGTTCTATGAAAGTGATAAATAATAAGAAAAGTGTTGTGTTCTGCGAAGATTGGGTAGCTGTATCTACTCAGTGTTAAAACTGTTTCTTCATACTTTTGTAATTTTGTGTACAGTAGTAATATTGTAGACTAGAGTGTTCTATGAAAGTGAAGTTCTTGGTTTCAGCATATTCTCCTGTCTCTATAAGTATTGTTTACTTTTGTACCTAATTGTTTAACGTGTTAATGTATATTGTAAACTGTTAAGTGTTCTATGATAAACAATCTAAAAGAAGTGAAGACGTCTGCGAAGGTCGGGCATCTGTACCCAGTGTTCACACTGTTTCTCCATACTTTTGTAATTATGTGTAAATGAATATTGTAGACTGTAGAGTGTTCTATGAAAGTGATAAACAATCTAAGAGAAGTGAAGTGGTCTGCGAAGGTCGGGCATCTGTACCCGGCATGCATCTGCGGCGGAGGAGCGTGCGCGGCCCGCTGCGGCCGACGCTTGTAGAATTCTACTTCATCCACCGTCCAAACAGCTCCCTTCACATTTTCGACGCGCATGAAGCACTTGTGCAGCGACAGGTTGTGACGTACCGCGTTCTGTTTGCACTTGGCTACTTATTATACGTTCTCGAATTCACGTGCGCCGATATTTATACATAACAATATTATATGGTATTTGTTTTTTTCTGAAGTGAATTTTCTTTTATAGCATTTATAGGTTAAAAAAAATTCACGAAGGTAAGAAATCAAAAAATATCGTTATAAGTTACTTTTGAGACTAGTTTGGCCGTAATATGTTTTAAAGTGAAGATACTTGAACGTTCTATAAAAGTGAAAATAACTGTTTAGGAAAAAGAAAGTTCACTTCATATTAAAAAATATAAGAAATGCGACGAAGCGTCAATATTTTACTAAGAGTGACTATAATCAATTAAAATTTATCAATCGGAAGTGAATTTATTTCAGAAATAACTCCTAGTTTTTTAATAGTTCAGCTCTATAAATTATAATACGGTACACATAGTGAATGATGAATGCTCCAATATACCAACCAACATTTATTTAAAACATGCTTGGTGAATACTGAATAGCGATAAAATTTCTAAAATTATTGTATTCATTTTTATAGTGACTTTAGAATTTACACGACAACACAGGAAGTATATTCACATTTTAAGAGCATCATCTTTTTTTTTTATTTTATTAAAATTTTTTGGTACTAAGTAGATTGGGTACAGATATAAATAAAATACATTTATTATATTTTTTAGAAATCCTGATGACGAGATGTCATTGTTGCATCATTTTTGTCTTTTTGCTCATCACGTCACCAGAAAAAAGAAACAACAGTAAAAAAAAATATTTTTATCATTACCATCGCATGTATGGTTTTGATTTTTGAATAGCAAAATAAAAAATAACTAAATCAAATTACAGGTGCTAACACTAACTACAGTTTACCTTATAACTCGACTGCAGCGATGTACAATTTATTTTCAAAAATTTTAGTAACATCCTGAATTTGACTCATTTTAAATTTTCATAGCGAAACCTCTTTTCACTTTTCGCACGATAATACAGTTTTGGGAAAGTAGTTATTTTGATATTAATAGGAAATAAATTACGATCAAACAATAATGTGGAAAGTAAAATAAGCAAGAACGTAAGATTTATTCCAAAGCCTATAAAATGCAATCAAATCGTAATTTATATAAGGTCAGTAAGGCATTGTACTCCCAAAGAATTTTTTTAAAACGAAACTGGTTCAAACTGGAATTAAATATTTAAAAATTAATTCCAGTACATATGAGAAATGCCGTTTTTCAGTTGATGTAACTGTCTCATCTAAACAAAACAGAAGTAAAGATCTTTAGAGAATTGATTATTAAATCAGATGATAATCTAAGAATTCGTAATCATTTAATGGAATTAAATTCATAAATTACCAGACAGTAAAGAGGTTTCACTTCACTTGATTTTAAGAAAAAAAAAGTATTAAACTGAATATTTTAAAGATTGTTTTTTTTTTCAACTTTAATCTTTCACTTTCAAGACGCAAAGGCGGTTGTGCACATGCCCAATCAGAACTCGAAAATGTACGGTTCCTATATTTTGGTACTTATTTAATTAAATTTTTAGTAGTGACAATTGAAATAATATGGCAATTCGACTTTTCTGATTTTATCGGATCGGACCAATACACAAGAGCCCTTATCTTTAAACAAACGCCTCAGTTTGACTTACCTTCCAAGTAGCAGCATTACGTCTGAAGTAGCAGAAAGTAGACTGGAACCAGTTGTAGATCTCGTTCAGTGTCAGTTGTTTGTCTGGAGATTCAATTATGGCCTGAAACAAAAAAAAAAAATTACAAAGACGATAAAAGTACTTATGATTCAGAAGATAACCTTTTAATAACAAGCAAAAAAGATATAACATTCTGAACGCATCCATTGACCTGTTTGTAGTGTTGAAGCGGCAACCAACAAGCTTTATCCTAAGAAAAGGAGGAAGACAAGTAGAGAAGTACCATTTTATAAATATAATTATCAGAACTAGTATTTATTTATAATATTACAAAGGTGGTACAATAGACAAAAAGAAAAGTGTATTACATTGTCATAACACGTTATTAAATTAGATAAATAGATGTGCATTTATGAAAATTCTTGATATATTTACTATAAAAATGAGTGAATATGGAATATATAAAATTGAATATTACCAAAAGTGGAAATTGTTTTGATGTACTCGTATAATACCTAAAAGTAATTTTTACGACACATCACACAACGTACATAACAACTGAGTACGACAAAGGGAATATACTTTTTTGAGTAGTAAATTTTACTAACCTGTCTTATCAGCGATGCGTACGTGAACGGAGGTCGCACATCTGCAGTCTTATAAAACTCACGATTGCGTTGAATTTCTGAAATAGAATGCAAAAACACATAGTCATAACGCTGTTCTTAGAGAAACTGTATGTGTATAATATGTGCACTGTATGTGTAATATGTGTACTGTATGTGTATGTGTATAATAATATTTTAACAATAAGATCGTTCTACTTCCATAACCGTATCGTGACTCGTCAGTGGTCACAAAGCTTTAGGTGAGAAATCATGACGTCATCGAATCAGAAAAATAAAAAAATATCATCATAGAAATCATTTACCTTGTTGCACATCTAATCCAGCTCTTTCGAGCATATAAGGCAGACCTTAACAGAAAACATTTTGAAAGTTTCAAACTGCTTATGTTTATGAAATGAGTTTAATTTTTCAAGAATTGGACGATCTTAATTAGTAGATATTATTCAAATATAGTGAACTTTATAATTGATCCGGCTCGAAGGACCAACGAAGGATGGTTTGGTGATGTATATTTCATCATTATTTGATGATAATGATCAAATATATTGTATATTTAAGCCGATTATATAAAAATGCTAACCTCCCGCAATCGCTACGCCGGATTTGTCGGAGACGCGGCGCCTTACCGGCCCTGGAGAAGCACCTTCACTTGGGGCTCCTGAAAATTTTAAAGGGGAAGTTGAAGACGGGTCTTTTATATTCTAGCGCCTGTTAATCTTTCTGTTTCAGTAGGTCGCCTGCTTTCAATTCTTGTCTAGCAGTCTAGTACAGCGCAGGAACCAGTCCTGCGCTGTACTTCACCACAAACTCAGACTCAGACACCCTTTTCCCAATCCCTGGTCTCCAAAAACTGTCATGATTCCAGACTCACTAACTAACAGGTAACTAACTTCGGTACCTTTTTCCTAATTTCTAATCTCTGGATAATGTCACATTTTCTCAAGTTCAAGATTCAAGGTTCAAGATCCTCTGCCCTAATCTAATTACTAGATGAGTATTCGAGTTACGTAATATCGGATTTAAGGGGACGTCACTTCACTATTGTGAAAAACAATCTGCGTCTATGACGTACTGCATTTTTTGTCGATGGTTGCCTGTCAATAATTATGAAACTTCATAGGCGTGCCCATTAGGCGTGCTTATTATTTTGACTGGTAGGCTTCAGCCGTGGCTAGTTACCACCCTACCGGCAAAGACGTGCCGCCAAGCGATTTAGCGTTCCGGTACGATGCCGTGTAGAAACCGAATAGGGGTATGGGTTTAATATAACTGCCATGCCCTTAACAGGTTAGCCCGCTACCATCTCTCATCAGGTGAGATCGCAGTCAAGGGCTTAACTTGTAGCGGTTAAGAAAAAAAACGTCAAAAGTAAAATAAATGGTTAATCTTAATATATAAGTCTTTAATTTTAATTACTTACCATGTATTGGATAGAATCAGGCGTTACTTTGCGGAAGTTCATGAAATCTTGCATTGTAAAGTCTACATCTCCTGAAGATGCTTCAGTGTCGGGGCGAAACGTGCGTCGAGATTAGTATAAAAGTCTTGTGTGGTGGTGCATGTGAGTGGTGGTGGCATTGCCTGCTTGGGAACTTGGCGTTCTTGCTTGGTTGGGAAGGTAAACGGTGCTTCGCTTGTAACTGCATGCTTGACCATACTGAATTTTTTCTGTTGGCGGATTATAGCAAAATAATTGTAATCTTTTCTTACTTACCATGTGGCAGTTTAGCGTGATGGTTGTCGCGAGCGGCGTGCAAATGCCGCATCATTGCAGCGAGGCGGTCGCGTTCGCGTCTCAGCTGCAGCTCGAGTTGCGCGACCACTTGCATCTGCACGCGCGCCTGCGCCGCCGAACGGTCGTCGAGTGTGTGCGCACCTTCTAAATGCCTGTACACGATACAGATTAATGCGGGGCTTCCACTACCACTCCAGCCCATTAACGGGCCCAGCTGAGCACAGGCCTCCAATCTCATAGGAGAGAGGGAATAGGCATGATGACAGTAATCAAGAATCAATGAAATTATGAATTTATCTAATGAAATAGGATTCATGGATTATACAAAACGTATTTATTTATCTATTTCGAGTGAGATTGCTATTTATTTTGATAAAATAAAACTATAAAATACAGCGATCCGCCAAAATGGTTTAAACACCAAGAAGCGAATGACGTCACAATTGTTTGTTTTCGAGCTTTGACAATCACACTATTGCTTACTGCACACTGCACAGAATACATTGGTAAAAACAATAGTGACGTCAAAAACGGCGCCATGACACCGGCGAGCGTTTTGACGTGATTTTAAAATTTAAATTTCAAATGTCAATTTTATCTTCCAAACCTTATTTTTCTGATGAAATAATATATTTTTTCGAAATAGTAGATACTTCCGAACATAACCTGACCATTTTTCAAAATCAGTCATCATGCCTATTATAGCTTATAGGCCTATTACAATGCACTTTTCACAGGGACCCTTTCACTTGAATCGGTGTAGTGTAATAAGATTCAGGAAAAGGGTCCCTAAATAGGTCCTTATTGCTCCAATTAGCGGCCACGCCCACCCTTACCACAGAGCCCTGTAAAAAGTGCAGTGTAATAGGCCTATAAGACCCACCGCGCTACCCCAATGCGGGTTTGCGGGCGGTGATGTGAAACTTCAGAAAAGTAGCCTAGAGAGTAGGAGATAAATAAAACTTGTATTCTATCCCATTCTCTCGCAGGCTAAATCCTATGAATATGTTTTTTTAGCGCCGCTTTTTCGTTTCATCGAATTTTCAAATCACAACAATTCTAAAGAAGTTTCACTTCAAGAATTTTCCCATCACAACGATTCTAACGAAGTTGCACTTCAAAAACAAATGTTGTTTATCAAACCTAAGACCGAAGCAAAATAATGCTTCAACAAGTCACAGCCATGATAGATCAGAAAGGACTTACTTGAGGAAAGCCTGAAAGTCATCTGCTAGAGCATCACACCCGGGCCACTTGCAGACACCTCTTCCAAACAACGGGTGTTCTTCTATCTCACCACCCCATAGCATTAACCCTTAAAAAAGAAAGGTACTTTAGTGTGGCCTTAACTTTACAAAAATAGATAAAACAATTTTTTCAAAGGCATCCAAGCGCTCTGATACCAACTAAGTTTTCATTTCAATTCAATTTACAAACACAAAAAAAGTGAGTGAGAGTACTGACCTGTAGGAGCATTGGGCGGCACAGAGATGGGCGCGTGCATCAAGTACTGCCGCTGCACCGCCTGCAGCTGCTGCACCAGCTGCTGCTGTTGCGCACCCAGCTGCTGCTGCAGAGAGCCTGCCACACAGAGAATAGGGATGACGCCTATGACAAAAATTAATTCTTTAATTTTCCGAGATAAATAATATGTGCTTTTCCAGACTGTAATCTATTTCTGTGCCAAATTTTATCCAGATCCATCCATCCATCCACCCATCCATACATCCATCTATCCATTGAAACTTTCGCTTTTATAATATTGGTATAGATAGATTACATACTACATACAAGAAATATGAACACTGAATATATGAGTTGTCTAAAGAAAAGTGGTATGTTTGTAACCTTTTAACTTACTAGGCGAACTGTCGGGAGGCTGTAGATGGGATTGTGAGAGCAGATTTAGATTTATCTGCTCTTGTAGTCGAGACTGCTCTAGTTGCCGTTTTGCAGCCTCCGATGACAGGTGCTGTAGGAAAAAACAATTCAATTAATTTATTTTATTTGTGAATAGTGTATTAGTGTATTTGGACCAGGCGATCTGAAGCTACAAGGAGTAAAGGTGATCTTTATAAAACCTTTACCTGTTTCTGCATATGATGCTGGTGGAACAACGGTTGCTTCATCAACGCCTGTAGTGGCGAGTTTTGATCTAGCAGCTGCATGACCAGGTGATCTGAAGCTACAAGAAGTAAGGGTGATCTTTGTAAAGCTCTTACCTGTTTCTGCATATGATGCTGGTGGAACAGCCGTTGCTTCATCAACGCCTGTAGTGGCGAGTTTTGATCTAGCAGCTGCATGACCAGGAGATCTGAAGCTTCAAGCAGTAAGGGTGATCTTTGTAAAGCCTTTACCTGTTTCTGCATATGATGCTGGTGGAACAGCCGTTGCTTCATCAACGCCTGTAGCTGCGAGTGTTGGTCTAGCAACTGCATGGCCAGTAGGTCTGGGGCTACTAGGGGTAGAGGAGATCTGGGAGGGGCGCTGCTGCTGCCAGCTGGTGATACGGGTGCCGGGCTGGACTGGGCTGACCCGCCGGTTGGAGATGTCGGTGCTGACGCCTGGATTGACAAAAATATCTTTACTATAAGTACTAAGTTAAGTGCAAAAATTTACACATTATAAATGAGAACAGAAAGGTTATTGTTGAAAACCATTCATTGGATTTGGTGGGTTCGACCGTCGTCAATCGAGAGAAGTCTTTTGTTTTTTTTTTGAGGATATAAGTGTAATACATTATTAAGTTATTATAGTAGGTATTTAAAAAAAAAAAGAACTCTGTTTTGGGCTGTGGCTCTACCAGTGTCAAATGATGGATAGGCACTTTAAACTTTGAAAGAGCCTTTGGTAACCATCCTCAAAAAGCGAAGGTCAGCATTCTCTGTGGGACTCGATTAAACGTAGGTGGTGTTAGAGCTAGACACATAATTTAAGCTATAATTTGTAATTTTAAAAGTTAATTATTGAAGTCGACTGTAAAACCTTCCTATAATTAATTTGTAATTAAAGAATATCAATACAGAAAGGAATTATTTTTCTCAGCATCTTCTATAAGTGTCTTGTAGGGACGTCATCATAACGCCACATGGGTCTTGCCATTATTACCCACAACCACTTTAAGATTGCGTCAACGTAGCCTATCCTTAGAGTAGGCAGTTTGCATCCATTTGATGCCAGCCACTCTCTGGATATCGTCGCTCCACTTAGCTGATGGACGCCTATACTCCGTTGGCTGAGACGTTGTCCTCTAGGACCTTACTCAAGCGGCCATCGGTCCTGCGGCAAATATGACCAATCCGCTGCCATTTCAACGTGCTAGGCTTGAGAGTTATGATATACATATTAATATTAGTATATTATTACTGGCTCGTTGGTCTAGTGGTTAGCATGTTCGACTGCAGCCGACGAGGTCCCGGCTTCGAGTCCCGGGTCGGGCCATAATTAAGTGTTAGGACTTTCTGACTAGATATTCTCAGTGCTAACCCGGACTTAGCTACCGTGCCCCCGTGCTTCGGAGAGCACGTTAAGCCGTCGGTCCCGGCTATTATCACTAACATCATAGTCGTTAAAGCCCGCCAACCCGCATTAGAGCAGCGCGGTGGGTCTAAGCTCTAACTCCCTCTCTCCTATGAGAGTGGAGGCCTGTGCCCAGCAATAGGACGTTAACACACTGTAGTGGTGGTGGATTAGTATATTCATACTAATATTGGTGAAGAGTGCACGTACCCGTGTGAGCGAGATGGGCTCATTGGTCGGCGGCGAGGAGCGTCGCGGCGGAGAGCTGCGCCTGCGACGCCGCGCCGCCTCGCCGCCCCACCTGCCGGACTCCTCTCTGCAACACACCGTCACGCACATTGTCCAGAAGGACCGAATTCACCGCCCGAAATATTTAGCTAAAATGTTCGCGCGCTGGACAACCCAAGGAGTTTCTATTATAGTTGCACTTTTGGTAACTATCGCTAGAAAGGCTGATTCAGTATTAGGTGGGTGAAGGGCTCTCTATTGATGACTCTAGTGAAAGTCTGCCCCCATGCGGATGGACCTTTCACTAGATAAAGTAAAAGTAAAGTAAAATATACTTTTCTCAAACATGCATGGAAATATTGTCATTATTTTCGAAAAAAGAACACGCGAAGTATCGAATTTTCGGACAAAGAAAATCAAATCCATTGCAGGAGCGTTTTTTGAATTTGGAACATTATAACGCTCCTGCAATGTTGTATGAAAAGGCGTGCTGGGGTTATTAAATACTCTTTGATCGGATCTCTTTTGTCATTCTTGGCACACCATCCATAGTCTCTTTGCTTAGTACAAATTGGTGGCTGTATAGCCATAAATGCGTTTGCCTGTCGGCACAGATGATTTAAAAAAAAAAATAGCGGCAAAGCTAAAAATTCGTTTTGATTTGTTATTTACATACTTAATTAATAAATATAAATTTAATAATAAGTAAAATGAGTTCCAACGGTTCAGAGAGTGAAATGGAGATTAATTGTACTCCACCAGATTTAAGATCAGAAGCCAAATTGGCAATGGAAAACCTGCTTCCAGCGAAGTCCAAAGAAAAATACATGAAAGTATATGAACATTTTATGAGTTGGAAAAACGAGAAAAAGTGAACATTTTCTCCGAAACAGTATTTTTGGTGTATTTTAATGAAATTGCTAAAACTAAAAAGCCATCTACATTATGGGCAATTTATTCCATGCTGAAATGTACAGTTCCTGTTAAAAACGGCATTAACTTGAAAAATTATGGGAACTTAACTACTTTTCTTAAACGACAATCGGTTCAAAAGCAAGAAATCGAAAATTTTTACTGGCGAAAACAAAGCAATTTTTAATTAAAGCCCCAGATGATATAAAGGACATTGTTCTGTCCCCATACAAAGTTCGCCTAAGAACCAACCGTCATAAAACATTGATTTATTTCAAACGTGTGTTGATTCTTAGGCGAATTTGGTCAGTGTCCTTTAGCGACAAAGGTAAAAAAGTATGTTTTATTTCCCTGCATTCTTTTGAGAAAAGCACTATAGAGGCTATCTCGTATTAGTGAAGTCCTCGCCTACGGCTCGGCCTTCAAACTCATACTCGACCTGCAATTGCCTATTTCCCAGCCTTTGCAATAATGTACTATTATTGTACATCATACAAAAAATAAAATACAATATATATAATAATCTAATGGACATGGTACAACAGGTGCTCAAACAGCGATCTCTTCCAGATATGGCCGCTCAAAGACGGTTTATGCTTACCAAAAATGAACCAAAGCTAGAAAGGCTAATTCTTGTACAGTATTAAAGTATGCGCAGTATTTAAACAGTAAAAAAACCGGCGCTATTCATCGGGCCTTTCACGACTTCGTTTTCGTGGTTTGAGGTTTTTTGGTTCCCGCGGGAACTCTTTAATTTGCCGGTATAAAAAGCCTAGCCTATGTGCTGTTCCAGACTATAATCTATATCCGTGCCAAATTTCAGCCAGATGCGTTTAGCCGTTGTGGCGTGATTGAGTAACAAACATCCATACATCCATCCAAACTTTGCAATTTATAATATTAGTAAGAAGTAAGAGTAAGATTATTATGTCGTCGTTGATTACTATTAAAAATTACAAAGGCGTAAGAATAGGCCAGCAATTAGCAGCTATCTCTTAGTCTATTTTTGTATCTCGATTCTCGACTAGGGAATAAGTCAGCTTAAGTTCAGCGTGACTAGCAGATCAAGCATTATTACAGTTCTTAGTACTTCCAATCTTGAAGAATTATTAAACCTCTCACTTTTCTTTCATTTTGTAGCAGTTACCGCTGTGTAAACTAGATGGCGCTAATTGTATCTACATCACAACATAGGTAATCTAATGAAAACAAGTTACAGTCCGTCAAACTTATCTGACCCGGTGGACTAAATTAGAACATTTTTTTATGAATGTTCGGTTTTTTTTTTTTTAATTTTATTTTCATATCTACTAGCGACGCTGTCATCGGGTCAGATAACATTGTGGGACTATACCTACAAGCCTACATCGCGATAACCGATATCGAAGTTTTCTGAGAACCGCTTTAAAAGTTCCGTTCGACCTATAACGGTTGGACCAGAACTGTCCTCGGGCACAACGGCAGCCCGGAGGAAGATCTTCCAATTGCTGCGGATGAGTACTCAAGTATCACGCCACTTATTATTTTTTACACTTTTGTTCTTTCTTTCGTCCTCACCTGTCCAAACAGCGGTCCAGCTCGAAAGAGTTGAGAGGCGGCGGTTTGGCGGCCCCACCCGGGGTTGAGTTCAGTGCCGACTCCGGACCCTGGGGGACAAACAACACAATAGGTTAGCTTAGCTAGCTATAAGTTTGATTACCACTACCACTACGGCCCATTAACGTCCCACTGCTGGGCACAGGCCTCCGCTCTCATAGGAGAGAGGAAATAAGAGCTTAGACCCACCAAGCTGCTCCAATGCGAGTTGGCGCGCTTTAACGACTTTAATAAGCAAACATCAGCTAAAAACAGGTTTAAAGCGATCTTACAATGTTTATTGGCCGACACTTGAGAACCTTAGCTTTATGTCGGTTTGTTAATACGGGTCTAAAGTACCTAATGATGCAGTCTGCAGGGAGTGTGATCCGTGGCGTGCACGACATAGAGGCATAAAAGCCCAGCTTACCCTTTATAAAAAGCCCAATGCATAATTTTCATCATGCTCTACCAGAAAATAAGTAGGTATATACCGAACTAATGCCTACCCTCGCTTGTCAACCATGTGCACGCCACTGGTCTGTGTCATGTGTGATGTACCCACTACATCACATACCTAAGGGATAGCAATATACAGCGAGATAATAATAATAATAATGTCCTGCCGACCGAATTTCGACCGACCGAAGGCTTATCTCCAAAGAGATTAACCACCTACGCGGGAGATACAACTGTGTACGCATACACAGGTGCACTCTCTGTTCCTTTACTCTCATAGCCCGATGGGACGGAAAATCCGACAAGACTGGAGAGAGATCAGGCGCAGGACCTACGGTTTACGTGCTCTCCGAGGCACGGGGGTGAGATACCGCCAACTTCCTTACTCCGGGCTAGTACTGAGAACTTCTTGTCAGAAAAACCCAATACTTGTTATGACCCGACCCGGGACCTCTTCGGCCGCAGTTTAATGTGCTAACCACTAGACCAACGAGGCAGACAGCGAGATGTTATTGTACCGTGGCTACAACCCCTTTAAGCAATAACTAGATGCAGCCCGCGACTTCTTCCGCGTGGATTAAGTTTTTTCAATTCCCGCAGGAACTCCTTAATTTTTCGGGATAAAAAGTAAACTATGTCCTTCCCCGGGATGTATCCCGGGGAAGGACATAGTTTACTTTACTTTTTTGGTACAGGGATAGTTTGTAAACTATCCCTGTACCAAATTTCATCAAAATCGGTTGAATAGGTGGGCCCGTGAAAACGTAGCAGACAGACAGATGGTCAGAAACACTTTCGCATTTAAAATATTAGTTTATAGATCGTGTACAAAAGATTTATGTTATGATGTTACCTTCTAATGAGCCGCGAGTCGTGTCGTGATTCACCTGCTAAACTGATTTTGACGGAATTTAAACCATAGATAGACTTGTATCCCGGAGACTAATAATAAAATCCCGGAAAATTAAACCGTTTCCACGGGATTTTTTTCATCTGGTGGTGTGGGTTAATTAGGAACGCCTTCGACTCCGCTATGGTAAACCTACAGGATGTTTGGAAACACGACAATAGACCTATTTACATTAGTGGAATAGGTAAATAATAAATTGAAACGCGGTTGTTATAAAAAAATACTAGTTATAAAATAGTAACACATAACAGTTTACATTTAACACTTGCTGGACCCGTGTTTACACGTCCCATCAAAACACCACTCCTCAGAAGGGCCTAGTATGAGATATGACATCTCACCAACTATGATAGTAATCGAACGTCGAAACACAATGAATTCAGTGTGAAATAGACTTATTCTGCTTGGGTGGTTTTTATTAGTGTAGTTTTATTAGTGTTTAGATCGTTGAGGTGCATGGATGATCTACATTTTTACGTAGGCAAGCTAATTTATGTGTTGCACAAGTTGGGAATAAATGTTTCTTCTGTCTCTCATTTTCTTTCTAATATCACATATTTTAAAGTCGGAAATCCAGTGTCATCATCAACATCAGCCATGTCATAGACCTCTTTTAAGATAAAAATTTAGTGTCACTTTAATTTCGCAAGTTTACTATTTTGAGCGGCGTGTACTAGCTGTAGACCTATTCAACGAAAGTAAGCAGTAAAACAAAACTATTTAGGTCTATTTTATTTGTGTTTCGACGCTCGAATTCTATCAACGTTGACGAGATGTATAAACTTAGGCTAAACCCTCTGAGCTCATAGTGCAAATATGTTTATGTCTACGGCTGCCCACTACAATAACATATTAACTAGTTTTTCTTACTCAGCGCTAGGGTCGGAACATTAGAACAATGACAATCGATGAAAGCATGGACTAGTTATCTCCATCTCAATTTTGTTATGTATGATGTATCCCCATCGATGTATAGGGACAGGCCTATGCCTGCATACTAAATCCACCACCACCACTACAGCCCATTAACGTCCCACTGCTGGGCACAGGCCTCCACTATCATAGGAGAGAGGGAACTAAATGCGCATACTAAATGCGTTTACGAAAATGAGCTGGAATTTTTATTAAATCCATCCCCAATAACATCGTATAAGAACACTTGTAGACTCCAGCCTATTATTAAATCCATCCCTTGTAATATCGTAAAAGAACACTTGTTGACAATACAATTGACGAATTTCTTAATGACAAAGTTGTATAGAAGCAACCGACTTTGGGTCCAGCTCCCCACAGGATAGAATAATAACTTACACTAGTGTATTTAATTTATATACTTACCTACGAATTGTAATATCTTGTTTCAAAAAAAAAAGAGCAACTGCTGAGTTTCTTGCCGGTTCTTCTCAGCAGAACTGCTTTCCGAACCGGTGGTAGAGTCAGAACATGACGTAACATAAGATACACCTGTATGTCCTACATGTTTTAAATAAATTGAATTGAATTGAGTAGGTATGTTTGCCTATTTTTTTTTATGTTTATGTTTATGTATCTATTAGTCAGTGGCGTGCATGCCATAGAGGCATCAAAACACTGCTTACGATAGTTGTAAAAACTGGATGCTAAGTTTTCATTATGAAACACCAGGACGTTGATTCCTATCCAAAGAATGCGTACCCTGATTTCAGAAACTGTGCACGCCACTACTATTAGTATAATTTAAGTTTATTTTATGCTACACTTCTCCCACTTTCCACTAACATATAAATACACTGCACATTTTTGATTTTCAATAGGAGATCGCTACTTAGCGGTAAAATCGCCTTATGGTGCATATGACATACAACACATTTGAAGTTTTTCTTATATAAATAAAGAATATACATTCATATTTTTCCAAAGATTTTTAGCTTTTTGTTGTTAAACAAAAGCAACTAAATGCAACTAACTATATCAATCAAAAACACAAATCTAATGCATAAGGCGCCTCCGACTAACATCTAAACCAATCTTTGTAAATCAGATTGGTTATTTGAACGCATTTTTTTTCTTTATAAACCCACCCTCATTGCTTATAAATTAATGTACCCGGATCCCCCCTGAAAAATAATTTAATTTCAAGGTAATTCAAACATTGTCTCGTAAATCAAATATTTTTTCAGGTCTTGAACAAATTCCGTCTATACGAGGTAGAGACACAGAATAGGTACTTTTAATAGAGATTTGTATAACACGTGACACATGGATGGAAGGACAGACAGATAGACAGCTAATTTGCCCCGTAAAAAAGAAGTTACCCCACTTCTTTCTTGTAAACATAGTCTAAAACTTTTATCAGATTAATATTGAAATGACGTAAGGAAAGGATTTGCCTGGTGGGAGGCTTCGGCCATACCACTCTACCGGCAAAGACGTGCCGCCAAGCGATTTAGCGTTCCGGTACGATGCCGTGTAGAAACCGAATAGGGGTATGGGTTTAATATAACTGCCATCACTTACCATCAGGTGAGATCGCAGTCAAGGGCTAACTTGTAGTGGTTAAAAAAAAAGGAAAGGAAGAAATAAAATGACATCCCTAAGACCGGATATGGCTATAGTATACCTATGTATGTAGGTATACTTATAAGTATAACGTACTCGTACCTACTATAAGACGTTATAAGTTAAGTAAATATGACTAATTTTGTTTAATAAAGCGATTTGCGTGTGTTTATTAGCTAAGTTAGAAGTGTTAATAAATATAAACCTAAGTTTTTTAGGGTTCCGTCCATCTGTCTGTCAGCGGGCAGTAAGTGTGAGATCTATAGAGCGAAATTTGACTTTGCTTAGAGGTAAGACATGGTTAAAACGAGAGACAGATTTTTACTCACATAAGTCTATCTCGTTTTAACTCTGAGTTAAGTCAAAGTACGCTCTATAGATCTCAGCATAAGTATCTCATGAACCGTAATATCTAGAATAGATAGATTGAAATTTTCAGAGACTGTGTTCTATTGCCGCTATAACACCTTACGTGTGCAAGTCCGACTCGCACTTGGTTGGTTTTATTTACCGATGACAATACACTTCTAGTAGGTCTATACCTACTTGCCATATTACCCATGTAATACAGTGGGATTTTTTTGGTGGCGGTGAGTAAGGCGAAAATTTTAATTTTAATTCTAATAATTATTGTGAGTCAACCTTTAAAGATAGATATGTAACCGTAAGATTGTAAAACCCGTTAGATTATAATCTAACTCGCGAAATTGCAAACTGTCGAAAGATTGTGAACCGTTCAATGTTCTAAGTATCAATTTTTGAAATATTCATTGTATTTACGTTTTCTTGTCTGTTTCTTGTAGGTTAGGTTAGGGATCGACATAAATAATCAGCACTTAGGTTCTATCGGGTTAAGATACCTAAAATATTACAATGTACCGAAAATTAATGCGTTAAATTGTAATATTTCGACAGTTTGTAATTTCGCGAGTTAGATTTATCTAACGGTTTTTACATCTTACGGTGATATAGTTACGGTATCGCGGATTTTTTTTTTACTTTTTGAGATGATGGTGATGGTAGTGGTGTTATCAAGAACTGAAGGACGCCGTGCCTCGGCTCCGCTGGTGTGCATTGAGCTTTAGTGGTCACGACTCACGGCTCACGATATATTACCTACCTAACTTGTCACGTAACTAAAAACTGTTTGCCTACGTGACGTTAACGCAAACAAGGTGTAGGGTTCTAATTGTTTATTAATTGCTACGAATAAAACGTGCGATTGTATCGATACCTTATCGAATATCTACCAGGGCTGCCAACATAATTGGGTATTTGACGACAAGTCAAATCAGCAACTTTTTTTCAAACGTCAAAACGCCTTCTTAGTATAGGATTTTGTATTAAATACTGAATTGAGGTGTCATCAAAGGTCGACGCACTTTTTTACTTAAATCAATAGTGAGTATGAATAATAACGTAAAACGTTTATGGGACGTGGATATTACGATTTCTGGGAGATCCTCCATTTAATAATCACTAAAGCCAACTAATATTATAAATGCGAAATTCTGTCTGTCCTTCTGTCTGTCTCTCTGTCCGTCTGTCTGCTACGCTTTCACGGCCCATCTTGACAACCGATTTTGATGTTTGAAATTGAAATTGAAAATGAAATTTGGTACAGAGGTAAATTGTATTCCGGGGAATTTCCACAAATTGCACAGGCAACTTTTTATCCCGGAAAATTAAAGGATTCCCGCGAGAATCAAAAAATTCTTAATCCACGCAGACGAAGTCGCGGGAATCTCTAGTAAGTAGTTTTTTTTTACTAGTAGTCAAATATCCAATTATTAAAAAAAAGTTACTGTTTTAATGAAAATCTCAAGCGAATTAGATATTTATTGAATTTCGTGAGCAAAGGCTCTGTGAAGACTTGGTAGAGCAAATTCTTCAATAGATTTAGGATTGGTCTCCGCTGCGCTCCGCGGAGATCAATCCTAAATCTATGGTTTTAAGACGGACAAGAAAAAAAGTAATTCAGGAATATAAAAATCTATTATTTTATTTTATTTTACAGACCTGAGGCCCAATTGTCTAAGCCAATCGTATTAATTTGACAGCTCATGACGTGTAACTCGATCTTTTTAAAGAGTACATGCATGCGTTTTGACGTGCAAGCATCTGTGACCTCCCATAAACAGGTCGAATTATACGTCTGACAGACGACTACGATTACGATTTCCTTACACGATCAGGGGGCTGGTCCCTGCGTTACCATGTACTCCTACTGCAGTAATCTCTGTTTCTTCGAACCACCCCATACTTAATATTATAAATGCAAAAGTGTGTCTGTCTGTCTGTCTATCTGTGTGCTACGTTGTCCCGGCCCATCTTTACGAAAAGATTTAACGAAATTTGGTACAGAGGTAGGTTGAATCCCGGGGAATGGCTTAGGCAACTGCCTCGTTGGTCTAGTGGTTAGCATGTTTGACTGCGGCCGACGAGGTCCCGGGTTCGAGTCCCGGGGCGGGCCATGGGCCATAATTAAGTATTGGGTTTTTCTGGCTAGAAATTCTCAGTACTAGCCCGGAGTTAGGAAGTTGGCGGTGTTTCACCCCCATGCCTCGGAGAGCACGTTAAGCCGTCGGTCCCGGCTATTATCACTAACATGTATCAGTCTTTAAAGCCCGCCAACCTGCATTGAAATAGCGTGCTGGGTCTAAGCTCTAATTCCCTCTCTCCTATGAGAGTAGAGGCTTGTGCCCAGCAGTGGGACGTAAAAGGGCTGTAGTGGTGGTGGTAGTGGTTGCTTAGGCTACTTTTTATCCCGGAAAAAAGAGTTCTCGCGAGAATCAACAACTTAATCCACGCGGACGAAGTCACCGGCATCATCTAGTATGAAATATACCCTTAGAAGAACCAGACAGACACATGGTGGTTGCTCTTTTAAAAAAAACATTTACCAAACCACAGTCCTACGCATCCATAATAGGATTCAGATTCGAGCGAGTCGAATCCTAGTATGGAGGAATTCTCGTGTGCACAAGGAATATATTATTTTCTCCAACTTTCTATTTGAATGTTCCTTCCGCAAATTAGGCAATATTATGTAACAGCTGCTATTTCTTCTGAGAAAGATCCGCGATATATGTATTGTCACGTAACAGTTTGTTTACCGTACGTGATGTTAACGTAAACAGAAACAGCGAGAGCTGTAGGTACGTACTTAGTATAGTCTACCTCCCTGGCGCAGTGGTGAGCGCTGTGTCTTATAGTGGGAGGTCCCGGGGTGGATTCCCGGCAGCGTCAATTTGAGAATTTATTATTTCTAAATTTTCTCTAGGCTGGTCTGGTGGGAGGCTTCGGCCGTGGCTAGTTACCACCCTACCGGCAAAGCGTAGCAGACAGACGGACAGACTTTCGCATTAATTCCTTATTATGAATTCTTAATTATTTGTATCCTTTTCAGAATTTTCCTGTGGAAAAGAATATCGCTAGAGTTGGACCGGTTAGTAAACCTATTAAAATGTAAAATGTTTACCGTTATTCCGAACATCTACTCGTTGAACTTACCTACTATATTAATTAATTATCAACATGAGTACATAGTATGACCCGCGACTTCGTCTGCGTGGCTTAAGTATTTTTAAGTTCGGGATAAAAAGTAGCCTCTATCCTTCCCCGAGATACGAACTAACCCTGTACCTATCAAAATCGGTTGAACAGATGGGCCGTGAAAGCGTTGCAGACAGACAGACATACACGCTTTTGCATTTATAATATTAAGTATGGATATGGATTTAATATAAATAAAAGTTATCCTGCTACAAAAAATCTGAAATACTTATATTCACAAAAAACATACACCGTCCAAATGATCTTTCATGGGTATGGTACCCAAGACACTGGCGGTATTGCCTCTCTGAATTGCCCAGGCTAAGCCGTTAGGCGAAATAAGAGCCAATTCTTGGGTCACCACTCACCAGTGACGTGGACCAACTTCTTCGTTGAACTTTTCAACCTTGTTCTTCCGTCACCGTTCTACCACAGAATAGCAAGAAACCGTCAACGTTAGCATGCTTATGTGGTTGACGTCCAATCCGCTCAAACCAAACGATTCTGCTCTACGTTTCGAACCGCCAGGGTGTGGAATACCCTTCCAGCGCATGTATTCCCTGCCAGTCCTGCCACGTATCCACACTTCCATACTTATATTATAAATGCGAAAGTGTGTATGTCTGTCTGTCTGCTACGCTTTCACGGCGTACGTTTCACTACAAAAGAGTTTTTGACCGAGAGACCGATTTTGATGAAATAGGAGGACATAGGCTATATCCAAGAATATTTAAGCGTTCTCGCGGGAATCAAAAATCTTAATCTTCATAAAGGGAATCATCTAGTAGCTTATGTATCTTCGTGACAAGAGAGAATAGGCATCTTCTAGGCAAGCGCGCTCCAACCTAGAACTCATCATTGCTTTGTATTAAGCATGATTGTCGTTCAGCGCAAGCCTATTCTTTGATTTAAAAAAAATCTTGCTTAGATATAGCATGCCTTGTTGAAGTTGATTAAAAAGGTGAGTAACGTGTTTAGTTATCGGGTTGCTGTTTTGTTTTTTTTACGAAAAACAACCGCATGACCGCGCGAACAATAACATATGTGTTGTTTTGGTTGTGAACGATGCTTGCACGTTCAGCATTACTCATTGGATGGAGGCTTTGTCGTAAGTAAACCCTGCTCTGTTTTCTCCAAAAGTGAATGAATGAATAAAATATTATTTATTGTACACCAAAGATAGAAGTGAAACAAATACTTATTAAAAAAAAATCTAATTAAAAAAACTTTAATCTAATTCTAAGGCATTAAAGTTTAATTACGAATGTACTACATATATTTATATTTAAGACCTTTTGTCTTCGTGTCGAAAGGACGCCGTTACACATTTTTACCCCCTACCAAAAAGTGTTCTTGAACACGCCTAAAGAAGTTTTCACTTCAAAAATATCATTATCATTTTCTATTAATTACCATACTGCCAGCGCTTAAACCAATACTTATGCAATATTACTCTAAATGACATATTGATGTCACGTACCTTAACGTTCCTACAATAAGGATTGTAAATCTAAAACACGAAAGTCGACATTAATGAAACAATGACTTGGCAGTATGGCCCTAGCTCTGACTGAGTAACTGTTCGTTATAAAATCTAGATTATGCCCACGACTCCGTCCGGGTGGATGTGAATTTTTTAATTCTGCGGGAACTCCTTTTTATTCCGAAAAAATTAAGGAGTTCCCGCGGGAATATACAACACTATCCACGCGGACGAAGTCAAGGAAAAATTATAAATTACTTAATGATCTCACCTGTCTAACAGCATACAGCATCTTGAGATCCTCCAAAGTTATTAAATCACTAATTATTATTTATTAATAACACCGTTCACGTCTTGTTTATTAGTTATTAATAAACAATAACAAACCCTATTGCACTAAGATCATATCAAACGATTTGTGTGCATTTATTATTGTAATTACTGTGTTTATTCCCATATTATTGTTTATTATTAATTTATTATCGTCATTATGATAATTTTATGATGATTCTGAAAGATTGTTTGTGTTATTTAATTTTGCTTATATCGCTGTTCAGTGTTGACAACTTAAAAAAACATAGTAAAGTGAAAAACCTTATATTGAATTAAAATATTCCATCTAGCCTAAAAACAATAATTTTCATATCCTAATATGGAGCATAAAAGGTCGTCGTCTTTATCATGGTGTCCTAATTATTTTCTCCTCTCAGATTCAGAATAAGAAAGGACAAGCGATAGTCCACCACGCTGGCCAAGTGCGGATTGGCAGCCTTCACACATCTATGAGACTAAGAACATTATGAAGAACTCTCGGGCTGGTTTTCTAATGATGTTTTCCTTCACCGTTAATACAAGTGATATATATAATATATTGTAATTTCTTAAAACGCATTTTCCACCCATTATCTATGTTCTTATACTATTATGTTTGTTCCTCAATCCCGCCAGAACGGCTGAACGGATTTGGATGAAATTTAGCACAGAGGTAGATTATATTACTAACAAATATTATGAGTCAATTAATACTTGGAATTTTTTTTTTTTTATTTATGTTATATTATATTATTATGTCTGTTATTCCAAAACTTTTTATCCCGGGAATTTAAACAGATCCCGCGGGAACCCGGAAACCTCAATCCACGTAGACGAAGTTGCGGGCATCAGCTAGTAACTCCCAAAAGTCAGAGGTGTTTGCCCGGGAATCGAACCACCGTCTAACAGAAAGGAAGCCGGCGTCTAAACCACCTAAATACCGATCACCTAAATTATCTATACTTCTATACTAAACTAATAAGTATTACAGATGCGAAAGTTTGTATGAATCGATGGATGTTTGTCACTCAATCATGCCAGAATGACAGAACGGATCTGGATAAAATTTGGCACAGAGACAGATTAAAGTCTGGAAAAAGGCTACTTTTTATCTCGAAAAATT
Source organism: Erebia palarica (assembly GCA_964035005.1). Classification (NCBI taxonomy): domain Eukaryota; kingdom Metazoa; phylum Arthropoda; class Insecta; order Lepidoptera; family Nymphalidae; genus Erebia; species Erebia palarica. The sequence continues at coordinate 8,753,558 of OZ035992.1, forward strand.
AAAGTGTTCCCGCGGGAACCAAAAAACTTCAATCCACGCGGACGAAATATGAAGAAGCAAGAGCTTGAAGCCCTGAAAATTTCAGACAATTTCAACAATTATCCTCCGCCTATACATAATAAAATATACCTACTGGAACCTGAAAATTTCAGACAATTTCAACAAAGCAAAAAAGCTTCAAACAAATGCCGCCCGTCCATGAAAATCTACCCCCTGAAAAGCGTCACCCCCACCCCCTGTAAAGCGCCGGCCAATGGTGGCGCCGCTTTACAGCGACACGCCCAGCCGCTGAAAATGGACGCCTACCACAGAAACTAATAATGAAATGTTTTTATCGTCTTTTTAGGGGAAGTTAACGGTCTACATAATTATAGGGTACCTATAGCAACGTTATACCTCTCGTATTTTATTACTAGCTGATGCTCGCGACTGCGTTCGTGTGGACTGTAGCTTTTTGGTGAGAGCTCTTTAATTTAGAAAGTAGCCTATGTGTTATTCCAGACTATAATCAATCTCTGTGCCAAATTTCCTACAGATCCTGTTCAGCCGTTCTGGCGTGATTGGGTAACAAACATCCTTCGTTTTCGTCCGCATGGATTAAGTTTTTGATTCCCACCGGAAATCCTTTATTAACGGAGATACAAAGTAGCCTATGTCTTTCCCGGGGATACAACCTATCTCTTTACCAAATTTCGTCAAAATCAGTTAAATAGATGGGCCGTGAAAGCATAATTTTTGAGATTTAACAATAGATATTTGTCAGCTTTTTTTCAGCTTGAAAAATTAATGCGAAAGAAAATCAGAGGTATTCCAAACCAGGTGATACCCACGACTAGTCCGCGTGGATTTAAGTTTTTGAAAAATGGCCCGATAAATTTTTGGACCTAATAATTTTTTTGGGTCCAAAAATTATACACCATACCATTCCGTAGCAGTTTACGTAGCAGAGTGCTACGCAATTTTACTGTCCCACAAACTTATCTGACCCGGTGGCCAAATTCAAACTAAATTTTATACCTTTTTTCAACCATTTTTAGTTTTTGTTTTAATTTTATTTTTCATAGGCTTAAGGTCGTCGAACTAAATATAAAACCTTTTTAGGCGAAAAATCAATCAAACTCTTTTGATTTTATGACTGAACTACGGTTTTGAGAAGCTCTCTGACGCAGTGGTGAGCGCTGTTGTCTTATAAATGGGAGGTGCCGAGCTCGATACCCGATAGGGTCAATTCGTGAATTAGCAATTTCTGAAATTTCTCCGATCCGGCCTGGTGGGAGGCTTCGGCCGTGGCTATTTACCATCATACCGGCAAAGACGTACCGTGAGAAATTGATTTAGCCGTGTTTTAGAGTGAATGACCAGACCAAAAAAAAGTCTGAAATTAAAATTTCCCTAATTGATCCCGCCAGGCATCGAATCCGGTCCACCCGCTTATAAGCCATCAGCGCTCACCATTGCACCAAGGTGGTAGTTAAAAAACTGGTACAGGCATGTCAGTTTAATCATTTATATTTGGACTGATCTTGTTGAAATGCAGTTTAAATATTTTTATTCTTATAAATCATAAATCATTTATTTTGCGAATTCTGGGTAATAACAGCTGTATAATTTCTGTAAAATCTTCCCGTACATAATCTACTGTCAGACACAGTGTGCAAAAATTATATTACACTAAAATGGATATAATATAGTATTAAATATATAATGTAATTTATTTACAAAATATTGTTAAATATTGTCTGTAGAAATGTGTAAACAACAGCTGATAATGGGGTTGATTCTGTAATGCACAATCTCCAAACTAAACTAAACTGACAGCATTAAAAATATTGCTAACCTTTTCATAATACTCCTTGCGGAAAGGGACAGAACTAGATTATTATTTTTACAAAAAAATTATCTCTTCAACCGATTTTGATGAAATTTGGTATGGGGATAGTTTGTATCCAGAGGAAGGACATAGGCTACTTTTTATCCCGGAAAATTAAAGAGTTCCCGCGGGAATCAAAAAATCCTTAATCCACGCAGACGAAGTCGCGGGCATCATCTAGTTGTCAATATAGTAAAGTAATTAGAATAATTAATCTCACTGCATAACTCAAATCAATTTTTACGTTAGGGTTAGCTGACGGGACAGGTATGCGCCTATACAAGAGAAGAGCCTTACACGCACCAAATACTGAAGCAGCCTTCCTGGCGCTAGCCGATACCAAAAGTACCTACGGCTAGCTCCTAATATTAGTATTTAGTAAATATATATATTATATATATAAGCTAGTCAAAATATTATAAATGCGAAAGCTTGTATGGATGTTTGGATGTTTGTTACTCAATCACGCCCCAAGAGCTGAACGGATCTGGCTGAAATTTGGCACAGAGATAGATTGTAGTCTGGAATAGCACATAGGCTAATTTGTATCCCGGAAAATTAAAGAGTTCCCGCGGGAACTACAAAACCTCGTTCCACGCGTACAAAGTCGCGGGCATCAGCTAGTATGAGTATAGTAAGAAAAGCTAGTATAAATAAATAAATAATTTTTCTTTATTTAAGCATCAGAGGCCCATATTTGTTAGTACAATGCAATCTTAAAAAACCTATGTTAGTATTTTATTTCTAGTATAAATTTAATATAAAGATTCCATTTATGTCACCGAACGAGAACTTTAATAAAATGTTGCAGGATCGGTGACTCTAATTTACCCGCTATCATCATCAGGATACTGTTTGAGCTTGAACGCAGCCTTGCCAGGAGGGATACAGTCTTTTTCCTGATGTATAGTATAGCTAGTGAAAAATTATTGTTTTACGCTAGACTAGCTTGACTAGCTTTCGCCCGCGGCTTCATGCAAGTAAAGTTCGTTTTTGATTCACGTAAATTGCAAACCACCATTCTACCCCCTTAGGGATACCTATAATATAGGTTTAAACCTATCAATACTTTATTATAAATGCGAAATTTTGGATGGATGGATGGATGTTTGTTACTCAATCACGAAAGAACGACTGAACGGATCTGGTATATGGTATACTTATAGATATTTTTTCCATAACCTTTATTGAAAACCATAGAACTTAAAGCTAGCCTAGGCTAACCTAATTAAAATGAATGAATGCTGGCTGCATTTCCGCGTTAGACAGCCAGCCTGATACTTTGCGCAAAATATGAGCCAGCCCTTTTGATGGTATATACTTCTATAGTAGATATAGATAGTTTGGCAGAATTCAAAATACTCGCGTATAAATCGCTACTTAACACCTTCAGATTAGAACTAGACAATGAATGACTTTTGACTTCTAGTCTAGACAAAGTAGTTTCCGCGTGGCTTATTATTGACCGCCATTAGTGACGGTCTGCCCGCAAGCGGCTATGGTCTAGGCAATAAAGCTAGTTGACCCCAAAAATAATTCCTCAGGCGACGAAACTTTACAGTAAGATACAGTAAATCTATATATAAAAAAAAATATTTTATATATATTTATATTAGCTACATAATTCATAGATAACACTTGTTAAAAAAATAATAAAAACAACACCACCACTTTACGACAATCGTGAGTGGCACCTAATTCAGAGCAAAAGTTGCATTAAAAAGGTTTTAACAGAGTGCGAAAAAAAATACGATAAAAAATCACAAAGGAAGCTTTACCCAATTTTTTCTGCTATACCCAAATGTTAAAACACTGTCGCGTAAACGTAGTTTAGGTTTGATAATAAAATCGGTTTAAATATCGACGTTCTGCATGATTATTTCTTTGATATTTCGATTTTGAATGTAGATATATTATTTTAGTAAGAAATCTAGAAAACCTTCAGTCATAAAAATTAAGTTTTAAGTATAAATAAATACCTAACTTCCGCATGGATATTTTTTTTGGATATTGTATGATAATTCATTACATACTACAACCCTGCCAAGTTTGACGACCTCCGTGGCGCAGTGTGTAGCGCTGTTGTCTTTCGTTGAAACTTTTTTTTTTATCCACTACAAGTTAGCCCTTGACTTGAATCTCACCTGATGGTAAGTGATGATGCAGTCTAAGATGGTAGCGGGTTAACAAGTTAGAGGCATGGCAGTTATATTAAAACCATGCCCCTATTCGGTTTCTACACGGCATCGTATCGGAACGCTCAATCGCTTGGCGGCACGTTTTTGCCGGTAGGGTGGTAACTAGCCATTATGAATTCCCAAATTGACCCTGCCGGGGATCGAAACCCAGGACCTCCGCACGTTAAGACAACAGCGCTACACACTGCACCACGGAGGTCGTCTAAGTTAGCCTGTAAGTTTAATATAAGTGAATTGTAAATTCTTATTGAAACAATAAATGTCTTAAACCAGAATTCCCGCGGGAACTCGGGAAAGAAAGTAACCTATGTCACTCTACGGGTCCATAATTATCTATATCCTATATCCATGCCAAAAATCACGTCGATCCGCTACTCCGTTGCGGCGTGATTGAAGGACAAACCAACAAACAAACACACTTTCGCATTTATAATATTACTTAAGTATGATTTGAATAGAAAACTTTTGTTTTAACTAATGACGCTCTCCATGTCACCACCATTTGGCCGGCGCACTAAGCACGAATCTCCTCTCGGAATGAGATGATGATAATATATATATTAGTATGATATTATGATTCAAAAGTGTGTTTGTTTGTTGGTTTGTCTTTCAGATCAACTATTAAATAAGGCCGCAATAGATGAACGATCGCGATCGACGTGCTTTTTTTACCTGGCTTCCCAGTTGGGGGATCGTGAGTTCATTACAAGTGCGTTTCAAGAAATTAAATATCACTTGCTTCAATACTGAAGGAATCATTCTGAAGGAGCCTGCATGCCTCAGAATCCATACTAATAATATAAATGCGAAAGTGTGTATATATGTTTGCTACGCTTTAACGACACATCTTTTCAACCGATTTGATGAAATTTTATATAGGTTACATCCTGGGGCAGGACGAGGCAAATAAATTAAGGAGATCCCCCGAGAATTAAAAAACTTATTCTACGCGAACGAAGTCGCGGGCACAATGTCTTCGAATCAAGGACAAATCGAAAACAAGGACTTCGAATGTGTGTGAAGTTTGGCAATCCGCACGTGGCCAGCACGGTGGACAATGGCCGAGCCCCTTCCAATCCTGAGAGCATAAGATCTCACTCTTGCTCAGTAGTGAGCTGGCAATAGGTTGAAAAATCTAAAATTGAAAAGAGCGAACTGCTGAGTTTCTTGTAAATTCTAACGACTTATCATATGTGGTACAAATAAATAATTTCATTTCATTTCATTCATTTATGATGATGACTAGCTAATGCATCCGACTTTGTCCGCGTGGATTGAGGTTTTTCGGTTCCCGCGGGAACTATTTAATTTTCCGGGATAAAAAGTAGCCTATGTGTATACCTTCCAGACTATAATCTATCTGTATGGCACATTTCATCCCGATCCGTTCAGCTGTTGGGGCGTGATTGAGTAACAAACATCCACCCATCCATCCATCCATACATCCATCCATCAAAACTTTCGCATTTGTAATATTATAGTTTATAGTATTAGTACAGATTAATTTCGAGACAAATTCAAAACAAGGCATACAATTCCATACAATCCTCGCGATTAATTTAGTATTTTAAATACTAATTAATCTAAATAAAAAATATGTAAATTGTGTTCAATGTATGGTAAATAAGGTAGTTTAAAAATAATGTTTATCACAATATCAACTCAGTCACAGCTGCGTACCTACATAAATAATTAAAAATAAAACACAGTATTAAAAACCTACTTACAATTATTTAAATAAAAAAGAAAATTACGATTAAAGTATTCACATGATTCTAAAATATTATATTAAAAACATCAAAAATATCATTACCTACACGCAAGAAAATTAATTTTAAACCAAGAGCTAACCTACAATTTTTTTCCAAAAATAGCATACGTAAATGCATGAATCGAAACGTAAAACCGTAAATCTCGCGCGGGAAATCTCGCTCTCTTATCAGCTGTCAAAAGCAGCGCTGTAAAGCGGTCGCGCGCCATTGGCTGCCCGCTTATGAGCGACTACGCGATTGGCCCGCGCGGCGCACATGAGCGACAGACCACGTGCTTATAAGTTCCGAGTTCGAAATTCAAACTTTTTACGCGCACTGCGATAAATAATACTATTTAATATTTCCTTAATGCGATGTTGTTTTGGTATTTTCTTTGAGAATATTAATTAGTAAATATAATGCTTGATGTTTAATTTGAGTTTTGGAAAACATACAATTGTTGATACAGACTATTATAATTAAGAAAAAACTAGTTTTTTTTTAATGTTAGGTATTTTATGTGGTAAAAGTTGAATTTGTCTACTTACGAAACGTTGATAAACAGCACACATATATAAAATCAGAGCGAATTAAAATAAAACATGGAATTAATAACATCCATTATTTCGCATATCAATCGGCACTGAGGCGATAAGATAAATTTAAAGAAAATAAAAAAACCTAATGCGGAATAATCGCGTTTGTTGCCGAGGTCATATCAATTAAAACGGTCAAAATAAAAACAAAACTAATAGAAAAACCACACGAGAAAAACCCAACACTGAACAGCGACGAAAGCTACCACTCATAAGTTCCAAATGCAGTCCGATGCAAATTATTTACACTGCACTTTAGTGCATACAGTACAAAATATAAACTGTAACGTTCCATACACTTTATGTTTATTGCACGCGTCACGTAAAACTGTATTGCGAAAAATTGTATATTTGCTTATGAACGCGCCTCTAAACAATACACAACAGCCGTCGCCGCGGCGGCATCAACAATGCTAGGTCGAAATAAGCAAGAAATATTTAACTACCGAAGCGGGGGAGGGGCGGGCACTGGCCCTCAGTATTGGCGCTATGGCTGTGGTAGTTATAGTTTACGTGATACACAGCTCAAATACAAATAATATAAACATTACAACCGGGCATGCGCGGTAGACGCAGACAGAGATGAAGCTACTCGCAAAATTCGACGACACCCTTGAGACCAACGCTTGTTAACGTATGATAGTCAACAATTCCATCATTATACCAACTAGATTTATCGCACCAACTAGAGATGTTGTAGTGGATTCCCTAAATTGCTTTTTTATAGATTAATTTGCATATTTCTGACAGGGGAAACGATTGCGCCGTCGTACGCATGCGTAACGATGAGAGAGCGAAATGTTATTGACGATGCAAAATATTTATTTTTTGGCGCAACACCGACGCAGGTCCTGGATGTAACGGAAACGCTGCCATTTTGAATTCGCAAAAACTAAAACAGCTCCTGAACTTTTTTAAATTTTGAACCAAATTCTAAGTCTAATATATTCTAAAACAATAGTCAATTACTTAAAGTTAGGACCATTCAAGTAGATAAAATGCAGAAAGCAAGTTTGTATGTTAAAAGTACAAGGTGGAGAAAAGATATCATAGAAAGTATTAAGTTAACTAGTCTACGGGGAGTTCAAACGGATTTATATCAATTATTATCCGATAAGGAGCTACCACGCATGCGTTGACCTCATTTACACCGATTGTAAAAAAAACGAAAAAATATTTATGATCAACAAAAATATTTTAACAAATGCCTGACTAAATAAAATAAGTATAAATTACAAATTCTTCCAGACAACATGTTCTTCATGTTTCTGCATTCCTACGTGACATAAGCGAAATATTAATCGTGTATGATGTGACAAATTAGCACAATTGAACCAATCAATCATTAAAATATATTTTTTGTTTTTAATCGTATGCATGATGCTTGGCAATAAATAATAATATGTTAAACTCAAGGATTTAAGGAAGGTGATTAATCAGCAAACAACAACCAAATTGGAATGAGAGATCTTAATTCTTAAAATAATCTTTTGATCTCAAAATCTAAATTGAAAGCCTTTTCAAAAATTGATTTGACTGTGGTTGATCCCCAAGAATATATTTACTATCCAAAACCTAAGTACAGTAATTTTATACCAACTTCGCAACATAATAATTACAAGGAATTGTTTGAAAAAAAAGTAATTTAAAAAAACAAAAAACCCGACTGCTTGGACACCAAAAAGTATAAAACAAGATGTGAATTTCATTATTATCAATTTACATAGTATAATACTTTTAATGAAATAATGAACAAAATAATATAGCCAATTCAGTATTCTCACAGCTCACGTTTTATAATAATATTTTTCTCTCATAATTAATTTTGTAATTATTACGAATTATCAAGGCGCGTCGCACGTCCATTAGCTAATATTAACGTGCGACTGCGCCTTGATAATTTGTAATAATTACAAAATTAATTATGAGAGAAAAATATTATTATAAAACGTGAGCTGTGAGAATACTGAATTGGCTATATTATTTTGTACATTATTTCATTAAAAGTATTATACTATGTAAATTGATAATAATGAAATTCACATCTTGTTTTATACTTTTTGGTGTCCAAGCAGTCGGGTTTTTTGTTTTTTTAAATTACTTTTTTATTTTAAACTTTTTGGGTATTTATGTTGTTTATTTACCTACCTGCAAGGTAATCCTAATAATATTATTGCCGTAATGAGAATCATTACTTTTGTATTAATTGTATTTTTTATTTATTTAAACTATTAGATTCCTTAATTTAGATTTACTAACGGTTTATTGACTCTTATTTAGGTAGGTGCCAAAACTATATTAATATAACTATACCTAACTTTAATTTTACAGTAGGTAAATGACAATATTTATTATGTCATCGAGCGTTAGGGCTCTTTTCTCGGCGACGCCTAGCGCTCGTCAACCCCCCAGTGCCGCTGTAGCGGCCAGTAGGGCCTATGCACTATATTCAATCCGAAAAAAAAAGATCAGTCCCCACCGCACCGCACCGCACTCCTCGCGGACGCGCTTCCCGCGAGTGATATTTGTAAAAGACGTTTATCCGCCTGAAGTGTTCTGTTGCATCCACCACCACTACAGCCTATGAACGTCCCACTGCTGGGCACAGGCCTCCACTGTCATAGGAGAGAGGGAATTAGGAGCTTAGACCCACCACGCTGCTCCAATGCGGGTTGGCGGGCTTTAACGACTATTATCATGTTAGTGATAATAACCGGGACCGACAGCTTAACGTGCTCTCCGAGGCACGGGGGTGAAACACCGCCAACTTCCAACTCCGGGCTGGCACTGAGAATTTCATAATTGAAAAACCCAATACCTAACAATTTTTATGCCCGACCGGGAATCGAACCCAGGACCTCGTGATCCACAGACGACTACGCTAACCGCTAGACCAACGAGGCAGTTAATGTTTTGTTGCATGATAAACTTTATTTCTATGATATCTCATAAGATATTCATCTAAATTGAACGGTGTAAAGGACAATTTTTGTCTTAATTAAATACTTAAGAAGGAATACACTAAAAATGAGCCTTTGAAACCTCGTAAATCCTAAATGATCGTTAAAATGAGAAAATGATCAAGGGAACCTAACTATGATTTTGCAAGACCTATTCATTGATACCCCACACGCCATAGTCTATCGACTTTATTTTTTAAATTTGTTACATTATGGCTTCTAGAGGGCGCCACTTTGTTTTTTCTCAAATTCGGCTTCCACAGTGACACTCTAATGATATACTCGGCATAATCTGGTGCAAGAATCATCAAAATCGGTCCACGCGTTTAGGCTGTAGCTGTCCTGCAAGGAACAAACAAACATATATAGACTGATGAACACATAACCCTGTGCGTTCCGCAGTCGGGTAAAAATAATCACGTATTCCGAAAAAATTTCAGCATTAACATTATCATGGAGAATACTAGAATCCTAAGTAAAATTCTTGCCAACATCATCCTTCGATTATTCAATATTCAGAACTCATTACACTAGATGACTTAAAGCCATATTGTTTAATTTTTGTTGGCTTTCGTGTTTTAGAACTATAATCGTTATTTTAGGAACGGCAAGGTACGTGTCATGAAACTGTTATAATGATTAATGAGTAATATTGCTTAAGTATTGCTTTAAGCGTTGGCAGTATGAAATAAGAGATAATCAGTAAGAAATAATTTATTTTTGACAAAGGCACCATCCCTAATCGGTGTAACAGTCGACTACCTACCAGTAGGCCATTGACATTTTTATTGGGCGATGATTTAGAGACTATCGATTGCGACGCCACCACTCATCCGGAAGAAGATTTGAATTTAGGGCTCTGCTCTACACTGTCTAGACTTGATGTATTGCCCAAAACTACTCTTGCTATTTAACAGGTGTAGTTTCAATTATCCTAAAAGTACCTTTTAAACTGTACCTTTTTTTTGTAAAATGATAGGGGCAGGCAAGAAATTGACATCAGGTCTTAAATTTTTAGTGACTTCAAAAAGGGCGAGCTTTTCGCTCATTAATAATAAAATATATTATGTTTTAGAAATTTTAAATAATTTTCCTAAGTGAATGTAGGCAATTCTATGCTAATTTTTTTGTAAAATGATAGGGACAGGCAAAAAATTTACACTAGGTCTGAAAATTTTAGTGATTTCAAAAAGGACGAGCTTTTCACTCTATAATAATAAAATATATTATGTTAAAGTATTTAAGCTTCCTTGATCTTCACGTATACTTAAGTTTTTATTGAGTGAACTTTGAACTATAATTTTCATAAGATTGAAAAGGTGGTCCCTTAAAAATTTGAAAATCTGTTCAGATGTTTGGATATAAATGTAGGATCTTTCTGTTCATAACGGACGGTATCAGTAATCAGACGTAAAAATTGTAATAGTTGAGTAAAAATAATTATAACACTAATTCGTTTAATTTCGACAGTTCCAGATTTAATTTCATTTCCAAGTGACTGGTTTGGTTTCTCTTAATGAGTAAGAAAATATATTTTTTACCTAACTTATATTTCGATTTTGAGTTAAGATATGAAACTTGTAGTATTTTGTTTTTAAGTCTGTATGATATTAGTCTTTTCATAACTTACTTATGTAATAAATTAAATATTCATTTGTAAGTATTTTGTTCAAAATAATCACTGGATAGAATTGGACTCAGCAAATAATTCAGTTTAAAATGAGATTGAAAAAAAGAGTATCTGTTTCTTTCTTCACCTTTCTGAACCGGTTGTAGAGTTGACAAATATCTACGGTCATGACTATGATAAGTGACACAAATTGTCCTACGTGAAATAAATAAATCATATTTTATTCTCTGTTTGTTTTTACCTCATAAAACATCTACAGAGTCAACAAAAAAGCGTAATGGCGTCTGAGTTGAAACGGGAAAAAATTAATTAAGAATGAACTATGGTACATAGTACGACATAGCACAGTAACATAGTATTGCATAGTAGCTTATGAGCGAGTAGGCGGGGCGTAGCTCTGTACAGTGACGCCCAGCCCGCTTTATAGCGACCGCCTACCCGCGCTTCAGTTACGAGAGATAGCTTTGACTTTTATATTTAGATTTTACTAGCTGATTTCCGTGACTTCGTCCGCGTGGATTGAGGTTTTTCGGTTTTTTCGGTACCTTTCAGCCATTCTGGCGTGATTGAGTGACAAACATCCATCCATCTATCTATCCAAACGTTCTCATTTATAATATTAGTGTAGTATAGATACCCAACAAATTTATGCCCGCAGCTTCGCTAACGTTAACGATTTTCATATAAATTGCAAACCACTATTTTACCCCTTTAGGGGTTGTATTTTAGAAAATCCTTTCTTAGCGGATACCTGAACCATAAGAGCTATCTGTATGCCAAATTTCAGCTCGATCCGTCCTGTGGCTTGAGCTGTGCGGTAATCTATCAACATTAGTCAGCCCTCAGTCAGTCAGGTTTTCCTTATAAATATTAAGGTTTTATACCAAACTAGGTATCTATCTGTGTCTATACCAAATTTCATCAAAATTGGTTCATAAGATAACAAACAAACATACAAACAGACTAATATTTGCATTTCTAATATTAGTTAGGATTAGATAATGCAAAAGTTTTCGTCTGTGCGATTAAGGTTTTTCAAAATTCTGTGTAAACACCTTGATTTTACGAAAACAAAAAATGCTTCTCTCTTCTATAAGAAACTACGCCAGATAATTTTTAAAAATTAATCATTAGCTGTTTCTGTATAGGAAGTCATAAACCCTGTACTTAATTAATGTTTCTCATAAGTACAATCACATGGATTAATTTTTCCTTATTTTGAAAAAATAGTTCTAACTAATAAATTAGCTAGTTTCAACCACCATCTCTCAGACTACTCTCGTTAATGGCAGAATAGCAATCGCTTCAAGAGCAATAAAAGCGGAGACGCGGCAATTTGTAGACACATCTACAGATAGATCTAGACTAGATATATAGATCTAGACTACATCTAGGTCTGTCTGGTTTACAGCCGTGCATTATGCGCAACCGTCTGCTTCCTATATTACAAAAGGGAACGCAAACTGACGATTTTTTCTCTCCACTACAAGTAAGCCCTTGACTGCGATTTCACCTGGTGGTAAGTGATGTTGCAGTCTAAGATGGTAGCGGGTTAACTTATCAGAGGTATTTTAGTTATATTAAACCCCTGCCCCCAAACAGGTTTCTACACGGCATCGTATCGGAGTGCTTTATCGCTTACACGTCGTTGCCGATAGGGCGGTAAGTAGTAACTAGCCACGGCCGAAACCTCCGACCAGACTACTAGCTAATGGGTCTGGCAGTGGTTTTTGGGAATTTAAAATTTCTAAATTGTATAGTCTGATGGGAGGCTTGTGTCGTGACTATATCACAAAAACAAATATTCATTTAATGGTTTTCGGATTATTTTCCTGTACTTGTGGTATAAGGTCTTGCCAAATTTCATGAGTCTAGATTCTAGAGCAACGGCAAGGACCCTATCAAAGGTCAAAATACAGCATAAATGGCCATATTTTTGATTGAGTTGACTCAGAAGCTCGATTTCTTTACAGCTCCAAAAGAACCGTATACCTTATAAAGTACTTATTTGGTATCCATTAATAATTTCCACTTCATACCTCCATGCGTTCCTGAGAAAAATGGCCTTAACAGACAGGCGGACATACGGACAACGAAGTGATTCTATTAGAAGCGTTCCTTTGGAAAGGGAACCCTAAAAATTACTCATGTAGGGCTATTTGACCGAGCGAAACGAAGGTCTCTGAGTCTACTTGAGTGAATTTGCACTTGTCCGTCCGTCCGTCAGTCTGTCAGAGCCTTATAACTTCTGAATTATTTCAAATTTAAATATAATATGTAAACCGATGGCCTCCAGCCGAATATGGCTTGAAAAGTTTTATAAACCTTTATTTCAGGGGGGCTCTCAAGAAGGGTTGCGGTATATCATTTTAAAGATAATTATATAATATAGATAATAAACGAATAGAGTCCAAAAATATATTTTATTTATTTTTTCCCCTAAAATTGACGAAATGGGGGGCTTTCAAAGTGGAGATTTTCTAACGTCCAAAGTTGACCTCAGAACTCTCGATTTTCTGAAAGGTCGAGCCTGAAACTTGATCAATTATTTGAATTATATCCTGTACTTGAACAACAAATACTAAAATTAGATAAATATAATAAGGAAACGAAATTATTTAATTTTTAATGAGCTTCAATATTTTTAACAGAACTTCACAATGATGTCAATAGATGGCGCTCTGTAAAAGTTTATTTGTTTGTGCTTACAAATAATGGACGTTAGCACCATCTTACGTGGAATAAAAAAATAGTCTACCTACTGATAGTATTGATGTCTATGAATATGATACCGCGAGGTCTCAGTTCGGGGCGAACTACTAGTTTACAAAGTTGCTTTTAAAATCGACATTACAAACATAGGTATGAATTTAAGCAAGTAAATAACAGTAAGTAAGTGAATAAGTAATAAAAATTTGTTTTCTCGTCGTAAAAAACTGCTTCGTCTTGGCCATTCCGACGGTCCGTTGGGATTTAGTGGCAGTAAACGTTGCTTTTATTGACACACTAAAGATTGGATGATGCAAAGTTTTCTGTTAATCCTTTACTATACGTGCGATCGCTTTTTACCTCCGTGTCACAGTGGTCAGTGTCTCTTGAATGGTGGAAGGTCCCAGTTTCGATTCCCGGCAGGAACGATTTCGAAGTTTATATAACTTCGACGACCTCCGTGGCGCAGTGTTGAACGCTGTTGTCTCAACGTGCGGAGGTCTCGGGTTCGATCCCCGGCAGGGTCAATTTGGGAATTTATAATTTCTGAATTCTCCCCGGTCTGGCCTGGTGGGAGTCGGCCGTGGCTAGTTACAACCCTACCGGCAAAGACGCGCCGTCAAGCGATTTAGTGTTCCGGTACGATGCCGTGGTGAAACCGAATAGGGGGCAAACAGGTTAGCCCGCTACCATCTTGGACTGCTTCATCACTTACCTACCATCAGCTGAGATCGCAGTCAAGGGCTAATTTTATGTAGATAAAAAAAACTTCAGAATTTTCTATCCAATATGTGAGTGACTTTTCTACCACAGCCTCTAAATGCCTGAACAGATTTGGCTGTATGGGGTATAGTTAGAAATATTAATATCCTTACATCGTCCCGAGTGACACTTTATATATATTTTTTTAAATTGTATGTATGGCAGTCGTAATTTTTAATTTTTAAATTATGTTACAATCTTTCTAAGGTGGCAAACAACGTATAAAATAATATCCTCAATAACGTAACATTACAAACAATAAGAAGCTCAAAGCCTGTACTCAGACCGTAATGCCAGAATAAAAAACTGAGCCCTTTTACAAACAGGGGCACTGTGTGTAGCGACCCTTAGGGCTTTAATGCTAAGATGTTACGTAAATATACTGCAGATGAAATGAAGACTCTCATAATATCCGTTTTGATACAACGAGAAATTTACGTTACAAGTCCGTCAAACTTATCTGACCCGGTGTCAGCGTCGCTAGCATATTTGAAAAATAAAAGAAAAACAAAAACTATAAACAGACATAACAATAAGTTTAAATTTTGGCCACCGGGCCAGATAAGTTTGTGGGACTTTACCTAGATGGTGTCCGCGACTGGAAACTGGTTTTCTGAGGCAAAAAGAAACCTATGAAACTCTCCAGCCCCCTTTTTCTCTAGCTCAGAGGCTATCAAAAAATGAACCACTGATTTATGTATTTTTTATCCATTGAAGGTTTGCTATGAAATGTTATTTTTTATTTTTTCATAGCAAGCTTTCAAAAGGCTATGGTAAAAAAATATATGCTGAGATTTTTTTGATGGCCACACACACTTTTGCATTTATTAGTAAGGATTATCCATGCAACATTGATTGAAGGACAAACTAAGAAAGGAACACGCATTGGCATTTTATTATTAAAGCAATAAGAACGAAATCCACTTACCAGTATAATTGGTAGTTGCACCATTGGACTCTGAAAATAGAAACGAAAATAAAATGTCAAAAAAAATATCTCTTTAAAAATAAATATAATTTGTTTGGTCACCTCCGGCGCACGTTCTCTACGACTTTACGCACGAAAAGTGTTACTATGGAAACATAAACAAGTGTTACCATGGAAATATAAATAACGTAACGAAAGTTTGATTTTACTCCCCATTAATTTTCATACCCCGGGGTTTTAGATGGGAATTTATAATTTCTAAATTTTCTCTGGTCTAGTCTGGTGGGAGGCTTCGGCTGTGGCAAGTTACCACTCTACCGGCAAAGACGTACCGCCAAGCGATTTAGCGTTCGGGTACGATGCCTTGTAGAAACCGACTAAGGTTTAATAGAACTGCCATACCCCTAACAGGCTAGCCCGCTACCATCTTAGACTGCATCATATCACTTACCATCAGGTGAGAAAACAATCAAGGGCTAACTTATTTATAGTGGAATAAAAAAACACTTTCATATTTTAAAATATTTAATTAACACGCAGTTTTTTTTGCGAGGGTCAAACAGTTATGAATAACAATAACGCCAAAATCTTTGAACCCCCTGTTCCCTTGACCACAGCCGCCGGTGCCTGCGCACTGATAACAGCCCGACTGTTATCACTATCGTAATTTTTGTTTCCAAAACAAAAATATTGAATCCTATTTACATATTAGTTTTACACGACTGCCCAAAAAGGTCTCGCTTGAACTCCTTAATTTTACGGGATAAACCTACCTATTATGTATGTCACCGTAAGATTGTAAAAACCGTTAGATTATAATCCAACTCGTGAAATTGCAAAGATTACAATTTAACGCATTTTTTTATCTGTTAGGTATATTAACCCGATAGAACCTATCTATAGGGACTGATTGTTTATGTCGAACCCTAACCTAACCAACAAGAAACAGACAAAAAAACGTAAAATCAATGAATATTTCAAAAATCGACACTCAGAACATTGAACGGTTCGCAATCTTTCGACAGTTTACAATTTCGCTAGTTAGATTATAATCTAACGGTTTTTACAATCTTACGGTGACATGTATATCAAGTACCTACCTTTAATATTCATAATCATCACTTTCAAGTTTCAACCCATTGCCGGCTTACTACCGAGCCTCCTCTATGCATGAGAGGGTTTGGCCATAGCCCACCACGCTGGGCATTATTCACACACCTTCGAAAACATTATGAAGAACTCTCAGACAGGTTTCTTTACGATGTTTAATTCTTCACCGTATGTAGATATATATACATAAAGTAGGTATCCACCACTATCACCACTACAACCCACTAACCGCCCACTGTTAGACACAGGCCTCCACTCTCATAATTATGAGAGGGAATTAGAGCTTAGATCCACCACACTGCTCCAATGCGGGTTGGCGTGCTTTAATGACTTTTATCATGTTAGTGATAATAACCGGGACCGACGGCTTAACGTGCTCTCCGAGGCACGGGGGTAAAACGCCGCCATCTTCCTAACTCCGGGCTAGTACAACGTACTATTACCTATTATGTGCTAGTACTGAGAATTTCTAGTCAGAAAAACCCGGGACAGTCGAACATGCTAACCATTAGACCAACGAGGCAGTAGGCAGCAGGCATAGGAGGCATTAGTGTTATTATTTGCTAGTGTTATCGCATTTGATAGTCCTTTATGGTGTAAATAAGCGATAATTCAATATTTGCAGATATTCTAGAGCTGTAAAACTAGACAATAGGTAACGTAAGTGTGACGTCATGTTAGCTAGGATTATCTGCGTGACTTTGTATGCGTTTTGATATTTATTTACAGGGTCTTAAAATGGTAATTACCTACATAGTAATAAGGATGATGAGAACTCAATCAAATCAGCAACTCAACTTAGCACTTCTAGTATGGAAGTTTGTATGAAATTCACAGTTATGACGTCATTAATTTAAAATGATTATCAAACTAACCGAAGAATGTGAATTTTAAGTCTTTTGGAAGACCCTCTATTAAGTAATCATTAAGAAATAGTTTTTTTTTTTTATAGGCGTCGTCCCTATTATGTAATGGGTGAACCAGTGGTAGATTCCCGTGACGATTATTGACGGGCTCCCTGGGGCAGTGTTGAGACTTGAGGGCTGCTGTCTTAACGTGGTTGGTCCTGGGTTCGATCCCCGGCAGGGTCAAACGCCACAAGCCTTGTACTTCTACCGCCCCATTACAGCTCGCAATACCTGTAAGGAAAACGGCATGTCCGTCCCGCGTCGATTAAGTGGGCTCAGGTCCATACAATACAACCTCATACAAAGAATACTTGCCGCGCCTCTGTAGTGTCAGCTTTGCGTTTAAAATTAAGATTGAATTTTTAGATATGGTTTATGTTTATTAACTTTGAGTTTAATTAAATTGATATTTGACTTGTTCTATGTATTTCATTCATTCAGTTCGTTTGGCGGGATATGCCATGTTAGAATAGTTTGCATAAATACGAGCATTTTACTTTTGAAATGCAGTCCGCTCCCAGCAGACTCATCAATTACTTAAATAGAGCTTAACGATAGCAATCGTGGTCGGAACAAATGAATATTGTGTTTAAGTTTGACCAAGTTTTATAATTATCTAATTGCATTAAATCTCTCGTGGAACCTCTACACGTTTAACCATTTATTCGTGCAAGTTTTAAAGAGAGTACAAACATATTTAAAAGCAATATAATTATTTGCCCACTTCTGGAATGATACTTACAGTAGTGACTAGTGACGCTAGACGTTTATCATGATGAAGTTTAACCTTTTAGGTTTTGAAACTCGAGTCCTAGTACTTACCTATATCTGTTCCCTGCGTGATATTATTTGTTTTCAATCGATTTTTTTGTTTATAAAAAAAGGCGCACGAAAAATTGTTTAGTTTTGTGATTCTCCACGCCCGGCGAGTTTACGTTATGTTCAAATTGCTATTTGCAAAACATTTGGTGCTGTTCTCCTAAACATTGGCGAGATTAAATTAAAAAATCTCATATTCGATGAAAACTACACTATATGACAAGTCATAACTAAAAAAATTAAAAAACACAACTGCCCTGCCAAAACGAACTAAAAAGTTAAAAATCTAAATTAATCTAGATATATTAGAATCTTATTCACATTTTTATTAAATGATACTTTTTTGTGAATCACTGGATATTGCACTATAGTGTTATACATTTTTGGAATCTACTCATCATTTTCTAGATGATGATTATATACTTAATCTTATTTTTGATTTTTTTTCAACTTAAGTCTTTAATGTGGGACCATAATTTTTTTTTAAATTTTACTAGCTTATGTCACCCGGAATAAGCTAGGGATTCTAACGATACATCATTTATCAATATCGTTTCAGGTGTATAGAAGCTATGGTGGAATATACAAACTCACATGCATACATACATACATACATACATACATGAACCCTGAAAACAATATACTCCTTTTTTCAGGCAGTCGTATAAAAAACTAGTGGTCGCTCTCGACTTCGTTCGCGTACAATTTCCGATTTCCCCCCTCAGGGGTGAATTCTCAAAACCGTTTCTTAGCTGATGTCTACACAATAGAAAGACTTTACTTCTCTACTATAAATTTCATGTTTGTATGCTTTATATTTAGTTCCTGAGATATCGTGATTAGTCAGTCAGTGAGTGAACTAGCTGATGCCCGCGACTTCGTCAGCGTGGATTGAGGTACGTACTTCGATTCCCGCGAGAACTCCTTTATTTTCCGCGATTAAAAGTAGCCTATATGCTATTCCAGACTATAATCTATCTCTGTGCCAAATTCCGATCAGATCCATTCAGCCCTTCTGCCGTGATTGAGTAACAAATACCCATCCATCCAAACTTTCGGATTTATAATATTGAGTATTAGATTTAGACCGTTAATTTAATAAAAAAATGATTAGGTAATTCAACTTTTACATAGAGGTCTATCTATCTATCTAAATAGGCCTATCTCGGAAATCTTGTTTTCTCGTTATCGATCTATTAGAACCTACCAAAAGCACAAAAGGGACGATAAAAATATGTTTTTCCCAAGAAAATCGCCTTGTCACGTTTTGATAATTGCCAAGTCATCGAATTTATCTTCAAATTTTCGTTACGAGATCTTGTTGAAAATATTTCACGATGCTTAATTTTAGGGTTCCATTATAAATGTAATTATGTGAAAGTATAGATGATGCCCGAAACATCGTCCGCGTTTTTTTTTAATTCCTGCGGGAACTCTTTAGCTTTACGGGATAAAATGTAGCATGTGTGTTAATTCAGGGTATCAGGGTATCAGGCTCAAGAATGGAGATCATTCTAAATTTCGGCCAAATCGCTTCTACCGTTGTGGCGTGAAGGAGTAACGAACATCCAAACATACAAACGTACAGGCCAACGTTTAAAGCCGTATTGTTTACTATCGTATCGTGTTTTAGAATTATGATCCTTATTCACTAAGAGCGTCAACTGGCATCAAACTGTCATTATGAGTAATATTGCTTAAGTATTGCTTTAAGCATTGGCAGTATGGCCCCTCGTTACAACTTACAAATTTCCACATTTCCACTAATCTTACTAATATTATAAATGCGAAATTTTGGATAGATGTATGGATGTTTGTTACTCAATCACGCCCCAACGGCTGAACGGATCTGGCTGAAATTTGGCACAGAGATAGATTATAGTCTGGAATAGCACATGGGCTACTTTTTACCGCGGAAAGTTAAAGAGTTCCCGCGGGAACCATTAAAACCTCAAACCACGCAGACGAAGTCGCCGGCATTCGCTAGTGAGTAAAATTGCCTATGTATTGCTTTCAGCTTTGGCAGTATGGCCCCTGGTTACTACTTACAAGTTTCCACATCATATTAATAATATTATATATGCGAAAGTGTGTTTGTTTGTTGGTTTGTCGTTCAATCACTCCGCAACAGAGCAACGGATCGACGTGATTTCGGTCGGACCAGGAGAGTGACATAGGCAAGAGTTTCCGAATGAATTAAAATAACTTATTCCACGCGGACAAATTCACGGGCATCAGCTAGTTATTAATAATCATCTTATATATAAAATTCTCGTGTCACAATGTTAGTTACCATACTCCTCCGAAACGGCTTGACCGATTTTTATGAAATTTTATATGCATATTCAGTAGGTCTGAGAATCGGCTAGGTACTATCTATTTTTCATACCCCTAAAACACCTCAATCCACGCGGACGGAGTCGCGGGCATCAGCTAGTTATTATATGAAATACTTACTAGTAAGACATCCGTTATGAGATCATGTTAAAAATATTTTCCGATACTTAATGTTAGGATTCCGTAACTAAATTACCTAATAACTTTTTTGTTTTTTTAAATACTTTTGCGAACTATACAATAGAACTTAAAGCTAGCTAGCCTAACCTTACTACTATATAAACCATGCCCACTGACAAGAATGCGGGCTGCATTTCCTCGTTGGACAGCCAGGCTGATCCTTTGCGCAAAAAATGAGGCAGCCATAAATTACCTAATAACTTATTTTCAGTCACAATAAAATAAGTACTCAGGTACCAAAACAATTAACTAGCCAATCTACCTCTGTTGCTTTACTTAGCCCAAGATTTTCTAAAACTCCCTTGAGGGTCATTACTCATTACATTAACTATACCTACCTACCGCCTACGTTATACAAGTAAAATCCATACTTACTAATATTATAAATGCCAAAGTATGTCGGTCTGTCTGCTAAGTTTTCCCGGCTCATATTTTCAACTGATTTTGATAAAAATATATCGCAGAAAATCAGGAGTACCCGTGGGAATCAAAAAACCATAATCCACGCGGACTAAGCGTCAAAATCGATTGAAAAGACTGCTATTGAAAAGATATAAGACAGACACTCTTTCGCACTTATAGTATGGAATAGTATTGATAACGGCAGTCTCACGTTTTTTATTGCAGCAAAAATTTCTTGCGTCAGAAAGCACAATAAGAGTATTTATTATATTAGTATGAATGCTGTGTGTGTCTGCCTGGCTGTCTGACTATTAAAAAATTATAATTTTTCACGGCCATCCATTGAAGCGATTTTGATGAAATTCTGCACAGAGATAGATCTCGCATCCCTTACACCGGACCTAAACCACTTTTTATCCCGGAAAATGAAAGAATCCCACTTGATTTTAAAAAGTATCCGCTGTCATCATCTAGTCTGGATATATAAAAAGAAAACGTGACTAACTGACTGACTGATATATCAACTTAGTGCGTTGCGGGCTGAAAATTGGCATACAAATAGCTATCAGGCATCCGCTACGAAAGGATTCTTGAAAATTCAACCCTTAAGGGGTTGTATTCAGCCCTATAGGACTTTGAAAGTATGAAAATCGACCCTAATGTGAGCGAAGCCACGGGCAAAAGCTAGTCTATACTAATCTATACGTCAAATACATTTTATAAATGTGAAAGTTTGGATAGATGGATGGATGGATGGATGGATGTTTGTTACTCAATCACGCCAAAACGGCTGAACGGGTCTGGATGAAATTTGGCTCAGAGATAGATTATAGTCTGAAATAACACATAGGCTACCTTTTATTCCAAACCACCGAAATACCGAAATTCAAAGAGTTCCCGCGGCAGCCAATATCTCAATACACGCGGACGACGCGGGCATCAACTAAACTCGCCGGCATATTTAGCGGAACATAAAAAAAGGTCCATAATTAAAAAAATATGGTTTTATTTTAAAATCTACTTATTACACTTCTTTTGTTATTTAAAGTTTCATTTGTTTTACTTAAAATGAGATCACATTAAGAACAGATTTTGCGAGTAAAGGCTATTTGTGAAAAATGGTACATTTTTGAACTTTTCATGTAACCGGGAAAAGTGAAATTTAATATTAAAATAACAATTAATTAAATTAGAAAAATGGTGATTAATATCGCGTATTTCCTCCACGTGCTCTTATTAATTATTATATTATTGACTGCCTCGTTGGTCTAGCGGTTAGCGTAGTCGACTGCGGATCACGAGGTCCTGGGTTCGATTCCCGGTCGGACATAAAAGTAAGGTATTGGGTTTTACAATTACGGAATTCTCAGTGCTAGCCCGGAGTTGGAAGTTGGCGGTGTTTCACCCCCGTGCCTCGGAGAGCACGTTAAGCCGTCGGTCCCGGTTATTATCACTAACATGATAATAGTCGTCAAAGCCCGCCAACCCGCATTGGAGCAGCGTGGTGGGTCTAAGCTCTAATTCCTTCTCTCCTATGAGAGTGGAGGCCCGTGCCCAGCAGTGGGACGTTAATGGGCTGTAGTGGTGGTGGCTCTTATTAAAGTTTCTACCCGTCTAGGCATACTGAGAATGATGTTATCGATGGTCTCCTGGGATAGTCTCCGCCATTCCTCAACTACGGCGATTCGCAGTTCTCCCACGTTGGCAGGAACTGGAATTCTGGACTTAACATTTCTTTTCAGCAAGTCCCAAACGTGCTCTATTGGGTTCATATCCGGTGATCTCGCCGGCCACTCCATAACAGTGATATTCATATCATTAAGATAAGCTTGACTCACCCGAGCGGTATATGCGGCCGAGCATTATCCTGCATAAAAACAAAATCTTCACCGATATATGGGGCAAACGGTACGACATTTTCTTCTAAAACTCTTGTAGTAAGTAGATTATAGAATAAAACCATATTTTTTAAATTATGGACCTTTTTTTTTATGTTCCGCTAAATATGCCGGCGAGTTTAGTTATATACTTATGAAGTATAGGTATCCATTGTTGATTATGTGTATGTCCACGAGTCTAAAACAAGACACGTGTATGCCAAAACTCGTCCCAAGGCCGCCCGGTCGCACTAAATATTATAATTCTCCGTAAATATAAACACTCAGGAAGTCAGAAAATGTATTTATTTTTAAAAACAAACGACTTTAGTATATTATTTATTTATTTTGTGGCCAGCTCTGTTATAACGGCCGCACACGGGCAGCAGACAACAGAGGTCATACTGCCAACGCTTAGAGCCATATAGTTTCATTATTGTTGACTTACGTGTTTTAGAATTATAATCCTTATTTTAGGAACGTCAAGGTATGTACAAGGTACGCGTACGTGACATCCAACTGTAATTTTGAGTGGTATTGCTTATGTATTGTTTTAAGCGTTGGCAGTATAGCCCCAGGGAGTTTTAGCAGTCGTGAGCATGACCGGCAGTCATCAAAGCAAACAAATGATACCGCAAAATATCAGGATAGTGAGGGACTTATACTTCATGCAAACTGAATTTTAATTCAAATCAAATAAACAATTATCTATTACAGTGAAACTTCTTTAGAATCGTTGTGATTTTAAAATACGACGAAACGGAAAAGTGATACCAAAAAGAGATAAACATATTCATAATAGGATTGATTGAGTTATATTTATCTCATCCTCTCGTAGACTACTTTTCTGAAGTTTTACTTCTGCCGTGTGTGAATTGCACCCATACTCTTTTTTATTGAAATATTTTTTTACAGGTATGCTTTTAGTGAATCTAAAATTAATCTTTTGAAGTGTCTGTCATTTTCTTTCCCGATGGTGCATGAAAACCTTATATCCAAGCCGTCTCCCGGATTCAAGGTTTCTTGTATACCGACATAAGTAACTTATGTCCCGGAAACACGAAGAATTCCTTCAAGGAGTGCAGTATTATTAACTGCGCAGTGCGCATGCAGTTGGCGACGACTGCTCGAACGGTCCGTGTATGGCCGCACTTATATTATGTATTCTAGGTGCTACACACGGTTTTGACTGCTGAACCACGTGGAATTTTAAGTTGGCGAATAATATAGGTGTCTTCTCACCGTCTAACTACATTATTATAGTGGAGTACCTCTACTACATACAGTCTTGACTTAGAAAGAGCTGAAATTTTACATAAATTATATAGAACCAAATAAACCATAGCCAAACCTTTATATACACACATAATGAGTAGGCATTAGGTGATGCCCACGACCTCGTCTGCGTGAAATCAGATTTTCAAAAAATCCCAAGGAATGTCTTTGTTTTTCCGAAATAAAAAGTAGCCTATACCTATACTCTTCACGACGATCGGTATGGAGAGAGGTAAGTTCGGTTCCGTTCCGGCGTTAATAAAGGACAAACCAACAAACAAAGCATATTTACGAATTTTTATTATTAGTAGAATTTAGATTATTCATAAACTATAGATTGAGGTTTTGTGGTTCTCGCGGGAACTCTTAATATTTCCGTGATTAAAAGTAGCCTATGTTCCAGGCTATTAAGTATATATCTCTGTGCCAAATTAGAATAGATAGTAAAAATAATGGTTATTGCTTAAATATTGGGCGAAAAAGACAGCTGAAATAAGTGAAATGAAGATTTTTAACACTAGGTAAGTAACAAATAATCGCAGGATCAATATGCCCGATCCAACCTTTTCTTTCTTCAATCGATTTGTTTCTATTATTTCTTCCCTCTGCGCTCGAAAGTTTATGATTTCAGCTTACGAATTACTTACTTACTTTTTAATATACTAGATGATTCCCGCTACTTCGTCCGTAAAATCGGTTGAACGGATGGGCTGTGAAAGCGTAGCAGCGTAGCATAGCAGACAAACAGACACACTTTCGCATTTATAATATTAGTATGGATAGTACGGATGTATTTACTACCAGAATAATCAACTTTTATAATGTGTACCTACAACCACACACGGACAACATATGCAGTTACAAATAACTATTACAATCAACGGACAACGTTGTGATTGTAACAGGGTAAATTGCAATCATAATTATTTTGTCATAGCGTAAATACATACAGTAAGTTGAGTAGATGACTCATGACAGATGACAACCTTCACATTTGCCGACGAGCCGGCCGCCGGGGTCTTAATATCACCTATACCCGAAAAACTGATGTATTAATAGATAAAATACATACCTAAAGAAAAATCTTCTGCCGGTTCGGTAAAGTCCCTCACGCGTCTACCCTAAGTCCCCGCAGGATTTCTTTGTCGATTGTATTAAGTTTATCGTTAGGCTGCGGCCTGCGATAAACTTTAAAATAAAAAACAAAATTGAAACTCACCGCTTCATCTATGAGTTCACCATCGTCTTCGTCCCGTTGGAGACACATCCAGGTATCACAGATTAGAACAGTTTTTGATACCACTGCACTTCTATTCTTTACATAAACAGTGTACAGTCCCGGAACCAACGTATCACCCTGCGGCACACCTCGACAATGCTCTTGAAGCCTCGAAGTATGACTGAGCCGATACGACTCCTAATGTTTTGAATACAATCTGTAACAGTACAGAAAAACAATAATAAACTTTGCTGCCAGTAGCAATGGCTTTAAGACTTAAGTAATCAATGCCCGGTTTACATTATTCCAGTAGTATTTCAGTCCTTCGCTCTGTGTAACTGCGGCCAAACTCCCGTTTTGCGAGAGCCACGCCACAGGGCAATGAAAGTGTTTAGTACACTATACCCTTATACTGTAGTAGACCCTTAGGTATACTTTTTTTTATATTACTTATGTCAGAAAGTGTGGCTAGTGAAAGTGCTTCTAATAAGTTGTACATCTAATCATAATATGATTATATGATATACACATTGTATTCTAAGTACTAGGTACTGTTAATACAAAGTAACAACATTAGACAGCCCTAATAAAAATAAAAACACGCCTCGACGAAAGGGTCTACTGTCTTGTATCCAGCAAGGGATTTACTTTACCAACTGTATTTATTCCAGCGTAACTGGTGCATATTTGGCGTTCAATTTAGTTTTATTCTAGTGCTACGCTATGTCAACATTGTCATAGATAATGCAATTTGCAACTCAAAGCAGCAATAAAAAAATGTAATGTAAAGCACATCTACTAAATCATATGCTACCGGCATAATCTAAACCGAGCATTAGTCTCAAGTACTTTGAGTGAAGTATGTATAATGACTTATGTAGTCAAACTCTGTTATTAAATCAACCTTATCACAAACAAAATAGAGTCCATTTCATATTAGACAGTTTCTAGCAGATGTTTGAGCATGTTTTATGGAATAAGTTGGTTGACTTTTTATGTTTGTGTAAACATAGTTTTTAGAGGTATCATAATAAGAAGGCACTGAACATTTATTACTGCAGGCATACACTTAAAATCTTAATGGAATTAACGTGACTCCAGCTGAAAATAGAGTTTTCAAGTACTTTTGAAGTAGAGTTTTAAACTTTAAATAAACATTAAGTAACATAATCAATGATCTATACTTCTATACTAATATTATAAGTGCGAAAGCTTGGATGGATGTATGGATGGATGTTTGTTACTCGATTACGCTAGAATGGCGAACAAACTCACCAAATGGCAAGTGATGAAGCAGTCTAGGATGGTAGCGGGCTAATCTGTTAGGAGCATGGCAGTTGTATTAAACCTATACTCCTAAACGATTCCTACACGTCATCGTAACGGAACGCTAAGTCGCTTGGCGACACGTCTTTGCCGGTAGGGTGGTAACTAGCCACGGCCGAAGCCTCCCACCAGAATTTGGCACAGAGATAGATTATAGTCTGAAATAACCCATAGGCTTGTAACCAAAAACCTCAGTCCACGCGAGAATCAGCTAAGCGTTACAAGCTTATTCAGCGAGTTCGTTACAAGTTACCTACAACTTAATAATTATACAAGCCATCATACATAGCACTTGCTTTATGAACATTATCTTGAGGAAACCTGCATTATGGAGAGAGAGAGAGTAGGTACTAGGTAGGTATTAGGTAGTCACTAGTTACTAACTAGGTGGTAACTCACTAGTCAGGATCCTTGTGGTACCTACTACCTAACAAGTAGTTAAAAGGCATAGTAAGTTTATAATGAATCATTTCTAAATTAAGAAAGGTGACCTAATAAAGCTAAGCATTTCCACAAACAATACTCGTTGTTTAGGTTGTCACCCGACCCGCCTTGTGGGGCGACATTTCCTAAACACAACCTACCTAGCAATCAAAACAAAACATAAGTAACTTAATACTCAGCTAGTATTAGCTACCTAGCACGAATTTGTTGACTGCTAACCGACTTTGAGTAACGATATAAATTACAAACATAGCACACTTATAGAATACCACTTTTATAAGTTACTCTTTTAATTTTCAGCCACGGTCTGAAAATGTTTACCACCATAAGGTTCTTAATTGCATGAACATTTATATGTGTCAGAAAGTCGATAAGTGGTTTGATTAGGCACAGATCATAGATATTTTAACTTTTTGAGTAGGTGGTAAATGTGGCAACTAGATACATGTAGAAAACCTCTTTCAATATCTGTCTGAAAACCCTCTTTCAATATTTTTAGTTAATGTCAATTTAATAAATACGATTTCAAAGTGTCAATTAAGAAATGAATTTTATTATAAAAAGTCATAAATACCTACTCTTTTTTAACCGACTTCCTAAAAAGGAGGAGGTTCTCAATTTGGCGCGTATGTTTTTTTAAAATGTATGTCAGTGCATGTCTCCGTGGTTTCTGAACCGATTTGAAAAAAAATCTTTTAGTCCTTAGAGGAAGCTCTCGAGGTGGTCCCACTAAAAATTCTGACTGCAAATCCTCAATCCTTACACTAAAAAGTTAAAAATAACTTCCAAAGCCACTGTAAAGTTAAAAATAATTTTGATTTCTACACACTATGTAGAAGTGGAGCGGGTACCTTTAACAAAGATAAGCAAAGTTGACGCATCAGGTAGGTTTCTACACGGCATCGTACCGGAACGCTTAATCGCTTGGCGGTTCGCCTTTGCCGGTAGGGTGGTAACTAGGCACGGCCGAAACCTCCCACCAGGCCAGACCAGAGAAAATTCAGAAATTATAAATTCCCAAATTGACCCTGCCGGTTATCGAACCCAGGACCTTCCACGTTAAGACAACAGCGCTCAACACTGCGCCAGGGCGGTCGTCAAAAAACAAAAAGATAACACTAGTCACTGCTGTTGTTGTTTTGTTTAAAATGTTATTGAAGCAATAAGGTCTGTATTTCATTGGTTTTCAGGTTCACATTTTTAGTGGGCGAGGTTGCTCTTGTCTAAATTTTCTGATGCGACTTAAAAAGTCCAGCGGGAATCAAACCAAAAATCTTAATCCACGCGGACGAAGTCGCGGGCATCATCTCGTAGGTACTCTATATTATATTCCACAGCTCATATCCAATCTCAATAAAGAAAAAAAAAACGAATTCGAAATCTATCGAATAAAAGTTGGAAATGAAAATCGATTCAGAGATCTCGGTGTACAAACATAGCAAAAAAAATCGCGCCGAATAAACAACAACAACCTCTTTTTAGAAGTCTGCTAACATTATCGAAGTCTCAGTCCAAATATTTCATGAAAACGCCACCTGTTACAGCCTACTGAAACTACGTCACAAATAAACCTCAACCTTTGAACTAAGTAAAACACTCACAACCTTATCCGTGCGGGTGGCAAAATTTTGAACTAACCAAATCTAACCTGTCACTCGATACTAAAATGTTGATTCTTAACAGACAAGGGCGCCTCCGTCACATGCACAGATAAATTTGCTTTGAAACTTTCGCAACTTAGTACCGCCATCTATGCGAGTAACCTGCACTATAATTTTTTAATGCCGTCACGCCTGTTGCTTGGGCCATTCAATTGTTTACACAACACAAAAGACCCTTGTTTGTTTTTCGCTAGACGTTTCCTGGTTTATTTTGTGTGAACGTCTGTCCGTGTGTGCGTGTATGTGTTTTTACAGCTGTATACGTGTTTCGTTTGTACACAAGTGTTTTTGTTTGCACAGTTCAGGCATGGCAGTTACAAGTTCTGTGTGAACTGAGTATGCAACGAATGCAGGATATATTTTATTACGAACTGGATTTACGATTTTGATTCTCCTGTAATAGTACCTACTTAAATCCTGATTCTAAAGCCTAAGATACTTTTAAACGTATCTTTTACACTGAGTATATAGTTAAGTACTACGTAGGTAGGTACTGTAGGTGGAGGGACGAGTGGCTTAGTTGGACATAGCATATTATTATCAGTCGATTGCGATGGTTAAGAAACGTTGACCCAAGCCGGTAACTGGATGAGTGACCGAATTGGGAGGTTCCGTTTCTTCCGTGCCTCGGAGAGCCGTCGGTCCGGTTATTATCACTAACATCTGATAATAATGGTTACAAAGCCTAAAAGTTTAAAATATACTCATAAGCCCGGTTCCTATATTCACCGAGACGCTACTGTACAACAGCAACTCGAGTCATGCGGAAGGACGTGGGAAGTGGGAACTGGGAACCAACCGCAACATTATTATCCCAAGAAAACTCCTACCATTATGTGATTTTTGGAAAGGGGTACGACGCGTACGTAATCATTACCTTTTAGGTAATATAGGTATATTCAAGTCTTAAATTACTTTCTTAAATATATCATTGACACATAGGTAGGTTGTACAAATAGGACATGGGTTTGATTCCCAGTCATTATAATCTGAACATTGCGAGTTCGTCATGAAACGATGTCCCGGAAAATTCAGAACGTTGGTGTCCCTACAATATTGGGTTTTCTTTTTTAACATAAGTACCTAAGTAGGTAGTGTAAAAAAATTGCGATTCTATTTATAGGTCTCTATGTGTGTAATATTTTAGCGGTGCACTAGGTCTTTGTCGGTCTGATTTATCTGCATTAAAATAAAACTGTATAATCTAAACGAATTATGATGTTTAGATAGTAAAGATAGTAAGTTTGTTGTGGGCTCTTCTCAGACCAGGGCGCGTTTGGAACCCTCGTAGCTTTAGTTTTAAGATGTCGTACTAGTTATCACCATCATGTTTTATAAGTAAGTAATGGACGTAAATATGTGTACCTATAGTGTACCTAAATTGAAATTGAATAAATGAAATGAAATGTTATTTTCTGTTAAAAACACTTTTTAACAGAAAATAAACGATTACATATTGGTTGGGTTACAGCATCGTTTCTGTTTCCTTTATAGGTGTTTCTGTTTTATAACAGTTTCAAAAAACAGTGTTTAATCCCTTTTGTTTCGGTAACTGTCTCAGTCCTTAGTGGCCAAAATCTATAACGACTCACAAGTCACAAGCAAGGAACTTAATATTTCAGAATACTTAATTACCTACTGGCCTCATTTTTTTGGCATTCGCAAATAACTAATTTAGCTTAAACAAATAAGCAAAGCAGTGTTGATAAGATTGTGAATTTTTAAATAAACATTTTCGCTATCTCTGATGTTATGGGCATAAAAAGTAGTTTGTGTATACAAAAATGTGTGTCAAAGATACGGTATTGGAGGTCAAGACTCAAGTTAGATAATACCTAGGTATGTATTTCGCCTTTTTTTGAGGCTGTGTAATAAAAAAATACAAAAATAATAAGTAAAATAATAATGTAATCATGTGATAGGTACATAATAGGAAGAGCGTGCATCGGGATCGAACCCGTGATCTCTTACAAGAGATGGTGCTGGTCTAGTAGACACTAGACAGTAGACACTAGGCACATATAACTACCTTGACGACCTCCCTGTCGCAGTGATGACTGATGAGCGCTGTTTTATTGTGGGAGGTCACGGGTTCGATTCCCGGCAGGGTCAATTTGGAAATTTCTAATTTCTGAACTTTCTCTGTCTGTGGGAGTCTGGTTTGGTAGCGGCCGTGGCTACCACTCTACCGGCAAATTCCATGAAAGTTCCGGTACGATGCCGTGTAGAAACCGATAGGGGTATGCGTTTAATATAACTGCTGTACCCTTAACAAGTTGGCCCGCTACCATCTTAAACTGCATCATCACTTGTCATGTGGTGAGATCGCAGTCAAAGGCTAACTTGTAGTGGAATAAAAATTTTAAAAAAATCTACTTTTAAATCCGATAGTCGATAGGTACCTAGTTAAGAGTTACTAATACAACAAAAGTAACATATGTATAACATAACGGTAAGCTTGCCTCTAAAGCTTGTCATCTAATGAATATTCACATTCGGACACTATTGACTTTTTATATTTATATAGGTATAGCTATTTCATTTGCCTACAACGCTACTTTTATATTTTATACCTTTCTCGTTATCTGTAAGTACCTGCTTACTTTCATAACGGATTTCCTGTAAGTTTTACTAGTAAATGATAATTAATATGTATATCTACTTTAAAGCTATCAAATTTTTAGGGTTCCGTACAAAAATGGTTACGCGGTACTCTGGCCGACTGCCCCACCGGGCGCCTTACTTAAGAAGCAGGCGTTACTTTGCGGAAGCCCATGATAAGCAAAGAACAAGAAATTTAATTCGCTATTAATTAACTATCGGCCGAAACAGACTATTTAAATCCAATCCACGAAATCACACAAATCTTCTAAAGTATAGATTACTCAACATATAGGATGTATGCGTTTTAACTTTCAATATAATAATTGCAATCTGTATGTTTCATTTTCTGCCGACAAAAAATCGGCCACAGATTAAATATCAGAGTTTTTTTTAAAATGTTAATTGAAATATTTGGCACAGTATTTTTTTACAAGGCATGATTTTCTAAATTTTCACTCGACTGTAGCAGGCATGTATGAGCTAGCTTTGACATTATGGGAGTGGACCTTGAGATTTCCCTAGCTTTTACAAAAAGTGTAAATGTAGAGCCAATATTTTGCTTGTTTTGTAAATAATACAAACGCATTCAATATCGTTCTTTGCAAAGCCGAGAATACGTTTTATTGCCTACTCGGTTTTAGGGTTCTCTCAAAATTAGTAAAGAACTCTCCAGACATTTTGTTCAATAAGGAGGAGGTACTTAATTCAGCGCGTATTTTAAAAAAATAAGAATCTATCAACTATAGATTCGATTCGATAAGTCGATAATCGTGCAATCCCTTATTAGACATATTATTAAAAGTGCTACCAAAATTTCGGACCCATATAACCCTATTCGGATTTCGGACCGGGTATAACCGTACCAAACCGTATACTATTATGGTTGACTGACATATTAAGGAGTAAAAGGTCTAAGTCAAAGTATGTCTATTCAAATTGGTACCTACAGAGTACGTCAAGTATACCAAGTATAAGACGTGATGGTGATGACTAAGGCTACGAGGGTTCCAACTTCCAAACGCGCCCACAACTCAACCGGTTTTTGCGCGTGTGCGTGTCAATGTCACCGTAAGATTATAAAAACCGTTAGATTATAATCTAACTCGCTAAATTCTAAATTGTCGAAAGATTAGAATTTAACGCATTATTTTCCGGTAGATTGTAATCTGATAGGTATTTAAACCCGATAAAACCTAAGTGCACTACTTGATTATTTATGTCGAACCCTAACCTAACCTACAAGAAAGAGACAAGAAAACGTAAATACAATGAATATTTCAAAAATTGACACTCAGAACATAGAACAGTTTACAATCTTTCGACAGTTTAGAATTTCGCGAGTTAGATTATAATCTAACGGTTTTTACAATCTTACGGTGACATCAATATTGCAAACTGTACG
Organism: Erebia palarica; assembly: GCA_964035005.1. Lineage (NCBI taxonomy): Eukaryota > Metazoa > Arthropoda > Insecta > Lepidoptera > Nymphalidae > Erebia > Erebia palarica. Next base: position 8,786,526 of record OZ035992.1, read on the forward strand.
AGTATCATTTTCTGTCGCAAAAAAATCGGCCATCGATTTTTGACGTGAGCTGAGCCCCTAACTACGGAATCTACATGCGTGTTCCGGCACGCACTTGACCGATTTATGTATAGGTAAAAAATATAAAACAAATAACACTGCAATATCGCAATCGGGTAAACAGCGCATGATGCAAAATCTCAGGTTAATGCGTTTACGCAACTTTTGTTTGTTAGGTCGGCGAAAAACAATGAACGATGGGAAAATAGCCCGCTCGCCTTTCTGTTATACATACATACAGACAAACATACAATAATACACACACATTAACTTGGTGTTTAGTTAGGATGCATTCATAAGACAAAACATTCTTCATACTGGAACATTAGAGAGTGAAAAGCGCTTCTGGCGTTCTTCAACATGATTTGCCTAGTACTTGTATCACAGCGTAGGTATATATTCGTATACAGTGGGTCGACGCCTATACAAATGACAGACCCGATAGAGTTACGATATCTCTCTCAACTCAACCCTTATCTCAATATGTAGTATGAGGTAGAAACTAGAGATATCGGTAGGGAACTTCAGTTTGGAAATAATTTTGTTTAAGTAGAATTATGTAAATTGTTATAATTATAAATCTACGATATTTGTAAGATGGTGATGATAATAAAAAAACGCGGCTGAGTTTGTTGTGTGCTCTTCTCACAACAAATTCAGCTTCTCAAAACAACTATTAAATTTATCACCATCACGTCTTATATTTTTTTTACGCATGACGTCCAGAAGGTGTACCTACCCATTAAGAATAAATATACTTTGAGTTTTTGAGTTATATGAAAAGACTGCTAAAATAAAATGAAAATCTTTTGTCGGGTAAATCTTTATAGAGTTGCCTTTACATATACAAACAATACGGTTTGGTTCGCGTTATTTCGCAAGTGCGAAACTAGTTTATCTAAGCCAAAGGTAAACAAAGCATAAGTACCAACCTAATACAGCTTAATTTCGAACCAAAAATGTTCTTGTAAAAATATTATGGTAAAACCTGTATCAATCATTGTCTCAAATCTCAATTGTTATAATATGGAATCCATGGAAGTATATATTACCGTACTCCGTAGACCGTGCCTCCAAATTGGGATGTTACTTAAGTCAAAAATAAATTCTTTTTTAGTGATTATTAATATAATGTACACGTCCCCTGACAGTTTTTTAAAATTAAAAACTGCGTTGATTTCGAGTCGGGAAAAGGCAAAAGAATATGCAAAATATAGAGACAATTTCTAATCACCAATGAGTTATTTTTACTTAAAACCTGTTTAATTTACATCTACTTATTTACACCCTTATTATTTTTAATTACAAGGTACAGTGACGACTGACGTATGTGATAAGCTTATAATGTTACATGACCATATAATACGTTATTATCCCCTTATATTAAAATTTGTTTGTTGCCCTTTTTACGCTTAAGCTTCTCAACCATCCATAAGTAGTGAAAGTGTCCTTTGTCCGTTGTCATTTGACATAATTTTGACTTTTACTTTAAAATTTTTTTGTTTTTTTTATTTATTGACTATTTAATTGAACTTGACATTGACACATTTTAAATTTTTGGACTTATGTAATATATATATATAATTCTGTTGGGTATTATTAACTAATAATTGATAAAAAATAACATGAATTATGACTGTATATGTATATTTTTGCACACTACCACTGGCAGTAAATTATGAACGGGATTATTTCTATAAAATAAATAAATAAAAACAACTGTTGTTACTCACAATTTGGCAAAATAAAAATTATCAATTATCCTGAAACGCACAAAGGATACTTTTAATCCCGGAAAATGAAAATCACAGGTATTGCTAAATAAGAAATGAAATCCTGGAACAAGGACGTCAATATTCCGAGCTTTTTCTTCTTATTATTAGTTAGTTTTTATTATTAATTTGTGAGATGGTGTTAATAAAAAACCCCGGCTGAGTACGTTGTGGGTTCTTCTTAGACCATATTATTATTATTTACAGCAGTATTATGTCACGTACCTTGCTGTCCCTAAATATAGATACCTAATATAATAATTCTAAAACACAAACGTCAACAATATTAAATTAATACGGCTTGACGCAATGGTAGTATGCCACCAGTTTTGAATAAAGAATTTTGAACTTTGAACTAGGTAAATCAATAGAGTGTGAATAAATAAATAAATTGAATGCTAATTGCGGTCTATCTGTTTGTTACCTAATCACGGCTCAACCGTTGAACTGATCTGTTTGCATCCTAGGCTAGGCTATCCTTGACTTTTGTCCCAATACCATGTAGTTTTTGAAATTTTTTCTAACACGTGGACTAAGTCGTCGGGATATAGCTAGTTATTGACAACGATAACTTACAGGTTCCAAATCCACAAAATCTATTAATAGCAACGCACTTTGAAAACTATTTATAGGTACTTCCGTCCTATAACCAGATCTACCAAATACGTATTTGTATTTCAATTACGTATTTTAATTACAAGCAATTGAAATACTGCCCAACCCTGGACAGGGTCACTTCGGGAATTTATATTTTATGAATTTTCTCTAGTGTGATAGATCTCGGATCAGCGAAGCACACTAGAGGGTGCTCCGCTGTGAGGCTTCGGCCATGCTAGAATGCAAGCGATTAAGCGTTCCGGTGCGATGCCGTGTAGAAACCATTAGGAGTAGCTAATTTAACTGCCATAACTCCACAGACAAACAGACATAAAAAAAGTATTAATTTAAGTACTTAAAATTTAAATATATTTAATACAAATGAAAAACTATCAAGTGTATAAACTATAATCTTTTAAGTCAGTGTATACAAAAACTTTACTATTAATTTTTCAATAAAAAAGTGAACTGAAATGGACAATGCATAATAAACTTTTCTTAGAATTTGGAATGGACATCATCTTAGTTATTATGGAATTAATAAGGCTATAATAATAATAATAACTCCACAGACCACTGTTGTGTTCGGTAGGTAACAAGGTACATACCTACATAACCCTACCAGGTTAAACTGCTACCACCATAGACTGCATCATCACTTACCAGTTATCACCTGGTAAGACCGCAATTAGCAATTAACAAATTGCTCACTTGTGCTGGGCTAAAAAATACATACATGTGTAACAAACATACAAAGAATCTAACCTAAGTGTAAACAAATTAATTAAGTATACTATATCATAGAACATGTTTTAGGCAACTTAGTAACAGCAACAGAAAACACAGAGTTGCCCGTGTGTGAGTGCGTGTGCATGTAGGCGTGACGACTGATAACGCTATCGGCCCGAGCCTTGCAAAAATATACAACAAACGTACAGCGCATGCGAGGATCTGAGATGAAACACAGGTATTTCATCCTTCCTACTATTAGAAGAACGAAGACATAGCTCGAACAGTCGTCAAGCTCAAGTGGCATTGGGCGGGGCACATAGTTCGTAGAACCGATAGGCGTTGGGGTCCCAAAGTGCTCGAATGGCGGCCTCGCACCGGGAAGCGCAGCGTTGGACGACCTCCCACGAGGTGGACGGATGATCTCAAGCGTGCAGCTGGGAGCCGCTGGAAACAAGCGACACAAGACCATGTTCTGTGGCGATCCATGCAGGAGACCTTCGTCCAGCAGTGGATGCCTATAGGTTGAGACGACGACGATGACGACGAACGATTATTAGAATGAAACACTCGTTGTCCACTTAATCATTATTTATTCCTTATTTAATCAACACAGACACGGTTGCCATCTTTTCATTCCACACGGATATCTCTCACCAAGCGCTTCCACTCGCGCTGGCACTCTCGATAGCCGTAGAGGTAGGCGTAAGACCATGGATTTAATATATCAGTATTCAGCCTAACAATACTAATGTTATAAATGCGAAAGTGTGTTTGTTGGTCTTTTAATCACTCCGAAACGGAGCAACGGAGCGACGTGATTTAGCATGAGCATAGTTAAGGGCATGAAGAGTGGCATAGGCTACTTTTTATGCCGGAAACTTGAGGAGTTCCCGCGGGAAAAAATTAAACCACGCAGATGAAGGCCCGGGCATCATCTAGTTATCCGACGTTGGCTTTTTTACTCAAGTGGAACTGGGCCTGTCATGTGAGCCATATGCCAGATGACTTGTGGGCTAACTCTGCTTCTTTCTGGACCCCCCAAAATCATCAACGCTGGCGTGGTAGTAGTATTAGTAGTATAGGTCTATATTTGATCTGAGTCTTTATTGCATCTTAACACATAGGTACAAAATTATGCATGCAATACAGAAAACAGGAAACAGTGGTAACTGGACCACTATCGTAGTACAAAATAGGGAGATGTAGAGAAATCGGAAGGAGGCCTTTGCCCAGTCGCAGGACAGTGCAGGCTAGTGTAGATTAGATTGTTATCTAAGAAGTCAAAGACTAGAAATATATTAGTACAGAAGCATCGTTTTTCATACATTTATTATGATTAGAGAAAGACACGACACATTACAGAATGCGTCGGTATAGTGAGTCTCCAATCTTACCACTACTTCTATACTACCATTACATACAATACTACTAGAGGCTTGAGCAGCTTTTAAAGAATGTTCAAGCATTGTTTTATATATAAAATTTATTTTTCTTGGATACATACAATAATAGATTACCTGATTGCTTGGAAAAAATAATTGAACTTATGTAAGTAATATTTTGTTCTCATTTCCACACTCTAAACAAACATTCGAAGCTCGAGTTTTATCTAAAAAAAATTCATATACTCGCTTTTAGTACGAAATTGCGCCTTGGTAAACTGATAAAACAAAACAACCTAAATTATTATATCGGCCTCGAATTCTAAATAAATTACTATCAAAACGTACTTCCGACCTCGTTATTATATCCTAGGAGCTCTTGCGACACGTACTAAGGGATCTTAGTACAAAGAAAAAAAAAGAGAAGTGTAAATAACCACGTGAAACCAAGTGAAACATTGAAATGGGCGCCAAAACTAAAATAAAAAATCGCCTTCCCCTGGATGCAACTTTTTTATTTATTTTTTATTGCAGAATAGGCTTGCGCTAATGATGAGGTCTAGGTTGGACCGCGCTTGCCTATTAGGCTACGACCACACTTGTAAGTTTTACTCACGTACGTCGCGTATATGAGTAACTTACGAAATATAAACAGTCTTCTAATTCGCGTATCGTATGCAAATGTTAGTAATGTAAATTACTTAGGTGCTCGACTTAGCAGGTAAAAACTTGAAAGTGTAGTCGTGGCCTAACCACAGCCTTACGTCAAAATCTTCAAATAACTACAGATTTTTTGTGTCCGAGATAGGGTTATCTAATAAGTAAAAGACATCTGTCTAAAAACTTTATCAAACCATTATACTGTCTTATCAGTTTGTTTAATTTAATCAAATTGTGTTTAGATGATCTAAACACAACTAAAATAGATAAATAGATAGAATACTAACTATTAATTCTTTTATGTACGAAACTTGTACAACTTGGAAGCTACAGCCTATGAAATTTAAAATAGGTACATCTTCTTTCTAATCTTAGAAGGGCTGGCTCATTATTTGCGCAAAGGCTCAGCCTGGCTGTCAGAAATGCAGCCAGCATTCTTGCCACACGCGGAAATGAGGAATTTCGTGGGATACCTAAAGTGAGTACATTGCTCAGAGTTTTATGGTGCTTAACGAATATGGTGTTTTATTTATCTGTACTTCTATACTAATAATGTAATTGCGAGTGCCGGGAATCGAACCCGGGACCTTCCACATTAAGACAACAGCGCTCAACACTGCGCCACGGAGGTCGTCAAAAACCATAATGTTCGAATAAAAATAGCTATTTATTTCTAGTTTTGTTTGTGAAATCGTATCCGCCAGTTTTGTCGTTACAGCTTATCTGCTTTACGTCGTTTTGCTTCGGAGCATGGGCGCGACTTCTTGGAAATGTGTGTGTTTGTTTAATTTTTAGGGTTCCGTTATCATAGTTGGAAGAACATAGTGATTACATTCTCTCTGCCTCACGCCGGCAAATGCAGCGTTGGATGACTTATTCTCTGTCCGATCATTTATTTATTAATTATGTTCTAATGCGTTACTGATTCGAATTTTGATAACAATCGACTTTCTATATGAAGAAGTTTCAATCGATTTGATACATCGATTGTTATTTTTGCTCAACATTTTTTATTGTTTTAACATACCCGGCATTTAAATTACTAAGTATATTAAGCAATGTATCTATTAAAATAAATCATTTACGTAAAACAACAGTAACTGTACATGAATAAGGCAGGTCATAGAAATTAGAAACCGTACATCGGCAAAGATCGGCATCGGATTTTGAATAGCATGGCAGGGAAAATGGATAGTCCTCTGGTGGGGAAACTCATACAGAAGACTAAATCCCTTTTAGTTTTTAGGTACTAACATAGATTAAGTTAAATTTCTTACTAACCCCTTAGATTGCAAGTACGAACATAGTTATTAGGATTAAGTATATTGTTACTAACACTAAAATTATTATTACTAAATTTAGTATTAAGCAAATGAAATTGAAATTAAAAGATGTAACAGGATAATCAAGAGAGCTTGTGTTGCAGTTATGTGACTATTTTAAAAAGGAAATTCGTACTGTTAATTACTAGATAAGCATACGAGTTACGAAATATCGGATAAAAAGGTCGCTAACGCTTCACTATTGTAAAACAAGATATTCTGCGTCTATGAAGCATAGCATTTTTTTTGTCTATAGTTGCCTGTCAATAATTATGAACCTTCATAGGCGTACTTATGTCAAAAGTTAAATAAATGGTTCGACAGATATAATGACTGTCTGGAAATTTTTAACACAGTGCTTAATTTTCCAGAATTATATTAGATTATTATACCTACCTGTATTTAAAGATAAGATTCTATAATTTTTAATATAAGTACTTGGTACGTCGTGACGACGACGACTCATGCTTGACTCACGTTTCAAAACAATTATTGTTTGTTTGTTTTAACCATCGAAATATTACCTTTATGAACAAACTGAGCCTTTAAACGATATTTAGATACGAAACTAAAACAAACTAACAAACTTCCTTTTACGAGGAGTGTTTAAAATATAAGCCACTCATGTTCATGAGGTTAAGGATACGTATGTGTAATCGTAAACGTATGTTTGCCAAACGGATTAATTATCAACATGACATTTCGAATCATAATTCGAACTGTTTAATTGTGAGTTGAGCTGAGAGAGAAGAATTTATAGATGCCTGTATTTCTAAAAGTAAGGACTCAATTTTGAAAATGTTATAAAGCAGAAACAATACTCTAACCCAATCAATATGTAACCATTTATTTCTGTTAACAAGAGTTTTTATCTATAGCCCTAATAGGTGCATGCCCTAACAAACTGCACGTTGTGACAATGCGTTCTTCTCACTTCATTGGAATTGTGTGTAAACACACTAACACAATATGACCATGTTTTTCTTAAAACAATTGCAACCATCGATGCTTTCACCTAATGTTCAATTTGAATACGCGTAAACAGTAAATTTGCCAACGTCGCTATTTCGGTTACACTTTAAAACCCTCTATTTCTGGTACAAATTCGTTTCTGTTACAGAAATATAAGTGTTTCGGGTTAACACAATTAAAAGCACATTCAAAAGGGTTACAGCTTCAATTCTACTACACTTTCATTCTGTAACACTTATATTTCTGTAACCTTTATGAATCTGTTTTTCAGTCCCTGCCAAAAAGCATGTAAACCAATGAACTCCTGAACTGCAATTCGAGTTATACGTTGGGAAAACATACGCTTGAGTTGGAAAATTTAACATATTAAACCAAAATATTTTAATTTTTGAGGGATACAAATTATTTATTTATGCTAGTTCTAAAGTCGAACTTTATTGTGAACAATTCAAATTTATCACAAGCGCCAAATTAATCGAATAAAAAAACAATTCCAGCGCTGGATATACTATGACTTTCCTTGAATGAATTCCTATGAATTAAAGTAGCCTGTGAAGATTTTATTTTTGACTAATTTCGTTTAGTTTTCAATGAAAAATTGATTACTTTCGATTTTCTTAGACAATTGGGCCTTGCAGGTGAGATCGCAGTCTAGAGCTAACATGACATCCAATATTTATAAAAATTGATAAGCCCTCCGTTGGGGGTAATACTTTTTTTTAGTTTTTCTTTCGAACTCCAAGTTCCTACAAGCTTACGGTGCCCTTGTTATTATAGCATCCCTTATTTGCCTTTCCCAGCGTTGTTTGCGGCTCAGAACGATGCGAAGAACGTGGGAGTGATAGATTTATACACTCTTGTGTTATGGGAAAGAGATGGCAAGAGATGTAACCGGAGAAAAAACTTAAACAGCATATATATATGCATATATACCAACTACCTTAACGTGCGGAGGTCGCGGGTTCGATTCCCGGAAGAATCAATTTGGGAATTAATAATTTCTGAATTTTCCCTGGTCTGGCTTGGTGGGAGGCTTCGGCCGTGGCTAGCAACCACCCTACCGGCAAAATCGTGCCGCGAATCGATTTAGCGTTCCGGTACGATGCCCTGTAAAAACCGATTACAGGTTAGCGCGTTACCATCTTACACTGCATCATCACTTACCATCAAGTGAGATCGCAGTCAAGCCACAAAAGGCGGTGGTAGGGTCCGGTGATCGTCCCCTAGTATGTTTTTGCTCTAATGGATTTTACCGGCGATATCGTACAACTGGAAACGCATACTTACACGAATAATTAATTTCTTAATAAAATTCAAGTTCAGTGTTAGATTTTAGGGTTCTGTAATGTAACAAGGAACCCACACATAGTCTGTGTTCACAGATTCGCAGCCATTTCAAAATTCCAAAATCGAAGAACTTCTAACCCTATATACAGAATAAGGTAGGATATATATATCTACTAGCTGATGTCCGCGACTTCGTCCGCGTGGATTGAGGTTTTTTTATTTCCGCTTGAACTCTTTAACTTTCCGGGATAAAAAGTAGCCTACAATACAACCTATCCCCGTATCAAATTTCATCAAAATCGGTTGATCAGGTTGGCCGTGAAAACATAGCAAACAGACAGACACGCTTTCGCATTCATAATATTGGTATGGATTTTCGAAATAAAGCAGACCTAATACTCTCATGTCCACGGAACCCCACCTTTTGTTCGTACACACGCACTTGACCAGTTTTATTTTTAAGTTTTAAAGTAACAATTATTTAGTTTAATTATATTCATTTACGTCATAGCATACATCTAGGAGTCAAGCTTGGTTTAGCAGTAACGGACAGTCAAAAAAATTGCGAACAATTTATACCTACGCAAGTTACCTATTATCTATGTCTATATTTAACTTTTTTAATTTGTAGTGCGCTTAGATGCAACCAAATTTACTCGAGTACAATTATTAGTTACTAGCGACTTCGTCCGCGTGAAATAAGTTGTTTAAATTCCAACGGGAACTCCCTAATTTTTCGGGTGATCCTACATATTATATAGCCTATGACACAAATAACGTGTCTTTGTTCTGGTACCAGAATTTTCAAAATCGGTTCAGTAGATCCAGGGATCCCCTACAACCTCACAAACTTTACCTCTTTAAAATATTAAAATATTCGCGTGGATAGTTTTTTGATTCCCGCAGGAACTCTTTAATTTTCCGCCGTAAAAGGTAAGGTCTAACTCCTCCCCGGGAGGAGACATACCTCTATACTAACTTTCATTAAAATCGGTTGAACAGATGGGCCGTGTAAACGTAGCAGACAGACAGACAGACAAATTTTCGTATTTTTAATTAGTATGGATGTTAGTAGCCGCTGGCAGGCAACATCACCACCACCACCATTACAGCCCATTAACATCCCACTGCTGGGCGCAGGCCTCCACTCTCATAGGAGAGAGGAAATTAGAGCTTAGGCCCACCACGCTGCTCTAATGCGGGTTGGTGGGCTTTGACGACTATTATCATGTTAGTGATAATAACCGGGACAGACGGCTTAACGTGCTCTCCGAGGCACGGGGGTGGAACACCACCAACTTCCTAACTCCGGGCTAGTACTGAGAATTTCTAGTCAGAAAAACTCAATACTTAATTATGGCTTAAGTGGCGATACAGCCTAAGTTAATTTGTGGGGCGCAGATGCCAGAAAGATGCCTATACCACAGAATAGGTACTTGACAGAATAGTACATTGCCTATACTCGCGATTCAAACATACCTACCACAGGATGCCTATACCACAGAATAGGTAATAGTACGTTGCCTATACTCTCGATTCAAAGATACCTACCACATACCGTAAAAGATACCAATATTAAAAGTGGAGGGGAAAACGGAAACCGGAAGGGTTGGAATTCTCTTCCGTTTTCCCCTTAGAAATTAACAGGGACAAAATGGATCCCTAAATCGAAAAATGGTGTTCCTACAGCAGCAATATTTGCAGCAGCATGGGATAGACGAGAAAAAAAATCACCCCACTTTAATTATATGCTAAAAATTTTATTTTACTATACTTTTTCGGCGTGAATAATATTGCCAATACAGCTTTCCAGTACTAAGAGCCTCTGAGCTGCGGACAGATGGACAGACGGAATTGGCGAAATTACATATATAATACTAGATGATGCCCGCGACTTCGGCTGCGTGGATTAAGTTCTTTCAATTCCCGCGGGAACTCCTTAATTTTCCGGCATAGCCCATGTCCTTCCCCGGGATACAATCTATCCCTGTATCAAATTTCATCAAAATCGATTGAACAGGTGGGCCGTGAAAGCGTAGCAGACAGACAGACAGACTGACAGACAGAAACTTTCGTAATTAAATATCACTTACTTTAACGGTGAGAAAAAACATCTTAAGTAAACTTGCATGCCCGCGAGTTCTTCATTTTGTTCCCAAAGGTGTGTGAATCAGCCAATCCGCACTTGACCAGCTTGGTGGACTGTGGTTAAACCCTTCTCATTTTGAGAGGAGACTCGTAACACACCGTTGTATACCCTCAGAGAGGACTAAGAATGTATGTGAAAGAGGAAGTATCTTTACTCTGTGGTCGTACTTATTCGCGCGATAATATAGGTAAGTAGTGAGTGACTTATTTTCATCAAACTAACTATAGGGATTTTTTGGAATAACTATTATTCCAGTATTCAGTAAATAAATTATGTAAATAAAAGCCTAAAAGGTGTATGAGGTAACTAAATAAATAAATAATAATTAATTAGTTTAATTAATTATTGGGAAACCGTCAACCGAGGGGAAGGAAAGCCAAAAACCAAGGTCGGGCTACGTTAGGTTAACACAATATATCCACGTTTTATACCTATTCCGGACTTTTTCAGTGAAAAAAATCCACGTGTTTTTTTACATTATAGTCGACACAAACCCGTTGCATAATATATTATGAAACTAGTTAATATTTAGATTTATGTTTCATGTGATTAAATATGTGAATATTTTTAGCGATGTTTTATGTTAATGGCTTTAAATTATTTCTTGTTTGTAATGCTTTTGGTAATTTCATAGAATGGCAATTATAAATATCACTAGTCTAGATAGTTCCCGCGATTTCGTCCGCATGGATGTTTTCCCGCGAGAACTCTTTTATTTCCGGGGATAAAATGTAGCTGTCATAAAGTGTGGTTATTCATGAATTGTGTGAAAGAATCACTTGACTTTATCCATACTAATATTATAAATGCGAAAGTTTGTCTGTCTGCATAGACAATAAAAATAAAAGCATAGACTCATAGAGGTACGTTACATCCCGGGGAAGGAAATAGGCTACTTTTTATTCAAGACAATTAAGGAATTCACTCAGCAATAAAAAAAACAGGCGGAGGAAGTCGCGGGCATCATCTGGTTGAAAATTAAAATTTTTCTTTTTCATGAAAAAATAATTAAGTGTGAAAATGGGTGAGTTCGGGCCATTTGGACCAGTCGATCAATAATAATTTTAATATAGAAAACCATGCAATAAACCAGTTCATTAATTTCATTAAAACAATGCCAATTCTTGTTTTGATGATATAGATTGAGCTAATAACGATAATTGCGACGATCCTATGCAATTGCAATCTTTCACAGTAATCCATACTTAATATACGCGAAAGGGTGTCATTCTGTCTGAAATCATTTCAAGGATCATTCGCTTAAATGATTTTCGAAAAACTATGGCACAAATGCACTCGAATCTTCATCCTGAAGGGTTAGGTTTTATCCTAGGACCTAGAAAATTAAAGCGTTCCCACGGAGTTAATATCCCACGCTAAAGCGGTAAAAGTCGCGGGTATCAACCAAAATAGTATTAAATAATATACCTACTAAAAAACATTTTATTAACTTGTGCATATTTTTAAAAACACTATGCTAATGTGATTTTAAAGAATAATACCTACCTATTTCTACACGCTGCAAAATAATTTAAATCTACATTTTAAGACATAAAAAGAGTATATTCAAGTAACTCAACATTTGCATGACCGGAAATGAATCATTTAATAGTTGTATTAGCTGACCAAGATATAACTATAAACTGCTTTTCATATTTATGTATGAAAATATTTTTATTGATTACTGATTTATAGATTCGGTAATAATTTGTTAATTGAAAAATATGTAGTCGGAAGTACGAAAACCGTATTTCATGGTACCTAACACAACAACAACAACAAGCGAGCAACAACAACAAACAATATACAAGCAAGCTAGTAGTCAAGTCTCGAAATTTACGAGTTCTCAGTCTTATTTGTTTTTAGAAATTATTAATTCAATGCCTGGAAAGCATTGACTATTTTGGAATCGAATAAAATAATTAATCTTTTTCTAGAGCTACGTTCATGTAAATAAATCTATTCAAATCTGTTAAATATGATTGTTGGCTCAGCATAACTTGTTAGGTTGGAAGTTGGAACTTATTAACACTAGACAGTCATCGTAATAATCATTATCATCATCACTGGCATACTGCTAAGCTCGAACATCTCTTTCATAATGAGAAAGTTGTAGGTCATAGTCTATCACGCTGGCAGAGTACGGATTGGCAGACTTGACCCACCTCTGAGAGAACATGATGTAGAACTCTCAGATATCTCCATCTATCATTGTTATAGCAATAGATACCTACTTGATTGATTAACATCGCGTAACTCTGAAGAGTTAGAGATGCATATCCGGGATCGAACCATATTTCAGATTTTCATCAAATAACAACGTCTGCCAAAGTCAAAGTTAAAAGATTTTTTTATTCAAATAAATGCTTTAACAAGTGCTTTTGAACCAACGAGTGAATCCGCCACTAGTTGGAATGCGTTACATGTACATTTTTTTCTTTTTTTTACGTCGCTATAATTATGTTAGTTCTTAACTGCAGTCTCACCTGATGGTAAGTGATGATGCAGTCTAAGATGGTAGCGGGCTAACCTGTTGGGGTTATGGCAGTTATATTCAACCCATGCCCGCCAATCGGTTTCTACACGGTATCGTAAGGGAACGCTTAATCGCTTGGCGGTACGTCTTAAAAAGCCACGGCCGAAGCCTCCCACCAGGCAAAGTTATAGTATTAAATTAACCCTGTAAATAGTACTCTATATTTTTCCAATTCAACACGAAAAATGATGTACCCATCTAGTAAATCGGTCTACTTCTCACATAGGGGCTTACACCCTAAAATCTTAATAAAAAAAATTAAATGTGTTTTGTATTAATACTACTATTTTTAAAATAAACGACAATAATAAAACTAGGAACTATGGTCTATGAACACATTTATTTACAGAATTAATGGTTAAATATTCTTCTAGAATCATGTAATTTTGACCTATTTTTCCTTATTCTTAACAAAAGCAGCTACTTTTTAGGCAAATAATATTTTTATCTCACATTGAGTATCTAATAACATGCAAATATAGAGTAGCAAATAACAGCTGATGTCCAAGTAACAAAAAGAGCTTAATGTAACATTGAGAATATCTTTATAGCTATATTATTGACAGGCAGTAAATCATATACAGAGCCAATTTAAAACATGATACATAGCATCATAGAACTAACACCAACAGCAGTCAGCAGGCCTATTATCAGTAAAGTATGCAAGCACTTCTGATTGGCAGATATTTTCGTTCACTATTGGCTGAAATGCATTGTTACACCAAGAACATAAATTCAGCCAACCACAACAATTAAGCTAGTACTTAATAGGAATGACAGATGCAGCTTTTTCGTAATTGCCTGTTACCTTCTCACTAACTAATATATCGATGCCTAAAATGCACAATTGCAGGTATAAAAATATGCCTACATTGGGTCAAAAACAATACTGCTAAGAGGGCAGAACGAGTCCTGTATACAGAAGATTGCTGCTCTAATAATAATATGGTAACTCCCTGTTATCTCACAATGCCACAAGAGTAGGTAATCAGGAAAACGCGATAACCCACTGAAGATTTGGCACCCGGAAAATAAGACCAACGCTTATTTATCAATTATCATAAATATTTAGTTTATTTTATTTTTATTTTTAATATAATAATTACTTTGTATATCTACTAAATATTCATATTTTTGCATGAAACCTATATTATTTATTACTTAATAAGTTTAATTTATTTATACATTTTACATATTTGATTATCTATGCATAGGTAGTTAAGTATATAATAGGATGAACTGACTAACGTAAGATCACAAAGAATAAAGACGTAGAGTATAGCTTAAACCAGTGGCTTTAGAAACTTGAGATTGAGCTCTTTGACTTTGAACTATCGCCATAACTTACATAATCCAAACTTCTGTACTAATATTATAAATGCGTAAGTGTGTCTGTCTGTCTATCTTTCTGTCAGTCTGTTACGTTTTCTCGGCCCATCTGTTCAACCAATTTTGATGAAATTTGGTAAAGGGATAGTTTTTATCCCAGAAAATTGAAGAGTTCCCGCGGGAATTAAAGATACTTAATCCACGCGGACGAAGTCGCGGGCATCATCTAGTAATATATAAATCAATACATAAAGATATAATTACTATAAACCTATATGGAGTTAAGAAATCAAGAACACGCCGTGGTAGGTTTGCTCGTAAAATTTTAATTAAAAGACTCCATCTGTTTCTGTCCCTTCAAAGTTTCAAGGGCTGAACCAATCTTGACAAAATTCGACACAGAGATAGATTACCTATGTAGAAAAAGAGACAGACACCGGTCAAATTATACTTTATAAACTCGAAACAGGCGAGATTTGAACTTGATTTGTCGTGGCTGTTATCGATTTTTTGATTACGATTGTAAATATATCCTATCAATTTTTAAAAATGTTACGTAGACATAATATTTAAAATGTGAAGAAAAAACTAAACTAGCTGGTATTTAAAAATTAAAGCTAAAAGCTAATAGTAAGCTAAAATTTCGTCATGTTTAATTTGGCAAACTGCAAACTAAACAATTAATATTTTATTTCGTAGTGTGAAAATCGAAAAATGTGGGCGCGTATGCGTAATAAAAAATCCTTAATTACATTTCGCATTTACATAACATTTTCGGTACCGTGACGTTAAAAAGTCAATATGTATAGACAAATTAGGAACGTGAACAAACGAACAAATAAAACATATTTCCAATCGCTATTTAAGGACAATAAATAAATTAAAAAGTCAACTCATCAACGTTTCGTCTTTGCCTAAATACATGACAAGTGTCTCCCTCCTTGTTCCCCCTCTTACATAAAGTGACAATAAGTCCATACAGTGTACACATACATATTGTTTGTACACTCACACACGCTCGGAACCGGCTAGGTATTCGGTTTCCCGCCACCACGCACACTAAACACATTGAGCAAACAATACAAACACGAACACAAGTAAATTTAAACTCACCTCAAAATAAATCCATTAGAAAACACACTTGTTCAAACAACTAGCGCTTAGCCTCGAAAACGCGTTGAAAAAACACTCGCCGCATCCGATGTACCTATACTCAACAGCAACACTTTTCAAAACTTTCGGTCCAGCACTCTTCAGTTTACACCTCCCCTTACCGTTCCCGCCGAAACTGTTTGAAATTTCCAAAGTTTTCAAAACACATAGTCCGCGCGGTACACGTTAGCGATCGCCGGTCACGGCTGTCTCACTAATACGGCGAAATAATCTTAATTACGTTGACAAATTATTCGCAAACCAACTTCCGCAATGCGCGATTCAATCAAACGCTCTAGAACATAAAAATAAAAGGAACACGAGGCCCCAACAGTCAACACAATTATTAGCACACGTTGCGCGGTAAAAATAAACTATGATTAACTGCCATTAAGATTCGCGGAGACACCGGCGAGTATAAAAAAAATTATTGAATATTGCCGGTAATAAAAATCGCGAATTTGTTTACAGCGTAGCTATTTTCGTCGCTAGAAGCGGTCCCGATATGAATAATTATCGGCTGCGAGCGAACATCCACGCATAGTTGTCGTTTCATAAAACGTGCGCGTTAAAACTGAGTCGAAAGGCTCGCCCCGTGGTAGAGCATAGCGCCGAATAAAATAAACAACAATATACCTAAATAAGCGGCACGACGGGCGCGGCCGCGTGTGCGTGCGCGCCGCTGTGTGCGTGTGTAAACAAGGGGCGCTGCGGCTCGCCTGACGTCCTCGGACCCGACTATCGCGAATCTTATCCTTCATTTTTAATTGTCCATGTCCTATACTTCATCTTCAAAAAGAGAAATCATGTCCAGACTTTGACACTCCTTAACAGTTCGTAGCTATGAAATAAACTACTTTGAGAGCTGAACTTGAACTCGTTAGTTCGACTCAAAGATGATAACGAGGTATTGTCTTTCAAAAAGATGATCACTGCTGCAAAATTTGACATTTGTTCTCTTCCATGGATCTCTGCTCAACAACGCTGCTTCTTTGAAATCGTTAGAAGTGTAACAATCCTTTGCGTAAAGCAATTGGTGGAAAAGGCTGCGCATGTTAGTGACTAGAATTTGCAATGGACCGATAATGGATTAGTACGCCAAAAGACCAACATGAAGATTTGAAAGAGCCTTGAAAAGCCTATGAAAAATCTAATCTGACGTAACATACAAGATTACAAGTGAAAAATACTTAACTTACGAAATCCCCGAAATCATTATTTGAAATATTATGTATTTAACTAATAATAACTAGAATTATTAAAGTAAATACTTTGATATTCTATCTACACTTATACAATATAACCACTAACGTCCAAAAAAAAATTATTGATATCCAATGCATAGTGCTACCCAATCAAATATCAAGTAATCAAATTTATATATATTTATATATATATTTATATATATTTATATATATAAATATTATGAATGCGAAAGTTTGGATGGATGTATGGATTTATGGATGGATGTTTGTTACTCTATCACGCCCGAACGGCTGAATGGATCTGGATGAAATTTGGCACAGAGATAGATTATAGTCTAGAATAACACATAGGCTACTTTTTATCTCGGAAAACTATGGAGTTCCCGCGTGAACCAAAAACCTCAATCCACGCGGCGTAGTCGCGGACATCAGCTAGTTGTAAAAAAAATACTTTTTACTTTCACTTGACAAATACTTAAAACATAATAGAGCATAAGTAATTAAATTCTGGTAATATTTTTTAACAACATACTATTTAATATTGTACCGACTTTTATTTGTGATGTGTTATTGTTCGTGCTTGTAAATTTTTTGGTGTACAACAGGTAAAGTATTTTTCATTAAATAATTCAATACATGAAACCCAATTTTACAAATTTTGGTTTTATTACAGAACTAGTATCAACTCTGAACTCATATTATTCTTTTTAATAAGAATAATTAAGTATTTCAAATTAAAAAAAATATAAGTGTCCATCCGGCCCCGACCTCCCCGCGAGAATAAACATATGACGTCACCGGCGGGTAAACAAACAAACAAACACATGCGCGGCGCTCATGTTTCCTTAATACAATTATTATTTCGAATGTGGAACGCGGGCGGGACGGACGCGACCATGGACTATAGCGATTTATTTTTATTTTCGCGACCATTGATTTGCGGACCAAAGATACAATAATTAACTGATGTCCGCGACGGATTGCGTTTTTTTGGTTCCCGCGAGAACTCGTTAATTTTCCGGGATAACAAGTAGCATAATTATGTTCTATCTCTGTATCTTTCATCCAGATCCGTTCAGTCGTTCTGGCGTGATTGAGTAACAAACATCCACCCATCCATCCAAACTCTTCTTCTTCTTGCCCTTTTCCCACGTTATGTGGGGTCGGCACAACATGTTTTCTTCTTCCACTCACTTCTTTTGTCCGTCAACCTCTTATTCACCCCTTTTATACGCATATCCTCTTCATATCCTGCTATCCATCCATCCAAACTTTAGCATATTAATATCAGTATAGATTAATTAGCTTATGTATACAGTCCAGTCGAGCAATTTCATATGCAAAATAGAGTACTAGCCTGGTGCTAGAGAGTTTAGCGACTCTTACCGACCTCCCTGGCGTAGTGGTGTGCAGTGTGGTCTGAGTAAGTAGGAAGTCCCGTGTTTGATTCTTGGCAGGGTCAATTTGGCAATTTATAATTTCTGAATTTTCTCTGGTAATAATATGGAATTTGGCTTGGCTGTTTAACACCCTACTAGCGAAGATGTACCGCCAAGCGATTTAGCATTCCGGTAGGAACCGGCTAGGGGTATAGGCTTAATATTTCTGCCGTTCCCCAAAACAGGTTAGCCCGCTACTATCTTTGGTCAGAGGTCGTCAAATGTATACCTTTTGGTATACATTTGACATACCTCTATGTGGTAGAACTAGCTTTTGCCCGTGACTTTGTCCGCGTGGATAACACAAATTTCAAACCCCTATTTTACCCTCTTAGGTGTGGAATTTTGAAAAATCCTTACTTAGCTTCTACGGCATATGAGCTGTCTGCATGTCAAATTTCAGCCCGATCCGTCTAGTGGTTTGAATTGTGCGTTGATAGATCAGTCAGTCACCTTTAAAGTCTTCTACACTAATATTATAAAGAGGAAAGATTTGTATTTTTGTATTTTTGTATGTAACGAATAAAAACTCAAAAAGTACTGGACCGATTTTAATAATTCTTTTTTCATTAGAAAGTTACATTATCACTGAGTAATATAGGCTATATTTTTAGTACTAGATTACTATAGAAATCTTTAGAAATTCCTATTAAAACCAACCAAAGGTGTAAAAAAATTAGCCATAAAATGTCTTTCATCGCATACGCTGCGAAGAGTATTAATGATAGGACAAAAAAATTTTCGACAATATTATAGAATATATCAATATCTACTAAAAACTTCACGAGACCATGTGTCTAACTATTGTAGTTACGTCACTATAACCACTTTTTTACATTTAACAAATTGATAGAAATGCCGATCAAAATCAGACCGTGTTATCCATACCATTTATAAATTTTTATCCAAATAAATAATTTAATATTCAAAACTGTCTCAATACCTGATGATTACTTTTTGAATTATTGAAATCGGACATTCCATTCAAAAGATATCATGAAATAAAAATAAAAATACTTAGTTTTAGTATTAGGAATCACACTTTTTCATAATTAATAATAAATGCGAAAGTGTGTTTGTTGGTTTATTGGTTTGTCCTTCAATCACGCCGCAACGGGGCAACGGATCGACGTGATTTTTGGCATGGGTATAGTTGAGGACCTGGAGAGTGACATAGGCTACTTTTTATCCCGGAAAATTAAGCAGTTCCCGCGGGAATTAAAAAAACATTCACCACGTGGACGAAGTCGCGCGCATCAGCTAGTTCTATATAAATTTAGATGTATCTTTGGTTTTCAGATCTACGGTAGCGAGGTTAAATGTGACCGGGCACGGGGCAACGTCAACTCATTGTCTATACGAATTAATTAGATGCGTGTTTCGCGTCGAAATCTACATATCGTTATAGACTGTACAACAAAACTACTATACATGCAAGCCATAATTTAAAAAATTTAAAACACGACTGCCCTGCCAAAAGTAAAATAATAAAATATTTTTTTATTATTTTACTTATTTATTTTATGTCACCCGGAATAAGCTAGGGATTCTAACGATACCTCATTTATCAAAATCGGTTCAGGCGTATAGAAGTTAGGGTGGAATATACAAACTCACATACATACATGAACCCTGAAAACAATATACTCCTTTTTTTAAGCGGTCGTATGATAAAAATACTGGTCTAGGGGCCATACTGCCACAACGCTTAGAGCAATACATAAGCAATATCACTCAAAATGACAGTTTGATGTCACGTACCTTGATATTCCTAAAATAAGGATTATAATTCTAAAACACGAAAGTGAACAATAATGAAACAATATGGCTTTAAGCGTTGGCAGTATGTCGTGCTATCTTAATATTATTATTCAAACTCAAACTGATATTTTACAAACTGATATTTTTTAACAATTCGTTAATTATTCACTCTCTTCTGACCCTAAATGCTAATAGTCCAATAGGAAATCCATGTACCCATGTGACACATTACACAAATCACAATGTATTTTTTTGTTTTTAAGAAGATCAACTCTCAGTAGAATCGACTCTCCACCGGTTCTTTCCGAACCGGTGGTAGAGTCAACACATGACGTAACATAAGAGACACCTGCGTGTCCTACATGTTATAAATAAATTAAGAATTGAGTCAAAATGTTTATTTAAAATTCCATAAGCAACTAACTTTTAAAAGGAGCTGCACACGCTAGCTTGACAAGACAAAATTTAATTCCCATTCCACGCGCACGTTTCACGTTTCACGTTCCTAGCACAGTCTAAGGAGATATCTATACTAATATTATAAATGCGAAAGTTTGTATGGATGGATGTATGGATGTATGGATAGATGTTTGTTACTCAATCACGCCCCAACGGCTGAACGTATCTGGATGAAATTTGCCACAGAGATAGATTATAGTCTGGAATAACACATAGGTTTTTTATACCGGAAAATTAAAGAGTTTCCGCAGGAACTAAAAAACCTCAATCCACTCAGACGAAGTCGCGGGCATAAGCTAGTTATTAATAGAAACAAAAGCATTGTTGTCATACCTATTTCCGTACACAAGTGAATAAATTTCAAGTTTCAACAGAGACTAGACAGCCTATTGTATAGTTTTGTTTGTTTGTCGCAAAACATTTTTTAGCAAGAAAAGATTACAATTATTTTGCTATAATTCGCCAACAGAAAAAATTCAGTATGGTCAAGCATGCAGTTACAAGCGAAGCACCGTTTACCTTCCCAACCAAGCAAGAAAGCCAAGTTCCCAAGCAAGCAATGCCACCACCACTCACATGCACCACCACACAAGACTTTTATACTATTCTCTACGCACGTTTCGCCCCGACACCGGAGCATCTTCAGGAGCTGTCGACTTTACAATGCAAGATTGTCTATGCTTGGGAACTTGGCTTTCTTGCTTGGTTGGGAAGATAAACGGTGCTTCGCTTGTAACTACATGCTTGGCCATACAGATTTTTTTCTGTTGGCGGATTATAGCAAAATAATTGTAATATTTTCTTTCTAAATCATGAACTTCCGCAAAGTAACGCCTGATTCTATCCAATATGCAAAACATTTTTTTATCCACTACAAGTTAGTTCTTGACTGAATCTCACCTGGTGGTAAGTGATGATGCAGTCTAAGATGGCAGCGAACTAACCTGGTAGGGGCATGGCAGTTATATTAAACTGATACCCCTATTCGATTTCTATACAGCATCGTACCGGAACGCTAAATCGCTTGGCGGCACGTATTTGCCGTTAGGGTGGTAACTATTCACGGCCGAAGCCTCCCACCAGGCCAGACCAGGGAAAATTCAGAAATTATAAATTCCCAAATTGACCCTACCAGGGATCGAACCCAAGACCTCCGAACGTTAAGACAACAGCGCTCAACAGTGCGCCATGGAGTTCGTTAATGTAATGTCGTTATGTACACGCTAGCTCGACAGGGCAAAACGTATTTTCTAGTTATTAATAGTTAATACATACAAACAAAAGCAATTTTGTCATACCTATTTCCGTACGCCAGTGAATTAATTTCAAGTTTCAGAGAGACTAGACAGCCTATTCTTTAGTTTGTTTGTTTGTCGCAAAAAATCGTAACACGAGATCGGAGTCATTCCACTTTGCGAGCGCAAGGTTCTTAGAGATCCGTAGGCGTATTAATAAACCTCATCAACGACAGCTAAGATTTAACAACTCGTTAGTTTATATACTTCAGAGGCGCAATTATGTAAGCCAATCGAAATCATTTGACAGTTCATAACGTGTAACTCGAACTTTTTAAGGAGTTCACACATGTTTTTTGACGTGCAGGCATCTATGAACTTCTTAAACAGGTCGAATTATACGTTTGACATAGGATTACGATTACGATTTCCTTACATAATCGGGGGGCAGAATAGAATGAGAGATAGGAAACGTTTTTATTCGATCACAATATTTATTTAGTTTAAGAAACTAGTGTAAGAAGCTATCAAATTAGATATATCAACAAAGTTGTGAGACCATATACCTACATGTCTCCAGCTCAGTGCTGGCGCACAGTGGAACCCTTAGATAAGCAATGTGGTGGTGAAGAGCCTGATCCCCAAGACCACGTGTCTTATATGTATATCCTAGTATGGAGGTCCAGGGTAATTTAAGGAATTTGTACTTTTTCTGTGAACAAATAAAGATTTTATTATTATTATTATTATCAACATAAATTTATTTAATTAATTTTATTATTATTAAGAAGTAAGAACTAGCTACCGGGTCCAGTGACCAGTTGTAAATATAAATCGTCCCGGGACCCACACAAAAATATCCATCAAAATCGGTCAAGCCGTTTCTAAGTTTTAGCGAGACTAACGAACAGAAATTAATTTTTATATATGTCCCGTAAGATTGTAATCTAACTCGCGAAATTCTAAACTGTCGAAAGATTACAGTTTAACGCATTGTTTTCCGGTAGATTCTAATCTGATAGGTATTTAAACCCGATAAAACCTAAGTACTTGATTGTTTATGTCGAACCCTAACCTAACCTACAAGAAAGAGACAAGAAAACGTAAATAAAATGAATATTTCAAAAATTTTAACTCAGAACATTGAACAGTTTACAATCTTTCGACAGTTTAGAATTTCGCGAGTTAGATTATAATCTAACGGTTTTTACAATCTTACGGTGGCATATATAAGAGAAGAAGAAGATTATGCACCTATATTCAGTATGAATTTACTTTATCCCATCCTTTTCAATAGGGATGATGACACAACTCAATCATATCAGCAACTCTTTACCGAACTTAAAAACGCGCTTCTATTTAGTATGGAAGTTGTATGAAATTCACATTTGTGACGTCATCCAACAACGCAATTTTTTCTTTTAACTATATTTTAAAATGGTTAACAAACAACTAACCGAGGGGGTGAGTTTTAGGTCTTTTGGAAGACCCTCTATTTAATAATCAGTTAGAAATAATTTATTTTTGATATTATAGGCATCCTCCCTATTCTACGGAACCCTATGTAGTTCCAAACTTACTTTTTTTGCTACTTTTTTTAATGTTTATGTGTACGCAACGAGTTGATATCTGAATATTTTGTGTGAGAATGAGGCAAGAATTAGTCACAGAGCCTACCTATAGTACGCACCCGAGTTGAATGCAGTCGGGGCCTGAGGTGACGGACGGGAGCATCTCCCTCCCCCGTCCGCCCTCACCCCCGCGGATAGTGTTGTCAAGGGCTGTCTTTGACATCTATCGTACGATATACATACGTATACGGATGGAGTGATTTATATGTTAAAGTTGTTGTTGAACCGTTTATGTTCACATTAACGCTGTGATGTCAACATTAACGTATCAAATCTGTTAGAGTTGGAACAATTGTTTTCTTGCTCATACTACCTAGGATAATTAAGTAGGTTGACATTTCCTAGATAATACGTAGTAAACGGATACGGATTGCGGTAATTTTTGTCTAACGGCTAAGCATTCGTTACAGTTGAGAAAATAGGTTGAGTTGATGGTGGTGGTGATGGTGGACTGTCCCAAAATCGAATCAGCATAACCCGACTCAACGTAGTCTTATTTGCCCTACCCCTAGAGTGTCTTTGTAATGTGTGAACCCAGAAGCTCGCAAAGGAGGTCCTGGATGAATCGAGGCGAAGCTAAATGAAGGGACGACGAAGCGAGTCTTCTGGTGTAGACTATCCCTTTACTTCTACATTATTAAGGACACTCAACATAAGACGTTTGATCATAATATAATATATTAATTAGGTGATCATTCTTGATGAAAATTATAACCATTCAATGATATACTTGATTATTTCGTGGAAATGATCAATTTAATTTCGCGATTTAATAGTGGCGGGAACGTTAATGTTTAGAATTCCTAGATAAAATTCTTTCATTGACGAATTTCGAGCTCGACCGTATTCGAAACCGTTTATGTCGACATTTCCTAGGAAATGCTGACACATACATACTCTTTGATCGAACTTTGTTGCTTGTTTGTCGCTTAATAATCAAGTTGCTTTCCGTGTAAATTTTTAATTTAATTTTTTAAATGACTGAGTTATGAGGTTCAGTAACAAAAAAAACGTGTTTTATTCTACGCAGAAGGGACGACGAGAAGAGGCAAGGACCTCTTCGTTCTTCGTCAGAAGATGATTTTAATCGTAGTGTAATTCACAGAACTATAGAAGATTTTTATCTGACTAAAACAATCGTCCCTACTTGTACGAATGATTTTATTTTCTTTACTTGAGAAATGAAGTAAATTTTGGACTTTATTATTGCGTTTCAATCAATATTTTAAATGTTTTTTAATTATTACAACCACTGCTTGTTTTTGTAATTTATCGATATGACTGTCAGTAAAAAAGTCATATCACTAGCATATTCCTAAGCTCTGCATTCAACTCGGGTGCGAACAATAGTATATAGGTATGCCTGAGTAGTTTTAGAAGCATGCTTCAGCTATCATGATATATATTATCTACTCAATGATACCTGTTTACCTATTTTGGCTTTTAGCCCTAGTTTGCAGTAGTCTTAAGTCCAGGTCCAACTTTCATTTTGGAATAATACTGCTGTAGTAACCCACTACAGCAGTATTATTCCAAAATGAAAGTTTTATATCACGTACCTTGACGTCTCTAAAATAAGGATTACAATTCTAAACACGAACGTCAACAATATTAAAACAATACGGCTTTAAACGACTAGTAGGCCCCATGTCTGACTGCCTGAACGCGAAGAGCTGATTCAGTAGTCGTGGGAAATTTAACCATTTTTAAAATAGTTTACGTTTAACTACTTACCAACAAGACTAGAGCAAAAGTTACATAAAAAAAATACATTTTAAGTGGGTTCCAACTCACTCAAAACAAATGGTCACCAAAATTTGACTCCATCGATTTTCATATAGAAGTCCGGGGTATGAAAATTTATGGCGAGTAAAAATGAAACTTTCTCCGTTACGTTACGTTATGTTTTTGTTTCCATGGTAAGGAACACTTTTCGTTCGTATGGAGTAAACTCCAATTTCCAACTCCACACACAATTTTTTATTTATGTGAAATTACAACCAAAAATTCCTTATCTTGCAATCCTATTAAAGCATTTATGAGTCATTTATGACTCCAAAATGACTTCAAATGACTCCAATATAATCATTGCTTACCCAAAAATATGGTCTAGGATCGAGGCGAGGAAAATTAGTCTTTGATTACGTGCTCGATTCATGTAGCCATCTTGCAGCCGGATCTCGTACCAAATACTAAATGTCCACTGAAATTTTGACCACATTTTATTTCAACTTTATTTTTTTAATCACATTGTAACTTTATGAAAACTTAGGGGTCTCAAAGAGCCCAAACCATGCCTATGGACGATCATTTGGACGGTGTATATTATTTGTAAGTTAAATGATGTAATAGATTTTTGTACTAGGTTACCTATAGTTTGTAAATATTTTAATTATAATTATTTTTTAAATATAAATTGCTTCATTAATACCTAATTGTAATTAAATATTTTTTTTGTAACAATTCTTATTATTTATTACTATTACAGTCTCAAAGTATTTTTGAGTGGTCGTTATACTTTTAAAATTATTTTTCGTACATTTAGACAAACTTATCTACGAGGCACGGATTTGAATCCCGGTCACTGTGTTATCATTTATCAGCATTCAACACCAGGCAAAGTAAAACAAAAGATAAATATCACTTTATTTAGGTATGCCAAAAAACATAATTTAGATTACAAATGTTTTTCTTTATCGTTTATCCATACAACTGCTTCGTTGGCCTATAAATCGATCATGAGATTGAGGTCCCGGGTTCGAATCGGGAGTCAGTCATAAATGAAAAGAAACCCCCAGCTGAGTTTATTGTTGGCTCTTCTCAGACCTGAGGACCTGAGGAATTGTCTAAGCAAATCGTAATCATTTGTCAGCTTAAAACGTATTACTCAGACTGTTTAAGGAGTTCATACAATGATTTTTGACGTGCAGGCATTTTTGAACTCCATAAACCTGGTCGTTTGACAAACGATTACGATTTCCTTACACGATTGGGGGGCAGGGCACGTTTGGAACCCTCCTAGCTTTAGTTGTACGATACCGTAGCTATTTATCACCCTCACGTCTTATACTTTGTAAACGTATATTTTTGTTGTATTATGTAGTACTGTACCTATTTGTGTATTGTATTATTTAATTAAGTAGACATTTTGAGCCACCCTTTTTACCTTGTGTAATAAATAAACGTGACGTTCAGAAGGTGTACTTAGGTACTCTATTTTAATAAATATACTTGGAGTTTGAATGCTTCATTTTTATTTTTTGACGACCTCTCTGGCGCATTGGTGAGCATGTGGTCTTATTGTGGGAGGTCCTGGTTTCGATTGCCGGCACGTTTAACTTGGGAATGTATAATTTCTGATTTTTCTCTCGTCTTATAAATGGATTCATGTAACTGCCGTCTCAACTCTCAGACTGCATCATCACTCACTACCAGGTGGGATCGCAGCCTGCAGTGGAATCTATATTAATCTATACTTCTATACCAATACTATAAATGCGAAAGTTTAGATGGATTGATGTCTGTTACTCACTCATATTAGAAGTGTGTTTTTAAGTTTGATAAAGAGTTGCTGACTTGATTGAGTTGTCATCATCCCTATTGCTGAATGGATTTGGATGAAAGCCACAGAGATAGATTATAGTCTGGAATAACACATAGGCTACTCTTTATCATGGAAAATTGAAGAGTTCCCACGGCAACCAAAAAACCTTAATCCACGCTGACGAAGTCGGGGTATCAGCTAGTAAAAAAAAATGCCTAAATTCAACTCTATCCGTCCAATTGTAAGAGCGTTGATGGATCACAGGTAGGTAACTAACTTTTTTTTCATCAGATTGGCTGTTCACGCTTGACACAAATATTCCGAAACCCAAATACACCTGTTAGTGTTAACCCAATAGATAACAGTTCGCTACACTAACCTTGCTGATGTATAAATATTTGGTGTGTTCTGATCGGCGATAGCGGCCATATTGATAACGCTAAAACACATTGATAACACTGAAACTGGACGTACGTTCGCAATCAGAATATGTTTACCAGTTTTAAAATAAGATTCTATAAAACATTGTGTGAATTAAGGTCTAAAATGTATAATTATTACATCGATACATATATGTAGGTACTAGATGGGCCCTTTCATAGAAAAAAGTTGGGAGTCCGACTTGTAGGGCATGCCCCTCACCTGTATAAGCCTGTCTTTGTCCCCACCATAGCGCTGTCCCGCTTTTCTGACTAGATGGCGTTAGTAAAATAAGTTCACATTCTTTGTTTGACAGGGCCCGTCTATGTAGGAGTTAATTGAGGTCGTTGATTTATTACGTTTCAAAGTTATGAACACTTTTCAAACATCGAATTCTTTAAGCGTATTTTTATTGTAAAATTCATTTCCTATAATAATTTTATATATTAGCCTCATCGCTTTTGTTAAAGTGACATTTACTAAAAATATTGAAAGAGGTTTTCTAATCTATCCTATATAGTTGTCTTTGCCACCTACCACACTTTTACTGAAAAAGTTAAAAAATCTATGATCTATACCTGATCACACCACATAACGACCTTCTGACACAGATGGGTCAATGCAATTATGAACCTTGAGATGGTAAACTTTTTCTGACCGCGACAGTACATACGTTGCAGGTCTAACTACCTGGCTGGTCAAGTGGTTAGCATGTTCAATTAAGAGATCCAGAGTTCGAATCACGGGTTGCGCCATATAGTTATGTAAGTATGGGTTTTTCTAACAATAGATTCTCATTAGGTACTTACTTATAATTATAAGGCTTTTTGAAAATAGGTTTTTTGCAGCGGAAAATTTTTATAATCTCATAGGAAATTAGAAATTGCGTCAAACAAATAATCAAATCTGAAAATTTTTTTCAAACGTCAAAACGCGTCCTATGTATGGGATTTATATGAGATTACGTCATTAAAGTTCGACGCACTTGTTTAAAATGGTTATATTCAACATAAACCTATCAGGGGACGTGGATATTACGACTTTTAGGAGATCCTATATTTAATAATCGCTAAAAAATAATTTATTTGAATTGAAAAAATTGAAAATACCCAATTGTACGCGGACGAAGTCGAGGGCGACCTCTAGTTTAATATCATTGATAGTAATTGCCGTAGTGTGTAAAGTAATCCAGCTGTACGAAGTCGGGGCAGGTCGACTAGTTTCATGTTCCTAAGGCTTTTACAAAATTTATTCATAGCTCCTGACGTCATATTATAGCAGACACGCCCGTAAATTGTTCCTCATTACCACGCCAGCCGCGTTCTCTAGCCATCCGTAGCGGGCGTTTTGACCGTGAATTTTGGCCGTTGCACCTTATTTGCGAGCGAATTAGATTATTGAAGTAAAAACTTCTTTAGGCGCGTTGAGCACTTTTTGGTAGGGGGTAAAAATGTGGAATACGCGAGACCAACACCGTTCTTCTTAAGACAAAAGGTCTTAACTATAAATAGTGCATTCGTAATTAAACTTTAACGGCTTAGTTTTAAGGTTTAATAAGTGCTGTGGAAGTGTGGTACCGAGACCGACAACTCGCGTTGTTAAGGTGGAAGACAAGGGTCTGCCCGCGAAATTCAAATTTAATTTGGTTTTTCGCAATTTGTAAACTAATACGACAAAGTAGGCTTATGGCATTCAAATTGCGCCCCTAGGAATATCATCTTCACAGGTTTATATAAAAATCTTTACTTGAAAGTGTCCAGTTTAAGAAATTAGTCAAAATAATGAGTTTGACGTGAGTTACTCACAAATTAGTTGGCTCGCACGTGATAGCTTGCGATATTCACCGCTAAATGAGCCAGCAATTCGCACCGGCACAACACCAAAACACCACCACACAAAGACAATCTCTCGACTCTACTATCCTGTATTGTCGAGTCAACATCTCCTGAGGATGCTCCAATGTCGGAGTGTTGTACACATTGTAAGCAATTTGGAAGATTTGTGTGGTGTGGTATTGTGTAGTGCGAATTGCTGGCTTTCTGAGCGGTGAATATCGCAAGCTACACGCTGTACCACATACATTTGCTAAGATAAGCTTCGCAAGTATTTCCAGGATAAGTAGCCTATGTGACTCTCCAGGTCCTCAACTATACCCATGCCGAAAATCACGTCGATCCGTTGCTCCGTTGCGGTGTGATTGAAGGACAAACCGTCAAACAACTTTCGCATATTTTATAATATTAGTAGGTATGATATTTGACAACAATGGCTACTGGCTACAATATGGCAGAGCAGTCGTGATTTCTTTATTTTTGAAGTGAAAACTTTAGCCGCGTTGAGCACGTTTTGTTAGGGGGTAAAATTGTGGATTTGCGTGACCAACATGCTCGCGAACATCAACATGCTCGCGTAAATATAATACATTCGAAATTAAACTTTAATGCCTCCGTTTTAAGGTTTATTTTATAATATATTTATTTTATAGTACATATTTTAAAAGTGACTATTTATTTTGGATTGAAAGGTCATTCCTAAGTACGTTTTCTCTGATGACAGAACGTCGTAAAAAATAATATTTTCCAATCGTTATGTAGCTGTATGTGTTAGTCCTAATGTGCAAGGTTAACTGAAGTTGTTGCTAATAAAATACTTTTTTCTACATTTCCCAGACAAAAACTCAAATGTTTATGTGAAGTAAAATTGAATGGATTTCGTTTTCACTTCTATCGTCCCTATGACTGCCAATTTTTTTTTTAATTTTTTTCACTTGGTTTTATAGACTTAAGTTACTGTATCACAGTTTATCTGGTATAGGTAAAGGAGTGCATGATGCCCGTGACTTGATTCTCTCACCACCATTGAACTCTTTTATTTTTCGGGATAGTTGAAACTCAAAAAGTTTATGCTTTAGCAAAAGAGTAGCAGACAGACTGACGGTCTGAAAGTATGGATTTTTGCATATAGATAGCCAAGGCACTATGATTTAGGCTGATGAATAACGCTGTTAACATATTTTAGGCTTGCTAGGTACCTACCGAGCCATAATGTACCAACTACCTACCTAATAGGCCTATTACACTACACTTTTGTAAGGGACCCTTACTTCTGACTCAGTGTACCTACTTGAATTAGTTACCTATACTTACATATTTAATGATAGAAGACTCAAAGAGACATGAACGGCGAACGAACCCTAAAAAATTTATACAATACGTAAATAGTAAATAGGTACCTACGTGTTGATATGTAACATTTTTGTTTGCGAGTCGTACCTACTTACCTATATCGTAGGGTTGACAGTTGAGACATTTCTAAAATTATAAACTGATTAGGTATACCTAAGTACCAAGAGTACTAAGAGTAGTCATAAAGATGATGTCCGCGTGGGAAACTCGGGATTAAAACTTTTCATTCCGACAGTATCCTTATTCCTTAGGTATAGATAATATTATCAAGATAGATTTATCATAATATTACTGGCTGATCATCAGCTCGCGAAATAAGTTTTAATTCCCACGGGAACTCCTTAATTTTCCGGGATAAAAAGTAGTCTATGTCACTCCTGGTCCTGGTCCTGGTCTTCAACTATATTATCGACGCAAAAAAACACGTCAATCCGTTGCTCTGTTGAAGGATCAACCAAAAACACACTTTCGGTATAGTATGATAATATATGTATGTATGATGTAGGTTTGTATGGTACCATTGTACCTAAATATAGTAAGGCTGAGGCGCGTGAGTTGATTTCCTACGGATATCTACTCATGAAGCTGATGTGCCGTAAAAAGGTACCAAACCAAACGCAAAAAACTCATATTTGCGAACTTTGACCTTGAATAAAAAAATTTGCAAGTGTGGGATTTTTACATTTCATTTATAATGGTGTTCCGAACATTCGTACCAATTTTCAGCTATAAGCGAATTTTTACACTCTAATATGTCTAATTTGACCGGACTATAAGGTAGGTACCTATTTATCACGTGATAATATCCGCCACTTGTCTGCGTGGTTTGTTCTTATTTCCGCGGAAATATAATGTACCTACATTTTTCCCCGGGATACGACGAATGAAATGAAAGCGTAGCAGAATGACCGACACATTTTAGCATTTAAAATATTATTTTGATTACCTACAAGTAATAAATGAACATAATCTATTTAATAAGCTAAATAAAATATGTACTTATTTTGCTGTATTATGATTTATTTCAAAGTTTCAACCCTATAAATAAGCAAATAAAGCTTTACAACAAAAATGACACACGTTTTACTAATTTGGCACGTCTTAAGTTTATGCGTGGCGGTTTTTTTGATGAAAAACACGAAATACAATACTAGAAAACCGGTTTTGGAACAACTGCTAGACAGTTTTAATTACCATTAAAACAACGAAACATGTTAACTGTTAAATAGGTACCTACATGAAAGTATCTAAAATTCGGCTTCCATTATGACACTTTCGTGATATACCTATTCGACATAAACTGGTGCAAGAATCATCAAAATCGGTCCACGCGTTTAGGCTGTAGTCCTGCAAGGAACAAACAAACTTAAAAAGACTGATGAACACATAACCCTGTGTTAAGTGTTAACGTTCCGCAGGCAGGTAAAAAGGTTGCCTAAATCATCTAAAACATTACGACTGTAATAACTTTATTGTAATAGGTTTGTTCTATAGTGGATCCATAAATAATTAAGCAAATAGATTCATCAACAATTATTGACATGACAGATGACAATTCCTGCACAGATCATGATAATTATTTTCACTGCAAGAAAAAATGATATCAGTACAGTATTTTAACTACCTATTAGAAAGTAAACGTTTTTGTTGGTGTGCACAATCTAGTCTCAATTTTTAATACTAAAACCACAGTAAACAGATACAACAGTAGTGAAACTACCTAGAAACGTTCGAAACAGCTCACTCATACAAACATGCGCATCGACGAGACCCATAAGCAGTTTTAGCCAGGTTTTAGCACAGTACTGTGTCCCTTCCCGTAGTAATTATGTTCCTTGGTACTGTGCTAAAACGCTGCATACATTTGCTGTAGTAATTGAACTATTCCACGCTAGGTGGCAGTATAAACTTTCACATTAAGTATAATTTCAAAGAGTAGAACAATAATTTTTTCAATACAGTTGTCAAACATGGCGCACTTTCAGAGGCTGTAGTTATGATTCGAAAATTGAATCTTTCGCATAGGCATCTTACTTTTACACGGTCGTGACTTATTTTTACAAGCTCGACACTTACTTTTGCAGTTTAGTTTTAAATTTTCCAAGTCAATTAAAAAATTTTAGTAGCAAGGAGTTTTCATACATAGAATATAATCGGATAGGCTTTTTACGAGGAAAAATGAATGAATCCGTACGTTTTAGCATTGAATTTCCAAAATTCTTTTATATGGTTGTTGATTACCAGTTTTAATTTAATTATTTTCAACATTTGACAAAAATCGAATAGGCTGTATACGCGTAGGTACGAAA
The DNA here is from genome assembly GCA_964035005.1 of Erebia palarica. Taxonomy (NCBI): domain Eukaryota; kingdom Metazoa; phylum Arthropoda; class Insecta; order Lepidoptera; family Nymphalidae; genus Erebia; species Erebia palarica. Next base: position 8,819,643 of record OZ035992.1, read on the forward strand.
CCGTAGCCTAGTTTCGTTGAAAAAAAAAAATATTTCCAGGTGTGAATACGCGCCATTTGCTGATTTTTTTTATTTTTTATGTGATAAATTGATTATATTTTTGTTAATATGAGTTCTAGTACTAATAATGAAATGGAATTAACTCCACCAGATATTTTATAAAACTGCGCAAGATGGAATTTTGCGCACTTGCGAATTTTAGTAATTGCTCAAGCTTTACTCTCAATTTCCAGAATTAATTAAGTACTATGTATGTATGTATGTTGAAATAAACTTGTAATTCTTTGATTTGTTTATTACTATTACATTATCCCACAACTGTATTTTAAAACGTCGTGTGATACACGGGTGTGAAGGTTATTGCAAACTCGTGACATTAAAAACCCTCACCTTCGGCTCGGGCTTATTAATGAGAGCTCGTTTGCAATAACCTACTTTCCACCCTTGTATCACAATATACTATTGTTTGAAAAAGTATAGTCCCACAAACTTACCTGACCCGGTGACAGTGTCGATAGTATTTAATATGTATGAAAATAAAACAATAAAAAGAAAAACTAAACAAGCATAAAAATTTTGGCCACCGGGTCAAATTAAGGGCTCTAGTAGAAGATTTAAACAAGAATAATTATACTTGAAAACTAATAGGCCTATTACACTGCACTTTCCTGAGGGACCTGTAATTAAGGGTGGGCGTAGCCGCTAGTTTGAGCGTCGCTTATTACACAGCAATAAGGATCTAATTAGGGACCCTTAATTCCTAAAGCAGTGTAATAGGCCTTTAAGCTGATATGCCACCTGTACTACTTGACACTAGATGGCCGTAAAAATGTTTTTTTTTTTAATTTATTTACGATACGTTTATTTGATATTCAAAATAAAATCTAATATTTAATTTCTGCTTGTATTGAAATTTACTATATTTAAAATTCTTAATTTTTTTATAATTATTAATTTAACGTGGCTGTAAAACGTTCCATTACTTCTATGCTTGCGAGTTGGCAAGTGGCAACTGGCAACACAACTTTTAGAAAAAAAAAACAAAAAAAAGTGCGAGGCAGCAACGTAAATGGCGTCTCAAGTTGTTTTTTATTCGATATCAATGTGTTTCTAATCTCACTGTATCATTTAAAATGTTGTCGCGTCAGTAGTATTAATGTTTAAGCTGCCATTGATGTTTCATTGACGATTAGTGGTGAAATAGTCGCCGTTTCACATTTTGCCGTGAAACAATGGCGTCGAATGATTCCATGGAATCCCAAGTAAAAGTTGGTGAAAATGGTGATTTCGTGGACGATTGCAGTAATGCGTGCAGCGACACGGATGCCGGTGAGAGCAACAAGCGCCGTCGGGTGACACACGATTATCGAAAACTTTCGAAATTGGGATACGACCCAAGTGTGCCAAGTAATTCGAAACACGCATCATCTGGTGATTCCAAAGGTAACAAATATCCAATCCATCAATACCTGTTTGACTATGAAACTGCTTATTCCCTTTTTACTAATCAATTAATGTAATTGTTGTAGTATTTGTGGTTTGTTTTGGGGGGAAATCTGTTAACCTATCACTTTTACATTACATCACTAATGGAGGTCATTCATGTTGATAAACATTTCATGCACATTTTGTGGTGTTCCCTTCTACTTTGTGTTGATTTCTCCATCAAATTTATTAAAAATGGTGTTTTGGTGTTGTTCCCCTGTTGCTATGGGATGCTGCACTTCCATCAATAAATGACCTTGCGGAGGCTTCCAATCTACTTTCTATTGATTATTTCAAGATTTTTCCACTCACAAAAAGTATAATTACCAGTTTCCTGCACTTTATGACATTGTCACTTAAAATTGTTCTTTTGTCACTTGTCTTAAAGGTATTTGAATTATTCATACTTAATAAGAAGTTAAGCTTTTGTCGTACTAGCCCATGTCCGCAACTTTGTCCACATTTTATTAACCATTTCGGTAGGAACTTAATTTTTGGGGATAAGTGGTAGCCTGTCTTTCCAAATTCAGTTGAAAAGTTGTGCCATGAAAGTGAAATAACCAAACCAGACCTAATAATAATAGCCACATTTATAATATTAGGCTCCATTATTGAGTAACAAATATTTTAGTCCAGTAACAAACAAGGACTTGGTGACAGTGGTCTTGCACTGATTAATAGACTTCGCCTATTTAACTACTGCAAGACCTAAAAGTTAGTTAAAACCTTGTGGCCAATTCTGTATAACAATCTCTAAACTAAATATATATCAGAATATATTGACTGTTTCCATCTATTCAGTTTTTTCAAACTATTATTACACTATTATTTGAGTACCACACAAGTAAAATGCAGCACAAGTCACTGACTTTCTGCCTTTTCTTAATCTCTAGTATGCAGAGTATTATTTATACAAACTCAAACTCATGTTTTTTTATTCAAATAAACTTATTAAAAGTGCTTTTGAATCATCATGTCAATCTACCACTGGTTCGGAATGACATTCCTACCAAGAAGAACCAGCGAGATGAGAGAGGTGGTTGTTCTTTTAAAAGAATTCATTTACAATTACATCACTGTGTATACATAAGTAACAGCTGTTCTGCACTTTAATCTAGCTTCTTTGGTCATCTACTTGAAAAGTAAACTAAGTTCATATTTAGAAGAATAAGAATCTATCTTGTTCTTCTCATATTATAAAAAGAAAAGTGAGTAACAAACTCACTGACTGACACAAACCTTTCATCCTGAAACATTGCACAAATGTATTAGACCAGATTTTTGGAAATTTTACTGGGCTACTACCATGCTGCAGATGTTTGCTAGTGCACACATAAATGGGTAATGGGACTGGCATTACAACGTAAAGTTTAAACTTTGAATGTTTTGAAGTTCGCTCTGAACATCAATCCAGACTGATAATTAAAATCTGAAAAGACAAAAACCTCAATAAAATAAGTTTAAGTAATATTCACCTTTCTATTTTTATTATGATTATGATTTATTCAATTTATCAATTTCATTCATGGAAATAACAAAAGGAAAATTGTGTAGTTTTATTATAACTTTATATTACAAGCCTATAGTTAATGGGCAAGTTTTTTTGCGAAAGCTGAATTGTTGCATATTTTGCATCTCCATACTAAAAGCACTATCATATGCACAACAGTTTTGTATGGGCATAAGCTGAATCTAACAAGTGTAGTGACTTGTCTGATCTCACCAGATTAATACTTTATATAAAAATATAAACTTAATGAAAACTGGGTGGTAAATAACCACCAGTGAACATACAAAATTACACAAACTTCACAACATTATACTTGAAATACTATAATCTATACTTACAAGAAAACTGAACAATTTCTATCCATTGAATATTTTTTTTCAATTTTAAGTTGAGGAACATTCATTAGCACAATAATAATTTTTATTAAATATAAATATAATAAAAATAATAAAAGTTTTGGCCGATTTTACTTCATAACTCCAATATATAAATTAATGTAAATCTTTTATTTGTCTTCACAGGAAAGAAGCGTAAACACAGCAGTGAGTCAAAGGAGCTATGCGTATGGGGAGAAAACACAAGACCAGCCAAATACAGTAAGATCTGGCCCGTGTTTGACTCTGGAGGATTCGGCAACACTGCAGTCCTTACAATGCACATCGTCCACAAGACACCAGCAATGAAGAACCCTTTACTCTTCAAGCAAGACTATTTTAATATCAACGATTCGTATTTTGGAGGATTGGACTGGTTCGGAGGGATCAACACATCTTGGAAGCAAACTCAACTGTCCAACACAATACCTCATGATGATTTAACAAAGCGCATGTACTCATCTGTGTCACGACAGTTGAGAATAATCAATGCGCACTTCCAAAGATCAATGTTCAGATACAAATACCCTAAAGTTACACGTGCTAATGTACTCTTGGAATCAAATTCAAGGCGTTTAACTACACATTTCAGTATGTCGTTAAAAGCAATCAAATTCCAAACAACCCCACGAAGACAGCTACCTTGTTATGGAAACTTAGAATTGCCATTGAAAATGAAACAGGAGAATGTCTCAACACAGTTTTATCCAGCAATCAGGAGCAGCAATCCAGTAATCAAAAGTGAAAATGAAAAACCGAGTGATGTCAAAGTGAAAGTAGAGAGGGAGCTGGTGAAGTATGAGGGTGAAAAGGAAAGGAGTAAGGATAGAGACAGGGAAAGGGAGAGAGATAGGTGAGTTGTTTTCTTACTTTTTTGAACTGGTGGCAGGCATTTGTAAGCTGATGAATGAATGTATCATATTGAAAAAGTGTGTTTGTCCATCTGTCACGTTTTCACGGCTGATCTGTAGAGGGTAGGCCATTTTCTGAGAAAAAAATTAAACAATAGGCATGATGACAGTAACCAAGAATCCATGAAATTATGAATTTATCCAATGAAATAGGATTCATTAGATAAATCATCATCATCTAAAAAGCATCATAAAAAAAATGTATTTATTTCTCTATTTCGAGTGAGATTGCTATTTATTTTGATAAAACAAAACTATAAAATACAGCAATCCGCCATAATGGATTAAACACCAAGAAGCGAATGACGTCACATTAGTTGGTTTTCGAGCTTTGACAATCACACTATTGTTTACTGCACACTGCACAGAGTACATTGGTAATAACAATTATAGTGACGTCACAAACGGCGCCATGACACTGGCGAGCGTTTTGGCGTGAATTTTAAAATTTAAATTTCAAATGCCAATTTTATCTACCATACATTTTTCTGCTGAAATAATATTAGGTCTTTACCTATGAAATTGCGTTTCTTCAGTACTGGTCATTTCAAATAAAAAAAAGTTTGTAATGGCTCTGTATTCTAAATTCAAATTAATTTTGTTTTAAAACCATGACATTCTTTTTACAAACTCAGTCTTTTGTTTTTTGATTAGCATTGTATTTTCATTACATTTCAACATTTTTCGTCCTAATGGATACTTTACAAATTCTTGTAATTATGGAATATGAGTTCCGTCGTGGCACCAACGCGACACAAACGGCACGTAACATCAAAAACGTTTACGGAGAAAACTGTACAAACGAACGCACAACCCGTTATTGGTTTTCTCGGTTCCGTTCTGGAAATTTTTACTTGAAAAATGAAGCTCGTGGTCGTCCAGGGACTTTGGTCAACAATAAAGAATTAAAGGCAATTGTGGAAGCTGACGAAACTCAATCTACAGCTGAGCTTGCAGCAGCTTTTGATGTAAGCATCAAAACAATATTGATCCATTTGCGACAAATTGGCAAGGTAAAAAAGCTTGATAGATGGGTGCCCCACGACCATAACGATCGCAAGCGCAACGTACGCGTCGAGACCTGCCTTGCGCTGCTCAACAGGCAAAGAAATGAAGGAATTTTGAAACGAATTGTTACGTGCGACGAAAAATGGATTCTGTTCGACAATCGAAAGCTCTCAGCAAGTTCACGACAACGCGCGACCCCATACTGCGCAACAGACAGCCTCCAAGCTGCGAGAGCTGCGGTTGGAAGCTCTCCCTCATCCGCCATACTCACCAGACCTTGCACCTACCGACTATTACTTTTTCCAAAATTTAGACAACTTTTTAGGGGGTAAAAATTCAATTCCCGAGAGGCAGTACAAAATGTCTTTGAAGAGTTTGTTGCCTCCCGTCCAGCTGATTTTTACAAGAAGGGCATCAATAAACTGCCAATGCGTTGGGAAAGATGCGTCGATTGCATGGGTGATTACTTCGAATAACAGAAATAAAAAGTTTGAAAAAATAAGTACTTTCACTTATTCCATACAAAACGGCAATTTCATAGGTAAAGACCTATTATATTTTTTCGAAATAGTAGGTACTTCCGAACATAATCTGACCATTTTTCAAAATCAGTCATCATGCCTATTTCCATGTTCCTTATTATGAACCATAATCTATTGAATAAAAAAAAATCTATTCTTTTAATCAGACCAGTTAATTTATCGTACTGAACAGGAGCAGGTGATATGATTGGAACAATAGATGTCTTCCTCTGAGTGGGTGCAGGTTTTTTAAACCTTAATCCTATTGGATTAAGTTACTGGAATCACCTAGTTTTCTATGTTCACAGGTCATCCCACTCTTCGCGTCATTCGTCCTGCCAGCAGTGCAGAAGGCGGGCGAGAGTGAAGCGTTGCTCCATCGGAGTGCAGTGTAGAAGAGAGAAGGAGAAAACTGGCCCTGTGTGGGGCACTGTCTCTCACAGCCTGGACTTTAAGGGACTCAAGTATCATAGGTGAGTGTAAATGCTATAATTGTACAGCAGAAGAGCGAGAGTGAAGCGTTGCTCCAATGGGTTGCAGTGTAGAAACACTGCCCCCTAGCCACGTTACATACATTTTGTCTCTATTCTCTCTCTATAATCGTTAACGCTTTAGCGAAAGCTATTTAAAACGCTAACCATAGGACTATTCATTTATTTATTTTCTCAGCTAAAGCGTTAACGATTATACAAACAGAATAGACACGAAATGTTTGTAACTTGGCTAGGGGGGCTGGACTTTGAGAGACTCAAGTATCGCAGGTGAGGATATAATTCAGTGGTATCCAGTTCATAGAGACATAAAAGCACTGCTTACCCAAGTGAAAATACGTCAATGCTCAGTTTCTCACCGAGTTTCTTGCTGGTTCTTCTCAGTAGGAATGGCATTCTGAATACTCACTTCTGGTGGTAGATTCACTCGACTATTCAAAAGCACTTGTAAAAGTTTATTTGAATGAAAAAAACATTTGAATTTTTCACCAAAACAGTTACTAAACAGGTATTCTGACTGACTAATGCCTACCCCACCTTCAAACCTTGTGTACGCCACTCACTATATATGGAATTATGGATATTGTTCATGATATGTAATATTAGTGTGATTGTATTGGTGTATGTCAGGATTTGACAAACCATCTTTGTCACCAGGTTGATGCGTGTGGAAACCCACCCGAATGGGGGCGCTAGTGTGGTGTACCTTTACCAGCACGATATCGATATGCTGAGCACTTCGCAACAGGAGTCTCTAGCTAAGGAGTTTCTGAAGGTTAGTCTTTAACAATCCATATGAAAACTTTCGTGTTTGGATGTAACTAATACAACAGAAAATGACCGAAATAAATCAATAATATTAACAAAAAAAAACTTTGATCGAAATTTTTTACTTAAGCATATTTTTAGATTAAGCTTCTTTTTATGGATTTATATATACTTATATAATACTTTTTGGTGTCTTTGTAAAAGTAATTGTGTACTGTCTACAATCTTACGGTGACATAATATATATATATGTCACCGTTAGGGTTCGACATAAATAATCAGCACTTAGGTTCTATCGGGTTAATAAACTTAACAGATTACAATCTACCGGAAAATAATGCGTTAAATTGTAATCTTTCGACACTTTACTATTTCGCGAGTTAGATTGTAATCTAACGGTTTTTACAATCTTAGGGTGACATATACATGCTTTAATAATTTTGATAATCTGTCTTTTGTGTTACTAACATTCAGATTATTTATATTAAATGATAAATTTTTTGTTCACAATTAAGTAACTATAAAATCTGAATACATTTTACAACAAACAATAATATAATCTGTTGACTTTATTCTTTATTTTCTAAATACATTCGTTTTACCTACTACATCATAATATTACATACACCGCTCTTAAGATATTAAAAGGTACCTTGAAAAACGAAAGTCAAAACTATAATATCAAATTTAGAAATTAATAATTTGAAACAATGGTGCCGATTCTGTAATGTAACATCTCTAAACTAAACTAAAATGGCAGCTTTAAATCTAGTTCTGTCCCTTTCCGTAGGGAGTATTATGAAAGGGTTAGCAATATTTATAATGCTCTAATTTTAGTTTAGTTTAGAGATTGTGCACTACAGAATCAGCCCCAATATATACTATTACAAACTGTTATTTACATATTAGTAGATTTCACAAAAAATTCATGTCCTAACCACAAAGATAGCTTAAAGTTTTTAATTAATGCTGTCTGCCGCTTCATTTTCAACTATTGTAAGTCTATTATATTAATAAGATTTTGTATGCGCTATAAGATGCTATAAAACCTGCAGGTGATGAACAGCCTGGGATACAGCACCTTTTATAAGACATATTTAGTATACAAGTAAAAAATAACCACTGAACTCCTATCTCAAAACACTGGAGTCTCTGTCTCAAAGCACTGAAGTCCTAACTCAAAATACTGGAGTCTTTATCTCAAAACACTGGAATCCTATCTCACTAAGAGTCTCTGTCTCAATCTCAAAGCGTGGGTTCACTTGTTTGGAGGAGAATGCTCAACTAAACAAACGTAGCGTGAAGAGCACCACAAAACAAAATGAAAAGTATTAAAACAGCAATGAGAAAAACACAACCGGCAATGCAGAGGTTAATTTTCAAGTTAATTTGACATTACTGCTAAATGAATCACTTGAGTGAATGTTGCCATAGTTATTTGGTGAATTTCTACCTACCTAACAATATAAAAATATGTCATAAATAATTTAAATATTAGAATATCATTTAAACAAATCAATTTTAATAAATAAATATAATATGAAAGAGATAAGAGATATTATGAAAGAACAAGAATTTATTATCAGAAGATATCTGTGAGAACTAAGCTACTGATATAGTAGTTTTTTTTTAGGATAATAGGTACGACAGCGCCATCTGTTATTGCCTTTTGTTACTAAACGAAAGGGCCTGGTTCGGTGTTTAATGCTTTTCATTTCACCCACGGCTATCAGTGTCCTGAACAGCTAGTTAATAAGTGAAATTGTTTTCCAGCTGGTATTTTCGGAGGACAGCGAGGGTTGGGCATACTTTGTGTGCGGAGTGGTCAGAGGCGCCGCGGCTCGGTTGCCCTGTTTGCTGCAGTATCTGTCGGAGCAGCATCCCACGCTGACGGTCAAGGCTGGCGTGTTGGCGCGCGCCTCGGACATCGAGACCACAACCATCAGCAGATACTACCAGCAGGTGAGCGGGAGACAGGAGTTGGGCCACTGTGTGCGGAGTGGTCAGAGACGCCGTGTAGAAACTGATTAGGGGTAATAGCCCTATTACACTGCACTTTTCACAGGGACCCTTACACTTGAATCAGTGTAGTGTAATAAGATTTAGGGAGTAAGGGTCCCTAAATTGGTCCTTATTGCTGTGTAATAAGCGACGCTCTAACTAGTGCCCACCCTTACCACAGGGCCCTGTGGAAAGTGCAGTGTAATAGGCCTATAAACCCTTATAGGCCTATTATGGGCGTGGCCGCTAGTTAGAGCGTCTCTTATTGCACAGCAATAAGGATTAACCTAGGGACCCTTTCTCCCTAAATGTTATTACACTACATTGATTCAAGTGTACAGGGACCCTCCCTGTGATAAGTGCAGTGTAATAGGCCTATTAATATAACTTCTGTGGCGGTTTTCGCAGTTCGCACATAATCCAATAGATGGCATTACTAGTACGATTCACGCGACCACGAAGAGGGTAACTCACGGTTACGAAGTTCTCTGAATAACGCTATATGTACGACCTCCAAAGATGAACGGTCGGACCAGTGGTCCCTGAGCACAACCCCCGCTAGGAGTATGACCATCCTTTGTTACGGTCGAGCCAGATCATCTGCTCCCGTACACTGCCATGCCCCTAAAAGGTTACCCCGCTACCATCTTAGAGTGCATCATCACTTATCATCAAGTGAGATCGCAGTCGAGGGCTAACTTGAATAAAAAAAATTAGGAAAAAAAAGAAACCGCTAGGTTATCACCGCTTTAGTAAACACGTTTAAATTGGTTCCAGGTGCAACAGTCATACTTGGCTGGCACATTCCGCTGCGGGCCTCTGCACCAGATATCTCTGGTAGGCACAGTCCACGAGGAGGTTGGTGGTTACTTCCCCGATATGCTCGACATGCTCGCCGAATGCCCTTACCTCAACCTGGTGAGACATCTACACGCCTTTTTTTTCATTATAAAATAGGTTTATTTTGACGACCTCCGTGGCGCAGTGTTGAGCGCTGTTGTCTTAACGTGCGGAGGACCGGGTTTCCATTCCCGGTAGGGTCAATTTGGGAATTTATAATTTTTGTATTTTCCCTGGTCTGGCCTGGTGGGAGGCTTCGGCCGTGGCTAGTTACCACTACCGGCAAAGTTGTGCCGCCAAGCGATTTAGAGTTCCGGTACGATGCCGTGTAGAAACCGAATAGGGGTATGGGTTTAATTAACTGCCATGCCCCCAACAGGTTAGCCCGCTACCATCTTAGACTGCATCACCACTTACAATCAGGTGAGATCGCAGTCAAGGGCTAACTTATATTGGATTTTAAAAAAAGGCTTGCGCTTGACTACATTCTCTACATAATATTATAAAGAGGTAAAGTTTGTGAGGTAGGGGGTAATATCTACTGAGCCAATTTTGAAAATTCTGGTACCAATAGAAAGCCAAATTATTTGTGAGTATCATAAGCGTTCGTTCGCGTGGCATAAGTTTTTTTTAATTCCCACTGGCACTCCTTAATTTTCCGGTATTAAAAGTAGCCTATGGAGAGTGATCTCTCCAGATCCTCAACGAAAAATCACGTTGATCCTTCACTCTGTTGCGGCGTAATAATTGAAGAACAAACTCTCTATTTAACGTCCTTGGAGATAAAATTTTCAAAAACTTAATCACGTATTTCTTTATTTTAAACCAGAAGCCCAAATACCAAGATTCATGGCTATAATTTGGAAAATGAAAGACTTTACTTATAATATTATACATAATATTATATACTTTACTTATAACAATATTAATACCAATTTTCAACCCCTATTTGACCACTTTGGGGGTTAAATTCTGAAAAACTGACATACAGAATTCTTTATTTTTTAACGAAAGCCAAAATACCAAGTTTTGTTGATATAACTTGAAAATATCTTGAGAAATGAAGGACTTTCATACAAACTTTCATCCCCTATTTCACCCCTTTGGGGGTAGAATTTTCAAAAACGGAAACACGTATTTCTTCATTTACAACCGGTAGCTCGTATACCAAATTTTATGGATATTACTTGAGAAATGACGGATTTTCATACAAACTTTCACCCCGTTTTACCCCCTTAAGGGAGGAATTAGATTTATTTATATAACAGTTACATGATCAGCCACTCGAATAATTAATCTATATGGCTTTCAAACATATATACAAAATTTCATAGGTGTATGTATGTGTTTGTCCGCGGATTTCTCCGAATCTATTAAGCGGATTGTGACCATTCTTTTTTGATTGGCTTACTTCAACTCAGGGAACAGTGCAAGTTTCATCAAAATCAGTTCAGTAGTTTTCAAGATAAAGATTGTGTGTGATGAAGTCGGTTTAACTTTCAATTGTTTAGATTATCACTTGTTTGTCTACACAGAGACCGTTCCGCTTCCATTTATCCTCGTTACCCTTTTGTACATCTCTCTATGCTTTGTATTCCTTATTGCGGAGGGTCGTGACCCCTTTTGATTAATCACTTAATGGCAGGGTTTTTCTTGGGATAATGATGCGGTGGGTTCCCAGGTCTTTCAGTACACCCATTTGCAGATGAGACCCCGCTTTAACCCTATATACTTTTGGCAGACAATGCCGTGGGGTCCAATGTCAGCCGTGGAGATAGAGCCTAAGGAGTCAAATGACGGCCCCATCCTGTGGATTAGACCGGGAGAGCAGCTGGTGCCCACGGCAGAACTTGGCAAGAGTCCCATCAAGAAGAGGAGGTATGATATTACCAATCTATACTATGTATATTTAATATTATAAATTAATGAAAGTTTGGATGGATGTATGGATGTTTGTTACTCAATCACGCCCCAACGGCTGAACGGATCCGGCCGAAATTTGGCACAGGGATAGATTATAGTCTGGAATATTACATAGGCTACTTTTCATCCCGGAAAATTAAGGAGCTCCCGCGAGAACCAAAAAACCTCGATCCACGTAGACGCGGTTAGCGGCCACGCCCACCCTTACCACAGGGATATTCAAAAAATTACAATGTAGTGTAATAGGCCCATTACGCCTGCTTCTATCCAATATCCATTATTTGATTTTGACTATAGGAAGCCAAAGCCAAAATAGTAGTAAATCTAGTAGTGTCTGACCGAAACTGAAAATTTCGTTTACAGTCTCAGTTTCGGCCGAAACCGAAACCGATACCGAAACTTACAAGGATCCTGTTTTGAGGGAAAAATTAGGAAAACGTTATTATAATCAGTCAGTCACGTATATCACGTAATAAAACTTACCAAATTCAAAATAAATCACACGAAAACTCACAACATACAAAACAAACTGCAAACACAAGCCAGTCACGATATGATTAGGCACGTGGACGCGGCGAAATGTCTTCGTTTCTTATTCGCTTGGATGGAATTTAACGCGCCGAGTCACTAAGAGATAAATTTAAAGAAATCAATATTAAAACAGTGCACAACCAATATATATTTGAAAATTTAGTATACGTGCATAAACACATCGATAAATTCAAGAAGAATAGTGATTGTCATAATGTCAATACTAGAAATAAAAATAAACTTGTAATGCCTGTTTCTAGGCTTAGTAAAACTAGCAATTCATTTGTTGTTGTGCCCGCTTCTACAATAAGCTCCCAGAAGACATGTTAAAGATGTCTCTGAATAAGTTCAAAGTTAATGTAAAACGTAAACTCATTGAAAAATCTTATTACCATGTAAAGGACTACTTACTACTACTAACGATAAGGAAGCTTGGCGATGATTTGCTCTATGGCTCTGATAGTTCCTTAGTTAAGATTATTTGTGAGATGGTGATAATAAAAAAAAAACCGGCTGAGTTTGTTGTGGGCTCTTCTCAGACCAGGGCGCGTTTGGAACCCTCGTAGCTGTAGTTTTAAGATACCGTAATCAATTATCACCATCATGTTTTATAAGTAAGTAATTTTTAACGTCAATAAGTGTACCTACAGTGTACCTATATTGAATAAATGATATTGAGTATTGAGTATTGAACATGATCGATCACAGCGCGAAAACTCCCGAATGCAGTTTCGGCGGCAAACCTGCCGAAACTAAACCGAACTCGACCAAAACCGAACTTTCGGCCGGACACTAAAATGTAGTGTTTCTGCAGGACGGGCATGAACGAGCTGCGCAATCTGCAGTACCTCCCGCGCTGGAGCGAGGCGCGCGAGTTCCTGTTCGAGGATCGCACGCGCGCACACGCAGACCACGTGGGCCACGGCCTCGACAGAATCACCACCGCCGCCGTCGGTGAGACGCTCCCACATATACTTTTCAAGTGAAAACTTCTTTAGTTGCGTTGAGCACTTTTTGGTAGGGGGTAAAAATTGTGGAAACGCGTGACCGACACCTCGCGTTGTTACGAAGACTTAAATATAAATATAGTACATTGGTAATTAAACTTTAATGCCTTAGTTTTAAGGTTTATATTTGAAATATACTTTTATTAATTAGATTTTTTTTTTTAAAAAAATCTAAATATTCTCCATTCTAATAGGAGAGAGGGAATTAGAGCTTATACCCACCAGTTACTACGCTGCTCCAATGCCAGTTGGCGGGCTTTGACGACTATTATCATGTTAGTGATAATGACCGGGACCGACGGCTTAACGTGCTCTCCGAGGCACAGGGGTGACAACTTCCAACTCGGGGCTGGCACTGGGAATTTCTTAACTAAAAAAACTAAAATACCTAACAATTTTTATGCTCGACCGGGAATCGAACTTACTACCTACCCAACCGCCAGAATCAGTCGCCTAAATGAGCGAGCTCATTTCGAGTCTTTTTGAACTCTTAGCTAAATCCTTTCTGCTATGAGGAAAGTTAAAAGCTAAGAAATCTAAACAACAACTAAATACATATCAAAAATTGCGGAATCGGCAGACAGGAATTTCGAGAATGTATGTATGTAATGTACATAAATGTATTTAAGAATTGTTTAGAAACCTCCCTAACACTATAATAAAAATATCGTTTTCCAGGCGTCCTGAAGGCAATCCACTGCGGGGACGAGTCAGACCGCGGCCGGATCACTAAGGACGTGGTAGCGTTCCACGCGGGCGACTTCAACAAACTGGTGCAACTGTTGCAGCTGGATCTGTACGAGCCGCCCATCTCTCAGTGCGTCACGTGGTGAGTTGACGTGTAGCCTGCCGTGTATCTCCATTTCCGTGTTCAAAAGAAGGCAGTAACTGCCTCGAAACGCGCACGGATTTAATGTGCTACTTTTCTTTTGAAGCGCTGCACAGCGTTGTCGGTTTTATCGCCTTGAATTGAAAGTGCTTGGGAAAACATTTCGGTTACAAACCCGTGTGCGATTGGAGGACTCGTGCCTTAAATTGAGCACTAGTTTGGAATGATAGTTAGCGTAACAAACCCGTGGGCGTTTCTAGGTAGTATTGCCTTCTATTGAACACGCAAATGAAAATACCCCCGGCATTTATTTCGTCCAGGCTAGTTACCACCCTATCGGCAAAGACGTGCCGCGAAGCGATTTAACGTTCTGGTACGTTGCCGTCTAGAAACTGACTAGGGGTATGGGTTTAATATAACTGCCATACCCCTAACAGGTTGGTCTGTTACAATCGGGACTATCATCACTTATTACCGCATACTAATTTTACGTTAGACTTTTTTGTTTTAAATTCTTTTTTGCACATATAAAATTACAGTGCATAAAGGCGAACTTAATACCTAGAAGGTATTCTCTTCCAGTTAACCTTTGGTAGTGGGGACAAGGTTGAAATAACAATGCGTACAATATAAAGAGAAAAGTTGGGTGAAGAAGAAACATATTTTAGGTAGTGAAGTATGATAAAGTTATGCAAATTAGTAGACTACATTTTACACCACTACAGCCCATTAACGTCTCACTGCTGGTCATAGGCCTCCACTCTCATAGGAGAGGGGGAATTAGAGCTTAGACCCACCACGCTACCCCAATGCTCATTACTTTATTACTAGATGATGCCCGCGACTTTGATCGCGGAACTCTTTAATTTTCCGGGATAAAAAGCATACCATATGTCCTTCCCCGGCATCCAACCTATACCTCTACCATATTTCATCAAAATCGGTTGAACAGATGGGCCGTGAAAGCTTAACAGACAGACAGACAGACACACCTTAGCATTTATAATATTATCAATTATATAATATAAATTAAGTATTGATTATGGTTTTTGTACTCATGGTCGTACCATAGCATAAAAATAAAAACGGTTTCCAGGCTGGAGGAAGCGAAACTGAACCAGCTCCGTCGCGAGGGTGTGCGCTACTCACGCCTGCCGCTCTGCTCCGACGATGTGTACTTCCTGCCCAGGAACATCATACACCAGTTCCGGACAGTGTCCGCCGTCACCTCCATAGGTAATCAGTGGAATCATCGATATATATAGATAAAAAATCCTACCTCCGCTTCCGCATCCGCCTCCGCCTTTTATTGCGGAGTTGTAACGGAGTTTTATTTACGTTGACTTACAATGCGCTAGTAATTAATTAATTAATTATTTCGCTAGTAAGCGATATAATTAATTAATTAATTATTTCGCTAGTAAGATAAGGCGGCTTTTTATATCATGTCTCTGTTTTTTTTCTTTCTTTTTTCTTTCTTTAAATAAAGAGTATATAATATAATAATGCGAGAGGTACAAATCGAAGCAGGTGACGTCAGTTACACCATTACAACAAGCAAAAAGGCAACTGTCCTTAGAAGAACCCTCAAAAAAAATTAAATGTGGGATTCATCGCATCCTAAAGCACAGAAAATGGACGATGTAATCGGAGAAATCCACCTCCGCCTCCGTTAACCTTCGCATCCGCCTCTGCTTCCGCTAAAAACGCCTCCGTTACAACCATAGTACTAGATGGGCCCTTTCATAGAAAAAAATTGGGCGTCCGACTTGTAGGGCATGCCCCCTTACATGTATAAGCCTGTCGTTGTCTCCGCCATAGCGCTGTCCCGGTCCGGATCAGAAACGTCGAGCAAAAACCTTTCGTGCGAGCAGATTGGACGTCAAGACAACCGCTGGTTCAGAATGCCGTCCGTCCCTATCCACTAGGATATCTTATTTTTCCAAACTAGATGATCATGTAAATGATTTGATTGATAAGATTGAAAAGCACTTGCAAAAGTTTATTTTAATAAAAAAACATTTGAATTTGTTGTGCGATTCGATCGAGAGGAAATGCTTATGACAACATTTTTCCGCAGCGTGGCACCTTCGTCTGAAGCAATACTACCCGTCGTCCGAAGCGTCGTCCCCGGCCGACGAACGCCCGCCCCCTGACCAGCCGGTCATCGACCATACTGGTGTGACCATTATTTTTTTTTAAATTTAATAGGAAGCCAACAGTAATACAATGATCTTTTGCCTTATTCTATTACAACTTAGTTGTATAATCCTAAGACTACCATTGATTAAACACCATTTTTTTATCCGCTCTTGATTACGATCTCGGCTGATGGTAAATGATGATGCAATCTAAGATGGTAACCTAACCTAACCTAACCTAACCTGTTAGGGGCATGGCAGTTATATTAAACCCATACCCCTAGTCGGTTTCTACACAGCGTCATACCGGAACGCTAAATCTAAAGGGTGGTAACTAGCCTCGGCGGAAGCCTCCCACCAGACCAGACCACGAAACTGGCACCCCCCATGTGAAAAATAATAGTGCTTAGCACTGAAGTCGTCAAACCTATTCATTGAAATGTCTTTTCGGCTTCCATCTTCCCTCATCTTCAGTGGCTTTAAACTAGGGTAAATACTTATTCATAATAAATATTTCCTTTGTCCTTTTCAGAAACCAAAATATCAACCAAACACAAGAGTGGCGTCATAGAAATGAGAGCTCTGAGCGCTAAATTCAAAGAGAAAGCGGCGCTCAAAATATCCGAGAGCAGAAAGAGTTTAGAGGTCAGAGGGGAGACTAAAGAGAAAACAGACGAAAAGAAAGACAGGCGGTCAGACAAACACGATAGAACAGATAAACCAGACAAGGAAAAACATAGACACAGAGATGACAAACACAGAACAGACAAATCTGAGAGTCGGACAGAAAAACTGGACAAGTCAACAGATAAGTTGGACAGATCTGACAAAGAAAATAAATCTGACAAAGTTGATAGAACAGATAAAGAAAGACATATGGATAGTCGGACAGACAAATCAGATGTCAAAAACGATAGATCGTCTGATAAAAGTGACAGATCAGATAAAGATCGGTCATCGGATCCGAAAACAGAGAAAAGTGATAGTAGAGCTGAAAAATCTGATCACAAATCCGAAAGCAGAACTGAGAAGGAAAACAGAACAGTGGAGAGGTCAGATAAATCGGATCGGTCGTCAGATAAATCGCAAGACAGCCACAGACGACACTCATCGTCGCGGCATCGATCGCATCACAAATCTAATACTTCAAGAGACCGTAAAGACTACAAGAAAGATCATAAATCTGACGAGAAAAAATACGAAAGGCACAAGGAAAAGGAAGTGAAAAGTGAATCCAAAGTGCAAAGTGAAAAGTTACCGCAAGTGGTCCACCGGCCTCCTGATTAGACGTGTGTATGTTCGGACACTTGATTTGTGCTTAGCGTGTGTGTTCTTTGTGAAAAGTTTTAGGCCTTGTGTCGGTTAGTATGATATGCTAAGTATTAACACGAAAATGATGGTAACATATTTTGTTATAAAAAAAAAACTTAAACAACATTGGCACAACTGAAAAAATATCTGATTCTGACTTTCGATAATGATGAAATATCTTATTTTGTAATGTACAGAATGTCTTGTTATTAAAGAAAAACATAAAGAAGTTCTTCCTATTTTATTGTTTCGGTTAGTTGATTGTTGTTAATCACGAATTAATAAAAGTATGTACATATATAAGAATATGCCACCATAAGATTGTGAAAACCGTTTGATTGTAATCTATCTAGCGAGTTTGTGAACTGTCGAAAGATTACAATTTAACGCATTATTTTTCAGTAGATTGCAATCTGTTAGGTACATGTACCCGATAGAACCTAATAATAAGCAGATATTGCCCGGCCGCAGGCCTGATTACCTGATTACTTATGTTGAACCCTAACCTAACCTACAAGAAAGAGATGAGAAAACATAAATACAATGAATATTTAAAAAATTGACACAGAACAATGAACAGTTCACAATCTGTGGACAGTTTACAATCTATCGAGATAAAAAGCATTAGATTTCAATCTGGCGGTATTTGCAATTTTACGGTGACAAATATACTTGTAACTTAAAAACCATCAATTTCTTAAAAAATATTATTATTATTTTAGTACTGCTATAAGTACTAAACAAATTTGATCTCTTTTACAACCACACAAGGTTGGAAACAATTCAAAAGACTCGCTAAGTATCTTACAGTACAGTAGGATAATCCCCCCTGTAAATACTAGGATTAAGAGTCTCGTAGAGGCTAAGCAAAGAATGATTGAATGCGCAGTTTTAGATAGTGTGGCCTATTCTGTTGCACACAATTTCCAAACTAAACTAAAATGACATCATTTATTCTATTGCTATCCCTTTCGTTCTCTCTGCGGAAAAGGACAGCATTAGATTTAGTCACTTTAGAGATTGTGAACACCAGTGTGTACAATTTGGTTGTATCAAATCTTAATCAAAATAAATAGGTCTAAAAATCGTGTCATCCTCGTCATAATCCTGTTCTTGACAATAGCTAGCAAATGGCTAAGATCTATAAAGCATAATTTGTATTTTCTCAGGCATATGACAGTGTTACAATAATTTAGACCTATTAATTTATTTTAGTGTGTACAGCTGAATTATTACCCTTGGCCATAACCTGTTTTGACTATTTTATTTTATTAAACCAGTGATTTTATGATTAGTTATGTTTATTTTCATACCACTTGCCCTTGCAGTATTAAACTTATACAGCCTTATTTGCTTACAAAGATACTTTTTTTCTATTTAAGTGACTGTTTTCTGCAATATAAAATATAGTTTGGATATCAGCCGCTCTGCCCCACAACATGTTGTATGACATAACACTGTGAAAGAAGGCAAACTATCCAATATTGTTAAATTGTCTAATTTTCCTTACAGCAAAAG
Organism: Erebia palarica; assembly: GCA_964035005.1. NCBI lineage: Eukaryota > Metazoa > Arthropoda > Insecta > Lepidoptera > Nymphalidae > Erebia > Erebia palarica. The sequence continues at coordinate 8,838,812 of OZ035992.1, forward strand.
CAGCCGAGCTAAGTTTCCCCGCTAGTGTCTCTAATATGAGATTAATTTTGAATGAGATTTACTTACATCAATGCAATTAATTTACGTATTTAATAACAATACAATTAATCTTTAAATGGGAAAGTTTTAAGAGTTCTGAACAATTTTTCTAAAATCCACAAGAATGAAATCGTGAGCATCATCCACTTTTATTCCCATTGCAAATTGATAAATAAAATAATAATTATAAAATAAATAAATATGTATCACGAATTTGCATTTCTCATAACCATTTCATTATTAAGTACTGGGATCTTTAGTTTCATATTTGTTAATTGATACATAATATTTTTTTTCATTTCCAATATCTAAAACTGTGTTCTGAATGTGATGTAAGAGTTTTTAAAGAAGTCGAAATTTATAATTAATAATAATAATAATATTAATAATTAAATAATTAATAAAGTAAAATTAAATTTTAAGAGGAAGATAAATTCTAAATATCCACACATTTCTAATGAACTTGCACTAAAAGTCTTCACATTGTGCGATACGGCATAGATATTTCCGCAGATCCGATATTTGGATTCTTTCAATTCCTTTTTTTTAGACACTTATTTTAGCCTGTATCTTCAGTACAATTTAAGGGAATCTAACAACTTTCGACCCATTTTGCTAGCAACTTTATGCAAAACTACAACTATGATGTCAATTCAAAAATGTATTCTTCAATGTTTTATCGGCGTTTAAATAATATTGAAGTGAGGAATAAATATGACGGCATGACTTTTTTGTACTGAAAAATCAGTCCATAACAATGGATCGAAAATATCGCGTATTATTATTACTAAGAAATTAACCAATATTGTAAAAAAATGGATACCCCCAAATATTGGATCCATGTCAGTAAATATATCGTATCGTATAAAGTGAAAGTGCTGTAAGAGTAAAAAGATATATTAATAGTTTAGTTAAGATTAGAGTACATTTTATGTGATTTTTTAAAAATAATTATAATTAAAGTATTTATTACGTCCCTGTTGATGTTGCGCGGCTGAGTGAATACCGGAAACATCTGTTTCTGTGTTATTTATATTTAACATCTGTTTTCTATATTCAATCTATGTTATTTCTCAAAATACTACTGTTCTTTTTATATTCGTTAAAAGGGATTTTTTAATGTACGCGGCCTATAGTGTTTCTAACGTTATGTAGTTCTGTGTTTTCAGTAGCAACTGGTTGACAGATGAGCTGTCCTGTTTATTTAGAACAATAAATACCATTATAGCCAACACCAATATATTTATTTTTGTTTGATTTTTTTTAATGTATTTAATCATAATTTTTAAAGGTCGTAGATCAAAGTTCATTATTATTTGTAAAGAAACTACCCTCATTTTGAATCCATGGATTTATTCCCAGGAGCTGTTCAATTGTCAAAATAGTTTGGTACTACATGTTGAAACTAAGGATAGGATGGACAAACCTCTATCTGTCTACTGTCACTCGAAAAAAAACCGTTTTCAAGGGTAATACTCTACTTACGTTAAAAATATATTAAATCAAAATATAGTTCCGTATTGCAATATGGCGGAAAAGCAATCCTATTCCTAATTTCAACACTTATAAAATTTTTGACAAGTTATCACGTTTCTGCATTGCTGATTTAATCTACAAATAAAGAATTACACATTAATTGAATATGGAAAACGGGGTGTGTTGAAAAACACTGGTAAACATAATTTATTGAATAATATTTTATTGAATATAGATTGATAATTCAATCAGATAGATGCTGTAGTAATTTTGTAAAAGACAATTTCTAAATGAATAAAGAACTTTATCAACTTGCCCATTTTAACAAGCTTTTATTTAACTTGCTATATTTGTGGGTTTGTTTGGGTCAAATTGCGCTGAAATTTTGTATAAACGTTTAGTTTGGATGGCATCATGTTTACCTAAGTGACGTCGCTAAATCCAATATGGTGGACTCCCAAAGATGGGAGTCTGCTATATTGCATTTGTTCATAATCTCTGAGTAGTTGTTTTATATATAACCCCATGATATGGGTATCAAGTAATGAGGTTTGCTGAGAGAATACGAAAAAAAATGATGAATCACACTAAATCCAATATGGCGGACTTTCAAAGATGGCTGAATTATTATTTTTAAGCAGGTATTAAAAGGTTTGCCAAGAATAGGGGAAAAAACGATGTCGCACTAAATTCAATATGGCTGACGGTAAAATCTTGTTTTTTTAAAAAAAATGATTTAATACTTATTTCAATGATTAATTGTGGCTACTTCTGCTATACACTTAACACAAATGGCAGCTATTAATATCTTCTTAATGCTACCTATTGAAAAGGATAGAACTAGATTTTTTTCTTTAAAATATAAATTGTGGACAACAGAATTGGTCACATTGAGGTTAATTCTAATGTAAAAAATCTACTACTTGAACTACTACTACTTGAACTAGATTTAGGGGTGTCATTTTAGTTTACTTTAGAGACTGTATACAACTGAATCAGCCCCATTGTTTTAACTGTCATATTCTATTCAAAATACTCAAATACAAATAATAAAGTTTTTTTCTCGTTTTCGTCTCGGTATCGTAAGAATCGATTTCGTTTATTTAAATCATCGTTTTCATAATATTGACAGCAACAAATTTTAAAATAGGATTTTAAGTAAATCGAAACTGCTCATGATGACTTGGAAATAAGGCGTTGTTCACGTATCAGACATTTTGAGGCGCGTGCACACTTTGACGGACCAATTTTGAAAACGAATGCTACACAGCATTATTTGGATTACCTCATATCAAGTAGATTAGGATTTTTTTCCTGTAAAAAATATTCGCGTGGTAGCGTTTCATCGAAATGTGGGCGTACCTTTAATTTTCTTAACTTTTATAAAAATTACTAGCTGGTGCCCGCGACTTCGTCCGCGTGGAATGAGTTTTTTGAAGTGAAGCTTTTTTGGAATCGTGATTTGAAAATTCGAAGAAACGAAAAAGCGACACCAAAAGAGACAAACATATTCATAACAGGATTTAGCCTGCGAGGGAATGAGATAGAATACAAGTTATATTTATCTCATTCTCTCGTAGGCTTCTTTTCTGAAGTTTCACTTCTGCCGTGTCAATTGCATACACACTTTTAATTCCCACGGGAGCTTCTTAATTTTCCGGGTAAACAGCTTATATCACGCTCCAGGTCCTCAACTATACTCATGCAAAAATCACCTCGATCCGTTGCTCTGTTGCGGCGTGATTGAATGACAAATACTTTCGCATTTATAATATTAGTATGAATGTATAATCTTCACGTTTAGCAGATTCCGAAAAACGTAAAACGTGCATAGTGTGAAAAATAGCAAATCCTAAAAACCTATAATCGGTTTCTGTACTATTCAAATTAGGTACTGGATGGCATTAAACTACAATCATTTTTAATTGCCAATTCCTAAATTTTTTGTACTCCGTTTTCCCTTAATCCAAAAGCTATTTGGAAATTTATTAATTATTATAGAAATAGAAACGTTATGAGTAACCAAAACGCATTTAAAGTTTGTTTTTTTTTTGGTATTAATAATTTATTATTAAACTGTTGACATGACACTCCAAATCGTCACGATTTGATTTACTCAAAACCTAAGCAGTCGAATTTCTGTGTTTTGGTGACGGTTAACAATCAATCAATATGTGCTTTCAATATCTTAATGTCCCACAAACTGATCCGAGCATTTTAAGCAAGTTCAGCAATTTGATTCAACAGTGAAGGAAAACTTCGTGAGTTTTCTATAAGGTGTGTTAGCCCACGCCTGTTCAGCGTGGTCTAGACTGGCCGACGGGTTGAGATGCTGAGCATTCGAGGGTAGTTCACACTAGAAAACTCTTCTTGGCTTATGTCGACACCACAACATATTACCTAGTTGTTCACCAATACGCATTGTCAAGGTTTTTACGAATGTTTGATCGTATTGAGCGTTCGATCATATCAGCGTCAAGACCCAAAATCTCTTGATTTAAGGTCACAAATTCAGTACAACCGAATTTAATTTCGAAACTTATCGCTTGGAGTTCTGGTTGTGAATGCATAAATGTCTCCGTAAGATTGTAATCTAACGTTTTTTTTTTCGATAGATTGTAAACTGTCGACAGATTGTTAACCGTAACATACCGCTTACAATTTAACGCATTATTTTTTGGTAAAATGTAATCTAATAGGTATATTAGCCCGATAGAACCTAAGTGCCAAAGTGCTAAGTACCTATATTTATATCAAATCCTAACCTAATCTATAGATCGCGCGCGAGTTGAATGCAGACGCACATACATTTATTCTGCATTCAACTCGCTCGCGAACTGTACAAGAAAGAGACTAGAAAATATAATAAATATTTTCATGACAATCTTCACAATCTTCCGACAGTTTACAATCTCGCGGGATAGAAACCGTTAGATTATAATCTAACGGTTTTTACAATTTTACGGAGACACCTACAGAAAATTGAAGAGGTTAATGCAGTTAAGGTTCTTTTTCCTTTGACGCTAATGTGATCGTACGCTAAATACGATCATTCGAATTTGTAATGTAAAAACTTAGACTAATCGTCCTCTATTTTCACTCAGAGCGTCAACTAAGTATTCCTCAAAAATGTGAGACAAGAATGTAAAATAAGGTGTAAAATCCAGTCGAAATGGTCTCAAGTGCAGAGTTCTGTGTGAGATCGGTATGTCGTGTTTAAGTTTAGATGACTAATTTATTGTTTCACGTTTCCTATATATTTTTTTTAATAATAAAATAGATTATGATAGAAAACTGTTTGGTCGTATTCTTTACTTTCCCTCAGTGTCCTTATATACAAAGATTGAAGTTAGTGACGAAAGCGACGCGACACGACTCCATGGAAAATAAATAAAATTGGCAGTCATAGGGACTGCCGATAGAAGTGAAAACGAATATTAAAAAAAATTAAAATACTTAAAGTAGAAACCTTAAAACTAAGGCATTAAAGTTTAATTACGAATGTACTATATTTATATATGTCACCGTAAGATTGTAAAAACCATTAGATTATAATCTAACTTGCTTAATTGTAAACTGTCGAAAGATTGTGAACCGTTCAATGTTCTGAGTATCAATTTTTGAAATATTCATTGTATTTACGTTTTCTTGGCTGTTTCTTGTAGGTTAGGTTAGGTTCACAATCTTTCGACAGTTTGCAATTACGCGAGTTAGATTATAATCTTACGGTATTTACAATCTTACGGTGACATATATGTTATTTTGTCCTAACGCGCCTAAAGAAGTTTTCACTTCAATAATAAAAATACTTAAAATATAAACTTTAAAACAAAGGCATTAAAGTTTAATTACGTATGTACTATTTTATATTTAAGACCTTTTGTTTTAAGAACTGTCACGCGTGACCGACACCGTTCCACATTTTTACCCCCTACCAAAAAGGGCTCATCGCGCCTGAAGAAGTTTTCACTTCAATAATAAAAATATTTAAAATATTGAAGTATTTTATATACAACTATAATATAAACTTTAAAACTAAGGCATTAAAGTTTAATTACGTATGTACTATTTTATATTTAAGACCTTTTGTTTTAGGAAGAACTGTCACGCGTGACCGATACCGTTCCACATTTTTACCCCCTACCAAAAAGGGCTCATCGCGCCTGAAGAAGTTTTCACTTCAATAATAAAAATATTTAAAATATTGAAGTATTTTAAATACCTACAACTATAATATAAACTTTAAAACTAAGGCATTAAAGTTTAATTACGAATGTACTATATTTATGTCTTCGAAACAACGCGAAATGTCGGTCACGGACGACGGTGTCGGTCACGCGTTTCCACATTTTTACCCCATACAAAAAAAGCTCAACGCGCCTAAAGATTCACTTCAAAATCTGATTTATGCGATATCGTAGGCCATGTGCCACAAACCCAATTTTTATTCAAGTAAACTTATTAAAAGTGCTTTTGAAACGTCGTGTGAATCTACCACTGGTTCGGAATGTCATCGGGCAATACCTTAATAAATTTTGTAGCATTAGTTTTTTTATACCACTACAAGTTGGCCCTTGACTGCAATCTAACCTGATGGAAAGTGATGATAAAGTCAAGATGGTAGTTAACCTGTTAGGGGTATGGTAGTTACCCATCCTCCTATTCGGTTTTTACACGGCATCGTACCGGAACGCTAAATCGCTTGGCGGTACGTCTTTGTCTTCGGTGGTAACTAGCCACGGCCGAAGCCTCCCACCAGGCCAGACCAGGGAAAATTCACAAATTATAAATTCCCAAATTGACCCTGCCGGGTATTGAACCCGGGACCTCAGCACGATAAGACATCAGCGCCATTATTAGAATTATTAGGTAGAGCCCCTTATAGACAGTGATGATAAATGAATCCAAAAGTTGAAATAGTATTCTTTATTATTGATTAATAAACCGCAGTTTCTGTAACATAAATGAAAATCAAATAGAAAAGAAAAAAAACATCGACACGACCGCATTTAAGTACAAAAGAAACGAAATAATTATTGTTCAGTCAAAATATAAAACTTACAATACAAATAATTACAAAAAACATGCAATAAATAGGTCTGTACCCTTACTCTGAGATTGACTCAGCGCTCCAAGCGGAAACATGGTGAACAAAACGTCACCAAGTCATTCCCACTCCAAGTGAAATTCGATGAGACAGATCGACTTTATAACTCACCAAACGTACAAAAATACAATATGACTAATGTCATTTGCTATTTTGGCACTCCGAATGTTACTTTTCACACAGATTGACATCTCAAACTGCGAGAATGACGTCATTTTCACATTCGATGGCGGATTCGTAACTCACCGAAAATATTCGCTTACACTTGGCGTGGTGAGCTCTCACGTCGATCAATCGTATTTGCAGTGTTAAAACTGGGAGTAAGCGTACAGGTATAGGCAGATGGTTTTTATTATTTAATCTTAAACAACCATTTTATGTTTTTTTTGTAATAATACAAAATATTTTAAAATGCGAATGTAAATACTTAACAAAAATTCGGCAGGTAATCGTTGAAATCTTCAAAATAACCTATAGGTATGCCTCGAATTATACGATAGTACATATTATCATCAAAAATGGCTGCAGAAATAATTCTGTCCCTCTCATTTTACGAACATCAGAAGCGTACGTCCGATCTGATTTCTGAAAGTAGGTTCGTGTCGTGTCTGCCGAGGGTCTTATCACCTATTGTAACGTATTGCTTGTGTGATTGTAAATGATTGCTATTGTAACGATCGTAATCACTTCTGATTCGTTTCTTCCTATTGGCTAAAATCTATTGTCGAATCAAGAATACTATAATTTCAGACAATCACAACCATTAAGACTGCAGCAATGAATGATGCATGTTTTACATAATAGAGCTACGGCCTTATACAAAATAGGTACGATCATAGTGTCTAACGGGGATGTAAAGGAGGTAAATTTATCGGAACCGAAGTCGGAGTCGGAGTTTTTAAATTTGATTTATCGGAGTCGGAACCGGAGTCGGAGTCGGAGACAGAGTCAGTAGTTGTCTCAAGAGAGATATTTTTCATTTAAGAACAAATAAAAACACGTAGCGGAAGGCGGAGGTAGCGGGGGATTCCCAACGCGACGGATATGAACCAGTTCATTACGGTCGACGCAGGCCGCTATTTGCTATGCTTCGACCTCCGATTAAAACCTCCGATTTAAAAGTTTCGGAGCCGAAATCGGAACCGAGGGTGTAATAATAATCGGAAGTCCCGACTTAACGGAATCGGATTCGAAGCTACGTAACATCCCCGGTGTCTACAGTCGCGGGTCCGAATTTTATCTGTCAAATATTTCTGATAATAATATGCGGCGGGGCTACAGAAGGTAGGACCGAATTTTTGTATATTATTGTGCGTTAGGTTCATAATGGCACCTTTACTAAATAATTAATATAATATTCTGTTGTAGCACCAGCTACTAGTCATATTTTTGTTGTAAATATAATGTCTATAAAATAATGTTCTAATAAATTTTTTAACGAAATTAATATTCATAGAGGGCATTTTTTTAACAGTTTAGGTATTGTAACTTATAAATATAAATTGCCATTAGATATAATCATATTATTGTCATTTTTATACATATTTTATAAGAAATGAAAAATAGCATTAATAATAATTCTTCATTGTCACATGAAAAAATTTGAACCAATGTTTTTGGTTTGTAAATATTTTTTGTTATAAAAATTACCGTCGCAATATTAGAACTAAAAATATTATAAATAGAGATACAGATCAAGCCATATAAATATTATATTTCGATATATACTCCAAAATTAAACCTATACTTTCTATATAAATATAATTCAGAAGGATCCTTAAAATCTATGTAACTTTTATATATTTCACAGTAAATATATCGAAAAGTACACAGTCAAGAGAACATCCATAAATTACGTATGATCAATCTGCCTTTTTATTCTTACAATGTTTTATTTTTTATGGTGGCGATGTTTCTTTCTAAATTATCAAAGACTACATTATACTTAGTCTAATTAAATTGTCAGTAAGATGGCAAAAGCCTTATATAGTTGTTGTGTGAGCAAATAGCTTACGAATTTTCTGAAAAAATTGGAGTATAATATGGTATGGTAAGACTTTATTTGAATAAATATAGGTGTAAAATAAAATAAAAAGATATTTTTTTAGTAAGTTCACGTTCAAGTTTTACTATTTACTTAGTACTTATTAGGTAATTTTCGTAATTTATGGATAGATATCTTTAAAATAATTGCACGTTTAAGGCACCGTTATCCAAAATGCAACTACTGTCAGTCCTCTAAAAACAAATAAATAGAATTCTTCTTTTATTTTACGTAAAACTTTGTCATTTAATACTAAAGAAGTCATGAATTTGTATCATAAGACGAATTATCACTTTAGAAAAAATACAATTTTGATAATAAATATCAGTTGTTTTTTTTTTGTAATAAAAAAAAAATTGTGAGCATTCGCCTTAAATTAATTTTACTAATACTTTAGACTAGAATTCTTAAACCTAACGAGTAACTTCTTAAAAATTAACATTGATAAATAATTACAATTATTAATAATAGATGATAAATCAAATAATAATACAAAAGTTTGAAATCAGATCGAAATAATTGAGTTTTTTTTTCAAATAAGTGGCAAGAAATTGAGATGTTCTAATGATGTACGATGTTAAAATAATGCTTTGGTAAATTTTGAGGCAGCTCCCTTGGCTCCATATCACTAAAAACAACAAAAAAATGAGTAATTAACAATTTTGATCACTTGACCTACTCAAAAACACAGACTCAAAACATTTGGCGGCCCTTATTTGCCCAAAAACCACCAAAAATTATGATTAATTATTATTTATGTGAACTTACCACAAATCGATTAACTTTTGTCGCAACTGTTTTATTGACCGTTGTCGTCTGAACCTTCATGTTTTCAAACTTTTCGCGCAAACTGTAAAAAAAAATGGTCACAATAAAATCATAATTTATTAGCAGTACGTGTATTTTATTTTAAACGGCTTATAAACAGCTAAATAAACGGCTTTTAAAGGCCAGTTAATTCCCTGAATAAGCAAGTTGCATCATACTAGTGGCGCCATCTGTCATTTAGTGAACATTATTTTGGTGGCGCCACTTGGTTATATTTAGCCTTCTAGCTATAGAGGGGTAGAGATAAGGAGAATCATCTCTTATGGGAGAAAAGTTGAAAAAGTGTCTAGTGGTTGCTATAAATAACAGTTCAAAAACCTTCCACAGTGGCGCTGGTGTAGCAAAGGGTATGGTATGAATGTAGCAATTGTAGATGAAGTGAAGTATGCCGAGTTAATAAATTTAATTTAATAGTCGATTATAGTAGTTATTTACTAAACATTTCAACAACTTACGTTGTACAAAATAATGATGAATGTTTTCTTTCCTTGTTTATTTCTCAAACCTACTCTAATAATATTTGGCGCTTCCTTTTAAATGACATGACCAGTAACTGCCCTCCGATACGGGACAATGCGCAGGATTTCCGTTTTTACAGTATAAGGTTTAAAAATTAAAACCGAAATTACTATGGATTTATTATTCCGAATAAGGTCAAGGTTAAAATGTCAAAAAAAAAACCAATACGTTTATTGTTTGAAACTTGAGCATCCGATTTCCTCTTTTAGGCACAGCTCCATTTTGTTCTACTCCACGTTTCGTTTTATCTATGCCTAATAATAATTTTGCAACCCTACATGAATACCATTTAAGTACCTTAGTCACTATATTATGAGTGATTTATATTTGACCAATTAGATAGTAATGAAAAGGAAATGTATGTTAATTTTTGTTAGTTTTCCGCAGCTAGGATTGTCCGTTCTTTTGAGAAACTATTAATTTTCATGATAGTAAAGGAACATAGAGTGTACCTGTGTATGCACAATATCTCTCCCGCAGATGGCCGAAACTCGGTCGGTCGGACATTTTAATTTATAACTACCTCTCAATCAGGGAAATCTCGTGAGCTTTTGGTATTACAACTTTAGCGCGTTATATGTTACGGGTGGCGCCATCTATTAGCGGTAAATGTAACTAACGCAGGAAAACTCATACTCTTCACCCTCCTTACTGCATTCTGTACAATCTGACCACTCCTCATTATTTAAAAGATCGATTTAAGTACATATTTAATACACTCTCCGTTCCCAAACCAATCTATTGCTAAGTACTCCTAGATATTCTTCTTCCTTCTATAATAAATCTATTACTGATACTGCTATACGGCTTTGGAATTCTCTCCCCTTGGATATTAGACTCTAGATCTTAATCGCTTCCTATCTTCCAAACTAAGCTAAAACAGCATTATTTATCTTCTTAATATATTCATCTATTTGATAATCTATATTACTATACAATCTTTCTTTCTATTATATCTAATTATATACTCATAATTATAGTATTCATTTCTGTATCTTTTTGTATATTACTTAATTTCTTCTCTTTAGTACCCCTCCCCTTCCGCTTTCTATTTCAATGTAACCTTTGCCTTAAGGTTGCTTGGAAGAGCATAAGTTTCGTTCGCTGTTTGAGCGATAAGGCCGCATGTTGTGCCATGTCCATTAGATTATTATATCTATTGTATTTTATGTTTTGTATGGTGTACAGTAAAGTATATTTTACTTTACTTTACTAACCTCTTAGCAGTCTCCAGCTGGGATTCCCCGTCCTCTTCATACTGCCTCTCGATGAGGGCGGAGGGAGGTCGCGGCTCGTTGTCCCTCTCACTCTCCGACCAATGCTCGAAGCGGTCGCGGAAACTCTTTGTGCGGGCCAGTTGTTGAGCCTAATTATAAAAAAATGAAGTTGTGTTAAAACTACTGATTTTTAAAAATCCATTTTTAAGCCATCTCATATCAAATAAATATTATACTTGCGAAAGTTTGGATGGATGTATTGATGCAAACATCCATCAATCATACTCAACCACACCCGAACGGCTGAACGCATCTGGACAAAATTTGGCACAGGGATAGACTAAACTAAGTAGTTCCCGTAAAACTAAGTAGTTCCCGCGGGAACCAAAAAACCTCAATCCACGCGGACGTAGTCGCGGGCATCATCTAGTAAAGTATATTTTTACTTTACAAATACCCGTTTTTCTTGTCCAACGGCTGAGGGGAGGAGACGTCATGCCTCCCCCCCACAGCCGGGGGATGGGGGGTGAACTGACCTGCCTGAGCGCCTCGTCCTTCTGAACAGCCTCCTGGTACCGGCGGCGGTGCTCGTCCTCACTGTCCTCCTCGCCCTCCGAGCTGTACTCCGACGAGGAGTCCGCGTGACGACCCTCCTCCCCGGGGGGCGGGGGGGTGAAACGCTTCAGCGGCTTGGGACCTACGGTGAACAGTTATGGTTAAAATTAAGGTTGTAACGGAGGCGTTTATAGCGGAAGCAGAGGTGAAAGGACTTTGCCACCGAGGATGCGGAGGTTAACGCAGGCGGAGGCGGAGGTGGGAAAAAATATTAATTCGTGATTTATTAAAGAAGTATAAAGTAAAAGTATTTATTTAAAATAGGTACATTGCACACTTTCTCATATTCTTTACTAATATTGCAGTCACCTGAACTTCCCTCGTTTTGGCCCTCACAGAATAACAGCGTTGTGGTTACATTTTGTATCCACAACATCAAGCTTAGTTAGGACCCTTTTGTTTGCACGACACATTCTAGACGATGAGTAATTGAGTTAAGTTAGATTTTAAGTACTTCTGTTACTATGTGTTGAATCCGCAAATAAAACATATTCTATTCTATTCTATACAATCCTTACTGGTACTCAAACTTAAGAAAAGCCGCTTGTAAGACGCTCGCATTGTCAGTCAACGTAAATAAACCTCCGTTACAACTCCGCAAAAAAATGGCGGAGGCGGATGCGGAAGCGGAGGTACGATTTCTTGCGAAAGTTCCGCACTTACGGAGGCGGAGGCGAGTTAAAATCCTCAAAATATATACAACAAAAAACAGTTTCATAAAGGTTACAGAATTATATGTATGCTACAGTATGAATTGACAACAGTTGTAACATTTTTACCAGCGATGTCGGGTTAGCGGGCGGCCCGGGCGGGACGAAAACTTCTCAGGGGTCGCCTCAAAATCAGCGCTGTAGATACACCATAACAGCATCACGCTGAGACGATGCCCTTTTTGGAATTATTTTTGTCACAGTGTAGTCCCTACGTTGTGTCCTAGTAATTTTGTGTTTTGTATTGTACTTTATCTGTGTCCTTGATAGTTCCAAATAAAGATTTAAGATCTATTTTATTTATTTTCAATGTGTCCACACTTTTCAATAGAAAATTGTCTGTATACGCGTTCTAATACGCCCTTTGTGTGCCACAATTTATTATACCTATCAAAAGTAAATAGGAGAGTTTTGGTACCATAATTTAAACTTATGCTTTCAAAAACATTATAAAATTATGTTATAAGAGCAAAAATCCTCCATCATCATCAGTTGGTAGTTAGTTTTGTAGTTGCCTGGCGGAAAAACAATCCGTGAAACTCATTTTTGTATGGATCCGCACACAAGCGTGACTGGACTAAACGTTGTTTCCCTCCGACACGGAGTTTTCGCGAACACCTTTTGGCCTGACCTAGTGATTTTTGTCCTTTTAAAAAAACACCGACCAAGTGCGAGTCGGACTCGGAGCACCTAGGGTTCCGTACAAGTTACCTGTAGTAAGTTAAAAATTATTTAAAATATTTTTATTATATGATGTAACTAAAAATTTATGCCTTTCTCAATTTTTGCTTTATATGTGCTTTATGACGATGCTTCGTACAAAATTTCAAGTTTCTGAGTTCACGGGAAGTACGGTTTTGATTCCCTTGCGAGTGTCGAAAATTTGCAACATAAACGGCTTTATCTTTTGATTGCGTTGGCTTAGAATTTTAATTTTTTCACAGCTCCAAAGGACAGTAGATATTTGATATGAATTTCAGCTTGATACCTCCATGCGTTGCTGAGAAGGGTCTTTACAGACGGACGGACAACAAAGTGATCCTATAAGCCTTATAGGATCACTTTCTTGTCCGTTCACTTTGTTGTTGACCCTTATAGTATAAGGGTTCCGTTTTTCCTTATGAGATACGGAACCCTAAAAAAAGTGTTTTCTGTTCTGCAGGTTCTGTACCGACCTTGCTGGTCCCCGGGCCTGTTGCGCTGCTCCTCCATCTGTCGGAACACGGAGATCATCCTGGAAGCGGTCTGTCGACTGGCCGCCAGCCCGGCGTCGCACGCCGGCTCGTCGCTGCGCACCACACTCGGCTCGTGGTACACTTCCGGCGACGGGGACTTGGGACGCTGTACCAATAATAACAGTAATAATAATTTGTACAGTAATAACTTAAAACTTTTACTTATAACTAAATAACTTTTATATATTTATTAGTGGGCCCGGTAGACGTTGTCCTGCCCTGAACCTTGAACCCGATTACAGCGCCACCTACCGGGTCCAATTATGAATATAAACCAGCCATGGATCCACTCACACTGATGGATGATGCCCGCGATTTCTTCTGCGTGGATTGAGGTTTTTTAGTTCCCGCGGGAACTCTTTAATTTTGCGGGATAAAAAGTATCCTATGTCCGTCTCCTGGTTCTAAGCTACCTCCCCACCAATTTTCATCCAAATCGGTTCAGCCGTTCTTGAGTTATAAATAGTGTAACTAACACGACTTTCTTTTATATATTATATAGATTTTTTTAATAACTTTTTTTTATTTATATATTTATCCACTACAAGTTTGCCCTTGACAGCGATCTCACCTGATGTTAAGTGATGATGCAGTTTAAGATGTTAGCGGGCAAACCTGTTAGGGATATTATGCAATGAAAAGTTACTGGGTGAGGTTTTTTCAAGTGATCCACTACAAGTTTGCCCTTGACTGCGATCTCACCTGATGTTAAGTGATGATGCAGTCTAAGATGTTAGCGGGCAAACCTGTTAGGGATATTATGCAATAAATGAAATGAAAAGTTACTGGATGAGGTTTTTTTATCCACTACAATTTAGCCCTCGACTGCGATCTCACCTGATGGTAAGTGATGATGCAATCTAAGATGTTAGCGGGCAAACCTGTTAGGGATATTATGCAATAAATGAAATGAAATGACTGGATGAGTTTGGCGACCCCGAAGATTTATTGAGAAGACTTAGACCATAAGGCCAATTCTGTCTGGCTTATACAGGTTAGGGGCATGTTCTACAAGTCGGTCGCCCAATTTTTTTCTATGAATTAGGGCCCATCTAATACTACTATCGATGGTCGCGTCGCGTTGCCGCGTTTGTCGCTCACCCAGGACAACGGGTCAGAGTCTATGTCCAGCGCTGGAGTATATACCTGCGTGTGCCGGGGCGGGGTCATGCGGAACTCCTTGCGCTTGGCCTCAGGCTTGTACGTCTCGAAGAACTTGAACCGGTCCGATATGTCCGCGGTCTCGATCTTCACGTCCTCCAGTTTGTCCGCCGCTCGGACCACGTCCTTTGGCACGAAGGGCTGGGAAACGTATGTCGAAAATTTGTATCCACATTCCGCTACAGCCCATTAGCGTCCCACTGCTGGGCACAGGCCTCCACTCTCATATGAGAGAGGGAATTAGCTTAGACCTACCACGCTGCTCCAATGCGGGTTGGCGGGCTTTAACGACTATTATCCACATCCTTAATAATGTAGCCGTAGAGATTGACATATTTTCTTGTTCTCTGAGTGAACTCACAAAGGTAGCATGTGGACTATAAGTTATAAGTAAGTAGGTAATATTTGTTTTTTTTTTCATTTTTTAATAGGATATTAGGTTTTGCACATTTGTATATGCTAAGCTAGATATAAATATTGTAACTGCACCATCGTATTACGAATTCCTTTATAGATGATGTAAGAAGTGAATAAATAAATAAATAAATAAAAAATCATGTTAGTGATAATAACCGGGTACAGACGGCGTAACGCTTAACGGCTTAGCTTGTTGGACTATGGTATTAAATTCAATTCCCGGGTCGAGTCAAAAATAGGTTGTGGGATATTTTGTCAATTTTTGACGCGATGCGGATGTGGTGGAATCCGGGCTTTACACTTACGATCTCCTTCCTCTTGGGCGGTTCCTGGGCGGGCGGCGACAGCGGGCCCATGTGCTTTGCGTTCGCGTCCAGCTCCAGGAATATGGAGCGCGACTTTTTAGCTATACCTGGGAACAAACAGAAATAATTTAATTAATTTAAGTAATTATATTTATATAACATTGTTTTTTCATTCAGGCCACGCAGAGATTTATGACCATACCGCATAAATGATAAAATTCAACATAAAACAAATTTAACTTTACAAAAATTATAAATTAAGAAAAACTATTACTAATTATATTCACAAAAAACACCGCCGTCCAAGTCAACGTTAATGGGCATGATGCTCAAAACACTGACGCTATTGGCTTATTTTTTGCTGTAGATTTTATAACATTAGGTAGGATTACATTAGTGATACTAAGTTAATGTACCTAAACTAGGTATAAGTGTATCAATGTTTTAGGAGAATAAGATCACCACAGACCTTCATTGAACAGTGAAGTGTCTTCTAGCTCCCTGTTCTTGGGCGGTTGGTTTTCGTCGTTGAAAATTTCACCGTTTTCAAACCGTTGCTTGATGGCCTTCGCCTTTTCCGCGTCCAGATCTAACTCGCGGGCGATTTTTTCTGCTGACGTTACGCCTGAGAGTGGAAAAATGTATTTAAATATCCATTGTTAATGTATTTGAAATTTATATAGATTTGTTTGATTTCCTCGAATCAAAAAGTAT
Organism: Erebia palarica; assembly: GCA_964035005.1. Taxonomy (NCBI): domain Eukaryota; kingdom Metazoa; phylum Arthropoda; class Insecta; order Lepidoptera; family Nymphalidae; genus Erebia; species Erebia palarica. Next base: position 8,855,199 of record OZ035992.1, read on the forward strand.
CCTACGTCATTCTCAAGGTAGCTTTACAGCATAGTACGGTTAAAGTTTTTTAAACCATTTTATCTTATTTAGGTTAGATAACAGTATTTAAAAATTAAAATTAAATTTTTGCACCAAGATTAAAATCAACAACAAAGGAACTTCAACTTACTTTGTTCGCATTGCATCACTGACTGTTCGTACATTTCCTTGATTTTTGCTTGCTTGCCCTGTAATAATAAAAAAACAATAATATATAATTATTAGGGTTTATTAATCCCTCAGTGTCTGAAGACTAAGTCTTCGAACAGTGCGTGTTGCCAGTGAATGCTCCAAGACATGGTCGCTAACTATAAAAAAATTGGCAGTCAGAGGGATCCTCTGAAGATATTGTGTCGATATGTGTGTAAGTGTGTGTGTGTGTGTGTGTGCGTGTGTGTGTGTGTGTGTGTGTGTGTGTGTGTGTGTGTGTGTGTGTGTGTGTGTGTGTGTGCGTGCGCACCAGAAACAGTCGGCTGCGTATGTTCTGTATCTCCTGCTTGCGCTGGTTATGCCTGGTCTGGTTCTGGGGCCCGTTCTCGAACCTTCCCACAAGCTCGTTCATATCGCACAACGATGTCTGTTCGCGTATCGCGTTATGGGCGTATGACTTTTTTAGTAACGAGTCTTCGTCTGGAAGAAATACAATGGCTATATTATTTATTCACTCTATAATAAAATAAATAGCAATAAAACGAATATTCACTATATTAGCGGCACGCTATGATGGCCGGTTTGACACATTACAATAGTGATGTGGAATGTCAATTTATTCTCGAACAAAAAACAATTAAGTTTTGTTTTTGTACCTGATTAAATAGGTTTAATAAAACAAAAATGTATATGTTTATTTAATTTATTTGAACGAACTGAATATTTGAACGAAAATGAATATACATACTTTATATGCACACAAGAAACATATGAATACAAAAGATACCAAAAAAGGTGCCACAAAAGGCCATAATTAATCAGATTCGTCCATACTACTATTTTCACTGTCGTCACTGCTATCATCACATACATTAATAATTATATGTTCGTTTTCTATAATATTATCTATTTTCACATCTCTTTCATAATCTTCCCTTATTAATTTAACAGTTCTATTCACAACCTTTTCCCAGTCTCCTTTAGTCACATGTTCACAAGCTTCTTCTAATAATTTTAGCATTTTTTTTGTGGTAAATGGGGGTTCTGTATTGTGTCTTGCAGCATATCCCTTAATTTGAGCCCACACCAACTCAATCGCATTATACTCACAATGGTAAGGCGGTAACCGTATAACTCTGTGCCCATGTTCTAATGCTATTTCGTCAATGACGTATCGGATCTTGGTTGGTTTGTTTTCTTTTAAAAGACGTACTAATTCCGCTTTTAACATATTCATGTTTGCATCTACGCCATTTTTACGAAGCCATGCGACGATATCAGCTTTCTTTTGGGATTGGGCAGGTGGCTTGTCAATTTGCATCGAGTGGTATGGGGCGTTGTCCATAATTATAATAGATGGTTCAGGGAGGCTACACAACATTGAGGTAAACCATTCAGTAAACTTTTCTCCATTCATGTCTTCATGATAGTCTCCAGTGGTTTTTGACGCAAAAGCCATGAGAGAACCTTCGACAAACCCGTTGATGGTTCCGGCGTGACAAATTATAAGTCGCGATCCTTTTCCTACAGGAACTTTGGAAGTAGATGCTGCTGTGTCATCGTTCCAAGAACGGCCTACAGTATGGTTAGCATTAAGCCATGTTTCATCCAAGAACACAACATTTTGCCAATTTTTGATTTCTTTCACTTGCCGTAAAAAAGTATACCTTGCCATCGCTATATCAAATCTTTCCATCAATATTTTGCGTTTGTTACATTTTTTGTATCGAAATCCAATGGTCTTCAAAATCTTCGTTAAAGAACTTTCCCCACCGAAGAATAATCCAGCTTCCTTCAGTGAATGCACCAAATTTTTTCTTGTTGGATACTCCTTCTGTAAATAGTAGCCGTAAACATGTCTTCGGATAGCATCGGCATCAAAGCTATCGATGCCTACGACTGGTTTTGCTCGTTTTCTCTTTTTTGGTGTGTGAAGTTTATTTTCTTCTGTGCCAGTCTCGCCATATTTTTTTTTAGTTATCCGTCTAACAGTTCGTTGTCCAATATTAAGCGCATCAGCTACGCGTTCAACCACTGACGTTATAGGTAAAATTGGCCCTCCATTTTGAGCTTCACGATCGAAATAGTTACGAAGGCGTATTACGAACTCACGTGTCTGACTATTTAGAACAGTTCTCTGCGTACGTTCGGTCATATCGACGAAATCCACAACAAAGGGCTTGAACAGAGTCCAAATTAACGAGCAAGGGTCAACAGTAATGCAGTATCAATATTTGAAATCCAAAGCCAGGTCAAAACTATATCACAATCGCATTGCACTGACAGTTTATACTTTTCGAAGCAACGTCAATTCGAAACTGCTTTGTTTTGCATTGAGCATTGACGCGAGTTTGCCGGAGGTAGTAGTTGTGCTAGCCAGCGATCCTATGTGACGATCGTATTAGATTCCATTTTTAAAAATTTATTGATATTTTTTTGCGATTTCAGAGGTTTGTCCACATAGTGAAAATTGTTCATATTCACAAGTACATTCACCCCTTAAATGGTGCAAACTGATTTTTCTACACTTGTATACATTTAAGAAATCAATTTAATAAATAAATTTTGAGTCCTAAACCTAAAACTACATTCGATAAAATTTATGAATCTCTGCACATCACTATCGTCAATAAAGTAATACAATTATTTCCTTCAAAGTCGTTATCAATTAATACGGAACTTCATGAGCGGACAAACGTCAAACCGGCCATCATAGCGTGCCGCTAGTTTATAAACTAACTTATTTGATCCGGTGGCCAAAATTGGAACTAACTTTTATTTTTATGTTTAGTTTTTGTTTTTATTTTATTTTTGATAGATGAAAAAATCGCACGGATACCTGCCGTTCTTAAAAGTCTGTCAAAGTCAAAGTCTACCAATTCGAACTTAGTGTGGACAGGGGGATTACTACCATAGTTTTACAGCTTATGTTCAGTGATGGTACTATAGTGTCATAAGTTTCAGAAGTGTGAGTTTCAGTTGGATAGCTCACCGTCTTCCTCCTCGTGTTCGCTGGAGCTAGGCTCTGGTTGCACTCCGTTCAGATACTCGTCAGAGATGCCAATATCCATGCCCTTCGCTTTGAACCTATAACAATTATACATATTACGTAACATATTAATATTGTAAAGGCGAAAGTGTGTTTGTTTGTTCGTTTCCTTCAATCACGCCGCAATATAGCAACGGATCGACGATTTTAAGGATTTTCCGTGGAAATTAAAAAACTCATTTCAAGCGGATGAAGTCGCGGGCATCAGCCACTTATGTAATATTTGACCTGGCTAGCTCTGACTTGGAATACACACTCAAAATAAATAAAACATATTGATACATTAGAACGCACTCAAAACGCGAAAAAAAAAAACTGCTGAAATAGGATACATACATAATATTGTACAGATGATACCCGTGACTTCGTCAGTTCTTGATTCCCGCGGTAACTTTAGTTTTCGCGGATAAAAAGCCTTCCTACGTGTTAATTCAATTTCAACCAAATCGGTTTAGTCATGACGTGGCGTGAAGTATTAATACATCCAAATTCCAAACAAACATCCAAACATTTAAAATATCAATAGGAAGTAAGATAAAATTTCATGAACTCCTCGATTTCATTGTTCAACAAAACAGGATCGGAAATACGGTCGGACTTTGTTTTATACCATTTAAACAACTTTATGGGACTCTATCAGCTCCAATCACTCACCCGTTCATTTTGTTTTAATTTCCAGAAGCAAATATTAACAAAAAAAACAGTTAAAACTTAATAAAATTAACTTTCACTTCGAACTATGTGATATGTTAACTTTAACCGACGCTGAAAGAACACTGGACGGATAGAAGCTGATATTATGCTTTCTTTTTATAATATTACAAACTCATTATTACTTAACTATACAATTATAACAACCTTTATTCTTTTAGAAATAAGATTCATAGTTGGAGTTATCCACAAAATTTGACTGCATATTAAAGTTGCCTTTTACCAATAATGCAAACTAATAATTACGTATCCATAAAATTATAATAACCTTTAAGTTTAGAAGAATACGATTCATAATAGAAAGCATTTATGCAAATTGGCTCCATATTAAAGTTGTGTACATCAGGAAGCGTAGTCATAATATTTAAATGCTCCTTTATTTATTTGTATCAGATGCATTGCGTTTTTTATTAACATATTATTAAAGAATACTTGATCGTTGTCCGTAATGTACGTAAGACGGTTTGTTTCGGTGAATGATTTTGTTACTTTTTCAGTTCACATGTTGTTGGGAGTAAAAATAGTTCAATGACGTCATAACACCAGTCGTTACATTTATATGAGATGGTTTGATACTTGCCTTTTTTCTGAATTTAATAAACTACTGTACTACTAACTTTACTACTAATACTTTACTGTAAATTATGTTAAATAGTAGGCACATATCTTGTATGTATATTGAATAATTTATAACGATAATAAATTTGATTAAAAACAAAAATCATATTTAATAGGCTAATTAAGCTTAAATTGTATTCAGTTCTCAATCTGCTAAATATAGGGATAGCGAGAAATTAAAAAAAAATTGGTCGGGTATCTCCCAATCTAATTGTTTTTATTTGGCTGTGAGATTTGTATGCCAGCGCGTATAGCCAGTTACTAGGAAGTCGTCTCTCAGTTGTCACAAGGCAGACTAACAAATTTTACAATTCATATATTGCTATATTTACTTTGAATACAAAACTACAAAAAATAACACAAAAGGGAACTTATAAAAACGTTTAACTTAAACTTAATTTGTGATTTTAGGACAATTTTAATAACTACCTATATTGCAAGTTTCAAAACTATTTATGCTGCGACGTTCATTAAGTTATACTCGTGGTATAAATATCTGAATAAGTATCAAAACTATTTATACTGCGATGATAATGATGTTCATTAAATTATTCTTTATGAAGATTGGTGGTACAAAAAGTATGAAGATGCTCTCTCTAGCATGTATTCAGTTTATTGTACCAAAAAATTATCACGTGAGGAGTACTGAGGGTTATGACCTCTTTCAGTACCAACATAATGGTGGTAGTTTACGTGGGATAATTGGCATGTTACCTATGTGAAAAATAATTTTTAGTGACTATTTAATAGAGGACCTGACAAAAGACAGTCGTACAGACTGACAGATTGTACAGTCCGACAAACTTATCTGACCCGGTGGCCAAAATTGGAACAAATTTTTATGCCTGTTAAGTTTTCTTTAAATTTTATTTTTCATCTCTTCTAGCGACGCTGTCACCTGGTCATTTAAGTTTGTGGTAATATCTCTCTCGCGTCATATCTATTCCTCATGACTGAAGGTCGTGACCCCTTTCTATTAATCACATAATACTAGGAGTTTTCTTGGGATAATAATGCGGTGGGTTCCCACTTCCCACGTCCCACGAGGAAGCGAAAAGGTCATATTCCACCTCCAAATCAGGTCACCCATCCAGTTGCCGACTTGGGTCAATGTTGCTTAACAATCGTAATCGACTGATATGCGTTGTCACAACTAGGCCACTCGTCCCTCATATAATACACGTCTCCTATTAATTATATGTTTGATAACTATTTTAAACTATTGGTGGCGGAGTGAAAGGTACGTTGAGAATTGCTGGCTTATAGGGAAGTGCATATCGCAAGATGCGCGTAATTTCAAATAGATTTGTTTGTTTTGGCGGATTATAGCGAATTAAGCTTTTTGAACCGCAAAGTAACAAACACTTTCCAATGGTACAGTGGAGCTCTTCTCCCCAGCGCAGTATTCGGAACCAAGGTACGCATTGGTTAGGTAAATACCTATTTTCAGGCAGGTCATGATGAATAATAAGTATTGAGCTTTTTTAACCAGGGGTAACAGGGTAAGGGCCACTTTTGTGCCACTGTCGTGCACGCTACAGCTTCTCCCTGGGTGATCTGGTCTAAGGCGAATCACACACTGCCACGCTGTGTGTGTAAATCCACACGCGCAGAGGCGTTTTTAGTGTGAAGTACTACGCTTATTTTTATACAAACTAATTTAACTTTTAACTGTATAGTGTATATTGTAAATTTTGTGTGCGCAATAAAGATATCTAAATAAATAGATATATAATAAATAATAACAATGTGGGATTCCACTGAATAGTAGCTTAATAGTGTAGCTTCATACAGCGCCATCTAGAATGCAACGTTGGGTGGGATTCCGTTAATTAGGCGCGGGCTTCTTCTTCGCCTAGGCCTTGCAGTCGAACACTCTGTTAGCGCGATGGAGCTTCATACAGCGCCATCTAGTATGCAACAAAGTAGTACTCACTTGGCCAGCTTTGACAGCACAGCTGAGCTCTTCTCCCTGGGTGCTCTGGGCTCGAGGGGCGCAGGCTCCTCTTCGGGCTTGGATTTGCGTTCGAAAACCTGGAATCTAGACTTCACGTCCAGCGAGGCTAACTCTTCCAGGCCTAGATCTGGTTTGTCTGACGCTGTAACAAAATTTAGGGTTACAGCATCAAAATATCTAAGGGTTACACATTATCTTAAAAAGAATATCAGCCATGTAAAACATCACAAATATTATTTAAAATGCGAAAGTGTGTTAGTGTGTTGGTCCTTCAATCACGCCGCAACAGAGCAACGGATCGAGTTGGGGACCTGAATAGTAATAAAGGCTTTGAGGAGTTGCCGTGCGAATTCAAAAAAGAATTATTGTCGGACGAAGTCATGGGTATCAGCTAGTTGCAAATAATTTACTTTTCGCTTCATTTATGACTAGTTATTATCGACCGATGACGTCCATAACTGGCCATACGGTTTTTGCTTGAATTTGAACACAACACAAAAAAGCTTGTTTAAAAAAAAGTCTCATAAAATAGTTTTTATTTCGAATGGTGCATTTTTAACAGTTTTCCAAGATGGCGGAGTTTCTCAACTCCACACGTACTTTTTTTAATAATCGTTTACTATGTTTTTTTCGTTCAAAGCTGAAAATATCTTACCTCTCACAACATCGGGCGGCAATTCTACTGGCTGACTTTCGCAAATGATCATTTGATGTTTTTTGGGTGTTGCTGTAACAAAAACATTCTAAGGTAAATTGACAAATATTTCATTGCTTAAATGAATCCTGGGGCCATACTGCCAACGCTTAAAGCAATACTTAAGCAATATTACTCAAATTGACAGTTTGATGTCACATACCTTGTCATTCCTAAAATAAGGATCCACACTAAATATTATAAATGCGAAAGTGTGTCTGTCTGTCTGCTAGGCTTTCACGGCCCATCTGCTCAACCGATTTTGATGAAATTTGGTACAGGGGTGAATGTATCCCGGGGACATAAAATTAAAGAGTCCCGTGGGAATCACAAAATTTAATCCACACGGACAAAGTCGCGAGGATCATCTACATACATCATTATACATAATTCCAAAACACGAAAGTCTAAATATGGCTTGAAGCAAGTCGAAGTATGGAAATAGTACCTAGTCTATCGTTTCTCTACTTCGACTCCTTTTTCTCTACTAGAAAAATCTTTTCTAGTAGAGAAAAAAGTAAAAAACTAAAATCTCTTAGTGGTAATATGGTGTTATAGTCCAGTCATTTGGTGCTCTAAAAGGGCACCATATGACTCTGTCAAAAACTGTTTTCGGGCGCCATTTTACCAATATGGCGGCGCGAGCGGCAAAGATACGAGGTGGCGAAGTGAAAATTCGAAAAGAACACGTCGAAATCTATGAAATCACCAATTTTCAAAGCTCTCAGAAAACTCCAGGTTAAACTACCAAATGACTGGACTATTATGAACAGCGCCATCTGTTATGCAACGTGGTAACTACGACACAAACTTACCATCGGTCTCGTCGTCTCCGTCGACGGGCTTGGGCTCGAACAGCTGTCTGAAGTGCGGCTTGCAGTACAGAGTTGTGTGGTCGCTCTGGTACGTCTCCATTCTACAATAGTACATTGGTTTAGCGAGGAAATCAATCAATCAATATTTATTTATACAATTTAGGTACACTGACACTGATGTCCGAAACTACAATAAAAGAGCGCCCGGACGAGTTAAAATCGGACTTCCTGATAGCACCTAATTCGAGCCAGCCGTAAACATGTTTAAACACTAAAATAAAGCCAAATTCATTTTAAATTTGCGTACCTACCCCTTAAACACTTTTTCCATATTAATAGGTAATCGTAAGTCGTGACCAAGCGACAACCTAAGATTTTTTTAGGTTTCGAATATAATTAATAAATTCAACATTTCACATTACTTTTACAAACGTTATAAATATTCACTGCATTAAGCAAAAAAAAACATAAATTCAAAAAGCACCCGACGAGGATGGGATTCGAACGATTATTTATTCAATTTAGGTACACTTAGGTACTTATTGACGTCCGAAACTTATAAAACATGATGGTGACAATTAATTATGGTATCTTAAAACTAAAGTTAAGAGGGTTCCAAACGCGTCCTGGTCTGAGAAGAGCCCACAACGAACTCAGCCGGGTGAACGAAAGAACTTACATTTTTTAATCAATAATTTCTAGTACCTAAACATATTGTCCTATTTCGAAGTACGTGTAGCTGTTTCTTGTATTGTACACTTCCATTGAAGTACATTACGCTTAGTGTAAGTTTTTACATTGCAAATTCGATTGATCGTAATCGAGCGTTCGATCAAATGTACCCAAAGTAAAATGGACTCAAAAGCTCTTGATTTAGAGTCACAAAAATTCACGCGAATGGATAAACGAAAATAAGCTCTTATTTAGTGCCGTTGGTTCACTTAACTGCATAGATTTACTTTTTACTTTGACACTACGACGGTCGAACGCTGAATTTTCAATGCAAAAACTCAGACTAAGCTTACAGCTCGCCTTGAATTTCGGCTAACTAATCAGTAGTCTTGGATATAAAACATTTGTGTGGTTGTTGTGCCGGTGCAAATTACTGGCTTACTGAGAGGTCACTCATATGAGATGTTTGTTGCACTGTACGCATCTGAAGCACTCCTTATGCCTCGCGCTTCGCTCTGCCTTGATTCTCTCCATGGCGTTCACTGGTCACAGAGTAGACAGTCTCCACGTATTGCTATACAAATATGGTAGTATAACCAACACTCACGTTAGATGTTTGTTACACTGTACGCATCTGAAGCACTCCTTATGCCACGCGCGTCGCTCTGCCTTGATTCTCTCCATGGCGTACACTGGTCTTGCACATTTCACACACATAGGGTTCTCGTCGGCTGCTTTCATCTTCTTGCACAGCTTTTCGGAGCTTTTTGACTGTGGACATACGTTGATTCTTTTATAAACATCTACTTATGCTAGGATTATGAATAGACGACTTCGTACGCGTGGACTTAGGTTCTAGAAATCCTCTTGGGACCTCTTTAACTTTTCGAAATAAAAAGAAGCCTATGGAACCTATCTATGTATGTCACAATCGGTTGATAAGATGGGCCGAGAAAGCGTGACAGATAGACAAACTTTCGCCTTTATCAATATCAACCGCCTTGTCCTTTGTCTACATGAAGGGAACCATCTGCACAAAATGTCACATTTCTAGGTCCTCAGAATTCTATCAAAATCGGTTAATAAGACGGCCCGTATGGTAGCAGAAAGACAGACGGATAGACTTTAGCATTTATAGTATTAGCAAGGATTATACGAAGAAGTTTATTTATTCGTCTGGCACTCCAATCACGCCGCCACGGAAAAATGGCCAAACGTGAGTTTTTCGCATGGATACAATTCAAGACCTGAAGAATTGCATAGTTTACTTTTTATCCCAGAAAATAAAAGATTCCCCGGACGAGTTTAAAACGGACTTCCTGATTGCACCTAATTCGAGCTAGCCGTAAACATGTTTAAACACTAAAATAAAGCCAATATCATGGCTATTATCACAATTTTTACTAAGCTTTTTTGTTTCGAATACAATTAATAAATTCAACGTTTCACATTACTTTTACAAACGATATAAATATTCACTGCATTAAGCAAAAAAAACCATAAATTCAAAAATAACCCGACGAGGATGGGATTCGAACCCACGCGTGCAGAGCACATTGGATTAGCAGTCCAACGCCTTAACCTCTCGGCCACCTCGTCATATCAACACCCCGCGAAATACTTTTACAATTTTTCTTTCACGTTTTGTAACTTATTTCCGAAAGAGGAAATTTTACTTCCTTCGCATATCGGAAGGAAATTGAAAGATGATAAGCGAAATTTTGAGCTTATTTTTTGGGTGTTCAACAGATTTTGCTGATTGTTATTCATCCTGATTGTTTTTTTTCAGTGTTTGTTGAGTGTTGATTTTGCAAATAAGTGGTTGTTTTTAGTTTATTTCTGTGCAGCCTTTAACAAAGATTTTTCTTTCTTTCTTTCTTTCTAACATCTTATGCGCGTTACCCGTTGTCCTAGGTGAGCGACAAACGCAACACAGCGACTCGATAAGACGCGACGCGACAGTATCAAACAGTAGCTGACCCTTCACTTGGCCTACGATGTCGCGTAGACAAGTTTGTCATTTTCTATGGCATTGTATCGCGTCGCGGTGCTTCTGCCGTTCACCTAGGATAACAGGTTACATACATTCATAGTTGTTTTCTTTTTATTTTTTATAATATACTTACCTATATCTACAATCTACACGATCCCCGAGACTTCGTAGACAGACAGACAGAAACACTTTCGCATCCACACTATTAACCGATTTTGATGAAATCTGACAAAGGGGTAGGTTATATCCTGAGAAGGACCATAGGCTACTTGTTATCCCGGAAAATTAAAGAGTTCCCGCGAGAATGAAAAAACTTGATTCACGCGGACGAAATCGCGGGCAACATCTAGTTTATGAACAAACATTACAGACCGCCCCACAAACTTATCTGACCCAGTGACCACGACGTTAGTATCTATGAAAAATTAAATTAAAACCAAAACAGACATAAAAATTAGTTCTAAATTTTGGTCACCGGGTCAGATAAGTTTTTGGTACATATATGTCATCGTAAGATTGCAAAAACCGTTAGATTATAATCTAAATAGCGAAGTTGTAAACTTTCGACAGATTGTGAACCGTTCAATGTTCTGAGTGTCAATTTTTGAAATATTCATTGTTTTACGTCTTCTTGTCTCTTTCTTGTAGGTTAGGTTAGGGCTCGACATAAATAACTACCGCAGGCCGGGAACTTAGGTTTTATCGGGTTAATGTACCAAACAGATTACAATCTAACAGTTTTTGCAATTTTACGGTGACATAAATACGTGGCGGCCATTGAGTACACTCACCACAGATATAGAGCCCTCATCCTTGTGCCGGCGAGACTTGCTCTTCTTCACCTTGCGCGTCTCCGTGACCACCTCCTGGTAGTGGACTCTGGACTCCGTCTGGATGAGGGACTGCGACGCCTCCACTGTGGCGGCCATTGTTCTGATGAAAAAGATAATACATATTTTTGAAGTGAAAAGTTTTTTAGGCGCGTTTAGCACTTTTTGGTAGGAGGTAAAAATGTGGAACGGTGACAGTCACGCGACACCATTTTTCTTAAGACAAAAGGTCTTAATTATAAATATATTACATTCGTAATTAAACTTTAATGCTTTAGTTTTAAGGTTTATATTTTAAATATTTTTACTAAGGTTTTTTTAATAAAAAATAATAATTAAATAATAAAAAAAAACGTAAATATTCGTTCACTTCTATGGGCAATTTTTCCTATGACGACTGCCAACTCTTACTATGACTGCCAACTTTTTTTTTCCATCCATTACGATTTACACGTTATAAGCCTTGACTGCGCTGCCACCTTCGTATGTGAAGATAGTAAGCAACGTGTTGACATGCTAGGGTATGACATTTATATTAAATTATATTAAACCCGTACCCTTATCGGTTTCTAGTTTCCACACGGCATCGAACCCGACCGCTGAATCGCTTGGCGGCACGTCTGAAGCCGGCTACATTCAATGACAACCTCTGTGGCGCAGTGGTGGGCACAGTGCCCGACAGGGGCTATGGAGAGGATTCAGCTGTGGGCATAGCTCAGGGATACCCAAACAATTTTGGGCAAGAGACCACTTGTCCAAAATGAACCACAGGGCTCAGAATAGCGAAATTACTTTTAAAAAATCCTATCTCTAGTGTTTTTCCTATGTATACAAAATACCAATTTAAAAACTTGCGGTTGGTCAAGTGAATAAACTAGACATCATTTTTTCATCAAAATTTAACAAAATAAATAATTCAGTACTTACATATCAAATGTAATGAATAATAATTATTAATACAAATTACGTAAAATTACTAAAGTAGGTAATTATTTAAAAAAAAATAGGGGTCGATTTTTGACCTCGTTCACCCCTATAACCAGTTTTCGTTTATGTCGACCCCTGAGAAACTGTCCCAATGGGGTCGATATCGCACACTTTGTGAATCCCTGATAGCTAATTACCACCCGACCGGCAAAGACGTGCCGAAAGCGGTAAGCGTGCCGAAAGGTTTCCCTGAACGCATCAGGTGATGCCGAGTGGAAACCTTCGAGCATTTAACCCAAGAGACCGGTATAAGTTAAACATAACTGCCATACATTATTTTTCTCCGTTAATGTAATTGCTATTACTTAAAAATGTTCTCGAAGTATAGAGAGGTTTTGTTGTCGGCAGCTTAGGCACGTCATGAAGAAATAGGTTAATATATACTATTTCTAGCGTCAGTGTGAATCGACTCTAATCACTTTAATCACTAATTTCAATGAAGAGTTAATGATCAAAACTGTTTTGCTGGAGGGTGATAATAGGTGCGTTGACATCGAGAGGTTTAACCCTAGAACAAGCGATTGGTTCGGCTGTCTATTACGTAAAAATGATTGCTACATAGTGTTACTACTACGTGTAAAGCAATTTCGAGTATAGAGTAAATAATATTATGATTAGCAAGTGAGTAATTTTGTATAAAGTCACCATACTGTAATCTTAAGTTTGTCATGTAAGTAAACTTTTTTGAGTAATCAAATATCTAATTAAACCTAACCATCGATAGTGTAATCGACCCTTAGGAGTTAAATAAAAAACTTCTCATCAGTTGTTCGAATGAAGTTGGATCGAGCAAACATGTGCTTAGCTAGTTAACAAGCGGCGTCAGCGCCGTACTTAGCGCGGAATAATTGCCAGAACCGTTGCAAAACAATTACGCGTGCTACTCTAAGGGTAATGTACTCCATGGTCATTGCATACTAGGTCAACAGAAGTCTTTATAACTACTACTGACCTACAGAATATCTTCCTTATGTCTTAAAGTGACAGATTTGTGATTAGTTCAGTCAGAAAATATAATTAATTTTTCTCAGCAAGAATGGCGTTCCGAACCAGTGCATAGATTCACTTGATGATCCAAAAGTACTACTTGTAAAAGTTAATTTGAATTATTGTAGAGTTTGAGTTTAGTCCAAACTTGGCATAATGATTAGCATGCTCAATAGGGATGATGACAACTCAATCAAATCAACAACTCTATCAAACTTTCAACGCGCTTCTAGTATGGAAGCTAAGTATGAAATAAATAGTTGTGACGTCATCAAATTATAAAGTACTTTTTAAAGCTATAGTTTAAAAATGGTAAACAAACTTAAAACTAACCGACGAATGAATTTAAGGTCTTTTAGGAGACCCTCTATTTAATAATAATTAATCGGTAAATAATAATTTATTTTTGACACAGGCGTCATCCCTATTGTGGATGGCGAGTCGATTCCCGGGTTGGACCATAAGAATTGGGTTTTCCTGTCAAATTCTCAGCGCTAGCCCGGAGGGCTTCGATCGTATCGGATTTTCTGTCCCATCGGGCTATGAGAGTATGGGAAATGGGAATATAGAGTTAGAGTGCAACTGTGTTTGCGCACTTGTGCACTAAAATATTCCTGCGGAGATGGCTAATCTCTCTGAAGATAGGCCACCGTGACAAGACTTATAAAATAAGATGTCGTTTTAGGACTCCGACAAACGTTACGTCAGAACTATTTCATTGTAAGCAGCCTAATTATGTAAAACCTACATCAATCAGTGTTACAGTCTGAATTGTTTTGATTGGCTGAATTTATGGTATTCTTGCTGCGACAATGGATTTTGACTAACAGCGTGCCTGTCTTTTGTCTGGTGGGAGGCTTCGGCCGTGGCTAGTTACCACTCGACCAGCAAAGACGTACTGCCAAGCGATTTAGCGTTACGGTACGATGCTGTGTAGAAACCGACACTAGGGGTTATGGGTTTAATATAACTACCATACCCCGAACAGGTTAGCCCGCTACCATCTAAGACTGCAACGTCGCTCAGGCGAGATCGCAGTCAAGAGCTAGCTTGTACAAGTTAACTTCTTACGCTTTACCACCTTAACGCAATTCTTTAAGGCTTTGTTGCTTTAAGTTTTTAGTGGAATAAAATAATAAAAAAAGCGTTAAAGAATGTTAACCAATCAGAGGTGATTGCGATTGTTACACTGTAGCTGACAGTTTTACGTAATAAGGCCAAACTTTGCCAAAGTTACTATTTATAATTAAGTTCTTTGGCCGCCAAAGAACTTTATTATAACGTTTTTTATCCTAGATTTCGAGATGGCCTCACGCTGCGTCAGGTAGAGTATTTGATACGAAACGTAATGGCTTCTATAAATACACACTGAAAAGTCAACCGGCCAGCGAATCGTCTAAAATAGGCCCCATTCGCACTGTTAACACTTTTATTTTTATTAATTACCTAATTATTTACCTTACACTTATGCGCATCAGAAAAGATACGCATGATTTATGATTTGATTTATTTATTTCATGTTTGACAACTTGTACCACTTATAATAAGTCAAGGCTCAAGACTCTACCACCGGTTTGGAAAGCTGATTCTACAACACTTTGTAAATAATATACAATGCATAGCTGTACGTTACTTAATACGTATAACGTGGAAAACATAACCCTGCAGTTATATTCTCTAACTCTTCCCTTCTCTTGGTTTTTGGCTTTCAGATTTTCTAACTCAGTTTTTATCGAAAAATAATATATTTTTTATCCATTGGAGGTTTGCTATGAAAATAAAAATAACATATGCATACCTTCAATGGATAAAAAAGATATGCCAGTGGCATACATTTTCTGATAGCCACTGAGTTAGAGATAAGGGGGGCCGTGGGAGTCTTTATACCAACGAAGCATCAAACTGATGGATAGGTATCAATGAGGTGTGTATCTTGTGAGGTTTTTATCTACACCGTGCGATGGACAGTGGTTATAGGTTAAAACTAAAGCTGGCCATTCAAATCAAGAGCGGAGCGAACGCGTTTAGTGTTAACTCAAATTATTATTAAGGATGCTAAATACTAACTGGCTCTTATTGAAAATATTGCGGCCTTATTTGGAACCTGGCTTATGTGAATTTTTCAAGGTTTGGTGGTTACTGTGGACTCTAGAACCGATTATAGATGATAGAATAACGACTTTTATAGCCTGACAGGCCGTTCTAAAAGCATTATTTCACCATAATTTCACACAGAATAATTATTGTTTATATAACCCGTTCAATCACTTTCAGAATCAAAGGATCGCAATCCTCCACAGTGCGCGCGCACCTTCTATTCCATTTTCTCAGCGTGTTTTCGTTTAATAGTGGAAAAATAGGGTGTCGAGTTTCGTAGTTAATTGGGACGCGGTATATTTAGAGTTCGGAGTTCTTACTGAGTACATTGTTTATTTTTTTAAACATAGCATTTTGCAGACGCCCACTAAATAAGGTGGAGATTTTTATTTAATAATTTTCCTTCGTACTAGAAATTTATTTTAAAAGACAGAAAAATCACACCTAATATAGGTAACATACACTACTATACATATAGTACTTGACAATGACGACCTCCGTGGCGCAGTGTGTAGCGCTGTTTTCTTAACGTGCGGAGGTCTCGGGTTCGATCCCCGGCAGGGTCAATTTGGGAATTTATAATTTATGAATTTTTCCTGGTCTGGCCTGGTGGGAGGCTTTGGCCGTGGCTAGTAACCACCCTACCGGCAAAGACGTGCCGTCAAGCGATTACGCGTTCCGGTACGATGCCGTGTAGAAACCGAATAGGGGTATGGGTTTAATATAACTGCCATGCCCCTAACAGGTTAGCCCGCTACCATCTTAAACTGCGTCATCACTTACCATCGTGAGATCGCAGTCAAGGGCTAACTTGTAGTGGATAAAAAAAAAGTAGTTAGTAAGTTTGACGTTTGCAAGCAGTCTTGGAATTTAGGGTAGACTTAACATAAAAGGTTAAAATAATTCAACGTGCCAAACGACTTACTTAAAAGTAGCGAAGTTTACCAAAGCCATTTAAACGTGCTTTAAACTGTGCAATTAGTTATAATGGGTACTTGGAGATTTTAGATACTTGATTCACGCTTAACTTGATTACGCTTACATGCATGCATAAAATTCAGTGTATAGCATGATATAAAAAAAAAACTAACTATAACTTTCATACAAGTGCTTTTAATCGTCGAGTGAATCTACCACTGGTTCGGAATAACATACCTACCGAGAAGAACCAGCAAGAAACTCGGTGCTTGCTCTTTTATCATAATATAATTTTATACAGTTCAAGTTTAAATTTCCATAAAAAAGTTAAATTATATTTAAAAACAAGCTTTTATCGTCTGCCATATTGGATTAGTGTGACGTCATTTTAATTTTCGTATTCTTCTCAGTAAACGTAATTTTGCATATTAGTATATTTGATGTCCTGGAGAGTGACATAGGCTACTTTTCACCCCGGAAAATTAAGGAGTTTCCGTGGGAAAAAAAAAATGTGTGTGTGTGCAATTTACACACGGCAGAAGTGTAACCAGAAAAGTAGCCTACGAGAGAATGAGATAAATATAACTTGTATTCTATCTCATTCTGTCGCAGGCTAAATCCTATTATGAATATGTTTGTCTCTTTATAGTGTCGCTTTTTAGTTTCATCGAATTTTCAAATCTCAACGATTCCAAAGAGTTTCACTTCAAAAATTTAAGCCACGCGGACGAAGTCGCGGGCATCAGCTGGTTATTATAATCAATTGAGCAAGACATAAACTTGTGCGAAACCGTTGCGGTGTTAGCCGGTGTTTCCAAAATTATAAATTTCGTTGTTTACGTGTTATATCTGGATTGGGCCGAGTGGGTGGAATGTGGCCGCCGGAATTTCACCGCTTTGACTACAAAGCCGTTTGTATCATCGGGATCTTGCTCAATCTCTTCTACTGCAAGATAATTATGGATACTTTTCTTCAATATCAAGTTATTCTAAAACGCGGCTGCAACTGCAATTTTTGTTGATAACAGAGAAAACAAAAAACCGGCCAAGTGCGAGTCGGACTTGCGCACCGAGTGTTCCGTACAAACCTGTAATAAGTTTAAAATTTTTAAAAATATTTTTATTACATATATGATGTAACTAAAGATGTATGCTTTTCGCAATTTTTTCTTTATGTGTGCTATAAGACGTTGCTTCGTACGAAATTTCAAGAATCTGAGTTCACGGGATTTGATTTTGATTCCCTTGCGAGTGTCGAAAATTTGCAGCATAAACGGCTGTATCTTTTGATTGCGTTGGCTTAGAAGTTTGATTTTTACACAGCTCCAAGGGACAGTAGACCTGAGTATTTGATATGAATTTTAGCTTAATACCTCCATGCGTTCCTGAGAAGAAGGATCGTGACAGACAGACAGACGGACAGCAAAGTGATCCTATAAGGGTTCCGTTTTTTCCTTTTGAGGTACGGAACCCTAAAAACAAAGTAATAGCCCGTCAACCCGCATTGGAGCAGCGTGGTGGATCTAAGCTCTAACTCCCTCTCTCCTATGAAAATGGAGGCCTGTGCCCAGCAGTGGGACGTTAATGGACTGTAGTGGTAACAAAAAGAAGGGTCATCATCATCAGTCCAACCCATCGACGGCTTACTACGGAGCATGAGTCTGCTCTCGGAATGAGAAGGGTTTCACCATAGTCCACCACGCTGGCCAAGTGCGGTTGGCAGACTTGACACACGATTTTCTCTATCACCGATTGAAACACCGATTGAACCGGAATGAGAAATAAAGCAGTTGAAACTGCGGGGCACAGCTAGTAGTATAATGCTAAGCGTCTGTGCTACCTTTTGATGGACCATTCATTTAAGCGATTATGACGTTATTTGATACAAAGATAGCTTGCATCCTGGTCATATCCCGGTATTTGACTTGAAAGTTGAAACATCGTTGGCCGTAAGAGTAACACGGAGCATAATAAGACGCAGAATTGATAACCGGAACAAGCCAACACGAAGCTAGATTGCTAGCAGATACCGAGTGATATGAGATTGCTCTAGTGATATGATACCTCCGAGTAAGGGAATCCAACATACCAGTTGCAAGTGAAAACTGGACGAACGTGAGGAAAAACGCTGGACATGTACCCTTACCACAAGTTTTAAAACACACCGACGCACGTTAAGTAAGCGTATTCGAGCGACGAAAACCACCACCACTTAACGACCATCGTGAGTGGCACCTAATTCAGAGCAAAACTCGCATTAAAAAGGTATCTGACATCATGTCAGAGGATAACCGAGTTCAAAATATTAATAAAAAACCCAGACATGCTTGATTTAGGATCGCTTGCACGAGGCTATTTAAAATGATAAATTTTGTAATGCTGTTAGTTTTTGGCAACAGAATATTGCGGTTACCAAACATCATATCGAAGAATCTTTTTGCAAGTGGGCCTTCAAGTAGTGAAAGATCATTGTTTTTTATTTCGAAACGTATCCGCTGTGATTGAGTGCTGACAGTGAATATATGGTAGTCCACAGAAAACAAGGCGGTTAAGGCTCATTTTACTTTAACGCCAAAGTTTACAACCGCTCGAATAGGATTATCGTTGGATTTAAAAACTTGTGGTAAGGCTAATAATCGCTCGTAGAAAAGCCAGTGATAGTGAGACGCGCAAATTGAAATGCAAAAAAGTAGAATGCAAAACGCGTCTGTACGCTTTCGCACGAATTATAGTTATTGTCAATTATTAGTCGTGCGCGGAAATGATTTGACCATATAAAGTATACTGATCAGTGAGCATAGATGTAGTCCGGGAGCGAGCTCCGAGGAATCCTATGGAATGTTGTTTAAAGTGCAAAACAATACTGCTATCGCAAAATTACACGCGTCAAGCTCGAAACAAGTGCTGGGAGCGAGCTGGATATGGAGCGGCGATCGGGGGCGGCGTACAGCCGTCGCTTCTTCAGACCCGATTCCTCGGAGCTCGTGCGCGGACTGTAGGTATACTTAATATATAAAATATATTAGCTGATTTAACTAGTCAATACTAAGGAGATACGACGATACTTTTTGTCCTCCTAAAACCTAAAACCTCTACATATTAACGCGGAAGAAATCACGCGCATCAACTAGTACATTATATCCAGTTAAGTTAAACGAACATTATCTCGTGTTAAATCATGCTTATTAATAATATAAATGCGAAAATGTATCTGTCTGTCTGCCACGCTTTCACGGCCCATCTGTTCAACCGAATTTGATGAAATTTGGTATAGGGATAGTTTGTATCCCGGGCTACTACATAGGCTACTTTTTGTCCCGGAAAAGAAAAATCGTAATCCAAGCGGACGAACTCGCATCATTTAGTCAGTAATATACGTAACAATATTCTCCTATAATTAATGTTCACCACTGTCCACTGTTCAATGAACCGGTACAGACAGACACGAATGTAATTGTTAATTATAGTCCAAATAACGGCGACATGTAAGTAAATAATACATAGTCAATATGTACAACAATTACCTATTGCTTTACTTTTGCAAATTTTTTGTCGTCTTAATACTTTCCCGGTATTGAATTTACGCATTCAGTTCCTCTTTGGATACTGTCATTTATTCCGGTATGAACTAAACTTCGTTTTCAACTAAATTCTTTTCTTTTTTGTTAGGTTTTAATCCATACTTCCATACTATAATATTATAAAATAAATAAATGCGATAGTGTGTCTGCTTGCCACGCTTTAATTTGGTACAGAGATACGTTGTATCACTCATACCCGAAAATCTTCCGGGCATCATCTAGTCATCTGTCATACCTACCTATTACCTACAAATATTATAAATGAGAAATTGTGTTTGTTTATTGGTTTGTCCTTCAATCACAGATGCAACAGAGCAACGGATCGGATTTTTTTCATGCGCACAGTTGAGCACCTAGTGAGTGACATAGGCTATTCTTATCCCAGAAAATTAAGAGTTCCCTTGGGAAAACAATCACAAAACTTATTTCACGTGAACCAGGGACTGAAAAACAAATTTTTAAAGGTTACAGGAATATAAGTATTACAGAATGAAAGTGTAACAGAATCGAAGCTGTAAACCTTTTGACGGTGTTTTTAATTTTGTTAACCCGAAACACTTAGGTATATTTCTGTAACAGAAACGAATCTGTACCAGAAAGGAAAGTGTTACCGAAATAGTGACGTTGCCAAATTTACTGTTGAGGCGTAATAGTCAAATTTGAACCTAAGGTGAAAGCAACGATGGTTGCAACTGTTTTAAGAAAAACATGGCCATGTTGTGTCAGTGTGTGTAAAGGCCAATGTAGTGAGAAGAACGCGTTGTTACACCGTGCAGTTTGTTAGGGCATGTACCTTACAGGTTACAGATAAAAACATTTATTAACAGAAATAAACGGTTACAGATTGATTGCGTTACAGTATCGTTTCTGTTTCCGTTACAAGTGTTCCTGTTTTGTAACAGTTTCAAAAAACAGTGTTTAAACCCCTTAGTCCCGAACGCGAACATCATCATATTTGCCAATAGTGTTTTGGTAAAATTTTATGAAACACTCTTAAGCGAGACATACAAAATGTGAATGGTCCAAATACTAAATGTATTAGTTACCCTTTACCCTTCATACCGGGTTAAATATACCCGGGGCGGCGTGCCAAGTGAGTGGTAACCAGGTGAGATGCTGACATACCATTCCGGCATACTTGATTTAAATTACCCACTATTCTCTTTGAACTAAAGCAGCGCTAGATATACATCTGGGTCGGTTAGGTTTAAAGAGAGATTTATTTTCCCAAAAAATACCAAAAGGTCACTTACATGAGAAAACTTACAATAAACTATGCTTTAACATATTAAGTACTGTACTACCACCATTATAGCCCATTAACGGCCCACTATTGGGCACAGGCCTCCACTCTCATAGGAGAGAGGAATTAAAGCTAAGACCAGTGTACGGGCACGAAATTAGCGACGGCGGCAGCGGGGCGATGCGATTAGTCGGAGAGCTGGCGACGAATTTCGCCGTAATTTTATCATACTCATTTGAAAACTTTATTCACTCTGGGAAATGTTTAAAACCGCAATTGTCTGTCAAATTGCAAGTATTATTTAAATTACTCAATAAATACGTGATTAATATTTCAGATTGCCAAAAGTATATTTTTTGGGAATTTTAATAAAATATTTTGAAGAGGTAATATTTTATAACCGACAAAAACGTCTGGGTTTTTTTTCGAATTCTATAAGTACTAAATTTAAAGATCCTAGGTTTTCGTAATTGTAATTTATGTTTCTTTCGTGTACAATGTTTATGTGATTTAGTTTTAAAACTTAATTTGTGTGTGAATAGAATTTCAAAGATTTTTTCTCACTAGCAATAAATGTGACAAAGCTGTTTGGTTTTTACACAAACAGTCCTTTAAAGAACTAATTAAGAAGCCCTTGTATAACGCAATCTACGTCTGCACTAAGTATCGTCATTCCGGCATACTTGATTTAAACTACCCACTATTCCCTTTGAACTATAGCAGTGCTAGGTTTAACTGGATCGGTTAAATGTGATAAATTCATTAGGGTTATATTTAGATTTTAAAAATGTCCGGCGTAAAGATAAAGATAGTAAGTACATTGTACAGGTACAGTAATTCCATTACTGCCCAGGTCGTAAATAAAGCAATTCACGGCTGAATAATACCTGTTGCAAGGACGTAGCGAGCTTTTCTACATTTCCGATTTATGGTGTTGACTCTTCTTAACTCACGCTAAATACCTCGTGTTGTATGAAAATGTGATTTCCTATTCGAATATAGCTGCACAGTAATAGATAGCTGTTAGAAAAGAATCAATGTAAGTATTGTTTTGTTGATTAGGAAGCAATTTCCGAGCAAGTAGGATAAAAAGAATTATAACTACCTCTGTAACTACTATTTGGTGTTAAAACCACTCATGCGAGGACTACCACATAAACTATAAAAATCACACATTCCTACCTATTAACGCGCGAGTGCGAGCCGAATAACCCATTCCAGGTTTCAGCACCTACTTAAGTACATTTCAACACGGGTTCAACACCCTAAATCCGGGGTAATTTGTGTTTGTTCGCGAGTGCTAACACCTGCAGAGATCATTCGCGAATCGCGGCTGATTTTAGCTATTCATAAGTTAAGATTTTGCAGAGTTGTATGTTTATTTATTATTGCAAAATGCAAACCCTTTTAAGATTGACATCATAATATGATAAAACAACCTAAGTATGTAACACACAATATGGACAAACAATTTATACTAAACATCTCTCCCGCACACTGTGTACATTAGCTACATATTTACATGATATATAACGACATATATACTTATTGTAATTTACCAGTTACCGACTTATCTAAAACGCTTGACGGTAACGGTTTAACCTAAGAGCGGTTTCAGATTAGCGTTTTTTCGACGCATAAAAGCACGTTTTCGAAGAGCGTGACACGCGCTAAAAGGATAGAATTATTGAATTTATTGTACGGAGAAAGGGATGGCAATAGATAAATGTTGGCCGCGACGAAAGCAAATAGTCAAATTAATAATCTTAATATGAAATGAACTTCTCTAGTCAATGATATATCGGACGCGTTCAAATTATGACGTTTAATTCTCTTGAGCAAAACTTATAAACTTATACTTGTGAGTTATTGTTTTTATTTGCCCTGCGTTTCAACTCAATTCAATTTATTTAAAACATGTAGGACATACAGGTGTCTCTTATGTTACGTCATGTTTTGACTCTACCACCGGTTCGGAAAGAATTTTGCTGAGAAGAGTCGGCAAGAAACTCAGCAGTTGCTATTTTTTTTTAAACATGATATTACAATTCGTAGGTAAGTATATAAATTAAATACACTAGTCTAAGTTATTATACTATCCTGTGGGGAGCTGGACCCAAAGTCGGTTTCTTCCATACTACTTTGTCATTAAGAAATTCGTCAATTTTTTAACAGGCGACTTTTTCGAAATAAACTGCTGATACCCATCAAATAATTACACTAATAATCATGGACATTTCGGTTATAGTTTCATTTGGGGACCAATTTATGATTTTTGCTAGTCCCAAAAATTCCATTGTTCTTCCATAAATTTACAATAGTATCTAAGTTATACTCATAGTTTTCAAATAAAACGCTTCCATAATCGTAAAATGTTCATAAAGGGCCCTTAAGTTACGGTTTTAACATCCTAAATCCGGGGTAATTCTTGTTCATTCGCGTGTGGCAACACCTACGCACCTGCATAGATGCCCCGCAGCTAATTTTACCCGCTGATATGTCACGACAATGCAAAGCCGGCTATAACGTTCCTAGTTTAGCTTCCAGGCTGCATTTCGCTTTATTCACGGATTGTAATGAATTAATGATGAGTCAGGTATTACCAAGCCTGTCTCATATAAAGCCACGATAATATACGAGAGGTGAGTTTAAACTTTCGTCACGTACTGTATCACATGACATGACATAAATGACACAATGACATTATATGACACATAAAACTGCAATTTAAAAATAACACTGTTGTTAGCGTTGTAACTCCAGGGAAGTTACTATCATCGCTAACACTCTACTCTCACAATTTTGGACTAAGCCAAGCTTGGAAGATTAAGGCTTTGCCTTGTTTCGGAACTTCGAATTTGGCCACCCATGTACTAGGACAATTTGCGGAAGGACGTGGGAGCTGGGAACCCACCGCATTATTATCCCAAGATAACTCCAACCATTATTTGATTAATGGAAAGGGGTCACGACCCTCAGTAATGATGGATACTACGCCGAGAGAGAGAGTAGTACAACAAACACAAAGACTTAGATCAAAGCTGCCTTAACAACCACAATCGACTGATAATATGTGTTGACATTGACACACGTCTTTCAGCTATGTTGGAAGGGAATGTACGAAATGTTGGTTTGTCTCTCAATCACGCCGCAACAGAACTACGGATCGACGTGATTTTTTGCATGGGTAGATAGAGTTGTGGATAGATGCTGAAATGATAAATAACCCCGAAAATCAAAGAGTTCCCGTGAGATTAAAAAATACTATGTTATCCACGTGGACAAAGTCGGGTGTCGCGAGCATCATCTAGATTCTAGTGAACTACATATTATTAAGGTATAGATCAGAGGCCCAATTGTCTAAGCCAATCGTATTCATTTGACAGTTCATAACGTATAACTCGAACTTTTTAAGGAGTACCTACATACATGCGTTTTGACGGCAAGCATCTTTGACCTCCATAAACAGGTCGAATTATACGTTTGACAGATGATTACGAATACGATTTTACTTACATAATCGGGGGGCAGAACTATAGATCGCATTGACAAACTGCTAACAACTTAAATTGGGTAGGTATTTGACAAGTCAAATCAGCAACTTTTTCTCAAACCTCAAAAGTTTAGTATGGATGTTGCATGAAATACTGAACTGTGACGTCATCGAAATTCGACGCACATTTTTACTTCAATTTCCAAACACAAAACTGATAGGGGACGTGGATATTACGACTTTTGGGAGATCCCCTATTTAATAATCACTATAAAAATAATTTATTTTTAGTAAAATACCCAATTCTTAATACACCAAAATAAATAAACACGTGCTAGAGTTACATTAATAATTACTGATGTTTATATTTCTATAAGCATTCTATTAATATGCTGATCAAAGGAGCATTGCGAATGACCTAGTTAACGATTTGTATTGGTCGAACAACGTTGTCTCAATGTGATTAGATAGGAATCCGTCTGTATCTCTAGGGAAAAAATCTAGATCCAGCAACTCACTGCAACGTCTAAAGAAAAAAAAATATTCCTCGTACCTAGGAGAAAATATTTGTACCCCAGTATGTACAGCGATTTTTGGTAATTTTCCAGTTTTTTGTTTTAACGTAAGATTAATGACGGAGCGAGTGATTTTTCTGTTTTTTTCGAACATTAATTTTGTGAACATGCTTGTTATGAAATATATGACTACTATCCATAAAATAACACATGTCGGAACATTTTTAGTCGTAAATGAAAACACGATCGTCAGGGGTAAAGTCGAATTTTCAACCTTCGATTAAAAGTCAATTCAGACTTATTTTGAAATCTTTTGGGGTTTCAAAGCCTCCCTTATGTATGTATATGTAACCAAGTATTTGCATCGTGAAACAGTAATAAAGATATAATGAATTAACTTTCATTCCAAAGAGTAGTAAGTACTTATATATTTTTATCTCAGAAGTTCTAAAATAAGTATTGTTAAGGTCAGTTTGAAGCCTGGATGCAATAAAATGCAAGCGATATTCACCTTATTACAAAACTGAATGGGTCCATTATGGCTTATTATTCTTTAATGCGATAATGTTATTTGTAAAGCACAGGTACAGATGAAAAGAAAAGATATAGACGGAGCAAACAACCGTTTTCAAAGTTGTGTTTGTGTACATGAGACCCAATGACAGTTTCTTCGTGGACCGAATAAGTTGTATAAATAAATGATGAAATGCCATCCTCTAAAAACTTTAACGTTACGACTAAAATTACATTGATTGCAATTGTCACGCTGTAGGCTGTAGCTGTCAACCAAAACGGTTTAAACTTTAAGCCAACGTTGAGCGCTGTTATTATACTCGGGTATTGACGTTATTTTTTTTTTGCATTTAAAGAGAACATAAAAAGCTCCCGGCGAAAAAAAAACGCCAGGCGTGTGTGGCGTGAGCGCATACAGGAGACATCACAAGTTCTATTTTGAAATGGAGAAATGGCGTAAAAAAGCGCTCATCTGTATGGAGACGACCCACCGATTATTGTATGGCACAATTCTTGTATTTTTTTAAATCCCACAGCAATTAGTGGAACTAATACATTTTACATACAAAAAATGCATTAACCTAGGACTACTAGCGTCGCCTCTAGAGGACTTCTTTCGTGAAACAGCTATACCCATCTGTATTTTTCTACAAGTCTGTGGGCAAAGTTAACACAAAGGTTTTCGTTATCACAACATTAAATCACGGTTGGCGTCGAGAATGAATCATACGTTTTAACTTTTAAAACACACTAGTGAAACGTCAGAAGGAAGCGGTTTTGTCCTATCGCCTAGCCTGCGCGCTCCATATAAAAGTGAATGGTGCAGACTTTTTGTTCAACAGATGCAATGCCCCTAACAGGTTAGCCCACTACCATCACTTACCATCACGTGAGATCGCAATCAAGGGCTAACTTGTAGTGGTTAAAAAAAATGAGATAAAATTAATTTACCCGTAGTATGTTTTCGCTCTACGTAAAGTGAGTGAGATGGGTGTCTGTGTGGCCGCGCTATTGGTTCGTTAATCAACTCTATGCTTCGCGTGTTATAGGAATAGGATAGACGGTAAAACCATAATAATTATGTCTGTAGAGGAAAAAGAGATAGGAAGGTAGTTGGACTATAGGTAATGTATGGACGAACCAATTAGAAAATCCATATTCTAACTTAAGCGAAAGTGTGTCTCTCTGCTACGCTTTCACGGCCCATCTGTTCAACCGATTTTGATGAAATTTGGTACCGGGATAGATTGTATTGTATTCCGAGGAAGGACATAGGCTATTGTCCCGCAAAATTCAAGAGCTCCCGCGGGAGTCGAAAAACCTTAATCCACTCCACGCGAACGAAGTCGCGGTCATCATGTAGTTCGTCCATAACCATATGCTCATAAGTTCTGTTGTAAAATTTACCAATCGGTTATCAAACTTAGGACTTTCAAATGTCAATACATCTGTATTCTGTACCATATAAATGATAGAATGCAGGCCATGTTTAGAGCTACTGGATAAGTAACGCCATAGTTTATATTTATTATAGTGATCGTGACTGAGTTGTTATGCTTTCGGACACGTACCTACGTACGCACTGTTGCTATGACTCAATGAGACTGATTCTTTTACGATAACTATCTCTCAAAATTATTTTTGAGCGCGGCTTCACTCACGTTAGGTTAGATTTTCGTACTTTCAAACCCACTTAGGGGTCGAATTTCCAAAAATTCTTTCTTAGCGGATGTCTACGTCATAATAGCTATCTTTATGTCAAATTTCAGAACAATCCATCCAGTGGTTTGAGCTGTGCGTTGACAGATCGGTCAGTCGTCACTCGTTAGTAAGTTAGTCACCTTTTCCTTTTATGATGCCCGCGACTTCATCCTTGAGGATTAAGGTTTGTGATTACCGCGGAAACACTTTAATTTTCCGGGATAAAAAAAGCCTATGTCACTCTACATGTTCTCACCCAATACCCATGCAAGAAATCACGTCGATAAGTTGCTCTGTTGCGGCGTGATTGAAAGACAGACCAACGAACAAACACCTTCCCATTGATATAATATTAATATGATAGAATGCAAGCCATATTTAGCTTTTGGATTAGTAACGCTATGTTTACGTTTATAGTGATCCCGTCCCTAAAAGTACGGACTGTTGCTATGACTCAATGAGACCGATCATCATAATTCTGGATATCTCTCAATTATTAATTACCAGATGACGCCCGCGACTCGTCTATATCCTTCCCCGGGTTACAAACTATCCCTATACCAAATTTCATCAAAATCGGTTGAACAGATGGGCCTTGAGAGCGTAACAGGCTGGCAGACAGACACACTTTCGTATTTATATTATTAGTATGGAAGTATGGATTACCAGATGACGCCCGCAACTTCGTCCGCGTGGATTAGGGTGTTTGATTCCCGTGGAAAGTCTTTTGATTTTCCCGGATACAAAGTAGTCTATGTATACTACCCGGGATAAAACCTATCTCTGTAGTTCTGTACCAAATTACGTCAAAACCGGTCGAATATATGGGCCCTGCAAGCGCAAGCAAACAAACAAACATTCGCATTTATAATATTATTAGGGTTTTTTAAAATTACCTGTTAAGTGTATTGTATGTGTCGAAAAATTTTTGTAATGGGTGTGTATTGTGTGTGTGGGTAAAAAGTGTATATAAGTGCTGTCAGTGAAACTGCTTGTGATACTTATCTAGGTCACAAAAACGTAGTGAACACTGAGTATATTAGAACAAACTAGGGACAGTTAATGAGCTGTAAATTAGATGTAGAAATTAATTACAAGTAGAAGTTTAAGCTAAATTAATATTACTTATTAGCCCATAGGCTAGATGGTAGTAGACAATAAAGTTGCCATTATAAAATGAACTTTATGGCGAACAAAAAAAAGCTTTATTTACTCCGCTAATGAGTTGCGGCCTTAGGTGTTGAAAATAATATGAAGAATGAACTGTATTTTTGAGCCGATAATCGCATTATAACAGGCATGGCAACCTTGTTCACGGGTTTATGATAGCGTGATGCAGAAATTGAAGTAACGGTGAAAGTGTCATTCAATTAACTTTAAGCTTCTTTGGGATTATTCTAAAGCATTGGAATCCATACAACCTACCAAGTATCCATACCAATATATTATAAATGCGAATGTATCTCTGTCTGTCTGTCGAACCATCTTTTCAACCGATTTTGATGAAATTTTGTAAAGAGATAGGTTGCATCCCGGGGAAGGACATAGACGACTATTTATTTATACCTGAAAAATAAGGAGCTCCCGCGGGAATAAAAAAAAACTTAATCCACGCGGACGAAGTCGCGGGCATCATTTAGTCTAGACTAGTATATAAAGAGGAAAGATTTGTTTTTTTGTTTGTAATGGATAAACTCAAAAACTACTCAACCGATTTTTAAAACTCTTTCACCTATATGTAGATAGCTAATTTTATTTTGAAAAAAAAATTGAGGTCCTTATGAAAATTGCAATAATGTCAACGAATAGACTATTAGGATTATTAGTGCTACCCGTGTGAAGCCAGGGCGGATCGCTAGTAATATTATAAATGCGAAAGTGTGTCCGTCTGCCTGCTTTTTTTTTTTTTTTTTTTTTTAATTATATAGGCCAGCGCTTGGCTGCAATCAGACTTGCTTAAAGTGGTGATGCAGCCTAAGGTGGAGCGCGCTTTCCTAGAAGATGCCTATTCACTCTTGATTTGAAGGTACCTATATTAAAAGAGGTGGGGAAAACGGAAGCCGGAAGGGCATTCCATATCCTAGCAGTTCTAATTAGAAACGAGGAAGCAAATCGCTTCGTACGAGCCCGCGGAATTTCGACTGCGTAAGGGTGCAGACCTTGTCGATGCCTTGCGGTTCGATAATAAAAAGGTGATGGAGGAACCAGATCGAATAGTTCCTGAGCACACTCTCCGAAATATATCCTGTAGAATACCGACAAACAGGCAACTTTTCGCCGATGTTCTAAGCTTTGCAGCTTCGAACTGACCAGCGCTTTGTTACCAATAAGTCTCCTGGCGCGACGATCCACCGAATCCAATGCATCAAGCTGGTACTTGGCAGAGCCATCCCATAAATGGCTGCAGTACTCCATGCACGATCGAACTTGTGCTTGGTACAGGATAAGAAGCTGTTCCGGCGTGAAGTACCGCTTGACTTTGTTGAGGATGCCAAGTTTCTTGCCAGCTGTTTTTGCTTTGGATTCGATGCATTGTCCAAAGTTGAGGTTGGACGATATGTTGATACCAAGGAGCTCGACACTGTCGGTAATTGGAACGGATATATTTCGGAAAGTCGGAGTAAGTGGGAATGAACTCCGTTTCGCGGTGAATAGACACGCTTGCGTTTTGGTAGCGTTAAACTTGACGAGATTGGCGTCACCCCAGTCGGACACCTCCCTCAAGGTCAAGTTGACTCGTTCTACCAAAGCCTCTCTGTGCTTAAGAATCTCAGCTCCACTGGCACGGGGACCGGATATGTATCTCTCTGTAACGGTGCTGTCATCAGCATACCCAAAGATACCGGGTTTTAGCATGTCGTTTACGTGCAGCAAAAAAAGCGTTGCAGAGAGCTGATCCCTGAGGGACACCGGCATTGATCGTCCATGAGATCAGATGAGGAGCCATCAACGACTACTCGAAACGATCGTCCACTCAGGAAGTCCGATATCCAGTCGCAGAAGCCAGCAGGTATCCCATAGGCTGGAAGCTTGCTCAAAAGGCTTTCATGCCAGACCCGGTCGAAAGCCTTCGAGACGTCTAGTGAAACAGCTAGTGCCACCATACCTCTCGATGGCCTCACCCCAGATGTGCGTGGCATACACTAAAAGATCCCCTGTGGACCGATTACGTCGAAATCCGTACTGTTGGTCCGACAGGAGGTCATTTTCTTCGAGGTATGCCAGTAGCCTGTTGTTCAAAACACGCTCCAAACTTTTGCAAAGCATGGAGGTGATTGCAATAGGCCTGTAGTTGGCCGGGTCGGCACGGCTGCCCTTTTTTGGGACCGGCTGTACATTCGCAATCTTCCAAGCCTTAGGGACCCGAGCAGATTTAAGGGAGAGGCGAAACAAGCGTGTCAGAACTGGAGACAACTCGGGAGCACAGGTCTTCAAAACCATTGCTGGTATTCCATCTGGACCACTTGCTTTATTCACATCCAGGTTACGGAGCACTTTTAGCACCTCATTCTGGCGAACGTGTATCTCTGACATGGCAGAGCCGCAAGATGGATGCTACGCTTTCACAGACCATCTCTTCAACCGATTTCGACGTAATTTGGTACAGAACTATACAGAAATAGGTATTATCCCCGGAAATACATAGTCTACTTTGTATCTCGGAAAATCACGAGTTTCCACGGGAAGAGAGAGATTTATCTCTGTAGATCTGTAGATCTGCGTTGCATCCCTAGGCTAGACATATTATCAATTATGCTAGGTATTCCGAAAAATAAATAATTCGCAAAGAAATAAATAAAAACCTTCCAAGGGAGCAGGCACCTTAGTTTTATTTTTGCCTTAGTTGTGATATGTGGATGGGTGACCGAATTTGAGGTTCAAACTCGGCCTTTTCGTTTCCTCCGTGCCTCGGAGAGCACGTTAAGCCGTCAGTCCCGGTTATTATCAGTACCATCTGATCGTTACAAAAACCAAGAGTCGTATGCGGAAGGACGTGGGAGCCCACTGCATTATTATCCCAAGAAAACTCCTACCATTACGTGATTAATGGAAAGGGGCCGACCCTCAGTGTCAGTATGGAGGAATACGACGCAGAGATGCCTAAACTGCTACAGAAGGTAAATGTCTATAGAGTTAGACATCATGTAAATGTTTATAAAAGTGATATGTGGATAAGTAATATAAACAGTATTGATTGTGATGCATATATAGTTATGTTTACAGACCTAATTGAATAGCGGTCACCAATGACCAATCGAGCCAATTGCCTTCACAGACGACATTATGCACCGAAATGACTCTTGGACGAATTAGTGTTTGAAATTACTGAAATAGCTGCATTGTAGGTATACTTAAGAGGCATAGGTATTAGGTATACTCTTTCGATTTGTTTACTTCACATATGACAGTCCGTGTCTCTTATGATACGTCTTGTTTCACTCAACCACCGATTTGGAAAGAAGATGCTACTGGGAAAAACCGGCAAGAAACTCAGCTAAACGAACTCGGTTGCTCTTTTCAAAAAGCAAAATTTACAGTACTTACTGTGAGGTATTTATACTATCCTCGGGGCGCTGCATCTTTTTTGTCGAGACGGTCAACGAGACATTATATCGCGGTTTCCACTGCAAAGGGATACTTAATGAGCGGGAAATGGCTAAGCGGAACGAACTCTGTGTAGACAAAATTGGTTTACCATACACTTCCACTAAGTCATAAAGATAGATAAATACTTCATTGCGCACATGAAAAGTACAAGGTAAAGTTAACTATAAACTAGGTATGCAAAGGCAGCCTTATTGCTTACTGAGCAGTCTCTACCAGGCAACCTTTGGTGAGAGGGTCGAATAAGACGTAAAGAGATGAAGAGTTTTGATAGTTGCCTTAATGAGAGAGTACATTTTGGCTCTTTTAGCTTCTCAAGGCTTTTCCGCTAGCTCTATGTAGGTGAAAGTGTTTGTATGCAGTTTTACTCTGCGTTTTAAACGGTGTCAATACAGAGCTCGCTAACCCCGCTTAAAGCGTAAACCCCGCTTTAGAACCGCAGGACCATATGCTCATAGCCATATTGTTTCGTTATTGTTGACTTTCTTGTTTTAGAAATATAATCCTTACTAGATGATGCCCGCGACTTCGTCCGCGTTGATAAAGATTTTTGATTCCCGCGGGAATCCTGAATTTTCCGGGATAAAAAGTAGCCTGTGTCCTTTTCCCGGGATACAACCTATCCCTGTATCAAATTTCATCAAAATCGGTTAAACAGATTGGCCGTGAAAGCGTAGCAAACAGTCAGAAACACTTTCTTATTATTACTATGGAAGTATGGATTTTAGAAACGTCAAGGTACGTGACATCGAACTGTCATTTTGAGTAATATTGCCTTAGTATTGCTTTATATGGCCCCTGGCAACTGGTAAGAATCAAACACGGTTATTGTCAAGGCCATGTTCCTTTAAAAATGGTGGAAAACGCGCAAAAACTAAATTTAAACATGATTTCAAAAGTACGGAAAATTCACTCATCATAAACAAAATACCTACTGGAGATTCGCGTTTTGAATCTCATCCAAATCGGTACGCATTAATTTTCTTGCCAACTTGTTTTATTAAATTTAATTTCAGATTTTTAAACTGTTTTAATATTTCCCACTTGCTTATTTTAGGATGTGAAGAAAGCTTTGAAGTTAAATCTTCGAACTTTTAAGAACTTTGATGTTTTTATTAAACTCGCTAGTTTTGTGAAGTGAAACATTTAGAATGGAATGAAATGGAATTAATTAGAAAATTTGATGAAAAGAAAAAATTAACACCAAAAAGAGGCAAACCTATACAATATTCATAATAGGATTTAGCCTACGAGAGAATCTCATTCTCTCGCAGTTCCAAAGAATGAGATACAAGTTACATTTAAGTATCTCATTCTCTCGTGGGCTACTTTTCTGAAGTTTCACTTCTGCCGTGTGTGAAGTGCACACACACACTTTTTTTTCATAATGTTTTAAACGAACAGAATATTTTCTGTAAGAAAATCGAGCGCGATTTATATAGTTTTGGCGCAGTGGTAAGCGCTGTGGTCAATAGGCAAAGACGTGCCGTCAAGCGATCCGATACGATGCCTTGTTGATACCGATTAGAGATAGATATGTGTTTAATATAACTGCCATTCTCTAACAGGTTAGCCTGCTATCATCTTAGACTGCAATATCACATACGGCCGTCCGCCAGGCGAGATCGCAGTTAAGGGCTAACTTATAGCGGATAAAACGATGTTTTCAGAAACAAAGCTTTAATTATTACTATTCACAACTCAACATCTATACTATCAATCTATACAATCATCTATACTATCTATATTAATCTACACTATTATTATAAATGCGAAAGTGAGGATGGATGGATGTGTTGTGTGGATGTATGGCTGGATGTTTGTTACCTACTCAATCACGCCCCAACAGCTGAACGGATCTGGACGAAATTTGGCACGGAGATAGATTTATTCCGGAAAAATAAAGAGTCCCCGCGGGAACCGAAAAACCTGAATCCACGCAGACGAAGTCGTGGGGCATCAGCTCGTGGGGCAAAGTGGGAACGAAACAAGTATAATTTTTTTCAGTAATTTTCCAAAACCAATCTCGAGTAATTTTTATAATTATAACTAGCAGTCGCCCGCGACTTCGTCCGCGTACAATTTCTGATTTCCTATGAGATTTTCCCGCTGCAAAAGGCCTACTTATAGCAGCTATATAGCATCGGCAGTTTTTTATTATTTAAGATTAATAAGTCCTTAATGCTGACTTCAAAAACTTATAACCTTCATGCATTCAACCCCTATTTCACGCCTTTTGGGGTGGATAATCGTAAAATTGCTTATGCAGTTTATTATTACTTAAAACCTTTATGTCGATTTTCAAGCATCAACTTCTAAAATTTAAAAACCTCATGTAAGCTTCCAACCCCCATTTCACCCCCTTTGGGGTGAATTTTCGTAAAATTGCTCGAACAGGTTATTATTATTTAAATCGAATAACCTAACTCCCGATTTTCAAGTCTCTAACTTCAAAAACACAGGACTTTCATACAAAGTTACAACATCCATTTCACCCTCTATGGGGTAGATTTTCCTAAAATTGTTTATACAGTTTATTATAACTTAAAACTAATAACCTAAATCCCGATTTTCAAGTCTCTAACTTCAAAAACTTGGGAGCCCTTATACAAGCTTTCAACCCCCATTTCACCCCTATTGGGGTAATTTTCATAAAATTGCTTATACAGGTTTTTATTATTTATAGCTATTAACTTTATTGCCAATTTTCATGTCTCTAACTTTAAAAAAAAGGAGTTTCATACAAACTTCTAACCCCCATTTCAACCCCTTAGGGGTGAATTTTCTCAAAACCGTTTCATAGCGGCCGTCTAAACCATAGAAGGAACCTATCTTCCAAATTTCAAGTCTGTATGCTTTATAGTTCCAGAGATATCGTGATGAATCAGTGACCTTTTGCTTTTATATATGTATATAGATTTAATATAAAGCTTTTATTTTTTTTTCATGAGGGTCTCTTTATATCTGATTGATAAAGATTAGAACCATTAAGTTTTGAATGTCGCAGATAACAACTACTTTTGAAGGCAGTTGTACTTTTTTATTACAGAATGTACATACTCAACCTAGCCATCAAATGCTTACATATTTTCCACCTATTTTGATAAATAAACACTGTAAAGACTGCATATTATATTTTATGTTACATCCCAAGGAAGGACATAGGCTACATTTTCCTCAGAAAAACATAAGAGCCCATGAAGAAATGCAAACACAAGGGATGAAGTCACTGGCGTCATCAAGTTCTATATAAAAATAAAGGTCTTAGGTGCGCTAGGCTAAAATTCTTGAGTAAATAGATTCAGTACTCAATTACCGTTGTGTAACTAAACTACACAGCCATTATCAGCAGAGTTGGAAATTATCCAGGGAATGTATTTACCATTTACTTCACTTATGATTTGTTATCTGTCACTTAGTGCACTGTCCGTCAGTCACTGATACACAAATTATCCTGTCAGATAGAACTGTTTAACCATCTTGGAAACAAAGATAAAATCAATTTTAAAATGGGAGTTTGACTTGAAGATGGGAAGGTTGCATGTGTGTCTGTACAGACGTGTGTGTCTGTGTGGCGTACAGACACACTTTTGTGTGTGTCTGTACGCCTGTCAGCTACGCTTTTACGGCCCACCTATTCAACCGATTTTGATGAAACACAGGGATAGGTTATATCCCAGGGAAGGACATAGGCTATCTAGCTACTGCGGGAATCGAAAAAACTTAGTTGCGGGAGTCATCTCGTCTACAATGAAATCATCTACATTAAATGGAAAGGGGTCAGGACCCTTCACAATAACAAAGATACAATTGAGTAAGTAAGTACTCACTGTAATTTTCTGATTAATTAAAAAAATCTTATGCAAGTATAAAATTGTTACCCACCCCCTATTTCTACCCAAATATAATCTAATTGGAATAAAATATGATGTAATCCGAATACGTACATATATATAATATCTACTTCCTAATTTATTTCTGGAATTAACAAAGAACTTTTACACCAATTTTCATGAACAAGTTGGTCATTACCGAAGCAAAAAATAAAGTGGTCTAAAAAAGTATATAATGTAATTTAAAATTAGAACACATTCCAACATTTTAAAAATAGATTTAAAAATTATTTAGGCTAAGGTAATACAAAAAACTTATTTTCAGGTATGCTAACCCTCACCTACTAACACCGATCCATCGTCATTACATGTTAGTAGAAGACGATCCCTCTAAATAAGCTATTTTAGGAATCAGTACGAGCAAGAAACTCTTACCCAAAACAAATATTATTCGCGCCAAAGTGGCGATAAAAAACCCACTTTCGACGAGACCACGCAATGCACATGGAATGCAACAGATGATACGCGCACAAAGCTTTTTAATTTTTTTTTCAGGCCTACATATCAGGCATTTCCGGGAAAGTACCCAGTTACAAAGCTTCCAAAAAACTTTATGCACGCACCCGTTTCAATAAACTTACAATCGAATAGAAAAATAATAATTTTTAAGTCAAAAACTTACATTTCTCTAAGTAAAAATAACTACATACAATTTTTATTTAAATAAAAACAACACACACGTTCACTTCGTACACCACTGAACCGCGATCTGTCAAACTTTCGGACTCGATGTTGCAAGTTTTTTGATTTATTTTACCCTAATAATTTTCCTTGATGATGTTGAGATACAGCATTGATAAAAGAGACTTTATATAGATTAAAATTACTTATTTCGAATAATTAAACTGTACAACTTTCCTTTGATATAACTTACTAAGAACTTTGATATCACTACATGTTATTATAAAGAAAGTTGCCATTGCACATAATATCTTAGTTCCCGAATTTGCACTCACGATTGCTTCGCTGAGTTCGCCAGCTGAGAGGTTCACGTTACCTACGTTTTATTATTATTAGCAGTTACTAAAAATAGGTCAAATATTTAAAAATGCTCGTTGGCACGTATTGCGGTCCAGCGGTTCTAAACGCAGTCTCGATGCGAAATGTACAATCAATTTCTTCTGTTTTAGAATAACAAAAATTAAAAAGATTGTAAGTATGTCCTTATTTGTTTATTTGATATTACTCTTGAATGCGATTGCATCTTTATATTTTCATGGCGATACAATCTTAGAGGGCGAAGGTGTGCTTGGCATTTTATACGCGGCATGAGTACCGACCGAAACGATAGGTAATAATTATTCACGTCTTTGCTAGTTGAGTGCTATATAAGTATATATCCCCAGCTGAACTATATACCTACACGTATTGTATTCTTATTTACTTATTTTGGTCTGCGTGAAAAAAAGAATTGATAGTATTTACCTACATAGTCACTTTTTGGCAATTGCAATATGCTTTTGCGAGAAAGTGACAGCATTACAAAACTAAGTTTGGAGACGTTTATTGTTTTGCTTTAAGCCCTTGGTCAAGGCTGAACCGATTTTGATAGTTCAATTAAAAATCTTAAAAACCACATTACTGAAGTAATACTTCAAAATAGTTTATTGCTGACTACCTAATAAATACCTAAATTTTACGCTAGTAATTTTCTATCAATAAAGTTAACTTTAATAATTTCGAATTATATTATGTAGTTCAATCAATTCAGTAGTAGACTAGTAGGTATCAGTTATAAAAAACAAAAAAAACCGGCAAAGTGCGAGTTGGACTCGCACACCGAGGGTTCCGTACAAACCTGTAGTAAGTTTAAAATTACTAAAAATATTTTTAAGTAACTAAAAATTTATGCTTTTCACAATTTTTCCTTTAAATGTGCTATAAGACGTTGCTTCGTACCAAATTTCAAGATTCTGAGTTCACGGGAAGTACCCTGTAGATTTTGATTCCCTTGCGAGTGTCGAAAATTTGCAGTATATACGGCCATAAAGGTATCTTTTGATTGCGTTGGCTTAGAAGTTTGATTTTTTTCACAACTCCAAGGGACAGTAGATCTGATTATTTGATATGAATTTCAGCTTGATACTTCCACGCGTTCCTGAGAAGGAGGATCTTGACAGACAGACAGACGGACAACAGTGTTCCTTTTTTCCTTTTGAGGTACGGAATCCTAAAAATGGATTCAACGCTCATAAAACAGATCGGTACCGCACGAAGTCAGGAATACAAGAAAGGATTCATAAACCTCGTTTATCGGTGCGAGGTTTATGGTATTTCATCCGAAAATGTTACATGATTTTTACGATGCGCTATAGTATGTGTTCACATGAGCATTTATAATTTTCTCTATGATAACGTGTTTTATATTCTGCCCGTAGATTAGATAAAGTACATAAGCGCACAAGTCTAATTTTTCAAACTTCCTCAGTGTCATGTCGTACGGCATTTTTTTGTGGGGCAGAGCAGCTGATATCCAATCCATTTTTATATTGCAGAAAAGAGCCATCTGTTCTATTTATAAACTCGGATCACGCGTATCACTTCGTGAAAAATTTAAATAGATTGGTGTTCTTACAGTGCGTTCGCAATACATATACAATAATATAGTCTTTGTTAGTCAGAACATTAACCTTTTTAAGCAAATAGGTGATACTCACAATCGATACACTAGAAACCGCCATAAGCTGGTGACAGCGTCGTATCGTAAGCGCAAAGTGCAGAAATCCTTTGTGGGGTCGAGTATACGCTTTATAATATGGTTCCCAAAGAGTTTCTGGATTTGCCATTACATAGATTAAAAGACTGTGTTAAACAGCATTTGTTAAGTCGAGGATAATACACTATCGATGATTTTATTAATGACAAAGTTGCATGGAAGCAGCCGGCCTCGCATCCAGTGACCCACAAGCCAGTGTAA
The DNA here is from genome assembly GCA_964035005.1 of Erebia palarica. Lineage (NCBI taxonomy): Eukaryota > Metazoa > Arthropoda > Insecta > Lepidoptera > Nymphalidae > Erebia > Erebia palarica. The sequence goes on from OZ035992.1 coordinate 8,894,159, forward strand.
TACTTGTAACGTATGTGTTGTGTTGTCTGCATATTGTAACCTTTTCTTTTCTATGAAAAGAGCAACTGCTGAGTTTCTTGCCAGCTCTTCTCAGTAGAATCATCTTTCCGAACCGGTGTTGGAGTCTTAAAGTTTCTTAAGTGACGCAAGTTGTCCTACATGAAATAAATAAATCATTTATCATTTATCAAAAAAGGAACACAATCAAGAATCACAGTAAATCTACAAATCAACAGTTTGTAGAGTAGATACTTATTCCACGCGGACCAAGTGCCATACATAAACTATTAATAGGTATAGTATGAGTACTTGTTTGTAAACATAATAAATGATAAAAGTACCTTACCTATGAGAAGAACGATTTTCTATATTATGCTAGGTATAATATGTAAAAAAGTAAATTTATATAATGCTCTATTCGTTAGCAATATCGGGAATGCACCACTATGCCTACCTACCTATTACTTAAGTAAGTACCTACGTTATACCATATCACTTTTAAATGGAGTGGTGATGCACTCTCAGATAAAATGCGCTCGGGTATGACTTGTTTAAAAGTTTAGTTATGGCATTTCTTAATGCAGCCTTGACAAAAATACGTTTCGTACGTGATTAACTTTCAATTGTCCTATAAAAAGACATCATACTAATATTATAAATTTAAGTGTGTTTGTTTGTTGATTTGTCCTTCAATCACGTCGCAACGGAACAACAGATTGACGTGATTGGGCGTTTCCTCGTACTCTTTGTTTGGCATGGGCATAGTTGGGGACCCTGGAGAGTGACATAGGCTACTTTTTATCCCGGAAATCCAAAATCAGGAGATTGTATGTATTATAAAATAAAACAACAAGGGAACAGTAAACATTTTTATTTTATTGTAAATATTTATTTATTGTATTATCGTGGTACTCGCGATGTGCTTTTGTACTCAAGCAATGAACGCAAACTTCAAAGGCAAATCGCTGTTCGTTTACAAGGTATTGCCATCTTCACAAACAAATTGTATCTTTAGTTGGAGTGAACAATATTTTAGGTACTTACATATTAATCTTCACATAATCACTTTACTCGATTTGCCTATTCAATAATTTTCATTGTTATTATAATACGCTGGCATAAGCCTACGTACATTCTTAAAGTACTTTTCATATCCTATTCATTATACACCTTACAATCAGAATACACAAATATTTTGCTTGTTTTTATCTAGACTAAATTAGTGGTCTATATGTTAGTACTATTCAATATACGAGTACTTCGCAAAGAATCACAGAAGTGTTGAATTTTATACCTAGATACGAAATACGAATACACTAGTCTTTTACGTTCTAAGCCATCGCGAGTCGTCCCCTAGTGAAGATTTTACAAGCAATAATACGACTTAGCTTCAGTCGGCTTATAATGCTCTTACACTAGACCTCTCTCCATTGAGCGTTACCACCATATGCCCAAATGCCAGTTCACACGAGATTTAAAAAATACTCAAACCTTCAAGAGCTCAATAATCTTTTTCGTGACATTAATGAAATAAACAATACCAGAGACAAGTTAACAATACGTATTCAAATGTAAATTGCGTTAGAAAGTCTTTGGCAACCAACGGCCTTACACATGGCAAGTACAGGGCCTTAGAGTCGTCTAATTTTAGATATTGAATCCAAATACGACGAAAGTAGTAGAAAGTCGTACCTAATACTGATGCAATCATTAAGGGGTTGCCACAAATAAACTACTAATTTTTAATTTAATACATTGGCGAATATTACAGGTTGGTATTAATGGGTTACGTTAATTAGGTTAATGGGTAAGAAATTCAAGACATTAACAATTCTATAAAACGTATACGAAGCAGATTCTCTCTTTATTAATTTCTGACAAAGATTAACTAGCTAAACTATGTAAAGTGAAATAGAGATAGAAGTAGAACTGAACTTTTTGCATAGTTATGAATAATGTTTGACTATAGTCGTGTGAAATGGCATTTATAAATAAAATTCGAATATAAATTGGGTAGTTGTCTGCTTATGATAGTCTGTTCAATAAGTCAGTTTATATGGGTAAATTATAAGGTAATTGAAAAATAGTATAAAGCAACGCTGTGAAAGGATCATCGATCAATCAAACAAATGTGAGAAACAGTCCAAGTCTTCAGAAGTACTTGACAGCAATGCAGCAATGGTGCAGCAATGATGTCGTCATATTGCGATTAAATTTTTTTTCTAAAATATAAAATAAGACTAAGTAACTGACTTATTGAACAGACTCTACAAAATATAAGTAGGTACATAATTAAATAGCATATTTTCATTATCGAATGAAAATGTATTTTTGTACTGTGCTATGAGTGCTGGTGAAAGTGTTACTAAAGAGAAAATATCAAGTTGAGTGTTGAGGGTGGTTTAACTCTTTTCATGATATGAACGATTTTTACAATAAATAATGCGTCTGAATGCAATTTTTGAAGTGAAAACTTTTTTAGGCGCGTTGAGCACTTTTTGATAGGGGGTAAAAATGTAGATTCGCGCCGACATGCTCGCCAATATATAAATATACTCCATTCGAAATTTAACTTGAATGCCTTAGTGTTAAGGTTTAAATTTTAATAATTTTAATTTAAAAAAAACAAAAAATAAATTAGTTTTCACTTCTATCGACAGTCCCTATGACTGCCATTTTTTTATTTTAACGGTGAATTGAATGCTTTTTAAAACAAATGCAACTACTGCTTACTCGGGATGAAAGAAGACACTCGATAGACGACGCAACAATTTAAAAAGTTTTTAAAACTTTATAAAATATGATCTTAAAGTAATATTTTAAGAAATACGAAAAATAAACCTATTTCTACACCACGCAACTCGCAAGCCGTCTCTATATATTTTTAAGGCGAATTAGCATAATAACTAACCGTTATTTTTAAGTAGGTACTTATTAAAGTTTAAATTTTCAACTAGTTCAAAGAACTGTACGTCAATTAATTATTAGCGTAGAAGAATAATTTTTGTTAACAAATATACATAGATAAAGAAGTATTTTTTTATGTTAGATAAATATTTGACGACTATTCGAAGGTAAAGTTTCAATTGTAATGTAGAATAGATCTTTATTAGAAACTAGAGAGCATTCAAACTATACGGTTCAACATTCTACGTCAAAACAGTTTCCATAATAATACCTAGATTCGTAGCTTCACATTTGTAACTATATTGGAGATGTCATAGTATATTGTGTAGCTAGGGATGACACAAGACTTCGGGTGAAGCCAGCCTGAGCGAGTTCACCCTCATCTGAAATCGTGTTTCATCCCGCGGCACACACTATATTTTTCATATATTGCAAATTTTATGTATTTCTTATTTATTTTAGTTGCAGAAATAGTAGCTAGTAGACCCCAACAATAATTCCTCAGGCGAAGAAACTTTATAGTACGATAAAGTATCATGAACGTATATTATAAATATCCACCAAAAATCAGGAAGGAAGTAAGGTTTTTTATGGTATACCCAATTGTTAAAGCAGGAAGGTACATTATCGCGTAAACGCAGTTATCGACTGCATGATTATTTCATTTGATATTTCGGTTCTGAGTGTAAATATACTACCTACCTGCTATTATTTTAAAAAGAAACCGGGAAAATATTCAGTCATAAATATTAAGTTTTAGGTATAACTAAAACTTAATATTTATGACTGAATATTTTAACTAACCTAACCTAACTTACGGATGTTTTTTTTGTTGGATATTTTTGTGTAGGTTTCGGATTATCCAATACTAAAACCGAGACAAGTTTCATCAACTGAGGATTTAATGCAGGGGTTTCAATACAACGGACCGCCCCATTGCCTAGACTAAAATATAATATCTGTCAGTTTAATTGATGGTTTAAATATCAATTATAAAGGTTTGAAATAAACAAAAGATTGAAAGAGAACAGGGCTGTAACGTCATTCAGCGGGCAGAAAATCATCGGTTTCTTCCCTCGGGCACTTTCAATGCAAGCTACATGAATTGTTATTGTTTTAAATATTATAAATTTTAGCTGTTGTGTTTACTTTTCCAACTTAGTCACAAATATCTGGCTGAAAACATTTTTGTAAAATTGAGCCATGAATTAGGCCTATGTTTTTTACAAGCAACATTTGCAATACCTACCACACATTTTTCGCGGCTTTTATTTTTACAAAAATGCATTATAAACTGTTTAACGTTAATTTGAGGTAAAGACGCTACAATTATCAAGTCATGAATCGAGTAACGTTATTAATAATATTATAAAAATATTGCTTTTTAGATTGGAAAAATTTGCATCGAAAACTGCACTACAAAGCTAGAATTAAAAATCTCTTTAAATTGAAAAAAAAGTTAATCAGAGCGTTAACCCGTTACTAAAAACCTGCCTTTAATCCTTTCCTTTAATATCTGAAAATAAGTGGATAGTGCAAAACTGTGGTTATTTCTTGTATCATAAAAAATATGGCGTATATAATTTAAAAAAATATTAGGGGCTCATTTTCGATTAAATTTCTTGTAAATTCTGAATTTACTTTAAATCACTTTAAATCAAGAATTTAGAAGTCCGAATTTTTTAGAATTTATAAGACAAAATTACTTCAGCCAAAGTTATGGTCTGGGAGATAGTTTTTTATACTTTTGTAATGTTTATAAAATTATTCCTCTAGTTCTCAAAAATATGAACTAAACAATCACTTCTCAAAATTTATAATATTCTAACGCACAATCCTCTATTGTATTCGATTACACAAATACAAAAATGTGCTAACATATTTTGTAAATAATTTTCGTATAATTAAGCCATCTCTTTACATAATACTTGAACAAAGCGATATGTTTCCTTATTGTAGCATCATGTTTATTATGGTACGTTATGCATTTTCCTCTTTATAATATTTTTCATTATATCAACCGTGTTATCAAATACTAATCTTAATATTCACACCTAAAGCCTGTTTTCATAGAAACTAAAAAAAAAAAATTATAAATTTCCCCTTAATTCAAGATCTTTTTTTCATATAGCAAGTCTTATTTTTGTAGTATTTTCTTAGTTTTACTATGTACGGGAAATTCTCTCTTTTAGCAATACATATTTTAAATCTGTGTCCAAAACAGGTCTAAAAATATAAAGTATGAATCATGAATAAAAAGGACCAGGAATCCAAATTATTTGTAGAAAACTTAGTTTCTACAAAAACAGACTTAAAAAAGTACATGTTTATTTTGCTCCAAACGAATAATGTGACTAACTGTACATAAAGCATTTTTTTATAAAATAAAATCTAGACTTGTTTTACACTAGTTTTTTTAATATGCTATGCTCATAATGTTTATACTTTTATAGACGTCATGTTGATTTTACTCTTGTATTGATGTAGTTTGGCGAAAAAATCGACTCAGAGCTGCCACAAAAATAAACAATTTGCTCAGGCAAATTCTCATTGGATATTCCAAGTTTATAGTTTCCCTGAGAGTACACCTTTTTTTATACAAAATGGTCTTCTTGCTTCGGTAGTTCGCATGTAACCCGTTGTCCTAGACGAGTGACAGAAGCGACGCGACGCGATACGACGCTATAGACAATGATAGACGTATCCACGCGACAACGTAGGCCACGCGAAGGTTGATGATACTGCCGCGTCGCGATGTATCGAGTTCCTGTGTCGCGTTCGTCGCTTACGTAGGACAACGGGCTAATAGGCCACAGAGTGTCAGAAGGAAAACAATGAGAAAAGCTGTTATTTTTTTAATTTTCTCGTTATGCACAACGCAAACCTACAGCCTACAGAGTTGACTGTTTGAGCTAGCGTATTTTGAAAAAACAAACGCAGCTATATTAACTGTGGCATATGACTGAAATTGGATTTGATAAAACGACGAATCTATCTTTAGAATGCTGTTTCAATATCTGTCACTACAAAAAGCGCGAAAACTCTAGGAACGTCAAATGTAAAACGGGGCTTAATATGCGCATAGACAAGGATAGTCTAGGGTGACATGTGCGTTCCTGCGCAAATTGCGTTGCGTATAACAGAGTGATAAATCAATTGCTTAGCAGCCCTAAGTCGAATGCAATATCAAAGATATCAGTTTCATCGACATCAAAGAGAAAGCTGATAAATCGATAAATGCAAACAAAATTAGTATGATCTCTTCGAAACGCTAAAACCAAGACGATGCTCCGCCTAGTTTCGTCGATAGTTCGCCGATGCCCCGCCCGAACATATTGCCCATCTGTAGAATTAAATATCAATCATCAGGGGAAATTTCTAAACTTACATATTACATGATATCAAAAATTGCGGAAACGACAGGATTCGAACCTGCGTCTTCGAATATGTAAGTAACTTTAGAAACTTTCCTAGTGTTTGGAGCACTGTAAAAAAATTGTATAATTAGTTATTAGGGAATTACTTCAAATTATTCCTACCAATATCAGGAGGTCATTAGTTTCGAGTAGATAAGAGTTTGATCTTCTTGGTAGTGCTATATTCTACGCAATCAAAATGTATGTCAAGCTGCTCATAAAGCACCAAAATAATCTGAATGTATATAGTTGGAAGGTATGTTAGGATGTATATAGTTCGAAGTTAATCAACAGCATACCACGAGACTTTTACAATGTTAGTACAGGAATAATACGTGCTCTACCTTAGGCTGCATCACCACTTGCAAGCAAGTCTGATTGCAGCCAAGCGCTAGCCTATATATTAAAAAAACAGACCTTGTTTTAAACTACGCAATATTTTAAAGTTTGATTGCCGGACATTGCACAAATTATGAAACAAACTTCTATATTTGGACTAGCGCCAACTATTTTCTGACTAAGACATCAAAGTTTAGTTTCAGTGTACTGCGATAGATGACAGTACTTATTTTTGAGTGTCTGATCATAGATGGCGCTATAAGTTTTTAAAGTATGACAACCTCTTTAGTTATTTAGTGACATCTAGTGGGGAGTAGCGAAACAACATAATAGAGAACAATTATGGCGTCAAACTTAACCAGTTCATGGTCAAAATGATAGCTTACGTTCTTTTCTGGACGGAATTTTAATATAGAGGTTTATGATTTCAATACTCTTGGTATATTACCTTTCCAACTACAGCAGTAACGTTTCCCAATTTCGCCTCTTCTGTGAGAGATTCTAATTTAGACTTGCCGCTTCGTGCGCCTTCTTCAGAGCCGCCGTCATCGCCGCTTCTGTGCAAAACATTAGGGTTTGCTTTTAATATGCAACTATAGGTATTTTAATTATTGTACTCGCTAATGTCTACTAATGGCTACTTCGGGCTTCGACTGCGTTGAGGGTTTTAAATTCCTGTGGGATCTTCTTAATTTTCCGGCATAATATTTAGCCAATATGTCATTCCCGGTATACAACATAATGACTACCAAACATCAAAATCGGTTGCAAAGATGTGCCGTGAAAGAGTTACAAACTCGCATGACTATGAGTAAGTATGATAATTGATACTGAAAGGGTTTTCAAACCTTCAAGGCAAGAGTGAATAGGCATCTTCTAGGCAAGCGCGTTGCAACCTAGTCCATTATCATTGCTTTACACTAAGCATGACGCTTCATTTGCGAGACTATCAATTACTTATCATTCTACAAAACGTATGAGAACTAGTGAATAATAAAAATCAAATAAATGCGTATTATTTTACTAAATAGGCGAAGAAATACGCAAAAAATGAGATCGCAGTAAATTGAGCTTGAAGAAAATGCATGCAAATAGGAAATCTCGATTGTTAAGCAACATTGACCCAAGTTGGTAACTGGATGGTTGACCGAATTTGGAGGTTCAAAGGTCTTTTCGTTTCCTCCGTGCCTCGGAAAGCACTCGGTTTATTATCACTTAAATTCGACAATAATCGTTACAAAATCATAAGAGTTTAATACTCTTAGTCGAGTCGTATGCGGATGGACGTGGAAACCCACCGCATTATTATCCCAAGAAATCTCTTACCATTATGTGATTAATGGAAAGGGTCACTCGGTCAGATCACTACTGAGGGTCGTGAGGAATACGATGCAAAGAGAGAGAGAAAGTAAAAGTAAAAGTTTTAACCCCTAATTAGTAACCCCTGGTCCTGTTGAGCAGGAGACTGCATGTGGCTTCCTTGCATGCAAATAAGAACTCAAGTCTCTCTCCATCTATACCAGAGGGAGAGAGACAGAGGCTGACATTTTTCCGCCAGGTACACTTTTTCCAGCCCAGCAAAGCCCAGCCCGGCAAGGCTCTTAATTTTTTCCTACCATAAAGAACTCCTAAAACTGGAGGTTTATCAGTTACCCCTGGTCCTGCTGAGCGAGCAGAAGACTACATGTGGCTTCCTTGCATACAAATAGGAACTCTACCTCTCTCCATCTATACCAGAGGGAGCGAGACAGAGGCTGACACTTTTCCGCCAGGTACACTTTTTCCAGCCCAGCCAAGCCCAGTTAAGGCTCTTAATTTTTTCCTACCATAAAGAACTTCTAAATCTGGAGGTTCAACAGTTACCCCTGGTCCTGCTGAGCGAGCAGAAGACTGCACGTGGCTTCCTCAGTGTGCATGCGTGATGCCACGGTCTGGTACGCCTTGGAGTTTAACTTGTCATCGATGACGCCCTGCAGCTCGAAGTCACTGTACATTTTCTGTGGACAAAGAATCCAATAAACCTGTAAATACCTACCATTTTAAAACTTTAAGGAAATAGAAAAGATATTTTTACAGATAAACTTTTACGTGAGCTTTCTAGTCTAGGCGTAAGGCGTGTTTCATAAATAAATAACAATCAAGTCAATCCTCTACTATATTCTGTCCAACCATACCATTACCATAAGCACGCCCATGAAATTTCTTAATTATTGACAGGCAAACATCGACAAAAAATGCAATACTTCATAGACTCATCGACAGAGAATACAGACTTTGCTAGTCCATTCCAGTCCATTTTTTTATACACGGTATAAAAAAAAAGTAGGTTCGATAGCTCAACTGTTATCCAGAATATTGCTCTGTACATTCTACCTAGCTAGTTGATCAGGTTGATTTGCGACTTCGAACAACTGCAGGATGCATAGCTCAACTTCTTCTAGAATACAGTTCTGTACCTTGACAACGATGGAGAGGCAGGCGACCTGCTGCGGATGTAGCGCCGGTCGCTCCGCTAGCCAGCTGTTGATGAGGTTGATCTGTACGCCATACCACTGTTCGAACAGCTGCAGGATCCATAGCTCGTCGGTCACCTGGAATATTAATGAAGTTTTTTTAAATTATAGACCAGTGCTTGGCTGCAAATAAAGCAAAATGGTGATGCAACGAAGGGTTTGTGGAGCGAACTGGTCTAGAAGATGCTAGTGATGATACTTTTGATTCATATATATTATCATCTTTGCTACACTGGAATGAAGGAACTAGACGTTTAATCTAAATAAATGTCACCGTAAGATTGTAAAAACCGTTAGATTATAATCTAACTCGCGAAATTGTAACCTGTCGAAAGATTGTGAACCGTTCAATGTTCTAAGTATAAATTTTTGAAATATACATTGTATTTACGTTTACTTGTCTGTTTCTTGCAGGTTAGGTTTATCAGGTAGGGCACTTAGGTTTTATCGGGTTAATATACCTAACAGATTACAATCTACCGAAAAATAATGCGTTAAATTGTAATCTTTCGACAGCTTGCAATTTCGCGCGTCAGATTATAATCTAACGGTTTTTACAATCTTACGGTGAAATATAAAATTCAAAGTCCTGCAGGGCGACCGCGTATCTTCTGCATCAATCATTGTTACAGTATCAATTGTTGTGATTGGCTGAATTTATGGTATACTTGCTGCGTCAATGGATTTTGTCCAATAGTGGAAGAGTGTTATCCAATCAGAGGTGATTGCGATCGTTATACTATAGCTGAGATACGCGGTCGCCCAGCTGACTGACTGACTGACTTAGATATCAACGCACAGCCTAAACCAATAGTCCTAGAGGCTTGAAATTTAGAGGGTGTGTTCTTTGTAAAGAGTAGGTATCCACTAGAAAAGGGTTTTTTGAAAATCCACCCCCAAAGGGGTGAAATAAGGGTTGAAACTTTGAATGAAAGTCCGTCATTTTTGAAGTTATATCCATGAAACTTGTACGAGCTACTAGCTAAAAATTGTGTTTCTCCATTTTAGAAAATTCTACACCCAAAGGGCTGAAATAGGGGATGAAAGTTTGTATGAAAGTCCTTTATTTTGCAAGATATTTTTTAAAGTTAAATATACGAAACTATCAAACTAGGTATTTTGGCTTTCGGTAAAAAATAAAGAAGGCCGTGCGTCACAATTTTTAAAAATTCCACCCCTAAACGGGTTAAATAGAGGTTGAAAGTTTGTATAAAAGTCCGTCGTTTTTCAAGTTATAGTAACTTGGTATTTGGGCTACCGGTTTAAAATGATGAAATACGGATTTCACAGTTTTTGAAATTCCTATCCCCAAGAACGTCAAATAGAGAGTTTGTCCTTCAATCACGCAGCAACAAAGGAACGGATCGACGTGATTTTTGCATGGGTATAGTTAAGTAACTATAGAGTAACACATCTTTTTTATCGGAAAGTTAAGGAGTGCCTTCAGGAATTAAAAAACTTATGCCACGCGAACGAAGTCGCGGGTGTCTGCTAGTTCGATATAATCCGCCTAAACAGACAAATCTGTGGTACAGCGTGTATCTGTTAGTAAACCACGTATGAACTCACACAGAAAAAAGCCGAGTTCCTTTGGAATTTTTAAGTCTTAAACAAAACAAAAGTGCAAAGTAAACTGGTTGAAAATGATGTAAAACAGTTGTACCTCCAGCTTTGATCAGCCAGATAGCTATGCACATTCTATCGTAACTCATATTGAGATTCTATTAAGAGGAGATTGATAAATTAAAGATAGAAGAAGAAAATAATGCCAGAGTCCTTAAATATAATGTTTAACATTCGGTTATTATCACTAACTTGATAATAATCGTCAAAGCCCGCCAACCCGCATTGGAGTAGAGTGGTGCTTCTAAGCTCTAATTCCCTCTCTCCTATCAGAGTGGAGGCCTATGCCCAGCCGTGGGAAGTTAATGGACTGTAGTGGTAGTGATAACATTCTTAAGGAAGAATATCGTTCTCACCTTAGATCTGATTTGGTCCATGGAGTTCCTCATGAAGTTGACGTATCCCTGGCCAATGTCCTTCCCGGAGCTCGACACGTTGGCGATATTCAAGAACGAGCCTATCAGACTGTGAAAATACGTTATATCATCATAAATAAATAACTTAATAGGAACTATTAGATAAATAAATATCAACAAAAGATCAACAAAGAAGAAGTGAGCATGAAAAGGAGAAGTAAATATGTAGCGGTATATGATTAATAAATATGACAAGTATTAAGTACAAGTATTTTTTAAGTCTAACATAATTAATGTACATACGAGAACAATAGTGTAACACAATAAAAGCTTTATTTATTTATTATTATTATTAAACAGAATTGGAGCTTTTAGATAATAATAGATCAGAAACCAAGAGATACGCATAAGAAACTGAGAATTTAATCAGAGATAAGTCAGAGAAAAGTGTTCGCGCGATATTTAAACTCTCCCGCCAAGCAGCGCGGAAGCGGGGATGCGGGTAATCACCGGTGCGCGGCCGGCCCGTCTCGCAATTTCAGCAATGACTTTTACTTGCTCACATTAAGTCAAGCGACCAACAGCTAAAGCAAACTCGCTAAATTTTGTCATATTATTTTTAATAATTAGTAATTTGGTGTTTGATTAAACAGTTTAAAAGTCAAATTTGTCTTTCTCTGTTATCTTATGTGTGGTATTGCACAAAAAGAACATATTTTAAGCAATAGGCATAAGAAGTAAAAGGAAATTGAAATAGGAAAACTTATCGCAATAATAGAACCGTATTAGTATTTTATACAAAAAAAAAGAAATCACATGTTAAATAAAGATAGTGATGACTTAAAAGAATCATAAATAGGACAACTTGTAGCTGCAAATTGAATTTTCAGTAATAGTATATATTGTATGATAAGAGTAATGCAATGCTTGACAATTATGTTAAAAAAGTTAAAGTAAGTAAGAACTTCCAAATTTTTGTAAGAAGTATTTGTACTGAGTAGTTTGTAACAGTTATCAACTACTTAAATCAATTTCAAAAAGCTAAGACATAAAAAATAAATAAACATTTAAAAAATGTTTTTTTAATAAAAATACGAGAAGGCTATAAGTTCGACTTTCAGTTTTAAAATATCTACTTAAAGTGGTTTGCAATTTAAAAGAAATGCTTAAACAATGTTTGTGTTCTTAATACGTATTCCATATTAAACAATCATGACGTTATTAATAATATGGTTATAATAATTATTGTAACGATAAAATTAAAGTAGTTGAAAGACTACCTTTAAAAATTTTTTTTTATGATATCATTTCTAAATAAATAAATCTGTGAACTAAACAATGATCAAATAGTATTTGTCAAGCCAAATAAAGTTCAAGTCAAATAAATATGAAATTTTGCAATTTTTGATAATAGTATATAAGCATTGTTTAGAAACTATAGGGAACAAGTGTGGGTAAACACTGTTATAATAAAAATTACAACATCTGTGAACTCGAGTTTTAAGAAAATTGTTCGGCACGTTTTCGAAATTTCTCACTTAGTACATGATCTTCAGTCCATCCCCGGTCCCATGGCAGCTGTCGATCTGGCGGATGTGGCGGCTTGGTGACTCACCTGCCCTCGTCGAAGCGCGCGACCTTGGCAAGAGTTGACTCCAACACAGCCGCCAGTCTGGTTGTCATCCCCGTAGACATCGCTTGCAGACACGCCTCGATCTGGGCATCCAGTTTAGCATGGTACTGGTACTGTGAGAGATTGCGGGTGTTAACATTGAAAGCGTCAAGCAGATGTACCCTTGGATTAGCTTTACCTACCAGTACCAATGCAAGAAATTCATTTCGAGTATCGAGTTCTTCGCACCGTGCTTCCGCAAACCTCAAACCGGGGATCGCGAGATGACGCTTGCGGAAAACTGACCGGCAACAAGGGACGCCATGCATAACTTGCAGATTTGTGCAAAACGAAACGAGAAAATAGAAACTGAAGAGGAAAAATTTGCGGCTTGCGAAATTAAAAGATCATGCAAGATGTTAATGACAGGCAAGGAAATGAAAAGAAAGATGCGGCTAAGGCGATGACGTCACAATTTCTGCAAATCATGCATGACGGAGCCTCAAGGTGCGTTTGGATGCGTTAAAACTAAATGGAGTGCCACATTCGCTTGCCACAGTTGCGGAGTTAGAAATCAAGCATTTTAATTGGGTATTTGACTACTATTCGTACATTATTTTTTAGTGATTAATGAATAGAGGATTTCCCAAAAGTCGTAATATCCACGCCCCCTGATAGTTTTATGTTGAATAACCATTTTAAACAATCGATTAAAGTAAAACAGTGCGTCGAATTTTGATGACGTCACATTTCAGAATTTCAAATAAATCCCATACATAAGACGCGTTATAATAATAAATATCTTTATATCGGTTATGACGTTTGAAAAAAGTTGCTGATTCGATTTGACCCATATAATCCAGTTGTTGTGGAACAAACAGCTGAATTGGCAATCGAATGTGACAGGAATATTAATGAGATTCTAACATAACAGCTTGTGGATCAATTATTTGAATGAAACTTAACTGTAGATCAGCGCGTGCGCGTTTTCGGTGATATCTCTATGTTGTGCCTCTCATGCGTTGATCTCTTTGCGTCATGCCATGCTTTGATGCACGCGCTAAGATGCTACTGATATAAGATATGCATGTATATAAATGTGGCTTTATAAAACCTAAATCAGATCGTGATTAAGAGATAAAACAATGTACCAGCCATTTTTTTGCGAAAAATTGTTAACGCTTTTATACATGTTAAATTATGTTAGGAACTTGAAAGTTATTTTCGCAAAAACAAAAGCTGTGAAGGCAGGAATGGTATTAGTAGAATTAGTGTTCACTTTTGTCAATTAGTTTTCAGTGCTGTCTGTTATAAAGGTACTAACGTGATGTTCTTTTTATTATATTATATTACTCGAATGATATGACGAATGGTTGCTTATGCGAATTAATCATATCCTTCGATTTCATCTATCATATAATACTAACAAAATATAAGATTTACCATTCCGTTGGATATCTTCATAAACGTGTTGGATAATATTTTCTTGTCCTTGCAGTAAATTTAACTACTTCAAAGTAAGTTATTGTGTATTTAAAACAATCAATTATTTTAGTGTAGTATACGTGTTATAGCATTCTCATTTCAGTAGCTTCTAGTCTAGAACATTTACAGGGGCTTTCTCATTTTTAGAATCGGATCTCTTGATAAAACATTCAATATACCGATTTTGCTTCATCTATTCCATTAAGTATTATATAAAATCACCAATCAATAAACATGTCTGCATCATAAGACCTCAAGTCGTTTTCCCGTATTTATAAACTACATACATTGTCTTATGAAGGAATAAACAAAATTAGTACATACACCTGCATTCAAGTAGATCCAACTCTTTAATTTTTGCATATTATTAGTATTAATTTTGTCAATTTCTTGTGTTACTATGTAAAAAAAAAATTGCCAATTCGTGGATATTTTTATGTGAAATTCATCTCCATCATAAAAGAATATTTTTCGAGTTTCTAAGAATTCTGCTCACGTTTGCTCTCTAACAAATGGGTAGATTATCTCATCGTAAATTCATGAAGGTGCAATATAATTATCTCCGTCTCTATACCAGTCTTTTTTAATTTCTTTACTTTTATTTCTCATGAGATTCCGATAAAGTTTAGCAAAACGCTTTAACACAATTTGAAGAACGACTTAATATTATATTTATCTCCGGAAAGCAAAGGTCATTTTAAAAAGCTACATCCAAGCGGGTAATTTTTTTTAAATAATAAAATATGTTTTTCACTAACGATTAAACGTCAGCAAAACTCATCGTACTCGTGCAAAACTATGTGCTGCAATATCAAACTTGCCGTGTCTATAGCATGATGCAGGATTATCAAGGCTGTCAAACATAACATTCTTTTTAATGGAGACGAGAGATATTTCAACTGCAATTTTGTTTTAGGGGATTTTATTTAATGCTTTGGATATTTTACATAGAGCACCAAATAAAGCCAGTGATATCGAAAATTCAACCCTTTGGTTATTTTATTTCAATTGAGTAAAATCATGTCTTCAAAGATGAAATCGTTTTCAATAGTATCAACCTTTCATTTACCTATTTTTCAGGTGCTAATTTCGCTATATTCAAAAGCAGAAAGAAAATCAAAAAGAAATCTTATTACAATATTTGCACAAGTATAGATAGATTGATTTACTAATAGATTTGGGGTCGAAACAAATCCAAACTAATACAAATACTAACTGCCTAGTCATAATCAAATACGGTTTACAAAAAACGTTTTACGGTAAGTAGTGCAATTTGCTTGAGAAAAATTCGTGTGACTTCTAATGTCGTCCATTACTTATGCTGAGATCTTTATAGCGTACTTTGACTTGGCTCCGACTTTACTTAGAATTAAAACGAGATGGACTTATGTGAGCAACATAAATCTGTCTGGCTTTAACCAAGTCTTAAGTCTAAGCAAAGTCAAAGTTCGCTCTATAGATCTCATACAGCACACTTAGTTTAATCTTGACATTTTTCTTAACACTATACACATTGCGATATCTTCAGGATTTATATATAAAGTTTATTTGTGTATAACCAAATTAGCACCAATTTTAATTTAAAAAAATGTATAAATTGCCAAAATCAGCTTGAATTTAGATATAACTGAATTTAGTTCACGTCACTTAGGTTGCAATGATGGATGATGATGGTTTAAGGGGTTGGAAGTCAACTTACGATGTCCACTCCTTCAACGGCGCAAAGCTTGAGAGCCTGATTCTTCGCGTCCAACGCTACGTTCACCATTGCGCAGATCTCAGCTGGTAAGATGTAGTCCGTCGAAATGAAGGACACACTCTTCTTTAGCCAAGCCTGAAAGTGCATACAATCATGTTTATCTTCTATACTAATATAATGTTATAAATGCAAAAGTTTGGATGGATGTTTGTTACTCTGGATCTGGATGAAATGTGGCACAGAGATAGATTTTAGTCTGGAATAAATCATAGACTACTCTTTATCCCGAAAAATTAAAAAGTTTCCGCAAAAAGAGGAAGGTAAATATGATGATGACAAACTGACATGAAATGATCATGACTGGAAGACGATGACCAAGGTAATATCGAGTTAAACAGAAACTAAAATTCCTATACCTGGAAGGAAGCCTCAGTTTTCTGAATGCAAGTTTCCATCATGTCGCTGGCCATCAGTTTGAGTCGTTGCTCGAGATGAGAGCGAAACTCAGGCTCAGGCCAGTGCAGATCTCTGATGAAGGACTGCAGTGCATCCAGCTTCCAGAATAATTCTTCGCTCGTTGAACAGCCGTTTCTGAATGAAATTATCAATTTGAAGAAAACAATGTGTGTCTATCTATTGAAGTATTGGAGGTATTCTTAGACCACTCAAAGGTTCTTGGTGTTATTGGAGCTATTATTTTTCTTATAGTGCCTCTTGTATGTAGGTGCTAAACAAAAACTTTTGAAACTGCAGCTTTGGTTTTTTGTGAGTAGGGTACTCCTTGATGCTTTCTCTTGCCTTAGTTGCCTTAATTCATATCCATACCGATATTATAAATGCGAAAGTGTGTCTCTCTATCTATCAGTCTGACTGATGAACCGTCTGCTACGCTCTTAAAGGCCTATAATTTCAACCGATTTAGTTAAGAATTGGTATAGAAGTACGTTACATACCAGACAAAGACTACTTTTTATCCCATAAAATTGAGGAGTTACTTCGGGAAAAAAAAAATTATCCAGGCGGAAGAAGTTGCGGGCATAATTCTAGCACAATATAAATCGGTACAAGATTTTGCTAAATTAAACTTACCCTTTGATTTCCCAGCGCTCCTTCTCGAAGCCTTTGTGAAGGGACTGCGCTATGGAGGACTCCATGAGGTCCACGTAACGGACCACGAGAGGTGCGAACGTGTCGCGCAGATGCTCGTGGAATCTGCCGTTCCTTAAGT
The DNA here is from genome assembly GCA_964035005.1 of Erebia palarica. Lineage (NCBI taxonomy): Eukaryota > Metazoa > Arthropoda > Insecta > Lepidoptera > Nymphalidae > Erebia > Erebia palarica. The sequence continues at coordinate 8,911,337 of OZ035992.1, forward strand.
TGTCTGAAAATATATTCCAGTTGATGACGGCTGATAAAAACAATATAAATGATGGTAGTCATCTGGATATGAAAAGCGAAATACTTGTAGGTAAGCGTCAATTTCATCAATCTAATCAATCAAATTTCATTTTCCGTGCAAGAATGGAATTTCATTTTGGTCAGGATTCTAATCATCTTCTTTTATTATTAGCCAGAAGAAAGAAGAAAGCCAGTTTTCTCCGCATGATGGTGGACATGAGTTCTCTGTTTTTGTGGACTAGTTCTAGTACCTTAGTTACCAATAAAAAGTTGATTCACAGGATGTCCAAGACCCTCTGCAGTTATAAATTACAGCTCGAGCTAAGATGCCGCGTTGTGAAATGCTACGTCTGGTATCTGGTCCACCCTCTTGTATGATTGCGAAACATGGGTTCCCAAAAAGGAAGCAACTAACCGATTACAAGCTTTAGAAATGTGGGTATCTTACCATCTGTCCTCAAATAGTCATTCAAAATCTGGAATAGAGGGAAGGAATCCCAGGTGTCGGGAGGCTGTTCGGAAAGCACGCGGTCCATGTCCACCGCAAATAGCGCCCAGAAGATCTCAGCATGCTCAACCAGCAGCTCAGAAAACCACGCAAAAGCCTGAACAGAACATATGTTATTAAAGGTGCATACAACATATTAGTCCTATAATAGGGATGATGCCTTTGTCAAAAATAAATTATTTCTTACTGATTATTTAATAGAGGGTCTTCCAAAAGACTTAAAAGTTAGTCTCGGTTAGTTTAAGTTTGTTAACCATTTTAAACTATAGATTAAAGAAAAAAAGTTTATGAAAATTTGATGACGTCACAACTACGTATTTCATATAAACTTCCATACTAGAAGCGTGTTTTTAATTTTGATAAAGAATTGCTGATTTCATTGAGTTGTCATCATCCCTATTTTGTTTAACATTTCAGTTATAATTAATAAAAATAGAAAAATGATAGATCAGCAAGTTTACTAACATAAAATATAAGTTAAAGAAAAGATAAAAATTGTGTAATAAGAAAATTTTAAAAGTGAAGAAAAAAGGGTGAAGAATAAAAAAAAGAATATGGAAGAATTATAAATAGAAAGAGAAGTTTATATAAAATCCGAAACAGATCCCAATTAATAAATTTGAAACTGTAGCGTCATAGCATTGAAAGTATCTGATTTGGGTTCTCCATCAAAAATGATTAAGTATATTATGGCAAATTCATTAGCTGGATCTATCTTGATAAAAAATCGTCATTATGTCCTTTGGAAAGACCTCGTATTATCTTGAAAATTCTATCTTCTTCTCTGGTGTGAAAACCCCTACTAAGATTTTTTTTAAATTAATTTATTTCTCAATAATGAATCGAGACATTTTTATTATAATAACCATGCACAAAATTAACGTAATAAACAACAAAGTCTAACAACTTTATGAAATTGTAAATACTCTAATGCAAAATACAGTGATTATGAGGTAAAATTGCATAATGTGTGTGCACATTGGACATCAAGGTCGTAAACATAATCAACCATGACACCACGTTCCCACGGTGAGACCATAACACGCCATTCAAATGTAGATTCCAAATCACTTTCTGTACATATTAATTATTAATATAATTTTCATTGACAGAAAAAAGTAATGCGATAGTATTTTATGATGAAAAATCTATATTAGAACTCTAAATAACTTCCACATTTGAATGATCAGGGGCCATACTAAAATCGCTAAAAGCCTATAATTATTGTAGACTTTCGTGTTTTAGAATAATCCTTATTTTAGGAACGTCAAGGTACGTGCCATCATACTCACATTTTGAGTAATATTGCTTAAGTATTGCTTTAAGCGTTGGCAGTATGGCCCCAGCTGGATACTGCTAGTGTAGAATTAACATCAATCTGTATAACTAAGACTTGTTATCCAGAAAAAGAGTGAGAAGCTGAGATGCGAAACCTACATTAAACAGTCAATAGCGTCTACAAAAAGCATAATATAAAGCTCGGAAGTATAACAATCTTGTTGTAATGTGATGGGTTGAGTGAAATGTAAAAATATATATGTAACGTTTCAATGTAGAGGTATAGTACTGAACAAATACTTTTCATTTCAGACTTTGTTGTCGTCAATACCTGCCAATTGTGTTCCGGAAACTATAATTTTTCAGTAAAATTTGTATCGCTTATTAAATTTTGGGTTTCATTCGCCTAGAATGAAAAGTTCAACAAGGCTTGAATTGAAAGCAGCATCAACTTAATTTTAGCATACTAATATTATATTTTTAAGTAATACTTATTTTAAAGTAATATCTATCTCTCTATTAAATTCCAGATCTCCTAAAACGGGACATAACTATGGTATATATTAATTTTAAATTTAGATGATATTTTTGTAAATTATTGTCTGTAATGGCAAAGGCCTTACCATGATCCGGCGGGAAGTCATACCAGTTGTTTTACTTATAACGGACGCCTGCGTCCAAGTGCGGAAATTAATCCCAGGTTACGAAGAAAGAGGGAGAGAAAGGCCAAATTATGTTTTCAATTAAATTAGGAATAAGATTATATAATTAACGTTATTCATTGATTTTAATATTTTATACATCCTTGTAAACCCCGTAACGTAATGGGTAAAATGTGTACAAATTGAAAGATAGATATCGATAAGGATCATTTCATTTTTCAAACGATCATACAGTTAACTTCAAATTCAGTTGTAGCTGCTACTTGTCTAATTGAAGCACCAGGTTCACCACCAGGCTTAATAGAATGCATGTTCTCAGTGTCACATGCAATTTCATTTCAAAACTTCTATGACAAATTCTACGCTGTCCAAGCGAGTCAATTTAACTATAAAGAATAACGCCACGTGACTACTTTTCAAATATCTGTGATCAAATCATAGTGAGAATGATCAAGATCGAGTGAACGAATTGACAAGTGATTCGATCAGCCGAACATTCAATCAAATGAGTAGTTACATTTTGTTGACCGCTAGAGTCCGGTTTTGTGTTATAAACCTGCGGAGAAATAAAAAGTAAAGTAGAAGTGGACTATAAAAAGTTATATAATACTTTGCGGATACGTCCTCAAGAAAATTTAATTGAATTTCACATAATATATATTTAGTAATACTTTATTGTAATTTTGGCATATTTGTTTTTTTTAAGAACAACAGTAAAATCTGCTTGAGGACAAAGCGGCATAAAATATAAATACATAACCCACGAAAATAAAAACCTCACACCTCTTTTCTATTGATACGATAGAGTTAATAGTAAATAAGATTATACCATTTTCTCAACGAACACTATAAATGAAAAGCAAAATGAATCTATATATAAGTGTTAATTCAAATTAAAAGTTTTTTTATTCAATTTGTTATTGAATAAAAAATAAAACCATTATTAAGTCCATCGTAAGGTACACTACGAAGAAAGAAACAAATTTACAACCCATTTTTGTGATAATAAATATAAGAGTAAGATTTCATAGTGTACTAACAGAACTGAAATTATATTATTATGGATTTCTCAAGCTTACGATTGACTAAAAAGTTCAAATTCTAGACTGGCCATCGCAGCAGTCTGTTTTATAATTCGATATTTTATTGTGATCAAAGTAAATTGTTTGTTGGCTAAATTAGCTTTTAACTTGAAAGTTTTATCTAAATATATTCCTTGTAAATTTTTCGAATTTTAATCTGTTTCACCACTTTAATTGGTGTTTACTTCTACATATATTCACATATTATATTTTTTATAAATTCATATATTTTCAGTTCCGCTTTTTTATTATTATATTTACTGTCTGACATTCCCCACACTAATAGCGACAGGAGAACAGGGTGCTATTTCAGCGAACACTGACAAATACTGGTAAAACTTTTTAAGATTCATAGTTATAGTTTATGCTTCAAATAATGTTATTGTTAGGTATAACTATTGAGGGTAGATCAAAACTTAGTGTCATTGATGATAGTTAATTGTCATTTCGGTCATATTTGCATTTTATCCATTAATTTTTAAGTGCGTTCCCCGTGGGATAAGCTTTTCCAGCTATATTGGCTTCAAATTTGAATGATATTCCCCCTTGACCAATATTACTTACATAAGATTCAAAACTAAATAAGAAAGTTCGACACTTCGCAAGAAATTTCGAAGTAACTTTCGCATCGTGGTTCGGAGTTGAAGTTGTGTTATTTGTTTATCTTTTGTTGATTTTATGTTATTTTAGATAATGAATTACTTTTGATAATTTGAACTCATATTTAAATTTGCATGTCAGTAATGATGAAACATGTTTGGCCAAATTTGGTATGTGTCATCTTAATTGTAGGTACAATGTTTCCAGCCTTTAAACGATAAACGATTTTTAAAAACTATAAGATAAAGTTCTTAGGAGAAATTCATAAAAAGTTTTACCACAGAAAATCACGACATTTAGATACGCATTCTTAAACTAGCAGAGAGAATGTGCAACTCTTTCACGTCTAAACTAAGATTAATCACTCTATCAAAAGCTTCATTAAAATCACATTAATAAGTTACATCTTTTGGATTGAGTTGCACTTCTTTATTTACTCTTGTTTGATTAATGGTTGTTTTTCTATTTACATTAATAGCAAAATTAGTCTATCGCAGTTAATATATCTTTGATATTATGTAGTTATTTTCACTTTTTTCTGTTCAATCCGTGTCTAATTCGATTTTTGTATCTACAATTTAGTTAGAACTTTCTTTATTAACATTCTGAATTAATCTACCACTAAACCTTTCCAATAATCTTTTAGTCGCTGTAAGAATACACCAAACAGTTCAAAGTACGTACCCCATTTTTTATTCCACTACAAGTTAGCTTTGATCTCATCTGATGGTAAGTGATGATGCAGTCCAAGATGGTAGCGGTCATTTAGTTATATCTAGACACATACCACGTGTAAGCTACCCCATCAGTTGTATAGTATAAGTGCTTCAACCATTAACCAAACACCTACTATGGAATACAATTGTCAAGTTTCAAACCCCTATTACCTCCGCGTAATGTTCTTCATTCTGTTGAAGCAGGTCTACGCAAAGCTCTGCTAGATGTATAAGGTCTTCGAGTTTTTTAGCCGGTGTCACCATAGTTTCACCACGGAGATCCTCTGTATGAAAAACATGATATTATCTGCATATTATCACGTGAAATTGCCTATCTATGTGGTAACGAAATCATATTTACAGTTTACAAAAAATGCTCGTCTTTCAATTTTATTTTTAGTTAGTAAAGTAATAATGAAATTGACAAGATCGAAAACGGACATTTAGGTGTTGAATTCTCAAAGTGATTTCAGATGATGGTATTAACTTGTAGTATTGTCCTTGTATAATAAAAATCTGTCAAGTGAGGTGGTATAGATGACTGAATAGGCTGTATGGTCTAAATAGATCTTTGCCTTATTTTTTTTTAAACCCAGTATTCGCAGTATTTCGTAAGTTCATAAATCGACTCTCAGCTTTCTAAACTAAGCTAAACATACTTTATCATAAGTTATAATAAGTTTCTAACCTATTGCCCAAAAATAAAAAATAAAGTTTAATAAAATGCAACCAGAGTTTTACCTTCAATATTAGCTTTTTGGCTCAGCTGGGTGTAGTTAAGCAGCGCCGCATTTTCTAAGCTCGTTTGAATCATTGACCGGACCTCTTCAGGGGCGACCGGTGTCACCACATCTTTCATTAGCACTCTTTCCAATAGAGATAAGGTCGCCTAAAATATCCATAAATTCTGATTAAATGCTTTTACAGATTTGTTTAATATTGAATGAACATTTTTTATTCCACAAGTTAGCGTAAACGTAACGTGAAATTTCGCCGGACTATATTATATTTAGAATAAGATCATTCTGTTCCCAGATTTGTAAAAAAATTGATTGATTATAGTGATGAATAAAAAAAAACGTCGGCTGAGTTTGTATTTGGCTCATCTCAGACCAGGGCGCGTTTGGAACCCCCGTAGCTTTAGTTTTAAGATACCGTAACTGATTATAACCATCATGTATTGTAAGTAAAATTAGACGTCAATAAGTGTAAAGGCAATTTAATAAATAAATAATCCTATCCTAATTTTAATAAATAAATATTGATTGATTGATTGCTAACCCGTGACTGTGGTTTTCACCTGATGGTAAGTAATGATGCTGACTAAAATGGTAGCGGGCTATGGCTAACCACGTTGTGTCTTTTGATGGTCAAAATTGTAACATCAACATTATTTTAATAAGTAATTTTAACTCTCTAGAGTTTTATCTATCCGTACAGTGTTATTAACAAAATATCTTTAGAGTTATGTTAGTAATAAAATCAAACTTTCACCCCCTATGTAACCCCCTTGGTAGTTGAATTTTGAAAATCCCTTCCTTAGTGAATACGATAGAAAAGGAACCTACCGTCAAATTTTCAAGTGTCTAACCCCAGCAGTTTAGGCTGTGCGTTGATAGACTAGTCAGTCAGTCAGTCAGGACCACCGATTTTGTATAAATAGATAGATAATAGTTACCTTCAAGGCACCTTCAGGTCGTCCAAAAGGGAAAGCGTATCTGAAGTTTGTGATCTGATGTTGCAACAGTGTCTTCAACCGTTCCTTGATCTCCGCGAACTTTTCCTTCTCTTGGACCGTGATGCTGCCCACGCCGTCTGGCCTGCCAGGCAACGTGGCCGTACTGTGAAAGGGTTACTGACTCACTCTAGCAGGGTTGAAGCAGGAAATAAGGGGTGGAGTACGCAATACTTTTCAAATTATCAAAAAAAATTGTCTAGCTGATTGTAAAGTTTGATGCAAATGACCACGATGAATTTTACGCCAGGTCTTCTTTAGTTTTCTCTGAAACGCTTCGGCCGAGGCACGAAAAAATGCGTAGGTATAGTCTATCCAACTAAATAAAATTCTGTGCCGGGGCAAGGCTCCAAAAAGAATTTTATTTAGTTGAATTTATTTAGAATTCCTGTGTGACTACTAAGAGTTTTCGAATTTGATATTCAAATAAGTATGCAGTCTATGAAAATGAGTTAACTATATTCGTCGCTAGAGTTCGTATAAATCATTCCATTTTATTGGATGGCCGAACATTGTGACTGGGTTTCCAATAGCCCGCCAACCCGGGAATTAGAGCTTAAAACCACCACGCTGCTATTGGAGCAGGTTTAAGCTCTAATTCGTTCTCTCCTATGAGAGCGGAGGCCTGTTCCCAGCAGTGGGATGTTAATGGGCTGTAGTGGTGGTTTCAAATACCACTACAGCCCATTAACATCCCACTTCGCTTGTATTACAAGAAGGGAAAACCGGTGGGTAGGTACATCTTAACGTTCCCTTTTTCTTTATCGGGAAATTATTTTCCATGTTATCGTGGTCGGATGCATCTTGTTTTTTTAACAAATAGCTTAAACGTCTTTAAAAAATTTAAACTCAAAACCTCTGCTCCACAGAAGTTTTAAGCTTCATTTATGCCAAACAACAAGAATATTGCAGCCTGAAGCTGAATGCACCGGTTTTTTAATACCAATATAATGCTGTAGAATTAGATTGATTTTGCAGCCCTGAGGCATGCCAGTATGTTGCTCTGGCATTAATAAAGTTTTACATTCATTCGTGACTTTAATTCCAATTCCAATATTGCGCTCTCCATTAAGACAGATTAGTATGGGTAGACAGTTAGAAACATAGATCACAGTGTTATGTTATATAATGCATATAGGTATAGGTCCAACAACATTCACTTCTAGCAAGGTATTTTGTTAATCTACTTTAATAGTGGGATTTGAGAATAATGGGAAATTGGGTTTATACAAACAAGTATGTCTATTTGCTTCATAAAAATGTCTGGGAATTTATAAATTTCCGAAGTAAATTTTAGTCTCAGGACATGCATTTTTGGCACGTGTTTGCTATTATGGTGGTAACTAGCCAAAGCCAGACCAGATCAGAGACAATAACTCAGAAAAACGAACCGCAGACTTTAGTATTTGATATTAATTCCAATTTGATACGACGATCTACGCGTTTTCGAGAAAATTGTGGTTGACAGACAGACGGATAACGAAGTGATCCTATAAGGGTTCCTTTTTTCCTCTTGAGGTATGGAACCCTAAAAGAGCCAGCCTTGGAGTACCGCGCACAGTACTCGTCCAGCACACTTTCCCCGGCGAGAACCAGCCCTGTAGAACATCATACGCACCTGTTGCCGTGCACATGGCTGGCGCAGAACGCAAACGAGTAGTGCATTAGCGTGGGGTCCACAGTCTGCTGGCCGCTCTCCGCCACGTCCAGCAGGTCGCTCAGGTAGCACAGGTGGCGGTAGCAACCGCGCACGCCGTATCGCGCGCAGTACTCGTCCAACACGAACACCTGCCCCGGCGAGAACCAGCCCTGCAGAGATGTGATGACATGAAGAGCTGAACGACTACGGTCTACAGAGTGTTTAATATTAAAATTAAATTTGCCCCGGTGAGAACCAGCCCTGCAGAGATGCGATGACATGAGGAGCTGAACAATTAGGTCTACAGTGTTTAAAATTAAAATTAATTTTGCCTTGGCGAGAACCAGCCCTGCAGAGTTGCGATGACATGAGGAGCTGAACGACTACGGTCTACAGAGTGTGTAATATTAAAAATTTTGCCGAGAACCAGCCCTACAGAGAGATGTGATGATATGAGGAGCTCAATGATTAGGTCTACAGTGTTTAATATTAAAATTAAATTTGCCCCGGCGAGAACCAGCCCTGCAGAGATGGGATGGCATGAGGAGCTGAACGACTACGGTCTACAGAGTGTTTAATATTAAAACTAAATTTGCCTCGGCGACAACCAGCCCTGCAGGGAGAACATGTGATGACATGAGGAGCTGAAAGACTACTGTCTACAGAGTGTTTAATATTAAAAACTTTGCCGAGAACCAGCCCCACAGAGAGATGTGCAGACATAAGAAGCTGAACAATTAGGTCTACAGTGTTTAATATTAAAATTAAATTTGCCCCGGCGAAAACCAGCCCTGCAGGAGATGTGATGACCGAGATACGACCGCGATGAAAGTCGAGAACCATGCATGAGAAGGCGCTTTAAGAAGACCTATATCCAGAAGATGATTAAAACAGGCTGATAATGAAATCTATACTAATAGAATAAATGCGAAAGTTTGGATGGGTGTTTATTTCTCAATCACGCCAGAATAGCTGAACGGATCTGGATGAAATTTGGCATAGAGGTATACTGGAATATCACATAGGCGCTAGTTTTTATTACAGAAAATTAAAGAGTTCCCACGGGGACCAAAAAATTCAATCCACGGGGACGGATTCGCGGGTAGCTGCTAATTAATGCATATCAAATTTCAAAAAAATTACCAATGAGCAATAAGGATCTTGCAGCCGGTATTTCAAGGTGAAAGACTGTAGGAGAGTAAAAAGTTGGTGGTGGTCGAACTGGCATGGATCCGCCTGAATATAATCCTCCATCCCGTGCTTGCGAGCTTTATCTGCATCTGAGAAAATTATTGAAGTAGGTAAATGTAGACTGTAGGTTATTGACCTATGAACCATATTTAAGGCAGTCCGATCTTTGAAAGCAAAATGTTTATTTTGGGAGTAGTCTTGCATACTCTATCATGAATAGAGGAAAAGGAATAGATTTTATTAAAAATTAAATACATTAGATAAATAACTTGCAAAAAATAAAAATGTATTTCAAGTTTTTCGATGTTTCCAAGATGGCGATCTTCATCCATAAAGAAGGCAGTAGGCGCGAAATGTGTTAAATGTCATTTCTGACAAGTGACGTGAGTCACTGTCATACCGTGATATTTTTCCATAGAGTTAAAATATTTCCACCACTGAAATTAGGACGAATTCGTGGATTTAAACAATCAAAGCTGGTCGGTAGGATAATGTCAAAGATAAAAATAGTCGGCTGTTGGACTGTAGTTATTGATCTAGTGAACTAAAAACCTCTAAATTGATTGCTTTACTCACCACCCATGATCTTAATATGCGTATCAGATGTGGTCGGAGGCGTGGGTTTATGACTCTGCCCTGTGGCTCGGTACAGCGCCATCACCCACAGATGACACTCGTTCTCATCACTAACACCCATCAGTACTGACTCGCCGTCCCTTACCGCGTTCATGAAGTACTTTGCTCCTTCCAGTTCTGTAGTACAAAGTACAGGGGTTGATAACGTGTTATTATCTATGACATTGCCTATTAAATATATCGAAACTGTTATTTTTCGAAATTATTAATGATATACCTAAATTATTGTTAAATCCTAACTGTTAAAATTCTAAACTAATATTTAAATCAAAATAATTTGTGAGGTTGACAATTTGAGATTATTTTTATTGAATTTTTATTATATTAGTAGACATAGATAATATCTATTTTTTTATTTTATCCAGTACAAGTTAGCCCTTGACTGCGATCTCACGTGATTGTAAGTGATGATGCAGTCTAAGATGGTAGCTGGCTAACCAGTTAGACTTATTTATATTTAACCCAAACCTCTAATCGGTATTTCGACGCGGCAACGAACTGGAATGCTAAAAGTCTTGGCGGTACGTCTTTGCCGCTAGGGTGGTAATTAGCCGCGGCCGAAGCCTCCCGCCAGACCAGACTAGAGAAAATTCAGAAATTATGAATTCCCAAATTGACCCTGCCGGGAATCAAACCCGAGACCTCCCACGTTAACAGCGCCCAACGGTTATGTTATACATTTTGACGACATCCCTGGTGCAGTGGCTAGGGATGTCGTCAAAGTTTATAACTTAATCGTAACTAAATATATATAGTCACGTAGCATGACATGGGACTTAAAAATAAAAGGTAAATATGGGTTTGAAGAACGGTATTTAGAAAGGATTCTTGACATATATCCCGTGACCCGTTAACAGTTTATATGAAGTATTATTTTACAAAAATGCTGACCATTATTAATACCGAGCTCTCTCATATTTATTTTAATTAAATTCTTACTCACCTTGTCCAACCATCAGCTGTGCTGTAAGAGAGAGCAAAATTATAATTAACAGAAAATATAGATAAATAAGAGTATCAATAATCAAATTAATATTATAAATGCGAAAGTGTTTGTTTGTTTGTCGGTTTGTCCTTCAATCACTCCGAAACGGAGCAACGGATCAACGTGGTTTTTGGCATGTGGATAGTTAAGGACCTGGAGAGCGACATAGGTTACTTTTTATCCCAGAAAATTAAGGAGTTCTCGCAGGAATCAAAAAAATTAAACCATGTGGGCATCACCTAGTTTTCTTTAATTTGCAATCTAATTCAAGACTATGGGTATGTGTCTGTCATTTCAAAATGTCGTTAAAACACTGCCGTACTTACGTTAAAGCTAATTCTAGTATGTTACAAAATATATCAGGTTGGTATTTTATTAAGAAACTTCATGAAACGATTAAATCTTCCAAACTTCTCTCCCCGATCTCTCGCAGACCTAATATGCAAAACTCCAAAGTTTAAGTGAAACAAGTCTGTAATTTAATGCCTTGTTCGCTGTTGTTCAAGAAAAGTTTAGTAATATCGCTATCACTATCTATAATAATTCCGTACTAATATTATAAATGCTAAAGTGTGTCTGTCTGTCTGCTACGCTTTCACGGCCCATCCGTTTAATCGATTTTGATGAAAGGTTAGGATAGGTTGTATCCCGGTGAAGGACAAAGTCTTTTATCCCGGAAGATTAAGAAGTTTGCGCAGGAATTAAAAAACCTTAATCAACGCGGACGAAGTCGGGGGCATCATCTAGTCTTACTAACATTATAAATGTGAAAGTTTCAATGGATGTATGGATGTTCGTTACTCAATAACGCAGAGCGAGTGAACGGATCTGGATGTTTGGCACAGAGATATATTATACTTTGGAATAACACATAAGCTACTTTTTATCCCGGAAAATTAAGGAGTTCCCGCGGGAACCAAAGAACCTCAATCCACTTGAACGAAGTCGCGGGCATTATTCTAAAACAATATCTACCTTTTTCTTTTTTCTCTCGTAGGTTATTAAATAATCGTAAACTGCACTTATATTATAACTAGCTGATGCCTAGAGGAGGGGGTAGGAGGGGGCAGGGAGAGGTGGGGTAGGGACATTAGGGAGAGGGGGAGGGAGAGGGGGAGGGAGAGGGGGAGGGGAGGGGGAGGGAGAGGGGGAGGGGAGGGGGAGGGGGAGGGGGGGGGGGACAACGTCCTAAGGGCGCCTCCTATGACCGCTCAGACCGCGGCTTAGGATGACGTTGGGACGAATGGGAGGTCGGTTGGACCGTGTTATGCTTACCACTGGCCAGCTCGATATAGTCGATGGTGAATCCGTCCAGCTGCATCATCTCAGCGGGCTCGGACTTCTTGTCCTTGTATGAGCACAGCGCAAACGTGTACTGGCTCAATTGGACCAGCACCATGTAACGGCGCTTCCATTTGCGAGGAAAATATATCCCGGAACATTAAGAAATTCCCGAGGGAACCAAAAAACCTCAATCCACGCGGACAAGGTCGCAATAGCTAGTCAGGTATACAAATAAAATAATAATAATTGGGAATAGCTGATTTAACACAGCAACGCGGCAACGGGGAAGGAGAGGAGGGTGAGAAGGGGGAGGAGGAGGAGGGGGCAACGTCCTTCTAAGGGCGCCTCCTATGACGCTCGGACCGCGGCTTAGGATGACGTTGGGACGAATGGGAGGTCGGTTGGACCGTGTTATGCTTACCACTGGCCAGCTCGATATAGTCGACGGTGAATCCATCCAGCTGCATCATCTCAGCGGGCTCGGTCTTCTTGTCCTTGTATGAGCACAGTGCGAACGTGTACTGGCTCACTTGGACCAGCACCATGTAGCGGCGCTTCCATTTGCGCCATACCGCCTTGCCGATCACGTGGAGGTAGCTGTACGACAAAATATGTATATCTACGTATTGTAATATACTTTTTTTTAAAAAAAAAAGCAACAGCTGAGTTTCTTGCCGGCTCTTCTCAGCAGAATCTTCTTTCCGAACCGGTGGTGGAGTCAAAACATGACGTCCTACATGTTGTAAATAAATTGAGTTTATTGAATTTAAAATATTGATTTACTGAACTCTCAAACTCAAACTCATATTTTTTTATCCAAAAAAACTTTTTACAAGTGCTTTTGAATCGTCGAGTGAATCTACCACTGGTTCGGAATGCCGTTCCCACCGAGAAGAACCAGCATGAAACTCGGTGATTGCTCTTTTGAAAAAAAAATACAATTACATTAGTGTGAACTGTGAAGATACATAAGTAACCGCAGTCCTAAGCATAGCTGGAGCGAGTCAAATCCATGCTCTTTTTTCATTTACATAATATGTACCTAATCTATAACAGTTTAATAATCTTTTTTCATATTTTTAATGAATTTCTTAAACTTGTGTAAAGGCAATAATAGGTTGTGGAATTGTGTTATGGAATACCCACGAACTCATACTCATTCCCACGAACGACCTTCGGACTTTCTTGAGGAGGAGGTAATACATTAAGGTACATTGTGTGGCTAGAGATGAAACAAGACGATTGCAGACTAGGGTGAAGTTGCCTGCCTGGGCGAAGCGAGGAGATTTTTATTTTAATTGCAGAAATATCTGTCAGTTGATGGTTATAATTACAATTATAAAGGTTTGAAAAGATACTCTGACAGGATCGAAAGCAGGGCTGCAACGTCATTCAGCGGGCAGAAAATCATCGGTTTCTACCCTCGGGCAGAAACGATCGGTTTCTGTTCAGTAACAGTCGCATTCGTCTAAAATTGACTAGTTTCGGGTGGCTCAACAGGCATTGAAACTCGCACTTTCAATGCAGATTATATGAAATAGCACATTACTGCCCAGGGGCCAATGCGTCGCATTCCTTATTGCTGTGGGGCGTGACCCCTTTCCATTAATCACATAACGGTAAAAGTTTTCATAGCATAATAATGCGGTGCGGCGGTCAGGTGGGAGGTTTCGGCCGTGGCTAGTAAAACATACCGCCAAGCAATTTATCGTTCCAGTACGATACCGTGTAGAAACCGATAAGGGTAAGGGTTTAATATAACTGCCGTACCCCCAACAAATTAGCTCGCTACCACCTTAGACTGCATCATAATTTACCATCAGGTCAGGTGCCCAATAGGCATGATGACTGATTTTGAGAAATGGTCAGATTATGTTCGGAAGTATCTACTATTTCGAAAAAATATATTATTTCTGCAGAAAAATAAGGTTTGGTAGATAAAATTGGCATTTGAAATTTAAATTTTAAAATTCCCGCCAAAACGCTCGCCGGTGTCATGGCGCCGTTTGTGACGTCACTATTGTTATTACCAATGTACTCTGTGCAGTGCGCAGTAAACAATAGTGTGATTGTCAAAGCTCGAAAACAAACAATTGTGACATCATTCGCTTCTTGGTGTTTAATCCAATAAGGCGGATTGCTCTATTTATTAGTTTTATTTTATCAAAATAAATAGCAATCTCATTCGTAATAGAAAAGTAAATACGTTTTTTATAATCCATGAATCCTATTTCATTAGATAAATTCATAATTTCATTGATTCTTGGTTACTGTCATCATGCCTATTGTCTAAGCCAATCGTATTCATTTGACAGCTCATAACGTATAACTCGAACTTTTTAAGGAGTACATACATGCGTTTAGACGTGCAAGCATCTCTAACCTCCTTAAACAGGTCGAGTTATACGTTTGACAGACGGTTACGATTACGATTTCCTTACATAATCGGGGGGCAGATCGCGTTGCTATCTTAACGGCTTAATCGGCTAACTTGTAGTGGAATAAAAATATCAATTATAATTCACTTACCCACAATGTTTCATGTTCAAAGGCTTATCCATTCGACAGGCGATCTTAATCCTTAAGTCCTGGTCCGGCAAATTCTTCGGTACTGTCATGCGATGCCATTCTGGCACCTGTTTATGAACACGATATTAAAACAATAATTAAAAAAATAATGCCTTTAAATGCCTTTATTACTTAAATAATAACTATAAAAGGCTTGACTGACTAAAGAGTGACTGACAGACAACCTACAGCCCAAACGGCTGAACGCAGAAATTTGAATGAGATAATATTCCTTGAACACCCTAGAAGTGTACTAAGGAAGGAATTTTAGAAATTCCATCTCAAAGGAGGTTAAATAGGCGGTTCAAGTAATCCATGAAACTTGGTATTTGTGCTTTGGGTGAAAAATTACTCAAAAATTCATAGTTTTTTGATATTTTCTTTATTTTCAGAACCCAATTCCCAAAATTTGGCATGCTGATAGCTATTATGACATAACTAGCTAATGCCTGCGACTTCGTCTGCGTGGACCGAGGCTTTTTGGTTCCCGCGGGAAATCCTTAATTTTCCGGGTTAAAAGTAGCCTGTGTGCTGTAGCCTAATTCCAGACTGTAATCTATCTCCGTGCCAAATTTCCGCCAGATCCGTTCAGCCGTTGGGGCGTGATTGAGTAACAAACATCCATACATCCATCCAAACTTTCGCATTTTTAATATTAGCAAGAAGCAAGATACTATGATATAGACATTCGCTAAGAAAGGATTTTGAAAATTAGCCCCCTAAGGGGGGAAAATAGGGGTTTGAAATTTTCGAAGTCCACGCGAACGAAGTCGCGGGCATCAGCAATTAATATGTGACTTACCTTACTAGACAAAGGCGTGGGCCTGAGTACAACTTTGCCTAGCTCTTTGTCTTCAAGCGCAAGAACACCAGGATTCTCGGTGTATAATTTAACTTTGACAGCTGGTAAAGGTTGTGTCGTACTGAAGTCACCTTGGGTGTCCCACCTGAGATGGTTTATTGTTTTAATCTCCAAGTTGAAGACAGAGTTGCTCTATTTTTACCAGGAGATGGCTCTGATGTATTTGTAGTATTACTCGAACATTGATAGTAGGTATATTGAATTGAAATGATTTATTTATTTCACGTAACTTATGTCACTAATGAAATGTCCTGACTCTACCACCGATTAATGATTGATTGATCCGAGATCTTTAAAATTATTTTGGTAATTATATCATCACGTTTGTAGGATCATAAATCATACTCAAATTGCAAAATAATGTGATACATTTGTATAGTACCACAGCCCGGTGTAATTTTTCTACGTCTACGACCATATGTCCGGTGGCCAACATTGGAACAAATTTTTATGCCTGTTTAGTTTTTGTTCTAATTATTTTATTTTTCATATATACTTGCGATGCTCCCACCGGGTCATATAATTTTGTGGGAATCTAGTATACATGTACATTTTAACTCCCTCGACCGTTTTTGTCAACATCAGTTGATATAAATTTTAAACTTTGATATTAAAGATTTAATCACTATAAGTTAAAACCAAATTATTAAGAGTATTACAAGGAGTAATATGGTCCCACAAACTTATCTGACCCGATAACAGCGTCGCTAGTATCTACTAAAAATAAAATAAAAACAAAACTCAACAAGTATAAAAATTTGTTCCAATTTTGGCCACCAGGTCAGATAAGTTAAACGGGCTATATAACGGTTTTTATAAATGGCCGAAATGAATACGTACATAGGTTTCGATGCCTCGGCCTGATCAGTTTGGAGTTTGTCGCCACCTTCGACTTCCATCGTGCAGTAGACTATCCGATTGGGAGCTAACGATTTCAACCCTTTCACTTCCATTACAACCACCTACAATTTGTTCTATTAGATAGATAGATAGATAGAACTCTTTATTGCACACATTTAAAACAGAAACAATAAAATAAATGGTAAAAAGATAATACAGAAGGGTGTAAAGGCGGTCTTATTGCTAAAGCAATCTATTATAGACAACCTTTGAGGAGAGTTTGAGATAGTTAATAACTATCAATATTTTATCAAGTTAAGAAAGGATATTAACAATCTTTTACAAGTTTATATTGTGAGTAAGTAAGCACATAGTAATGCTTCTCTTCTTTATATCAGCATTTTAGTACATAAAATCCACACCAATATTAAAAGAAGTATTAAGTCATTCAAACTTATGTTATCAATAATATACAAATCTTCCTATACACACTTATATGTGTCTAAAGTGACCACCAAAACTTTTCTAAAGTTGTTGAAGTTATTGTTGTAGATTCCTTTTTTCTAAATAATTATTCTCTAATGTTTACCTTAGAATACCGAGCTACAATATCGTACTGTTAATCTTTCTTGTTTAATGCGACATAGGTACCCACGATACAGGATTACCTAGTGTGGGTACCATCGGACATAAGAAATATTGTCAAAGTTGTTTTTTTTGTTAATTCAACATTTTTCATTTTCTTTCTCTATGGTTTGTTAAGTATATTACCTCAATCTGGAACGTAAGTACTACGTCCATTTTAGTTAGCTGTGTGTCGACGTCACCGCCATCGGCTTCACCGCCCGTGAGTTTGTTCGCTAGAGACCCTTGCGATCTGAAACATAGCTGCTTACTCAACCTTGGACTCGGGTCTGGTCCAGCGTTCGATCTATTCACAAAACCCACCACCGATCACACGAAAAAGTCATGACTTTTGCAAATTCACACCACAAATTGTGACAAGTGAAATTTTTAATGTTTACCAAAACATTGAATGATATCAATGATTTTTCAAATTGTATCAACAATAATATGATAGTAGATATTAATATAGTAAAAATTGATTTCAAAATTTAAATAATTTATCAAGTTAATATATCAGATAAGATATTAAGAGTTGTTAGTTATAAAAATATTAGTGAAGTTAGCGTGTTCGAAGCAAATTTACATAATAATAAACATGTAAAAGATATGACATTCACAGCCCCATGGGAGGAGGTGGATTAGGTACAATGGAAACCATCACCGATACCAAGAATGATTAAGCATAGCAAATGGAAAGTGTTAAGTAGTTTATGGCACATACAAACTATTAAGGCAGGTTTAGATTAAGACTGTAGCTTTCGAAACTCGTTATGTTACTGTTAACACATTTCTATTTTCACGAAGCTCTAGCGCAAATTGTGTGGTATGATTAAAAATCACAGGACCGGACTGGAATTAGCAACGCTTTAGCCAATCACTGTCTTAATCTCAAACTGCCTTTATGTTAATATAAAGCGGGATATAAAGGATGAGGTAGTAATTATTGTAGATAGGTTTAATAAAATGGGATGTGTTGTAAGCGAAGCGCTTAAGCATTAAGCGTTTAATATTACTTAGCCTGATTAATATAAGTATCTAACTTATGTTATGTTGTATCTAACCTTTCACGTATGTTAACGTTTAAGGAAGGATAGAGTAAGAAAATATTTGTGAAATAAAATATAAATATAAAGTACGAAAATAAAACTCATAAGCCGTGTTTTTACCGTACTAAGCCTAGATAATGTCATTACTGTTGCAAATTAGCAAACGTTCGTACTGTTTATCGCTAAAATAATACTAAGTATTTAAGCTTTCGTTAATATCACTAGCTATTATAGGTTTAAATAATTCAAATCCTTGGAAAATCTTATAGCTTCTCGACGTTTGAAAAGCGGTACTTTCCTTTGTTGTCTTTAACCATAACCTTTTGTCAGACCACATGCGTTATGCATATCATTAATAATATTAATATTAATGAATTAGTTCGCTTTAATTATTCAAAACCTTAACTGATGAAGAAACAAGGGTTGAGCTGTTCAATTGTTATTGTTATCAAGCCAATTGATAATTCAGTGGATATTATCATTCGTGTGGGTAGAATTAATCTATGCTAAATACTCTATATTTGTGTAATGCTCGTTTGTATTGCGCAACTTATGACATTCATATCACAATAATCGTAATTTTATGTGGAATTATGATTTTTACAAAGTTTGATAAAAGGAACTTACGGGTTCGCTGTTTCTCTAAGATATGGAAATTTGGAAGTATGCTGGAAACACATTTTGTGACGTCATTGGGGACATCACTTTATAAAATAATAGTCAATGTGGCCAATTCAACTAAAATGACAGCTTTAACTGCCCCTTTCCGCAGGGAGTATTATGAGAGAGTTACCAATATTTTTAATGCGGCTATTTTAGTTAAGTTTAGAGATCGTGCACTACAGAATCAGCCCCAATGATTTTCTATATCAAACCAGCTTGTACATTAAAAATTTATGTTATGAGCAAGATAAGAATGTCATAGCGAATAAAGTGTTTCAGTTTTCAGATAATTAATTTGGTCAGTGTAATTTTGTTCATTATTAAAAATTGCATCTTCATTAGTCGTATCTAAGCTATCACTACTGTCTATTCGAGCTACTTGTATATCTACAGTGGTCTAAACAGTGACAACGGTAGGATCATCAAAATCGTTAGTGTCAGGCAGGTGTTGGGTTCCTACACAAGACACGTGCGGATTATATCATATGGATGGAGTCATTACTTGTACTTCCTTTATACCGTCCAGTTTTGTGCCAGGGACAGAGAAAAACCAAAATTGGAAATCAAAAAGTAGAAAGAGATAGATACGTTTTAAGTCATGTAACCAGTATCATACAAAAATAATACGTTTTACGTGCACAGATTTATGCAAGATCAAATTGTTTTCCAATGCAATTTGATTCTCAAAATCTTCAAATTCAAGTATACATAATTTTGTAAATAATACGTTTGAATATTTTTAAATTATGTCATACATTCTTAATTAAAACAAAATATTGTAAACTGATGAACTGGCTACATTTCAAAGAAAAAAGAATTAATATAATTTTTGACACATAACCCTGAATCTACAGTTAGAACAGTTAAAAAAATATAATTTTACAGTAATTAAACATCAGTAAACCAAAGAATAATAACAAAATATTTCCGTTTAGTTCCGTTTCATAATAGAAAAATAGAAATATACTCTATTAAAAACTTTCAGTGTAAAGTGTCCCAAATGTTTTTAATATAACAAAAAATAAAATTAAATCCTTAATTGCACATTTATATTCAGTTCACTGACAATCAGACATTAATTATTGTATTAATATTAACTTATAATAAACAACAGTTGATATCAAATAAAGCTCTAGATAACCTTGGATGTGATGCATTTTAAACAATATCAGTCAAACTAAGGAAACGAAACGTTGACTTATGAACAGCCCCCAAATTGTGTAAGGAAATCGTAACCGTTTGTTAAACGTATAATTCGACATATTTATGGAATTCATAGACGCCTGTACGTCATAAAGCATGTATAACTTCGTAAACAGTTCGAGTAATACGTTTTAAGCTGTCAAATGATTACGATTTGCATAGACAATTGGGCCTCTGATCTCGTTGTATCATGGTCTTCCACCATGCGCCTCACATTCATCAACAATATCAATAAATCACTGGCTCCAAGGTTAGAGCTCTCTTAGTTCATGACGCTAACTGTACTTAAATATTACCAACTAGATGATACCCGTGACTTCGTCCGCGTTGACGCACGTTTCTGAGATAAAAAGTATGTCTATGTCCTATGTCCTTCCCCGGGACGCAACCTATTCCTATATCATCAAAATCCCGAAAAGATGGGCTGCTAAAGCGTAGCGACATACAGATACACTTTCGTATTTATAATATTATATATATATATGGGTGCTGATTCTGTTGTACACAATCTCTAAACTAACCTAAAATGACAGCATTAAAAACATTGTTAAATAATCCTTTCATTATACTTCATAAGAAAGGGACAGAACTAAATTTAGAGGTGTCATTTTAGTTTAGTTTAGAAATTGTGTTACACAGAATTGCCCACATTACACTACAATATTATAAATGCGAAAGTGTGTTTGTTCGTCCTTCAATCACACCGCAACGGAGCTACGGATCGACGTGATTTATGGCATGGATATAGTTGAGGACCTGGAGAGTGACACAGGCTACTTTTCATCCCGGAAAATTAAGGAATCCCCGTGGGAATTGAAAAAGCGTCCAGCGTTAATCCACGCGGACAATGTCGAGGGCATCAGCCAGTTATCAATAATTTTACTTAATACAAATGTGTAACTGTACATTCAGGAGCAATTCTCCAGATCACTGACCTGTGATTATACCGCTTGATCTTATGGAGGCCGTATTTGGAGTCCGCGCCGCCCTTGGACACGGGCAGCGACTCCAGGTTTGCCATCAGAAGGTTGATGGAGGACTTCAGCTCCTCGATGTAGAGCGACTCCATCTCTTTCAGCACGAACTTGGGCATCAGCTTCCGGTTCTGGAATGATTTAATTGTTTAGACGGCGATCTTCTGCCTCGTTGGTCTAGTCCTAGTGGTTAGCATGCCACTGCGGATCACGAGGTCCTTGGTTTTTCAGTTAAGTGCAAGTTAAACCATCGGCCCCTGTTATTATCATTAACATGACAATAGTCGTTTAAACCCGCTAATTCCCTCTTTCCTATGCGAGCCTCTCATAAAAAGCGACAGCGAATATCAGTCGATAAATGTGAACGTTTGAGCCTATTCACTCCTCCGCCCCGTGGTTAATGTTATAGCCGTTACGTTACTTAAGTGTCTGTTAATATGACATCTGATAAAAATCGTCTAATAAGAACTTTTGTCGTTATCATAATATTGGTCGAGCCGATCTGCGAAAACAATGCTTTATTATCCTAAGGTAACATAAATTCGATTAATGGAAAGGGGCCTCGACTATTAGCCATAAACAATATAATATGGTTTAGCGCTTTTTCACTAATTCTCATTCAGGAATTGGTTTAAAAAGAGATTTTCATCTTTAGGTGACCTCTTTCCCGGTCTTTACCGTGCTTTTTTTAGGTTAATTTTCACTTACCTTTTCCATTTCATTGACCTTCTGCATTCTCCCGTCCAGTTCTCTTCTGATCGCAGCAGCTTGTTCATCGGCAGAATCCAGCTAAAATAATGGTACTTAATTTAGATTTTAGTAGGTTTATTGTGGGTTTTTTGTTATTTATGGAAAAATAAAAATAAAGAATCGAATTTGATTAATCTGAATTCACCAAGTAAGTCTAAGTAGCTACTGTTAAGCGGATGAAAACAGTACAACGGAACGCAGACGTCACCACAGACTATCCATGTCTATGGCGCACATGAGGCCCCGTTTGACATTTGACATTCCTAGAGTTTTCGCGCATTTTTAGGTGTCAACAACAAGGGAAACCGGCTCTAGTGTGTTGGGGATTTGATATTGAATAATATTTAATACCCAAATTGATTCTTCGTTTTATACTACTTATCGGATCGTGGATCGGATGTTTAGCAAATATTATCTGCTAGATGATGCTCGCGTAGCCTATGTCCTACCCCGGAATTCAATCTATCCCTATACCAAATTTGATTGAAATCGGTTGAACAGATGGTCCGTGAAAGCGTAGCAGACAGACAGACACACTTTCGCATTTATATGTAATAAAGTATGGATTTAGGTTCTGTTTCTATCTATATTTTGAGGACAAAGCTTTAAGAAGAACGATTAAAAGAGATGTCATTATTCTGGTATCGTGTTATAGGATTCCAAAAAACATTCTAGGTTTTAGAACGTTCCAAGGACAGAAATACTTAAAAGGTAATAACAATACTGGTATGTATGTTGCATATTACCTTTTATAAGTAAGCGTAAAAGGAAAATTAGATCATAAGAACAAGGAATAAAGAACAATGAAAATTGAATAAAAAAAGTTAGAAAGAAAGAAGAATTTCTTACAAAAACATTAATTTTGTTTGAGGAAGTTTTCCCTGTACGATCTGTTGTTCATGAACTTTAATAACTGCGAGAAATTCTTCGAACTACCTCTAACGTTATTGTTCTCAGTTGTTTACCTTCTTCTAACTCTTTTATTTCAGTGTTTCATTAAATGTAGCTCACATAAAATGAATATTAGGTATATGACTGGGACTAACTGCACTTATTCAGTTCGATTCAACTTTTGAACATACATAACTGAATATTTTAAGTACAGGCATCTGTTCAGCTTTCAACAAATGAAAACAAAAAACAATTTGAGTAAGGTTAACCTTCAGCTCAGCTTTCAGCGGTTATATAAATCAGTTTACACGGAAAAAGGCACATGGACACAAAATAAGGATATGTGTGTTCTTAACCCCTGACGATAGTGTTCAGGGCTTTTCCGACGCTTTTAGCGCCTTTCTCAATATTTCGCTTGAGTCCCTAAGTGCCTCATTCAATTCCGTTGTGTAGTATCAATACCTTCTACTATTCCATTGTATAGTATAAAAAAAAACAGTGAACAATACCTGTAATCGTAGAACAACGATTACAGGTATTGTTCACTGTTTTTTTTGTATTGCATATCTTGCTTCCGCTTGACGACAATCATGCTTAGTGCACAGCAATAATGAGGTCTAGATTGGAACGCGCTTTCCTAGAAAATGTCTATTCACTCTTGCCTTGAAGGTACTTAAGTTATACGTGGCAGGAAACACGTGCGCTGTCAGTAAAATTATACGGTATAATAATTCTGGAATCGTAAAATATTCAAGAATTCATGGCGCGTACACAGCTGATGATAGACGCGGAATTGAATAAGTCCAAGCAAGCGTAAGCGTAATCAAAATTGTCCAATGAAATGCGAATAGAGCTCAATAAGTGTAGTTAGACCCTTAAACGTTTATTTCTTATAGTTAACAATAGAAGTTGCGGTGGAACGTAATGAGTTCCTCGAGGTCACAAGCGCGCTTGCGATGTAGAATTTAATATTTATTACTGCTACCTGAACAATGTTGATTAATATGAACATATTTTCTTCGAATGCCTTTTCAGAATTGTTATACGTTTATGGACCGTAAATAATGTATACCTTTGTAGAAAATGGAGAGTTTTTAGTTCCATAGAATTATAAGAAATACTTTATGCATATAAAAGTATGAGAAACACTTTTAATAGTGAGTAAGCATCTATTATTTTCTTTTCAAAATAAATATATTTTCAAAATGCATGAGAAACCCTTTAAATAGTTAAGTTGATGACCTAACTGGCGCAGCGGTGAGCACTGTTGTCTTATAAGCAGGAGGTCCCGGGTTCGAGTCCATTAGGGAATTAATAATTTTTTAATTTTCTCTTTTTTTTCTTGGCTTTTTTGCGTTCCGGTACAATGCCATGTAGAAGCCGATTGGGGTTGAATATAACTTCCATTACCCTTAACAGGTACGAAGCGATTTGCTTACTCGTTTCTAATTCGAACCGCTAGGATATGGAACGCTATGGCTTCCATTTTTCCATCCGCTTATAATATTGGTATCTTCAAATTAAGAGTGATCATCTTCTAGGTCAGCGCGCTCCACTTTAAGCTGTATCACTACTTCCAGCAAGTCTGATTGCAGCCAAGCGCTAGTCTATAAATAAATAAAAAAGTATGTGTGTGTGTGCAATTCACACACGGCAGAAGTGAAACTTCAGAAAAGTAGCCTTCGAGAGAATGTATAAATATAAATATATATATCTTTTTAGTTTCGCATTTTCGTTTCATTGAATTTTCAAATCACAATTCTAAAGAAGTTTCACTTCAAAAAAAAGGTTAGCCCGCAGTCACCGGCCAACTTTTAGTGGATGAAAAAAAGAAATGCTTACCAATAGAGCGTTAAATAACAACTGGTGTTCAAACTTCTTCACCCCCAGGATCTGCTGGAACATATCATAGAGCTGCTCCTTGCTCAGGATGCATTCAGCGTTCAGGCTTTGCTGCTGCGCCCGGGACGGCCGTTTAGTTTCATCGTCCCCGGGTATACCTATTGTAACAAAAACAACTGCATGTAAAATAATATTTTTGTGATTTTTTCTTTGCAAGTATCTTCAATGGATTCGTTTCAACCTCTAAATCATTAATTTGTGTGTAAAACACAATATTTGTATCTCTAACGGTTTTGTTTCCTGAGGATTAACCTAATTCAGTTCTTGGTTTATTTCGTTCAATTATCCCTACTAATATCCATGTCCATACTTCCATACTATTAATATTATAATTACGGAAGTGTGTCTGTCTGTCTGCTAAGCTTTCACGGCTCATCTTTTCAACCAATTTTGACGAAATTCTGATGAAATTCCGGGAATTAAAAAAATATATTCAACATGGACGAAGTCGCGGGTCGGCGGTTGTAAAATAGTCTTATGATGCTTCATTATCATCTTAACCAATAGAAGTTTATTACTAGACATCTTTTTGTAGAGATTTTCCACGCTCTACGTTATGACGTCACTTGTTACGTTCAGCAGCTTCCTGTAACTCTTTGTAACCTTTGTAACCTTGAAAAAGTAAATAACCTACTTAATTTTGCAAGGTTGTGGTAAAGAAATGTTAAGGAAAAGTTTTGAGTATCGTTTGTAACTGAATTACAATTTTCACCCTTCATGTAATTATCTGTTAGCGTAACAAGGTTGGTGGTTAGTGTTACTTGTTTGAAAAGTTTCCAAATTCCAAACTTGTCGAGTTGCCAGACCTAATTGAAGAGATTTTTGCATAGATTCAAATAGTCTACAAGCTTGCTGTTACATTAAAAAATAAGCGTTGCGTGATGTTAATACTGCAGATATAAGTAGAGTATTATAAATGTAAAATGCTTTTAATAACCGAGTTGAATGTTTTGATAATATAACTGTAGTAGAGTCGAATAAAAGTGTAAATGGAATCGTAAATACTGTAAAATATTTTGTTCATGTTTATTTTGACTATCACATAAGATGTATAAGATGCAACAATACAGAAATGTACAAGGCACTTATTCACTATGACATTCAAATCGTAACATGTTTGCAACTGTACCTATTGAATACTGGTCCACGACTCAAGAAGTTTAAAAAGTAAAATCTGTTCAATTAAATTTTTCACCAACAATATTTTGTAATTAATAATGGTCAGGGGGCATACTGACGTCGCTTAAGAGCGGGTACAAAGCGAGCAAAAAATCAGATTTCAACCGCGCGCCTCTCGCGTCCCGCTCTCGTCATGACTCAAATCCTACGCGGTGCCGGGTAAATCCGAGCGTGCCCGAGCGCCCAATGGCTGCCCCGTCTCAGGCGCTCTTGTGTTTTGGTGCACAGTATAGGTAAGATAATCAGATAAAAACCAGCAAGTGCATATTGCATATCGGATCACCTAGCCTCATTGCGGAACCCTAAACATATTCTTCGATACTGATAAACACACAAAGGTAGTTATATCTTTCATTATTTATGGGGGCTTTTAGGGTTATTTAACACACATTAATACTAACAGTATTTTTAGGCACCCTTATAGGATCGCTTCGTTGTACGTCTGTCAAGAAACCTATAGGGTACTTCCCGTTGACCTAGAATCATGAAATTTGGCAGGTCGGTAGGTCTTATAGCACAAATGAAGGGAAAAATTTGTGGTTACATCACAAAAAAAAATTAAAATGTGGCCAAAACAAATAATTTGTAATTTTCAAAGTAAGATAACTATGCCAAGTGGGGTATCATATGAAAGAGCTTTACCTATACATTCTAAAACAGATTCTTATTTATTTTTATACGTAATAATTTTTGATTTATCGTACAAAATGTCATTAAAAATACCGTTCTCTCTTTATCTCCACAATTTACAAATCGAAAAATCTGAAATAATTATGGTCAATAGAGGTTTATGCATATTTTACATGAAAAATAAAATCTATGCTCTAGCTATCATAGTTTTTTGATATCAACAATAAATCTCTACAAATTAAAGTTAAAGTCAAAGAATGTTGATTCAATATAGGTAGATAAACTACACTTATTGACGTCCAGTTATTTGTAAAATATAAAATATAATGGTGATAATCAGTGACGGTATCTTAGTTAGTTTTGCTTTTCGTTAATAAAAGTGATTTTATTACTTCTTCTGTAGTACGGAACCCATGGTGCGAGAATCTGACTCACACTTAGCCGGCGCGTGGACTACATAAATTTCAAAGCCCCATTTAACCCAGTTAGGGAAAATTTCGAAAAATCCTTTCTTATTGGATCCTTTCTTTCTTATCCTTTCTTTACAAATAACACACCCTCCAAATTTCATGTCTCTAGGACCAGCGGTTTAGGCTGTGCGTTTAAAATTTTGGCTACAATTTCCTTTTTAATTACAACTCGGGAACCCAGATGTCGTTTTGCGAGAATTCGGTTCAAATAGCAAAGTCAAAATCAAAATCCTATTACGATCAAAAGGAACCCCAGATTTCGATTCTGAAAAAAACTTTGTCCTATAATAAGGAATTTCAAACTTTTAAATTTACTTTTAGGGTAAGGAATCTTTATAGTTTAACTGTGTCAGTCTATCCATCTATCCGCCCGCTGCTTATTTCAGACTAGCTTATGCTCGCGACTTCGTCCGCGTGGACTTGCAACAACTGCACGCAATACTGGTCATATAAAAATAAAGAAAAACTATTTTTAAAAATTATTAAAAACCATCGTACTTTTTTGCATATACTACCCGTGCCGTCATTGCTTTAGCACTCAGCACATTGAATTCTGCGCTCTAAAGTCAAAGGGTAAAAGGTCGATATTTTAATGCGATAGTACTCTTCAACTTAACAATTTATTTACCAAAAGTAAATAAATATTTACATTTAAAGTATAAAAATAATATAAAATAATTTAAAAAATACCCAATCTCTAATTAATATACACGCTATATATGAAAACACACAATCTCTATTTTACATGTAAACGCTATATCTAAAAAATACAAAACAAAATAATTAATCGGCGCTCGAGCACAGAAATACAGTCTTCTCGTCTCAATGGAGTGATCGCGACTAATTGATGAAAAAAAATATGCCCAAAGCCTCGTGTCAGGTGAGAAAGACGATCGCGTTTTGCGCGGAATAGGAATGTAGTAAACGCCAAAAATCTCTTATTTATTATCTCTTAAAATATAGTTTTATTTTTTAAATCGCTTAGGTGAGCCCTTGGTAATATTAATTGGAATTACATATTAAAATTTTAGCTCTGTAATATGTATTACATTGAAAATAAATTGAAATTAGTCGAAAATTAGACCTAACTTCGTGATTTTTTTTTATCGATAAAATTTTATTCTTTTATGTTTTTACGTATCCAGTCTCTTGAAATTATGGTGTAATATTTATATGTTTTTTTTCGGGTAGGTGAAACTTGATCTACTATTGTAAAAATCAAATCTCAAACTGGCATTTTCACTTTGTACCCGCTCTTAAAGTCATATTGTTTTAATATTGTTAACCTTCGCGTTTTAGAATTATAATCCTTATTTTAGGGACGTCAAGGTACATGACATAAAACATATAATTTTGAAATAATACTACTTTCAGCGATGGTAGTAATTTGGTAATGAAGAAAACAACGCAGATAGAAGAATAACCTTCAAGCCTTTGCTCGAAGAGAAGAACGTAAGAAGTGTCTTACACGTTGCTAAAATGTCCATTTTATACATTAAAGTTGCGATTTGAATGTTCTAGAAAACCAAAGCTCACACATCAAGCGATGCATAAAAACACCCGCTGAGAGCATATAATAAAAAAACAACAACAGAAAAACTAGCAGTAAATGCTACAACGATGAAAACAACAAAACACAAGCAATATCACGTGACAGAAGCTGTAAGTTTGTAGAAATAAGGAAAATGAACCGTTCTCAAGCGATACCTGTTATTCCTGGAAGGTGTGAAAGGGAGAGAAACACAGACGTGAGACAGATGCAAGCCACACACATTTTTTTTAGGTTAATGTTACTTAAAATGATGTTCATTATAGTCAGCAATAAATGATTTCATTTCTAAAGACCTTTTGCGTCACTCATTTAGTTCAGTTGAGTACGTACAGTACGTACAGTTCACTAAATAAATGCATTACAATATCCACCCCATCCCTATCGCCTATCGCTGAATTAGTTGCTGAGGAAAGGAACACAATTTTTTTTATTAAAGTGTCAATAATAGTTTACTGTAAGAACCGGAAAATGGAACTAGGCGGGACGTGTTGCAAAGGCAAGAAATGAAAAATGGAGCAAAAATACTTACTACAACTTGGTTACCAAGATATTTGACAAGGAAAAAAGGAAGACCTGTTACCAGATGGAGGGACGAGCTAGCACCATTTGGGGAAAACTCTGGTTCCGCACAGCCCAAAATAAGAAAGAATGGAATTAGAAGGGGGAGGCCTTTGCCCAGCAGATAAAATATAAATTAAAAATCATGCTTAATTAAATAAAACTACTATAGGCTTGTATAAATAAATAAAAATCAATAATTTTTTTTGTTAAAAAAAGCCTGTCCACTTATGTTTACGACTAACAATTACTTTTAGTTTCATGTTTTAACTATGAATTTGGGTGTTTATCAGTTATTGCATACACACTTTGGGTAGTGTCCAATCAAATAACATATCCACTGAGACACGCAAAAGGCCTTTCAATATTAACTACTTCCAATTAATTCAAAATGTTTAACGTTAATAAAATACGAAATGTAGTTTTAAGTTTTTTTTGTTAATTTTGGTTAGACAATTGTTGCTGACTATACTCGAAATAGCAAACAATTTGAAAAAAGATACATAAATATTTGTAAAGTTTATTTCTATTGGTCGAAAACTAAACCAATCTTGAACTTGTTTGCATTTCAGTAGTTTATCATTTGCATTGTTCTCTAAAAGTGGGAGCTATTCTATTTAATGATTATGGTTATTTTAACGTTTATTTAACACACACTTTTGTTGAGCCTTTGTTAAAGGTTATGTTAAGTTTTTTAACCACATAATCATTAAAATTAATAATTTGAAATGAGATTGCTTAGACCTTTACATTAGGAATAATGCTAACAACATTGATGTATATTCAACAATTCCTATCCTCGTATTCATTCCAATCCTCTTTCGGATTTTCACAAATCTCTAGACTAACTAAATTGAAAAATATTAAATTACTGCTATGTTTTACTGCATATAGCACTGCATATTGTGAAATGGATAGAACTAATTTCACATCTCTCGTTTCGATTAAGTCTAGAGGATTGCGTATATATGGATCAAATACAAATATAAGTTAAGGAGTTTTTCCTAGCACTTCAATCAATCTCACTTCAACAAGGTCATTCCGAAAAGGAGGCTCTTAACAAATAACAGTTAAGTATTATCATATTATACAATACAACAAGTTTAAATAAATAGCAGTAGCTTTTTTGTAACCGAATTTCTATAAAATACACTTTTACATTTCAAAGAACCGTGAATATTTAAATCGTGTGATGATACCAGCTGCTATCAATATCATTCGACTCATATTTAAGTTTCACTTTACGTTTTTTTGGTCCCAATGTAATGTTGATGTTAATGGAAGTTAAAACAAATTTTGGATTACGTCCACTTTTCCGAAAGACCTTGTATATTTTAAAATTTACAGAACAAACCATTACAATTTATAAGTCAGGCAACACACAGGGTTTTCACTAGGTAATGGTTGATGACTGATGAAACACTTAGTGTAATAGAAAGATATTATAGGTTATAACATTATGTTTACAAATGTTTTACATTAATCTTTTGCTGACGCAAACATACCTCATATAACTGAAAATATGAAAATGTTAAGTCCACTGTTAAAATTGTGCAGCTGATCATACTATTGAATAAATTTTGATGTTTGATTTTGTTGAATAGTTATCAATTTCATCATAAACTGGGTGCCTTTTTTATATTTCAAGTTTCAACGATTAACAAAACATCACGTCTAGACTGCGCCAAGCATGTTTATACTTGGCGCAGTCTACATGGATCGGGCGCCGCTACCATATTCAAATACTAAAATGTCTCGTAATACTAAATTGTATCTTACAAAAGAAATTAACAAAAGTAGACCCTCATAGTATTTGTATTTTGATTCTTAAGTATTTTTGGAAAGTTTCCATTATTTTATGAAGACTAATTATTAGATTCAAATGTTTTTTATTCAAATAAACTTTACAAGTACTTTTGAATCGTCAAGTGGATCTACCACTGGTTCTGAATGTCATAGTTTGCCTATCGTGCAGATCAATACTCAATACTCAATATCATTTATTCAATATAGGTACACTGTAGGTACATTTATTGACGTTAAAATTACTTACTTATAAAACATGATGGTGATAATCGGTTACGGTATCTTAGAACTAAAGCTACGAGGCAAATTTTATTAGCACCCATGAATATTTGCAGCACCAAAAGGTTATAAGGGATGCTTTTATAAGTCCCTTGGATACCCCTTAATAAAATAAAAGTTTATTGGAAACACTGCCCAAGGGAATTGCCCAATTTCCACATACGTGAAAGGTATGATGTATTGAAATTGGCTTCGGATAGGGTCAGGGCTCGTAGACGTAAAAAACACCCACTTTATGTTCAAGACAGGCTTAATTATCCCTCAACTTTTGAGAGAGCCGTAAGTAATTAATAATTGATATTTTGTGACACTAAAAAATAGGTATATCGATAAACAGCGATCAAAAATATTTAAGATGCTCTTTAATATTAATAGATATTTAATATTATGAGACATTCACGCATTCGACCCAAAGTTTTTAGTGACTGTAGTATTAAGGAAGGAGTGTCAATGACGAGTGAGCAAACTCATAACGCAGTTACACACATTCATAGGCTTTTGCAGAGTCAAGCATTATTTTTTCACTCAATGCTTTGCACACATTGCGTCATGCTGAGCCCCATTCCAATCCCATCCCATTCCTCTAAACGCTATAGCTATAGGAGCAAAAAGATTAAGTTGTAAAAAGCTACATCTATCGATAAAGATTGTTATCAATCTTTTTTTTGTTTAAAGACAATGATTTTAAAATAAGTATTCAAATGTTTGGGTTTGGCTGTAAGCCCCTTATGAATTTCAATGTTTTTTTTTTAATATAAAATTTTTGTGAAACACGATGTTGCGTATCAATCACAAAATTTTCTTTTCTTCTTGCGAGTCAATAATTATTTTTAATGGTAATTCGTAATCTATATAACTTTGAAAGTATTTTGCATTTTAAATGTCTCAAAGTTTTTATCTCTATCTTTTTTAAAAGCTTTCTTGTTATTACTTTTAGCTGCCGTATCTGCCTTATTATGTATTTCACCTTATAAGGCCTAACTATTTGTGCATTTAAACTCACCCGTTCCTTTCATGATACAATCCAGTTTAGCTAGCCATGTAGTTAAAACTGTTTCCTTGCTAAGTCCATCGATTTCTGGTAAAGACCTGCAAAGTTTACTTAGAGATTTCAATAAAATATTTCAAAATATTGTAATTATGTAATAATTGGTGCTATGAAGCAAAAGGGACTAGTTCCATTAATTTGAAGAAATTGAAAGAAAATATGAAAAATCTTGGATCGAAGCAAGGCGTTACTTTGTGGGAGCCCATGATAATAAAGGAACTAGAAGTTTAATTCGTTATAATCGGCAAAAGCAGACTGTAAATCTATGTGGTACAACGTGTATCTTGCACGTGTAGCTTGCGATATTCATCGCCCCGTAAGTGCACTGGCACAATAACACACCACAAAAATCTTCCAAATTATTCTCAACGTACGTTTCACTCCGACATCTTCGCAAGCATCTTCTGGAGACGTTGGCTCGACAATGCACGATTGTAAATCGTAACGATAATTTCAAGAGAACTAGTGCTTTGGCGGCTTAAAGCGAATTAAACTTCCATCATTACGAAAAATCTTTCAAACCTGACTCGTTTTTCGATATTATTTCTGAAGACCTCACGGAAGTCGTGATGCGAGCAAGCGCCCGACTTCACCATCTGTTCCACTCTCTCGCTCTTCAGGAATACGTCGTAGTAGGACTGTACAGCGTTCTGGAAGGCTTCGTCGGCGAGGATTTGTGTCTCTCCTTTTAGGAAAGCCTAAACAAAAGTCACTTTATTTTTAAAACGCCTGCAACATCTTCTGATAGAGTCACCATCAACATCATCATCATCTCAAGCCATCGCTGGCTCATTACTTCATAATGATAAGGATTATGGCTATAGTTCACCATGTAACAATTGGCAGAGTTCACAAATCTTTGAGAACATTATGGAGACATTTCGGACATACTGATGTTTTCTTTACGGGCATCCATAAAGTACATCACACGTTAAGGGTGGGTAGGGGGTCGAAGAAGTGTGACAAGGGGTGGGAGGGGTCCTAAGTTTCGTGACGTCACGTTTCAAAATCTTATACATCTAAGTGCTAAAAATGCTAAATTTAATAAAAATATGTATTTCCAAGTTTTGTAAATTTTTTCAAATTGGATTTGATGTTGATTATATTAACTGCCTCGTTGATCTAGTGGTTGGCATGTTTGATTGCAGTCGACGAGTTCCCGTCCCGTCTCAGAAATGTGACTAACTGTGACATGGACGGGGAGGGATAAAAAATCCCAAAATTAGTGTGACATACTTTGTGGATTACCCCTCACCTTTAAAGCGATATCTAAATGGGGAATTTGAACACATCAGTAAGAATTCTTTATGTAACGTCAAAAACTTCAAAAAACGTTTGCTTACTATGGGAACTTGTGCTTGGTCCCAAGACACTTTAAATTACTGAAAAAGAAAACCACATGAAAATCGGTCAAGGAGCTAGAATTTTGGATTGGATGTTAATTTGAACAATCAAAAATCAGATACTGATCTTACATCATACCTAGAATGTTCAGGAGAACAAATTTTTGAGTAACGGCTAATTTATATTATGGTTCAGAAGATATAGCAGTAACAAAACATAATTATTTCATTTTCATTGCTAAGTGGTGAGAGGCGGTATGAAATTCTGGATGGACATATTTTAATTAAGGTCTACGCGGAAAAAGTTTTTGATAAGCTTTTAGGTAAATGACAATATAATTACTTTTAAACATTCTTTAATGCTATATGTATGTTGTAGCGTTTATTAGATTTAGATATTAATTTGCTTGAGAGTTGAGACAAATCAGCGAGATTCCATTGCAAATATTGACCTGACCAATCTGAGTATAAATTCAGCTTGATGTTGTTAAGGTGTGAAAGAACATTTGGTAGTTCCAACTTAGTGCGGTGAATAGGAAACATGTCTTAATATAGTTTTGACTTAGTGCATTACTTACGTAACCAAAAGCTAGCCTGTCGGTATAGTTTCATATTGATGCGTTACTTACATACCTGAAAGCTATTCTGTATAACCATTATGTCGTACTACTATTTAATAAGTAGCAACCGTAACCATCTGTTAATTAATTCTCGCTAGTTATTGTCTAAAATATGTACCACTACAGTTTGAATCTGGTGCGCTACATACCTGAAAACTAGCATGTATAGTTTTGACTTGATGCAGTATTATGTTCCCAAACCCTAGCCTGTAGGTAAAGTTTCGAGTTGGTGCGTATCTTTGGCATAGTTTGAATAGATTTAAGCAATGATAATTCATTATGTATAGAATAGGTATAAGGTTTAAAGTTTCCCTATACTTTACTATGTAGGCATACTAGTAATCTTATTTTTATAGTTAAAATATTATAGTGTATTATAGGTGCACTACGTATCGGAAACCGACTCTATCGTTTGAGTATGTGTAGTAGGTACCTGAAAAATAGGCTGTATATTTTAAAACTGGTGTGCTACGTACCCGAAAGCCAGTTCTCATAGTTTGAGTATGTGCAGTACGTACCCGAAATCTAGCCTGTATATTTTCAAGCTGGTGTGCTACGTACCTGAAACTGAGTCTTCATAGTTTGAGTATGTGCAGTACGTACCTGAAACCTAGCCTGTATAGTTTCAAGTTGGTGCGGAGTTAGCTTGGTATGCCGCCTGGTCATGTCTGTGGGCTGCTTGGCGTTAAAAGGGTGCGCTACACATCTTGAGACAAAGACGTATAACTGGAGTCGTCGCTTCTTATCCTCTTCTAGTTTTTCTATCTTTTCCTATACGTAGAAAAATATTTGTTGAGATACTAAGGTAATTAGTTTCAGAAACAGTAGTTTTATGTGCCTTCCCTTAATCGTTTTTTGTGTTAAGTAGGAAAACCCTCTTTTTGGAAAAGTCTTGAAATACTACCTAAAGAGACTATATTAGACCTACATGAAAAAAATATGTTTTCGAATTTTCTGTCCTGTTTGATTCCGTAGGTATATTTTTATTTATAACTAAGTATATGGATTATAAATTTATGGATGCCTAAACACTGGATGGATGAAGTGGTGCAAGGCAGGGATGAGTGACAGCTTTTACGAGTACCAAAATAAATATTGTGAATATTGTTTACTGTTGAAAAGAACCCAAACTAAATATAGGTCATCGCATTATTACCAAGAGTTTTCTAATATTGCCTATCGTAGAGTGATTACAGTCGGCGAACGTGCATTCTGAGGTACGGCCCCATTAAGTTTTTAAAAGTATTGCAAGTTTTTTTAAATGTAGGGGAAAGGGGCAGATACTGGAATTTCGATGCCTTTGTCTCTTTGACTTTGCGTATCCGTTATTGGCATGGTATTTCAACAAAAGTTCGTGTTTTGCCGATTCACTGACAAATCAAAAGCTATGCTTTTTCAAATTGCTTTCAGTACCAGCTCGGTCCGATATGTATACATCCGATAATAAAATGAGTAATTTCGTCTTTAAGGTCAATATAAATTGTGTATTAATATTTCTAAGGAACCTTTCGTACATGATAAGCTTTTGTAGGCTGTTTATGTTAGTTCCTTCATTGTAAAATATCATGTTCATGATGACTTTCTAGTTTCCATTGAATGGATTTATTGAATTGGCTTCATAATCCTATAACAAGCGAGTACTGTCCTGGTTTGACACGGGGGTCCGGCCAGGTAGTAGCGGGAGGCGGTCAAGATCTCCAGCCAGTGGTCGTATGAAGGCGTTGCTCGTGGAAGTGGTGCTCTCAGGAAGATCGGCAGACGTCAATCAATTTTTTTTTTAATTTTACTAGCCTATGTCACCCGAAATAAGCTAGGGATTCTAACGATACCTCATTTATCAAAATCAGTTCAGGCGTATAGAAGTTATGGTGGAATATACAAACTCACATACATACATACATACATATATACATGAACCCTGAAAACAATATACTCCTTTTTTCAGGTAGTCGTATAAAAAATAAAGAAGTACGTGTCTCACAGTTCTTCAAAATTCAACTCCCAAAAGGGTAGAATAGGGGTTAAAAGTTTGTAAGAAAGTCTGTCATTAATTTTTAAGTAAGAGCCATTAAACTAGGTATTTGTTGGTTACTTGGTTGGGTTTTTTGGAATTTCGGTTTGAAATGGAGAAATACCTGATTCACATTTTTTTGTAAATTTTATCCCCAAGGACGTGTAATAGATAGTTAGTCCTCCAATAACGCCGCAATAGATTAAAGTAATTTTTTGCATGGGTATACTTGAGGATCTGGACAGTGGCATAGGCTACTTTTCATCCCGTAAAATAATGAAGTGCTGTGGGAATTGAAAATAAAACTTATGCCACACGAACGAGTGACGCTCAATCACACCTGAACGGCTGAACGGATTGATTTGATGAAATTTGGCACAGAGATAGATCGTAGTCTGGTATAACACGTTTTTATTCCGAAAAATTTAAGTAGTCCCGCGGGAACCAAATAAACCTCAAATGAATGTTTGTTACTCAATCACGCCAGAACGGCTGAACGGATCTGGATGAACTTTGATACAGAGATAGAATATAGTCTGGAATAACACATAGGCTACTTTTTATCCCGGAAAATTAAAGAGTTCCCGCGGGAACCAAAAAATCTCAAATGGATGTTTGTTACTCAATCACGCCATTACGGCTAAATGGACCTAGATGAACTTTGCACAGAGATAGATTATAGTCTGCAATAGCCAATAACACATAGGCTACTTTCTATCCCGTATAATTAAAAACAATTCAATCCACGCGGACGAAGTCGCGGGCGTCAGCTAGTGTAACATAAAAAACTGAATGTGAATTTTTGTGGATGGATTGACGTTTGTTGCTCAATCACGCCCGAGCGGATGCACCGATCTGGATTAAATTTGGCACAAAGATAGAGTATAGTCTGGAATAAACATTTTATCCCGAAAAATTAAAGACGTCCTGCAGGAAACGAAAAACCTCAATCCACGCGGGCATCATCATACTAATACTAATATTATAAATGCGAAAGTGTAGTTGTTTGTTGGTTTATTGGTTTGTTCTTCAATCACGCCGCAACGGAGCGACGGATCGCCGTGATTTTTGGCATGGGTATAGTTGAGGACTTGGATAGTGACATAGGCTTCTTTTTATCCCGGAATATTAAGGAGTTCCCACGGGAATCAAAAAAAACTTAAACCACTCGGACGAAGTGGCATCATCTAGTAATAGTTTAAAGGTGGAACATACCTGGGGGTCTTGGTCCTTGTCGGAGTGGCTGGTGCCGGAGGGGCTCGGGGAGGGCGCGGGGGCTTCCCCGGAGCTGGCGCTGCCCGTTGACGTCCTGCGCAAGAAGGATCTAAACGCGCAGGTATTAGGTCGTCAATGAAAGTGGTATTGGTTGACACAAACTGACTCTCTTCTTTGTATTTGAATTTTTTTTCTTAGATGGGGTTTAAGGCTGGTATTAATAAACCAACATCAGCTAAGTACAGGTTCTCAAGTATCGCCGTCGGCATAATACTAGGTTATTATAAATGCGAAAGTATGTCTGTCTGTTTGCTACGCTTTAACTGCCCATCATTTCAAGTGGTTTTGAAATGAATGAAATATTCTTTATTGTACACCAAAGACATAACATAAATAATCAGAAACAACAAACCGGTACAATTGGCTGCCTTATCGCTTTTAAGTGATCTCTGCCAGGCTACCAATGTTTGATGTTTGGTATAGAGATTTGCATCCCGGGGAAGGATATAGGCAGTAGCTGATGAAGCTGATGATGGCCCCCTGCTGGATGAAGGTCTCCTGCATGGATCTCCACAGAACACGGTCTTATGCCGCTTGCTTCCAGCGGCTCCCAGCTAGAGTAGAGTGCCTGAGATCGTCCGTCCGTCGTTATACCAATTTAGGATTGCGAAGTATCAGCCTTATGCATAAATTAATACTTGAGAACGCGTTATTAGCTGATGCCGGCTTATTAATATGGACTTACTTAAATTATACTGCATTTATCCGCAATAATTCCCAGTTCAAATTAATGCAATGCGACTTGATTATTTGATTTTTTTAAGAATATCGTCAGCGTGTGTAAACTTATGGTTATGTTATGAATCTAGAAGCTTCTTTATTCTAATCTTCTATACTACAATAATTCTTGAATGTTTCTATGCAGTACAGTTTGAAAACAAAGCATTACATTTTATTTAGCGTTTAATCTTATAAATTTTCTTTGCATTCATGAGAATTATTCTTAAAAGGTAAAAGGTTATGTCACTATTACATTTAAGCGGTAGAGCCCAAGGGTAGAGCCGACATATTAATAAATTATTATTGATGTAGTTCCAATGCCTAAACCTACGGTTACTAATAGACCAGCGGGCATTACTTACATTCTCTCAAGTGACTGTAATCATAACAGGAAAAGAGATAAAAATAGCTTTATTATCCTAATAGCGTCTAAATTGGGTCCACCCTAAGTTAGCAACCTTAGATCACCACTTCCACTCTAAGTTAGCACCTAGATCACCTTAGATCATCACTATTAGCTAAAGTATAAAGTTCTACATTCTATTGTCAAAGTTTAGCCCAAATATCTGTAATGTTTCATGAAACGAAATGGACGTGAGCTGGAACTTGGGAGAAATAACAAAAGTTCTATGAAAAACTATTCGGACCATTCCGACCATTTCACACTCGTGCAAGATTTGTGGACAAGGATAGCTTTGTTAATAATTTTGCGACCAAGAATTCAGGATAGATACTTATACAGCCTTATAGGGATAAAAAACGAGTGTGCTTTAGACCACACTACTGAAGTAAAACTTCTTTAGCTCGTAACTGGTTATGAGAGAAAGAAAAAAATGTGTGCTCGCAAGTATCTCTCTTGCCCCTACAGTAATATAGGAAACGTAACTCTCTCTCTTTCATCTTCACTGACTGATATCTCCCTCTCAACTTCCATTCGCCTCGCCCGATTACACTTTTCGTAACGCTCTCGTCACGCATTCACCAGCTTATTCCCCAACTCAAGCGTGCATAAAGAAGTTTTACTTCAATACTTTTAAAATTCTAAAACTACTTTTTTTGTACTTATGACTTTAAAGATTGGCTGCTCTAAGACAGCATTACACCACGCGACATGCGGTCGGCACGCGGCGGACCGGTTATCGCTTGACTAGTCGACTTCTGCGGTCTAATCTAATCTATCTTATAATCTAATTGTATGTACATCACAGGATAGATAATCGACTGAAAACTTATAAGTTACATACAAGCCTAAATCACGATATCGAAGTTTTCTGAGATTAGACCGTTCAACTTGCAACGGTCGGACCAGAAGGGTCCCCGGGCACAACACCAGCCCGGAGGAAGATCTTCCTATTGGTGCGGAGGAGTACACATCACTCACTCGTCCCACAAAATTTAGTTTTTTAGTTGTAGAGAGGTTTTCAGTAATACTATGTAAGTTTGTGGCCTTTTTTTAAATTCTAGGTATAGGAAGTGACAGGATCCGAATAGTTATCCACAGTGGAGTTGGCTGTAGAGTGGACAATACTCACGCATGCTGAGGAGGCGCGAGCGCGGCCGCCTCTCGTTGCCTCGTCGCCGGGTGAAGAGGCGCGGCGAGCGGAGCGGTCGTGAGCGGACTAGCGCCTGGGTAAGCGAATAAACACATACTAATTTTTGTAACTTTTACCTACAACGTGGCCTAACAGTCAAAGGCGCTCTGGGCGGGATACCTAGAGAGACGCAGGTTCAAATTTAAATCCATACTAATATCACAGTCTAAGCCCTAAGGAGATATGTTCTTTTTTCTATCAGTCTTTCGACGGAGGCGTCGCTGTACAGATCAACGCTGCGGGGTGACAGGGATGTGACGGAGGTAATTTTCAATACAAACATCAATTTAATGTCAAAGTAAGTAATGACAACCCTAACTGACCCGATGGCCAATATTGAAAGTAATTGTTAAGCCTGTTTAAGTATTTTTTTATTAATTTAATTTTTCATATATTATTAGCGACGCTGTCACCGGGTCAGATAAGTTTATTGGACTTATACCTCTATCAACTATTGGTGAGAGTACCGTACCTCAAGGCATGTAGGTGCTACAACTGCCATATGATATAGTAGCCGGGTCTACCGTTTGTATGGGCGTCGACCGAAATTCAGGCCTTATTAAATTCCAAGTCATAAAAATAGCGAAAACAGTCTTGCAGATTCCTCGCGAACTCTTCAAAGGTCTGGAATCGATATCTAATACGACATTCTAAGGCATCATAGTTTAAAAGGTTTATTTTACCTGGCAGTCCAGCTGTGGAGCCCCTGGGCAGTTCAGGCTTTCCCCTGACTGAAGGCCGGCTTACAGCGAGGCCGCCGGGAGGGACAACTGTGGATAAACACGATGATATTACAAACTGATACAGTTCTAACTTATAACTATATTTTATTTGACCATGGTAGCTGCGAGCTAACTATAATCCCACCAACTTATCTGGCTGGGTGGCCAAAATTGGAACCATTATTTATGCCTGTTAAGTTTTTGATTTTATTTTATTTCTAATAGATATGCTGTCACTGGATCAGATATGTTTGTGGGACTATACTTACTACTAACTCTTGCAACTTCTAACCATATTTAAATAAGTAACAAATCAACAACAACAAATAGTTATAAGTACACACAAGTTAGGTAGAAATACTTTTGACAAAAATTCTAGATAGATAGATAGATAAATACTTTATTGCACACATGAGAAATACAAGGTAAAGTTAACTATAAACTAGGTATACAAAGGCGGACTTATTGCTTACTGAGCAATCTCCAGGCAACCTTTGGTGAGGGGATCGAATAAGATGTGTAGGGTAGTGTGGCACAATAGAATACACGTTATTATTAATAGGTAAGCACATAATATAAAACATAATAGACTTATTAATATAGTGTCAACTTTTGAAATATTTATTGTATTTAAGTTTTCTTGTTCTTCCTCTTCTTGATCTCATAAGTTAGGTAAGGATTAGATATAAATATTCAGGTAGGGCACTTAGGTTCTATCGGGTTAATATACATAATAGATTATAATCTACCGAAAAAAATGCGTTAAATTGTAAGCAGTACGTTACGGTTCACAATCTTTCGACAGTTTACAATCTCGTGAAGATTGTAAACAATTATAATCTGACGGTAGGTATTTACAATTTTACGCTGACATATACTTATACCTACTTTGTGATCAATACATTCTTTCGGAGCCAGCTGGAAGCGTGCCAGGTTTTGTATCAAACAATCTACTAAATGGCTCGTATACGGATCTTTATACATCTAGTCGTACTTTAGTAAATGGGGAAGATAAGATTCTCAGCTGCGATACCCGGAAAAACAAGCTTTTTTCATACTAACACAAAATAAACCTTTAAAATAAATGAACCGATTTCAAAAACATTAGGCACTTACCTGCTATATAGATCTTAATATTACAAATGCGAAAGTGTGTCTGTCTGCAACG
Source organism: Erebia palarica (assembly GCA_964035005.1). Taxonomy (NCBI): domain Eukaryota; kingdom Metazoa; phylum Arthropoda; class Insecta; order Lepidoptera; family Nymphalidae; genus Erebia; species Erebia palarica. Next base: position 8,952,972 of record OZ035992.1, read on the forward strand.
CTTTCACACCGGCTCACCTGTTTAACCAATTTTGTAAATTTTGACCAATGGGTACAGAGATAGGTAGGGTCCCGTGGAGGGGTATAGGCTTCTTTATATCCCGAAATTCCCGCGGGAATCGAAAAAAATTAGTCCACGCAGGCGAAGTTGCGGGCATCATTTAGTTTAGTATTATATAAAAATGAATTGCTGTGCGTTAGTCTCGCTAAAACCCAGAAACGGCTTGACCGATTTTGATGGATTTTTCTATGAAAACCCAAGACATGAAATTTGACATTTTTGAAGACATGAAAATCATTTGTTTTAAAGGATAAAAACCTGCAGAAGCTATATTATATTATATATAGCTTCTATAGATATGCCTTTTGCAGTGGGAAAATATCATAATCTCATAGGAAATCAGAAATTGCACGCGGCGTAGTCGCGGGTGACCGCTAGAATCATAGATGTGGAATTTTAGTACCTATACTAGTACGAAATAAACAAATTTAGTATTGACAGCGACGGTAATGTATAATTAATAATAATTATAATTGATAAATTAAGATAAATAAATAATTACATATTTTTAATACTTATCAGCTTTAGACTATTATTACTGGACTTATTATTAATGGACCGAGCCACTGGAAAAATGTAGCCAGCCTTAATATATGGGCAGTTCCTTGTCTAGGTATAGACTATAGACGTTTTATATCTTTTTCCCTTTCATATTTCTGGGACACAATAGTCTTTTGTTTTTGTATGGGGAATGGGAATTCATATTATGAGCGTGAGTCATTGAGGATATAGGGTCGACAATAATACGACATCACCACGTTAAAAATAGGTATTTTTTTCCAATCTATGCGAAATGCAAAGTAAATAATGTGAAAGTTTGGATGAGTGGATGGCTGGCTGTATGGATGGATGGATGGATGGGTGTTTCTTACTCAATCACGACAGACTGGCTGAACGGATCTGGATGAAAGAACAATGGCGAAATTGGACCCACGTAATTAAAAAATTAAGGAGGCATCGTTCAAGTTCAAGTTTATATTATTTATAATCATATGTTTATATGGACGCTGTTAAACAATACAGTGTCAACCCACATGTCGGCCATTTTGAGTAAATCGAGTTTGAAGTTTCACTCATAATAATGACCAATTTGTTAAAAAAATAACTGAATTGAGATTTTTTATTTAAGCAAATATGTATATATGAACATAAATATACTATTCTAACATAAAAAACTGAAGATATTTATATAGTTTTCGAGAAAAATGCAAGTTTCATTATAACTAAATTCTGTATCACTCATTTTATTATAAAAACAGTTTCAAGATCCATAACACACTATTGCTTAACTTTAAATTGCTGACCCATTATCAACTTGTTGTAGGTTATGGAACTTAAAACTGTATTGTTCTTTTTGTAAAATACGATTAACCATTAAAAAAAATGTTATAAGAAAACAAAATTTTAGTTGCAAATTATTATTTTATTAAAATTTATTAAGTACAAAATAAACACTAACAGAAACCATAATCAGTCTTAAATTTATTCATCTTTATCCATACTAATATTATAAATTGGAAAGTGTGTCTGTCTGTCTGTGCTTTAACGACACATCTTTGCAACCGATTCTGATGAAATTTGATATAGAGAGAGTTTCATACCGGGAAAGACAGAGTTTTTATACCGGAAAATTAAGGAGTTCCCGCGGGTTTAAAAAACTAAATGACGCGGATGAAGTTGCGGACATCATTTAGTTATGTACTAAAAGAAAGAAAAAAACCTAATATTTTTAACAGTTTTCTACCATCTTGATTCTTGACACCTTGCTCGACTCATTAACTAAAAAAATCTTAAACAAAAAACTAAAAAAAAACCTAAAAAGTAGTGACATCAAAATCAACACAACATAAAATTATTCGCAGTCTTGAAAATAAAAACATAATGCTATCTTAAAATATTTCACAATATATTGTATCAGCATGTACCTAATTCTTAAAATTAATTAAACACATAGAATTATAAAACTTTTAGTTTCATTCTCAACAGTTTTGTAAACTTGCTTGTAATTGTTAACATTATTTTAAATTATATACTTACCTACCGGGAAAAAATCTGATACAAAAATAAAAATCTTTTCGAAATATAATAAAATGTCTTACTGACTTCAAAACAACGAAAATAAATATTCTATAAAAATGGATAAACCATCCATTAAAACTTTGAAAACAGTAATCTTAAAATAATAAAAAAATACCATGGCTAAAAAAAAGCAACCTATATGAGATCTAATACGTTTTTTGTAATGAACTAAACCAAATCAAATCTATTGAGCTTGTTCTATATCTTCAATTTCAAAATCAATTGTATTTCCAAAGCCTTCTGTATCATCTGTAAAATCACTTGACCTAACGTTCCTCAAAAAATAGTAGAATGGTTTAGCGTCAGATGGAATCAACTTCATAATTTCCTTCAAGTCACTGACTTTGGCACTCGAGAGCTCACGACCATTTGGGTACAGGATAGGTAAATTCATTTCAAAATTAGGTCTCACTTTACGCGCTTTTGAACCTTTTGATATGTCAATTACTTTAAAGTCTTCTTCAAGTTTTGACTTCATAAAAAGTTTTAAGGGATCATCTTTACGCAACTCAATTTCAAAAGTTGTCATCCACGAAATCTTTTGTTTTTCTATATCAATTTTTCTATTTGTGATTCGGTTGAGGATAGGCGCCACTGAAACAAAGTCTTCTTTTTTAAGTCTAGTGACTGTGAATTTGTTTTTTCTTCTGCAATTTTCCATCACCCTGATGTAATCATCATCTGTATAGAGTCGAATCTGAGACTTTAAAGCACATTCAACGTCCCCAAACTCAGAATCATTAGGGAGGTATGTGTGTCCTGGTTGTAAAAATCGGATAGTTATTTTTTTTAGCCTTTCTGTAGTATGGAGAATATGTAAAAGCATGAGCACCATTTTAATGCTTCGATTTTGTCCCCCACACGAATCGGCCCACAGGATCAGTTCCGTGGCGCTAGGTTTTAAATATGCGTCAATAAATTTTTTCAAACATGAACCCACCTCCTGTGTCCCGCGACCAGCTTCGTGTTCCAGCCAGATAAAAAAAAATCCTTTTGCAGTAGTACCACAATGAATGCCAAGGTTCTGCAAGTTAAGTTGCCTCTTATAATACACAATGCTTGTTGGTAGACGAGGTAGGCAATGAGTCTTTTCTAGGTCAAAAGTCAAAGTCTCCAGGGAACTATCTACTTTAGCGCGAGCTAAATCTTTTTTCATCTGATCTCTCAGGTTATAAGCATGATCCAAGTGCTCTTTGTGTTCTTTTTGAAGTAAGTCTGCTTGTTCACTACTTTTTGCATTCGTAGTGCTTGCTTTGAAGCGATCACATCGGAGGCAGGTGTCTTTTTGCGGTTTTTTAAATCGAAGGTTGAAATCCTTATAAAAACATTTCTTAAACCTTGAAAGGGATACAGAGTTTTGGTATTTCTCTTTGTATAATTCGTAGATCGTAGTTAAGTTAAGGGTTGGAGCTAAAAAATTTGCGGTTGTATTATCTCGGCAATAATGCGACATGTACTTTGGTAAACCTCGAATGAACTGTTTCATTTCGTCTAGTTGTATTTGGGAAATTATATTTCTGCCACCTGAATTAACTCCCCTGTTATCGTTAATCGGGGCTTGAGATTTAAGTTTCTTCAAAGCAACGTCGATTCTTGTCTGACTTATTCCCAGAGTGTTTAGAAAGGTTTTCTTGCAGATTTGTATATTATTATCTGACAAAAAGTATCGTCTGGTAAATTGCCTTTTCGAAGTGGCTGAATAGCTTCGCAGCTTATTTTCTTCTCTCACACCACCCTGTATAATGGCACATCTGGCTTCATAACTACCCGAACTCCAAAACTTTTTGAACTCATATTCACGCTTTTCTTGGGTCAATCTTTCAGTGCATTTGCGAGGACAGTTACAACTAAAATTGTACCCTTTGAACTCTCTACTCTTTTTAGTTATTCCTTTTGCACTAACATATTCATAATTTTTATTTGCCTTTTCTTTTCTTATTGAATTATTTTGATTTGGGAATTTCCTTTTTCGCCCACGCTTAGGCCTTCCTTCATTCTTATCGCTATCCTTATTACCATCTGTTTCTGGTATGGAATCTGGATCTTCAAGTTCAGGTCTTAGTATATCCTCTTCGTTGTTCAATAAAACATTTCCTGCATCGAGGTCGACTAAAACGACACCAGGCTCAGGTACAAAATCGTTCTGGTTGATAAAAACGGGTTCATAATTTTCAGCCTGATTAATGAATTGAAAGACTGCTGAAATGGAAGTCATTGGATCTTCAGAACCAGAAACAGAAAATAAACCTGGACTTAGTCTGGAACTCCGTACTTCTATTGCATTTTGTAAGTCCTGTTCTGATATGCTTATATTTGGAAGTGAAATATCCGCTAAAGGAGTTCCTGAAATCTCTTCATCATAATATCTTGAATTTTGTTCGGTTTGTGGACTTGGAACCTCTCCGGAGGTTTTTTTTGTAATGAGATCTACCATCATGTGTCCTCGTGATAGTGAAGGCGGCATTCTAGAACCATAAAAAATAAAAATAAATAAATGTTTTGTGAAAGCAAATAGTAACTCATGCATACACACGCCAATGGCCACGCACATCGCCACACATGCGCACACATATGCATATGCACGCGCACTTTGACATGCACATGCAAACACATATGCGACCACACACGCAAATGCACTAGCACACACACACACACACACACACACACACACACACACACACACACACACACACACACACACACACACACACACACACACACACACACAGAAATACCTACACACACACAAACACACGCGTTTTTTTTTCTTTACGACACTACAAGTTAGCCCTTAACTGCAATCTCACGTGATGAAAAGTGATGATGCAGTCTAAGATGGTAGCGGGCTAACCTTTTAGGGGTACGGCAGTTAAATTAAACCCATACTACCCCTTATCGGTTTCTACACGACATCGTACCGGAACGCTGAATCACTTGGCGGTACATCTTTGCCGGTAGTGTGGTAACTAGCCAAGGCCGAAGCCTCCCACCAGACCAGACCAGAGAAAATTCAGAAATTATAAATTCCCAAATTGACCTTGCCGGGAATCGAACCCGGGACCTCCCACGTTAAGACCACAGCGCTCAGTGCTCACCACTGCGCCAGGTAGGTCGTCTTTTGCCTTTTTTAGAAGGTAAGAACGAAGTAAGTATATACCTACAATAACATTAAATTGTAAGATTAGATCGTTTGTTTCCCATTTTGCTAAAATGTGTTAAGGACTTTAAATGATTATAACAAATAAAATGCAAACAAGTTACACTTTATGTTCATTTTGCTATAATGTGTCAAGATGTATGATTCCTTTACAAGTTAACGTAAATAACCAATTAATAGTTTCGCAATAAGATGTCATGCAATATATTTAGTTTTATTGCTTGTATAGGTAAAGTTTTGTATAAATTCAGTGACTACTTGGAATTTCGTGTATAGAAAACGTATTTACTACAATTTAAATACCTTATAATCAGTTTTTCGCAGAAATTACCGGCAAAGTAACCTCAAAAATACAGTTTCACAGAAACCTATGAAATACATTGATTATTGGACTTACCTTCAATAATACTGTCACTTCTTAAACCATATAATACTTTATCACTAGATTTATGATAAAACTCGATTTAAAACTTTACTAACTATTAATTTCTATTATTAACTTAAATCGTCTAAATTAATTGACATCTGAAAATAACGCATTGGAATTTTGCAATAATATTTCAACCCGCATAACTCATTATGGCATCAAACAGGTGGCGCTTTTAATAGTACAATTGTGTGCTAAGGTATTTGAAATACTATTGCAAAATTTACTATGACAGTTAGAGGTTTGTGTCAAGAGTTTTTCCTGAATTTTTGCTATTAAAATGATTCAAACCGCTTAAAACCTTTTTGAAAAACGTAGCAAATCACTCAAAGAAGCGATCTGCATTCAAATCTCAATTTTCGACTTTTTGTGGGTTGACACTGTATTGTTTAACAGCGTCCATATGATGTTTATATAAAAAAATAATTGAGACTGAGATACGGGATTCAAAAGAAAGAAATTATTATAATTTATTAAAAAATAAGTCATCTTGCACTAATGGAACCCAATTGACATAGATAAACATTTTGTTGTCATGACAACACTTGTCATTATTATTTATTTTTGTAGGGATGTTCCGACACCATCGATGTATCATCGATACCTACTAAAATGAGTATTCTTAATATTACTATCGTCTTGTGATACTAACCTAACACGAGTACTTTAAAAGTATCGATACCTAATCGTATCGATACTTTTTAATTTTTATGTAAATGATTTTATCAGTATCAGTGATCACTACTTATATGACACTAGCTGATGCCCGCGACTTCATTCTCATGGATTTGGTTATAAGAGAAAGAAAAAAGCTCTCATAGGAAAAGTAAACAAGTACATAGTGCAAGTGTTAATCAAAGTATATAGAGGAATAAAACGCTTAATGTAAGGAAGATCAGGCTATAGAATGGGAAAACAATCTGAATTATTGGTCAGCGAATCACTTCAACTTGGGCTATAGGTGTCGAAGAATTCATTGGCCAGAATCCGCATAGAGTTACCAGTGGTGCAAAGAGATCTATTTTGATATTATTGTTAATCAATTTGTTAAAATATAAGAAAGATCTAAGCAGATAAGAGTTATTTAGAAATATGGTGTGAGTAGAATTATTGCGGAATTCTCGCATAACTAGGCATAAGTACCTACTCATTCTCATTCATACTAATACTGATACAAATTATTGATAAAAATAGTTTTTGATTAATAACTTTTAGGTTATATTCTACTTTTAGGTGTATCTTTTTTCTCCCACATTTTTAGACTTACGTACTATTTGCTTTTTTCTTAGTTTTGTTACGTTCTACAATTATTACTAAGTTTCCATGATGAACGCTACCCTTTTCAGTGGGTCCCAAAATACATGCATTTTCGCCATCCTCCTTTGGCACAGAGATAAATTATAGTCTGGAATAACACGTAGGCTTTTTATCCCGGAAAATTAAAGAGTTACCACGGGAAACAAAAACCTCAATACACGTGGACGAAGTCGCGTCGGCATCAGCTAGTAAGTACGTAAAATATTTACTACGACTACGAGCTAACCTGGTAGTAAGTGACGATGCAGTCTATAGGATAACATATAACAGCTGTTAGGGGTAGGTTCTTATTGCAGTTGTAATATTAAACGGTTTTCGGTAATCGGTTTCTATAAGACATCGTACCGGAACGCTTAAACGCTTGGCGGTACGTCTTTGCCGGTAGGGTCACTAGACCAGACCAGACCTACGCTCAGTCAAAGTTTTTACATACTCAATTTATTTATTCTATGCAGTATTAATATTATTAAATCGAAAGTGTGTTTGTCTGTAAATTTGTCGATTTTGATGAAAGATATAGAGATAGATTGCATAAGTATTTCAATAGTGTCCCGTACGTTTATTCCACCTTCTCTACTTCACTACTATCTTCTACACATATATATAAAAGCAAAATACCACTCACTCACTGGATAATTACGATATCTCAGGAAATATAACGCATACAAACTTGAACGGAAGGAAGATTTCTTCTATAGTGTAGACATCAGATAATCTAGAAAGGTCACGAGAAAATTCACCCCACAGAGGATGAAATGAGGGTTGGTTATGAAAGTATGTTTGAAGTTAGAGACTTGAAAATCGGGATATAGGTTATAAGTTTTAAATAATTAAAAACTGATTAAGCTATATATAGCTTCTATTGATAGGTTTTACGCAGCGGGAAAATTATATAATCTCATAGGATATCAGAAATTGTACGCGGACGACCTCTAGTTATAACTAGATGATTCCCGCGACTTTGTCCGCGTAGATTAAGGTTTTCAATTCTCCCGGGAAATCTTTTATTTTTCGGAATAAAAAGTAGCCTACGTCCTTCCCCGAGATACAACCTAACCCTGTTCCAAATTTCATCAAAATCAGTTGAGCAGATGGGCCGTGAAAGCGTAGCAAATAGACAGACAGACAAACTTTCGCATTTATAACATTAGTATGGATTCTGTGACCATACCTGGTAGTTTGGAGGGTTGTTTCTTGTGTTCATCGTCGCTGTCTTCTTCGGATGAGCTCGGGTCGATCATGTCGCTGCTTCTGAAACAATAAGGATGATGACAAGTGACAACTTAATCCAATCATCGTGCTTCCTGCCACGTACGACGTAAGTAGTTCGTGCGCGAGTTTTTTTTTCTTTTTTTATCCACTACTATATCACTAATGTGACGTCACAAAACTTAGGAGCCCTCCCACCCCTTGTCACACAATGTCACACTTCGTCGACTCCCTCCCCCCCTTAACGTGTGACGTACTATATGGATGTGAATTTCAAAATAATTGTAGCCGGTATCACTTGGGAGGATGTTTTTTTTTATCCACTACAAGTTAGCCCTTGACTGCGATTTCACCTGATGGTAAGTGATGATGCAGTCTAAGATGGTAGCGGGCTAACCGGTTAGTGGCATGGCAGTTATATTAAACCCATGCCCCTATTCGGTTTCTATACGGCATCGTACCGGAACGCTAGATCACTTGGCGGCACGTCTTTGACGGTAGGGTGGTAACTAGCCACGGTCGAAGCACCCCACCAGTCAAAGTCAGTTGAATGCAAAGCTAATGTATGGTGATACATACAAATACTCTGCATTCAACTGGCGCCCGTACTTATACCTTCAAGGCAACAGTGAATAGGCATCTTCTAGGCAGGCGCGTTCCAACCTAGACCTTATCATTGCTTTGCATGATTGTCGTCAAGCGCAAGCCTAAATAAATTATTTACCTTAATGTCGTATTAGTTCATTACAAAAAATATATAGTTACGTATTAAGATTTACATGAATGTTTATTGATAAAAAATAATAAACATACCTGGGAACAATAAAATTACTTAAATTAATACATGCTTAAATACGTAAAAGTTGCCTCTACGGCGTAGGCATGGCGTAGGCAAACCAAAGCTTTCTCAAGCATCGATAAGTCAATGTTCTCAAGCGCAAACATATTTCGCGATAAGAACGTGCTTCTAGTAAGGAAGGTCTTGAAGCTGTATGTAATAAAATGAGCAAATGCTCTTACGCTCTTTATATGCTCGCTAAGGTGGTCAGCATAGATACTCTTAGAATTGCATACCATGCCTATGTCGCCTCCGTCTGAAGATACGGGCTTATTTTCTGGGGCAACGCAGCGGGTCTTGATGCTGTTTTTAAAGCACAGAAAGAATGTGTGCGAGCAATATTCAATTCAAGGCAAACCGACAGTTGTAAGTCATATTTCAAACAATTTAAAATTTTAACATTTCCTTCGATGTATATTCTAGAGTCAATATTGTTTGTTCGAAGAAATCTGCACCTTTACGATAATTTAATAAGTTAATGATAATAAATAAACTCCGCATGCCGGCATCAAAGACTACACATTTTGGTAATAGCGCCTTTGTTATGACTTGCATTCTATATAACAAACTCCCAGAAAGTATTGTTAATGTTAAAAACTATTATAAATTTTAGCGTTCACTACAAGAATTTTTAATGGACAAAGCATTTAACACCATACAAGAGTACGCAAACCGTAACAAAATATGCTAAAATGATAATATTTAGAGACTAAGTAGGTACCTACTTTATAAATGTGCACGTCAGCAACATGTTTGTTCTTTAACTAGTCATCCTAATTGTACAATGTTTCTTGCAAATAAACGATTCATTGATGGAAGTTTTTATGAAATAGTACCATTGACTTGAAATACATAGTCGTGGCTAACGCACTTCTTTTCTTTAATCGATACTTAGTTAAAAAGATTATTATCAAACTTAAAACTAACAGAAGACGTGAATTTTAAGTCTTTTGGAAGACCCTCTTAGTATGAAATCAATTTCCTCCTCTGCAGATGCGTAATTTGGAGGCTCATTCCATTCGATGACGTCACACGCCACTCCTCTCCCACGCCTTCATACATATATTCAAAGGGGGTGAAGAAGGAAAGACCAAAATATGATGACTTCAATATTCACGTAAGTACAGTTAAAAATAAAGTACGTATAAATTAAGAAGCCAGCTGGGCAGTTGGGACCAAGTCATTTCTGGTCACGCATTGGAAAAATTGAACACTTATTACTAAATTAAACTGTTGTTGTCTGAAGTGGTTTATCTAGTGATAAAACACTATTGACCGAGTAACTAACATAACATAACATAACAATGATACGCGATGATTAGAGTAGACCGGGGACTATTGAAACATATGAAGTATGTCATATTTATATTGTTGAAAGGATGGTTAACAAATAACTGGTAACAAAATAAAATATAATCTGTAACTCTATCTCAAATAGTTCAACAAGATTGTTTCCATATTGTAAATAACTCATGTAAGTGACTTAAATAAGTTGGTAAAACTTACAAGTCGTGTAATTGCGGCCCTAAAACTAGTTTAACCCTTCTGCTTCATTACGTCACCCTTCGTCACGTCCCCTCCCCCCTCTCCTCTCTCCTCGAAACCGCTAATTGTTATTGTTATCATGTACAAGGCAGGTGAGGCGTAATTGAGTTGAAAAATTAATTACAGTAGGGGAAGCTTTCGTGAAATGGGGAAACCCAGGAAAATTTGTCTTGAAGCGAAAGCTGGGCTAACAAGGACCATTTGGATAGTCCCAACAGGATCCTACAGAATTGTTTTTCCATTATCTATGCAGTTAAACAAGTGACATAATTTTAAAATAAACACGACTGCTCTGTCAGGGGTCATCCATAAAGTACCTACGTCAAATTTCATGATTTTTTTACCTCCCCCGTCCTTGTCACAGTTGGTCACATTTATGAGCAACCGTTGTAGTCTCCCTAGTGTTTCGTCACATATCTTGCAATTATTTTACATCTAGAAATTACGTATTAAATTAAAACAGCACTTCCGAAATTACTTTTATTTCCATTTAAATACTTTTTAATATAATCAATATCAAATCAAACATTTGAAAAAATTTACAAAACTTGGAAATATTTTTAAGTCTTTTGGAATTTTAACACTTGGATGTATAAGATTTTGAAATGTGACGTCACAAAACTTAGGATCCCTTCCACCCCTTGTCCCACAATGTCACACTTCGTCGACCACCTCCCCCCTTAACGAGTGAAGTACTTTATGGATGTGAATTTAAAAAAAAATTATAGCCAGTGTCACTTGAGAGGATGTTTTTTTATCCACTACAAGTTAGCCCTTGACTGCGATCTTTTGCGATGGTAAGTGATGATGCAGTGTAAGATGATAGCGGGCTAACCTGTTAGGGGCATGGCAGTTACATTAAACTCATCCCCTATTCGGTAAAAGTATGTAAGGATTCTAACGAAACCCATATCTGTTCAGTCATTTAGAAGTTATGCTGGGATAAAGAATCTTACATACTAACATGAACCCTGAAAATATAACACTCCTTTTTTTCGGCAGTCGTGTAAAAAGATAAGCAATAGGTATAGGACGTTGCTACCGCGAACTAACGATGACATCGAAGAGTGGGCCATACTGCCAACACTTAAAGCCATATTGTTTCAGTATTTTCGTGTTATAGAATTATAATCCTTGTTTTAGGAACGTCAAGATACGTGACATCAGATTGTCATTCTGAGAAATATTGCTTATGTATTGCTTTAAGCGTTGGTACTTGGCAGTATGGCCCCAGAACGTCTACTACACTGTACCTACACTTAATCTAAGTTTTTACATTGCAAATTTCGATTGATCGTATTATGCCCTTGATCACGTTAGCGTCAAAGTAAAATTTCAATTTTATTTATTACTAGCTGATGCCCGCGACTTCGTCCGCGTGGTTTGAGGTTTTTTGGTTCCCGCGGGAACACTTTAATTTTCCGTGATAAAAAGTTGCCTATGTGTTATTCCAGACTATAATCTATCATCCAGATCCGTTCAGCCATTCTGGCGTGATTGAGTAACAAACATCCATCCATCCATCCAAACTTTCACATTTATAATATTAGTATATATTATTATAGATATTTAGTATAGATTTCCAAAAATGTATACATTAACCACACCAATATAAATTACATTTCACATATGTACTGGTGAACTCAAGGTACTAAATTGGCCATTTGCGTGGATGGTTGGGTCTGAATCCTAACTACTATGACTGTGACGAGGATTTCATGCCCATTTCCTTCGCGGTATGCGGCTCGTCAGTTTATCCAATTTATTAGATATAGAGATAATTATGTACTGTACTTCTTAAAAATACTCCTAAAAATGCACGAAAACTAAGCAACAACTCCACACTAAATATAATATGCTGAAGAAATTTTATGCCCCTTGTTCGACGCCTTCCCTGGCGCAGTGTTGAGTGCTGTTGTCTTAACGTGGGAGGTCCCGGGTTCGATCCCCGGCAGGGACAATTTGGGAATTTATAATTATATAGTTATATAGCTTGGCCTGGTGGGAGGTTTCGACCGTGGTTAGTTACCACCCTACTGGCAAAGACGTGCCGCAAGCGATTAAGCGTTCCGGTACGATGCCGCGTAGAAACCGATGAGGGTTTAATATAACTGTCATACCCCTAACAGGTTAGCCCGCTACCATCTTAGACTGTATCATCACTTAATGCGTATAAAAAGTAGATAATAGCATGCATCGTCATGTTTGATTATGTGTAAGACTACGCATGAATTGTACGTATGACGTTTATATAGTTTCTTCTATATTTTTATTTTATTTTATATTTATTTGTAAGTCTTTTTGTTATTGTAATTATATTGTACTGGGTAAATAAAGAGATTATTACTTACCATCAGGTGAGATCGCAGTCAAGGGCTATCTTGTTGACAAAAAAATGCCTACCCGCTTTCAAAAACTGGCACTGTGGTCGACTTCGCGAGCGACTTTTATGGACTCAAAGCTCTAGATTTAAAGTCTCAATATCAAGACTGTGAAATAAACCACCTAAATGTATATGCGCATCAATATATTCTGTGGTTATCACCATATCTTCTAAATTGCCAGAATTCAATGGGTGTAGAACACGTTATGACTCCGATAACGATTAATTAGTTCGCGAGTCAAGGCTCAATAGGCAGTCAATTTGAAGGAGATTTCGTTCGAGGCGCCTTGGTAACCAGACGACCTTACTGGCGCAGTGTTGAGCGCTGTGGTGTTGTGTTGTTCCAGTAATACATAAACAGTTCCAGTAATACATTTTAGCTGTCAAATGATTATGATTTGCTCAAATAATAAGACCCCCATATAATATACAAATAATAAATTCCCCCAAATTGCCGCCGGTGGGAATCGGACCCAGGGCCAAGTCCATTCATTAGACCACCAAGTCACCACTGCGCCAGGGAGATCGTTCAATAGGCATTGGCCAAATACCGGACTCATGAAAGCGAGAGCTTACATTTCCCTTATTGGCTTAACTCTTTGGCACTCTGTAAGGCGAAATGCAGACCTGCAGAGTGGAGTGTAGTCGATATACATCGCCCGTTTCTTATAACACCTTAAAATAAGCTTTATTTACTTTAGCACAGTGGTACATCCAGCGTTACGAGTCCATAACTAGTTTAAGCTGCATATTTTATTTATTAATGTAGCGGTGATGGTTTAGAATGTAGACTGTAGTAAATAAATGAATAATAAAAAAGCCATGTATTTCTCATCCTAAGAATATAAAATTGTGTTTGAATGTAAAATAAATTATTAGTAATTTTAAATAAGTTCGATCTTCGAGTATCTTAAGTGTCGTGGAAATGTGCGTTTTGAGTAATTAAATATTTATTTGCTCTACCGAAGTAAAACATCGGCATCCTGAGTAAACCTCATGAATGCAGGTTTCCTCTGAAAGTTCTTTTCACTTTAATTGTAAAAGGTTTCAGAAATCTTCCAATTCGCAACTGACCTACGTGATGGACTTTGTCCTAATCCCTTCGTATTCTAAATCTGAGAGAAGAACCCCGCTCAGTAGTGACCGTCGATGGGTTGAGATGGGGATCATGTTACCAATTTCAACCGTATGTCAAAGATAATAGAGCAGAGTTTAACCAGCAGTGCGATTGCGTAACTTCCTCGTCAATTCATTATTACAGTAGTGTTATGTATTACTTAATGTGATTGGCTGAATTTATGGTATTCTTGCGTCAATGGATTTTGTCCAATAGTGGAAGAGTGTTAACCAATCAGAGGTGATTGCGATCGTTACACTGTAGCTGTTATTTTTAGCCGGTCGCCTCGCAGTTATCAAAATAGTCGCTGCACCTCGTCAACACTCCACTAGGAAGGTATGCGTCGAACATTAGTGACTACACCTGTAATCGCATTTGTCTAATCTACTTATGACTTTGTTTTTGCTTTTTCCGTCAGAATTTTCTTTTTTTTTAATTTCCACAACAAGTTAGTCCTTGACTGCGACCTCACCTGTCTACCCGACCGAACTTATGCCACAGATTAGCTATCTGCGCGAGAGATATTATAGTGGCAAGTGTGCGCAAACATAAGTTCACTCTATATCCTTCTGACACAACTACAGCCTATTAACGTCCCACTGCTGAGCACAGACCTCCACTATCATAGGAGAGAGGGAATTAGAGCTTACACCCACAACGCTGCTCCAATGCGGGTTGGCGGGCTTCTGACACAAGTATTCTTAAATGCTTAACAGAAGGTCTCAGCTATGAATCATGTTTTTGGAAATAAATCATAATTAATTTACATTTTTATTTAATGATTCTCATAGCCCGATGGGACGGAAAATCCAATACAAGCGGAGTCGGAGATCAAGCGCAGGGCTGGCTTTACGTGCTCTCCGAGGCACGGGGTTGATACATCGCCCTAGTTTACTACGGGCTACCTACAGAGAATTTCATCCGAGGACCTTGAAGGTTCTATAATTATTATTTATTAATATTTCATTCATTCCATACTATATATATATATGTATATTAATATTATAAATGCGAAAGTGTGTCTGTCTGTCTGTCTTCTACGCTTTCACGACCACCATCTGTTAAACCGATTTGGATGAAATTCGGTTATAGTAGTAGGTTACATCCGGGGAAGGACACAACATAGGCTTTTTATCCCGGAAAATTAAGCTTAAGCATTATCTAGTTTTAAATAAATTCTAACATACCTATACTTACAAAAAAAAACCATAATCAAAAAGACCACCCCTGGTTGCCCATTGTACCCATCAAGCTTGTAGCATTTGCCACACTGAATGGCGATGGATAACCTTCGGACCAAGTAGGAACCAGAGCGTGAGTCGCAGCCCCTCTTAAAAGATCTCTCTTATAAAATTTTTCACTTCCGTACCCCAGTATCCCATCATAGAGCTAAATAATACTTATTATGTTTTAAAAAATTGATTCCACGTGATCAGAAGAGATTTAACTTATGCACCTTTTACACGTAAGAATAGGCGGCCTTGGCTCACTCAGGGTTCCGTACAAGCAGCTTTCTTTTTAAACTTTTCATCATAAGGTACAGCTTAGATAAGGTAATTTAACTTTTTAAAATCGTGACTTAATTTAGAGTTTAACAGGCAAACATCCATACTAATATTATAAATGCGAAAGTGTGTCTGTCTGTCTGCTACGCTTTCACGACCCATCTGTTTAACCGATTTTGATGTTTGATACTGGGATAGGTTGTATCCAGAGGAAGGACATAGGCTAATTTTTATCCCGGAAAATTAAGAAGTACGCGCGGGAATCATAAAAACTTAACGCGGACGAAGAAGGTGGGCCTCATCTAGTAGTTATTATAAGTACATTACAAGGAATACCTATCAATCATACTAAAGTATAAAATTAAATATTATAAAGGCTTAAAGTTTTGGTTTGTTGGTTTGTCCTTCAATCACGCCGCAACGAAGGAAGGGATCGACTTGATTTTGTGCATGTACATTTTGCGGACCTGGGGAGTTACTTATGGGAGTGCATAGTAGTACTTTTATCCTGGAAAATTAAGGATTTCCCGCACCAATTAAAACAAAAATCACGCGTACGAAGTCGCGGGCATCATCTTGTATGTTCATATACCTATAAACTAATTTGTATCGTAACATTATGTAAGTAGGTAAAAAGATATGGACCACTTAAATATTACCGTGACGCAATACGTCTACCATCATTTAATATTATCTATGAACTCGTTCTAATTTTAGTGTTGTTAAAGGATTATATCTATTAGGTATGCTACGAATATTCAACATGAAATAAATAAAATTAATATATATTGGGTAATTTCTCTAAAACATTCGGAAAATTCACCGTCACTATAAAAATATCAAATTTTCTTTGACATGAAAATGATATATCTAAGTTCTAGAAGCACACATATCCATGCCTACATAAATATGCCATAGATATATAACTTACATAAAGCCTAATACTAATAGGCTTAACTTTCTTATTTACACAAAAATATAACAATCGCATGCAATTTCTAAACGTAATTTTGTATTTTTTAAACTTACCTCTGTCTCGTTCGATTCGGGGTTCAAACACTGTTTGCGTTCATAGCAAAATGGCTTTGGACGTGTTAGATTTTTGAAAATTATTTGAATAAATGTTCTATTTACAGGTTCGCAGCACTCGTGGTACTGGGTTCCAGGCAAACGTCATACTGTCCGCATATATTCCGCGCCTGCGCGCTCCGCCACGGCGGGTCGATAGTGCCGTATGATAAGGAATGAAGGCTGTATACCATTGATGTACCCGCACGCCCGAGATAAGCACACAAGAGCGTCTATCCAACAACCATGTAATTCATTAAGGTACTAATTAAACATAAAAAACGTTCCCTTGTTCGAATTTAGACCACGGCGGTCAATCCAAGATTAGCCATTCTCGCAGGAGTTAGTATAGTGCCAAAGTAATTGCACAAACACAGGTGCTTTCCTGCTCCTATAGCCTGATAGGACGGAAAATGCGCCACGATCGGAGAGAGATCAGGTGCAGGGCTGACGGCTTTACGTGCTCTTCGAGGGACGGGGTTGAAACACTTCCAACTTCCTAGCTCCGGGCTAGTACTGACAATTTCTTGTCAGAAAAGCCGTTACTTCTCTGTTTTGTGGAAAAATTCAATATTTAATGTGGCCCGACACGGAAATTGAACTCAGAAACTACTACAGTCGAACATACTAACCACTGGAGTTCTAGACCAACAAACCCTACGTAGCATTTGTCCTTAATAAACTCACGCATATGCATATACATACATATGTTTAGTTTCTGAACAGCTGAAACTGAGTTGCCATCGTTGCGACCGATGGAAGTTTACTGCACATAGGTCACTTGTGAGGCATTCCAAAAGCCCCAGCCTGGTACACATTGTAGAGGGTCTGACAACGCTGCAATTTTCAGTGCGGGGTCGCCATTCCAGCTCCTTGGGACCCCAGCATCTATCTGTCTCTATCGGTTGCTGCTCATTACTACACAGTAGCTGTAGTTTGTCTGTGGCACTTCAATTCCCCATATGAAAGTGTGTATCTTTGGTATTCATATCAATGTTTTGCCCACATGCCGGGTGACATTGTGAAAACAGGGTAATGTTTAGGAATCGAGGTCAGAGTGTTTGTATTAACCCGCGTTTCCGGTTTCAGTATTGCCACATGGAAAGCTGTGTTACCATAGCAAAAAAAAGATGGCGCTAAGGGTGTGGTACGTACGAGTAGAGTTAGGTTCGATTATACTTCTAAGTTTTACTCATGTAAATCACTAATATGAGTACTACTTAACTTACGAAATGTTAACAGATTGAAAGCCGCGTTTCATAATATGCGAAAGTTAGGTTTTGTGACATACTTACGTACGCTTACAAATGTTAATACCAAATGTTAGTCTCAAGCACTCGGTGATCGCATAACCCAGTAATTTTTTAGTTTGACCAGTAGTTTCTCGGGAGTTTTGAAAATGACGTGAATTTTATAGATTTCGACGTGCTCTTTCCGAATTTTCACTTTGCCACCTCGTAGCTTTGCCGCTCGCGCCGCCATAATGGAACAATGGCGCCCAAAAACAGTTATTTGACAATAACTCTTTTCGTTATTTTTTGCAGTGATTTATTCATTAACAAGTTCTTTAAACTAATTAAGACTGGATTTAGCCAAGTCAATCTAATTTAGTTTAAAGAACTTGTAAAACACCCACAATAAAAAAATATTTGAAATGTGGAAGGTGAATTTAGATTTTGGTTTGCGGCTCTCGTAAGATGAAACTATTGATTTTACAAAAAAAAGGTCACTACATAAATTGTAGGAAATTTTCTCTAGTTTAGTTTATTACATGACTATTTTCATCGTAAAATTTGTCGGAAATTTTCCAAAATATTTTTTTTAAACTCCCGAGAAACTTTCCAGGTGACCCCCTTTTTGAGCACTAAATGACTGGGTTAATAAAAGAAACACAGCACGAGTACTTGAACTATTGTTTATTGAGTTGAGATAATAATATAGTGTCCTCACAAATTAGATTCTTGTAACGCGACTCGCGAGGACCTCTAAATTCCAATAGGTTTTTCGGCGATATTTGGTCCAGGACTTTAGCTTTATTGCTGATCCAGTCCGCCAGGCAGAAACCAGAGGCCTAAATATCTAAGCAAATGCAAATAAAGCAACCTGTTTAGGAAGTACATACATGCTTTTTCATGTGCAGGCATAGTATGAACTCTTTAAACAGGTCGAATTATAGTTTGACAAACGATTACGATTACGATTCCCTTACGCAATCGGGGGGCAGGTCTGTAGGTGAGCGGTAATTAGGCTAATTACCAGCACGACTGGAGATTTAGTATTAATTAGCTGTTTTCATAGGTGTAAATATTAGTGATTAACATTTTATTATTTGGCGTCAATCTCGTATAAATCAAAATTATACATAAATGGTCAGCAATATATACCTTTAGTGATTAGAGATGTAACACCTCCCCCTTTGAGACGAAGCAACATGGGATGATGCGAGTAGAATAAAGTGATTTAAGTATTACAAAAATGAAATTGTAGAAATTAGAATTGTTGATGATACAATTCTTATAGTTCCTTCCTTGTGTAATCGTGGCCTCACTTAGTATACCATTAGTCTTTCATTGATCCATGCTATATTACTGTGAAAGGTGGCGCTAATAGTTGCATATTATGTATGCAATTATTGTAAGGAAAATGTATTAGTTAATGCCGCGGGAATTCTTTCGTGACACGAGCTATGTTAATTGTGATCTCATGCGATTTACCATTTCGATGCCGTGTAGAAACAGACTACGGGTATGGGTTTAATATAATTGCCATACCCCTAACAGGTTAGCCCGTTACCATCTTATACTGCATAATCTCTTACCACCAGGTGAAATCGCAGTCGAGGGCTAACGTGTAGTGGAATAATCTCTCTCTCCCTCTTTACGTCGTATTCCTCATTATTGAGGGTCGTGACCCCTTTCCATTAATCACTTAATGGTAGGAATTTTCTTGGGATAATAATGCGGATAATAATGGGTTCCCACGTCCTTCCGCGTAAGTGGAATAATAAATAATAATAATTCTTAGTAATTCTTACTTTTATCTAATAAATTAATCTTTTTTTTTTTAATAAAATGTTTTCACATTAAACTTTAATTTTTTTTTCACTGACTTCATCGCCATCTTATGTTTTTTCTGTCACCGTTGTGCTGCTTAATTTCATGACAAATTATACTATCTAACTCTGACAAATGTAACTACTTAATCCTCGTATTACAAAAAAACTTACATAAAATAAAATACCTACATAAGTAAGTACTCAGGTATAAAAAAACGTAAAACATTAAAAATAAGATTTTGTCACTAAATGGCCAGTTGTTGTTGTTGTTGGACATATTTTGTGGTCATTGGCCTTGATTTTGTTGGTGGTGGTGCCAATGGCGCTGGCGTTGTTGATGATGAAGTAGTTCCAGACCTAAAAGTAAGAAAATAATGATTAAAACGTTTTCATATTGCATACTATACAAGCTTTTGCCCGCGGATGTTTGTTACTAAAGCACGCGGCACGTCAGAACTTAAACACACGGAAACACAGAGATAGATTATCGTCTGGATTAGCCATAGACAATTTTATATCCCGGAAAATTAAAGTTTCCGCGGGAACCAAAAACCTAAATCCACGTAGACAAAGTCGCGGGCATCAGCTAGTCTTACAAAGATCATAAATGCGAAAGTTTGGATAGATGTATGGATGTTTGTAACACAATCACGCCCCAACGACTGAACGGATCTGGCTGAAATTTGGCACAGAGATAGATTATAGTCTGGAATATATATAATACATAGGTTACTATTTATTCCGGAAAAATAAAGAGTTCGCGCGGGAACAAAAATACTATCAGCATCATCTACTATTATATTAACACTTCGTTAATCGGATGTCTAACGACAAATCACCATTTTTTTAGTGTTACAGACATGAAACTCACGATAAAGTTGGGGGGTGGTGTGAGAAATATAAATGTAATAGTGAAATAGAGAAAGCCTAAAGTCACCTTTACTTGTGTTTACTATCCTTTCGAGTTTGGTGCAGCCGATTCCCTGACGGAGGGCAACGTCATCTATGCCAACTTTCCGCACATCGTCTTTGTTGTAAACGCGCCCTTCTACGATGATCTGAATAATAGATGGGCACGGATTTGATCACTCCAGCAATGCTAAGGACAGCGGTGACTTTTGTATATGTCACCGTAAAATTGCAAAAACCGTTAGATTAACTCGCTAAATTGCAAACTGTCGAAGATTACAATTTAACGAATTATTTTTCGGTAGATTGTAATCTTTTAGGTATATTAACCCGATAGAACCTAAGTGCCCGGCCTGCAGCCGGGCTCTATCTAATAATTTATGTCGAACCCTAACCTAACCTACAAGAAACAGGCAAGAAAACGTAAATACAATGAAAATTTCAAAAATTGACACTCAGAACATTGAACGGTTCACAATCTTTCGTCAGTTTACAATTTCGCGAGTTAGATTGTAATCTAACGGTTTTTAAAATCTTACGGTGACATATACATTCATATAATAATTGTAATTAAAACATTTATTTATAGGGTTGTTTATTTAATCAATTTCGGATTTCGATTCACAATACGTTTAATACAAGGTAAAGGGAATGTGACTATTTATTTTATTTATCATCAAGTGAAAATGAAGATCTTACTCCTAAAATTAAAATTTAACAACGGAATGGCAAAGAAATAATTAAAAATCGTTATTTATTTTATTTTCTCGAAATTGAAGTGAAAAGTAGAGTGTTTACCACGGGTCTAAAAGCCATTCTACTCGATTCTATAGCATACCTCGCTACGCTCGGTAAGATAATGAACAATCTACTATAGCTTTTCTTACAGCTACTTTCATGGACGCATAAAAGTTTTCAGATTATTTGAGTTGTGATTTCAAATGCCACGACCTTTGCGGGTGGAGGAATGATGATACTGCATCCGATGATTTCTCTACACTTTTAGACATAGAAGAAGGTAAGACCACAGAATAGTTAATAGTTTATAATAATAATAATAATAATACGCCGTGTGGCTACGGCAGAGGCCACCCCTTTCTATCCCGTGGGTGTATCATAAGAGGCGACTAAGGGACCATCCAAGTTCCCCGAAAGCTGCACATTATAGTGTTTGTTTTTGGAATTTAACGAAAACAAAAAAAATACAATTTATTAAATTACTAGATGATGCCCGAGACTACGTCATCATCAATTATTATGAATTTTATAAATATTCTTAAGATTTCGCGGCACATCGCAATACCAAATTTATTTTTCTCCTTATTGTTAACAAGAAGAAATTTAAAAAATAATACATTGAGAACCATAGACATTAAGGTGTAACAGGCTGTGGCTGTAGGTGACGATGGGTAACATGAGCACATTGACGCATACTTGCATTCAACCAAGGATTACGCGCAAATTATTTAAAAAATGGAACATAAAATTAGTAGATACTGTGTGGATCGTATTATCATAACGTACACTAGCGGCACGCTATGATGGCCGGTTTGACACATTACAATAGTGATGTGGAATGTCAATTTATTCTCGAACAAAAAACAATTAAGTTTTGTTTTTGTACCTGATTAAATAGGTTTAATAAAACAAAAATGTATATGTTTATTTAATTTATTTGAACGAACTGAATATTTGAACGAAAATGAATATACATACTTTATATGCACACAAGAAACATATGAATACAAAAGATACCAAAAAAGGTGCCACAAAAGGCCATAATTAATCAGATTCGTCCATACTACTATTTTCACTGTCGTCACTGCTATCATCACATACATTAATAATTATATGTTCGTTTTCTATAATATTATCTATTTTCACATCTCTTTCATAATCTTCCCTTATTAATTTAACAGTTCTATTCACAACCTTTTCCCAGTCTCCTTTAGTCACATGTTCACAAGCTTCTTCTAATAATTTTAGCATTTTTTTTGTGGTAAATGGGGGTTCTGTATTGTGTCTTGCAGCATATCCCTTAATTTGAGCCCACACCAACTCAATCGCATTATACTCACAATGGTAAGGCGGTAACCGTATAACTCTGTGCCCATGTTCTAATGCTATTTCGTCAATGTCGTATCGGATCTTGGTTGGTTTGTTTTCTTTTAAAAGACGTACTAATTCCGCTTTTAACATATTCATGTTTGCATCTACGCCATTTTTACGAAGCCATGCGACGATATCAGCTTTCTTTTGGGATTGGGCAGGTGGCTTGTCAATTTGCATCGAGTGGTATGGGGCGTTGTCCATAATTATAATAGATGGTTCAGGGAGGCTACACAACATTGAGGTAAACCATTCAGTAAACTTTTCTCCATTCATGTCTTCATGATAGTCTCCAGTGGTTTTTGACGCAAAAGCCATGAGAGAACCTTCGACAAACCCGTTGATGGTTCCGGCGTGACAAATTATAAGTCGCGATCCTTTTCCTACAGGAACTTTGGAAGTAGATGCTGCTGTGTCATCGTTCCAAGAACGGCCTACAGTATGGTTAGCATTAAGCCATGTTTCATCCAAGAACACAACATTTTGCCAATTTTTGATTTCTTTCACTTGCCGTAAAAAAGTATACCTTGCCATCGCTATATCAAATCTTTCCATCAATATTTTGCGTTTGTTACATTTTTTGTATCGAAATCCAATGGTCTTCAAAATCTTCGTTAAAGAACTTTCCCCACCGAAGAATAATCCAGCTTCCTTCAGTGAATGCACCAACTTTTTTCTTGTTGGATACTCCTTCTGTAAATAGTAGCCGTAAACATGTCTTCGGATAGCATCGGCATCAAAGCTATCGATGCCTACGACTGGTTTTGCTCGTTTTCTCTTTTTTGGTGTGTGAAGTTTATTTTCTTCTGTGCCAGTCTCGCCATATTTTATTTAGTTATCCGTCTAACAGTTCGTTGTCCAATATTAAGCGCATCAGCTACGCGTTCAACCACTGACGTTATAGGTAAAATTGGCCCTCCATTTTGAGCTTCACGATCGAAATAGTTACGAAGGCGTATTACGAACTCACGTGTCTGACTATTTAGAACAGTTCTCTGCGTACGTTCGGTCATATCGACGAAATCCACAACAAAGGGCTTGAACAGAGTCCAAATTAACGAGCAAGGGTCAACAGTAATGCAGTATCAATATTTGAAATCCAAAGCCAGGTCAAAACTATATCACAATCGCATTGCACTGACAGTTTATACTTTTCGAAGCAACGTCAATTCGAAACTGCTTTGTTTTGCATTGAGCATTGACGCGAGTTTGCCGGAGGTAGTAGTTGTGCTAGCCAGCGATCCTATGTGACGATCGTATTAGATTCCATTTTTAAAAATTTATTGATATTTTTTTGCGATTTCAGAGGTTTGTCCACATAGTGAAAATTGTTCATATTCACAAGTACATTCACCCCTTAAATGGTGCAAACTGATTTTTCTACACTTGTATACATTTAAGAAATCAATTTAATAAATAAATTTTGAGTCCTAAACCTAAAACTACATTCGATAAAATTTATGAATCTCTGCACATCACTATCGTCAATAAAGTAATACAATTATTTCCTTCAAAGTCGTTATCAATTAATACGGAACTTCATGAGAAACTACATTCGATAAAATTTATGAATCTCTGCACATCACTATCGTCAATAAAGTAATAAAATTATTTCCTTCAAAGTCGTTATCAATTAATACGGAACTTCATGAGCGGACAAACGTCAAACCGGCCATCATAGCGTGCCGCTAGTTTAACTATTTATTCATTTCATACAGTGTGCCGACGCTCACACAAATGTCAGACCTGACTACCATCATACCATGACAGTTTTAGCAGTCATAAATGTACGGTACTGCATAAAAGATATTAGAGTGATAAAATTTTGTTAGTTTCATTCGTTACGCCCCTGTCACCCCGCAGCTTTGCTTTGTTTAGATGCCTTCGTTGAACGACTGGTAGGAAAGAACGTATCTTCTTAGACTGTGTCTGTGAAACTAGTCTGGGCTGTTGATATTACCCATAGACTATAAAGTTTTGCTACCCATTTACTACCTACTAGTGGTTCGCCCTTAGGGTTCGCCCTGAACTGAGACCTCGCGGTATCCATAAGATAGTTTTAACTATTCCTCGTAAGATGGTGCTAAAGTCTATTATTTGTAAGCACAGACGAATAAACTTTTACAGAGCGCCATCTATTGACATCATTGTGAAGTTTTGTTAAAAATACTGAAGCTCGATGAACTAGAAGTTTAATTCGCTATAATCCGCTACAGTAGACAAATCTGTGACACATCTTGCGTGTCTTTCACCTGCAGCATGCGACACCTACCACCCAGAAACTCGCACAGGCACAACACCACACCACACAAATCCTCCAAATCACTCTCAACGTACGTTTCACTCCGACACCGGAGCATCTTCACGAGACTTTTTTAGTTTTTACAATAATAATTAATTATTATTTAAAAGCGTAACAAAAATTTAAACAGGCACACTCTCAAAAAATTAAAGGGCTCTAATAGAGGAATGCCGTCCGTCCGTCATTTAGTAAAATGGTGCACTGATTATTATACTTTCTTAGCAACCAAATTTTCATGAGTAATAACTTTCGCCTCAAACATTTTACTGCAACCTGAGGGCGCGCGCGATGGCAACTTTCCCGCAGCGCCGAGACAACGACACGACACGGGTCCTGCACGCGGCGGTGACGACGTCACCCGCAGTGCGGACCCAACACCGAACACGACATCCGGCCAAAGGGCCCCTAGCCTTCAAGGCAGGTCCTAGCTAACCAAGGCTAAGGGCCTCATTCACCATCTTCAAGTAAAGTCTCAAGTAGGCTACTTGCCGGTTAAAGTCACGAGTAACAGTGAATGTGTATTTCACAATAGCTGAGTAGCACTAACCGACGGTTAAAGTAGCCTGTAACTTATTTGCAGCTTCATCTGCCCATTATGCTTGCTAATCGACGTTTATATTAAAATGAATTTATTTGATTTGATCGATAATCAACTAGATGAATTAGAAAATTATTCAGTAAGTACTAGCACAGTAAACAGATACAACCTGTTTACTGTGGTACTAGTAGTAAGTACTACTAGTAGTAAGTTGAATTCCGAAATTTCGATGTACATGATTTGATTAAATAACGCCTAAAACGCAGTGATAGTTTTACTTTTATTTACGTATTTATAAAGGTTATTGCTCCCACAAAATATAGTTGGGTAGGTACCTACCTATACCTGTTTTTAGCACTTAGGTAGCCATATTCGGCTGGAGGCCATCGGTTTACATATTATATTTAAATTAGAAGTAATTACGTTCAGTAATTTAGAAGTTATAAGGCTCAGAAAGACGGACGGACGGACGGACAAGTGCAAATTCACTCAAGTAGACTCAGAGACCTTCGCTTCGCTCGGTCAATAACTTAATAACGCCTGCAATTATTAAAAAAAATACTTTAATCCCTAGATCCTAAATGCCAACTTAAATCCACCTACGCCAAGCTATAATGATATCTTTTTAGAGCATGAGAGGTGAAAAATACTAGATAATTCCCGCGACTTTTTCTGCGTGGACAAGTTTTTTCGATTCCAGCGGGAACTCCTTAATTTTCTCTGATAAAAAGTAGCCTATGTCCTTCCCCAGGATATAACCTATCTCTGCACCGAATTTCTTCAATGTCGGTTGAATAGGTGGGCCGTGAAAGCATAGCAGACAGACAGACACACTTTCCCATTTATAATATGGAAGTATGGATGGATAATTTTTAACAGCGGAAACTCAAGCGAAGAGGACTTATAGTCAGATAAGTTTGACGGACGGTACGTTCTTTACGGGGTGTCTGATGACACTACGTGGCTTTTTTTAAACACTTATCGTTGGCATGAAGCGACCCGAAGATAAATATTAAAATAAAAAAAATTACAAACATTTTGGTTAACATTATTAAAATAATCAATTACAAGAACAAAAATCAATTAATTTTACCTACACTTCGTGCGTCCAAATTCGTAACACAGACAAAATCTACTGCTAGAGGCTACAGAATTCAGATAATCATATTATGCCAAACTGAAATGTTAAGCTGTAAACACATTGCCACGAGACGCAAGATCTGCCCGCAGCAGTTGTATTAAAAATCGGATGGACGTCAGCACCACGAGGAGTTTTCACTTTTGCAAGTTTTTTGTCTTCGTAAGCAGCATCAACCGCATTTTAGAGCCCGTAACTTAAATCTGTCGAATTAAAGCGCCTTTTGAAATTAACTCCTAACGTCCGAGTGGTGGATCTCCTTCATTAAAAAGGCAATTAAGAACATTGTGATACCACCAAAGAGGTTAAATATCTTAGTATGTAGTATACTTTGATGTTATTGGCTTTCACTTTTCATTAGAAAAATATTTTTTGTATTTTCTTGACGTCCCTCAAGATTAAAGAACCCAACACTATATTTATTGGTCTCAACGAGATTCGTTCAGGCAAAGTTAGAAGTACTTTCTTATTCTAATTATTCCATACTGAAGATTCAAATAATTCAGTGTAGGCGGCTAGCGATCAAGTAACCTTTCAGTTGTGTCTTGTGTGAGTCTTGCGATTTTTTCGCTCTAATGTGCGATTAGCATAACTCCCAAAGGGCAGAAATAATTTATTATTATTTTTTATTCACAATGACTGCCTCGTTGGTCTAGTGGTTATCATGCTCGACTGCGGCTGACGAGGTCCTGGGTTCGATTCCAAGGTCGGGCCATAATTAAGTATTGGGTTTTTCTGATTAGAAATTCTCCGTACTAGCCCGGAGTTAGGAAGTTGGCGGTGTTTCACCCCCATGCCTCGGAGAGCACGTTAAGCCGTCGGTCCCGGTTATTATCACTAACATGATAATAGTCGTTAAAGCCCGCCAACCCGCATTGGAGCAGCGTGGTGGGTCTAAGCTCTTATTCCCTCTCTCCTATGAGAGTGGAGGCCTGTGCCCAGCAGTGGGACGTTAATAGGCTGTAGTGGATTCACAATGAGTTAGCCCTCGTCTGCGATCTCACCTGATGGTAAGTGATGATGCAGATAGCAGTTTTGTGAGTGGCTCGGCTCACCTTTAATAACTTTCATGTACCTACTGGTCATTTTTTTAAGATAAAAAAATTCTTCCCATATGATTTATAACTAGTGGTTATAATTTTGATTGTTTTGGTCAAATGACTCAGACTGATTGTATTAGTTGGACAGACAGATAAGATTAGCTGTTTTGTATAAATCCGCTCGTTTGAAACAGCGTGGGCAGATAGTGATATTATTCAGAATATCACTGGAAAGGCTGCTTCCCCTGATAAAGCTACCGCACATCCCGTTTGTGGCAAAGAGTCAGTGTAAATGTAGACACGGCTCATATTTTTAATAGTTTTATGCCTATGTCACCGTAAGATTGTGAAAACCGTTAGATTGTAATATATCTAGCGAAATTGTAAACTATCGAAAGATTACAATTTAACGCATTATTTTTCGGTACATTGCAATCTGTTAGGTATATTAACCGGATAAAACCTAAGTGCCTGGCCGCAAAGAGACAAGAAAACGTAAATACAATGAATACTTCAAAAATTTACACTCAGAAATAACATTGAACGGTTCATAATCTGTGACCGACAGTGTACAATCTATCTAGAGAAAAAAAAGCATTAGATTGCAATCAGACGGTTTTTGCAATTTTACGGTGATAACTATACATCAAGGCTAAGATCGACAGACCGAGATATAGCTCGTTAAATACCAAGTCAAGTTTATTTATTCAAACTAGGTAATGCCCGCGACTTCGTCCGCATATTTTCCGGTGTAAAAAAGTAGTACCCTGTACTAAATTTCATCAAAATCAGTTGAGCAGATTGGCCGTCAAAGCGTAGCAGACAGACAGACAGACAAACAAACTTTCGCATTTATAATATTAGTATGAATATGGATTAGGTATACTGTACACCAATTAACGTCTTATTTCATCATTTAAAACATGATGGTGATAATGAGTTACGATATCTTAAAACTAAAGCTACGAGGATTTCAAACGCGCCCTGAGAAGAGCCCACGACAAACAAAGCTGGGTTTTTTACTTATCACCATCTGACAAATCAACTATCAGAGCCGTTAGAGCAAACTATTGCCAAACTTCCTTGACTTTTAAGCAATACTTTACATGGTAATAAGATTTTTCAATTTTTACATTTTTTTCGTTTTACATTAACTTTGCATGTAAATTAAACAACGTTTGAGTGAAACCCCAAAATAAATAATAGTTTTGTGTTTTGATTTTTGTCTGACGTGTTCCTTAAGCTATTAGGAGCATCTCCTCGAAAGTTTGAGTAGGAAAAAAATAACATAACATAAATAAGTTTCATTTAATTCTTTACAAATTAGTTTAAAGTTAATTTCCATATCACTCAAAGGTTAAATCTATAAATTCAGCCATTTACAACAAACTATTTCAGATTCTCAGGCTTCATAAATATTTTACATGAAGCCTCAGGGATCAGCAGTCCTATTCACTAACTTACAGTCAATCAAAAAATGAAACTCGTGAAATAATATAATTTCATTGGAAACCTTTACTACCCTAGCCTACTGGTATTCGTGCGACTGTGGTAACGGTAAGTAATCCGTTTGTATCGTAGGCATAATTACGCTCACAAAATGTGATACATCTGTGTGTTGTTTATTCTTTTGTGTTACAAGTATTTCAGAGTAACGCATGATTAGGTTATTTTAAAATGTGCCTCCACTTGTCCTAGTCAAATGTGGCCACAACTCAGTTTAGACAATAATTAATTGATTATAATTGTTTACAGTAACTATATAGAGTTTCAAATGTTTGTTCAGTGTTTATTGTTATTATCCATTTTTGGATCCCTTGATGCTGGTAAGTGCCACTGTCCACATCTATATTTTTTGAATTTTAGCTACGTGTTAGCGCTTGAATACAACCTGTTGGGTAATGACGATGCAGTCTAAGATAGTAGCCGGCTAACCTGTTAGGACTTAGGAGTATGGCATATTATACCCATACCCCTGATCGATTTTGGGTGTGCACAACTTTGGGTGTTAACTAGCAACGGCCTTAGGAGGATACGGCATGAACTTTTAGAATAGGTATTGAACAATGGAGAAGTTTCCAATTTTTTTTTAATTTATTATGAAAATTAAGACAAAATAAAAATATGAAAGAATCATTAAAATATCTCAACAAATGAAGAACTTATGGAATTTTAAAGTTGCGCTTGCAAGACGGTCGTGTAACACGACCTTTACAATCGACTTTTTAAAGCCGAACAAAAATTGACTTAACTTAGACGAGATTTCTTCTCGTCCAAGATTCCTCAGTGCCTGAAGACCAAAGTCTTCGAACAGTGCGTGTTGCCAGTGATGACCTATGGATGCGAGACTTGGTTGCTAACTATGGGCCTCATAAGAATACTTAGGGTCACTCAGCGGGCGATAGAGAGAGCAATTCTCGGAGTTCCTTTGCGCGATCAAATCAGGAATGAGGAGATCCGTAGAAGAACGAAAGTAACCGACATTGCTCGACGCGTTGCGAAGCTGAAGTGGCAATGGGCGGGGCACATAGTTCGAAGAACCGACAAACGTTGGGATCCCAAAGTGCTGCAATGACGACCTCGCACTGGGAAGCGCAGCGTTGGCAGACCCCCAACTCGGTGGACGGACGACATCCAGGCGGTGCAAGACCGCGGCATGTGGAAATCCTTGCAAGAGGCCTATGTTCAGCAGTGGACGTTTGACGGTTGAAGATGATGATGATGATGATGATGATGAAATTCTCTAATTGAGCCTGCCGGAGATCGAACCCGGGACCAAAGGATGATTGCAGTCGTTATACTGTAGCAATCATTTTACCCTAATAGGGCTCTGGATGTACTTTTATCCCGATGTAACAAAAACATTCCAAAAGACCAGAGAAAAGGTACCAAAAGAGTTTCTGGATTTGCCACTGTATAAATTTAAAGACTGTTATACAGCATTTGTTAAGTCGAGGCTACTATTTTACTATTGATGTTTTCTTAATGATAAATTTGTATCATGGGAGCAACCGGCTTTGCTTCCAGCAGCCACAAGTCAGTGTAAATACTTGTTACGTAACGTATGCTTTGTACATTATTTACATAGTGTAACAAATTTATTTTTATGAAAATAGCAACTGCCGAGTTTCTTACCAGTTCTTCTTTTCTTTCCGAACCGGTGGTAGAGTCTTGACGTATCATAACACAAGTTGTCCTACTTGAAACAAATAAATCATTTACCACTTTATGGGATTTTCAAGACCCTAAGCCTACCCGGACGTAGTTGCGGTTGAAAGCTAGTCCATACATCTATGTTTATAGTACATAGGTAGGGACTTGGGATGATGACAAATTAATCAAATCAGCTACTTTTTATCAAACCTAGGCACGCATTTTCAGTATGGGAGTTTCAAGTACGAAAGAAAAGTAAAAGAACACTAATTGTTGAGTCGAGGCTATTTATTAAACGAGTCTAATTGACGAATTTCTTTATGACAAAGTTGTATAGAAGCAACCGACTTTGGTTCCAGCTCTCTACAGGATAGTATAATAACTTACACTACTGTATTTAATTTATTTAATTACCTACGTAATGTAATATCTTGTTTAAAAAAAAAAGCTACTGCTGAGTTTCTTACCGGCTCTTCTCAGCAGAATCTGCTTTCCGAATCGGTGATCAAAACATAAGAGACACCTGTATGTCCTACACGTTTTAAATAAATTGAATTGAATTGAAATACACAGTTGTGACGTCATCAAATTTCATCGGAATTTTTTATATTATTTATTCTATTTAAAACTTAAATCTAACGGAAGATATGAATTTTAGGTATTTTGGGAGACCCTCTATTTAATATGTTATTAATCAGTAAGAAATAATTTAATTTTGATATTGGCATCATCCCTATACTAAATTTACAAAGGTGTGACTGTCTGTCTACTACGCTTCCACGGCTCATCTGTTCAACCGATTTCGACGAAATATGGTACTGGGGTAGGTTTCATCTCGGGGAAGGACATAATAAGGCTCAAGGACAAGGAGTTCCTACGGGATTTCTAAAAAACCACGCATACCAAGTCGCGGGTATTATCTAGTTTCAATAAAACAGAAATAAAATGCATTTGTTGTCATGAAATAAATGAACTTTATCAACCGGATGTGCTCTTGACGTTCCCTCGTGCTGTACCTACTTCCGGAATGTGTACGTGGGAGGACCTTCGATGACCTCTGGGCATCAACGTCGGCCTTTGAAACTAATGTAATTTTTTTAATGACTCTTCCTCTTACTCAGTCTCTATGCGTTGAGTTAAAAATAAAAATTTGCTCGAAAAATGCACTTACAAAAGCAGTAAAAAGGGCTCCTAACTTAAATGTACTACCCTTGTAAATGTAAAAAATTGCACGAGGGTAGTACCCTCGTGCAATTTTTTTTAATAAGCCCACTTTAATTCTAAATAAAAAGTTTTCCTTGCAAGAAGGTTCGTTTATGATATTGACTGTGTGTACGTAGAAATAATAATATTTAGATGTGATTATGAAATTAAAAATTTTATTTGATATAATTAATTAAAATTGTTTTGCGTTTTATAAATCAAAAAGTAAAGGCTGAATAGTCCAGGCTGGGAGTTAAAACAGCTAGAACCTAGGGCCATGAAGCCAATTAAAAAAAACGCAATTTTACGACAGTAGATCGTTATTTTGTGCGCGCTATTTAAAAAGTTTCATTGAGATTTTCATAGTTATTAAATAATATGAGTGGTTTATGTGATGAGGAATAACAAAATTAAATCGTCAATTTTTAAGTCGCATTGTGAAGCTGACACAAAGTTCGAAGAACGTAGTTGTTGGGCTCCCTCAGTGTTGGAATGGCGATCCCGTACATGAAAGTGTTGGCAAACCTTCCAGTAGGTGGACATCAAATGATGTCATGTGGCATGTGGAGGCCCTGGCAAGAGATCTATTTCCTAGTGGAAATTCAAATTCTAATTCAAATGTTTTTTTATTCTAATAAACTTTTACAAGTACTTTTGAATCGTCGAGTTAATCTACCAATATAACGGTTGACGAAAAATAAGCTTTTTTTTAGTACAATATAGGCTTGCGCTTGACGACAATCATGCTCATATGAAAAGCAACGTGCTCCATCATGTCTAGTTTTCCCAGAAAATGCCTATTCTGTCTTGCACATACGGACGCTGGAAGGGCGTTCTTAACCTTAGAGGTTCGTTTGAGAAATGTTGAACGAAAACGTTTCGACATCGACCACATGACGATGCCAACGCTCACGACGTCTAGCTGTTCTTTATTAAAATGGTGAAGAAGAAACGATGTGAAGTTTCTCATTACAGCACTCTTCAAAGTAATTTCATCTACTTTCATAATTTTTCAGATTATTTCCGTATGTCGTTACGGCCCAAGCCCTGTATCCTCCCGCGGATCGACCACGGCCGAGTCCGTATACGCAGGTCCACACTGATCAAGTTCATCTGCCTGCAAAGATACGAACTGGTCGGAGACATGTACGCGACGTGCAAGGATGGCCATTGGGACGCGCCGACACCTGTTTGCGTCCGTGAGTATAGTGCCCGATAAACATCGTCTTTATCTTCGCAATCCTTTTTTTTCTCAAGGGGGAAATCTTCGTAAGATACCCAACTTCTTCAACTTCAAACTAAATAACTTACAAAAGTTTAACCCTACTAGCTAATGCCAGCGACGTTGCGTAGATTGAGGGTTTTTCAGCTCCCGCGGGAACTCAATTTTCCGGGATAAAAGTAGCCTATGTGTTATTATAGATTATAATATATATCTGTACCAATTTACATCTAGATTCAAGGTTCAGCCGTTGGGGCGTGATTGAGTAACAAGCATCCATCCATCCATCAAAATTGAGCATTCAAAGCTGGTTTAATAATTTATTTTCTTTCTTTTCACTACTGGTACGAGACCAGTTCCACAATACAAATCTGGACTGTCCCCTTTAGGAACTTATAACTAAATGCTACAGATGCGTATCTGGGATTTCAACAACAGATTCTCCAACGGAGCCGAAGTCTAGAATATTACCGCTTCACTAATAAGGTAGCCGACTAGTTTACCGCTCTCACCGGACACCGGACAGGACTAGATAGATAAGTCTTATTATAATATGTGGTGATAAGTTTAATTCTTATATTTGCAGGTTCCGGATGCACTGTACCTAATATAGAGAATGGAATAAAGTCACCCAGCAGAAATAACGCATGGGTGATGTATTTCTGCTTGCCAGGCTACAAGTTGGTGGGTTCCCCTGCCATCTACTGCGACGGCAGGAGATGGAATGCCACGGCTCCTACTTGCGTCGGTAAGTATTGGTTTCATCCAATACTGCGTCAGTTTATTTTAACGTTTAAACTATCGTGTGTGATATTCATTTTATTAACTACACTATATACATAACTACCGGATAAACTCACGTATCGGAAAATGCCCGACTAGTTTCAAACCCGTTCGAGGCCCTTATTCATGAGCCTGTTCGCACGACGCAGTCGCTGACTGACTACGGGAAGAGTACCGTAAAGCTCTCTGCGAGAGGTGTTGAGATGAAGGGGGAGGTGGTAATCCGTCCTCTCCCGATGACTCCT
The DNA here is from genome assembly GCA_964035005.1 of Erebia palarica. Taxonomy (NCBI): domain Eukaryota; kingdom Metazoa; phylum Arthropoda; class Insecta; order Lepidoptera; family Nymphalidae; genus Erebia; species Erebia palarica. Next base: position 8,987,374 of record OZ035992.1, read on the forward strand.
GCTGATCTTCTTCAGTGGCGTCGTCATTGTCAACTGCGTCAATTAGTATTCCTGTTTGCTGGATATTTAAGCTAGTGTGGGATCCTCTGCCATTTACAGTAACGGGAGGCGGTGAAATGCCACCGCTACTACTTGCGTCAAAAAGTTGTGTTCTGTTTATGAAATAAAATTGAATAGTAACAGCAGTAATAACACATGGATGATGCGTACATTCTGCTTGCTGGACGCCTTGAAGGTTTTTTGCAGTTCTTCAACGCCGAACCAACAAGCTATAACAGGGATGATGGCAACTCAATCAAATCAGGAACTCTTTATCAAACTTAAAAACGCACTTCTAGTATGAAAGTTGTATGAAACTTACAGTTGTGACGTCATCAAATTTCAACGCACTTTTTTTTCTTAAATCTATATTTTAAAATGGTCAAACTTAAAACTAACCGAGGATGTGAATTTTAGGTCTTTTGGAAGACCCGCTTTTTAATAATCAGTTGGAAATAATTAATGTTTGATATAGTCATCATCCCTGTTATGGTAAGTAGACTAGATGATGCCCGCGACTTCGTCCGCGTGGATTAAGGCTTTTTGATTCCTGCAGGAACTCTTTAACTTACCGTCATAAAAATTTGCTTATGTCCTTCCCCGGGATACAAACTATCCCTAAGCCAAATATCATCAAAATCGGTTGAATACATGGGCCGTGAAAGGGCGTAGCAGACAGATAGACACTTTTTCCTATTTATAATATTAGCATGGATTCAAGATACGATATGTAGAATCTACCTTGGAAGAATTTCTTAAACACACGGTATTTACTGAACATCTAGCCTTTGCCTTAGGCTTTCGTTTTTACTTCCGCTTTTAATACAGGTATTAATCTTCAAATCAAGAATGAATTATGGAATCTCCTAGGCAAGCGCGATTCTTCTTAGGCTGAATCACTACTTGCAAGCTCTGATAGCAGCCAAGCGCTAGTAAATAAAAAAAAACTGTGAAGCCTTAGTTCTTTCTCTCTTCTTCCAGATACTTCCATCCAAAATTCCTTGAGCTGTGATTTCGAGACCAGCCTGTGCGGTTGGGCGCAAGACGAGCTTCACGATTTCGACTGGAAGAGGCTGAATAATAAAACGCCCAGCTCATTCCTGAGCACCGGACCCTCGTATGACCACACTTATGGACCTCGTGGCTCTGGTAAAATATTATGGCATTTTTTTAATGTGGATAGGAAGAAATCCACCTTATGTTGTTGACGTCCAGTCTGCTCGAACGAAACCTTCTGCTCTACGTTCCTGATTCGAACCGCCAGGATGTGGAATGCCCCTCCAGCGCATGTGTTTCCTGTCACGTATAACTTAAGTACCTTCAAGGCAAGAGTGAATAGGCATCTTCTAGGCGAGCGCGCTCCTACCTAGACCTCATCATTACTTTGTAATAAGCCTGATTGTCATCAAGCGCAAGCCTATTCTTTGATAAAAAAAATCGTGTAGGCTCGTCATCTGATGCTATGTATGTGATTACCGCCGTCCATGACGATTTGCAGTAGGTACGAAGCAGGTACCGTTGCGTTGCCGTCTTTTAAGGTATGTGTTTATCCTTCCCTTGAATAACCCCATATTGTAGTTTTGACACAACATGTAGAAGCTGGTTCCACATTTTGTAGGTACATAACAGAAAAGTGAGGAAAGAAAGTGATGGATGAAACCATGTACGTATCCAGGTGGTGGGAATGTTTCTTTGCTTTTTTTATCAACTACAACTTAGCCCTTGACTGCGATCTCACGTGGTGGTAGTGATGATGAAGTCTAATATGGTAGCGTGCCAACTTGTTAGGGGTATGGCAGTTATATCGCCACGCTAAATCGCTTGGTGGCACGTCTTTGCCGGTAGGGTGGTAACTAGCCACGGCCGAAGCCTCCCACCAGGCTAGACAAGGGAAAATTAAGAAATTATAAGTTCCCAAATTGACTTTGCCGGGGATCGAACCCAGGACCTGCCACGTTAAGACAACAGCGCTCAACACTGCGCCAGGGAGGTCGTCAGAACGTCGTCTTACTCTGAATTCATTATAAAATTGTTACCCTCATTTTCAGGCTACTACATGTATATCGAAAGCACTTCACGCTTGGAAAATGACACCGCCCGATTTATATCACCGGTTTACGAGCGGAATTTGGCAGAAAATGGCTGTTTCTCGTTCTTCTACCACATGTATGGCAGGTAAGAACAGAGAACCATAAAACATCAAACGGGGGCCTTAGATTTCGAGGGCCACAACTTTGGCAAATCTTGGCAGATTAATAGATTTAAGTCATCAAAATTGTGAATTGGATCTCTTTGATCATCTCGCTTTGTGTCGTATTCCTCATTACTGAGGGTCATGACCCCTTTCAAATAATGGTAGGAGTTTTCTTGGGATAATAATGCGGTTCGTACCCACGTCCTCCCTCGTTCCGCATATGACTCGACAAGAGTATTTAAACTCTTAGGTTTTTGTAACGATTATTACCAGATAGTAGTGATAATAACCGAGACCGACGTCCTAACGTGCTCTCCAAGGCACAGAGGAAACAAAAATTCCAAATTTGAACCTCCAAATTCGGTTACCCATCCAGTTACCGAATTTAACCGACTCGCAATCGACTGATATGCGTTGTTACAACTAGGCCACTCTCCCTCATCTTTCATCTTTGATCATATTAATATTACAAATTAAAAAGTGTGTTTGTTTGTGGGTTTATTGGTTTGGCCTTCAACCGCGCCTCAACAAAGCAACGAATCGGCGTGATTTTTGCACGGGTTTAGCCAAGGGCCTGGAGAGTGACAGCAAAATTTGGTACAGAGATAGGTCACATCAACAATCCTTTTTATCCCGGAGAAGAGTAATTGAAGAATTCCCGCGGGAATCAAAAAACCTTAATACACGCGGATGACCCGCGGGCATCATGTTATTCAAATTCAAAATCATATAATTTCAAACGGGGTCGAATTTTCAAACAGCCCGATCCGTCCAGCGGTTTGAGCTGTCCATTGATAGGTCAGTCATTCAGTCACCCTTTCCTTTAATACCAACAGGTTGGTCCAAATAGTGACGTCTAAAGAAAAATATTAGATTCCTCGTACCTAGACCTATCAGAAAATACCCCACGTACGAGTATGTTCAGGAGTTTTTGATAGTTTTTTGAGTTATAAGTTTTATCGTGAGATTTCCGAGGGAGTGAGTGTTAAATTTTTTTACCTTTTTATTTAATGTTTTTCCTAATTTTTTTTAAAACATGCTTGCTATGTAGTGTGCTGCTTTGAATAAAATAATAACCATAATTTTTTTTTCTTTGGATGTTACTATTTTGACCACCTGTATAATTATACTGCCTCGTTGGTCTAGTGGTTCGCATGTCCGACTGCGACCGACGAGGTCCCGTGTTCGAGTCCCGGGTCGGGCCATACTTAAGTGTTGAGTTTTTCTGATTAGAAATTCTCAGAACTAGCCCGGAGTTAGGAAGTTTACCGCAAACTTCCTAACTCACTTCCGTGCCTCGGAGAGTACGTTAAGCCGTCGGTCCCGGTTATTACCACTAACATGATAATATTCATTAAAGCCCGCCAACCCGCATTGGAGCAGCATGGTGGGTCTAAGCTCTAATTTCCTCTCTCCTATGAGAGTGGAGGCCTGTGCCCAGCAGTGGGACGTTAATGGGCTGTAGTGATATAATTAGAGAATAATATCCACAGGTCATGTGGCGGTCTCAGAGTTTACCAAAAACCGGACAACCTACCTCTAGAAGTGCTCGTCCAGTCCAGCGATGATCTGAAGAAGGAATACATACTGTTCGAGAAGTGGGGCAACCTGGGTGACTTCTGGTACGGCTCAGTTTCACCGCTGAGACAGTTTGACGACAACTTTCAGGTACTATTACAACTGTAAGGTTTTTTTTCTACTACTAGTTAGCTCTTTACGATCGATCTCATTTGATGGTAAGTGATGATTTATAAACTCCCTACTCAAAAGCGGTAGTTAACTTTTAACCGTGAGACAGTTGTTAATACTGCGAACGATTCTAAAAGTCCATAAATCAATAAAATTTGAAGCCACCATCTTACGCAGAAGAAGAAAGCTTAATGTCTTAAAGGTATCCGCATCAAAAACTAAATTTTCTCGCCATCGGTACACAAAAGATCTATACACCTCTACAATAATATTAATAAATTGCTTAATATCTGCCCCACTAAACAGTGTGACATAAAGAAATCTTTGACTGAATGGTTAAAATCTAAAACATATGAAGAAACAGAGGCCCTTTTGGAAAACGTATCTAAATTAATTTAAAGGTTACTAAAATATTAAAAACACACTATGCACACACACACACACACACACACACACACACACACACACACACACACACACACACACACATACACACACACACACACACACACACACACACATCCATTTTAGATTGTTGATAATAATTTAAGATTAAAAATTTAAATAAAATAAAAATTGTTGTGCAATTAATGTTAATAATATTAATGATCAGTTATAATATGTATTGAATAGAATTTTGAAAATCATTATCATATAATGTTATAGAAGAGCGGAATCTCCTGATACAGGTATTTAAATATTCTTAAAAGGAGGTTCCAGCCCCAATGTAATTCAATTGTATTTTGAACAGAAATAAATTATTTATTTATTAGATGACGTCTAAGATGGTAGCGGGGCTAACCTGTTACGATTATTGCAGTTACATTAAACCCCCCTAGTCGGTTTCTACACGGCATCGTGCCGGAACGTTAAATTGCTTGGCGGTACGTCTTTGCCGGTAGGGTGGTAAATAGCCACGGCCGAAGCCTCCCAGGCCAGACCAGGGATAATATAACATTTAATCAATAATAAGGTAGGCACCTTACCCATTATTGAATTAATGTTTATCTCAAGGAATAAGTGTACCTGTCTATGGCATTTCAATTAATAATCAACAAAATTAAAAAACACGACTGCCTTGCCAAAAAATTAGTCTAGATAAATAGAATCTTATTCACATTTTTATTAATGATATTTTTTGTGAATCACTGGATATTGAACAATTGTGTTATATATTTTTGTAATCTACTCATCATTTTCTAGATGATGATTATATAGTTAATCTTATTTTCGAATATTTTTTTTCAACTTTAGTCTTTAATGCGGACCCCATATTTTTTTTTAAAATTTTACTAGCCTATGTCACCCGGAATAAGCTAGGGATTCTAACGATACCTCATTTATATAAATCGGTTCAGGCCTATAGAAGTTATGGTGGAATATACAAACTCACATACATACATACATACATACATACATACATACATACGTACATACATACATCATACATACATACATACATAAAGAAATTGAATTTGGATTGTATTGTGTTTTGGACACAGATCATCATAGAAGGCATCCGAGGATCGAGTTTCACCAGCGACATAGCAATAGACGACGTCGCCATACTGCAGGGGGATGACTGCACCGCGGCCGCTAATGCTGCCTCCACACCACCCCCCAACTTTATGCGTGAGTTTCATGCCTGTAACACAAAAAAAATTAGCGATAGAAGTGAAAACGAATATTTAAAATAATTTAAAATAACATACAGCAATTTTAAAATATAAACCTTAAAACTAAGATATTAAAGTTTAGTTACGAATGTACTATATTATTTATACTTAAGACCTTTTGTCTTAAGAAGAAAGGTGTCGCGAGGTGTCAGTCACGGTTACACATAATTTTTAAATATAAACCTTAAAACAAAGGCATCAAAGTTTAACTACGAATGCACTACTTAAGACCTTTTGCCTTAAGAAGAATGGTGTCGCGTGACCGACACCGTTCCACATTTTTACCAAAAAGTGCTCAACGCGCCTAAAGAAGTTTTCACTTCAATAATGGTGATGTGTCGTAAGACATCCGTTAAACGAAGTGTTTATAATATAATACTAGATGATGCCCAAAACTTCGTCTGCGTGGATTGAGATTTTTTTTTCCCGCGGGAACTCTTTAATTTTCTGGGATAAAAGTAGCCTATGTATACATATATGTTATTCCATAATCTATCTCTGCACCAATTTCATCCAGATCCGTTCAGCTGTTCTGGCGTGATTGAGTAACAAACATCCATCCACACATCCATCCAAACTTTCGCATTTCTAATCTAATACAATATATTAGTGTAGAAGTATGGAAGTAAAGCATAGAGCCTATTGCGCACGGCATATTACCATTGAAAATGGTTATCAGATGCAAATCGCCTGACACGTATTTTTGGCCATAGCTCCGACGATTTTGGGAGGACTTAGATGGACATTGTACCAAGAGTTGAGAAATTTATCGAGATACTTGTGAGCATTTTTTGGTTTGTTTATTAAATTGTAAATATTTCGGAAAAAACCGACTTAAGCTACAAAATGGCGAAAATATTTTGTAAATCGGTCATAATTGTGACCTGTATGTAGGTGGTCCCTTTAGATTTGGAATTTTAGAAAAACGGGTATTTCCGTATTATTGACCGATCGTCATCGTAATGGTGTTATAAGACGCGGATGCAGGCGAGAAGTGCATTCGAGTTAGAATTAAAAAAAAAACGGTTGATAAATTACTTCAGATATTTTTTTCGTATAATTTTGTATTAATTTTCAATGCTCCGATTCTTGCGGGACTGTGAAATCTTGTGTTTTTTTCTTATCGCGGATCTAATGTTTTTCCAGCGGACTCGTGCGTGAACCGGTGTCGCACGCTGGACTCAGCTGACGCAACGCCAGGCTGCGGCTGTTCGGGCGCGTGTCTAGTACACGGGAACTGTTGTCCGGACTTCTTTGACGTCTGTGTCTTCGTGTCTGGTAACTATCTGCTGTATGAACTTGCTCTGAGCTCTGAGTGGGTCGGTGCCTTACGCTGGACACAGCGGATCCGACGGGAACGCCTTTCAGGTCTTCTTAATTGTCTTTCTGCTTCTAATCTTTGTAACTTTGATTCGCGCGCGGACTGTTGCGACATATACCTACATAGTATTTTCTTGACTTCTTCGACGTCTGCATCTTCGCAACTGGTGACTATCATCTATATGGACTTGCTATGAGCGTGGACCGGCGCCTTACGCTGGACAGAGCTGACTTGACACCAGGCTACGGTGTTAAGTGCACGGGAACTGTTGTCCGGACTTCTTCGATGCCTGCGTCTTCGTGTCTGGTAACTATCAGCTGCTTTCACTCTTATGTGGACGGGAACTATTATCCGAACTTCTGCGATGTTTGCATTGTCGTCTATCATTTATATAATAACGATGAACTTACTCTGAGCCGCTATATGGACTGACTATAGGGATATAGGGATATAGATTATATATATATATATATATATATATATAGATTATAGGGATTAGGTTTTTTTGATTCCCGCAGAAACTCCTTAATATTCTGGGATAAAAAAGAGCATATTCTTTCGCCAATTCTCTTATCCGGAGAAACTGCAAAAAAGGATTACTAAAACCACAGTCTAAGGAGATAAGTTCTTTCCTACTAGTCGTTCGACGGAGGAGGCTTGATAGAGTAACGCTGCGGACATGGACGTGACTGTGGTAACTGGCAGACTTTTCAATACAAAATTCTTTCACTCTGTATCAAATCAGAATGAGTTTCTTGCCTATATAAATTATCTCTATCAACCAAAGGGTAGAGAGAAGTCACGGTAGTCGCGTCTGTGATTTGTCAGGGTAGTATATCGTGAAACTGTGGTAGCTTAGTTGTGACATGAAGGGAAAGAAAGATCAAAACATCAAAACTCTAATATAACCTTTTTTAGACATCCATAGAATTTTAGACTTCAATGAAAATCATGTAATGCCGAAGGGAATTGCTGGAACATCTTACATTATATTTTTTTCAATGAATAAAATTGTATTGTTATTTTTTTCAGATTCCACAAATTCCGACGATAGTTCCGAAGACGACAACGTGCCTGTCACACAGAAATTAGTCGCTACTACACCTGAAACTACCTCCACGTCAACCACAACAACAACATCGACAACCACAACGTCAACAACAACAACGACGACACCGCGGCCAACAACTACATCTACGACAACTACAACGCCACGGCCAACAACCACATCGACTACTACTACTACTACTACAACAAAACCACCAGCAACAACGACACCACGGTCGACAACTACATCTACAACAACTACGACAACGCTACGCCCATCAACTACTACTACAACAACAACACAACGACTAACAACAACGACACCTACTAACACTACAACAATGGAAGTTCCAACAACAACGGTTAGAAAAGTTACATCAAAACCAACAACTGACCTGCCGTATGGGATTTCCAGAACTATAGAAAATCACAATATTTACCACGATCTTATTGAGAAGAAAAGAAAAGAACACACGGTTGAAACTAGAAAACTTGAATATACACACGATAAAGGTAAAATTCATATTAGTAGGTACATACAGAAAAAATATAATGATTATCATCCACAAGTTTTAAAATAAAAAGCCTCTTTTCTTTAACCTGCACAGTGGGTGATTTATCGGTCTATTTGGTAGTATGCCGGTGGTAATCTTTTATTTTAATATTTATACTGGGTGCCTTTTTGTTGTCTCGAAAATACTTTTTTATTACTTTTTAATATTTTTATTATATAGATAAATACTACTTATTTTGATTATATTTAAATAGCCTATGTCCTTCCCAGGGGTATATGCTAGATCTATACCAAATTTCAGTAAAATCGGTTGAAAAAATGGACCGGGAAAGCGTAGCAGACAGACAGACACAATCAATCAATCAATCAATCATTTATTCAATTTAGGCACACTATAGGTACACATATTGACGTCCATTACTTATACATAAAACATGTTGGTGATAATCAGTTACGGTATTTTAAAACTAAAGCTAAGAGGGCTTCAAACGCGCACTGGTCTGAGAAGAGCCCACAACAAACTCAGCCAGGTTTTTTTTTCATTATCACCATCTCACAAATCATCTTAACTAAGGAACTATCAGAGCCATTAGAGCAAATTATTGCCAAGCCTCCTTGTCATTTAAGTAAATCCTTTACATGGTAACAAGATTTTTCAATGTGTTTACGTTTTATTATTCAGAGACATCTATAACATGTCTTCTAGAAGCTTATTGTAGAAGCGGACACACTTTCGCATTTATAATATTAGTAGTATGGAAGTATGGTAATGGATTAGTTTAAATTAGTATTAGTATTACTATAGTATAAGTATAGATGTCTTCCTTATATTCCACTTACCTAATATGATATATATTTTTCGAGACTCCAAAAAAAGTCACTCGGTAAAAATAAAAAACAATTTCCCGAGCGGGTCCCGGTTCCCAAAATGGTTTTTATTCACAAATCACAATTGGACCCGGTAAGGGGCGCTGTAACAGGGTTCTACGTTCAGGGCAGGACAACGCCTGCTATTTTATTTTAAAAGTGCGAGTCAAACCACGTAACTTCAACTGTGATGTTTCTAATATGTAACAACTTCTTTTAGTGATTATTAAAAATAATAGAGGTATAAAAGATATAAAATCCTCATACCCTGATAGTTTTATAACTTTTATATTTGATAACCATTTTAAAAGCTATCGACGAAAGTAAGAATTGCGTTTGCGTTGCGCGCGTTTTGACGTTTGATAAAGATTTGCTGATTTGAATTGTTGTTAAAAACTAAATTTCGTGTTTGTGTCAATAAAACATTTAAGTATTTATTTACTTCACAGATGCCGAACAAAAAAGCTCAAGTGGTTGGAAGGTGGTTCTATCAGTGTTGGGAGTGTTGTTATGTGTTGTTGCGGTGCTAGCCGTAAGGCTGGGTCGAAGCGCGCGCGGTCGCGTCGCCCTCGCTAGACTCCGCAGCCGCGCGACCAACGACCCTGAAGTGCGCTATCTGTCCGCCGACAACACAGACTACTGAAAACCCTGCTATAACTATTACCTAGTGGAATGTTGTTGTGTGTCGTCACGGTCCTGAAATGGATGCTAATATCTGAATAAAATGTTATATGTATTAGCTCTATCAATGATGGGAGTGTTGTTGTGTGTTGTCGCGGTCTTGCACCTGATCCGTTGTACTAGGTGAGCGAAAAAAGCGACGCGCCACAGCGCAACTTGAAACGACTACGATGCCGTGTAGGAACCGTCTAGGGGTATGGGTTTAATATAACTGCCCGCTACCATCTTAGACTGCATCATCAATTAGCATCAGGTGAGATCGCTGTCAAGGGCTAACTTGTAGTGGAATAAAAAAAGGCTCCATAGAAAATGACAAATGACAACGTAGGTCTAAGCGACAACGTAGGTCAGGTGAAGTGTCAGTTACTGTTTTATACTATCGCGTCGCATTGTATCGAGCCACGGTGTCGCGTTTTTCGCTGACCTAGGATAGGGGAAGCTACTTTTGAATAAACTGTTATAATTAATATAGTATATTAGCTGTGTTGAGAGTGTTGTTGTGTGTTGTAGCTGCCTGAAAGACTTGTGAATAAATTGTTCTAAATTTAACGATCTCTCTGACGCTCAACAATCCAAATAAGCTGTTATAAGTACAGCTGTAACAGTGTTGGAAGCGGTGCTGTGTCACCGAAGCTACTGACCCTAAAGTGTGAGATCTATAGAGCGAACTTTGACTTTGCTTATACTTAGACATGACTAAAACGAGACAGATTTATGTTACTCACATAAGTCCATCTCGTTTTAACTCTAAGTAAAGTCTGAGCCAAGTCAAAGTACGCTATAAATCTCAGCCTAAGACTGAAAGATTTCTGAATAAATTGTTATAATATAACTTTTGAAAAATGCCTTTTAATTAACTAGTTGTCATCAATCCTGAACTATTTTCTGCATCTTGAAATGCCGTGGAATATGGAACCGCCCTCACTACATTGTAACTATGCCCCCATAATATTCTCTAACTCAGTGACAATCAAAGAATGAAAGCCGCTGACATATGTTTTTTATCCATTGAATGTTTGATGAAGGTTTGATGAAATAAAAATAACATTTTCCTAGCAAACCTTCAGTGGATTAAAAATACTTATAAAATGTTAGTGGATTTCATTTTTTGATAGGCAATGAGTTAGAAAATAAGGGGGCTGACTCTCATTTTGATATGATCTCAATCATTTCGAAATAAAAGGGCGACGGATAAAAGCAGTAATTACTTTACGGGAGTCTACAAGGAAATAAATAAGGCATCTCGAATACAAAGAAACATGTTCTGACTCACTTACTGACTGACTAATCAACCAGCCAAGCCCAAACTTTAAAGCTGGAAATATTGCCCAGAGGTTCCATAATCTATATCCATACTACATAAAATAATTGCGAAAGTGTGTCTGTCTGTCTACTATGCTTTCACGTCCCAACTACTCAACCGATTTTGTTGAAATTTGGTAAAGGCTACTTTATATCCCGGAAAATTTAAGAATTCGTGGTCAAAAATAAAATCTTAAATAAAATTGTGAAAAAAAAATTTTTTTTGCTTGCCTCCCCCCTATACGCACCTAGCTAAAGTGGGAAATAATGTTTTCCCTGCCTATCTCATGGGTATCGCTAGATAGGGACACCTCACCCATTTTTCAATTCAGGGATCCGTTTGCGAAATAATTAGCTTTAAATTGCTAATTTTTGTTAAAGTCAAGTGTCGTAGCAAAGCCGGGCGCCCCTGCAAACTAAGCCGTTATTTTTGGATACTTGAAAAAATTCATGGTAGTAGTATATATTTTATAACGCAAAGCCGAATGTGCGGGCGCTACGCGATTAGCCTAGGTAAAGCTATGTAATGACCAGAGCGCTTGGTCCAAATTTCCGGGAAACTTAGTTTTGCCAATTCGGCTTTGGACTAGGCAATCCTGTTTCAAGGATATGAGTTTTAGTCTTTGCATAAAGCTCTAGTTTTGAGACTTTTATGTTTACTGCATTTGTTGTTTCATAATTTGATAAGTACGTCAGTAAGTAAGTATTTCGTCTGCGTCTTGTGATTCTGATGTCTTTAAATGTTTCCGAAAACATAATTAATTCTGCTTATAGTATCTTGTAAGCTATTTGAACTGCGGAAAACACGCATAATTAGTATGCTCACCAAAACAGTGTCTTTGTGGAGCATTTTTATACAACTGTCACGGTAGTCGGGTCTAACATTTGTATGAGCATCGATTCACTGTATGAACTGTGCTATGGACTAGATAAGAAGGCTCACTAGGACCACTCAGCGGGCGAGTGAGCAAATCAGAAATGAGAAGCTGAATGACGTATTCGTCTGAAGTTGATTAGTTTCAGGTGGCTCAATAGGAATTGAAACTCGCAGCAGGATAAATGAAAAGTTTGTTTCTTATAATCTTTCTAATGCACCATTTGTGGTTACCTTTCAGACCAAAGCTTTGCAAGCCATACTTTATAGTCGACACTAGACATTCTAGACATTGGAGTCGTGAGTCGTCTAGAAGCCGAAGTCTTCCACAAGACTAGACCAGTGAAAATTCAGAAATAATTATAAATTCCCAAATTGACCCAGCCGGGAATCGAACCCGGGACCTCCCAGTTAAGCCAATGCCGCTTAAAACTGCGCCAGTGAAGTCGTCAAAATTTCCACAGGCCAATTGAAGAAATTACGTGAATGTTTATTTAAAGGCGCGTTCGTTCTTTCTAAAGTTGAAACACAATTTTTTATTTCTTATCAGGATGTGATTCAAGAAATCCCCCAGTTATATTATACCTAATAGCTCCTGGGAATAGCCTTATTGACTTTCGTGTGCGTCCTCGCTGTAATGCTGGTGCGGGCACTTACAGACTCAATGACTTAAGGGCGAACATTGTGGATACTTCATCATTCATTGACCATGAAAAGAAACCATCTGACGCGCAATATTCGACTAAAAATGAAGATTTCGTCATAGATCGTAATATTAACTCTAACTGAAATAATTAAATTATAATTAAGCAAGTCAGTCTATTGTCAATATTATCTTCTAATTATCTGTTTGGTATTGAAAATTCTTGGAAAATAAAGCAATTTTGTATTTTTTTTTTGTCTTTTAGTTATATTTTACTGACATTTGTAATCACTAGATTTAGTTACAAATAGTTACACCACTTCCGCTTTCTATTTCAATGTGTCCTTTGCCCTAAGGTTGCTTGGAGGAGATGGCTATTTAAACGATAAGGCTGCCTGTTGTGCTATCTCCATTAGATTATTAATTATGTTGTACATTTTTCGTATGTGTACTTTACAAATATATTTTATAATAAGACAGAGGGCGCGGCGCATATACTTTTTTTAAATAAACTGAATGGAGCTAACTGAAAATCAGCGCTGAGCATTGTTACCAAGGCTGAGGTTGTCTTTAATTGTTTTATCACGTATGTTTTTATGAGGTATCATATAAAACTGCTTCATTTGAACATTCTAAAATTTTCTTTAGTCTTTTTGATGTTCTTACTTTTTGACTTATGGTGAAAACTTTCCGAATTTCTACCGTTCTCCCTTTAATCTCCGAAGATTGCAAAGTAAGAAATCTGAAATAATTTGAGTTGATAGAAGTTTATGTTAAGTTCACACGAAGTTAGCTAGTTTTTGAGAAGCCTAGCTAGTTTTTGAGAAATTAGTCTTAAACCTTCCTAAACATAATTAGTTTTGCGGTCCCAAATAAAAGGGATATTTTCAGAACTTTTAAATGTTAACTTTACAGGAACAATAAAAGAAAGTCTGTTGCAGACTTTTTTTTTTTAATCAGCGGTAAACCATAAGCTACTACTACTATAAAGTTTTTTTAACTTCTTTAATTGTAAATTTGTAAATTTGAGGACCTTTTCATTATTTAGAGGTCGAATTTAAACCAAATCCTTCCATCTCTCGGTGCGCGAGTCCAACTCGCACTTGGCCGGTTTCTTATGTATTTGCCTGATGGCATCTCGGCCCAACTCAATGCAAGCTATCTATCTATAACTATTTACATGAAAATCGGTTAAGCAGATATGTTAACAAATAGACAGACATATTTTCGTATTTATAAGATTAAAGAACCCTTAAAGAACCTGAAATATACTGTTAGATATCTACTAAAAACGCTGGGTAATTTATATTTTGTTTTTTAATTTTACGATTCCAGAAAGCTGGAAACATTGCACAGAGGTTCCCTTTTAAGGAATAAGGATTTTTCGAAATTCCTTACTATAACTTCTTTCTTACTACTGAGCACGAATCTGCTCTAGGACTATGAAGGGTTTGGTCATAGTCCACCACGCTAGCCAAGTGCGGATTGGCAGACTTAACACACCTTCGAGAACATTAAGAAGAACTCTCGAGCATGCAGGTTTCCTCGCGATGTTTTCCTTCAACTTTTGAAGCAAGTGATATTTAATTTCTTGAAACGCACATAACGTTGGAGGTCTGGGTATCGAACCATTTGACCGGATGCTATAGCGGGCAGTCCGATTCATGGAAAATCCCAAAACTTGCACGCTGGAGACCCTAGAGCCTGAAGAAATGACATTTTTCTTTGTGACTACTACGGGCAGTGGTCTGGAGAGTTTTATCATTTAATATCACCTTTCCTGCCTTCTGATGATTGCAGAAACGTTACTCTGATTCCCCCTCGTTATTTCGTTAGTCCAAGTCTATGCCCTTGTTACTGCGTAAACGATTTCGTTGAATGGGCCATTATCGAGGTATTATAACTGGCTCGTTGGTCAAGTGGTTGGCATGTTCGACTGCGGCCGACGAGGTCCCGGGTTCGAGTCCCGGGTCGTTAAGTATTGGGTTTTTCTGACTAGAAATTCTCATTACTTGCCTGCAGTTGGAAGTTGGCGGTGTTGTATCCCCGTGCCTCGAGGAGCACGTTAAGCCGCCGGTCCCGGTTATTATCACTAACATGATAATAGTCGTTGGAGCAGCGTGGTGAATCTAAGCTCTATCTCCCTCTCTCTTATGAGAGTGGAGGCCTGTGCCGAGCAGTGGGACGTTAAGGGGCTGTAGTAGTATTTATGTCTCATCCAGGTTAGCCCGATTCCACCTTAGACTCCATCATCGTTTACCACCAAGTGATATCACAGTCAAGGGCTTCATACGACTTGTCATCGAAAAAAATACTGTTTTTTTGTTGGAATTTTTTTTAGGTATGTCCGATATTATCACCGAACATCCTGTGATAACTACACGGACTGCTTCCCGGCTGTGGCAAATCCCGTTGAGTCGAAACCAGCGATGAGGTGTTACTAGAGCAGGCAAAGTTATTTAACCTCCTATTTTAATAAAATATATATTTACTTTAAAATATAGATGGTCACGCAGAAAGTTCATATGAGTCGATTACACTATTTAAAAAACGATGAACCACGTCGGTAAAGGGCGATCGACTTAAGAGTTTGGAGGTTCGGATGATCCCGGGGCCTTATTATGTAAAATTTTTGTAGATTAAAGCTACAGTGTAACAATCGTCATCACCTCTGATTGGTCAACAGTCTTTCGCTATTGATCAAAATTCGGATTCAAACAAGATTACCAAACATTAGCCAAAGAAAAGGGCTACCGGTTATTGCCTATCCTTACTCGACATCCTGTACAAACAGTTGAGTCGTATGTGGAAGAATCTACGAGCCCATTGTTTTACTGTTCCAAGAAACCCCAAAAAAAAAATTATAGTTTATAAGTAGGTACCTACTTTATACAGGCGCACTCTTTATTAGCATTTCGCACACTCTCATAGACTGGTGGGAGGTCTTTTTTTATCATCATAATATCATAAGTTTACCTAATATTATAGCGAAAGTGTGTTTGTTTGTTACTTTGTTCATCCATCTTGCCGCAACGAATCGACATGATTTTTTGCATAGGTATAGTAGAAGACCTGGAGAGTGACATATTATGCTACTTTTTATGCCGGAAAATTAAAGAGTTCCCGTGGAAATTAAAAAAAAACTTGTTCCACACACACGAAGTCGTGGGCTATCAGCTATTTTTGGTGACGCATGTATGAAGAATGCATCTCTATAGTCTACAACTCAATGATCACAGTATCACTTTTTGTAAGTCCCGATTATACTACAAGATAATAATATTATTATAATACATAAATTATGTTGTTAGTAAAATTGTGCATTGAAATTGTGACGCAAGTAGTGGTCGATTGTGATTCGCTTCGAACGTAAAATAAAAGAATTATTGAATTGTTTAAAATATCGCTATAAAAATAATTCAAACTGAAATTCCATCTAACAATGTACCTTTGGTAGATTTTATTAATATAGATAAATTACTTGCATATATCTTTTGTGGGTTTCAGTTATTTCAAGTCTTTTGAAGGAAAGTAAATCAGGCTTTTGATTGTTGATTTAAAGTTCAAAATGTTAGATCAGTGTTTAAAATTTTTGATTATCTTCGTGTACTACAATGTCGTAAGTATGTACGAACAGCCGATACGACTGCGTATAAGATAATAAGTTAAGAGGCCCATGGCGCCTGGCGTCCTATTATGTACTACAAAATCATTGCGATATCATCATCATCATCGTCATTGTGAATAATGATTCACAATGATTGGCTTCAACAATCATTCTCCTATATGGGCAAAATCCGATATGAAGTGAGATAGTGTAGTAGGTATTTTTACCTAGTTTTCCTTTTAAGTTCGGTTCACATTATTCCAGTCGAAGTCCATAACTCCACTGAGTTAATCCAGCGCTGTATTGGACTGGATGATATCATCTACATAACTCGTCTTTTAGAAGCCGTTGAAATGTAAACACTACCTACAGTGATAATGATTTCAAGAAGAAAACAGTAAATAAATTTTTTGTACCTACTCTGAAATGGCACTGGAATGCTCGTCTTTGGACTGCAAATCCAGTTACTTACTTGTCCGGACCTCCCATTAGATCCAGTATATTCCAGAGCCTGTTTAGATTATTCCAATTGCAATGCAGAGAACGACCTCCGTGGCGCAGTGGTGAGCCCTGTTGTCTTAACGTACGGAGGTCCGGGGTTCGATCCCCGGCAGGGTCAATTTAGGAATTTATTATTTCTGAATTTTCCCTGGTCTGGCCTGGTGAGAGGCTTCGGCCGTGGCTAGTTGCCACCCTACCGGCAAAGACGTGCCGCCAAGTGATTTAGCGTTCAAGTGGTTAGAAACCAAATAGGGGTATTGGTTTAATAATTAACTGCCATGCCCCTAATAGGTTAGCCCGCTACCATCTTAGACTGCATAGTCACTTATCATCAGGTGAGATCGCAGTTAAGGGCTTAGGTACCTGTAGTAGATAAAAAAATCAAGGACTGGTTTGGATCGCTGGACTGGGGTGTTACTGGAATAATGTAAACCATCCAATAAATTGTTTCCTTTATAATTTAATTTCTCTTTTGATTAACTTTACAGTTCGGGGAGAAGATTATGATTCTTATGAATATTATGACGAATACACTACAACAACAACATCATCGACAACAAGCCTTCCAACATCAACGTCGATGACAACAAACTCACGACCAACGACAACCCAAAGAATAGTGGGAGACTACGGTAAACTCAGCAATTTTATGCTCTTGTTATCTACTAGATTTTATTTTATTCCACTACAAATTAGCCCTTGACCGCGATCTCACCTGATGGTAAGTAATGATGCAGTCTAAGACGTTAGCGGGCTTTTATTGGGCTTTGGGACATCAGCTATGTATATTATATAATATTATTATCCGCTACAAATAACTTAACCTTTTTCTTAGATTGCGAATTTATATTAATATATATGTCATCGTAAGATTGTAAAAACCGTTAGATTATAATCTAGCTCGTGAAATTGCGAACTGTCCAAAGATTACAATTTAACACATTATTTTTCGGTAAATTGTAATCTGTAATAGCAATTAAATAAACGTGTATCAATAACAATAGGTATAACAATTGGTTGGGGATAACTGTATTAAAACTCAGTTACAAGATTTGACCTAAACAAACCCTGGAATATTTCAAGGTAAATAAAACCTTGTAAAATAATACTTAATTATTGAGCTAATCGCCATTTTTTCTTACCTACCGGGAGTTTCGCTTCCGTCTCCGGTCTACTCAACTGCAGATCTTCACCAAACTTACATGGTTGTTACAAGCAGCATAAATTTGTACAAAAAATTACAAAATCGGCTTAGATTTGACGAAGTTACTTTCGTTCTATATCCCGCAGGAACCCTATAGATTTCGGGATAAAAATATCCTATAATATTAAGTTGTAGATAAGCTGTCTCCAAATAAAGTTTTCAAAAAAATAATATTGCCCAGAAGTGGTCCAGTTACGGTTTATTATAACTATAGAATATAGATGTTAGCTATGAACCGTTTGTCTACTATGTGTGGTGGTAGTCAGTGGCGTGCATAAAAGCACTGCTTACCCTTCTTGTAATAGCTCATAATATTATACAATTAGCACTAATGAGTACAATAGTAGATTGTTCATCAAGGGACTAAAATGAGCCATTTCATACGAGAAGTTTAGTTTACCGAACGTAGCGAGATATGCTAAAGAATCGAGTAGAATAGCTTTTAGGCCCGTGGTAAACACTCAAATTTTCAGTTCGATTGCGAGAAAATAAAATAAATAGCGATTCTGTTACATTTTAATATTAGGAGTAAGATCTTTATTTTCACTTGATTATAATAACAAATAAATAGTCATATTCACATATCCCTATGCCTTCACCTTGTATGACGTATTGTGCATCGAAATTCGAAATGGATTAATTAAACATACTTTTTAAATAAATGTAATAATTATAACAAAAATTCTAGAAATACGTTAAGTACCATGGACATAGAGCTGTAGGTTACGATGGGTAACATTAACACATTGACGCATACTTACATTCAACCAAGGATTGCGTGCAAATAATTTCAAAAATGGAAAAAGTAGATTTTTTGTGAATCGTATAAACATAGTGTAACCATTTATTCATTTCATACGGGGGTCGACGCTCACACAAATGACAGACCTGACTACCATCATACCATGTACGGTACTGCATAAAAGACATTAGAGTTATAAAATTTTGTATTATAATAATTCTGCTACCTACTTTCCTTCGTTACGCGCCTGTCACCTTGCAGCTTTGTATAGATGCCTCCGTTAAACGACTGGTAGGAAAGAACTTATCTCCTTAGACATGTGTCTGTGACATTAGTTTGGCCTGTTGATATTGACCATAGACTATAAATTTTTACAACCCATTTACTACCTATAACTTAATAACGCCTGCAATTATTTAAAAAAAATCTTTAAACCCTAGGGGCTAAATGCTTTAGTCCGCATACGCTAAGCTAAATACAATTACATATTTTTAGAGCATGAGAGGTGAAAAAAGTATTACATTATGCACTAGTGGTTGTTCAGTTTGTACCTTAACATGTTTTCAGATTATGACTTAGCTTGTGCCTTCGACGGCAATGGCTTCTGTGCCTGGAAGAATGATCCAAGTGCGAACCAGTCTTGGCTTCTGAATCCCTTGTTTGATTATGGCGCTGTGCTAAATCAAGGTAAGGCTTAATTTTTTATTAATATTTTACAGGATGATTGTCTGCGACATCGGAGTCACGTTACTTGATAAGGTACAGAATAGGCATATTCTGGGAACCTTTAAGGTAGCGCAGATCGAGGATAAACTCATAGAGAGGCGGCTGCGACCCAATACCCAAGAGCTTGGAGGAAAATTGTTAGGAAAACCGATGACAATTAATATGGGATAAACTAGCTCTATATACGAGGGCTGATCAAAAAATACCCGGAATATTAGAATTTCAAATATAATTACGGCATTGTAAGAGCCCATTATTTTTTCTTAGATTGGTACACTATTCATAAATTATAGTGTAAATTTTCGGTCATTTTGGATGCGTACTTGTTTTTTCATAGATTAATTATAAGACCACTTTTTGTGATTGGCGAATTTTTAAGATACTTGCCGAGTGAAACTGAAATAGCAATGAATTTGCATTTGTGTAAAAATCAAAATAATATGGCAGTGCCGGGCTTGAAATTTTAAATACTGCTTATGAAGAATCTGCTATAAAGAAATGAGCTGATTATAGGTATAAACGTTTCAAAGAGGGCCTTGAAGACGTTGAAGATGACGAGAGGCAAGGGCGACCAAAAACATCAACTACTGGTGACATCATCCACAAAATAAAAGAAATTATGCTTTTCAATCGCTGAATCACTCGTAGAGCGGTGGCAGAGGAAGTAGGTGTCTCATACGGATTTTTTGAATCGGATCTAATAAACATCCGCAAAAAAAGAGCAGAATTGTGGAAGAACAACAAGAACACCGTGATAATGCACCCGCTCTCGCCTAGCGACTTGTTCGGGATTTTTTGACCAAAAATCAGACTGCACTAATACCTCAGCCACCATATTCGCCGGACTTGGTCCCATGCGACATTTTTCTGTTTCCAAAGATAAGAGAACTATGAAATCACGACGTTTTGCGACCCTAGAGAAGATAAAGACTGAATCGCTGGAGGAACTCAAGGCCATTTCAAAAAGTGCGTTCCAAAATTTTTTTGAAGATTGGTACAAACGCTGGTAGAAATATTAATACTCAGGAACAATAAAGATTTTATTTAATTATACACAATTTCCGGGTATTTTTTTACCAGCCTGTATATAGGTACATATGTCTGCGACTTTGTCCACGTGGACTAATCTTTTTTTATTCTGGCTAAAAAGGGCTACTTTTTAGCCAGATATATTCTTCCTCGATATGCAACCTATCACTATACTAAATTTCTAAAGTCGGTTGAAAAGATATTTTTTAGGTTAGTGTTTACTGTCGCTAGTGATATAATCATTCTAAAAATACACCAATGGGGTCAGCTATGCAGGTATGACTTGTTAAGTAGGAGGAGTCCGGGAGAGTTAGCAGGTGGGAGACAATAGCCACTGCATAGAATCTTTGTAGAACTAGATATTGCGACGTTGCCACAGTTCTTAGACTCCATAGGTGCCTACCATCTCGCTCACGCGACGCCGTTGCGATCGGCAGTTTAGAAGTGAGAAGTGACAACACATATTCCTGCCTGGTTAGCAAATTTTTTCAATTTTCGATATTTGATTTCTGTCGCTTGCTGTGAATAGATTCCAGCATGTTATTACATCGTAAGTGTAATTATCCTAGTAACATTTACGGCAGACAGCTTTACATAAGTAGGTAGTTTTTTATTAAAATGTATTAACGGACAACTTGGCGTGGGGTCGGGAGGAGATTTTACCCAGGTAATCTCTCCCGTCGTTTCTCCCACAATAATATTTTATTTTTTTGATCGAGTGAAGCGAAGGTCTTTGAGTCTACTTGAGTGAATTTGCACTTGTCCGTCCGTCCGTACTGAACGTAATTACTTCAAATTTAAATATAATATGTAAACCGATGGCTTCCAGCCGAATATGGCTTAAAAAGTTAAGCATAAAAATCTTTATTTCAGGGGGCTCTCATAGAAGCGAATGCGAAGTAAAATATTTTTTATAGCGTTACAAAGGGTTGCGGTATATCATTTTAAAGATAATTAGGAATAGAGTACAAAAATATTTTTTTTAATTTTTCCCCTAAAATTTACGAGATGGGGGGCTTTCAAAGTGGAGATTTTCTAACGTCCAAAGTTGACCTCAGAACTCTCAATTTTCTGAAAGGTTGGGCCTGAAACTTGATCAATTATTCGAATTATATCCTGCACTTAAACAACAAATACTAAAATTAGATAAATGTTATAAGGAAACGAAATTATTTAATATTTAATGAGCTTCAGTATTTTTAACAGAACATCACAATGATTTCCATAGACGGAGCTCTGTAAAAGTTTATTCGTTTCTCCAATAGCTCTATAGCTCTTTTGCGTCTAATGTTAAAAGTTAACTATTACAATATATAGTTAAAACTATCTTATGGATACCGCGAAGTCTCAGTTCGAGGCGAACCACTAGTTACTTCAGATAATCACCCAAAATGCCCATCAAATAAAAAAAATAAAACAACCAGAAACAGAAGCAATTTAGATCTGTCAGTAATAGAATAGGTTCCGACTATTATTTTTGCTTTAAAGGTAAGTATCTAAGTTACCTAAGATTTTTCTCCATGTTGATGAGATATTGTTTAATGTTAAGATATTGTTGTAGACAGACTGAAATATTTTTTTATAGTATTACTGTTGTTTGTAAAAGTTGTAATTAATATTGTTGGTTTATATAAAAAATATTGCTTTTATTAAAAAGGGTTTCTAATTATAAGTTTATAAATAATCACTATTGTAAAATAACTGTTTCCTCACTTATGTATCTCAAAGATACTCAAAGTAGGTACTTTCCTTCCTTCCTTCTCATTTAATACGTAGTTAATACTATGTGCCATATTTTTATGAATAAATTCCTTTATAGAATTATAATTTGTAATGATTATTTTGCCTATTTTTAAATCCGAGTAAAGGCTTACTTGGGTGGTTAAGTCGTTAATTGCTCATAAACTATTAATGATGTATCAAACTTTATTAAGAGAAAATATAGCTTAATAATGTAGCTTAAGATAAAATTTATAGAAAATAGCGATTTGTAATTATAGAAAGATCTATGAGCATTTTAGTGGAAGGCGGGTATACTCTCCCGGACTCCCCCTATGGTTTAACAAGGCGTCCTTACTATCCACGGAAAAGTTTATAGTACCTCAAAAGATAGATAAGTGAAGCGATCGAGATCATTCGTCACTCCTCACCCGAATTTCAACCATGACGGTGAGTGGACGCTGTCCCCAGCATGGAAACCGCTTTTTAACGCCAAGACTCCACCGGTATCGTCCAACTTGGAACCAAAAAATATAAGTTCGGTGGCCTATATCATAGTGACGATGCCGGCGATGAAGACCAGCAGGAGAAGCCCTCTTGCAAACTTTTTGTAAGGCTTACTCCGACAAAACAACTATTGTTAAACTGCCCTTTGGATAGCTACGTATTATAGTTTTGAGGGAACACTTACTTACTTTGTCAACCACCTATATTTAGCAAATAAACTTAGTTAATTGTTTGTAAAAAACGCTTTTAATTATTAATTATTAATCAAAACATTTCAGACCCGGAAGGTTATCCGTTTATATTCTGGGACAAGCCTTCTCCCCGGGGAAACAGTTCCATTCGATTGATTTCTCCACTTTACAGTAGTGTTTTAGACAAAAACGGCTGCTTTTCTACCTCCTTCAAAATGTATACAAACTACAAAAACGGGTGAGAAATCTTTTGTTTCATTATTATAATAAGCCCCATTTTTTCTAACATAATTTAGCTTTACTTCTATTTCGAGGTACGATGACCATTAACTCCTTCATCCTTCAGTAGATACTACTTATGTATAAGTCCGCGCACGAGCTTTGAGGAATCGGGGTCTGAAGAAACAACAGCTGTACGCCACCCCGATTGCCGCTCCATATCCAGCTCGCTCCCAGCACTAGTTTCAAGCTTTACGCGTGTAATTTTGCGATAGCAGTATTCTTTTGCACTATAAACAACTCTAGTTCATTACTTTAACACTCCATAGGATTCCTCAGAGCTCGCGCGCGTACTATATCTACCTGTACATATATTTTATGGCACATCAAATATACCTATTGTCAGTGGCTTTTATTTCTTGATAGGAGAACAGTTTTAAAAGCGTTGCGTAACTAAAAGGTAGGTTTGCAACCCTTATGGAGCGATTATATCTGTCCGGTAAAATGGATACGGTTTGCTATGAATTAATGTTATTTTTATTCCATATTTACTTAAACATTTTTTGATAGCCATTAAGCTAAAGAATAGAGGTGCAGATAATCGGATGTATATATTTACATTTAAGTGGTGACTAATATGCAGGAATGATCAAAACCCTCAATCAGTTTATATCTTTAAATTTTCCTAGACTCGTTGGAATCCGGGTATACCAGAAGCCGGATTATATAGCCCTGGAAGATTTAATTGCGTACAACGATGAGGCGAAGAAGGATTATATTCTTTTTGAGGTTTGGGGAGATTGGGGCCCGTACTGGTATGACAAAGAGTCAACTCTGAAGCATTTTGAGAGCCACTTTCAGGTATGCTTATCCATATTTACCTACTAATATTATAATAATTAATGCGAAGGTATGTTCGTCTGCCTGCTATGCTTTAATCATAGTTTAAACCAATTTGGTTGCATAGGTTGCATCCCGGGGAAGGGAACGTCGGCTATTAACTACATAATACTTTTTATCCCTGAGTAATAAGGTGGACAAAGTTACAGGCATCGTCTAGTATTTCATAATGATGTGATCAAATTACGAGAATGGAAGACAAATCGTGGGCATCATATTATATATCAAGGTAGATATATACCTATTATTAAGCCCGATTTTGAATTCTGCTTTATAAAAATTATTATACCAGACAGATAAAAGATGGGTCTCTCTGTCCATCCGTCCGTTGGCCGTCCATCTGTCTGTCTGCTTCAACTGATTTTGACAAAATTTGGTAAGTACTGAGACACGTGTGTCCTAAGTAGGAAGGATTTTTTTTATCCACTACATTAAACCCATACCCCTAATCGGTTTTTACACGGCATCGTACTGGAACGCTAAATTGCCTGGCGGCACGTCTTTGCCAGACCAGGGAAAATGCAGAAATTATAAATTCCGAAATTGACCCTGCCGGGGATCAAACCCGAGAGCTCCGTACGTACGACAACAGCGCCAGGGAGGTCGTCAAAAAGAAAAAGGAAGGACTTGCCTACTTATTATCCCGGAAAATTACAGAATTCCCTAGGGTAGGTATTTAAAAGAATTGAAATCCTCGTAGACCGAGTTGCGCGCATCATTTTGTGTTTTTTAATATTATTTAAATAAAATTTATACATAAATACATATTATAATGACACCTAGAAAAACTTCCAAATAAAGAACACGCTATAATTTCAAGCTCCTGTTTTTTTTCCTTCAGATCATCTTGGAGGGCATTTTCGGGGAAGAGCCTGTTTACATAGCAATCAGCTACGTGTCCATAATGCAGAGAACTGATTGCACGGGCAATACTGCACATCCGATACCCAGACCAACCACTTCAACAACAATATCAACAACCACTACAGTGTCGACAACAACGACTGAACGGCCATTGCGAAAAAATGGTGAGTACCTTTTTTTCTTCACCAAAGCACTTAATCTATACTAATATTACAAATTTAGATGTATGGATGGATGAAACGCACAGAATTAGATAACAGAAATAACATCTAATAATGTCTGGAATAACAGTATAGGCTACTTTTTATCCCTGAAAATTAAATGAGTTCCCGCGGGAACCAAAAAACCTTAATCCACGCAGACGCAGGCATCACCTAGTACCTATTTAATTGCTTAAAACGCACATGACACGAAAAATTAGAGGATGGCGTCAGAATCAGGCGTGCTTGGGGATCAAACCCTGTACCCTCCAATTACGTACGAGTACGAGGTCCTTAACAGCCAGACTACTAGAGTCTAGTCTCATTACAACGAGTAGAGTCTAGTACAACGATTGACGAGGTTATTTTACTATTACCTGACGGATGACTCACGAAGTAAAATTGCAGTGATGGATTCACCACCCTCGAGTCCAATATCTAACCTGTGGCCAACAACAACACGGCCAACAACCAAACAGCCAACAATACCAATACTACAAGAAGGAAACGGTAAGTAGATAAACGTTTTTCTAAAGTTACGAGTCTTTGTATTGCAACATTTGTGGTTACGTTATCAGACCAAGCTTTGTAAGCCATTCATTATACTCGTAGTCGACACTAGACGTTGCAGTCGTCGTACTCAACAGATAGACGGCCTGTGGAAGTCTCTACAACCAACCTGTGTCTCTTGTAGCGACATTCACAGGTCTTGGGCCGCCTGGACCCAGCGGCTCCCTGAAATTCAGCCGCCAAGTTTTTAGACTTTTTGAACCATTTTTTTCAACGGCTCGTTCTATTAGCCAATTATGAAGAAAATTTCGTTATCTCTAATGTTTTCAAGTTGTTTTTTTTTTAATTTTATCCACTACAAGTTAGCCCTTGACTGCGCTCTCAACTGTTGGTAAGTGATGATGCAGTTTAAGATGGTAGCAGTCTAACCAGAGGTGCGATTATGTAAGAATTGCCGATCCAATCGTAAAGTTCGGCGTCAAAGTAAAATAAACCGCAATGTCACTGAATTACAGCTCAACTTCGTGTATCCATTCTCATACGTTTATGGTATCGTATGAGAATGGATACACGAAATTGAGCTCTAATTCAATGCTATTATGGTTTATTTTACTTTGACGCCAAACTTAGACGATTTGATCGACAATTCTTACACAATAGGGGGGGGTGTTAGGGGCATGACAGTTATATTAAACCCATACCCCTATTCGGTTTCTACGCGGCATCGTACCGGAACGCTAAATCGCTTTGCGGCGCGTTTTTGCCGGTAGGGTGGTAACTAGCCACGGCCGAAGCCTCCCACCAGGCCAAAACTAACTACAGAATTATTTATTTCTTTTCAGGATTTGATTCAAGGAATACCCAAATGATAATATCCATATTAGCTACCCTGGGAATAGTCTTATTAATTTTCGTCTGCGTCCTCGCTGTAATGATAGTGCGGCAACGGGGTACATACAGACTAAATGAAATTAGGGCGAACATAGTGGGCACTTCATCATTCATTGGCCATGAAAAGAAACCATCTGACGCGCGATATTCGAATAAGAATGTTGATGAAGTCGTCATAGATTGTATACAATCAAAGGAACAAAATTGTCAAAATAAAGAAATAGATAATTAATAGATTTGAAGTGCATTTTCTTTAATTTCACTACAAGCCGCTCTTGACTGCGATCCCAGCTGGTAAGCGATGCATAACGATGAAGCGATGACGCGAAGGTCTGCGCCCTTACACTGCACGGCAGGGCAGGCGATTTTTCCCGCGACGAATACTTCTATACTCTATACTAATATTATAAATGCGAAAGTTTGGATGGATGGATGGATGTTTGTTACTCAATGACGCCTAAACGGCTGAGCGGATCTGGATGAAATTTGGCACAGACATAGATTATAGTCTGGAATAGTTCATAATATGCTACTTATTTTTATGCCGGAAAATAAAAAAGTTCCCGCGGATCCAAAAAACCTCAAACAGCGCAGGCGAAGTCGCAGTCATCAGATAGTAGTATATAGTTATGCTAAAAGCTTTATAAAATCAAGCTCATATTATGTTTTATATTCAAATAAACTTTTACAAGTGCTATATATAGTCTATATATACATATATATAGTCTGGAATAACCAGATAGGCTACTTTTTCTCCCGGGAAGTTAAAGATTTCCCGCGGGAACCTAAAAACCGAAATTCACGCGGACGAAGTCGCGGGCATTAGCTAGTAGCAAGTAAAGTATAATTTCATAACATTTCATTGAATAGATATTAAAAGAAATTTTAAGGGTTCACATAATAATTTGTTTTCTCCATTAGAAATGTTTAGTTTAAGTTCTTGGGTCAATGGTATTGACCTGTGTGATATTATATGTGTTGATTTAAGTTGTTTCAAAGATCCCATCAAGAAGTCGTATAATCCCACTTACATTAAATTCAGTGTACCTAGTTAAAGAGGGTCGAGTTCCGGGTCGGGCCATAATTAAATATTGAGTTTTTCAGACATAGAAGTTTCACCCCCGTGCCTCGGAGAGCACGTTAAGCCGGCGGTTCCGGTTATTATCACTAACATGATATTAGTCGTTAAAACCCGCCAACCCGAATTGAAGCAGCGTGATGAGTCTAAGCTCTAATTCCCTCTCTCCTGCTATGAGAGTGGAGGCGGAGGAGCAGTGGGACGTTAATTGGCTGTGACGTTAATTAGTGGTGGTGGATGGTGAACATGTACATAAGAAAAAATATACCTAAACATCGCTGTATCATAGCAAGTAATTTGCAACTCTCTTTGTTATATAATCGATCCCCGGTCGAATATATCGCATTCCAGTTCCATATCAGGAACTCACGATACAGGGCTCCTAGTCCACAGTCAAGCATAAAAGGAGCCGAATGGGAAACCGCTAAACCACTCAATTTGCCAAGCCTTGAGGGTATGCTTCCAACACCACCACCAACAGCAATGAGCTAAACTACCCAGGTGACAGAAGCGCCGGGTCAACAGGAGTCATGTTGGCACAACCCGAAAAAATGGCCCCAACTCAACTTATATAATACTGTATGCTTTGAATATGCACCAATATAAAAACCATACTGCGCTGGTTTTCAGCTGGGAGCTTGTAGCAGGCGACAAGGCGCGATTTAGTTGAACAATATATAGTCTAGGTATACGGCAGAGGGCGCGGCGCTATATATATGTCACCGTAAAAACCGTTCGATTATAATCTAACTAGCGCAATTGTAAACTGTCGAAAGATTACTATTTAACGCATTATTTGTCGGCAGATTGTAATCTGTTAGGTATATTAACACGAAAAAACCTAAGTACCCCCCCTACCCTACCCCAAGTAACCTCATTATTTATGTCGAACCCTAACCTAACCTACAAGAAAGACACGAGAAAACGTAAATACAATGAATATTTCAAAAATTCACACTCCGAACATTGAACGGTTCACAATCTTTCGACAGTTTACAATTTCGCAATTTTAAATTAAACTTTATGCCTTAGGTTTAAGGTTTATATTTGAAATATTTTATTATTATTAGTTGTTGTTTCTTTTTTTTTAATAATTAGAAAAAAATATTAAATATTCGTTTTCTATCGGCAGTCCCTTTAACTGGCAATTTTTTTTAAATAATTTCAGGTGTTATTAAGTTATAGGTAGTAAATGGGTAGTAAAAATTTATAGTCTAATATAACAGCACAAACTAATGTCACTGACACAGTCTAAGATACGTTATTTCCTACCAGTCGTTCAACGAAGGCATTTAAACAAAGCAAATCCTTGCTGTGGTTGCACTGCACTTATCACAGGGACCCTTAAACTTGAAACAGTGTAGTGTAATACGATTAAGGGAGAAAGGGTCCCTAAATTGGTCCTTATAGCCTATTACACTGCACTTTCCACCGGGCCCTGTGGTAAGGGTGGGCGTGGCCGTTATTAAGAGCGTGGCTTATCACATAGAAATAAAGATCAAATTAGGGACCCTTGCTCTCTAAATCTTATTACACTACGCTGATTCAAATGTAAGGGTCCCTGTGATAAGTGCAGTGTAATAGGCCTATAAGTGTGCGGCAATGTGCTAAATGTTACGCATCATCACCTACCTACCTAAAAGCTCATTTGATTATTTAATATATTACCAAAGAACAGATCAGTGGTTCTTGATGTAGTTTATTTTTAATTCCTTCTTGTTATCAATGAGGAGAAAAATAAAATTGATATTGTGGATTGCCGCGAAATCTCTAGAATTTTTAATGTAATTAATACATTTATGATGTTATTTAATGGATGTTTATTTAATGCATTTCGGATTACGATGCACAATACGATATATGAGGTGAAGCATAGGGTGAAGTGAATGTGACTATTTATTTGTTAATATCATCAAGTGAAAATAAAGATCTTACTCATACTATTAAAATGTAACAACAGAATGGCAAAGAAATTATTAAAAATCGTTATTTATTTTATTTTCTCGCCATCGAAGTGAAAAGTAGAGTGTTTCGCACGGGACTAAGTCATTCTACTCGATTCTATAGCATACCTCGCTACGCTCGGTAAGCTAAACATCTCGTATGAAATGGCTCATTTTAGTCCCTTGATGAACTAATCTACTATTATTTCTTTGTAATGTTCTTACTTTATGACTTATGGTGAAAAATCACCGAATTTCTCCAAAGATTGCAAAGTAAAAAATCTGAAATAAATTGAGTTGATAGAGGTTTATGTTATCTTTACAAGAAAAATATAGCGAAGTTCCTAACCAGGGTAACCTTTATAAACAAACTTCGTAAGTAATTGCTGTCCGAAATAAAAGGGATTTCCTTACCGTGTACCTTGTTTCAAAAACAGTTTTTTGACAAACAGCAATTAGTTAATTAATAAGCAGGCCCCCAAGTAGTGTTAGCCCAGGACCCCACGAACACAAAACGAAGCCTGTAGCTAGGACAGTTTTTTATAAATCAAAAGTATTTTTTCAAGTTCATTATTTGTAAATGGGCATGATGACTGATTTTGAAAAATGGTCAGATCATGTTCGGAAGTATCTACTATTTCGAAAAAATATATTATTTCAACAGAAAAATAAGGTTTGGTAGATAAAATTGCCATTTGAAATTTAAATTTTAAAATTCACGCCAAAACGCTCGCCGGTCTCATGGCGCCGTTTGTGACGTCACTATAATTGTTATTACCAATGTGCTCTGTGCAGTGGGCAGTAAACAATAGTGTTATTGTCAAAGCTCGAAAACAAACAATTGTGACGTCATTCGCTTCTTGGTGTTTAATCCAATATGGCGGATTGCTGTATTTTATAGTTTTTATTTATCAAAATAAATAGCAATCTCACTTGAAATAGAAAAATAAATACGTTTTTTATAATCAGTGAATCCTATTTCATCAGATAAATTCATAATTTCACTGATTCTTGGTTACTGTCATCATGCCTATTATTAGCACCGTCTTCATTATTTACGTTTCTTCATCGCAAGTAACAGCCAAAGTAACGGCTAAAAGTAAAAGTAACGGCTAAATTTGTTTCTTCACAATTTTAGCCGGTACTTTTACTGTTACTTTTACCCCTAACCTTTACTGCTCATAGAGCTGCTGTAAAAGCTAAAGAGATTGTTATTTGAACATTTTGTCAAAGTTGTTGGTTATACTTAGGTTCTTCAACATCTATTAAATTCGATCAAAAGGTCACTGTGCATTTATCTAGTACCTGGATATTATTTTATTAAATAATAAAATATAAAAAATCATCCAGAACTTTTTCCAGCGAAAGTTCAAGTTGATTATGAGTTGATCATACGATAAAGTTACCGGAAGGGTACCTAATGCATAAAAGTAAGAGATTTTATATGTAAAAATCAATTTTGTGTGATGTTATTACGAGATTACCTATACTTCACGCACGAGTTAAATGCAGAGCTTATGTATGGTGACACATACATAATACACCGCATTCAACTCGCGCGCGAACTGTACTCATCTCTTCAACCAGCCCTTGAGCATGGGTCTCCACTCCTGACTTGAAGTTAGGAACAATTAACAAAAATAATAATTATGCTAATATCATAAATGCAAAAGTTTGTGCAAACTCGGTGCATTAGACTCGATTGATCGCCGGGCCAGTAGAATCACTCACTCAGGCGAAACTGCTTGTCTTACAGCACCGACGCAATGTCGCCTGCTTATCGGTTTTAAACCGCCTTCAAAAGAGGAGGTTCTCAATTCGACTGTGTGTTTTGTTTTGTATGTATGTTACGCGATCATTCAATGTTGATGATTCTTGTTTTTTTTTTTGTTTGGTAGATCATACTTAGAGATAGATCATAGAGATGGTCCCATATAAATTGTATCGAAATTGATTTAGCGCTTTTTGAAAAAATCAACAAAAACAGAATATATACCCAAATAATGTTTTTTACTTTTTAGTTTAAGTTGGTACTTATAGGTATAGTTTTGAAGTCGGTTTTTGTTTTAGATGAAAGCGAATAATTATTATATGTATAGTAAAGTACCTACTTACATTGCTATTATTATCGGATTTACTTTGGAGAGTGTGCAGGAACTTTTCAATCTTGGTCCCCCTTCACCGTTCTACCACAGAACAGCAAGAAACCGTCTGCGTTGGCATCCTTAAATACGGTAGACATCCAGTCTGCCCGAGCGAAACTGTTCTGCTCTACGTTCCTGAATCGAACCGCCAGGATGTGGAATGCCCTTCCAGCGCATGTATACCCTGCCACGTACAACTTAAGTAACTACCTTCATGGTGAAAAGGCATCTTCTACGCCAGCGCGATCCAACCTAGACCTCATCATTCCTTTGTATGAAGCATGATTGTCGTCAATCGCAAGCCTATGTCGCAATAAAAATAAAAATAAAATTGTAACATTCGTAAAGATTATACCTTAAAATATATGTCACTGTAACATTGTAAAAACCGTTAGATTATAATCTAACTCGCGAAATTGCAGTGTCGAAAGGTTACAATTTAACGCATTATTTTCCGGTAGATTGTAATCTGTTAGGTTTATTAACCCGATAGAACCTAAGGCACTACCTGATTGTTTATGTCCAACCCTAACCTAACCTACATGAAACAGACAAGAAAACGTACATATAATGAATATTTCAAAAATTTACACTCAGAACATTGAACGGTTCATAATCTTTCGACAGTTTACAATTTCGCGAGTTAGATTATAATCTAACGGTTTTTACAATCTTACGGTGACATATACACTGCTGGATAGACACTAAAAACGGTAAGTACATAATATTTATTCTTGTTAAATTTTAATTTTACAATTATCTACCGGAATTAGCACGGGGGCAGCGATTATTTTGAACAATTTAAAACATGGCTGTTATCATCTGTTATCACTAAAACCAAAAGTCTGCTTCCGGCCACGATCCCGAGAGCTACTATACTACTGCTAAAATAAAAATCCATAGCAGCACAGTAAACAGCTGTTTACTGTGATAGCAGTTTCCTTCACAAACTTACAATGTTCTATGGTAATTACTACTCAACACCTATTTAGCAGAGGCTAGGTACACAGTAA
Source organism: Erebia palarica (assembly GCA_964035005.1). NCBI lineage: Eukaryota > Metazoa > Arthropoda > Insecta > Lepidoptera > Nymphalidae > Erebia > Erebia palarica. Next base: position 9,020,209 of record OZ035992.1, read on the forward strand.
ACAGATACAACTGTTTACTGTGCTAGGTACGATGTAAATATAATATTTAAATTAACCTAAGGAGAAATAATTATTGAGTACCTACTACCTACCTACTAGAGGTTTTCTGATAATGCATGCATGTCTGTCTGACTGTCTGTCAGTTCGTCCGTCTGTCTGTTTGACTGCTACGCTTTCACGCCCCATCTGTTTGACCAATTTTGATGAAGTTAGGTATGAGGATAGTATGTATCCCGGGGAAGGACATAGACTACTGTTTATCTCGGAAAATTAAAGAATTCAAATTCAAATGTTTTTTTATTCAAATAAACTTTTACAAGTACTTTTGAATCGTCGAGTGAATCTACCACTGGTTCGTAATGCCATTCCTACCGAGAAGAACCAGCAAGAAACTCGGCGGTTGCTCTTTTGAAAAAAATTATTTACAATTTGATTAATTTGTAGAATACAGTAACAGCTGTCCTTAGCATTGCTGGAGCGAGTCAATTCCATGCTCCTTTGTCATTTACGTAATCTTCAATAGTATAATAAGCTTTTTTCTGGAGCATACTTTTAATGGACTTCTTAAACGTATGTAAAGGCAAGTTTAATTCCCGCAGAAATCAAAAAATCTTAATCCACGCGAAAAAAGTCGCGGGCATCATGTAGTTATTCATAAGGACTGCTCTTTCTTGAGCATCTTGGACTTCACTACTGGAACTTGTTAGGTTCTTCATCTAAGTTTTGACAACCTCCGTGGCGCAGTGTTGAGCGCTGTTGTCTTAACGTGAGGAGGTCCCGGGTTCGATCCCCGGCAGGGTCAATTTGGGAAATTATAATGTCTGAATTTTCTGGTGGAAGGCTTCGGCCACGGCCACTAGTTACCACCCTACCGGCAAAGACGTGCCGGCAATCGATTTAGCGTTCCGATACAATGCCGTGTAGTAACCGAATAAAGGGTATGGGCACAGAATAGGTAATAGTACAATGTACCTAATATAACTGCCATGCTAATAACAGGTTAGCCCGCTACTATCTAAGACTGCATCGTCACTTACCATCAGATGAGATCGCAGACAAGGGCTAACGCGTAGAGGATAAAAAAAGTTGTAGTTCCTGCAAATATTGTGGAGTACAACAGTGGCAATAATAACTGCTTGTGCTTTGGGTAAAGAGAAGCGCAATGTTAGTGCCACTACTGGAAAGCGTCGCTTCCAAATGCCAAAAGTTCTGAAACAGCAGAAGTAATATTATTAGTTAATAACAGAAAAATTGAGTATCACTTACTAGATTCTGTGTCTAGGTACCTACCCTAACCTTATTATATTACTAGCGGTCGCCCGCGACTTCGTCCGCGTACAATCTCTGATTACCTATGAGATTTTCCCGCTGCAAAAGGCCTACTTATAGCAGCTATATAGCATGGGCAGGTTTTTATTATTTAAGACTAATAAGTCCTTAATGCTGACTTCAAAAACCTAGAACCCTCATGGTTTCAACCCTTATTTCACCCTCTGTGGGGTGAATTTTCGTAAAATTGCTCATACAGGTTATTATTATTTAAATCGAATAACCGTAATCCCGATTTTCAAGGCTCTAACTTCAAAAACACAGGACTTTCATGCAAAGTTACAACCCCCATTCCACCCTCTGTGGGGTAGATTTTCCTAAAATTGTTTATACAGTTTATTATAATTTAAAACTAATAACCTAAATCCTGATTTTCAAGTCTCTAATTTAAAAACTTGGGAGCCCTTATGTAAGCTTCCAACCCCCATTTCACCCCTATTGGTGTAGATTTTCGTAAAATTGCTTGTACAGGATTTTATTATTTATAACTAATAACTTAACTGCCAATTTTCATGTATCTAACTTCAAGCACAAAGGACTTCCAACCCCCATTTCAACCCCTCAGGGGTGAATTTCTCAAAACCGTTTCTTAGCTGATGTCTACACTATAAAAGGAACCTACCTTCCAAATTTCAAGTTTGTGAATGAATTTTTACCGAAAACCAAAATATCAAGTTTTGTTAATATAACTTGAAAAATATCTTGAGAATTAAAGAACTTTCATAAAACCTTTCATCCCCTATTTCACGGTGAAACACGTTCTTTACTTTAAACCGGTAGCTAAAAATACCAAGTCGCATGGATAGTTTGAGAAATGACAGACTTTCATACAAACAAATGCTATGCTATATCTATTTGGTACAGAAATAGTATACATCCTGGGGCAAGACATAGGGTACTTTTTATCCCGGAAAATTTAGGAGTTCCCGCGGGAATCAATCAAAAATCCTTAAGTCTATGCAATAAAGCTAGTGGACCCCAACAATAATTCCTTTATGCGACAAAACTTTAAAGTATGGTAAAGTATCATGAGTTAATAGTACATTATTGCAAAGGCTGGGAAATAGGCAATTGCAGGTCGACTATGAGTTTGAAGGCCGAGCCGTAGGCGAGGACTTCACTAATACGAGACAGGCAATTGCCATTTCCGCCGAGGCATATATAGTGCTTTTCTCAAAAGAATGCAGGGAAATAAAACCTACTTTTTATGTTATATATTAAATTTAATTAATATTAAGCTAATATTATAAGTTACAATGTTGATGTAGATATATTGGGGCAATTACTAAAAGAAAATGTTATTGATTTCCCCGGTACATTTATGTTTGTTTGTTGAACTTCTGATGAGGTTTGCAGGTGGGCAATGGCAATGGTGGCTTTAATTAAAAATTGCTTTATGTTTTCGCCAGTAAAAATTTTCGATTTCTTGCTTTTGAATCCGGTCGATTGTCGTTTAAGAAAAGTAGTTAAGTTCTCATAATTTTTCAAGTTAATGCAGTTTTTAACATGAACTGTACATTTCAGCATGGAATAAATTGCCCATAATGTAGATGGCTTTTTAGTTTTAGCAATCTCATTAAAATACGCCAAAAATACTGTTTCGGAGAAAATGTTCACTTTTTTCTCGTTTTTCCAACTCATAAAATTTTCATATACTTTCATTGGATTTTTCTTTGGACTTCGCTGGAATCAGGTTTTCCATTGCCAATTTGGCTTCTGATCTTAAATCTGGTGGAGTACAATCAATCTCCTTTTCACTCTCTGAACCGTTGGAACTCATTTTACTTATTATTAAATTTATATTTATTAAGTATATAACAAATCAAGACGAATTTTCAGCTTTGCCACCAATTTTTTTTTATCATCTGTGCCGACAGGCAAACGCATTTATGGCTATACAGTCACCAATTTGTACTAAGCAAAGAGACTAAGGTATGCCAAGAATGACAAAAGAGATCCGATCAAAGAGTATTTAATAGCCCCAGCACGCCGTTTCATACAACACTGCAGGAGCGTTGTAATCTTCCAAATTCAAAAAACGCTCCTGCAATGGATTTGATTTTCTTTGTCCGAAAATTCGATACTTCGCGTGTTCTTTTTTCGAAAATAATGACAATATTTCCATGCATGTTTGAGAAAACGTATTTTATAAATATCCAATAAAAAATCAGAAAGGAAGTAAGGTTTTTTATGCTATACCCAATTGTCAAAGCAGGAAGGTGCATTATCGCGTAAAAGCAGTTTAGGTTTGATAATAAAATCGGTTTAAATATCGATCGATACTCAGCCATGCCCATGATCATTAAGTTTTAGATATAAAAAAATACCTAACTTACCACATGGATTTCTTTTGGATGTTTTGGTATAAGTTTTGGTTCTTACCATACAACGAACCGCCCCGTTTCCTAGACCGTAACCCACGCGGACGAAGTCGCGGGCATCGTCTAGTAAGGAATTAGGGCGGATTTTTCGAAACTCTTAACTATAACTCTCTGTCCCACAACTGAGTCTGTTCTCAGAATGATAAGGGTTTGGTCATAGTCCACCACGCTGGCCAAGTGCGGATTCTCCCAATCCGCACTTGGCCAGAGTGGTGGACTTGAAACGCCTTCGAGAACATTATAAAGAATTTTCGAGCATGCAGGTTCCCTCACGATGTTTTCCTTCACCGTTTAAAGCAAGTGATATTTAATTTCTTGAAACGCACATAACTTCGAAACGTTGGAGTTGCGCGTGTCCGGGGATCGAACCCGCGTACAACAGGTCGCATATCGGGTTTAGACTAGAACGTATACCTACATATAACTAAGATAAAAGCAATGTCTGTTAATTGTGACGGGCGTCTACGGAACTCTAAACTGTGCGTAGCTCGACACGCACTTGGCCGGGTTTTTAATTTTTGGCTATAATTATGTGTTTGATATTCACCAAGCATCCTGTGATAGCTTCACGGACACTACCCGTGGCAAATCCCGTTCAGTCGAGATCAGAGGTGGGGTATTACTAGAGGAGGCAATGCTATTAATTTTTTTATCACTACAAGTTAGCCTTTTAATACGATCTCACCTGGTGGTAAGTGATGATGCAGTCTTAGATGATAGCGGGCGTACCTGTTAGTGATATGGCAGTTTTATTAAAACCATACTCCTAGTTTAACTAAATATAATAATATGATATTATGTAGAGGTACATGTGGAACCCACTGCTTTTGGGGGTAGGAAATCCATGAAAATTTTATCTTTTCAAATATACACATGAAAATCATTATAATTTAGGTTATTAGTTTTCAATAATAAAAACCTGTATGAGCTATATAATATACGTATAGCCTCTGTAGATAGGCCATTTGCAGAGCGAAAATTTCTTAATCTCTTAGGAAATCAGAGATTGTACGCCGAGGAAATCGTGGGTGACCACTAGTAGGGTATTGGTTGGTAAGCTGGACAGCCCTCTCTGGAGGTGCTGGATTGATGCACACATTTTCGTTAGGAAGCTCCGAAGAGCCCTGTAGATGTGCCGAGGCTCTAAGTATAAGAGTAGATTAGGTTAAGTTAGGTATTTTGTTTTGTTGTTTGTTACTAACTTATGTTAAGTTATTGTTACTAACAACATCTTTCAGTTTGTAAGAGCTTGAAATAAAAAGATTATTATTAATATTAGATATAAATAATTTTCCTTAACACGTCCATTGTTGCAAATGACATTGTATTATTTCACTTCACTTAAATCACACATCACTCATTTTTGAAGTATTAGAAATAAGAATTTTGAGGATTAAACAATGCAATCTCACATTGAATGCACTGAAAAGTTGAATCCTAAGTGCGTTGAGTTTTTTCTATCAAATGTAAATAATATTAATTTAATTTTATTTAATTTTATTTATTGACAAACACTTTTTACGTTTGCTTGGGTTCTTAACACCCTTAAGTCTCGTCGACTTTTCTGGGTGCTGCACATTCCTCTTACATAATATATTATGCGGATATATTCTACTAACTATGCAACCAATAATAAATAACTAATATGCAACAAACAATAAATAAGTACTTAGCGCAATACAAATCATATAAAACATAAACAAGACAAGATCAGAACAATAGGGTATTTTAATAAAACATAGTGCTCGCCAATGCTGCCTCTGATCGTCAAGAATTGAGCTACAGGCTCAACAGCTATCGATAAAACAATAATGATAAATGGGGAAACACTAAAAATGGAGAACTCCACAGTTTTTTGGGGGTGACCTTGGATATAATAAGCTTCAATGGGGTGCTCATGTAAAGATAGACCCTGGCCGTAAAACGTAGTTCGGCTGCTTTTGCTGTCAGTAAAATTAGATAGTTTACCCATATTGAAACGGCTAGGCATTGATGTAGAATTTTAGTACCTATACGGCTAGGCTTGTCTACTTTACTTTTAGTGTGGGGCAGAGCAGCAGATATCCAAATTTAATTTAAATTGCAGAAAAAAGCCATCTGTTTCGCGAATCCCTTCGTAAAAATGTTTGGATGGATGTATGGATGGATGGATATTTGTTACTCAATCACTCCAGAACGCCTGAACGGATCTGAATGAAATTTGGCACAGAGATAGATTATAGTCTGTAATAACACATGGGAACCAAAAAACTAGCTGTCCAGAAGGGCCCTTAAAAATACAAGTTGTCCAGAAGGGATCATGAAAAAAAAAATTAATTAAAGTTCAAAATAACAGATAATACATGCGAGCTACAACACTATAGTAATACAGGGGGTACAGCCGATTAAATTTTTAGCAATAATAGGAAAACCGAACATACTGCAAAAATCATTATATTTCGATCACTAGAATGTTATCGGTAGCCTATACTAAAGCTTCATAAATTCTGATATTATTTTAGTGACAAAAAGGCATAAAAATCTTCAAAATATTGATTTATTAATACTTTCAACGCTCAAATACATTATACATACAATGTATATACAATACTTAAACAACACTGGCCATTTCTGAGGATTGCCTAGGACATGCTGCGATGCGCCTGCACTTTTGACTATAACATAATAAAGGTACCTATAATATAATTGATTCATTCCACGCTTCTTTGACAAATAAATGTACGAGGAATGTATCTCTATAATCCACAACTCACAAACTTACTAGGTATTACCTATTCCCTATTCTGTGGTATTACGATTACCTAATATAAGATAATATTATTATAAATACCAAAGCTACAGAAATAAAATTTAATTGCGTCAAATTATTTAACACTAGTGGTTCACTTCGAACGTAATATAAATGTAACGATAAAAATTTGTTTCTTAAAATGTATTTTTTTCATAAAGATTGACATACTATTAGACCAGGGTCAATAATTTTTGAAACCAAAAAAAATAATAGTAGGATGAAACCCATTGGAAAAAGATAAGAATATAACAAAGATGAAAGGAAAAATAATTTACGGGCGATCTGAGGCGGGAAGTGGAAGGGGGTTTTTTTTTAAGTAGACATTTCAATGAACAAAACACTCACCGACTTTTTTTTTTAAAAGCAGATATTTCTTTTATATTCTATTCCTTTTCCAATGATTTCGTCGAAAAGTTAATTAAATAATAGCTATTTATTTCACTTTTTACCATTTTCAAAGGCTTCAGGCCCTGGTCTATATAATGTTTTCTGGATTTTGAGTTAAAATATTTTTTTAATTTTCCAGCTCTGAAAATCAGGCTATTAATTGGTGAAGTTCAAAATGTTCGATCAATGTTTAAAAATTTTGCTTATCTTCGGGTGGTTCAGTGCCGTTGGTATGTATTAACTATTACCTATTATTTAATTTATATTAAATTATAATATTTGATTACTGAGAGAAAGTAAAATTAGCTAAAACCGGCAAGCGGAGGAAGTACCTTTACCTTAGATTTCGCAGATGATTGCGTAAATGATCCCCGCGACTTCATCCGTGTGGATTAAGGTATTTTCCCGGGATACAATACAACCTCTGTACCAAATTTCATCAAAATCAGCTAAACAGATGGGCCGTGAAAGCTTAGCAGACAGACAGACACACTTTGCCATTTATAATATCAGTATGGATTTTTCCGTTTTCCTTGGAGACCCCAGGCCGTGGTCTCAGTGTCAATAATGTCTTGCGAGACATTTATGATATTCTTATGTATGGCTCTCTCTTTCTCTTGAAAGGAATTTATCGAAACAGTATAAATTTTAATAAGTTTCCAATTTACAAACCAGCAAACGCCACTTTTCAACTATGTGAAATGAAAAATAATATTAGCTCTAATTAAATATTCTTACAAGTTGTTGCCTACATATTTTAATTTATCTTTGACCAACTCCACAGCTCGGGGAGAAGATGAATACGCTTCAACAACAACATCAACGGACAACTACAACGGTAAACTCAGCTGTCCTTATGTTTTTTTATAATGCGTAATATAATTTATTAAGTATGGAAGCGGCGTCCGAGTGGAGTCCGCGCCTCGTCGCCTCTGTATACCTGTGGGGCGGGGCTAGCATGCGCACGAGTCAAATGATGTCTACCCGTTAACTCTATTTGTCTATCGCAGCTAACATGGTTGATGGTTTTAGTCCCACAAACTTATCTGGCCCGGTTGCCAAAATTTTAACAAATTTTTATGCCTTTTAGTTTTAGTTTTTATTTTATTTTTCATATATATACAACGTGTTTATAAGCAATTCCTATAACTTCGAGGTATTGAGCAGACCACTTTTAAGAATCGAACTGCATAAGAAATATTTTTTAATATTAAAAAAAAAAAACACAGTTTTCATACAAAGTAATTCAAATATTTCCGACTATTTATGTTAGACACACCTTTATGTAAAAAGCGACAACGTCGCATTTTAAAACATAAATTATGAATGGTCTTAATTTTAAAAATCAATGGACGCTGTCCGTTTTTAACGTTCATTGATAAAATCTATGCTTAGCAGTGTTTGTACGGTCAGCAAAAACATTAAGATTTACATAAGCTTCTGATAATTTTATCAGTTTGTATTTTAGAATTAATCTTAGTTAGGTATTTAGAATTGCTTGTTACTATTGCGATTACCTATGTACTTACATTTTCGACGAGAGCGAAGACCTCCACGTCAAAGTGGTAAGGATTTGTGGGACGGATGTTACAGGTTCGATTCCTGGCTGGACCGATCGAGATTTTTTTAATAGGTCCAGGTTTGCCCTGGTAGTAGGCTTTGGCGTGGCTAGATACCACCCGACAGACAAAGACTAATTAATTTATTAATATCTGTACCTATTAATAACATACTATCTTATGCATGTAAAATGTAAATGAAAGAACCTCAATTTCATATTTTACTTTAAAGTGTACAACCCTGATACGACCGGCCACAATAAAGACATAAGTTATAGGAGTCAAAGTACTTGTATTTCGATCCCATTTTTACTAAGGGATTGCGGTGCGCCTTTGCTATTTTTAACAATATCGAGATAGGAGAATCTTACTGATGGACTTAATTTTTTACCTAATTACCCAGTTATGAACTTTAGGGACTACGGTTAGGAATAGAATTTGTCTACGAGCTTGGGTTCCGGTTCGAATACCAAACAAGGGATTAAACGAAGAGTAGATAAGTAAGTTTAGTAGTATTACAAAACATAAAAGCGAAATATTATTAATTAAAATAGGAACTTGCTGACCTGCGTTTGCGCAGTCAAAAAAATTGACGGAATTATACCTACTATTGACTTGTGTGTATGTGTTTAATTTCGAGTATGGTAAATACGGCGGTATGTAAGCTCGAGTGAATTTAAATCGTATTTAATTTCGAGTCAGCAATTTTTACTTAGGTAATACCTACCTTTGATGAATAGCAGTGTAGTCTTATTATTATCAGGTAGTAGATTTTCAATATCGCCAAACTGTAAACTGTAAAAGATAAATCTGAGGAAAATTTATGTTTTATCGTTTGCGGTAAGCCTTTATCGATGCCGACAAGATAGCTTCTACTGGCACATCACTAGTTACACCGTAGGATATTTTTCAATGATTTAAGTTTGGCAACGTCGCAAAAACAAGGATGCGGCTTAAGGGAAACAATTTTGGATCTATTCATAAAAGAAAAATTATTTTCTCCGAAAATATCCATTTTAGAACACATGTTCCTTAGCCATTTTTGATTACTTTTCGGTAAGGAATCTAACCCTAGAGTTATAGGAAATGCTCATAAACACGTTGTATACGTGACGCTGTCACTGCGTCAGATAAGTTTGTGGGACTGTACACGTGTGATTTGTTTCGTTACGTCAAAAGTAGAGATAAAAGTAATACTTCTTATCTGTGGTATTTTTCTCTACGAACCCTTACCTACATGCCGATTCTTGTTTTCTCGAAATAAACCGATATTAGTGCATGTTGGGGTAAACAAAAAATTTGGCGGCAACGACAACATCTCTCTTTCGTCGCGAGATATCTCGTTGTGCGCACGCTAAGCCTGCTGGCGTCCCGTCGCGTCGCTTGCATACAATTTTGCATGAAATATGATAGAAGCGGCGGCGGCGAAATCGATTTTTATTATTTTTACTTTTTATATTATGCTTTGTTAAATTTTTATCACTTTTACATTTAACTTTTTAGATTAGGTACCTACACATTCGGTGAAAAGTTTTTCAACTGTCTATCTATTACGCTTCATGAGATACAGCCCGCTGACAGACAGACGGACATACAGACAGCGGAGGCTTAGTAATACGGTGCAAATGTGAATTTATTTAACCTTACGAATCAACTTATTATTACACTAAGTAATTGATTTGCTGTTAACTCAAAGCGTTAGCTTTAATAATTATGTGTGTCGAGTTGCATTCAAATCCATCGAGTAGTTGCAGCGTGATGCCCGAACAGACAGACAACTTCTAAACAACATTATTTTGTGTCCTGTATGGCTAGCATGCGCACAACGAGTAAAATTATATCTACCCGTTATCTCTATTTCTCTACCGAAGCTAACATGGTTACTTTTCTCGTTGCGTCAAAAGTAGATATAAAAGTAATATCCCTTAACTGTCGTATTTTTCTCTACGAACCTTTACATGTCTACCATTTTTTTCTTGTAATATACCGTATTTTGTGCATGTTAGGGTAAATGAAAAATTTGCCGGCAACGACAACATCTCTCTCTCTCGTCGCGAGATAATCTCGTTGTGCCCATGCTAAGCACACTGGATCCCAAGCTTTTAAGCTTGACGCTGTAAGCTGTTTAGTTTTAAAACTCGCAAATACGTGCGCTCAGGAACCGATCTTGAAACGAATAAGAATTAAGTCATTCGCGCCTCCCGCATCGTCCTCACTGCACCGTACGCATTAAAACGCACTGAATCTGATGACGTCAATCGTGTCTACCTACAGTGTTTTACTAAAATGCAGCTCGTTCAGCGAGCGGGAGTTACATAGCATAAGATTTCATAATTTAAAAAAAATGTTATGATTGTGTGCTTGCGGTTCCTGCGGCGAGCATGTCTAGATGCGCGCTCATCTTTACGTTCATAGACATCGGTAGAATTTTCTTTTATTTCACGTAAGATGGTGCTAACGTTATTTGTAAGCAAAAACAAATAAACTTTTACAAAGCGCCATCTATTGACATCATTGTGAAGTTCTGTTAAAAAACTGAAGCCCATTAAAAATAAAATAATTTCTTTTCCTTGCAATATTTATCTAATTTTAGTATTTGTGGTTCAAGTACAAGATATAATTGAAATAATTGATCAAGTTTCAGGCTCAGCCTGTCAGAAAATTGAGAGTTCTGAGTTCAACTTAGGACGTTAGAAAATCTCCAGTTTGAAAGCCCCCCATTTCGTCAATATTAGGGGAAAAATAATAAAAAAATATATTTTGAATTCTATTCCTAATTATCTTTAAAATGATATACCGCAACCCTATGTAACGCTATAAAAATAGTTTACTTCGCATTCGCTTCTATGAGAGCCCCCCTGAAATAAAGATTTTTATAACTTTTTAAGCCATATTCGGCGGGAGGCCATTGGTTTACATATTATATTTAAATTTTAAGTAATTATGTTCAGTAATTTAGAACTTATACAGATGGACGGATAAGGTTGCCAACTTTTTTTGACAACTTTTTTTGACAAAAAAAGTTGGTGACCCAACGTTTTTTTTCAAATTTTCCAAATACTTTATTTTTTTTAGTTTAAAAAAAATAAAGTATTTGGAATAAAAAAAGTATTTTTCAAATTTTATGTTTTTATGTCAGAATGTCACCTGTCCTGTTACATTCACAACACCACATCTGACATCTAAGATTTCGTTCAGTAATTATAAATCGTTTCCATCATCCGTTTTAACTTATGTGTACCATTAAATACTTAGTTAAGTACCCATAATGAGTATTTTGTTTACGCATCACAGTAAAGGTTGAAAATAAATTGTTTTCTGATTTTGACTTAGAATGTTACGCCGGCGATCCCGACTGTGACTGGCAGAATGATCCAAGTGCTGACCAGGCTTGGGATCATTCTTCTTATGATCGTTCAACAAGGCTGTATTCATGTAAGGCTATATATTTTATTAATATTTTACTAGATTGTTTTTTTATTGTCTTTTCTGTTCTAATATTATTATTAGATTTAATTATTATCACAATCAATCATAAACCGGAAAATTATTACCTGCACGCAACAAATACTGAATCAGCCTTCCTAGCGATAGTTAACAAAAGTACGGGTATCTCCTATAATCTAAGCAAAACAGGCGGGTCACCTGGATGTGAAGCACCCGAGGAAACGCCGCTGCGTCGGCTTTGGCTCGTATAGAATTTGTTCAGCTTAGTTTTTAGCTGAATTATATGCTGGGCTTATGAAAATACATTGACATGATTGATTGTGATAATTATAATAGAATATTTCTTTGACTCTTAACAAGTGCTTCATATTAATTTATCGATAATACATAATCTAAATGAATGACATTTTCAATTTCAATCAATTTTTTAATTTATTTTATTTAAAGACTTGACATATTACGCGTTTTGCAATAAATTCCTGGATAATATTAATTTTAATTTACCTATATATTTTATTGGTTCAGTTGATATGATAATTGTCGATATTTCAAGATTTTTTTTAATTATTTACCTATTTAACAAATTATTTTATACCATGATTTGTTACATCGATTATTGAAGTGAAAACTTCTTTAGCCGCGTTGAGAACTTTTTGGTAGAGGGTAAACTTGTGGATTCGCGTCACCGACATGCTCGCGTTGTTACGAAGACAAAAGGTCTTAAATATAAATATACTACATTCGAAATTAAACTTTAATGCCTTAGTGTTAAGGTTTATATATATTTTATTTTTATTAATTAAAAAAAAGTAATAATAATCATATTCGTTTTTACTTCTATCGGCAGTCCCTATGACTGCCAATTTTTTTTAAGTATTGCACGCCATGACCACTTGTCTTTTTATCTTTTGTACCACCTTTGTAATATTATGTGTATCTATACTAATATTATGAATGTGAAAGTTTGGATGGATGGATGGATGTTTGTTACTCAATCACGCCCCAGCGGCTAAACGGATCTGGATAATATTTGGCACAGAGCTAGATTATAATCTGGAATAACACATAGGCTACTTTTTATCCTGGAAAATTAAAGAGTTCCCGCGGGAACCAAAAACCTCAATTCACGCGGACGAAGTCGTGGGTATCAGCGAGTAATGCAATAAATAATTTATGATTTAGTATAATATCGCAACCGCAAGTGATATAATCATTATAAACATACACCAATGAGGTGAGTTATACAGGTTACTATTAAATACGGTTTGACAAGGCGTCCGTGTTGTCGGCGAGCCCCATAATCTATTCCACTATCTGCTTAGGCCCATTTAAGGCAATAACATATGCTCATTTACTTAATCTAAAATATAGATATAACGGGATGTTTTAGTGGAACAGAATGTTGCCGATTGAATACACTATCACATTGGAGTCATACCTGCACATTAGTCGTAGGGTGCCCGTTGCACCTGGTCTATTCCCATTTTTCTCTCCCTGCATTCTCTTACCGATCTCCCCCTGCCTCCTTCGTTGTCTCGGTGACCTGCACGTTTAAATTAACTATGACATCACCATTGTGATGCCCTAAAACCTAGCGGATTATTGTTATAATATCCCTATAGCCGTGGATGTGTAAAGTTTACAATGTACGATGGCCCCAGAATCGCTAAGTTACCCATGGAATCCTGTAGGTGGTCGTGGATGAGATGCTTTACTTCCACCTTTCTCTCTGATTATGTTCCTGTTCCCTGTTGGAACTCGCAGGGACAGGCTTTACCATACGCTCTCGCGTCTACCTATCCGTGCGTCCGTCTTTATCTGGTTCACCCTTGGAACCTCGCAGGGACAGGCTTTACCATACGCTCTCGCGTCTACCTGTCCGTGCGCCCGTCTTTATTTTAACACTACACTACAGGCGTTCACCTGACCATAGGACATAACTTTTACCCTTCCACGGCACACCTAATTAATACTTAAGATAGCGCCCTCAATGAGTTTATCAACAAATAGATGCTTGGAAATTCCTATATCTATACACATAAAAGAGGCCTAGGTACTTAGCTTTGATTTCACCATCTCTGTGTGACGCGGGGACGGCTTCCACCACTTCTTCCAGACCGAAAACAGCGTGCCACCACCCTCTCTAACCGCCATTTCGAAAAGAAGCTGCTAAGGCAAAAATTCCATAACCAAAAGACCTAGCGACTAATTTCCGCTACGTCATAGACAAAAGATATGTAATTCTAGCATAGACTAATGTTGCCATTATCCTTACCATAGACATAAGTATTTCGCGACAGTATGTATGAACTTCGCGACACGTGTTATCCCGGGAAAAGTTTCTAGTATCTCGGAAGACAGGTAAAGTGAAGCAATCAAATTCAGTCGTAACCCGAATTTCAACCATGACGGATGGATTCTATTCTATAAAAAAAATCCACAACCTATTTTAAACTTGCCTTTACACAAATTTGAGAAATCCATTAAAAGTAAGCTCCTAAAAAAACTCATTATACTGTTGAAGAGCATGTAAATGATAGAGCTAATAAAAGAGCATGGATAAAAGCGATTACTTATGGTGTAATTGTAAATGATGTTTTAAAAAAAGCAACCACCGAGTTTCTTGCTGGTTTTTCTCGGTAGGAATGGCATTCCGAACCAGTGAAATATGAAATGGATGCTGCCCCAGCGTAGAATCCACCTTTTAACGCAAAGACTCCATCGGTATGGTGCATATTGGAACCAGAAAATACAAGTCCAGCATGCCTTTATCATAGTGATGATGCTAGCGATAAAGACTAGCAGGAGAAGCCCCCTTGCTAACATTTTGACGGGCAAATTCCGGCAAAACAAATATGTTAAAATCGCCGTTTGAATAACTACCTGCTACATATTGTAGTTTTGAGGGAACACAATATACATACTTTATAAAAACTCTTATCATCATTATTAATCAAACATTTCAGACTTTGACGGGTCTTCACCCCGGGGAAACAGCACCATTCGGGTGGTTTCTCCAATTTTCAGTCGTGATGACAACTACGGCTGTATTATTAACTACTTCCAAATATATCTAAAGTCAACAAGCGGGTGAGTAATCTTTTGTTTTATTATGTGAATAAGCCACATTTACCCAAACACAATTTAACTAACTTAAACGAATACTTACAGGAGGAAACGATTTTATTTCGAGGCACGATGGCCATTAACTCCTTCAGTAAATACTACCTAGGTATTTTATGACAGTTTACAAAAATATATTATTTCAGTGCCTTTCGATTTTAGTGTTTCGTACCTCAAGAGGAAAAAGGAAACCTTATAGGATCACTTCGTTGTCTGTCTGCCTGTCAACCTCCTTTTTTCGGCAACGCGTGGAGATATAAAGTTGAAATTATATCAAATTCTTATGTCTACGGTCCCTTGGAGCTATAAAAAATCAAGCTTCTAAGTCAACGCAATCAAATAATGGCCTCATATCCTGCACATTTTGTATACTTTGACCAATAAATCAAAACTTATGAGAAGGTACTTCCCGTTTATCTAGAAACATTGTGCGCGACTCAGACTTTCACTTGACCGGTTTTTAGGCAGCCAAGGACAGTTTTAAATTTCTTAGTAAACCTATACCTCTACCTTTCATAGTACACCTACAATGTTTGGTAAAATAATGTTATTTTTATATTTTCAGAGTAGGTACCTTTGCTTAAACATTTTTGATAGCCTCTCAGTGTGCAGTACCGCACTTAGGAGATTGTTAGAAACAAATTTAACTTTGAAATTCTTTAATTAAACACTAAATTAATTATTTAAATGTAATATTACAAAATTTGGCGAGTTTGCTTTAGGTGGCTGTCGCTTGACCTAGTGTGAGTAAGTGCCGTGAATTGCACTTTTTGCAAGACGGCCGCCCGCGCACCGGCAATTGCCCGCACCCCCGCTTCCGCGCTTCTTAGCGGGAGAATTCAAATATCGCGCGAACAGATGTATTCTCTAACTCAGGCGTAAATATGCATCCGATTATAATTATTATCCGATTATAATCGAATACTAATATTTTAAATGCGAAAGTTTGGATGGATTGATGGATGTTTCTTACTCAATCACGCCAGAACGGCTGAACGGTTCTGGATGAAATTTGGCACAGAGATAGATTATAGTCTGGAATAGCACACAGGCTACTTTTTATCCCTGGAAATTAAGCAGTTCCCGCGGGAACCAAAAAATCTCAATCTACGCGGACGAAGTCTTGAGCATCAGCTAGTGTTTAAATATATTACGTTTAAATGGTTACTATTATGCAGGAATGATCAAAAGCCCTCAATCAGTTTATCTTTAAATTTTCATAGACTCGTTGGACTCCGGGTATACCAGAAGCCTGTTCATATAGAACAGAGAGATTTAATTGCGTACAACGATGAGGCGAAGAAGGATTATTTTCTTTATGAGGTTTGGGGAGATCAGAGCGATAAATGGCGTACTAAAGAGTTTCCTCTGAAGCACTATGATAGCAACTTTCAGGTATACTCATCTGTATGTACTGATGTAAAATTGTGCTAATATTATAAATGTGAATGTGTGTCTGTATGCCTGCTACGCTTTAAGCCGTTAAAGCGTAGTAGAAAGACAGAGACACTTTCAACCCATCGTTTCAACCAATTTGGATGAAAATAGTATAGAGATAGTTGCATCCCAGGCAAACCGATTTTGAAGAAATTTGGTAAATACTGAGACATGTTGCGTCCTGGGGAAGGACATTATCATAATATTTATTTGCTAATTGTAGGTTACATGACAAGTTCTTACAATAAAGTTACAGTATCCAGGTACAATCTACCATACATATGGTGTGCAAATTAACGTCAATACATTATTATTTATGAGTACTTAAAAAATTTAATTCAGTGTACCACAATAATTTATCTATACAATCAATTAAAAAAAACATTAATGAATATATATTATATACATTAATGAATATACATATATATATATTTACCAGCTTTAACATAAAATATAATTTGAATTTATTTATTCCGATAAACACAATATTCCATAACAATTATTATTGCAATTAAAATTAAAATGACATATTTATCAGCTATAAAACATTATTTCTTAACTATTATTAAATTAACATTTTAACAAAATAAATATTAGCTGTGTAAATAAGCACAAAAACATTTTATTCGGCATATTTCCATTCAGTTAAATTTAAAAAATCGTTGACAGAGTACCTACCTATTTATTACCCCGGAAAATTTCAAAAGAATCGCGGACCGAGTCGCGGTATCATTTAGTATTGTATTGTCCCGTATCTCACAGTACATTACAATATAAATGTATACGCACAAATGTATATTTCCAGATACATTAATATAAATATATGAATAAATATACTTATATAATGTATATCTACTGACGTCTGCATCGGACGGAATCCGATGTAAGAATGAGCTCTGTTTTCAGAATGACGCTCGTATTTATACATAACTTACTCCCCTACCCTCCAATACACCACAAGTATAATTTACAATAATTAAAGTAGGAAAATTTCATCTATGTATCCACCACCACCACCCCTACAGCCTATTAACGTCCCACTACTGGTCACAGGCCTCTACTCTCACAGGAGAGAGGGAATTAGAGCTTAGACTCACCACGCTGCTCCAATGCGGGTTTTCAGGCTTCACAGGTCCAATTCTGTACCTAGATTGAAGATATTTTGTTTTTTTTGAAAGGCACTCTATAATACTACTATAGGAACTATAATAGGATACTGAAGGCAAAACTAATTATTTTCATTTTAGTCTGTCTGTCTGTAGCTGTCTGGCCGCTCATCACGCCGAAACTAATGAATAAATTCAAACGAAACTTGGCGTTATTTGAGTTCATACTACGAGGTAGGCGCAGTTCCCCTGGTAGAGGGGATAAAAGTTAAAATGTGTACTTAACTAGATGTAATTCATTTATGCGTTGTCCCTATTTCATACATTCTTTTTCTGTTTGAAAGGAAATAATTTGAAGATCGTTCCGAAAATAATTCATGGTCATAGGTTTTATAGTTCAGAAATTAAAGACGTCCCTCAGTATTAGGTTCAGTTAACTATGAAACCCGGAATGTAAATTGAAATTTCGAGAGGAAAGGCAGGATTTTTCAAGGACATAGGATACTTTTTAACCCGAAATTCAGCGCAGTTCCCCTGGTAGAGGGGATAAAAGTTAAAATGTGTACTTAACTAGATGTAATTCATTTATGCGTTGTCCCTATTTCATACATTCTTTTTCTGTTTGAAAGGAAATAATTTGAAGATCGTTCCGAAAATAATTCATGGTCATAGGTTTTATAGTTCAGAAATTAAAGACGTCCCTCAGTATTAGGTTCAGTTAACTATGAAACCCGGAATGTAAATTGAAATTTCGAGAGGAAAGGCAGGATTTTTCAAAATTCCATCCCCAAATGGGATAAAAAGGGGGTGGGGTAAAGTTTGTATTAAAGTTGGCATATAAGTATGGGTAAACACTGTAACTGTAAAAATGGATCAAAGTTTGTAAGAAAGCCCTTTATCTGTGAAAGTTAAGATTTCAGCTTCCGGTTTAAAATAAAGAAGTGCGTGATTAGCCGTTTTTAAAAATTTCAAAAGTTTGTATGGGACTTTTAGGAATCTAATTCCACGCGGACGAAATCGCGGGCAGAAGCTAGTACTTACTAGATAAAAAAATAAAGCTATAATTTCATGCATCCGAATTGATTTCTTTCAGATCATCTTAGAGGGTATTTTCGGTGAATTTCCTGTGCACATGGGAATCTGCTACATGAAATTACGGCAGACAACTGATTGCGCGGGCTATACGTCATATACGATACCAAACAGACAATCCACTTCACCAGCATTATCAACAACCCCTACAATGTCGACAACAACAACAGAACGAGCAATGCGAGAAAAAGGTAACTATGGGTATACCTTTATTCCGCGTCTACGTTGGCTGAATTTAATTTATTTATGGGTCTTTTCGACTAAAATACCTCTATGTGATGACATACGGGTTGAGACATGGTCGCTAACTATGAGCACAGTCTAACACAGTCTTAGAACAATAAGATACTCTGTTCTTTCCTATCTGTACAGGGATGAAACGGAGGAAACTGTTAGATTTTTCAATTTATTGAGTACAAATTAGTACGCAGTTTGCGATCATATGGTTTTCTACCTCTAAACCTGTCTCAACCACAGGTTTGTGGCGGTCTTAGCAGTTAATCAATAGATAGCACTACTATAGTAGCGCACGAAGAACACGAAGAGCCTAAATCGCGATTACAAAGTTTTCTCTGAATTCCACTATAGGTACATAAAAGTTTCAAAGATCAATGGTCGGACCAGTGGTCTCCGATCACAATACTCGCTCGGAGGATGATCATCCATTTGTTACGGCCATTTTTTTTACTAGACGGGCCACTTCATTAGATTTTTGCCGTTTATTATTCCTTTTTTCATGCGCATAATAAATATCAATAAATCAATAATAATATAACATGTTCATGCTCAGATGATACAATAACTGATAAGGTCATAATATCTGACACATGGGTAGACTCACCATCTGCAAGTCCACAATCTAACCTGTGGCCAACAACAACATGGCCAACAACCTTGCCAACAACCAAACAGCCAACAACAACTCAATCACTACCAAAAGGAAATGGTATGTATTAACTGTTTTTTTTAAGTTTGTGTCCTATAGTCTTTCAAATGCACTATTTATGGCTACCTTTCAGATCATAGCTTTGCAAGCCATTCATTATAGGCGACACTAGACATTCTAGACATTGGAGTCGTCGTCATCAACAGATAGACGTCAACAGATAGGTCTCTTGTAGAGATTTCCACAGGCCACGATCTTGCGCCTCCTGGGACCCAGCGGCTGGCTGAAATTCAGTCAAGTTTTTGGACTTTTTAGACCAATTTTATTCTACTAACTAATGCAGAAATTACGTGAATGTTTAGTTAAAGGCGCGTTCGTTAAGTTGTTATCTCTTTAGTTGATTTACTAACTACAATTTTTTTTATTTCGTTTTAGGATGTGATTCAAGAAATCCCCCAATTATATTATACCTAATGGCTCCTGGGAATAGTCTTATTGACTTTCGTGTGCGTCCTCCCTGTAATGCTAGCGCGGCAAGTGGGGCAGTCATGGACTAAAAAATGACTTAAAGTCGAACATCGTGGGCGCTTCATCATTCATTGACCATGAAAAGAAACCATCTGACGCGCGATATTCGACTAAGGATGATGGTGATGTCGTCATAAGTCTACTTTAAATAATAAAATTAAAATTAAACAAATCAGTGTTTTGTCAATATTATCATTTAATTGACTGTTTGGTGTTGAATAATATTGGAAAAGAAAGCATTTGTATTTGTTTCTTAATTTTTGTCTCTCAGCTATAATATTTTACTTACATTTGTAATCACTAGATTTAGCTAAAAAATAAATAAAAATATGTATAAGGCAGAGGGCGCGGCGCAATATAGGTACTTTTATTTTTAATCATCTCTGAATGGAGCAAACTGAAAACCAGCGCTGAGCATTGGTGCTCAGCAATGCCGAGGTTGTGTCCAATTGTTTTATCAGGTATGTTTTTTATAAGAGCTTCATTTGCATATTCTAAAATTTTCTTTAGGATTTTTAATGTTCTTATTTTTTGACATATGGTGAAAAATTTCCGAATTTCTACCGTTCCCCCTTTATCTCCAAAGATTGCAAAGTAAAAAATCTGAAATAATTTGACTTGATAGAAGTTTATGTTAACTTTACACGAAGTTTCTAGCCGTTTGAGAAATTAGCCATAAACTTTAATAAACGAACTAAATGACGCCCGCGACTTCGTTCGCGTCGCTTAAGTTTTTTAATTCCCACAGGCACGACTTAATGTTCCGGGCTAAAAAGAGCCTGTGACACTCTCCAAGTAACCCAACTATATCCATGCAAAAAATCACGTCGATCTGTTGCTCTGTTGCGGCGTGATTGAAGGACAAACTCCCTATTTGACGTCCTTGGGGTTTTTGAAATGTCTATACATTTCAAAAACTGTAAAATCCGTATTTTTCTATTTCACCCAAAGGGTGAAATAGAAAGTTGATGAAACCTACCTTCACAAAGAACACACTCTCCAAATTTCATGTCTCTAGGACCAGCGGTTTAGGCTATGCGTTGATATATAAGTCAGTCAGTCACTCAGACTTAGTTTTGCGGTCCGAAATACAAGTACAAGGGTTATTTTCAGAGCTAACGCTAAGCGCCTGCGGATCGGACTTATCAAGTCCCCTCTAACATTATCGCGGAACGTGTGAGGGGACTTCTAAAGTCCCCTGTAGTATGGACGCCACGCGTCGTCCACAGATACGAAGGTTTTTCTTCAAAATATAATACTATCTCGATTCCTCTCTAACTTTAGTATAAACTAATAGGATAGACAAGGAAACAGTGGGAATTTTTCGACGGCCCTACTCAATGAAATAATTCATTCATTTATTCATCTATGTAGAAGTTTACGTAGACATGTATTTTGGTAAATCGTAATTTGATACTTTTTTTTATTCTAAAGTGAGAAAAACGGAAAAGAGTCTTTGTTTCGTGTTTTTATGCTGTGAAATGGGTGAAATGACTAAACATAGAGTGAAACATAGATTAAAAATAAAGATACTGGCTTTATATGTTAATAATTTAAATTCACGCGGAGCTCAGTGAACGCCTCGCACCTTGGTCGGGGACGTGCGCCCGGCGCCGCCGCATCGCATCGTGGGGGTAACGTCGCCCGCTTACTTCCGCTCACTACGGGCCGAAGGCTTGCGTTTTTATTATTAATTCCGAATGGCTGCGTGTGCCGTGTAGTATTATTTTCGAAACGTTATGTTTATTTTTGTTGCGACTCAAAACTGATGGTGGTAGTCTCATTTTTTCCAAACCTGAGAACCTGAGGGAGAGAAGTTTTATGGACAGTTATACACCACAACACAAAAGCCTGTTGACGATTTGGCTAGAGATCCCAGAGCCAAATTGACCCGTCACTATACCGAAGATATCCCGGACGTCAGCCTTTACGAGATTAGTATGGCTCTCAAGCAACTTAAGAACAACAAAGCGCCAGGTGATGACGGAATCACAGCAGAACTCCTGAGCGGGTGGAAAACCGATACTTAAGGCCCTTCAGCGATTGTTCAATTCCGTCATTCACGAGGATATAACGCCACAGGCATGGCACAGGAGCGTGGTGGTTCTGTTCTTCAAAAATACCTTGCTGAAGAATTATAGACGCATCTCGCTGCTGAGCCATGTCTATAAGTTGTTCTCGAGAGTCATTACGAATCGTCTCGCTCGAAGGTTCGACGACTTCCAGCCTCCCGAACAAGCCGGATTCCGAAAAGGTATAGTCTTTTCGGAATCCGGCTTGTTCGGGACCGACTTGTACTATAGACCACATTCACACGCTGCGGCAGAATATACAGAAGACGAAAGAGTATAACCGGCCACTATGCTTAGCGTTTATGGACTATGAGAAAGCTTTCGATTCGCTGGAAACTTCGGCTGTATTAAGGTCACTGCAGAGATGCCGGATAGACTTTCGGTATATCCAAATGAAGTGTTTGTACAAAAACGCCACAATGTCAGTTGGACACAGGACCAGGCTACGAGGCCAATCCAATTGCAGCGGGGAGTACGACAGGGGGATGTAATCTACCCGAAGCTCTTCACCGCCGCGTTGGAAGATGTCTTTAAGCTTCTGAATTGGAACGGATTTGGAATCAACGTAAATGCGAGTACTTCACTTACCTTCAGTTTGCCGATGATGTAGTCATCATGGTAGAGACTCTGGGAGACTTAGTACAATGCTCAATGACTTCAGTAGAGTTTCACAACAGGTTAAAATAAACATGAGTAAGACGAAAATCATGTCTATTGCTCATGTGCCGCTCCACCCAGTAATCGTTGAAAGCTCTGCACTCGAAATTGTAGACGAGTATATATATCAGGGACATACGGTCCAGTTAGGTTGGTCCAATTTCGAGAAAGAGGTGGGCCACCGAATCCAACTCGGCTGGGCAGCGTTCGGGAAGCTTCAAAATGTCTTCTCGTCCAAGATTCCTCAGTGCGAACAGTGCGTGTTGCCAGTGATGACCTATGGATGCAAGACTTGGTCGCTAACTATGGGCATCATAAAAAAGCTCAGAGTCACTCGGCGGGCGATGGAGAGAGCAGTGATCGGGGTTTCTTTGCGCGATCAAATCAGTAATGAGGAGATTCGCAGAAGAACGAAAGTAACTGACATTGCTTGACGCGTTGCGAAGCTGAAGTGGCAATGGGCGGAGCACATAGTTAGAAGAACCCAATGTCTGTCGGTTCAAAGTGGCGGCAAAGGAATGGCGACCTCGCACTGGGAAGCGCAGCGTTGGCAAACCCCCTACTCGCTGGACGGACGACATCAAGCGAGCCGCTGGATCCAGGCGGCGCAAGACCGCGGCGTAAGGAAATCCTTGCTTGATTTCTTGTTCACCAGGTGGTGGGTGATGATGTAAGTAGGCACTCGAAGATGGTAGCGGGCTTACCTATTAGGGATATGGCAGTTATACCCCTAATCAGGGATACATTTTATTTCTAGCTGATGCCCGCGACTTCATCCGCGTTTATTGAGGTTTTTTGATTCCCGCGGGAACTCTTTAATTCTCCGGGATAAAAAGTATGTGCTATTCCAGATTATAGTCTATTTCTGTACCAAATTTCGTCCATGATCCAGATCTGTTCAGTCGTTGTGGCGTGATTGAGTAACAAACATCCATCCATAGGTACATCCATCCAAACTTTCGCATTTATAATAGGTAAGGTAAGGTAAGGTAAGGTAGGTAGGTAATTATAAATCTTAAGCGCAAACCCAAGATGGACCACCAGGAATCGCCACTGCTAAAAACACTATAGGTAAATATTTTTCAATACACTTGCTCGAAAAATGCACTAATTACAGAGGCAGTAAACAGGACTTATAGGTGAAATTTACTGCCCTCGTGCTATATTTTTTGCAGAATTTTCTGCCCTCATGCAGTAAATTTGCAGTTATTTTTTTCTAAATAAAAAGTCCACTTTATTCCTAAATAAAAAGTTTTCTTGCACGAAGATTCGTAATGATGTTGACTTTGTATGTAGAAAACCTAAAAAGTACCTAATCGTAATGTAGCTTTATGTATTAATCTTATGGTGCTTAATTAACTGAAGTTGTTGCTAATATACCTACCTAATAGGTACCTTTCTCTACATTTCCCAGTCAGAAACACAAAGGTTTATGTGTGTGCAAATTGGGACATTTTTGCGATAATTTTTGTTCGTGACCCTGTTTCTATTACTCATTCTATTTCAATGGTGACAAAAGGTAAATTTTATTTTTTTATTTTATTTATATCTCCACTTACAACTAGCTTTACAGGTTTCCCTAATACACTAGTGTAGCTAAAATAAGCCTTATCTTATATACTAATTAAATAGTGTTATTACACTAGCGGCACGCTATGATGGCCGGTTTGACACATTACAATAGTGATGTGGAATGTCAATTTATTCTCGAACAAAAAACAATTAAGTTTTGTTTTTGTACCTGATTAAATAGGTTTAATAAAACAAAAATGTATATGTTTATTTAATTTATTTGAACGAACTGAATATTTGAACGAAAATGAATATACATACTTTATATGCACACAAGAAACATATGAATACAAAAGATACCAAAAAAGGTGCCACAAAAGGCCATAATTAATCAGATTCGTCCATACTACTATTTTCACTGTCGTCACTGCTATCATCACATACATTAATAATTATATGTTCGTTTAACCACTGACGTTATAGGTAAAATTGGCCCTCCATTTTGAGCTTCACGATCGAAATAGTTACGAAGGCGTATTACGAACTCACGTGTCTGACTATTTAGAACAGTTCTCTGCGTACGTTCGGTCATATCGACGAAATCCACAACAAAGGGCTTGAACAGAGTCCAAATTAACGAGCAAGGGTCAACAGTAATGCAGTATCAATATTTGAAATCCAAAGCCAGGTCAAAACTATATCACAATCGCATTGCACTGACAGTTTATACTTTTCGAAGCAACGTCAATTCGAAACTGCTTTGTTTTGCATTGAGCATTGACGCGAGTTTGCCGGAGGTAGTAGTTGTGCTAGCCAGCGATCCTATGTGACGATCGTATTAGAATTCCATTTTTAAAAATTTATTGATATTTTTTTGCGATTTCAGAGGTTTGTCCACATAGTGAAAATTGTTCATATTCACAAGTACATTCACCCCTTAAATGGTGCAAACTGATTTTTCTACACTTGTATACATTTAAGAAATCAATTTAATAAATAAATTTTGAGTCCTAAACCTAAAACTACATTCGATAAAATTTATGAATCTCTGCACATCACTATCGTCAATAAAGTAATACAATTATTTCCTTCAAAGTCGTTATCAATTAATACGGAACTTCATGAGCGGACAAACGTCAAACCGGCCATCATAGCGTGCCGCTAGTTTAGTGAGTTCACTAAGAGTACAACAAAACAGATCCGTCCTCTCAGCTATGACGTTAAGGGTGCTAATCACGCGCGTGAGCGCGCCCTTTTTACAAAGTTGGTGCGTCAGCGCGGTACCGCCAGCAGCGGTGGCCTGCGCCTCTGCCACACGGACCGGTCTGGGACATTATTATTTCATTACTACTCTATATTAAGGCTGACCTTCAGTCAGCTTAGTAGCTTTAGTATTTTAAGGGTAGCAACAAGGAATAGATAAACATGGCTAAAACACAGAAACTTTATTTTAAACGATATTATTTATGTACCTTAGCACTTATTCAGACTCGCAAAATAAAAGCTTAAAAGTAAACAAATAGTTTGGTGTATTAAATATAGCTGTACGTCTATTAAAACTCTAGAAACTCTAATTTTCATGTTTTTGGCCTTAGCTCAAAATTTTGTGGCCTTTAGTAAACGGACGGCAGAGTGAGTACCTAACTACCTAGTACCTACTCGACTTTTATTTTCAAGTTTTCTCTTTATTTAGGTATTGAAAACATTGATGTAGAATTTTAATACTGAAAAATAGTGTATGATACACGGGCGTGGTTTTAACAAACGGTGGTCAGCCGGCGCCATCGGACTGACAGATAAATTATTCCATGGACTGACATGAGTCAACTATCTGTATGTAAAAACCTACATCACAATCTTTACGATTAAACAACTACTTTACTTTTCTCTGTTATTACTAATTAATCCCTAGGGATATAATTTAAAGGATATGAAACATCATATTTAAATTGAAGCTTCCGGTAATTAAAAATGGCGTATGGGCGGAGCTTAAGGTAGGGGTTAGGGCTGGTATTATCGATACTTATATATAATCGATATAAAATTATCACAAATAAAATTAATAAATAATTAAACATTATATTTTGAAAAACACTAGTATTCGTATTTTATAATGAATTAGCTGATGCCCGCGACTCCGTCCGCGTGAATTGAGGTTTTTAGGTCCCCGCGGTAATTTTCCGGAAAAAAAACTAGCCGATGTGTTATTCCAGACTATAATCTATCTCTTCCATCCATCCATAAATCCAATATTTCGCGTTTATAATGTTAGTATAAATTTATATTACCAGTTCAATGTAAACCTTACAAACAAAACTGTTTCATAATATTAGTTGGAATATCTAGATATTATGGAAAAATGCTACTGAATGACGTGATAATAATATGAATAATAAAAATAGACTGATTTTAAAAATTATTTATTACAAATGGGCAGGCATCATCTTTGAGACGCTGGTGGTTTAGGGTATAATTGATATCGTTCTCCGTAAAATGATAACTACATATTGTGCTTGCATTTGTGGGTTTGAAATCAGGTCTGTTAATGGCATTTAGCCATTTCAGCCTTAATTCAAGACTTTTTGGGAAACTGAAACACTTGTAAAACATTAGTTAAAATGATATACAATAACTACAATGAAGGGACCAAAAACCACTCAAATAGACACTGTAATTTTCGAACACGCGACACCATATCGGAGATCGGGTGTCTTAATCACTAGATTATCATCGCTACAGTCTAAAATGAGTTTGGCAATATTATAAGTAGAATCTGACTGTTCAATTTCATCTCTCTAACCCTCAAACTGAGAAACAGTAAGAGTTATATGAAATTTTAATTTTATCGATATTCAATTTATTTGTAAACAATACCATCCCCGCATTATATATACACTCTATACAAAAACGAATGAAATAATCCATTTTTTTAGGGACAGCGTAAAAGCTTACGTGTTATGGATTCAGTAAAGAAGAAACTAAGCTATAATTAGTCGAAATAACTTAAAATAGTAGCCACAAAAAGAAAAACTAGACGACTTTGTTATTACTCACCTATGAAATGAAATTCCTGGGCGTATTACAATGTTATTATTACGACACCTCACAACTGAGCACTTCACCATAGTTGATTACATAAAAATAAGCAACAACACATGAAAATATTAAAAAAAACAGGTAATTATTCCCAACTGACACACCGGAAGCACAACACACGCCATTTACAGTTGGCAAAAAATTGGCTTCAATAGCTAAATTTGATGACGTCATATGACAATTGCGCGACACGTTCACGCAATAATATAATACACCTGACTCCTTCTAATAACGTAGCTTTTAGTAAGTAAGAAAAGGAAGGGTAGTGTGTCCCTTTCTAATTAAGTGACCATGATAAAACAAAACACAGGACAAATTGCTTGTAAACTCCCACTTTTAATTAGATGCAGTAATATGATATTTCGTATTTTACTAAACTCAAATAAAACTCCTATTTTTCACTTAAATACCTTAATAGTAAAATATTATAACTTGATAGAAGTGACTTTCTAAGTAAAATAATATTTATGTGAAATACTTTGATTAAATATTTTTTTAGTTTATTTAATTTACTAAATGATAATTTAAGTACTACTTTTACTCAGTAATAATGAATTATTTTTTAAATACAACGAATAATTATTTCGATTTATATAAACTGTAGATAGATATTTTAAAATATTTTCCGAAAGTTATGGATCGTTCGTTTTGGTAAATCAAAAAAAGCAAAATATAAAATTTTCTGCCATTTCTACCAAACCCAATAATAGGGATGATGACAACTCAATCAAATCAGCAACACTTTATCAAACTTAAAAACGCTCTTCTAGTATGGAATTTGTATGAAAGGACATGACCAGTAATTGCCCTCCGATTCGGGACAATGCACAGGATTTCCGTTTTTACAGTAAGGTTTAAAAATTCAAAACGAAATTATTATGGATTTATTATTCCAAATAAGGTCAGGGTTCAAATGACAAAAAAAAAACAGTACGTTTATTGTTTAAATCTTGAGCGTCCGCTTTCCTCTTTAAGCACTACTTCATTTTGACTTTCTATTATATCCATGCCTAATAATAATCTTGTAACCCTACATGAATACCATTTAAGTAACTTAGTCATTATATTATGAATCATTTATTTATGATCAATTAAATAGTAATGGAAAAGAAATGTATGTTTTGTTTATAATTATTTTTATTTTTTGACAAGTCTCAAACTAATAGATCGAACAAAGCATTTTGAAATACTGCGTTTAAAGGAACGCCCTTTCACATTGCATAATATGCCGCCATCTGTGGTCGTATAGTTGAACTGGAACGCCCTTTCACATTGCATATGCTGCCATCTGTGGTCGAATAGTTGAACTTGTTAACCAAAAGTAGTAAGCAATACTTTAAAATATTTTCTAGATTCACCACAATACATAGCGCCATCTAGTGTGGGAAAGCAGTTTTTGGTGAAACTTTTTTTTATTTATTTTCTCAGTTTTCAGAGCCTTCAGACTTCTGAAACTTTTTTATCTGAAAACTATAAAATATAACAATTACAATAATAAAGAAATAATACTTGAAAATATTTTTTTAGACTCGCTCAACACAATAAATAGCGCCATCTAGTGTGGGAAAGCAGTCTTTTGGTGAAACTTTTTTTGTTCATTTTCGCAGTTTTCCGAGCCTTCAGACTCCTGAAACTTTTTTATCTGAAAACAGTGAAATATTACAATAGGCATGATGACAGTATCCGAGAATCAATGAAATTATGAATTTATCTAATGAAATAGGATTCATGGATTAAAAAAACTTATTTATTTTTCAATTTCGAGTGAGATTGTTATTTATTTTGATAAAATAAAACTATATAATACTGCGATCCGCAATATTGTATAAAACACCACTGAAGCGAATGAAGTCACAATTGTTTTCGAGCTTTGACAATCGGCAGGCAATCTCTTTATGTACAGGTGTTTTAAATGTTTATCAAGTATTTTCGTGTTTTTTGTTTCCCAAAGATCATTTCCATAATATAGTTTTGTTTTCAATCCAAAATCAAGAAATTAAAAATCGTTAGCCAGGGATCAAGGATTTACCAAAGCTACTAACTAGCTCTAATTTGATAATGCTGGGTGAGTATCTTGCATCAAACAAAGACTTTTGTTCAGCAGAATTTCGTAACGTCAAAACTTCCACGTAAATACAATAATAACATTTATAGGTCCTAAACCCGTAAAATCTGCTATTTTATGTACTAAGCACTTCATGATAGTTATTAGAGGTTATGTTAATGAATTATTATTTTTTTAAACTATATAATTATGAGCGGTGATTGCCTAGTAACTATGACGTCTGCCTCCTATTCGGTGCGTCTGGGGTTCCATTCTTGGCACGCATCTCTAACTTTTTGCAGTTATTTGTGCTCTATGCAAAATAGCATCACTACATAGTATAAAATAAAGTCGCTTCCCGCTGTCTGTCCCTATGTATGCTTAGATCTTTAAAACTACGCATTTTGATGCGGTTTTTTTAAATAGATAGAGTGATTCAAGAGGAAGATTTATATGTACTTTTTATCCCGGAAAATTAAGGAGTTCCCACGGGAACCAAAAAACCTCAAACCACGCGGACGAAGTCGCGGGCATCAGCTAGTATTAGAATGAAGCAAAAACTTACGTCAAGTGATCTTCGC
Source organism: Erebia palarica (assembly GCA_964035005.1). Classification (NCBI taxonomy): domain Eukaryota; kingdom Metazoa; phylum Arthropoda; class Insecta; order Lepidoptera; family Nymphalidae; genus Erebia; species Erebia palarica. Next base: position 9,050,237 of record OZ035992.1, read on the forward strand.
AGAAATAAATAAGTAGTAGAATTTAGCCCTATAGCTGTAGGATCTCGCCGTGCAAGATTAAGCCACTTAGATCGCATTGTTTTTTTAAGTGGGGCGTGAATAAATAACTTGTTTGGAGTTAATTTTGATGCGTTATCACACTGAGGGACCGCACACGACTTCACACTTTAGAATTCATGTTATTCACACAAAATATCTAAATTGCTGTACGAAGACTTATTGTTTAGTGCACACAGTACATTAGAGTGCATTGGTAAAAACAATAGTGACGTCACAAACGACGCCATGACACCCGCGAACGTTTTGGCGTGATTTTAAAATTTAAATTTCAAATGCCAATTTTATCCACTAAACCTTATTTTTCTGCTGAAATAAGATATTTTTTCGAAATAGCAGAGACTTCCGAACATAATCTGACCATTTTTCAAAATCAGTCATCATGCCTATTACAATAATAAAGAAATCATTGCTGAACATTGATTTTGGACACCTAGGCAAGCTGCCATAGTTCCACCGGTCAAGTCCTTTGCAATTGTGACGTCATCAAATTTCTACGCACTTTATTTCTTTAATGTATATTTTAAAATGGATAACTAACTTAAAACTAACCAAGGATGTGAATTTTAGGTCTTTTTGAAGACCCTCTATTTAATAATCAGTTACAAATAATTTATTTTTGTTAAAGACATCATCCCAATTAGTTGAACTGGCAAGACGTCAGTCAAGGACACACTACCACCGGAAGCCCTCTCGCAAGGACCGCTTTTAGCTAGCTACCGCCTTTAAGGAAATACCTATCCTAATCACAGTTTCATAGATCTCATTTTAGCTTAACAAAAATGTTTGGTACACTGTCTAGCAGAGACAAGTAACATCTGTCTAGTTAGTAGTTATTAAGTGTACGTCTTTGCTGTGACTAGGAATTTGTAATGTTTGTGGTTTGTACTTGTTTCTATCCTTTATGTTACTTGTCTCTGTTTGTATTGTTTAAGTCAGAGACAAGTAACTTAGAGGACAGAGACAAGCAGGAGACAAGTAACCACAGAGTACATTATATATACTGGTATAGAGTTGCTACTCGACTTTCCATGTACAGCGACATCTATCGGGAAGTTGTCCAACTAAAATATGTATATACATATATAACCATAGCACAATGCTATAGTACTATATAATATTACAAAGAGTATTGTTTAATAATTTATCTTAATTATTACAAGATCACCTAATTCTGCAACTATAGAATTATGTGACCTTGTAATAATTAAGATAAACTATTATACGATAAACACAAACTGTAAATATGTTCAGATGTTAGTAAATGAAACGCATGTTGATTATTTTCTCTTATATTCTCAATTACAAAAAGTATACATAAAGTATAGCAATTATTCCACAGTTTAATTTTTTACACATCGTACACACTTAATACACACTCTATTAATATAGTTTCACATTGTAACGAATTTATCAAAAAAATAATAATTTTGTCCACCCGGCATCCGGCATGCCAGAAAACGTCAATGTCAATGTCGAATTTCAAACTTTAAAATGGCGGCTGTCCACGTTTGGAAATTAAAACACAAATGTTTCATTAAACTTCTAACTCATTCCACTAAACTTAATTTATAACAGATAAATCTTTATAGATTATCTAAGATAACTCAAATTCTGCTCAAAAAAAAAGTTTTATATATTATTAGCTTTGTGTTTATATAAATGGCAAAATCATTAATTTATCTAAAACTTATGCTTCTGAACGAACACTTAGTTCAGCGCCATCACAGACCCTGATCACAGACTTAAAAGTACACATACTTTCAGTACAAGATAAGCGCCATGAGCGCCATCCTTTAGGGAGTTGTGGAACTAACATCCCCATACAACAGAAAAATGTTCTAAGTGCAAAGGCCCTGCAAGTAACATTGCTATTGTAAATGATTTAGTTTGTACAAACTTGTAACCAAATTATTAAAAAAAACTCAAAATAAACAATAATTTGTTTAATTGAATTAAATCGAGATTCGAGGCGTTTGATCGATAAGAACATTTATATAATCAAACGTAATAATGATATAAAACAGAATTAAAGTTTCGCATATTCGTGAAACTCAATTGTTCAGTGATAAAATTCACTCGGCCACTCTGAAAATGGAAAGTACTTGTAGACTGTGCTTGAATGAAGCGCCTGATGTATTGGAAGACCTGTGGGAAGGATGTGATGTCTTGGATAAGTTATCCACTAGTCTTTCTCACTATGTAAGTACGTTCTGCAATCATAACCTTTAATAATGTCATCTCAAGAGTTTTGGCCAAGGCTGCCTCAGGATTAGCCTTCTGCGTGCGAGATAAAATGCACAAACACAGGTGCACTCTATTCCCTTACTCTCTTAAGCCGATGGGGCGGAAAATCCGACAAGAACGTAGAGTGATCAGGCGCAGGACCAACGGCTTTACGTGCTCTCTGAGGCAATCCTACTGGCCTAAATACAGGGTTAAAACTATGGGCTAGTATTGCGAATTGCATTTCAAATAACTCCAATATATCATACGCAGTTGATCATGTTAAGCACTATCTAAACCAAAGAGGCAGTTCATAAATATAAGTACCCAGAAGTAGTTCATAAACTTAAACAAGTACCATAAGTAGCCAAGATGGGAGGACATCACTCTAATGTCAATATTAGTACATATGCAGTTTCCTACCTCTGCTCTCAACCATAGGTTGTAGGAGGTAACAAGAGATAGGTATAGGGGTGCTTCAACTGTTATGGTAGCCTGGTCTTTTATTTGTATCTATGTTGACCCACTGTATGAATATTTAGTTACACTGTCATACTATTTTGGATTTACCTACATGTCATCATATACTAAAAGGAGCTGTGTGAAATCCTTTTGGCCAAGTAATCTTACTTTAAAAGATTTCATGATTTAAAAATTATTAAGTAAATATATATTTTCAGATATCCTTGACTGAAGATTTACCGAGGAAAATATGTTATCAGTGTATCCAAACAGTCTACAACATTCATTCATTCTGCCAACAAATAAGGCAGAACGAAAGTATGTTACAAAAGAAAATCAATAAAGATGAATGTATGAATGACATCAAGGAAGACAACAATTCAAATGGTCACGATCAATTGATCTTAAGTGAAACATTCAAATGTGATGAACCAGCAGTAGTAGAGATGGCTCTCAAAACTGAAATTCACAAAGACAACAATTCAATCACTAGCAATACCAGAACAAAATTTGAAAAGGAAAACATAAATTATTCTAAAGCAAAACATGAAAGTGTAAATGTTAATAATATTAGGACAGAAAGTGTAAAAGTAAACAGAAAACTTATAAAAACAATTACTAAAAGTGTTGACAGAATAGACAGTGCAGAATTAAAAACAGACAATAATTTGGAGATTAATCACCAAAAGAAACCAATTTCTGATGCTGGTGATGATGTACCATTATCAATATTGAAAGAAAACAAAATTAAAGCATTGAATGATTTTGATGTCAACAATTTAGAGAATAAGTTCACATGTTTAACGTGCTTTGAAGTATTCAGCAATCAGTTGGAATTGTTAAGACATTACCAGCACATTGAGTTAGAGAAATTCAATAAGACTAACGATACATTAAATGCAGATATAAAACCTGTAAAATACAAAATGTTAACAGAAACCGATGGCAGTATTACATATAAATGTGATAGATGTTATAAGAAGTACAAACTTAAGAAGTACATTGATCGACATATTAAGAGTCATATTGAAAGGAGACCCTTTTTATGTAAATTATGTGGTGAGACATGTTTTTAAAATATTCACTATATTGAGAACATATAATTTAAATGATTGATTAAAAATAAGGTTCATTATTTTACTGATTCATGGTTGGACTTATAATTACTACTTAGATTAGGTGATCTGTGTTTTAGCAAATAATTTTTAAATGCTAATTGCACTAACTCTGAATAACATTTAACCTAGGAACAAATTCTGTTGTAGACACAAACATACTAAGTATGTTCCATTCATTCAAACAACATATATTGTACAGTAAAGGTGTACAAGTAGATAATCCAATTAATATAAATTATAAATATATAAATTTTTAAGCAAAAGCGAATTTCCACCTTCCCTAGACAATTATGACTATTGACAAACAAAAAAAGTTTGCCGTTTAGGTAAAACATACCAGACTGCTTCAATAATAGTGGCCCACGGCAAGATGCATAGCGGGCAGATGTATGTGTGTGCATACCGGTGCGGCTACACATCGGTACACAAACACGTTGTTATGGACCACGAAAAACGACACCGCAAGGAATACAAGGTAAGTGAAGAATATGTGATCCACTCTATGCACCATTCTCCATACTTAGTCCTCCACAATGATGGACTTAGGTGGCTCCCTTAATAATATAAAGAGTTAGAAAGTTACTCTCGACGCACCCAAAAACATCCGCTCATAGTTTAAGCTCAAACTGATTGCAGATAGAGCACAAAACAAAATAAAAGAAAAGCAGGCTATGCTATGGTTTTATTCATTATTTTCGTTATAGTATAAATGCGAAACGTGCGGCAAAGGCTTCCAAGTGCGCACTTCATATCAGCAACATCAGAACATTCACAACGATGTCAAGCCCTTCCACTGTGAACAGTGTTCCAAGACATTCCATTTGCACAAGTAAGTTATACCATAGGTACCATAGGTAGCAGTATCATTAGTATTATGGAAATTCAAGTCACATTGTTAAGAAATTTTTGACCGAGCGATGCGAAGGTCACCGAGTCTACTTGACTGAATTTGCACTTGTCCGTCCGTCCGTCGGTCTGTCCGCCCGTCTGTCAGAGCCTTACAACTTCTGAATTACTGAACGTGATTACCTCAAATTTAAATATAATATGTAAACCGATGGCCTCCAGCCGAATATGGCTTAAAAAGTTATAAAAAAAGCGAATGCAAAGTAAAATATTTTTATAGCCTTACATAGGGTTGCGGTATATCATTTTAAAGATAATTGGGAATATAATCCAAAAATATTTTATTTTTAATTTTTCCCTTAAAATTTACTAAATGGGGGGCTTTCAAAGTGGAGATTCCAAAGTTGACCTCAGAACTCTCAATTTTCTGAAAGGTTGAGCCTGAAACTGGATCAATTATTTGAATTATATCCTGTACTTGAGCAATAAATACTAAAATTAGATAAATATTATAAGGAAACGAAATTATTTAATTTTGAATAAGCTTCAGTATTTTTAACAGAACTTCACAATAATGTAATGTTGAATAGATGGCACTCTGTAAAAGTTTATTCGTTTGTGACCCGCTGTACCCGCTCACCGAACGAGCTGCATTTTAGTAAAATACTGTAGGTATACGTATCCCATCCACGCAAGCGGATGACGATTGACGTCATCAGATTCGGCGCGTTTTAATGCGTACGGTGCAGCGAATGAAAACCGCGAGGTCTCAGTTCGGGGCGAACCACTTGTAATCAATAGTTAGTATTGTTTATTATGGAGAACCTACGATATATTTTATAGACTTATAATTCAAGTGAAAACTTCTAGGCGCGTTAAGCACTTTCTGATAGGAGATAAAAATGTAGATTCGCGTAACCGACATGCCCGCGAACAGCGACATGCTCGCGAACATATAAATATACTCCATTCGAAATTAAACTTTAATGCCTTAGTGTTAAGGTTTATATTTTAATAATTTAATTAAAATAAAATAAAAAAATATTTATTAAAATAAAATTGTTTTCACTTCTATCGGCAGTCCTTATGACTGCCATTTTTTTTTAAATTAATTGTATCAGATTGGTATTAAACTAATCTGACTTTCTTAAGTGCTTTTATAAGTCTAAATCTAAGATTAAATATAAATATACAAATAATGTACCTTGACGTCCCTAAAATAAGCATTATAATTCTAAAACACGAACGTCAACAACATTTAAACAATACTGCATAAAGCGATGGTAGTATGCCTCTTGTTAGAGTTTGTTTTAGGCTTATTTTCAGACGTAAAACAATATTGCTATAAAACACTTTATGGTACGCGCTAAATGAATAATTTGCATGATGAAGACAAAATCGTAATAAGCTTACTTTATGGATGACATGGTGCGATTTTTCAAAACAATATTAAATATAGTACTGCTTTAATCGATTGTAGTAATCTTCAGGCCCAAGGACACGTTTTTTATCCTCAAAGGAAAATAATCTAGGGAAATTTGCAAGAAAAGTGTTTATTAATTTGTTATTAAATACATTTATAAAATGGAGGGCTATGATGATCAAACAGATTTTCCGCCAGAAGTTATATGAGAATTGTTTGCTGATTTTCGTAGTACAACTGCTATACCCTGATTCATTTTTATAATTTGGCTGAAACAAAATTACCTGATTTATGTTAAGCTTTAAAAAATATTTTTGTGTCAGATATCTCATGGCACATAAGAGCAGCGTACACCCGCAGTCGTCCCGGCGCAAGCCGTGGGTGTGCAAACACTGCGCGATGCCGTGCGACTCCAAACACAGCCTCAACTTGCATCTGAAGGTGAGTCAGATGTCTCATGGCACATGAGAGCAGCGTACACCCGCAGTCGTCGCGGCGCAAGCCGTGGGTGTGCAAACACTGCGCGATGCCGTGCGACTCCAAACACAGCCTCAACTTGCATCTGAAGGTGAGTCAGATGTCTCATGGCAAATAAGAGCGGCGTACACCCGCAGTCGTCGTAAACGTAAAGTATAACCAGTGTGTCAATAAGAAAATTATGTTAAAAATTAATGTCATTTTCGTATTTAATACCCTGAGATACGAATTGAAATGAGATACGAATCTCAATTATTTCGATGAATTTACGTCCACAGCTACAGACTACAATGATGCCATACGCTTATATTCTTAATCTAATTATATGAAAGGAAAAGGTGACTGATTGACTCACTGACTGATCTATCAACGCACAGCTTAAATCACTGGACGGATTAGGCTGAAATTTAGCATACAAGGTATTGTAACAAATGCAAGTTTCTAGCTGTGGACGTAAATTCATTGAAATAATTCAGATAAGTATATTATCTTAGGGTATTAATTACGAAAATGACATCAATGTTACCCAATATGTAAATATGGTAAATTATGTATCTTTTATTACGTTAGCATACGCTAAGAAAGGATTTTTGAAAATTAAACGCCTTAGGGGGTAAAGTAGGGTTTGAAATTTGTACGAAAATCGAACTTGACG